>CM074576.1:105424609-106674609 GCA_037305975.1 Chrysolophus pictus
TTCAATTTTGTATAATCTGTGAACTTATTGAAGGGACACTGTCCTATCTTCCAGGTTGTTAATGAAAATGTTGAATGGTGTTAGCCTCGGGGTTGACCCATAGTTGAGATCAGCACTAATGGCTTGAGTCAGCTGGACTGCATATCACTTATTGCTACTCTGGCAGTTTTCTGCCCAGCTCACTGTCCATGTGCAATATCTATTTTGTCAGCTTGTCTGTAAAGATGTTATAAGATGTGGCATCAAAAGCCACATTAAGGTCAAGATAAACAAAATCATCTGCTTTCTCCTTATCCACCAGGTTAGTTACTTCATTATAGAAGGCTGTTGACAATGACGAAACATGATTTCCTCATCATAAATCCGCATTCAGTATTCCCAGTCACCACCTTGTATATGTGTTTGTAAGTATTTTTAAGGAGAATTTTGTCCATCATTTTTCCTGGGATGAGGCGCTCACAGGCCTATAGATCTTATAATCTTACTTCTTGCCCTTCCTTAAGGGATATTTGCTTTTTCCTTCAAGAATCTCTCCTAGTCACCATGGCCTTTCAAAAATACTTACAAGTGGTCTTACAGTGACATCAGCTAACTTCCTTGGCACTTAAAAATGTAATCTTTCTGGCCCAATTGCGTTAAGTACATCCAATACATTTAAGTGCTCTGTAATATAGTCCTCTTCCAAAAAGAGTAAGCCATACTTGCTTCAGAATTTCCCTCTGATCTAAAGAGTCTGGAATTCATTAAGGACAGTTTCACTTGTAAAGGCTATCTCAAAGAAGACATAGAGTTGCCTCATATTTTTTGTGTAATTTGTCACCACTTCCTTTGTTCCATTCAACAGTGGGCCCAAAATTTCCATGGTTTTCCTTTTGCTGTTAGTATACTTGTAAAAACCTTGTTGCTTTGCACACCACTTCCTAGATTCAACTCCAGGCTAGCACTGGCTTTCCTAACATTATCTCTGCAAGAGCGAACAATTTCTCCTCAGTCACCTTAGGGTCTTGAACTCTACCATCTCATAAAGATGCAAAGTGAAGTGAAGGCTGCTCTGATAGTAATTTCTCAAATCAGTTGTTCCTTATTTGTAAGTGTCAAGCCCAGCTGAGCATCCTTCCTTGTTGTCTCTGTGGCCACCTGTGCCAGAAATTTACCATCAGTGCACTTTAGTCATTCGTGAGTCAACAAGTAGAATTTTTTACACATGGAGGAAATCATTGATACACTTTTGCTTCATACACACTTCCATGTCAGACACCAATTTGTCAGACTGCACCTCTGCTGCCATCTGTCACACAGCAACAAAATGTAATGGAACATTTGCGGGAAGGTTCAACTTCTACTGTCATACTATCAACATCTGCCTCTGAAATTGTGGGCCCATCTATGAAAATAGAAAGTGTTACTTTTGAAGCAGCCCTTGTATATGTGTGGTGCTATAGACACATAGTTAGAAAGGCAGAGCATATTATCTTTCATGATTACAAGCAGTCTCTCTGCAGAACTGTGGTATGCCTGAGGTTCTGCTGCCTGTTTTTTTGTTTTTTTTTTGTTTGTTTGTTTTTGTTTTTTGTTTTCCTTTGGTAAAAAGGAAAGTCAGACATGTAGAGCTTGTAGTTTTCTACCTAAAGTGAACACAAATCTCACTCTTTCATGATCATGAAACTGAAAGCCTTATGCCTTTCTCTGACTCCTTTTAGCAGATTATGATGTAAATGTGGGAAAATGTGGCATTCATTAGTAGCTAAACAATCCTGTGAATCACAGTTGTGTGAGGAAAAGTTGGCTGGCTTCCTCACTTTGAAAGGTAAGGTCAACACCATTTCTGTTGAGAGTATTTAAAAATACTATTTTCTGAGACCTGAATTCTCCCTGTGAGTGACTTTATTTCCTTTAGTTTCTGTGTGCCTGTGTAAGTTGTTTATTCACTTAATTTTATTCTCTCTGTGATTGTACATTATCTGTTGTTACATTATCTGTTGTTACAGCATAATGTTTATGTATTTGTTCAATTTTCTAAATAGCATGACAAATACTTGATACAAATGTATTCATAAATAGTTGTCTTCAGTCTATTCTGTTTATCTGCTTGTGTGATTATCTTCTTGTTCAAGTAATACTGTCTCTGCTAGCTAATTTCATGTTTAAGACTTATGTAAATGAAAAAAAAATTAAAAAATCTTTCAGGAATTTCCTTAACTGATCATTTTTCCATGAATCCTCCCAAAATACACAAGTATTTATCAACAGAAAGTATGACTGCATTTGGGAAAAAGGAAAGTGGATCAACAGTATGCCATCAGTTCATGTAGGTTTATCATTTACCCATAGTGTTTTTCTCATCCAAATCTGTTTTTTTTTCCTACTGAAGTGATGATCTAATTAAGGACTAAGAATAGATGTGAACAGAGAGTGAGTTTCTTTCTGACAATCCTTTATTTTCAAAGAATTGATTTGATTTGTGCGGGGGAGAAAAATTGTTAGCTATCTTTAGAAATTCATATGTTTGCTCTGTATTCCAGTGAGTGGAGTGCTCTTCCAAAAGGAATTAAAGACCGTTATCAAAAGTGCCACCCAACAAAATCTCCTTTTCCCCTTTGCCTTTGATAGGAAAATAATGCATATTTCATCTCCCCAAAGGAAAGTGTTGCTTCATTCGTCCAAATCTTATTTTAAATTATTTATTTATTTATTTATTTATTTATTTATTTATTTATTTATTTATTTATTTACAGTCTCTTTCTGGAGAAATTTGTACTAAAATTTAGTCTTGAGGGCACCTAATATTTCTGAAAGAATGGTGATGCTTATTATTTGTGTGTGTGTGTGTGTGTGACTGACTAAATACTCAGAATGAGATCCCTTGAAATGATTATATTTTCACAAAGAGTTCAGTGCCTATTGTCTAGTAAATGGCCCCTTTTAATATCTAACAATGGGCAAAAAAAAAAAAATCATTTTTTTATAGAGGTTTCAAATGGATAATTGAATGCCAGCAAAGAGACGATACAGTAATAACAAAATCTTGGTTATCATGGGACACTATGAGATTTTACATTATTGCATACAGTTCAAAACCCTTCAGCCTTAGTCTTCAGCACAGAATTATTTTATCAAGAAATATCATTGTAGTTTCTTACCAGGAAAATAGATTGTTTTATGGAGTTTAATGGTGCTTTTCTTAATAGAAGAAATTGTCTGTAATGCTAAGGATGCCAAACAGGCTCTTTTCAAAAAGGAAAATTTTAAGAAGGGATTACCGTGGAAACTGTATATAGTAACATTGGGATATTCCTTCAAAAGTAGTCTTACTGGAACCGTGCATGTAAACACTAATTAAGATAAGCCAAAGTGATCTCAGTGGTAGAGGCATATCCTGTGAACTTGCCCTGCATTCCAGGACATACCAAACTGGAGACCTTGGAGTATGTTGGGAAATCATGTTTGTCTGGCAGAGCTAACCTCTTTCAGCAGGTCTAATTAGTGAGACTGAGTCCATTCATGCAGCCATGGAAGTTTCAGTTCTGAGGCTACTTGTTCAGAAGTGTTTAACAGTGCACTCTACATATATAGGTACAAGAGAGGGGAATTACAGTGTATCTGCACATATGCTGCTAATTCACTGAATGAAAATAATGCTATTCCTTGACATACAGATGATGATGAAGGAAAGTTGGTCTTAGGTATTGTATTAAATCTCTGTTGCTGAACAGATTGTAAGGTTTTCCTCTTGAACACTGTGGAATGAGTTAAATAAAATTTCTATTGCTAAGAATTCATATTTCAATATATTCTATATTCATATATTTCATATGTTCTATTTGTTTTACTTTAGTGTCTCTTTCATAGGTGATCATTACATAATCACGAAGCTATCTGAGCAATGCTATTTACATAGGAAATTATTAACTGTTCTTTTGTTGGTTTTAACTTGATTGCAATTCATGTGGCATGACTGTATAAAGGGAAGCAGTTCAGTAAGTGTTTATTCATTACCTTTGAACTGAAAACCTTAAGGAACAGTAGTTACAGATCAAGAGGACCTTTTAATTTTCATTAGTGATTTGTTACAACAGTAGTTTACATAGTAATATAGAGTAGAATACACAATAATAATATAGCATAAAATTATATAGTATATAATAAAGTAGCTAATAACAGGCTATTTAATATTAAGAAGCCATGCGTAACTGAAGTACAATGAGTAGTAGAACTTAATTCTTAATGTTTCCATGATTTGGTTAAGATAAGCAAAAATATATATTAAAAAAAGAGGAAACATAAAACATAGGATTATAAAATTATTATTATTATTTATTTTCCTGGTAGTAATAAACTATCTAATTATTATTTTATGTACAGATTTGATTTCCAAGTTGACTTGTTAAAAACTAGTACATCAGACACATTAAGGTATGTTTTGCCAGTACACTGTTCTATCTAGACATTGAATTATATTACAGCTTCACAGAATTTGATGAGAAAAAGTCTTTTTTGATATCTAAACATCTGACTCCATAATCTTAAATTACATGTTACAAATGAACCGTTATGATAATATTCTATAAGGTAGACCTTTATTACAAACAAATTTGTTTAAAAAGCACTTTTAAATTTAGATTTTACTAACACCAAATTTAATGATTTGCCATTCACTCATTTATATGCTTGCTGGTATTTGAAGAGAGCTCTTATATCCTTAGTACGGTTATATAGTGGTGTACCCAGATGTTTATCCATTTTTTTCTAAAACTTTAACACATCTTTACAATTATTGAGGGTGTCATTATTACTACTAACTATAGTCAAAGCTATTCAGTATCTGCCATGGTAAAAGTCTGCTTTCAGTCATTTGGGCCTTTGCCAGGCTCTACCTATTTCCAGTTCAATATCGCTTGCCAAGCATATGTCTCAGCTAGTTTTTGTGCCAGGAAGAAAAATCAAGGAAGAATAAAGGGATGGAAAAATGCTACTCTTCTGCTGCTTTTGTTGGATTTGAAAAGAAAATCCTGTCTTAAATCAAATATATATTTATCTATCCAAGTGTATTAGTGGATATGTATGTGTGTTTGTGCATAAATACATATTTCCATTGCATAGAAATCTGCTCTAGTTGGGCAGATTTGAATGGCTGTGCAAATCTGCTCTATAAATAGTAATAATTCTTAGAGCTTCATAATAAAGTTTTCTAATGATTTTGTCACCATTGAGATATATTACCTATGGGAACTAGAGATCTCTGTTCTCACTGTTCCCTGTTTTCTAGAAATATATTAGGAATAAACCAGTGAAGCTCTATTGGAAGGCTTTGACTGTAAGACTTAGTCTGCCTTAACAACTTTCATGTATATTACCCAACAAATATGTCTAGTCCAAAGAGCTGCGTATGTATTTTAACCATGGGAATTGTGCTAGGTTACATTATATTATCTAGTGACAATCGTGTATTTGTGTTAGTGATCATTTTTCTCCTTGTAGCAGCTAAACTTTTCAAGTCCTATTTAAGGTCTGCTAGTCATGGAAATTATGTGCACAGATTGTTGTAGTCTTGTACCTGTCCATTGGACTAGATCATCTTTTGAGGTCCCTTCCAATCCTTGACGTTCTGTGATTCTGTGATCATCAAGAAGTCTTTCAAGAAGAAAAATGTGGTAGGGCAATAAATTAGCTATCAAGGTGTTCCTGGCACATTGCTGAATATTTTCACATATCTACAGTTAAAGAAAACATGGCCTACTCTGAAGTACCAATAAATAATGAAAGATGAAGTTGTTAAGGAGCAGCGACAGAGAATCATCGTAGGATAGGAGAAAGATTGGAAATGGAGCATCAATGCAGAAGGTCGCTGTACATTTGGTCTAAGAAAGTAAACAGTCATCATAGGCTGAGATGGATTTCGTTGTTTGCTTATTTTCAGATAGCTACTCTCTTGCAGTCAGTGAAGAAGGTTACCGATCACAAAAGAAGGCATCTGCTCTCCTAACCTGGACTATGACAGTGGAGAGAATGTTTAATGTACAAGGTAGAAAGATAGCAAGTGGAAGGGCACAACCTACTTGTTTATCTCCTAGCACCAGGGAAGCAGAAAGCTGAGGACAAGCAGTTCCTAACAGCTAGAATCTGGAAAGCTAAAAAGGGAAAAGGAACAAGTGTCAGAAACTAGCAGCTTGGTTCCAGGGTAGATCACAAAATTGGAAAGAAAAGGAGAAACAGCTTCAGGGGGCTTCTTGAGGTGAATAGATCTAATAGAACACCACAATGAAATTGCCTCCTACTCCATTTAGACTTTAATTTGAGCCCCAACATATCCATATCTCTGCTCCTGCGTTGTCACCAGACATCTGTGAAGTAAAGACTGATGTGGAGCATGTCATCCCTTACTAGGGGACTTGTGATGGTATTTCTCCAGGTAATAGAATGACTGACGTCTGTGCCTAAGATATAAGGATTTAAAACTCCTATTTGTATCAAATACAATACTGAAGTAGGCAGAGAGAATAGTAGCCTGTATGGAAAAAAGGCTACTATTTTTTAATGTTTTAAAGAAGAAATCTTTTAAGAAGAAATAAATAGTCAAGAGAAAGCAAACAAAAGAAAATTATTTGGAAGCCAAATGTAATAAGTTATTGAGATGTAATTTCTAATACTGTTGTTAAAATATAATCTTATATTGTTTATTTATAAGGTTCTTAGTTTACTCTGCTCTTCTCTCTCCTGGAATGAATAGATTATTTTTTATTATTTTAAAGGAAAATGGTTGACAAAGGAACGCCCTACTGTATATTCATTTTTCGGGGACTCTTATTAGAGGTCACTATCTAATTAATTTCCTGCTCTGTGATTGGATGTTATTTCTTTTCAGTTCTTAGTATTCTGTTATCTAAATAGACAAAATTTTTCAGAAGTATGATATTCCTCCAAGTTTTTATTTCTAGTCCCCATTTTTGTGCTTTAAATAAAGACTATGTGATCTTTAGTAGAGACTAAAGTGTAATTACATGCAGTTGCAACATATATTTTGTGATGGTTTATGCAAACACTAACACAAGTTATTCTAACTGGGAATCAACAAACTGTGATAGTAAGTACGCACAAGACTTTCTGTTTTTTAAAAATGTTAACTACTTCACAAGCAATTTTTTAAAATGTTTTCTTGGAGGAAAATTAAACACCCACACATTGATGGCAGTTGCTCAGCTGTTTTATTCATGAGCATTATTTAGGATTACAATTTTATTTCCCCTATGAGTTTTGAATTTTAGAAGTACTGATCTAGCTTTCTTGTTTTGGAATCTTAGTTCAAACTTAGACAAAAGTCATCTTTTGACAAAACCTTTTGAGTATGAACTCACCTGCTCTTACTTCTGTTGGACTATTGTAGCTACAGGTTTTGAGATCAGTTTTACTTGACCATGTACTGCACCAATATTTACACTTTCACATCCACTGAATTACTGATCTTTAGCTGCCTAATTTATCTTCATTCACTTTATATATATTCTAGTTTCTAGACATTAAGTTCCCTCCAAATTCACTTTTAAATGAGTGTGTAATGGGAGCGTTTAATGGCTATGATTAAGGGTAGAACTCTTCTGAATACTAGCTATCACTACAATTGTATAGTATATACAATATAACTACAAACTGTAAAAACAAAACACCGAGTAGTATAGCACAGTTAGGAAAGATATTATTACTGTAACTATACCACTATTTTTGTGATAATAATATTATTTTGTTCATAATATGATTTAAATATATATATATTCATTCCTGGTATACATAGTCTCTTTTATTTTTCCTTCTAAAATTATTTGCTATTAGTTCTGCAATAAATCACTCTATTGGCAAGATCACCCATGAGTCAGTATCATCTGTTCCTCATTGTTGAATTCTCTTAGCCACTATTAGCCCTATGCTGGGACTTGGGATGGAGTAGGCACTTGATGTCCAAGCAATGTGCTGCTAGATTCATCAGTGTCATGTATTTTACACTAAACAAGGGTCACTCATTTTATATTAATTGACAGTTTTTATTGCTAGTATTCCTTTCTATACTACACATTACAAACAGTACTGTATAAGGAGGTGAATTAAAAAGTTTTATTTTCCTGCTATGTACTGAGCACCAAATGGTTTATTACTTAAGCTGTGTTGATTGATGTATGCATGAAAATTCTCATTATTTACAAGCAAACAAATCATTTCAGTGTTTTTGCAGTAAGTAGAATGTGTTGCATTGACTAAGCCTGCTTTTCACTATTTTTGCCTTCATTAATGGCTTTCCTATAGTAGCTAGAACCTCTGCTACTGTGGTTTCCCTTCTGTGGTTGACTGTAACCAAGAAAATTGAACTTTCTAGTTTGGAAAGCTAGTGAAAACACTTCCTTCCTTCCTTTTCCTTTTCCTTTTCCTTTTCCTTTTCCTTTTCCTTTTCCTTTTCCTTTTCCTTTTCCTTTTCCTTTTCCTTTTCCTTTTCCTTTTCCTTTTCCTTTTCCTTTTCCTTTTCCTTTTCCTTTTCCTTTTCCTTTTCCTTTTCCTTTTCCCTTGTGGGAGGAGTTTCTTTTTCACCTGACATTTGTAGGAAAGGATATGTTAGCAGAAGTGTGGAGAGGATGCTGGCAAGGCAGATCTGAGAAAGAATTTATTCTAGTATCAGAAGCTCATACTATAGAAGAAATCTTTCAAGTTTTCAGGTACGTAAGCTTTTTGGACAAAAAGAATAGAAACATGATTATTTTCTGTACTGAAACTAAAAAAGAAACTTCACTATTCAGCCTCTGTGTTTTGCAAGTATCTCCTGGTAGGCCAGAGAAGTAATGTGAAAATTTCATAACTAACTGGTAATGTCTCAAAGGTTATTAGTCTACTTGTTGAGAAAGATCAATTGCATCATTGGCTGTTACAGGAAAAGTATAATTTTTTAAGCCTGAAAACCTCTCAAGGAAAATAGATAAGAGAAGGCTGTAGAGAAATAAAAAAATACCTGTATAGCCGTTAGCTTTTTATAGTTCATCAGCCAAATCAGAAGAGGTAAAAATATATAGTTCAATATAATTAAACAAAGAGTTACTGCTCAGAATAAGGCTAGGAAGGAAGTATAGGGTCACTATCTGCAACTGCTGGAATTAGTTGGGCAGTATAAATGTGAACTGTTATTATCTTAATCTATATCTCAGAATCCCTGCATGTGGCAGGGGGGTTGGATCTTCATGATCCTTGAGGTCCCTTCCAACCCTGGCTATTCTGTGATTCTGTGATGTATCCAAAATATAATGTAAAAGAAGTAATCAGTGCATGCCAGGAACTTAAAGAATATCTGAGAGCATTAAATGATTTGTGCTTTCAGCTCTTAGATTATTTCAGTACTAAAGTAATATCTGCGTATTTGTTCTTAACTCTAGTCTCAGATACAGATGGAAAGTCTGCCATTGTACTTTGTGTCCATGCTGTGAAAATACTACTCTCCGACAAGCACATTTTCAGCTGGAAATCTGAAGTATTGAGGCTTTCAATTCTTTATAGTGTTTACTGTGGGATCTTCTGCTATATACTTCATATAGACATGAAGTAAACAAAGAACACCTAGGACTTAGCAACAAAAGCTAAACCATGCAATGACCATTTTCCTGGAAGTTAAATCTACATGATTGTAATCAAAAGTAAACAAGCTAAATATAGATAGCAATTCATTTTTCTTTCAATGTTGAAATCTTGAACTAGAGTTTAATTTGTTAATGATATTACATTGTTGTGTATTACACTGTGTAAACACATGTAAGAAATTATGAGAGAAATATCTGAACATGTATTGTAGTTTTGCAGCTCCCTGGTAACACTCATTCTTTTTTTTTTTTAGCCTAAAAGTCAGTTTCTGGGAAGCCAATGTTAAGTGAGGTGTTGCATGCCATAACATTAGCTATGACATACTCTTTGACAGTAACACATCTATAAAACAAAACAAAATGCTCCATAGTGCTTCAGCAGAGTACATTTTTTGGAACTAAAAATATAAAAATTGAATACCTGTAGAATTCTCCTTTCTAAAGATATATAGTGCTTTGTTTCAGTGTCCAGATAATTTTGTTTTACTAGCACTAACCCTAGATTAAGTCTAACCTTGTTTTAAATAAAATAACAATGTTGCACTGAGGAATCAAAAATATTGATGCCATAAATTAAATTAACAAAATGTAGATTATTGATTTTTGATATTATATACTAGTAGCACTTTCATGACAAGCAGGTTTTTTAGGTGTCGCAAATATTGCAAATACCTTCACCGTTTATTGCTCTCATCTGCTAAAATTGTTTACATATTAATAATCTTTAGCTTTGAACTCTTAAATCTTTACCAGCATCCTTCTTTACCATCTAATCTGTAACTGGTGAGACATATCTTCTTGAACAAGTAGAGTAAGAATGTCTCTCTAGACTCCTTGAATTTTTGTTGTTAGCATCACTTTCCACACTGGGAATACTATGACGGTGTTGTTAACAAAAAGATACAAAGATCTAGTTGTCTTCCTCTTCTCTGTTTTCCTTTCTCTCTTGCTGTTGGTTTTTAATTCAGAAGCTCATGGAAATACATGGTGAGGTAACAAAAGGGCACTCTGATATTTAAGTATTATTTATTTCAGCACTCTTTCAGCCTTTAACACAGTTTTAGCTCTTTAAACTTGCATTTTTGATCAGTTTTCAGTGCACTAGTTGCCTATTTAGATGGTATGCATGCACAAAGCTTTACTCTGTCAGACTGTATACACACAGACACTTGCAACCAAATGGAAATAACTTGCTTGCTAAATTACTTGCATGATTGTTTTGCACAGGAAATTGTGTGTGCAAATACCTTGATTAAATTCAGGTTTCTCGTGCTAAGTTCTGAAAATCTATTGCTGCAAAAAAGTAAATTTACATATAAATGTACTCCTGCTAGAAGTTTAATCCCAATTTAGTCCTGTCAACAAAAGTTAAGCTTATACATACAAAGGCATAGTCTGATAGATTTACAATCAGGTATGATGCATATCACTTTGAATGTGATGTTAGTTACTACTGTTTGAATTGGCAGATAATTATAAGTTGTAGACTAAAGCCCTGGAAACCTGAACGTTGTTATTTAAAAGTTACTAAATTGAGTTTCCTAAGTTTGAGATAAAAAGTTGTCTTTGATTAGTGGGTAAAAAAAAAGAGAAGAAAGATTGGAACCTAAATACTTGTGTTTTTCTCTAGAAAGTAAGCTAAGAGATTTAAAAAACTGTTACAAATGGTTTCAAAAATATTATTCTGATTATTTTGGGTATCATTTGGTATTGTTGCTGAATCGACACACTTGAATCTGAGTAACATTAATACTGAAAAAAAAACCCAGATATAAAATTCAATTTCTTTCTGTTTTTTTCTTTTTTCTTTTCATCATCTGTGATCAAGTTAGTTGGACTGGAAAAGGATTGTAAAAGAGAAGGCAGAAACTAGTTCCCTAAATGCAGTTCAGTTCAGAAAAAAACCAAACCATGCATTCATACTGTCATCAACACAGTTAATTGTAAAGATCATAATTGTACAGCAGTTTATTCTCTTTCTATATACTCAGCACATGTAAACTAATACAGTTGATTAATGATGTATAATCATCAATTAATAAGTCTATTAATAAATTTATATTCTGACCACTATTTATAGAGTATAAGCTGAAGACTTCCTTTTTGGTTCTGGAACAAAGCAAAAATTTCTTAAATGTTGTCAAATTAATGACTAAATATGGTTTAGCTTGTCAATATATACATACGTTGACATGCAGATATGATTTCCTAAAATATTTGAGAACTAAATATGTAGTTCATATGATCATCTGGGGGTTATCCATGCTGGTCAGTTTCTGGTACTCAGTTTAGAAGTCTAATCTCTACAGGCGGCTTTAAGTGAACAAAGCAGAAATAGATTCTTCTATTGGATAACTGAGGCCATCTATTTAGGCTTGTCTAAGAATGCTTCTTTTTCCAGCCCTACAACTTTGCCCCCCCCCCCCCCCTTTTTCTTAAAAAAAGGAAATCTGTCAGATCCTATCTCTTCAGTGGCAGGAAGTACCTTAAAAGAAATGGCACTTAGATCAGTTATTCACAGAAGTCATGCTAAAAGTGACCATCTGTCACCAGTTATCATTCTAACATGCCTCTCCATGGAAATGTTTAAATACTTTTTCTAGTTTTCACTCTCATATCTTCTTATTTTTGGATGTTGTTGATGTCTAAATAGGCAAGATAATTTTTTTGGGTGCATCTAGTTCCAAATCATTGTTGGCAAGAGAGGTACAGTCTTGTCAGTATTGTCAGACCCTTCAGAAACTTTCTAAAATTCAGGAGAAAGAAGAGAAAGAGAACTCCTCTGAGACTAACTGGCAGAAAGATTATCATGAGGAGTGATCTCAAGGGTATGTATCAAACGAGATTCCACAGGGTCCCAGTAAAAGTTACTGTTTATCTAAACATCTGTCAAAACATCTGTCAATTTTCAAACTGATCTGCATGTTTTGCTAACTGAATGCCAGCTTCTAGTCTGCTTCACAGTAATACATAGTAGATGGAAAAACTATTTCTCTCATGAAATTCAAGTGACAGCTCTTGAATAACTGTTGCATTAGAACACTTGTCTTCTGGTGGTTATGCAGTTAGCAGATGTACATGTAGCAGTTCAGTGATGGCCTAAATATGTAACCAAGCCAAGATTTGTTTGGAGAAGTCATATCTGTTATTGGGCCAACTGACACAGTCAAATAAATTAATAATAGTAATAAAATAGACATGGAAATCTTTCAAGTCTGAAGTGGAAGAAGCAATTTTGAGAGCACTCTAAATTTGGCTAAACTGTTACCCAGTATGACTGTGTGAATAAAAAATGAAGCTTTTATAGAGGAGACAAGAAAAAAATCTAAGAAACACAGGCTGTAGGAGAGGTTATTGTTCAGCATTTGGGAAAAAAGAGTCCCAGGAGATAGATGATTTGGGAAGGGCTGTCAGGCATATGTGGTTGTCCCTCTTTACCATAATATCTGTAGCCTGCAGTGAGGAGGAAATAAGGAGAAGCTGTCAATAGTGTAACACTCATGACTCGCTTCATGATGAAACCATAATGGAAATGACTGCTCAGTGGACTTTTTCTCCCCTTTTATTTATTTATTTATTTATTTATTTATTTATTTATTTCTTTATTTTTTGAGGATACCTCAACTGGATTGTTTTCTTTGTAGTTTGACTTCCAGCTAGTAACCAAATATATACATTTTGAAACAGACTGGAGGTTAATCAAAAGTATCTGTTCACCAGTCAAGTAGCTTCCCAAATTCCTGTAGCGTTTCAAAGATTCTGCATTAAAAAGCTAAAAATTTCCACTGAGAATTGAGCTTATGAGTTTGTTCAGCCTTAGATTTGCAAACAGATCAGGCATAATTTGGACACTACAGTCATTCCTGCATTGTTTCACAGCATGCTGTGATCTTCTTTGGGCTTACTACTTCAAGGTTTAGAAGTTTACTGTTTGAAGAAGCCATCCTATCTGCAGACTTTTGGGTGTTGCAGGCAAAAGTAGCTGTGATGATGATTTTTGTGGCACATGTCTCAAAAGGCTAAGTGTGACCACAGAACTACAAACAGTTTGGTACCAAGCTACTATGACTTTTTAGCAACTATTGGTCAGTAATAACTTGGGTTGAATTCAGGTGCACTACAGGTCACATTAAAGAAGCCTTTTAAAGGTCAGACTGGCAAATTTTTATTTGTTTCTTAGTTCTCTATGATTTGATTTTCTGTCAAAATGAATTTTTGGGGAAAGGAATAAATAAATATGTTGTGATTCATTCTATGCACTGCTGTTAGAAGCATAGAAATTGGACCATAGTTACACAAAGAAAAACACTGTTTTTCTCCAGTGTTTGATTTATATACTCTATTTTTTCTTGCGTTAGCATTAGAGCCATTGTAAAAGCCAGTTGCTTTTATGTTCTGCTTTCTGAATCTACATATTTCATTTTGAAACAAATCAGTGTGTATACACACATTATGACAGACAAATCACAGTTTGTATGTATTTGCCTGAAGCAAGTAAGGTAACTACCATTAATTTAATAATTACATTAATGTAAACTGAAAAAACAAGTATTCTTCTAAAAAAAAGAAGAAATTGTCAGTACAACTATTTAAACCCTCAAAAACAGTAAATCCTGAGGATGAAATAGTACTTTCTGATTGGTGTGAAATTTAAGTGTTATGACATCATGAGCCAACATAATAAAATACAGGCAACACTTTAAGAACAGCCTTTGTATTATTATATGAACAAAGATTTGTTTTCTTGACAAATGTTTTCCAAGATAGTGTTACCTGCAACAACCTGCTGCCAGTGCTGCATCTTTTATTTTTATAGAAGGAAGAAGAGATAAAGATACTTTATAGAAAGCATGTCTGGCCTTAACAATTAATCCTAACTCTGGGTCTGCATCATGACAAGTATCTATAAAACTGTTATTGTAGCTCAATATTGGTGTAGTCCAGTGTTCTGTGTGTGTGTGCGTTCTATGCTTTTTTTTTTCCCCACATGGGGAACTAAATTATAATGTGATGAAATACAATTTATTCTTAAATTCATCAGAGTTCAGATGTTGCTGTAATTTGGAATTGATTTGCTTGTGTTATTGAAGCATTTTCAGTTGCATTTCAACTATAAGAAGTGATGTTAGCTTTTACAGTTTGTACTTTAAAAAATAATTAACAAATATTTTGCCTTTTTATCCTTAAGTTGATGATTGATCAGCTAATTTCATGAGAAACCATAGCTTTGAAGTTCTGTTTCATACTCTGGAACAGTGAAAAGCCTCAAGTGAGATGAAGGTAAGTAACTGAGGTATCCTTTATTTTCTTAGACCTTTTTGAACCATATGATAATGAGATAAATCAGGGGGAAGGACATTATCTTGTGAAGTTTTTAGATGTGCCTTCTGCTCCGACTGTGGTCAGACCAGGCTGCTACAGCTTGATTTAGTTAGATCTTGAAACTGTCCAAGGATGGAAACTATGCAACTGCTCTGATTCCTTGCTGTGTGTGAGAAGATTTTTATCAGATAGTTATCAGGTGTTATAAGGCACGTTTTCTGCAGGCTAAATAGTCCTTGTTCCCTTAACTTACCTTGCATTAAATACTCCGTTTCCCTCACCGTCTACATTCCAATTTATTGTCATTTCTGTATTGCTTTTAGACCTAATTCTGCAGCTCCCTTTTTGATTACACTGCAAAAAGGAGCCATGTACAGATTTAACTTATTTGGCATTCATGCTGCCTTTACACGTTTGTCACCTACATTTTAGATGTACTTGAATTTTTCTGACTTTCCTTAAACTTGACAAAAGTATTCTGCAATCTAAACACTGAACTAACAACACAAACTTGCAATTCCACTTTGCCATTAGGTGAGGCAGGAAAATGTGTATTACAATAAAAACCCAGTTTTGGTTTATTTTTTCTTTAAAAATTACTGGAAAATAAATAACAGAATTTTTACTATAAGGCATTTGATTTACCTTAAGAAATAATGTGAGTGCTTAAAAACAACTGTGTTGAGTTTCTCTTGTTCATTGTCTGCGTCAAATAAATATTCTCCTAGTTTGAAGAAAGTTCAGCATGTTGTACTGTGCACAGCATAACATTGACCAAGTTGCTTTCTGTTGAGGATATGTTATTTGATGGCAAGAGGAAGAGGTCTGTAACAAGATACTTTCTTACAACTGAAAATGAGAATTCTGGATTATTTTAAGTGTCTAGCTAAGCTTGGGCTGTGATGGCTGTCAATATCCAAGTATCACAGTCTTTCTAACTCTGTCTCCCCAAGTTGCTCTGTCAGCAAGTTCATCTTGGACACATATTTTTGCTTGAGCTCAGCCCTGCTGCATTTGGGTGTGGAGAAAATGCTGTAATGTAATTTTAGGGTCAGTGACTTTTAGACAGCGATGAATTCCAGAGCTCAGCTCCTTGGGAACAACAATTTTCTGCCCAGTCATGTTAGGGATAGCTTATTGTCAAAATAATGTTTAAGTGTTAGAAATGTGAAGCTAAGACATGGGTTACTCAATGAATAAAACCACCTGAAAAGGTAGAAAGGAACAAATATTCACGTGGTGGAGTTCATGCAGGCTCTTGGCACTAGAACAGAGTATCTTCTATCAAAGGGAAAAGTGGAGAAGCAAGTTCTCCTTGCTTGTACACAAGTCTGTAGTCAAACTTTAAGTTGTGAACTACTGAGAATAGGGGGAGTAAGCAGGTGGTTAGTGATGCATCACAAGGTTAACTAACATTAAAAAAATAGGAAAAAATCTGATTTTCTTCCACAAGAAATTGATGCAGACAGAGTAAATGGAATAGTAAATCTATCTGGGCATATGAGAAGACGGAGGGAATAAAATCATATGGAAAAAAAAAAAGATAAATTATTTTTTGCGCATAGTGCAGAAGATATGGGGAAGAATAGTTTGACTAAACTCTGATGTGCATATATTTTTAGAGCGTGAAAATAAGAATGCTCTGGAGCTCTGAATTTAGTATTATTTCATGGATTATGTGAACAAGAGTGAAAAATAAAAATGAATGAAAACCAAAATGGCTCTACATCCTGAATGTAAATTCCTGTGAATTTCTTTGTAAATGCTTGCTTGCTATTTATATATTTCTAGATCCCCTGCTCCAACAAAAGAACAGATACTGGACTGACAGAAGCAGCAGCCACATGGATTTATGTGCTTTAGTTACTTAGATTAGAGCAAGCTTTGAAAAAATACATATGTGACTAGCTGTAATGAGAGCAACAGCAATTTGCAAACAAATTTTCAAAATTTAAACTAGTTTTATAGTGATTTACTATGCACATAGCATTACTATTAATGAAATAAAGGTTTTTATAGTGCATCTGGCAAATATCAGTAATTTGTTTATCTAAACAAAAGAGTCACTAAATGGTCACTTGGAAAGTGACTAAATATATAAAGCAGGTAATTTTATAGACCTTTCTAAGTTAAATCAATGGTTCGACCAATTTGTATATAAAATGAGCTCTTTTCCTTATTACATATATTTTAATCAAATATTGTAGATAATAGAGGATTCTTAAACCAATACCTGACAGTTACAGATTACATAAAATATTAAGCAGCAGATCAGTGCAAAGGTCATAAACCACTTGAACTTTGTTTGAGGGCTTTAGCAACAATCAGGTAACAACTTCAAGAGGTATCCAACTTCAGCATATAATTAAAAGGAGTGAAAGAATGGAAGATATCCTTAAAAGTGTGGACTCTTCCAAATTATTCTTTCTAGGATTCATTTCTAATGTTTAGGCATTTGTAGGAGACTTAGACAGTTAAATTAAATAACATGTTAAAAAAGTAGGTCCCAAGCATAATTTCTTTTCGTCTGTACTACAGCTGTATATGAGAAAAAAAAAAAAAAAAATATCAGGGTAAGGCAGCCAGGGCAAATAGCAGACACATCTGAAAATTAACAAGGCTGCAGTTCTTCAGAACTTGTAGTCTTCTAACAGCTCAAATATTTTGCTTAAATTATTCCTTTTAGCTATATTATTAATATTGAAATGAAGGGACAAAGTGGTATTTAATATTACTAACCAGATATATTCGTCGTTTTGACTATCTAAGCATTTGTTAAAACATTACAGATGTGAGTTGCATATGGTATGATTATGAAATTTTTCAAACCAGCTGACACTTGGTTCTGCAAAGTGAAGAGTATGTTTAGTTTAGGAAGAAAGTTGAAGTGTAATTTTAAAAGGAATGTTCTAAATTATCAGCTTTAGAAAAGCATGAGGTAACATACCATTCCTGAGTTTACAAACAGCACCTCATGGCTGCTCAGCTGTTACTTTTGTAGAGCTACAGACCTTCATATGTGTAATACTGGATAGAAGCAAAATGAAGTAAAAAGGAATTAAGTTTTAAAAAAAAGCCTTGTAATAGGAAGTCCTGTAGAATGTATTGCAGCTATCTTCTCTGCTCAGGTACAGGGATTATTCATTGTGTTAAGCTTAATTTTGATTTTAGTTTTTTAGATAAGATTTTTAATGTTTTACTTTCATCTGTCTGTTCTTCCAATATTCTGCATATTATAATAACTAATCATTTTGTTATGATTCCATAATTTTTTTACTGAAGCTTCATAATGCTTCAGAATTTGGAAGGCACTGCAGAGAACAGTTCCCCCAGTGGCAGTATTAATACTAACTACACTATGTGAGCAGCATTCATATCGAGTGAGAAATTTAAAAGTTGTAAAAACTGTGTTCTGGTCTGGTCAAAAACTGGACAGAGTTGTTAGCATCTTCTGTTAGATTCATTGGATATTGACCCAGTTCTTAGATTACTTATATGGCTGTCATAAACCATCTTTACAAATGTGTACAGTTGAATGTTAAATGAAAACATTCATGTTAATCTTATTCATGAAAGTCTGTCAGTGGATAAAATAATTTTCCATAAATGTAGAAACAGTTAAAAAGAAAAAAATAGATAACCAGGAAAACAATATTTGTAGAAGCAGTGTTTTTATCATGTTATATCTTCTATCTAAGGATTAAAAACATCTCATGGAAAAACAAAGGGAAAAATGTGTTTGGGAGATTTGATTTTGCAAAGACTTCAATGAATAATTATTTCTTTTTATTCCTATGGGAAGGATAGATACATTATTTGTCTTGGTTAACCAAAACATTTTGTTTAATAAATAAGGTATCATTCTGCTTTCACGTCTTCAGTAGAAGTAAACAGGAATGCTATACCTTTGTCATAAAGTGAACAAACTAGAGAAAATGCTGCAGAAAACAGTAATTATATTTTAGCCCTGATGTCACAGTGAAAACTTCAATGTCTTTCAACATCAACCAGTGTCACATAAATGAACTTCCATATAACCTTTTTTTTTTCAGTGAAATATCAAAGACAGTTGAACCAAAATTTGAAGAAATGACTTGGTTTTACAAGGAATGTTAATTTCTGGACACAGACGTACTTTTGAAATATGTTCTTTCAATTGCCTGAATCTGCACCTAAAGGGCCATCTCTGATGGTGAAAGAAAGTTTTCCGTTCATGTCATTTCAGTCATTAGAAAGAATGGCAGCTGATGATCACACAGTAGAACTTTTCTGCATTTTGTGCACTTTCCCCTGTGAATCCTAAGGAGAACTGCAATTGATATCAGAGACAGATATGTTACTGCTGTTACCTTGGTTAAAGACATTTAATCATAAACAATTTCTCTTAGCAGTCAGCAGCTTTTGTAATCGTTTGAGTGCTCATTTGGTGCTCATGGTTAATTCCTAGTTGAGGACTTTATTTCTATCATTCTATAAATACACTGCCCTCTGCTAAAGTTTTCACTTCATATTTTACTTCTAATCTTTAAGGTCTTTCATGACCTTATTCCTGCCAAGCTAAACTTTCATTTCCTCTCCACATGATACTGTGCCATGTATTTGATACTGATTTATAAATTATCTCCAAATACAAATTAAAATGTTAGGTGCCAGAATCTTGATCATCTTTTCCCTAGGGCTTGAAATTTCCAAAGTATTTCTTTCCTTTTCTTCCCTGCTATTCTACCTTAAAATTAGAAACAAAATTTACCTTTTATTGTTGTGACTAAGATACCCAGTTACATGAATCTGCTAATCTTTAAGGTCAAGTTTTACTGTAAATTGGCAAATATAATACATGGTGAAATTGTAACTTTTGAAGAATAAAAGAGATGTGTGGTTACCTTGGAGAATTCTATCAGAGGGAAGCTTTTGAAATAGCAAATTAAAAAAATCTGGAGCTTCAAGCTTGTTTGAAAGTGATATTTTCATGTTATGTGTGATATTTTCATGGGCCCAGAAGAACCATTGTAGGCATAAATGTCAAATGTACTAAAAGAGTGGTTGACTAACAGAGAGACAACAGGTGTTACTAAATGTGTTCTGTAGTCATTATATTCTGCAGTTCTTAGAACTCTAGCCTCCTGGGTTATAGAAGAGAACTCTTATTATTATTATTATTATGCTGCTCTGTCATCACTTGATTTGACAACTGGAGATGCTTCACAAGAAAAAAGTTGTATCAGAGTTGATACAAGTAAACTGGAAAGAGCAGCTGATCTATCTACCTCACTTCCTTTCAGTTCTGTTTAACGGAGGAAGCAAATTAAGTGTGTTGTAGTTGATTTGATGCTACAACAGTGTCATCCTTCCTCTACTTGTGGCTTTCAAAATTTAGTATCTCATACTGTAGCAGATAGCACTGCAAGAATCGTGGTGTGAAAATGTGTTAGAGGCCTAAAACATGGTGGTGTTCCTTTGTAGTAATACCCATCTGCCGTGTCTTTCTTTAATTCGTATTATGTCTTCAGTATGGGAAGACCTTACGCTTGTACTAGAGAATTCAAATTAACATTTCCATATAGCTTTTTGATGAATATATCTTGATGCTGGAATGCAGGTGTGTATTGTGTTATATTCATAGACTTAAATAACATTAAGCAATGTTCACTACTGATATTGGAAATGTGGATTAAGTTCAGACAAATTCAAATATTCATAAAAATCTGTAAATTCTAATCGCTTGTTCTTGCAGAAGGTGATATGAGTAGTATAACCTAACGAGTTTAACCCTACACTGCTAGTATTTAATCACGTCGTTCTGCTGTTCATCATTAGTTAATATCTACTACCATCTAATGAAAGTGTCAAGGTTAAAAATGTATCAGTAGTACGTTGTATGGAAAATTTCGGGGGGCTTTTTCCTTTTTTTTTTTCCCTAACATACACACTTTTTTTCCCCATCTTTTTGCATTTCAGGAAATAAGCTGGTAGGTTTTTTTTTTTTTTCCTTTGCCGTTACATACTTGTGATAATTTTGTTGTATTTGACAAGAGAAAAGAAAAACAAGTAATTTTGTTGGTTGGTATAGCGGAAAAATTAAGTCATGGCTTGAAAAAGTGACTGAGCACTTGGTGGGAAGGCCAACCCAGGGGAGCTCAGGTGCAAGCAATGAGCGACTGGAAGGTGTGAAGCCAGGATCCACTCCTTCCCAGACCTCTTTTAAGGGTTGGCAGTGGAGATGAGGCTGCTTCATTTGGAGATCTCTGCCTACCTGAGGTTTGCTAAGGGTAGGAAGTTTCCCCCTGCCCCCCCACTTCTGTTTCTGTGTCCATGGCTGATGCATTTGGGCACATTCTCACTTTCTATAGCCTAGGACTTTGCTACCCCACTATCGTTGCTGTGTATTCCATCATGTCAGAGCATTTCAGTTAGTAAATAATATTGTACTCTGTAAGAGATTATTCTTTTACATCGTTGTCTCAAAGCTTGCTGAGGACACAGATGAACAAGTTCAGGCAAGTCCTGGGCAGGGGTTGAGAAATCCTTTGTCTGGAGAACTTTGATGGACAAGTCCTGGGCAAGGGCTGTGAAATCCTTTGTCTGAGGACGCAGATGGACAAGACCAGGGGCAACGAGAGAGATAAGCTGCAGCTTAATGGCCGTGAAGCAGTCTTTTGTGTGGGCTTATCTCGAGGAAGATGGCCATCTCAGGGGGTACTCGCATGACTCTTGCTCAAGTACCCAGGGATGTCACGTAGGCAGAATGAGAAGAAGGATAAAATGGAGACCTACAATCTTGAACAACCGGAGGTTTTCTGGCAACAGATTCCTCATGAAGAAGAAGAGGTTTCTGCCATGAAGAAGCCTCACGACCTGCCTCTCTCCCTCCCGGACTTGCTCTGTGCTCTACCACGATGCTGAAGAAGAACGAAGGTGTCTGCCATCAGATTCCTCACTACGGAGTGCCTGCATGCTGACGGACTCTCCTGGGCCTGCTACCTGAGTCCTGCTGCTTCCCCCCCCCCGGATTAGCTCTGCGACTGCCTCCTGCTGCCTGCTTGCTGCCCAAGGCCGGCCACGCTGCTGCTCTCCCCCCATGCTGCTTCTGCCTCGGACCTTCGAAACGACGTGCAACAGGACCGCTGCTGGATCCTGGTGGTGACTATCCCCGCTTTACGGCATTCTTGCTTTTTCCTATCTTTTCTGTCGCCCTCCTTCCCTTCCCCGTCTCCCTGATTAGGATTTATAATAAATTGGTTGGACTAACATATGAACCGTTGTTTCTTAATCTCACACCGGGTATACAGATATTAAAAGAACTTCATCTCCCTCCTATAAATTGGAGCGAGACGTACTCTTACTTGGCTACCCCAGTGTGACCTTGTTTAACATAAAGGAAAAGACCATAATTTCTTCACATCTTTACTAAGAAACTCTTGATTATACTTGCAAGCACTAAAAAGGGAGAAGGTACTGTTTCAGTGCTCGACAAATAAATAAGGAAGAGCTGCCACTGCTGCACCTAACTTGTCTTCCTTGGTGTGCGAGGCAGTGGAGAAAGGAGACACAAAGACAAAAGGAATGCTCCAAGTAGCGTACGTTTTAGGGCGTTATTTGACGGTGAGTTACACCAGATATGTGAGTTCTTCCGTGAAATAGTAGGCAAGCTCAAAATCATTCTGCACAATTATATCGATGCAAATATGTATATACATCTATAGCCGAAGACTGCTAATATGTGTTATTTCATAGAAGTGTTCCAGAGCCTACCTGTTACCTGATGTAAGTAATGTGTTTTCTTCTTTGAAGTTACTTCTAAGGTTCTGCCTGTGTGATGATCTCACACCTTTAAAACTAGTAAATTTGGCTGTTCCAAAAGGTAGCACTGGGACTGGGGAAAATACTTTTAGAGTTCTGCTGTGCAAAGTGTGCTACTGTGTGTTTTAATTGAAACTGACACCTCAATTACTGTTCCTATTTACAGACATTTTAACAATTACACAATAAGTAAGTAAAGTAACTTGCTCTTCTGCAGAACATCAGTAGCCAAATTGATAAGGAAGATTGATTGATGTTTACCTTAATTCGGGAGCTCAATCACATGTAACAAAAATAAGGGCTTGATCCTCAGACAGAGATCATTTTAACTCCTTTGGGGGCTCCCAGTAGTTGACAGTGTTAAAAACCATTACTAGAATGACAGGACCTGGATAATCCAAGGTTAATTATCATAATAGTGGTAGATAGAAAAGGGATTAAAAAATCTGTTAATTCTAATTAAATTTCATTCTAAAAAAAAAAAAAACATGAAAAGTTTTTTCTTTTGTGTTGTTCAGAGATGTCTTCAATTGTTATTATTAAATCAATTTGGTCTTTTAAAAATCTTTAAGTGTGAAGCATTACTATTACGCTTGATAAAGTAATTATTAAACACACTCTTTTCTTCTGTTATCCTGCATTCATAATATTTCACTTCATATACTCTGCATTGAGCTCCATAATACACAGTTAATGCAATAGTAGCAATAATGACATTATAAAATACAACCAATCTTGATGCTGTCAACATCCTTATCAAGTCTATAAATTAACTGATCCTCTACATCTCCTATTACTTCGTTATTTCACTCTCATATTAAATGAAGGAAAAACAATTACTGTCAGTGTACAAGTACTCCCTTTCCTGTGTCACGCTGGAGTTCTGTTTAAATAAAATTATCTAAAACTACAGAACTGTGAGGGGGAGCGCTACAACTTCTGCATGACAACATTACCTGTTCATTAATCATTCTTTTCTGCTCCTCCTCCTTATTATTTTTCTAGCAGGTGACTCAAAACATTAGCCAGCCATAAATTTATTGCTAAACTGGGGAATTCAGCACTTGGATTCTGGTATGCAGCATTGAACTACTCTAATTTCCTCAATGTGCACCTCAGCTTCATCAAGAGTAAAACACACCAAGCAGCCCCTGTGTAAAACACTGGTGTGTCTTACTGGGTGATTACTGATAAAAATATCTCAACCTATCTAATGTCGTCTCAAAAGAAAACAAACCCAAGAAAGAATAATGGTGGATGGAGAAAGAGAGATGCAAAAAAATGCACAGATGAATTCTTTTTTTTGTTGAGACAAATAATATGGCACTGTGCTTAATTTCTAAGGAAATCACACACCAATTCTCAAAAATTACAATTTGAAAAGACGCAAAAACATGCTGCAAAATTCAGTGAATCTCAAGGGATGTATTGTAATGACAAAATAGCAGAACTGAAGAAAATGTCATCTCAGTAATTTATTTTTAAAGTTACAGTTCAAACAGACTCTATTAAGAAAGCTAGTTGTGTGATGCCATCTGATTGCAAACAAACAAACAAAAAAATTGAAACAATTACTGATGGTGAGTTTATTAAGAAATGTATAGAAAGCATGGCAGATATAATCTGTCCTGATAAAAAATGGACTTTTCTAAAGTCAGTTATGACAAGACAAACTGAAGAAATAGGAAAATCTATCCAAAGAAATGTGATAAGAATTGGACAGCATTATGCAAATTGTCATCAAACCAACTATAGTTCACTGGAAGAGCAGCATAATAAAGCAAATGTCTCTTATTTGACCAAATAATAAAAATAAACATTGCCAGAAAAAAATTATATTCATGAAGAAAACAAAAGAGCCAACATTCAGGAGATCAGCAACACAAGCAAAATAATGAGACCAGTCTCTACCAGCATGTTCAAACCTGTTTCTGCAGTCTGCCAGGTTCAAAGCAATTATTCTCACTCCATATTGTCAGCAGGGAGTTCATCTGCTCCTCAAGGTCTGTAAGCAGAAGCTTGTGAGGGACTTTGTTTTTTTCCCCCACTGATAACCAACTTTTTTGACTTTTTCAACATTAGTTAAGGAATTTGGACAAGGCATCGTGGAAAATCAGTGGAAAACAGTAACTGTGATTGTCCTAAGACCCTCTGAAGGTATGATGAGCTTGAAATCTGAAGGTGTATGTCACACACATTTTTAAGATTGAAAATCAGAAGTTACTGTGGTGTTTTTTTTTTGTTTTTTTTTTTGCTATTTGTGTGCTTTTAACTCTAGAATATAAATACAATTTTCTGCACAATCCTTTTCTTTTTCCTAGGTATTACCATCAAGTGAAAATGAACTACATAGAGAATATGTCTATCACATTGTACACCAACAATAGTTTCATTATGTATCCAGTATTGTCATATTTTTATCTCTGTCTTCAAGTTTTGCTCTCTCCCAACTTCGACTCTAGAATTCAGAATAACAAAAATATTTCTCTTCTCTAGAGGTTATTGGTCACTTACAGGGAAGAAGTGACTTCTGTGCTGTGCTTCCATGTGTTACCATGATCATTGTTGTGCCGCCTGATGATACAGCTTTGATCCTTGTTACGCAAGTGTGCGCCACTACCTTTCTGTTAAATTACATAGCAACTTTGCTTGGAAGCTCTGCTTTTATGTTTGTTGCCAGGTTTTGTCTGTGGGAGAACAGACTAGAGCATATTAGGCTGCTTGTACCTACTTAAATCATGGGTGTTTTTAATGAATATGGGACAAATTAATAGTTTTGAATGAGTATGAAACAACAGTGGTGCTAGCAGTCCATGCATGGTTTATGCCATATAACCAGGATTTTTCTTTCAGTACTTGGAACACTAAAGCTGGATTTAATTTGTTGTCAAACAACAGTCTGTGACAGACAAACTGTATTGCTGAAAAGAAATTAATCATCTGTAAATGTTTCAAATGCTAGGAAGGATAACTAGGTGCATATGTTTCTTATTTCAATCTGGAATGATTTCCCCCCTGTACAATTAGCTGAAGTTAAAAAAAAAAGAAAAAAAAGAGTACGTTTATAATGGAGGTGCCAGCTCAATGTAATGTAAAGCTACAATTGTAGTCTCTATAAACAGCAAGTGAAGTGTGAAGGATTAGTTGGAACCCCAACAGACACTTGTTATGAAGAGGTGACAGAAATGAAACATTGGCAAAAGGGTTGAGAAACATTTATCTAAAGCATTACTGTTGCTCAGCCTTACTTTTAGAACAATTTAGCAGATGTGCTTGTCATGTCCTCAATTTTTCTTCCTGGTCTCTGGGAATGTGCTAATTTCATACTTTCTCTCCTCCTTCCTGTTTTGAAAGCCCAATAGACTTTGGAATAAGGTTGCCATGACTGCAATATTGTGGAATTCCTAGCTAAAAGGGAACACTAGTGCCTTAGCTGGCAGAATGAAAGACAACTTTGGTCTTCTGAGAGATTGAAGTGGTCAGTGCAAACTCAGCACTGTTTGAAAGACTGCATATAAGGTTGCAGTGGATGTGTATGGAGGTATTGCATTGGAATAGATGCACACAGGAAAGAGGAGGTTTTTTGAAGTCATGTGCTTTTATTCAGGAAGATAAATATCAGTTTTCATCTTTTTTTTTTTTCCTGCAGTTTTCAGGGAACAAAATCTCTGTGAGAAACCAGTAAGTATATTTAACCAATGCGTGCAATAAATATGTAGTAGGTTCAGTGAATACTGCTAAAAAAATAGCTATTCTGAATACTGAGTTGCTTTAGAGCAAGACAGTTAAAAAAATGATATTTATATTTGGTAGCTGTGTATTAAAGATATCTTCCATTTTAAGTATACATATATGAATTTTGTGTCTTCTTTAGTGCAAGAATTATTATGAACAATATTACTTTGAATGGTGAGAGTGGTAAGTCACTAAGTTTAATATTCTCTGGCTTCAGTTTTTATTTTTCTTAGGCTTTTTTTCTGACATGACTAGTGTTGATGTCATCAGATAAAATGTTTTTCTGTATCAAAGTGAAGTATCCTCGTAACAGTACTGTTATATAAATAGAGAGATCAGTTTCTCCATATACAAAATGGTTTCAAATTAGTTACTTGACACATTTTAATTTTAATTTTTTTTTTTCCTAAAATATAAACACCTGTTATGAAGGCTCTTTAAGATTCACTGGGCTTAAAGCTGCACTTGTATTTCACCAATTTTCTACTTTGCCACTCATTTTTTGTACCCGAAAAGGAACTTTTTTTCTTTTCTTTAGGAGTATGTTAATATGCGTTAATAGAAATTTATCATTGTGTGTTTTTGAGATGTTGATCTTAGAGGCCTAGAAGATACACTGAGCACAAAGGAATATCTCTCTCTTTCTGTAATGTCAAAACCAAAGCTATTAGTTGCAATTACAGGCAGATACCTAATCAGCTGCCACTGCAGTATGTGTTTGGCACACACAATCAGAGGAGCTAGTGTGTCTCACTGCATGCCAGTTACTCAGTATTGTGCACATAGCTGATGCTCTCAGTGGTTAACGATGAGACATTTCATCTCAATTCAGTTATATTCTCTACAACGTGGGTCCAAACTTTTGCCTTGCCCAGTTTGTGGTGAGTGAAGAAGAACTGTCTAGGGCTACACCTATGAATGCAGCTCCAAAAGTAATGCATCCTAGTTATTTCCAGGGAAATGACAACATGTGCAAAGAGCACAGTAACACTACCTAATAAAGCAAATTCTCAGCTACAAAACACTCTTTTTCAATTCTCCAGCCCTTAGCTATATATTTTCACTAGCGATGAACAAGAGTCTGCATGCTGCACTTGTAAAAGTCTGTACCAGTGGAAGTGCTCCACTATCTCCAGAATATCAATGAGTGCCACTTTTTCCACATCAAGGAATTCAACAACACACCTTTGCTTCATATGACTTCCATGTCAGACACCATTTTGTCAGATTGCTCCTTTGTTGCCATCTATCAAACAGCCACAAAATGTAATGGAATATTGGTGAGAAGGCTCAGCCTCTACTGCCATATCACAAGCATCTGCCTCTTACACTGTGGGCCAACATAATAGAATAGGAGGCATTACTTTCAGAGCAGCACTCACATAATATAGTTAATGTACTTATTTTAATTTTTGATGGTTTTTGGAATTAAAACAGATAAGAAAAAGAGCAAAGTAAGCATAAAACTGCTTTATATAACTGAGATATTTGACTCTGTGTTTGAGAAACTAACGTGTCAGTCTGGTTTGATGGCAGTGGCTGCAATTGTTAGTGAGATCTCGAGGTGTCTGCCAGAGATTTTTGATGACATTTGACTCTTCCTGTGCTTCATCCTTGAAGACAGTTGTTCACAAATGTACATGCTGCCAAAAAGTGGTGATGTGTATAACATGTGACTCTGACGTGAGGGGTATTTCTCTCTGGGAAGGGGGGGTTTATAAACATCTGGTAAAGAGATATGATCAAATTTTTGACTGCAACTCTGTACAATCCGTTTGAAAATGTGCAGGTAATATATTTATGCTGACTGAAAATGGAGCTGCAAATGAACCAAAAAACTGATGAATCTTTTTTGCCATCTATAAACCTATTCTCAGATTCCTTTATGAGAAAGGAAATCACAGCTGCTTATTTTTCCCTGTTCACAGGATTGTGTTTAGCCAGTGTGTAAAAATTATTTGACATCACTTGAGCTGGCATCCCACTGTGCTTCGTCCATTTTTTTCAGCCTGGATGGGGTTAATAGTGCACTGATGTTCCATTGGTGTTGAGGGGCTGGGCTGAACATCTGCCATGATGGTGAAGGCCAGGGGGTGTGGGCTGCTGGAGCAAGTTGGACCGGACCACTGGTTGGACATGTCTGCCCTGAGATCTAAACCTGCTAGTACTGAGCCAGATGTCAGTTCAGAGATATGTGTATTTCTTGAAAGTGACAATGAGGGGAAGAACAGGAGGAGGAAGAGGAGTCTGCTTGATTTATTCAACTGAACATATATGTAATTTGATGTAAAGGTTTTTTGGGATAAAAGACAAAATGAATGTCAGTATCTGCTAAAGACCTGGCATTGCTTAAATCTACTCATGGATTAAGAGTTAAATCTTGTCCATTCTGTAATAGCATGTGTGAAATTCACCTCTGCTGGCAAAAAGCTTAAGTGAATGTGCTATATGTTGAGTAATAAAACAAGTGTTGAAGGCAATGAATTACTCCTTTTTTTTGCAATTATTTTGTGGTGATGGTAGAAATAAACATGAAATGCTCAGGAACAAATACACAGCCATCTTTTATTCTCTGGAAGCGATCATTAATTTACAGACTTGATCAGAATCTTGGTCAGTGTCAGATGATCCTTGTAATAGATCTTGTCCTGTATAATTATACCCTTCACAGGGCTTACAGGCAAAAAAGGTAATCATAGTGTGTTAAACCATAGCAGATACTAAGTGTGTTTGTGTGTATCTGTATATCTGTACCAGTGGACAAATTAGAGATACTGAAGCAATATAAATGCTGATTTTTCTTAACTAGTGAATTTCTGGCTTTCAAATTTGGCATGGTTTTTTCTTTTATGTAATGCTGTATACACTGTCATTAACATGGCAGTTTTTAATGCTCACTCTCAATTTTGGAAGTCCATTGGTGTTCTCTTTACACTGACACTATATCCCATACCTCAGAAAAAATGAAGACATTTGACAACTTTTTGCCCGTTTCTGAAGATCAGAAATAGCACTTTGATGTTTAACATAGTCATAGTTGTGTTCAGCTCAGTTATATCAGAAATCTTCCTGTCTCTTACTTGGAACTCTATGTCTGTCTATGGAGTATCAGTCAACTGAAGTCTGAGAAGAGTTAAGAGGAGAGAGGCTAATGTACTCACAAAATTGCAACAAATAGTATTTATTTTTCCTTCTCCTTTGCCTGTCACTACCATATATATCCTTAGTTCTCTAGAAAATAAGAAGAGAAGGTAAGGAAGTTGTTATGAAGCTATGGGAAATGAGCCTTGAGAAACTGTAGGAGTTCTGACATGGTTAGAGTAGTAAAAAAAAAAAAAAAAATTAAGAAAAAAAGCCAATAATATAAATATTAAGGAGCAAGAGAGAGTAGTTTCCTGTGGTATTCTACTGCAGGTAGAGATACAAAGCATTGCATGCATGTGCACTCACTCTTCTCTGTTGGAGATGAAGAGATAACCCTAAATCTTAAAGGTGAAGGACCTCAGTTTTCTGGCCTGCACAGAAGCCTGCAGATTTTGGAGAGGAAATAACCATTTTTGTCTGAATGTTTTAAATGTACAAAAAAGTCACTTCTGTGAGTGATGTCAACTGTGAAGAGATTCTTTCATCTCCAGACCTGAGCCTAAGTTAGTTTCTTTGTTGTCATTTCTCTACTGAGAAGGACTTGATGAGAAAAAATGACAACTTTGCTTGAATAAAAATAAATACACAAGTTTTGAATCTCACAAGGTATGCTTCTAAATCTTGGTTAACCTAAATCTGCAAAGACTTTACTAGAACTGTGAACTACCTGTGAATGTGAAAGAAAATAGAAGTGATATCCTGGATAAACAAAAACAGCTTTTCTATGTTTATTTACTCATGTTGATTTTTTTGTAACTAATGATTTTGAAGATTATTTACTGTAGTCACCCATAAAATAACATGGAGAAATTAGTAGTGACAGAAATATTTAAAAAGAATAAACAAAATAAAAATGATCATAACCATGGTTAATTGCAGAACACCAGGCAGTTTTGCTGTGAATCAAAATCTGCAAAGAATAAATTACATTGACCATAATCTGTGAGTTAGATGATGACCACAGTAAACCAGTATCATTGCATTGTTAGGGTTGAAAGGGACCTCTTGCAATCATCTAGTCCACCTCCCTGCTAAAGGAGAATAAGATAGAACAGATTGCTTGGGACTGAGTGACTCTGGGATAAAGGCTACACAACCTCTCCAGGCATCCTATTCCACTGTTTGACTAACTTCATAATGAAAAAATATTTCCTTGTGTTCACATGATATTTCATGCGTTTGAATTTGTACTTGTTGCTTCCTGACCCGACAGTGGGTACTTGTTTTCTCTTCCTCTTTAGTATTTATACACACTGATAATCCTCTTCTGATTCTCTATTCTGTTCTTTCTCCTCCTGTTGCAGCTGCTTCAGTCCCTTCATCATCTTTGTGGATGTGAACTGGACAAGCTCCAGTAGGTCGGTACCTTGGAAGTCGTGATATGAGTAGTGTACAGGAAGGCTCTTCAAAACCAGATGCTGTTGATCTTTTTTTTCTTTTTTCTTTTCCTTTTTTCTTTTTTTTTTTTTTCCTGAGTGAATGCATTATCTCTCAAATTAATTGAAATTTTTGCTCTTTTTTTCATTTTTGTTTTGCTGTCCAGCTCAAATTTGAATTTGCAGTAGCTCTGCAGAAGGTCTGTGGAAGATTTCCCTTAAATTTGAATACAAGGTTAAATAAATTTTGAGATGGGCCAGGATGAGAGATTATTATTCCGAAATCAATATAATCTGTATGAAAATAAGACACTGGAAGAAATCGTACAGTCCCAAGGTGAATTTCGGAAATTTCCTCTGGTATCTTTTTTAAGACTCTTGAACTTTGTCATTGCCTTATCTTTAGATGATTAGTTTACCTGTGTTTTAATCTGTGTTTAAGTTGTAAGTTCCTTAAGGTGAAAGCTATTTTGCGCACTGAAATATTTTGCATTATAAATGGCCTACAGTTTTTAAGATAGGTACAAGTGTATTATATATTTTATGATTTACTTCAGTTTTAGAACCACCTGGAAGCTACAGGGTTTGCGAAAAATCTTACAGAAGAAAACTCTTAAGGGAGTGCAGCATTCTAATTTTCAAACAATTTGGCTTTGAATTTTAACATACTTTTTTTAAAACATGATCTAAGAAATGTGTTGCAATCACATTTCTTCTTGCTTTCATAGAATCTCCTATTAAGTTTGTTTGCATTTGCAAGTAAGACATACAATATAGAATCAATATTCTTATAGACTTTTAACTGTGTAGTATATTTGGAGTAGGAGTGTGACAAATTATTGAAATTGAAAGTTCATCTGAAAAAGAATTACCTTTTTTTTTTTAAAAAAAAAATCCTTTCTACATGCTTAGTAGGTTTTCAGTTCAAGCATAAGTGCTCTTATCGTAACAGTAGTTATATACTTCTATCTGTAAATAGCAATAGCTGTATCATACTATTATAGGCATGATTGAAAATCTATGTCCTATGTCAAAGTTTTTAGTGTTTGAGGACATAACAGGTATAAAAAATATTTCTGAAGGCAAATAATAGTGAGATATTAAACAAGTATTGTTAAGCATAACAAGAGTGTAATTTTTGCCAGTTTCAAAAGCCATAAAGTCAGCAAGTAGAACTCAAAAAAGTGCTGCATTACCTCTTTTCATTGTCACTAAGTTGCTTATTTTCAGTGAATTCTCATTTCTTTTTGTAGTAACTGATGTATTTCTTCTGTATGATCAGTCAAGTAGGTGGTACTGGATTTCGCTTTCAAATAAGGAGGAAATATAATTGACCAAGTTAATGCCTCATTTTGAGGTTTGTTCCCTTTTAAATCTTGATAAGATCACTTCTTCTATATTTGGCTTGCTGAACCTGTGGTTTTAGATAAATATGGGAAAATCAAATGACATGAAATTACCAAGCTACTAAAAAATGAACCTCAGTAACCCCTTTATTATTTCACTCCAACATTCCAATTTTTATCTGAGCTACATTGTAGGATATTGTTTTGTTGATTAAACAAATGGGAGTTAAAAATCTCCTCAGCCACTAAATAGTTAATGGATACAGTGTCTTAATATTGACTCCTTAAGATTTTATTATGAAATGTGTTTTATTAATCTACCTTTTAGTTAGCTTCATCACTAGTTGGTTATCAACTATGGTGGTGTTTTGAGTTTCCAGGCATATCATTCAAGTATCTGGATCCCATATCTGGAATCATATGAATAGCAGGAATGAGTTTGTACTTTTCTAGTCATATGTTTGTTAGGATAAAATCCATACTTTTACATTTTCTGTAGCATAAAAGTACTTCCAGTTCTTTGTTTGTACCGTTGGAGGTTCATGAAAAGAAGTAGCTATTGTTTGGATGACTGTAAAATATCTGATTGCATAAAAATGACATTAAGAACAATATTTACCTAGTTAAAATGCAATTTTATTAACAAAATGTTACTTCTACTTGATGATTCCTTCCCTCTATTTTCCCCCTCCTTTACTTTGATTGTACAAAAATAAAAAATAGATGCTGTTGGCACCACTTTGGGAAGATATCATTATCAATCACTATCTGTTTTAAATAAGGCTTAATCTCAGATTTTTTTTCTCCCTCAGAAAGTAGCACTTGGCAGTGTATGCATTACTGCTGAAGTGCAGTATCTAGTACAGTAATCTTCAAATGCCTTCAGAAAGTGATTGATTCTTCTGCAGTTCTCTAGCTTTAGTATGGATGTATCATGTATTATATTTTTCCTTCAGAACATATTACTGTGCTTTTTCAGATTGGGAATCTTTTGCTTTGTGCATATTCTTTAGCATTCTCCCATCTTTAATCTTTCAGTATATTCCATTTCCCTTGTAGAGAGTTGAATGATTTTTCTTCTATATATATGGGCACATACACACACCCCTTTAGCCCTGAAAAAGGAATAATACTGACTTAAAGACACTAATTAGAGAGCTGTTTCTATTTTTCACTCCAGCACAAACAGATGGTGATGCAAAAACATCCTTTACACATCAGTTTAATTTTTCAAATCATCCATTTCCTTTTTCACACCTGAGCAGTTACATAAACATGCATATAGCTGCTACTCTGAATTAGCTGAACTGGGATTCAGTTGTTAATACCAACAAAAGCGTGCCTTTAGATATTCTGCATGTTACATTCTGTACTAACAGATTGTAATTCTTAGCAGGCTTTGATATTAATATAATAATTTATTTTTTTCAGTTAAACCGGTATAAATTAATAATATGTCAAGCAATATATAGCAGTCTTTGCTGTTGACTAATCTAAATTATTTCAGACTCTTCATGTTCTTCATGTGTCTTTTGTACCAACCAAAAGTCTATGTTATTTTTAACAGCATATAATTTACATCTACCCAAAAATAGCAATGTGCAATTATAAAAACTCTGTCAATACCTTATTTTTTCCCAACCTGAAGATCTGCTACTTTAATGGTTAGTAAAGTCAGAAAAATGAATTCATTGTCTTCCAAGTTTACATTCATCAGGTTTTTATTTACACAACCAGCTTTGTTGTCTAAGTCTTCTTACTGTCAATTGCTGCAATATGACTTGGAGACATGAGCTCATTGTTCATAGAGAAGTAGTTTTCAGAATGATTTTTAGATCTGAAGATGATAGAATTAGCATTTTGACTTCAATAAATTGAGTTATAAAGTAACTTAATAGATGTAGCAAGGTGACAGAAATATGATATGTAACAAATGCTGTTAGCCCTGCCCTACAGTGGATTAATGAAACTTTTTCCTCTTACCTGTGGGCCAGGGTTTCTGTTAGTGTTGTTCAGTACTTAGAGCTTCTCCCTGCAGAACTACGTGGCAAGCATATGGCAAGTGTTGGTTATTTGAAAAACAATTCTTAAACTAGATTCTGAGATAACTACTTGTCAAAATATGTTCAAATACCTTTGTGCTCTGTATATGAAGATAAGTAATGGGTGAACCTAGTGTCTTGATGAGCAGAGCTGTTGAACTCACATATTCCAGATGGCCCAGGACTTGGACATAAAGGAAGAGTATTAGAGGGAAAAGAAGAGGAGGATGTGTCTATAACCTGAAATAAGAAGTGAACAATCTGTGGTGGATTCTGATTTGAATCCATGTAATATTTTCCTTCTGTAAATATGATTAAAGCAATGAAAATTGAATCAACTTTTTGAATTTTCAGCTTCTTTTAGTAGCATAAAACATAAGTAAATTATTGTAATACTCAAACTTCTGAGTGCTCTAGACATGTAATTTTTCCTTTCCTCAATGTGTTTCGCCTTTACTACATCTGAAGTTCAAGCTTCTCTTACTCTTTGTGATTCAAGGGATTAAAGGTGGGAGCTGCACCTACTTGCACAGCTGATAGAAATAGATGCCTTTTGTGGAAAAGAGCTGGGGAAGTCAGTAATGCTGCAGGTAGTAAAAGGGTTCCAGATACCTTAGATGTCTAAAATAGACATATTTTATATGTCTCTATAATCCTAATGTAAAACAGAAATACTAAGCTGTAATGAAATTGTGTTTTTTTTTTTTTTTCCCTTGTGCAAATATAGCTTTTGGAAAAACTATGTTTTTGGGAGGCTGGACAAGAAAAGTAAAGCTGTTGTACACATAGAAGAGAAAATAAGACTTTCTAAAGCAGAATTTTGTCTTTAGTGATTTAGTAGCTTTTGGAACTAGTTCATTAGCTTACATATAAAAAACACTGTTTGCATAACTCTTTTATCTGCTGTTCTTCATGTGTACTGTGCTTCAAAGAAGTGTTGCAGAATAACTGTATGACTGCTGAAGCCATATACTTTTAGACACTATGGCAAGTTATAATGGATCTGGACCCAATCACAGCAATATGGATTATACTGACTGTGATGCTTTAAGGCATAGAGCTCTCAAATCTAAAATATCATGGTGTTATTTTTTTTTTCCCCAAGGTTTTTCACTGCCAACCATAGTTCAAATGTCGTCGTCAAAAGCAGGATATTGCAAAATTCACTTCTAGGGAATCCTTCTCTTTTATCTTGTGGAAGAAGACAACAGAGGCGTAGAGGAAAGTCATGGAACTGCAGGGACTAGCTGTCAATTTTAACTGTTTTCTTAGCAGGAGACAAAAGTGGAAATATACGATCTGTATTTGCTTTATGATTCCTACATGTACATGGTGCCTCTTACGATGGAGAGAAATGTGAAAGTCACTTCAGGTATATTCATGAAAAAGACTTTACAGCTCAATAAATTCAGCTCCCTTTGGTGGGAATCTAAATTACAGTCTCTCGTAAATGCTGAAAATGTTGTGTGAACTATGTTAAATTGGTGGCCCTGCATGTGGCAGGGGGGTTGGAGATTCATGATCCTTGAGGTGCCTTCCAACCCTGGCCATTCTGTGATTCTGTGATGCTGTGAAATTGTTGTTTTCTGAGTCCAAGTTAAATACATAAGGACTCAATCAGAAATTTGTATGTGGGGCAGAGAAATAAGAGCAACTTGAGGAAAACCAGTTCTCCTACTGCTATTTCTGATGATTTTTTCTTTATGTCAAACCTGGAGAGGAAAGGACATCTTTCCTGTCCTCCTTGAACTTTTATGAGGCAGGTTTCGGTCTGTTTGCATCAGTAGGCAATGAGAGATGAGCTAGCTGAATTTCAAATTAACAGAAAACTTGGACGTGTTCTTAGTTAAATTTACTAGAAGTCTCAATTTTTAAATTTGCTTTGAAAGAAAAAAGCTCTAGCTCAAGGCAAATGATCTTCAGAAATACTGATTCTTGATACTTCTTACCTGATTTAGCTGAAGGTAAAGGGATGTTTCAAAGTTCTCTTCAAGTAGTTCTTCAAAGTGCTGTTGACAAGCCAGAGCCTTTTGCCATAATGGACTGACTTGTAACGTCATCTGACTTTAAAACTGTTCAGCCGCTACTAGTTGAATGTGCCAGTTAAAAGGTCAGATCATTCAAAAGTCAGATCCCTATTTTATGTGCTTTTTTTTTCTTCAGTTTAACAGTTTATTTAATTATAACCTGTACTGAATTAGCCACGCACTTAAGACTTCTCCTAGCCACTTGAAAATGCCATTTTGCTTTTAAAGAATGCTTTAATTTCTTGTTGTTTTCTTTAGCTCTTTTGTAACTTTGAAGAAAGTTCATATATCCAGATGATCAGCAAAGTAAAGGGCTGTGCTGCTTTTTGCACTATTGCCACATTTTTTTTCTTCTGAGGATTCTGCTTTTTCTTTTTTTAAATTATTGTATTATTTCATTGTATTTATTTTTTCTGTACATTGTGGTCTTCTGTGGAAATTTCTGTTTATATTATGTAGTAGAAAGGGAAGAATGCAATGTTTTCTCTCAATCACACTCACACTAGTTTCTGGTGTTTGATTTCTATTTATTTTATTCATTTGTGCATTAATTTTTGAGCTTAATGTGAGGTGTTTTAAGGATTATGGTATGTACAGGATGTGGTTGGGTTGATGTTCTGAATACTAACAAGAAGCTCAGTGAGACAAATAGTGAATTCTAGATATTGATGCTTCAGAAATTTTTCAGTACCCCAAGTTTGAAGTGCTTAAATTTTAGGTTAAGTATGTTGACATATTTCAGTAGCAAAATATGGTGTATACTGTCAGTAAATATTGCATGTGTAGACAAGTGAAGACAGAGATGCAAGGAAAACTTACGGCCATTATTTTCTCTTTTCATCTGTGTCAGGTAGCTCAAGAACATGTGAATTTACAGCAGTTTGGTGGTATAATTTTAAATTCCTGAGATAAATCTACTGAGTGAAAATAACACAGTGGAATTTGCCTAATACACAGAGTAAGAAAAGTGTATTTCAAACTGGAATTCAATCTACTTGTTCATCATTTGGCTGCTATAATTAAACTATTCTAAGTATAAACCAGTTTCATACTGTCATTATGAAGTATCCATCTTAATAGCTCTCACAGTAAAAATTAAATAGCTTTGAAGCCAATATAATTAAAACACTAGATCAATCAAGCAAAACAAACAGCAGCCAAAAGCCAAAACTCAGATACATCATAGTTAAAAATGAGACTTGAATGATACTGCACCTGATAATTGGGCATTGACTACTGATCTTTGTTTATGCAGCTGTAAGTTTTGCCTGAACAAATTTGTTGTTGTAGTGACATTATATTCTCAGTATTTCTTGATTATACAGATTGTAAAATGATGTTATCTTGCATTCAAATCTTCATTTTAATACATAACATGAGTGGCACTAAACTTTTCTGTATATATGAATTGGTTTATAGATGGCAAAAAAGATTCATCAGTTTTTTGGTTTATTTGCAGCTCCATTTTCAGTCAACATAAATACATTACCTGCACATTTCAAATGGATTGTACAGAGTTGCAATCAAAAATTTGATCATGTCTCTTTACGAGATATCTATAAACCCCCTCTTCCCAGAGAGAAATACCTCTTACCTCACAGTCAAGTGTTATACACATTACTAGTTTTTGGCAGTACATATGTTTGTGAACAACTGTTTTCAAGGATGAAGCACAGGAAGAGTCAAATGACATCAAAAATCTCTGCCAAACACCTTGAGATCTCACTAACAGTTGCATCTACTGCCATCAAACCAAACATTCAAACTTAAATAAGCTCTGTTTCTTCAATGCATTAACTATATTATCTGAGCGCTGCTCTGAAAGTAATGCCTCTTATTTTATTATGTTGGCCCATGATGTCAGAGGCAGATGTTGGTGGTATTACAGCAGAGGTTGAACCTTCTGTTACATATTTTTGTTGTGTGAGAGATGGCAGCAGAGGGGCAGTCTGTCAGAATAGTGTCTGTCATGAAAGCGCATATGAGGCAAAGGCGTATAGCTGAATTCCTCCACGTGGAAAAGATGGCACCTATTGGCATTAATTGATACTTGCTGAATGTTTATGGAGACCAAACAGTGGATGTGTGCACAGCGAGGTGTGAGTGGTATGTTTCAGTAGTGGCGATGGCAGATCATCTCATCTGGAACAGATTTTACGGGTACAGCATGCAGTTCCTTGTTTGTCACTGGTGAAAATGCATAGCTAATTGTGGTGGCTGAGATTTGCTCCATTAAATAAACTTATTGTGTTCTTTGTACCTGTTGTATTTTCAATGGAAATAATTAGGAGCTACCTTTGTAGATACAGCTTTTGACAATTCCTTTTCATTAAATGTGGCCCAGGCAAGCTGAAAGGTTGGACACCCACGGTCTAAGACTTCGATTGCATATATATGCTGTAGGATATCCATAATATAGCATCCATATATACTCTAGGATGACATAATATGGTATAATATGATATACATTTTAATAAGCCTTAGTTCTGTTAAATAATGGGTTGGAAAATAACATTACATTTTAGTATAAATTAGAAATTACATCATGTACCAAAACAGAAATAACTTAAGAAGATACTGCAAAATGTTTTCTCGTTAGTAGTTAGTCCTTGCTATTTCTGTTATTTTCATTTATTTTTATTCTTTGAAAGAGGATAGTCTCACAACTGCATCTTTAAAATAGTATTGTCCTGAATTTCTGTTAGGAAATCCTACACAATTGCTCTGTCCTGCTGTTTGCACACACTTCTGGCCATGGTCCTAACAAGTGTCAATACTGAGTTCCTCCCTGTCTCATTTCCTGTTGCGTTGCATGCTGCTACTTCCATTGCAAAATCATAGATTAAAAAAAAAAAAAAATTTGGAAGCCATTGTCAAATTTAATGCTCTTTAATGCTTCTCTTTTTTCATCTACATCTCAAAGTCTGTCATAGAGTCTTGGGTGGTTTTTGGACCTGACTTTCCTTTAATGTGATTAATACTTCGCCTTAAGGACATTTACTCTTCTGAAGTAAGCAAATCCAAGACACTTGCCAACTTGTAGAAGTTGTTTGTCAGAGTTAATTTTGAAATATGGCACTATACATCTTTAAAGCACTTGCATTAGGATCGAAGATGTTGCAAAAGAGCAAAGGATTTAAGTAATTCCTTTTTAAAAAGGTGGCAATAAAACAAGCTACCATTATTCAGAAATATATTACATTAGAGAATATCTGAGAGCACATTTTCATGTGGAAAATATTTTCTTTTTAAAATTCTAGAAGCTGAAACATTAAACTGACAGGAATAAATAGCTTATTTGTCTCAAGTGTCCAAATGAACTATGTAGAAAATCTATTTTGGCTAAACAAAGAACAGATGGTAAATAATGTGATTGCATTAAAATGACTATGATAGTAGTTACACATAAAAATGAGCAGTGTATTGCATTTTGCTGAAGTCTTTGTCTTATAATCTGAGAAGAAATATCATAAGAGAGGGAGATTCACTCCCTTACCATTTCATTTATTACTTTCACAGAAATTGGCCTTATTGTAAGATATGCATAGAAGAGAGGATACAATAAGTCATAACAGAAGAGAATCATTTAGAGGAAACATTACTATTGCAATTTTATTTGAAGTCTTTGAATGCAAATGAACAAAAAGGATGCTTAATAAACATTTTACATGAAAATGTCATTGAGTTACATGAAAAGTTTTCTTATTCTAATGCTTAATCAATTGAAGTTTTAAAGATGTTTCTATACATTGCTGTCAGTGCTTGGTGCAGCTTTAAACTATATATGAGACACTGTGATTTGGTTCTAGCCCTGCCAACATTTTGAAAACAGATGTTACCGAAAATTCTTAATGGACCTTGATTAAAATGATGGGCAATTTGTTTGTCATAACACATCAAGTGTGCTTCTCAGTTTCCCTTTGGAGAAAAAGGGAAAGGGCAACTTTAAGATGAGATTAAATTTTATATCCCTTACTGTTCAGGGCTTTTAAAGAGAGTAAGGCATTCTCCCATTAAAGCATTCAATTAAAGGAATTCCAGTTGCAGGGAAAACAAATGAAGAAAGCTAGTTTCTTTTTCCTGGCCTCTTTCCTGAAGTAAATGTGCTACTGGTGAGTTCATCATTTAAAGCTGGATGTCTTTTTCATCCACCAAGCAGAACCAGATCCTAAGGAAGTGAACTTTTAGAGGCTGTTGAAGCTGTGGTTGAACTGAAGAAAGTCAGAGACTGATACCAGGATTTCCTGATGAAATTTGGTTGTTTTGGGCTTCTCTATGCTTGTGCCCAGATGTAGTGATCTGGAAGTGTCACATGGGCAATGCTTTCTTCATTTGTCAGTAGCAAGGAGGAATCAAGTCAGTATTTTTTATCTGTGCCATACTTGGCACTCATTTTTTAATGGCAGTGGAGATGTATCCAGGCAACACCCATCTGCCGTAATTCTGAGAATGTAAGTATAGGAGTGTTTTAGTCTGTTTTGTTTTTGTTAGTTGTTTTGTCTCCTTTCCAGTTGATACAGTTTCACATGTCTCCATTTTGGATTATTACCAGAGTGCTTTGTGTGAGGGAAGAGGATGTGAAAAGTATTTATTTACTCTTTGTTTTTAAAAGCATTTAAATATTGTTTTTTGGAAAAAAGTGTGTTCCGAAGAATTCTACCTAATGTTTGCTCCATCATGCTTTTGGTTTCTTATCTTTCTATGGCTGGAAAAATGCTAAAATAGTATGCTAATCAAAATTTTAGTCATTTAATATTGGACGTGTGAAAATACATGAGCCGGGAAATATATCTTTACAATTTCTCTGTCGGTTGGTAGGAAGAAATCTGGAGTAGGGGCATAGAGGTATCTTTGACAAAAACCTACATCTTTTACAGTTCTCTACCATGCTAGTGAGCAACTTTGATCCTCAAGGCTATTTTAGCATACTTGGAGCTTTCTCAGATCCATTTCAAGTGTTTTTGTTTCTTGATTAAATTGTATTATGGAAAGCTTGACAGCACTGTATGTTGGTTGGCATAGGAGCATAGTTGCATGGGTTTATGACAGGTCAGAAAGAACTTTTAAAGAAACTTCTCCATTGTTCAAATCTGAAAAGCAAATCTAGCTGCCTTCTGTTTGAGTAAGCCTTTGCTATACTGATGTGTGTGAAATCAATGCTGACTGAAAGAGATTGCTGAAAGGGAAAGACCAATTGTAAGGAACACTGGTCTTGGGATTGTTTTTATCTTTATGTTAGTTCAGAAATACCGGATGTAGCAGTCAATTAGCTCTACAGAGGTGCAGTGTACTTTATTATTTTGAACTAGATGAGATTCTGCTGGCTTACAAATCTGTATTCTTATCAATGTGAATTTAAACATCAATTTTAAAATATACTTACAAATAGGAAGGATCTATAAATGTAAAAATGTTGCTGGATTCTGGGCTGGAATCTATAGCAATAAATCCAGTCCTTTCACTCAAATATGATTAAATAAAATAGATAACAATATAAGAGGTTAATTCGCAGAATACTTTGGCTCTTTATGGATATACTTGTGGTTTGTTGAGAAACATGTACATTGTTTCACTTCTTATTGTCTTATTCTTTGTTGATCTGAAGATAGTACCATATCTTTTGAAGTGGTTTTTTTTTTTGTTTTTGTTTTTTAATGAAATAAATTTGTAGCTATTCAAGAAATGGAGTATTAAAAATATTAGTCTTTTGCTGCTCTACTATTCATTATCTCCTTGACACATAGAGCCAGAGAGTAACATAAACTGTTAGTAAATATTTTTTGTAATTGATGAAAAAGAGAAATGCTGTCGGATATGTAATTGGTGTATAATGTATAACACCGTTCATTTGAATATTTTCATGAACAATTTCAAAGGAAATAATCTCAAATCTATAGTATTTGAATGGATTTTGCCTTTCTTTCAGAAGTCTCTCTCTTTTATTTTTTATTCTTGAAAGGAATTGATAAATATTTTAAGTGGCAATCATATCTATTTTTCTACTTCTGTCACTTTAAAGTGTGAGAAATTTTCTGTGAAGTGTTGCTAAGAAAATTGAGGACACTTTATAATATTTGAAAATTAAGAGAACACCTTGTAGAAGACAAATCTGTGCATCTCTTGGTAAAATCTTGGACCGATGCACAGAATAGATACTTAAACAAGAAAACAAAAACTCCAAAAATGATATTTTATTTTTTTGTTTACTTTTTTTTAGGGGAAAAAAAAAAAGAAATAGTAACAATTACTTTCGTGTAAGGCTTTCATTAGTATTTAACTGACTATAAGTATCTCATTATCTTGCAATTAATTTCTTATCTGAATCTCTTAATATAAAATGTAACTGAAAACCTGGGGTTTGGATAAACTTGGGGTAAGTAAGCAGAGTAAAAGACTGATAGTAATCAGCATGAAAATAGATAAACTAGTCTAGATATTGACTTAGATTAGACTAGCATCAAATACTTTTCAGCATGGACACTGGAGTCTCCCTCTGGGTAAGCAGACCAAAGTTGTTTTTGATGCAGAGCCAGTATTTAAGTGTATTCTGCAGTTCTCAAACTCTGTTATCAAATATGTTGTGACTACAGATAGCCTCATTAAGACTCCTGAGGCAATAACCAGACTACATATGAAACAGATGATATCTGATGTTCTCTTCTTGAGTCTGCACTAACTTGATCGTTTCATTTACTTTGCCCCCTCATCAACTGAAGCAAAAAAAAACCTCTTCAAGTTTAAATGACTGCAGAATGAAGTCTGTGGGCCTCCAGGTATAGCTTCTAGCCTGAGAATTTAGTCAGAAAATAGTCAGAAGTCAAGTGGCTCCTTGTGAACCGTTGACCTTGTGCTCATTGTCTTTGGATGAGCCAACTTTGGCATTTGCTTCTTGGAAGGGATCTTTTCCTAATGTGCTTGTTTTTCTGTCAGGCGAATGGTTGCAGCCCAGCAGCAGGCAGCCTACATGGAGCACACAGAGTGATGTGACTTGAGTCATTACTGTTGAATTTTCGATTTTTTTGTCCTCATTGGCCATGTTTGTATGATTTTATGTTACTCTAATGCCTTGATGATCATGTCAATATCTAATTATATCCGAGATAAGTCATGCTATAGGAAAGAAAAGGCTGCTACTTTCTGTGAGCTTTAGCATTATTGAGCTGTGCTGAACAAAGTCTTATACTGCAAGAAAAAACATCTGTCCTTACAAAGTATCCTTCCTTTTAGAATGGAGAGTTTCACTGTGGCCATGGGGAAAAAAGTTTAAGGTTTCAGGCACAGTTTGACATTATAAAAAAGAAAGTCTGTTTTTTTTGGTTTTTGTTTTTTTTTTTAATTTTTAAGTGCAGTTAGCTTGAAGAATGGGAAAATGATAGAATCAAATAGTTGGTATTCTGAAATAGTGCTAACTTACACACACATCCAATTGATCTTAGATTCATACACTATTCTGTCAGATACTTCCATAGAATACACCCGTGTAGACAACTTGTTAAACACCATCCATTTGTACAACATCATTGAGTATCATTTTTGCATTTGGTCTGAGGCTGTGGAAGAGACTAGGTAGTGTGACATCTCTTTGAAAACTGTTCTAAATGAGTTCAGTATTTCTAAAACAAGTTTCTACTGAATGATATCATTGCTGGTGGGGCCAGCTAACTGTCACACTGGATAACATCATGCTGCAGGATACAGGTTGACCTCTGAGAGCTGGCTGCCTCTCCAAATTTAAATTCAGTTTTTCATTACTCAGCTGCCCTCATCAGCTGATGTGCAGTCTGTTGCTCTTGTGTGGTGGGAGAATGCCTCCCCTGCTGCCCTAATCCTGCAGCACCTCCCTGCTCAATGAGCGTGCTAAGGTCACAAGAGGAAAGAGCTTTTGCGTTGCAAACACTGATAGACAGTGGTGCTTGGCTTTTACAGGGGCAGAATGTTTTCATATGTATGCAAATACAAAAGGGTTTGTAACTTCTGGTCAGTGAAGTGTTTTGAATTTAAAGAAAATTGTTGCATTTAGAACAGTTTTCTGAAATACGTTTCTAAGAGGCTTTTTAATGCCATTAGCTGTCATCAGGGAGCACTTAAAAGATTTGACTTCTGGTGTTCAAAAACTCTTATCCTCTTATTCTGGTTCTTGATGGATGACAGTTTATTTAATTTCTTCTTGAGAGCATATTTTTCCCCTTTTAATGTTCTCGTTTTTATTTTCCCATATTGAGTTTTATTATGATATAAAATCTTGAAGTTCTTTAATTGAGTTGATCAGCACCTCTAGAATTTCTCACTTTTTTTTTTTTTCTGCAGATAGCACTTAAGCTGACTGATATTAAAAAATAGAGAAATCCTCAGGAAGTTTTAATCAAATTAAAACAGAAAGTAGACACCTAATAAAAGTTGTTACCATTAATTGTAAGGGGATGGAGCCTGCGATGTCAATTTAAAATGATTTTCATGCAAAAGATATAAATCTGACATAAATGGGTCTTTGTGTAATACATAATTAACCCATAGAATTTGTTGCAACAAGGTACCACACAGAGTGGTACAACAAGGCCAAGAACTTAGGAAGATTCAAAAAGTGATTCAGTATTTATATTGATAATTAAAATATCCACAGTAATGTTTTCTGGGATTGATTCATATATATGTATATACATATGTATAAAAGTATATGAGATCATAAGCCAAAAAGTTAGGAGATGAGAATTTTATACACATTATTATATCAATAGCCATGATAACTTTGGAAAAAAAAAATGAAGTGAAAGAGAAGACTTAGAATTTAATGTATAGCTAATTATTAAAACTTCTGTTTGAATGTTGTTGCAAATTCTTTTTTTTTTTTTTTTCTAGCAAAATTAAACTTTGTAGATGAATGCCCAGACTTGTCTGAAATTCAGAAGATTACAAGAAACACAGACTCAGATGAGTAGAACATATGTTCTAATCTCTGGATATCTGACCACAAAAGTTTACTTCACACCTCTTATTTGGTGACTGCTACTTTCCTATTGAAAATAACAAACTTAAATTTTTGGTAGTTTTAGGCAATGTGCCTTTTTTCTTCAAAATAAAAGAAAACAGAATTGCTAGGTAAAGAAGGAAACTCAGTATCTGGTTTTCTGCCTTATTTGTGGATAATATAAAGCAGATACTTGGAATTTTTTCTTCTGCTTTGTTTTCTTTTTGATTGTGATCATGTAATTAGTTGTAATCACGTGAACATACCTTTGTTATAATTCTAGAAAATAACAGAAAAGAGGTGTCCTAAGAAAAACACATTCCTCCTATGCAATACTATGTATTGCAGCTGTATTACTGTGTTGTTTCTACTGTTGTCTTCAAACTGTGCTACAGACGTTAATCTAATCCAAAGACAGCAGCTGAATCTGTCCTGCTGAAGCTTTCTCCTGCAGGTTGATTCATCACTGGTAGTGCAGCTTTCCTCTTCTGCAAATTAAATCTGGATCTGCTCTCAAAGGGATGTACACGTCTCAAGAGAAACAATGGATGTTGGCTTGCCTTGTACTTGAGAAAAAACTGGTCAAAGAAGTGTAGAGAAGAGTTGTTTGTTGTCCAGAGTAATTACAATTTTTCCAATTATTTTCATGATTTTGTAAAAGTCCACATGCTAACTCCACATGCATTTCTTAATATTTCATTTTGAAAAGCATGTTTAATCAAGTTTTATGAATGACCATTTTCTGGCTGTGGAACATATTCATATATGCTAGATTAATGTCACCATTCAAGGGCTGGCATTAATCAAAATAAGAAATCTTTCATAACATGCTAATGTAGTGCTTAATTTTATTGTGAAATGCTGTTTACGGACCAGCAGAACATACTAATGGATTTTTGCATCCCTACACAAGAAATTATCACGTTGATAATGTAATGAATTGTTTTAAACTTAAGTCTTGTTGCCCTATTATAATTTGGTATAATTTATAAATTGGGAGTTGTGGGTTATTGAAATATTAATTTGACTTAGTTTAATTTGGATAGAAGACATTTTATTAGTTATTGTTCCCATAATAAATCATCTGTGTGATAATCCTGTATGCTGCAGAAAATGAGCATGAGTCATTTATCTCATTTGGATGGTCACATTTATGATCCATTTCTGAAAAGTAAAATGGCAGCTATGTCAAAATAATGTAAAATGAGGAGCAGTGATTGTTGCAGATTACTTTTTCTGGGTTTAGAGACAGACATAAAGCAAGCACTGATGGAAAATTAGAGTTAGATCAGGAGAAAGCATCACTATGTAGTCTTCATTTCATGCTTGTTCCTTCACTCTGTGGCTTGAGCAAAATTGCTACTAGAAGTAAATAGAGTTTTTATCTGTGTATGGGATCCCAAATAAAATTCAGGTCACTGTTATGTGATGGCAATTTGCATTTATACACATGGATCTGTTTTCTAAGTTGATCTCTTATCAGTGACTTTAAAGCAGTATTTTTTATATATTACATAAATGAAGCCATCTTAGTTTTTTTTTAGGGAGATGCCCAGATTTCAGCTCAAATTAGGTACTGAGTTAAAGATGTGGAATTGATCCAAAACAATGTCCACTGAACTGAGATCATTAGAACTCGGCCTCAGAGCAGCAGAGTACATGTAGTGAAATGGGAGTCTGGAGGAGATTTGTAGCAATATTAGCAGAAAAAAAAAAAAAAAGTATTAATTCAAAGAATTATGGTTAAAATGATAATCCCTTGTATTTTTTTCCTTTGTATTTATCACTTTGACTACTGTCAATAATCTGATGGCTCTATAGCCTTCAAGCATGTATGAGCATTTAAAGTGCATTCAGATATATTTGATGTACAATGTGTGTGAACACTAAAACATGTTACAATGCATACCTTTAAAGTTTTTTTGATACTTAAATTCTACTAATTCTTTTTTCAGTAGTGTATAAAATCAAACATTAGTTCCTTCTGTTTTATTCTTTGTGGAAAAATTGAAGGGAATGGAAAACAAGTTTTCAGCCCAGTATGTATAGTCGTTTTCTTTTAGGCTGTGTGTTAGGAAACCAACTTCTTATGGCATTTCTGTTGCTACTCATGTTTTGCAAATAGTAAGTAGTATGTCAAAATGCAGATTTTTAAATATAAAGTGAGACATTTCTGGCTTTAAAAAGTTGAATGCAATTTTAAAAAGCTGAATTCTTTATCATCTTTGCCACTAAATTCTATATTAAAGCAATTTTTTTCCATTCTGGTCACCAAAATGTGTTGCTTATTATGAGGCACTTGTTGATAACTTGCATAGCATTATCAGCTTTGATTGAACTCATCTTTGAAAGCTGAGGTTTGCACTTAGAGTGCTAAGTTCTAGTGCCCTGAGTTTGTTTGATATCAAATATTTTAGTATTTTTATCTGCATATCTGTCTACATCTCTCTCCTATGTGCAATAAGGGGGTAATAATATTCAAACTACAGTGCCTTTGAGAAGATGAGCTTATTTCAAAATGCACTATGACTGGAATAGAATAGAACTCCCTGAAGAAATGATTTTGCATAACTTTTGAATTTTGGCAGTATTTGGTAGAAGTAGCCTTGTTGCATAGGAGATGTGAATGGAAAAATAATGTATAAACGCTGTGGCAATATGATGGTGACTTCTCTGAATGGTATAGAATGTAAATGATAATGCTCCAGTCCTTTCATGTAGGCATTACAAAGAAAAGTTGCTTTTAAATTGTTGTAAGGACATTGCTGCCATATGTTTTGGTTATCAAATTTTTTGCTAGCTGGAGAGTAGTAAACACCCCATGTTCTCTCACATTAATTGCAAATAATTCTTCTTAAGGATAAAATTTGTTAGTAAATTTATAGTCCATTTATTTTAATAAACACAAATCTTATTTCAGTGTTTGAACAGTCAGGCAGCTAGATTTGAATGGGTTGTAAATCCACTGCATTCTTCCCTTCTAAAATACACATTGGAGCTGTCAACCTTCTGTTAGTATTGTTTAAGAAAAGGACAAGAGTTGTTCTTGTGGTTTTTTTTTTTTTTTAATAAATTATCATTATTTTTTTAATTCCTGTGTATTTCTTTAAGATTTTTTAAGATAAAATTTGTTATTTTAGTTGTATGAGCACATGTAAATCATAGCTTTATTGCTGAGTAAGGAATATTACTAATTTTATCCTACCCGCTAGGTAATTCTCCCTACCCTTTTACAATGTATCCTAATAAATCCTTGTAGGAGCACAAAAATCTGAAGAAGCTGATTGACTGCCTAAATTTGCTGTATGGCCTGTTATCAGTGCTGAAGCTGCTGCACGGTGATATTTCTCTTTCATTCAATACAGAACAATAGTTTTGTTGTTGCCATCATAATTATTATTCTCTGGTCTGTTCTGCATAAATGTTTATCCTCCTTCCTCGTTTAATTTGAGCATTTTCTAGTATGTTGTTTTAATCTTTTTCCTTAAGTAAAATGATATTCTTGTGTTTATAATTAATTAAAGAGATCTGCGTCAGAGATGAGTCACTTTAACTACAGTATGGAACTAACCTGTCCAGAGAAGGAGAGAGATTAATATCTGTGTAGCCATAGCACAGTACTGTCTTTCTCCACTTGGTAAAATTACATTCATCTGTAAGATGTTAATAGAATTTCATGCCTATGTACAGTGGTACTTCTGACCTCAAGCTACCAGGCTTAATGAGCTTTACCACTGAAAATGAGGCTGATCCTTATGAACTATCAGTCAGTGTTTAGTTAGGGAAGTTTTCATTAGTAAATTAAAACCCATGTAAGTAGCTGGCAACCCTATCCTGCTGTAGCTAGATGGGAGCCTGCTGTGATAAATAATTTGAAGAACAAACCCCCTTTGTGCAGAATACTCTTTCTTGGAGCTCACCCGTGCATTCCATAGGTTTCTGTCTCTGTAGAGGTTGAAACTGTAAATCCTTAATGATGTATTTTTCTACTTAAGTTCTCGGGTATTTGAGCTGTCCCACAGTTTTGTTAGTTTATGTTTGTAATTATACTCTTTTTTTTTTTTTTTATTGTGCTTTGTATCAATTAGGAGCTGTTGTTAACATTACACAGGTTGCAAAGGGCACAAGACATCGTTTCTCTACAATGTAATGCAAAATGCTTAATGTAACAATTAGAGTAGCAAGTATGCAATTCATAGATCTAAGAAAAGCAATTTTTCAGGGACACACCAAATTTAAAAGAAAAGACACAGGTACTTCTTTAAACTTTTGCAATTCTAATCTTCAACTAGGACTGCTGTAAATTGTTGCCTCATGCCATGAAACTTTTTGTGTATATATCTCTTTTTTACTTTATCAGTCTCTGTTTGTCTCTCCATCCTGTGTGTGACCTCTGCATCAGACCAACACCTATTTGATATTTTGAGCACTGTCTTAAAAAAAATTATGTTAATTCTATAACTATTTTCATTAGCTGGTCATGAATGTACTGGTTTACATGTGTTTTTTCTATGTTATGCTTAATTTCTAGTTTCAATAATTATTTCTGCAAGTATTTTCAGTCTTCAGAATAAGTTGGATTTCTTGACATCTTTTAAAATTTCATGTTTATCCATCAGCCTATAGTCATTTTGGAAGCTGTTGAACATAAAGGATAAGCTTTTCCTGGAAGTATTTGGCATTTACTTTACTCCATTGTAGCCAGTTTGTCTCCCATTGTAGTCAATTGGCGTGTCTGCAACACAGAATGAAGGTGAACTTGTACCTATCCTTTCTGGATGCTAATGCTACCCCTGCTAGCTTGAAATTCAGGCTTCTGCTCACAACTGTTTATGTCCTCTCAGAATGAATATGCACTATTATTTTTCCACAGTAGTTGGATCATATGTGCTGTCTACTTTAAGCTTGTCCCATAGATTTTTAAAAGCAAACTTCAGCTTTGGAGGGGTAAATAAATTCATTTTAAAATCTTTTTTAAAACATTAAAAAATTGTTTTTAAAATTATTTTATTATTGTATATATGTCCAGATATACAGTAAATATTTTGTATACTTTCCCAAAATGTTAATGGATTGTTTTTGCTTTGATTTGAACTTAAGCACAGAAGAACTTGATTTAGCTCATTTGTACAGCTACATGACTAGGAGATCCTTTGAAAAAAATCCTTGAAACTGATGTTTTCTTGATTATATTTTTCAAATAAAAAATACATAATTTATTGAAGAAAAAAATATTTTGGATTTTGGAGACAGAATTTTCCCAATGTCATCCCTGTCTGAAAACTGTTTTTAGTGGTGTGGAATATGGAGAAGGTGATTGGTATAATCAGGATTATGGGATAAAGTTGGGTTGTGACAGCAGAAGGGTGTCAAATCATTGATATCTGTACAGTAGGATTTGGTCTGCTTCCTAAATTGTGAAGTTGCATAAAGATATCATGAAAGCTTTTTGTCACACATTCAGTAACAGGAAAACAAAAGATCAGTTCTCAAATGTGTATGTGTGCACAATCTAATGACTTCATAAGAACACAATGTGTATGCACACGCACTCGTAGAGACAACAGATCTTCTTGTGTTTTCCTTCTGTTTTTCTTCAACAGAGTGAAAGGGCAGGAAAGGCTGATGTCAGATCAGAAAAGGAAATTCTGAAATATTGACTGCTCTGAAATCTGACTGCTCTGTACTATATCTGATCTATTGTCTTACAATACCAGAATATTAAATGCCAGTGTATGTTCACAGAGATAGCAGCAAGATTTTGTGAGGTATACAGAAGGAAAAATACTCCACAACATGTCTGGCAGAGTCAGAAATTGTGTATAGGTAAAATCCATGCAAGTACACGATATTTTATTTCTTCTAGAAATTCTGCTATTCAAATATAACTGATGTACCACAATTTCATATGAGATTAATAAGAAATTGTAATAGAGGATAAGGAGGCTGGGATGTAATAATTAAACTGTGGCAGATGCTGCCTCCAACATGCAAATGAATAGCAATATTAGCTCAAAACCTCAGATTTGGGGAGGAAATTACTTTTTTCTGTGTTGTATTTTCATATCTTGGGTCAGCTCATTATTAGCATTGGAGAGACTTGTTATTAATCTATATTCATGTATCTAAGAACAAGAAGTTGAATAAAAAGAAAACAGTTATTTCCATGTGTAAATTTCTCCTTGGTAGATGAGGAGGTTTCCTTGGCAGCAAAGGTGCTGCATTTCCAGTTTAGGATGTCAAAAGCATCAGGTCTAGGCAGAGGTACCTCCTGTATGTGCCAGTTAATATTAGTTTTCCATGTAAAGCAAGTGTTAATGGAAAAATGTGCTTTTTGCTTTGAGATAAGGTGAGGATGGCATTTATAGGAATATAAAGGAAATTTCTGCCACTTCTTTGCTAGAACAACACTGCTGACCTTTGAGCCAGTGGTAGTGGGTTGAAACACTCTATCTGTTGCATGTTGATGAATAAATATGCATGCATATAAATAATTTGAAATATCACTTTAAAAAAATAAATATGCATTAAATAAATCTACATTGATAAAGAAGTGGGAGCATTAAATGCAGAACTTCTGAAATGAGCATTGTTGTTGGTTGTGAAAGCAGTATATGTACATATAAACCTGAAGACTTCTTTGGCATGGATTTGAAGTGTTTTTTGGAATCTTAAAGAGCTTGAAGATTTCTTAGTTGTCTTGCGTTCTGTCCACTAGTTGTAGTTTTTTGCCTGAGAAGAGAAGGCTCTGGGGGACCTTACAGTGGCTTTCCAGTACTTAAAGGGGGCCTACAGGAAAGCTGGGGAGGGACTTTTTATAACGACATGTAGCAACGGAACTAGGGGAAATGGCTTTAAACTGGAAAGGTGTAGATACAGACTACGTATTAGGAAGAAATTATTTACTATGAGGGTGGTGAGACATTGGAATAGGTTGCCTGGAGAGACTGTGGATACCCCCATTCTGGAGACATTCAAGGCCAGGCTGAATGTGACTTTGAGCAACCTGATCTATGGGAGATGTCCTTGCCATAGCAGTGGGGCTGGAACTAGATGATCTTAAAGGTCCCTTCCAAACCAAACCATTCTATGATTTTATGATCTTTACCACACCACGAATGTGGTGATCCATCAACATTATCGAACAATGATTATTCTAACAATTTCTTAACTATCTTTTATATCAGTATAAGCAAAGCCACTTTGTCATCAGCTTTTCAATTTCAGAGACAGAACCCATCATTTATCTGCATAACTAAAACCAATGGTAAGCATATTTCTGGCAGAATGAAGCTCATAATGGGTTCTGTTGAATTCTTGCTAATGAGTCAATTTAGAGTAGTGATTTCCAGAGGAATGAAATTCCATTTGTTAGGGGTCTTTTATTTCATTCTTTCTTATGAAAAATGAAATGTAGAGAAAAAAAATCTTTTTTTTTTTCCTCAGGCTGGGAAAGTTGCTGTATATAGACTAGGAATTTGTCATGATTTTCTACATCCAAAATGAAAAGCACTGTTTTTGAAGTAAAATGATGCAACCATGCAGAAACTAAAATTTCTTTTCTGTTGTTAAAAAATTCTGGATTTCCAAATACTGTATAAATTAAATGATGTTGCTGACGTTTTTTATTACTTTGTTGTTCTATATTGCCTCACATTGGAGAATGATTAAATGACTCCGTTTAGAACTTTACTGTGTTGTTACTTTAGCAACAGTATCTGTGTTTGAACACAGGTGTAAGCATCATAAATTTGTGTGTGAAATTTAATTTGTTCATTTAAGCTCATTCAAGTAGCATGATTTTCCAGGGCTAGCAGTGTATTTCTGAAGTTTCTCTTCTATCTTTGTACTGAACTGTTGACAGTTTTTTCCTAATCATAATCTGTAGTTCTGTGCAAGTACATAATGTGTTTTGAGACAGTCAGAAGTTAAAAATAAATAAATAAATGGAATCAGAATTGCTAATGAGGATCCTATGCTCACATGATGAGAAATGCTATTTACACAACACATAAATAGCTTTAATTCAGGAAAAAGAATGCAGCCAGTTGCCTAGACTTGCCTGTAAATAGTGCATGATCACAGTTGGTTAAGCTGTACTAAGTCTCCCAAGTGTTTCTTTTCTGTTACTCTGGTTAAAAGCAGAATGCTGGGTTTTTCATTTGAGTGCTGAGCTTTATTTAAAGGACCTGTGTTCTGACAGCAGGCAAGATGTAACTGAGATAGGTCAGTGATTTTTGTTTGTTTGTTTTCTTTAAGACCTACAGTCTGGCTAGCTTAAGACAACGTGTTGTCAAATACATGGATCTATCACGAAAGCATTACCTATTTTAAAAAATCAAACATTTCCTATAGGGTGTGGAACAAAATGTTTTACATGAGTAGGCCATTCCAATAAATTCCAACAAATGCATTTCTACTTTCTCTAAAATCTTTGGCAAAGTTTCATAATGTCCAGTTCCAGAAACTCTGCAGTAGCTTTTGTTGTTCAGCTGAAAGTCAGTGGCATAATTTTGGAGATTTGTGAAGAAACCTCTCTTGACTGTTATTCATTGCATCTTTCTGTTGATGGCACCCACAGAAAGCTCTTAAAGAGGTTTCAAGTCTCCATTTCTCTTTCTACAGAAACCCTAAGATTATTTCCAGGCCGATGAGCATTCGGTGCTTCTTGATGAATAGTGAGAATGTCCTAGTAAATTATTAATTTTAAGTTTGGATTTTAACTGTTTGCTGTATTCAAACTGTGGTCAAAGGAAATTTCAGTAGAAAGTGAATGAAAGGGAGTTCTTGTATTCTACGTCATATGAATGAAGGAGTTCTGTTACTAGAAAAAGATTAAAGCCAAGGAAAGACTGCCAGAAGTGAGCAAACTTGTTTCTGCATTGGCTTACTTTTAGCATTTTATAACTTAAGATTTATACATTATTTAGTTCCATACATTGCTCTAAGTGTTTTATAAGAATAAATTTTATGTGGAGATGTCCGAAAATTTGCATGTCATGAATGTTTCAAAAATGTACAAAGATACACTGTTTTGCAGCCACTCATCTTCCAGGTTCAAAATCATGTATTGCTCTGCATCCTTTTTTTCTGTTGTACAGCTGCTTTTCAAACTGCTCATTTTATCTTCTCATGTCTGCCTTCAGAATTGCACATATCTCCCAGGTAAAACTAAGACATTCATTGCATTTTATTTGTGTCTTTAATACAGAGCATTCTCACGATCTGTCACTCCTTATTCTGCACTCTGGATGTTTCTTGCTGATTGCCTGTAACACCAAGTTTACTGCAGGTTGTAGCAAGTCTTCACTGAATTTCTTTTGAGGTTGTGTTTCTTAATTTGGTAGTTACTCTCTGAACCCTAACCTTTGTTTCCTTGCCTAATTTGGCACTCTTAAGATACTCAGAGATTCCCCATACTGTATCAGTGCCTGTTTACAAGCAGTTAGACTAAGAGAAGTAGCACTGCTGCTTTTTTACTTTCCTATTTCTGCACCCTGTGACATCACCTTTTGATTGGTATGTTATTTTATTTCTAAATCATTCCACAATGCAGAAGAGCCACGAAACCTTTATCTTTAACAACACAGTGTTAATGTTTTGAAGGTGGAACTGGTATATCATCTCCCAGTAACCAGATTTTCTCTGTTTTTGCTTGAATGTATCACACAAGGTCAGGTCAGCTGTCATTTCTGGACTTTTTCCTAGTTGAATCAGATTTTTTATTTCTGCATAAACACAGCAAAACAGCACTAACTTTGGCTTTCCTTTTTTTTTTTTTTTTTGGCTCTCTTTGTGGCCTTGATGTATTGTCTTCTGCTGCTTCTCAGATTATAGGTTTCCTTCCTGTGTCTAATGCTGTAGAGCTTCTTGCCCTCAGTTTGTTAGTTCTCTCACTTTCTTACCATTCATATATTTTTTAGAATAAATTACTATTCTCACACATTTCAACAAACTGTATTACTATACCGTAGTAATTAATAAATAAGACATGGCAGGACATGCATTGTGTTTAACTAATTTGTATGTGCTAGGTTGTTAGCCATGAATCTGACTGAAGATTCTGATTTGCTGTCAGAAGATGCAAGATGTATACTGCTGAGACTCTCTTGGAAATCTGGCAGTCTAAGATTATAAAACATATACACATAAAGATGTTTTCATATGTTTTTATCTACAAGCACACACAAATGCACCCCAAATTGAAGTAACTTGGTAGTTATTAGTGGGACTTCTATGGAGCATTTTTTCTCTGCTGATTCTAAGGGAGGGTTCTGAAGTCTCATATAGTCAGTACAATTATAAACTCTGTGCAATGAAATGAGCAATTTACAGCCGGTGACTCAGAATTATTACCAGGCAGCCATGCTTCTAGATTTCTCCTCCATGTTGTATGTCAAGAAATATCTCAGTGGCCTGCAGTGCTGCTGACAGCTTTGTTGAGAGCATTCTAACAGTAATAAAAAAGCCCCTCCAATACAGCAGCTAATTCAAGATTTATGAAGCATGTGGAATTCTTTCTGTCTGAAGACCGAACATACACATAATCAGGAAGCAGCCTCTGAATACAGGGAAATTGAGGTGGGCATTACCACTCACTTTGCCCAGAGAGCAATAAATTTCATAGTCTTATGACAGCCACCACCAACATTGAAACTTTTCCAATCTACAATTTGCAGTCATAAATATAAACTCTTCTTTTCTCTTCTGTCTCTTCTTGGCACTACTTCATTCTTCCTAATGTACTTCCTAATGTGTTTTCTTTTGTGTCTTATTTTCAGCCTTTAAGTCATATATCAGTATACAGATTAGTGCATGGATGATTAGGCCTTTCAAAAGTGTTCAAATAAAGTTAGGATTGTAAATCTCATTTTTAAGGTTTTGGCTCTTTTATAGGCTAAAGAAAATTCACTTTATCACATCTTTATCACATCTTTATCAAGGCTAATGCTTAGCATTTGTTTTTGCGTACAGTAAAGCTGCTGAAATCTGACTTCATAAGCATTGGTTCCCTATACCCCTGACTCTGCCTCCTCAGTCTCCTTGAGGAAATATTGGTATGTACTAAATATGCATTGGTTGAGCCATAAAAGCCACTTAACCAGATGGTTGTTTTCTCTTGCAGTGAGTAAAGCATTGAACTACAATTGCCTGAAGCAAGCACCTGACCTGGAGACAACTTAAAGTTCAACACTGAAAGTTTGTCAAAAGTACAAACTAGAAAACTAGTGGGAATCATTTAGTAGTGTCAAAATGTTTCATTCCTATGTCACCTTTATCACAATAAATCTGTCAATTTTGTTTCATCCCGATCTTTACCAGAAGAACATTTTGTTCCTATGCAGGGCTTTTTGAGGATTTTGGTCTTCTTTCATTGTTAAGTTTCCTGAAAAATCTGGGGGAAAGCATTTTACTTTGTGCAGATAGGAAAAGTGTGTAATCCTGCAGATGGCAGTGCTAATTCCTGCTGAGTTTATTGAACTTGGCATCTGCTACAGGTAATTTTGGATTGTGGCAGTTGACTCAATGGTCTTAAGGAGCTCTGTCCTGTCTTATCTTGCAGTGTTCAGATAGTGCCAAAATGGATGAAAGTGCAGAGAGATTTTTTCAAGGTTGCTTAGAATAAAATCATTATTATTATATCATTAGTATCCTTCTTCTTTACCTTCCTATATGGCCCGCTTATCCTTCAGTTTGCTTTTGTCCTTTCTTAATTTTTTTGTAAATTTTTTAGTTAATAAATCTGACTAAAAGAATGCAGTACTTGGTAGAGTGAAACACTTAAAAAAATATAGCTTCTCTGCTATCCAAACTTATGCTGAGAATGCCATGATGAAGACCTTGCAGGCGTCAGAATTATGTGGAGATCTCTCAGTTTTAAATGTGTAGGTTCCTTGACTACAGAAGTTGGTTGTATTTTGTATGATCAGAGAACATCAGTACTGACAAAGGCTGAGCAGTACTGCATCTAGCTTATATGCATGTTCCCCCATGACAGGTGTAATATGTTATTAGGTGTATATTGTAGTTGGCCTATTACATAATTCAGTCTTGTGAAAGTGTGAATGAAGGAACAGCACTAGTAGGATTTTTTTTTTTTTTTTTGCATTCTGTGACCAGGTGGTTAGGATTCCTTCTGGATAAGGAAGGCCCAGGTGCTCTATCTAATTCTAGTCTGAAGTTCAGATCAATCTCTCATTTTGTGTGAGAGCAACTTGTGTTACCTTGTGCTGTGTCCTGAGGTACTTCTTTTCTTTTTCCTTGGAGGCAGCATATATTTAAGGAAAAATCCTTCAGGCCCTCCAGGAAAATATAATGGGCATGAGCCTGGATTATAGAAAGCTTACAGATCTTCACCTGCAGTAGTGGTTGTACCAGTGGTCCTAGTTTGCATTAAATTAATAAAGCTTTGTGTTTTTAGCCACTGAGCTGCTATATAAATAAGGATAGAAACCGCAGCGTCATTATCACCAGGTATGTTTGAAAAAGCAACCTGCACCATTACCTTTTCACCATTTCAGTTGTTTTAGAAAGGATGTTCTGCTGTTTTGCTTCAAAGAACCAGTTTGTACATCTCAAGTGGAGGAAACTGTACAAGTTTCAATATTTTAAGGTGTAGTATTTGAATATATAAACTTTTTTTCTTTCCTTTTTTTCTTTTTCTTTTTTTTTTTTTTTTTCTTCAGTATTTCTCTGCAAGTTAGCTCAGGCAGTCATCTGCGAGTGTAGTGTCCTTCAGTGAGTCATTATGGCTAGCAGGGTGAGGGAGGTGATCCTGCTGTCCCTCTGCTCTGTGCTGGTGAAGCCTCACATGGAGTACTGCATCCAGATGTGAAATCCTCAGTATAGAAGAGACATAGACCTGTTGGACTGCATCCAGAGGAGGGCCACAGAAATGGTCCAAGGGATGAAATACCTCTCCTATGAGGACACACTGAGAGAGCTGGGGCTGTTCAGCCTGGAGAGGAGAAGGCTTCAAGGTGATCTGATAGCAGCCTTTCAATATCTAACGGGGACAGATTCTTTAGAGGGGTCTGTGGTACTAAAACAAAAGGAAATGGTTTCAAGCTCAAAGAGAGTAGATTTAGGATAGATATAGGGAAAAGATCTATTACAGTAAGGGTGATGAGGCACTGGAACAGATTGCCCAGTGATGTGGTTGATGCTCCATCCCTGGAGTCTTTCAGGGTGAGGCTGGATAAGGCCCTGGGCAAACTGATCTAGTTGTGGTGTCCCTGTTCATTGCAGGGGAGTTGAACTAATGGCCTTTAGAGGACCCTTCCAACTTTAGGAGTTCTGTGATTCTGAGTCTCATTTTAGGTACTCTTTTTTTTTTTTCTGTGAATTAGGTACAGCCCTGCTGCATAATACTATTTACTTAAAAAGTCAAATATCAAAAAAAATTTCTGTCTTTTTAGATTTCCTATGAGATCTCAGTTTCTGCATTAACTATCTGCCCTGGGAACCAGGGACATGTGCCTGGATATGGATGATGACTCACCTTGAGCTGCATGGGTGAGAGGGCATGGATAAAGTATCATTAGTCACTGGTGTGTGGTATGTAATTTTATTTAATTCTAATAAAAACATGTAGGGCAAGAACACTTTGAGATAGAGATTTGTAGGATAGTAAGGTAGTACAGACATTGTTTATTCATTTGTTAAGGGGGAAAACTTCACGAGCATTAAGAAGAATTGCCTTAGTTTGATATAGACTCTGTGGGTAGTTAATAAGGATATTATCATGCTGGTATCAATCTATTGCCTGTGAAAGGAGAACGAAGCCAGAGCCAGAATTTTCACCCTTTTTCTTTCAGTGGAGGTTTTGCTTTGTTTCAGGACTATCAGCTCTTAATAAGCCGTTATCAGTGTTGTCAAAGAGTAATCAGGGAGGACCTGGCAAACAGTGTCAGCTCACACAGAGAAGCTGTGGCATAGCAGGTGCAAAAATCTTGGTGTGAAGAAAAGGGAGAGTAAGCATTTTGGTTAGGATGCTCCTAAAACAGAAAAAATTCAGCTCATCATGCAGCCCAGTCTGCGTGATAGGCACATGTGCCATTACTGCTGGCACTTGGCTGGTCAGCATGCCGAAGACCTCTGAGGGGCTCCGTAGAGACTGAAGGGAACAATCTATAGAAAGGTGCCATCTGGCTCCCTCACTTTTCTGATTGCAAAACTTTACGACATCTGCTACTTTCATTGTGTTTTCCTGTTGTGAACTGATAGCAAGCAGTACAGTCATATGATCCTGTTATTCCAGCAGCTGTAAGATCTTAAAATAAAATGATTGTTTTAATCCTCTGTTGAGGGAAAATGCATTTAATCAAGATATCTTTATTTTTCTAACAAATTGAAAACAATTTCTAGCTTGCTTATTCATTCATTATGTTATATTATAGTCACAGAGATTGTTCTTTCTTTGCTTCTCTGTAATGATGTGATTTTATTTTCCAAGTGGTTATTTTCCTAGTGATGTTTTACTACTGATGATGTCACAAAATGCAAGTTCTTTCCTTCATATGCTCTATAGCTCTATGCAGACATAAAACATAGTTACCAAGGACTGTAATTTTTTTACAGGGAAGTAGAAGTTGTTGTCAGCGTAAATGCGATAAGGTAATTTCCAGAACAGCCATTATTATGTGACCTCTTGTTTTCATAAGAAGTATTAGAGACTGCATATTCTATCACTGAGGTAAATTGGCATATTTGCCAAACATAGACTTAAATAAAAGCCTACAGATAATGTGGCAACTGATTTTTTTAATTATTTTTTTTTTATCACACACTATTAGCATCATGAAATTTTTTTTTTTTTTTTTCTGGTATTCCATAGACTCATCATCAGTACAAATCTGATTGTTCTCCTCTGTTTCATGTGATCTCACATAATCATGAGAACATAGAATCACGATAAATTAATTTTCTGGGATTGTGTCAGAATAAGAAGTTGTAAACAAATACATGGTGTCTGGGTGCCACCTACAAGTGTGGCTCACTACAATTCAGCTGCTGAGCTAAGGGCTATTTCTAAGATAACTTTGGTTAAAATGACTTATTTATCACATTGTATTTGTTGTAGACAGTGCTTTTGAGGTTTTTTTTAATCAATACTTAAACATCTCAAAATTTCTAAACCTTTTTTTTTCTTTTCTGTTTTGGGAGGATGTGAAGAAAAAGACACTGAGACAGATTTCTTTCTGTGCACAGCTAAGCAAGCAACTTCATATTAAAATATAGAAGCAAAATTAGTATTGGTTATTAAATAGGAGTGTAATGGATGGGATTTGAGGTAATTCCATATGTTATGTACATGACTGTGATGATAATTCTTATTTTAATATTGATGGCAAACATTTTCACACTAAAATATATATAGAAAAAAGAAAATTCACTATTAAAGATGTATGTAAAGGGAAAAATGTAAATGATATTTGGAAAGTGACATGCCAACTATGATCTACCCTGACAGCTTTTGTTTTTAAATTTGTATGTTGGGAGGAATTAATCAGATAGATAGAAATAAAACTATCTATAAGAATAATTTACAAAAAATTATATAGACCAGTAGAAAAATCTCTTTGTTCCTAGTTCATGTCAAATTAAATAATAAATATAAACACATAGCAATCATACTAAAACCAGAATATAAGAGATTGAAATCTGACTTAAATATAAAACAGTCTGCCCTAATCTTGCAGAAACTGCTATAGAGAGATACTTCCAGCACTGTGTTGACTATTTTGCATCTTTCCCTCCTTCATTATGCTCTGGTTGGCATGAGATCCACTGAAGTTAACTACACAAAGAAAAGTAATTGTCAGTCATAGTAGTGTTTGCTCATTTTACATTTAAATACATCTATTTTATCCAAACCTATGCTTTGAGTAATACGTGGGAAAAAGATGACTGCAGCACCACTCTATGCAGAGGCTTTCTCCTTCTACACAGTATTTTGCAGTGCTACAGTTTTAGTCCTTCCATTTCCCTTTCTCCACTCATTGTGGATCTAATCATTGCCTGTTACAGTGCTTCACATATGCAAAATATTTCAATGAATGTACAAGCAAGTTCAGATGCACAATCTAAGTGCACACATCATTTCTTCAGCATTTATATGAGCATTATGGAATGCTTTGTATTTGCACATCGATAGTGTATGCACAAACTTTCAGGTGTACAACTGATGTAAGGTTAAGGTAAATTGCAATAGCATGCGTTTGTATCATAGCTTGTGTTGTGCAAACAGTAAAAGGTTTTTCTACTAGCTCTCACTTCTCATGCTTGTGTATGCAGTCAGAGCCTCAAAGGAAGAAATCTCTATGGGTAATATAGAACTAGATCTCCAAAAATGTCATAAGTGTGTGTGCATGAGGAAATCAGACAATCTCTAGTGCTTGTTTATGTGAAGTATAAATATTTATCAGTTTTAAGTGTTGCTAGTTTAAGAAAGATCCAGCAGGAGGTGTCAGTGAAGGCTGGGTGAGGCATCCTCCTGTGGCACCCATTTACACAGTGTGGTTTTCCACTGTTGTGAGAACATCTGCAAAACAATAGGACATTTTCCTGAAGCCCTCCTGCACACAGCAGGACATTAGAGCCCTGCAGCACTTTCATGGCAGTTTTAAACACACAGATAAATCTGGATTTACTAATTTTTGGTTGGAGTTTTAACTCCTCTGCTATATCCAAAATCCTCCCATTCATTACATTTCTTCCCACATCCTGATTCTACAGGAGTACATACATACACGGAAAAATGCAGTGATCTTTAGGTGATCAGTACTTCCCTCCAGGCCATCTCATCTTCTTTGAGGACATTTTTCCTGTGCTCTTTGAATTTATTATTTCATTTTTTTCAGTCTTTTTAGTCTGTTTGTTTAATATCTTACTGATAAACTTGGGGGAAATTCCCTACTTAATACCTTTTACTGATTTTTAGCAATTTTATGTCCTCCTTGTCTTCTCTCTCTCTCTGGGGACCTTACTGGATGCAGAAAAGAGGCGGAGCAGAGATGGCTGTGTATAACTGGGCAGGTGGTCTCTGCTTGAAAATGGTTTAAAAATGGCCACAGCACTGAGTAAATGAGGAAATCTTTTTTACTGACAGTTGTTGAATTTCCTTAAAATCTTCAAGAGTTGTGCTCATTTTTATGTCAGTGTTAACCAAGAGCTGTGTAAGCTGTGTAAGCTTTCAATTTAGAGTTCTGATTCAAAAATTTACTTTTAATGCACACTTAAGTTTACTTTGGTCTAGTAAAGCATCACTGTCATGCTTTGAGCTCGCAGGTCTTATGTTCATACTTACTTGCTTTTCTAAATTAGGATGAGATGGTGTATGATCAATGAATTGAACAGCCAGGTGAAATTTGAAAGCTTTTACTTACAGGCTACAGAGAGAAAGTAATGAAATGTTCTGCCTGGAACTGGATTAATTTAAATATGTCAAATTGCTCTGCAGAATTAACTGTCAGAACACAGGATATGAATTTTACACCATCTCCAATCAGTACAAGTTACTTTTACCAAAGTCTTAAATGTCCTTCTTCCACCCCAATATAAACACTGTGTTACCAATACAGAATTATTTGTTGTTAAATGCAGTACTCATGCCCATATGAAGTATGGATTTTCTGTTACAAGTATGATTACATTTGAGCAAGCGTATTTAATTGTTCAGGTTCATACAGTAAGATGAATGTAGTTTAGCACCACAAGGTACATTTAGTAGAAATGATGATAGCATGTGTTTTGCTTTCTAGAGTATTTGGTACAGACTACCAGCTCAGACTAAAAATCAGGCCAATAGATCGCTCCCAGCCGGGTAGGAATATGTTCAGGGCATCTGTTTGTCTGATAACTACGAACAACCCCTGTAGAACTTTGACCATAGGAGGTCAGAGGGGATTCTTAGCTGGGAGCTACTCTGCCTTTTTGGAAGCTGGAGAAAATTGGAGAAAGAATGACAAGGAAACTGCAAACATGAAAAATGTATTTGCCGAGGAAATCTCACTCCAAAAGGAGGAAACCAGTGAAGTAGCATCATTCTACTTACTGATTGATACACCATAAAATACATAGAATGTGTTTATGCTACTTGGAGAGAGAAAGTGTATCTCAGGACAGAGGATAATGATGTATTCAAATGCATTGTAAGGGGAAAGATATTTCGGGACTACTGTTAACTCATGCATTTTTGGCTAATTGGCTACAAATGGAGGGAGGGGAAAATGGAATTAGTTCTGTGTTATGTCTTTTCTGAGACATGCATTTGAAGGAAGGTGAGAAGACACTGTCAATTTCTTTGATTTGCACAGATGGAGAAGAGCACAGAAAAATGTTATAATGGAGGTGAAAGATTAATATAGTTCATTTTAAGCATTAAGTGGTAACTAACTTGAAGATTAGGAAAACAAGAACAATCATTGTGTACTGTTATTTATAATCTAAACTATCTGAATCAGGGATTTGCTTTCTTTTGAAAAATGAGAAGTGGGGTCATGGGACTCTGAGAAGTTCTTCTTTTTAGAAGTCTTTCGCAGTTTCCTGGTTAAAATGATGTTTGAATAAACTTCAAATGGCATCAATCTCTTACTTACTCAGAAAGTTGGTTTACTATATGCAATCTAAACCAGAACAACAACAACAACAAAACCACAATAAATTGCTGCAATTATGGATGTACTGTGTTTTTCAGATGCATTAAAAAGAAATCATAATGGCTTTGTTTGCATACTTCCAGAATAGGAACAAAATGATTTCAGATTGATGAATTTTGATAGGAAACAATGAGGCTCATTTATTCCTAAGTAATTTTATCTATTTTGATGACATCTTTCATTGTTCTGATTCTGTTGGTGTATTTGTTTTCTTTTTTTTTTTTTTTTTTTCATCTTCTATCCAATTTAGAATTTTCAGGCAAAGGTTTCAACTGATTTCTGTCTGCTTCTCCCCTCACACACTAACAGTTGAACCAACTTATTAGTTATCAGTTAGCTTTGGAGGGTTTTTTTTTTTTTTTTTAATAGAGAACTTATGTCTTAAACAACAACAAATTAATAGAATAAGCCAAAATGCAAATCATAAGAGCCAAAATAATAAGTTTGCTGTTCTACAGATGTACTGGGAATAACACAACTAATTTGTAGGGCAAGAAAAATTGAGACCTTGACCAACAAAACAAAGTAAAGAGAAAATATTATAGCTATTCCACTCTCCTTTATGGATTTTAGCTTCTTTTTCAACTTTATATCCTATACCTGGTTTTCTGAAACCACAATCCACTTAACAGTGGCACTGGCCAAAAAGCAAATCTTTTGACGTGCAGGTAGATTTTGCCCTTTAAGTTTTGTTTTCGTCAGAACTGCATTTTTCTTGAAGCCAAAGACCTTTTCAGCGCTTAGCATGTCTACTAGATATGCAGAAGGATTTTTGCTGGAACCCTTTGCAAAATCTGGCACAATTATCAATGTCTAGCTCTGCTTAAAAGGAAAGAATTAGAAATCTGAATACTGAAAGAAAGATCATTCAAATGTGAGAAATGAAAACCTGTCCTAAAAGTGAACTTCAAGAAAAGTGAATAAGTGAAGCGGTAAGGGAACAATAGAATATTGCTTGTTTTCTATGAATTGTGAGAATACCGAGCTATTCCACTTAAGATTTTTTTCCTGAGATTCCTTAAAATTCTTTATTTTTAGATGCATATTTTAACCACTTGTTCTATTGAAAGTTTCTTACTGGTTCAACTTATTTAAGGTAGACTTGAAAATAAGTAGCCATGATAATGATTAATATAAAGGAAAATGAAGTACTTAAATATAGAGAAAAAACATCAGCAACAAAAAACAACGTTTCAAGGCTTTGTCACTGAGCACTGAATTTAGAACCCTACAGTTGTTTCTTAGTCTCTACCGCACAGTTTTTCAGCAACATGCATAACCACAGCATTAAGTATTAATTTGGGCTTTTAAACTCCAAGGATGTTGAATGTAAATAACCAATACATTTTCCCTTTAGTTTAGTGCTTCCCTCTCCACATCGCACTTATGGATATGTCTGTTACTGAAGAGATGCTAGGTAAAGTAGTAACAGCTGAGTCTGCTCTGACAGTTTTAATGTATTTCTGAAAGCCAGCAGTTGTGAATAGATAAACTTCTGATGTGTAATTTTCAAGTTTAAGTAATGGAGCGCAGTAGGTGTCTGAATGCTATATTCTTATTATGCCATTCCTTATTAAGTTCAGAGAACTGCCCTTTTCAATCTCTCTTGAACACTATTACAGGACAGAGATGCTATTCTGATCACTTTTAAGCTTTGTATAATTATTTTTTGCCTATCTGGCTAATTCATTTTACATTTTTAAAGAATCTTTTCCTAAGCTTGGTTTTTATTCTTCTTAGATGCCTTAATTAATTTTTCTTCATACAACATGATGCAGTGGACTTTTGAATAACTCTTGTGAGGTGCTGAGTGCCTTCTAGTTGAACTAATTTCATTAGGATTTAAGTTTTGTCACTATAAAAGAAACTTCAGTAGCATTAGCAACCTATTCCCCTGATGAAGTTTATCTGTCTGACCCTTTAGGTCACATAAAAATGTGTGCTCAGAAATAACCCAAACCACCCCTCCCTACAAAAAAACCAAACCAACCAACCAAAGAAAGAAAGAAATAACAACAACAAAAATCAAGAAAAAAAAATCAAGATGTTTTGTCTGAGGAAAATCACCTGAGCTAGGTCAGTGAAGAAGGCAACAACATCCAAATCATTTCCTCTAATTATTTACTCTGGAGAGATTCAAACCTGAACCCAATGAAAGAGTGTTCATATGCCCTCACACAATTCTCTACTTTTCCCATCTTTCATAGCCGTAACTGTTTTCAAAGTTTTCACACTTTGAAAGTGTGGAAAGATGCTGCTTTGGAGCTTCGTGTTAAATTAGTGAAAATCACTTTATAATCTATCATCCATACTTCCCTGTTTGAGTGCTTGATCTGTCATGGGGATGCACCTGTGATGCACCAAGACTGAAACTCATATTCTGAAAAGACTATTCAATGAGAGTTGATTGAATTCAAGAACTATGGTGTAAGGGGAAAAAAAAACAACCAAAACAAAACAAAGAAAACCCACAAACTACCAATCCAACAACCAGAATACAACCATTTTTTTGGTAGTATTTTCAAACTATATAGATAATAGATCAAATTATCTTAATTAAAACAAAAATGAAATTTGGACAGTTAAGCTGTTTTATAATTTCAGTGATCTTGTGTTATAAAAATTCTTTCTTAAATAATATTAGTTTTGATTACTTTATTTAGGTTTTAAAGGACTCATGATGTTCAAACAAAATAGAATAGAATTGTACAGTTTCTGTCAAGTTCAAAGATTGGAAAATATTGTTTAAGACTAACTTCAAATGAACATTTTTCTGTATTTCTCTTTTTCTCTGTTTGGAATCATAAATGAACAAGGTAAAAGATTTTCCCCATTTTTAAATAAATGATTATTGTTTAAATTAAAATGCCGTAGATCAAAACTTAGTAGTTTGAAAAGTCATTTAAACATTGAACAAAGAAATAATCTTTTCCATAAAGAATGTACCAATTACTGTTTCAGTGGAAGCGCTGAATGATTTATAGTTTGGTTTTGGGCTTATTGGTGTAGTATATTCAGTTCTATGTTTTATCTCATTTGTCTGGGTGGAGAAATGCATTATAGTTGAGGGCAGCTATTACCCTGAGTTCTTTAATTTCCACAGATTGACAAGATGTTACTTGCAAATACTATCAGAAAGAGTATTACTTCTAAAAAAAAATCTACTGAATTTGTACAAGAATGGTTGCAAACCATTACTTTTCCTTCTGCGAAAGAAAAGCTTTGGAATTTTACTAATTTCTATCTTGGCAGTGCTTACTTTTCATGGGCCAGAAATGTCTGTTAATTTATATACTCATGCAATTAACTTCGTACTTGATATATCTCATTTCAGAGGCTGATGTGTGAAAGAAGCATTTAAAATTATACTGTCATTTAAGTGGTCAGAGAAGACATTTTATATTTCATTTAATTTATTATTATTTGCTAGTTATTTTTTTGATGTGTCTATAAGTGAATGAATTAACTCACAATTCACACATTCTGTATGTTGTTATGGCCTCTTAGTAGCGTGGAAGGATTAAGTATTGAACATTTGTGTGTATGTGTGGAAAACTAATCAATCTATTCTTTCCTTTTTGCTGTCCACAAGAAGTTTGTGTATTTAGTAATTAGAAGCTTCTAAAATACTTCACGAAGGCAAGTTCTTAACTGAAAGCTATAACAAAAAATTCTGGCTGATTATGATTCCTTTTGATTTAAAATGAAACCAGACACATATCCATGCAGCCCTGGTGTGTTTGAGATGTTGCAGAACTATCAAAGTAAGCAGCCCTTTGAATCAGACATAATTTTTCTTTTATACGTGAAGGTAGCACCACTGGCCTTTAAATTGATGCTGTTTGAAATAAGTGGGATGGCTGGCAGCCCTTTGTTCAGGCATTTGGATAGCTGAGGGGGACTCACAACTGATTCCCTCAACTGAGGGAATCTCTTCTACTTCCGTGGATTCAGGGAAGGATTTATAATTGAAATGAAGTCTTAGCATCTCCCTGCTCTCCTCATTCAGATCTAAACAGGAATGGTTTATCTACATTGGGAAATACTGGAAGCATTTGATCATCTGTCCCTGAAAACTTGTCTTTTTTTTTTTTAATACTCAGTTCAAGTTCCACAGTACCACTTGTATTTCTCATTTGTTGCTTTAATCTTTTAAGAGTTCAAATGTGGAGAGAGGTTTATAGGGAAATTTTGATAGGAGTCGGTTGGACAAAGCTCATGGAAAGTGATAGATAAGCTTGGGATAATTCAGTACATTTTAACTCCTCTGCTATCTTTTTGAATTAGAAATAGAATCATAGAATCATAGAATCACTCAGGTTGGAAGGGACCTCAAGGATCATCAAGTCCAACCGCAGCCTAACCGTAGTACCGTAAGTCTAACAACCCTCTGCTAAATCGTATCTCCAAGCATCACAATCGTATCTCCAAGCATCACAAAATGATGCATTATATTTGGCTAGGTGTGGAGAGAATGGACTTTGAAATGACTGTGAATTTATTCTATTGCCTTAAGGAAAGATAAGAGTGAAAAATGTACAACTTTGTGGGTCAAAGATCATGTCTGGCAGATTGGTATTTCAAGTCACTTCACCAGTTACTCTCTTCCCATGCTTGCTCTTCTTCCCTTTTCTCCAGTTCTCTTAGGACTCATTCCTTCTGAAGCCTGGAAAAGTTGGCAATTTACGATACTTTATGCTGCCCTGGTAACTCCAATGATATATTACTTTATGGCGCTTCTAATATACCAGTCTGCATCTGCCTGTTTCTTTGGTCTTTTGGAAGATCTTACTGTAGTTTCTTTTCAAAATAGTAAAACAAAATTGCACAAAGGAGCCCTGTTTATAGCCTGGATAATGCACTGTTATCTGATGCACTGTGGTTGCTTTGTAAGAAAATAAATGTTTAGAAAGGGAGCCTACTTTGACTTATACAAGTCCACTGGCACTGACTAGGAATTTTAGAGGGTGGTTTACCGTCAGAATCATTTTAGTAAATTAAATGTAAAGAATGGGGAAAATGTTATATGATTGTGAATTAGGATTCCTAAAATTAAACACAGCTAGTAGAAAAATGGTTTAAACTAAAGTCCATGTTTTGATTTTTCTTTTAATGGCTATGGTCCACTTTCTCTGAATGAATAAATAAGTATTAAAGAGAACAGGAAAATTTGTTAATTATACTCATGGAATGGAATTACCATATGATAAAATCATCATAAAAAAGTGTTTATGGACTTTAAACAATATGTCTTAATCAGTATAATGAATCTTGTCTCTGAGATCTGTTGCATGTGTGCTTGAGGGAATAACATTTCATAAGCATAAAAGGCAACTGGATTCGTTTTTAAATACAGAATGAAATGCATGGCTGATGAAAACAGTGACAGTAGTGGTTTTTACTGTGTCATTGAGTAAACCCTGACAAGTCTACAAGAATAGGAATTTCAGCCCTTTTTTGAAACTCTGATAGCAATAATAGTGCATGAAGATATGTATGCTAATAAGTTCCTACTTGAAGAAGTAGAGTTAGACCTTTGGAAAGCTGTATTTTTGCTTTTAAAAGACAAGAAGTAATGCTAATATTAAAATAAATACACAAATATGGAATGCAGGTAATTATTGCAGTACATGTTCATGATTGAATAAAGAAGTTATGGACCAAAGTACAGAAATGTTCTGCAGCTAAAACCTGTTAAGCCATCTGAATGTCTGTGCAACTTTATTGTGTAAGTGAATATGTTTTTAATTGCACCTTTGTGCTTAGATGCATGTTGTGAATCTCTTGCACTCCATAGAACAAACACTGCTTTAACTCCTGCTAGAGTTAAAACCATCCTCTAAAAAAAAGCAGAAAGGCAACATTCAATAGGAAAGAAAATGAAGTTGTGCCTAGGGACTATTTCAAAAAAGATGGATCTCATTATTTTGAATGAGGTTTTTGTTTGTTTGTGTGGTAGATTTTTTTTTGTCACCATTGTGATTACTTTTCTTTTTAAGATTGTTTTGCAACATGTAGCTAAATAGATGATCTACTAAAAAAAAAAAAAAATGCAGTTCATCCATTTACTTTCTTGCAGCAAATTCATTATGTGTAAATGCATTTTTATTGTCTCTGTGCATATTAACATCTTGTGATCCATGCAATATTAGACCAGTTAATGTACTATCTTTAGCTAAAGTCCAGAAGATACAAGTGTGTATCTTGTGTATAAGTGTGGACACATTCAGTAACCAGACTGACTTTTTTTCAAGAATTGAAAACCCCTATGTGCTGTCACTATTGTCTGCTTTGTACAGTGTACCTAAGGAATGAACTGCCTTTTTGTGTCATGGATTTAATGTGTGACATTTTAATGTGTGTAGACTTTGTCTTTTGCCACAAGAACTACTTTGAATATTTAGCCCTTTAAATAATAGTGGTTTTTACTTTTCTGGGAAGGAATATACTTTCAAAAAAGTCTTTGTGTTCTGGCATGCTACTTATTATTATCAGTCATGTTCATGTCATTGATTGTCTGTCATTTCTGTCTGCCTTCTAGCTGTCCAAGTCAAATAGGACTGCAGGATGAGTCTTTTCTTGGGTCACTGTGTAAACCTTCAAATGTTTCTGAATGGAATTGTGCAAAATAGGCTATCAATGAAAGTTTCACATATCATACCTAATGATACAATCAGCATAAAAATCAAAGTTAACAATGAAAATAAGTTTTTAATTTGTCTATTACATTATCAGTCAGCTCTGAAATACTTAAAATAATGATGTAACTTTTTTTCCTTTTCTGTCTTCCCCTCCCCTTCCCCTCCCCCCTCCTCCCCCCTCAAATAGCTTTTTTAAATTTAGATGAAAGTATTGCCCAGGATTTGTTAGTGCCAGAGCTCTTCTTGTCTCAGGTAACTTGGATAAATATTTTTTGTAAGAAGCTTTTCCAGATTCATTCAGTAGGGTAGCCTTTTGATCTGTTAAAGTAGTACCTACAAGCTAACAAACAACCAATACCATAGAATTGTAGAATCACAGAATCAGTAGAATCATGGAATTGTAGAATCATAGAACAGCTTGGGTTGGAAGGGACCTCAAGGATCACCAAGTTCCAGCATCCCTGCCACAAGCAGGGCTGCCAACCATTAGATCAAGTAGTGAATCAGATTGCCCAGGGCCCCAAGCAATCTGGCTTTAAACACCTCCAGGGACAGAGTATCCATAATCTCTCTGAGCAACCTGTTCCAGCTCCTCAATACCTTTTCAGTAAATAACTTACGCCTAACATCTAACCTAAATCACCCTTCCTTTAGTTTAAAACCATTCCTTCTTGTCCTATCGCTATCTACCCTTGTAAAAAAAAAAAAAAAAAAAAATGTTTTCTATCATGTTTATAAACTTCTGGAATAATACTGGAAGGCCACAACAAGGTGTCACCTTAGCCTTCTCTTTTCCAGGCTAACAATCCAACCTCTTTCAGACTGTCTTCTTAGGAGAGACATTTCAGCTCTCTGATTGTCTTTGTAGATCTCCTTTGTCCCTCTCTAAACATTCCACATCTTTCTGGTGTTGGGAGCCCCAGACTTGGGTGCAGTACTCTAGTTGGAATCTCAGAAAGGCAGAGTAAATGGGGACGACTACCTCACTTGCCCTACTGGCTACCCCTTTTCTGGTGCAACCCAGGATGCACACCTGCAGGAGTGAGCCTGGATTTTCACAAACAGAAGGCCTTTCTATAGCTTGTTCAGGTTTTTGCTGTGGTTTCTTTAGCAGCTGAACTAGTTCATGAAGTCATTCCTTTAGCTCCTCAACCTCTTTGTAAAATTTTTGAGTTGAGGATCTGGGCTGCAACAAGCTGTAGACTAGCCTGCGAAGGAGTCACTAACCTGTCTGGTGTGACAGATCCTGCAGAGGTTTCCATGGCAGCCATAGCAGTTTTGTGTATGAACCATGCAGAGGTATGGGGATGGGCACATCTGAAGGGCCTTCTCTTTGTGAGAAACTGATCTGCAAACTGGGTTTGGAATTGCTCAGCTGGTGAAGTCTGAGCTGTGCACTGTTCTTGGGGACCTAGACAGAAACCACCCCATGGGACTGTCATGAGTGTTAACTTGTGCTGTGATAATGCTGTGCAGTCTACCTTGGAGCTGTAAGAAAAATTGATCACAAGTTGCCCCACGACCAACCAGCATGTCCAACACTCTCTAGCAGAAGACTACTGAGAATCCTAAAGCAAGTGCTGGCCTCTCTCAGCTAGGATTTCATCCCATTGCAGTTTCTACCTACAGGTCTCCCTTTAGGTGGTCATTTATGGGTTTGTCATGAGGACTTTTTTGCATGTGGCTAGTAAATACTGGACAAATCCACATCTCGGTTAAATTACTACATTTACCTTACTGATAAAATATAACATATGGATTAAGAGAGATTCTTGTATAAAAACTTGTTTGTGAAAAGTGATTAATTATAATCATTTTTTTTCTGTTAGCAGCTACTGCTATGCAGTAGTGATTTTTATTAATAAATTGCTGCTTTTTTTTTTTTTTTTAGTTTTAAAGTTATGTCATTAATTGCTGCTATAATTCTTTATATTGTTTTGGATTACATTGCTGATTCTTAATTATAGCATGTGTCTAGGAGCTAAATGTTTTCAGAAGGACTTGTGTGAAAAAAACTTGTAAAATTTAATACATACATTTTGTTGCAGTTGATTACATTTACTGCTTGCAGTTTGAGTGTTGTTGCCAGAACAACTGTGGAAAAATATTCTATAATGTTCTATCCTGCATTTGGGGGACAAATAAATTTATTGCCCTCTGTTGATTTTTGGTAATTTTTCTTCTACCATAACTGTTAAAATCTGAGTAATTTCATTTTAGCTTCCTCTCAATCAGATTCTAAAGAGCTTTTCAGTAAGTTTGCAGAATTGGGCACTCTGATGTAGGCAGAAGGCTTTTTTCTCATATGGAATTTTTCTAGCCTTGACTTCGGTTAAAAAAAAACCTTCCAAAAGGAAGAAGCCATCTGCTATGGGCCACAGCATTAGTGACACAGCACAGCACTGAGGAACTCTGAAGCCCTGAAGCATCTGCCAAATTATTATTAATGATTTCTTCATTTTAAGCAGGAAAATAAAATGGCTTTTGACATTGTCAAAATATAGCAACAACAAAATGCTACTACAGAAAACTGAAATGCAAGTTGGAAAAAAACTTTAAAACAGTTTAATCTCCAAGACACCTATTAAGGTTGGTGTGTTTCGAATTGTACTAGTTGTTCAGAGCAAACACTGACTTAAGTGGAACTATAAAGCTTGGGGAAAAATGAAGAAACTTCTGCTAATGAGACTGTAGATTCTGCCGGGGAGGTCTTCCCTGGCAAAATAGGCACTTCAGTAGTTCTCCAGCAAATAAATGCATTGATGTATGCAGGTGAGGGAAGGGTAAGGATGTTTCCTTTCTGAATCTCTCTTCAGTTCAGACTATATATTTGAGTGTAGTTCTGGTGTGTGGGAACAATGCCAAGCTGCCTGTGAGAGATTTCTGTTCCTGATAGCAGTTCTGAGCTTTGTGGTTGGAGTAGAAATGTAAAGGTCCTTTGCTTATACCTGCATGAACCCAGAGAAACCACGGTAAAATGAGATTAAGATCAGTGGTTACTGAGTGAAGTACAGCCAAAATAGTAAGAACATAAGGGCATTTAAAGTCATTATAACTAAAACTTATTAGATTGTTCAGTTTTCTTGCCATCACTCTTATTTCTCACAGTTTTTTTTTTTCTTTTTTCTTTTTCTTTTCCTTTTTTTTTTTTTAATATCAAGGAAATTTAGGCTATTTTAAAGGTCTTTGTAAAGTTGTATTTCTCCAATGAATTCATCTTATTTCAGGTTAGCATTTCTGTAATTCTGTATTGAGATTATATGCAGGGACAAATGTGGTTATTGACAAGGAAATTTTCCAATTTTTAAAGTAGGTTTGCTGATTCCATGTACCCATCTTCTGCTCAGGAGGAGGTTCTAGTTTAGTTAATGTGTAGGAACTTGATAATATGTGTTCATTCCCACAATTCCAGGCATAATATTTATAGAGTATCTTTCCTCAATAAAATTAATAATCAGTCTTATTTTTGTTTAGGTAGCCATGTTACTGGTAGTTTATGTTCTTAATCTTGACATATTGCTGAAAATTGAAACCCAGATTCCAACCACATTTACTCAAAGAATGGAAGATGCTTGCCAGAGGATCCATCTTTGAATGGGTAGATTGTCCTTCGCACTGAAATCAGCGCTTCTAGTGCATAACTAGGTAATGTGATTTCAAATTGTTTGCAGATTGCAGGCCCTTTTAAATGAGCACTGGAAACGTGCAAACTACTTTGCTTTGACATGAATCTGTTGTGTTAAGAGAGAGCATATGGTCAGATCATGCAGTCCCCTTGGCTATCGAGAACATTGGCACCTCAGCAGATTTCTGATCAGATGTGTGTGAAGTCGGATATGCAGGTTATGATTTGGTCAGGATTGCTACTACTTTTATCAGCAGCTGGTATAGTAAACAGTTAGTATCCAGATAGTATACATACATATGGGAAGAACGTCCTTTTTTTTCTCTCTTAGAAAAGGCATGGTCATATGGCTGTTTGTTTGTGAGATGGAATATTTAACAGTTTAATATTTACAAATACAATAGCTGTTATCTAAAAGCATGGCAAAATTTTAGGTATTTTTAAAATGGCTTTGACTTTAGCCTTTCAAATAACCCTATCAATTTGCTTTATGCACAAATTTTGAATGTTCTACTAAGTACAGAATTCTACAGACTGTATTCTTATGTAATTCCAATTTTAATTCAATTTTATGATGATGTTACGGTGATATTTTTCTACATGGTTTAGCAGTTACACCTGTCATTTGATGCACTTTGGAAAACGTTTAAATTATATATGAGAAAACTTTGCTGTTTTCTTGTTGTTGTTGTTATTATTGGCAATTGTATAGCTATTATGCTTTTATCACTATTGGCCTGAGAAAGCAAAGAGCTTATTTTTTGATAAATAAATACAATTTTCCCAAAAACATTTATAATTCTCAAAGTTTCTTATAAAGTATGGATGAAGACTTCAAGTTCTTTAAAGAAGAAATCTTTGTCGTTCGGCTTTGCTATGAAATTTTTAGATAATTGTGAAGACTGTCCCACCCCAGGAGTTGAAAGATTCAGGTTGATACCTTTTCATGCCATCTTAATAACTTTGAAGAGAGTAAACGGCTCACTTTCAGAACAGTTGGGACAAAAATGATTAGAGCACTTCATGAATACATTATTTTTTTCTGTTCTTTGTATTTCACTGATGATATTTCAAAATGCATTGAAAAATTGCAATAGCAGCTACAGAGATATGATCTGTGATCTAGATAAATAATTATTTCACATTCAAAGACAATCTGCCAGTTTAAAGCCTCATAGTAATAAATACTGGAGTATTTAAAAAAGGGAGAGTGTGAGGAGGGACCCTATTTTATTCAGGTTTATCCTTCAGACTCCTAGAAACCAATGAGAAAAATGAGCAAAATGGTAAACTATTGCTATTTCTTGTGAAATTGCTGACACATGTTTTCTGCTGCCAGGATTCTCCATAACTACCATTAGATTTTACATATTCCTTTGCTCCATGAAGTTTTTATTATGGATGTGCTCTTATTAGCAGCCCAGATACTTACTAACAACGGTATACCTTAACCTTGGTAGTGTTTTACCAATGAAGGGGTGAAGCACAATTAGTTTCTGATCCTTAGAGCCAGAGGCTGTGGAACTCAAACTTCTAATGCTGTGCAAGGAGTGGAAATGTTTGCATATTACTTCTTTCAAAGTGTTTGAATAGACACCAATCATAGTGGTTTGTGTAAGGATGGAGTTGATAAACTGCAAGACCTCTACATACCAGATTTCTGTGGTGGCTTGGTGCAGTTCTAATTGCAGTCAGCAGGCAAGCTCCTGTTTCTTTCTTCTGAAAAATGATGCTGTTTATCTTCATTTGGCCAGCCAGCTAGGGCAGTTTTAAGTGGACTGCTTTTAAATGACCCGCTTTCAATGGAAATGATTTCTACTGCACTTGAAACTGTAATGTTCACTGTCTCAAAGTGGATGCAGTAAAGCTGAGGGCAGAACTGGGGAATGAGCTGATGAAAATGTAAAAGTCTCTTGGATAACAGGCAAAGAAACTGCTGTGTGTTGGGCACCAGAGCTGGTGGTGTGTGAAGTCCAACAAGATAGGGAATAGAGAGGAGTAAAGAGAAGTTTGCCTTAGTTTAGAGACAGAATAATGTTGTAGGCAGCCCTAGCAAGGGACAGAAGAAAAGGGCATGATCTCAGAAGTTGAACTTTTGTTAGATAGTCTTATTAGTGACAAGGAAAAAAGGATTCCTGGAAGAAATAGAACATACCGTCCCATAAGAGCATTTTTGGCAATGAAGTTCTTGAATTAATTTGATGTGTTGCACAAAAAAAAACCCTCTAATTCATCTTTGGCATATGTGCATAGAAACAAAAAAAATGCAAAACTACTTTCTTTGTACTGCTAGTCTGTGCAACACACTGTTCCTCTGTGATAACCTTAGATTGCACTTTGCCTTTTCAGACTCTTAGGAGTTCTCTGAAATAAGCTCTCTCCTGCTTCAGCTGATGGTAGTGGTGTCTGGCACGCTATGTGCGTTGTAGTCTCAGATCATTGAATTCTGCTACAGCACCGAAGGTAAAACTGATGTTTTGTGGAGAAAAGTTTGACTGGCAAGTTATTGAGGGCTGTTCTGAAGTTTACTGGTGTTATCAGTATATATTTTAATGTGGTCAATATATAATCATTTTTTTTGATTAAGCAGAAGACAAACTGTTTTCATGAATACTCTGTGATGAAGTCATGCATTGCTTCCATCTTAAAATGTCCTGTACATTATTTTATCCCCTTAAAAAAAGTTGATTAAAAAAAGAATTGCAAAGGAAGTTTGGGTACTGAATCACAGAATCATAGGGGTTGAAAGGGCCTCTGAAAATTACTGAATCCAACCACCCTCCTAAAGAACATCCCCAAGAGTAGGTTGCAGAGGAAAGTACTCAGGCAGGTCTTGAATAACTCCAGAGAAGAAGACTCCACCACTTCTTTAAGCATCCTGTTCCAGTGCTCTGTCATCCTCACAGTAAAGAAGATTTTTCTTGTGTTCAGATGAAACTTCCTATGTTCCAGTTTGTGCCCATTACTCCTTGTGAGATCCCTGGGCATCCTTGAGAAGATCCTGACCCTATCCGTTTGACTCCTGCCTATTAGATGTTTATAAGCATTCCTGATGTTTTCTCTCAGACCTTTTCAGGCTTAACAGTCTCAGATCTTTCAGCCTTTGCTCATAAGGGAGATGCTCCAAGCACCTCATCATCTTTGTGGCCCCCCATGGGACTCCCTCAAGACGCTCCTCTGTCTGAAAAGCTCAGAACTGGACCCTATATTCCAGATGTGGCCTCACCAGGGCAGAATAGTGGGAGAGGATCACTTCCCTTGTCTTGCTGGTCACACTCTTTTTAATGTACCCACAGGCCTTCTTGGCCACAAGGGCACACTGCTATCTCAGAGCCAACCTGTTATTTACCAGGAACCCTAGATCCTTCTCTGCAGAGCTGCCCTCCAGCAGATCACCCTCTATCCTGTATTGATGCATGTGGTTATTTCTCAACAGATATAGGATTCTTCACTTGCTCTTTTTTAACCTCATTATATTCCTTTCTGTCCAACACTTCAGCATGTCCAGGTCCCACTAAATGGCAATATAGCCTTCTGGTGCATCAGCCAGTCTTTCCAGCTTTGTATAATCAGTAAACATGGCAAGGACAGGCTCTAACCCTTCATCCAGATCATTCATGGAGTTATTAAATAAGACCAGACCCAAAATATGTCATTGTTTTTCTATCACACATTTTTTTCCCCACTATATCTTTTGAATTGAACTCTGTAAACAGATTCAGAGATTATAATGACAGAAAATTAATAAAACTTAAACTGATATTCTTCATCCACTGTATTTCCTTTTCTTTGTGCTTACTTATTGATCTTATTGATTCTTATTCTTATTGATCACAATGTTTGATTTGTATTGTTGTTGTCTCTTACTACTATCATTAAATCACATAGCAAAATAAGGGTCAGTAAGATTAACACTAGATAACACCAGTGGCTTTTTTCTTTCTTTTTTTTTTTTTTCAAATTTGATCAATTTGAAACCTTTAATAATGCTACACCTGCCATGTACCATGCAAGAATATACTCTACTTCATTCTTTCTTTGAAGTTGTAAGATTGTAGCAGGTAGGCATATACTTCTAAACAACCAGAAACAGGTTATAAAAAAATTTTAGCAAGCATTGCACGGTCTCCTTGATGTGAAGAAGAAATACTGGAAATATTGTGACTCTTTGTCAAAAGTAAGTTGTTCAAAAGGAAAGTTAAATGCCTTTTTGATTATATAATTTAATTATATTTCACAGTCATTTCAGGTCCTGTTGGCATGGATTATAATGCAAACGTACTCCCTGAAGTAGCAAGGCATGAGTAAAAAGACACCATATGAGTGGCTTTGAGGGGTTTTTTTGTCTTCCATAATTAATATGGTAAAGTTTGTAGTTTTTTCCTATATTTTTAAAAAACTTCTGTTCATTTTTGCATGTTTTACTGGAGGTTTTTAACTGATTAATTGTGATTTAATAGACTAATTGTAATATAATTAGCAAATGGCTGTTGAGCTTGTCTTGTACATTAGGTGTCAAGGAGGAAGGGAATTTCTCTTATTACTACTGAGCATTCATATGATGATCCCTAATGGTTGTATTAGAAGAAAAATCAGATACTGGTTCCCACTTTGCCATCTCCATACATCCAATGTAAAACATTTAGATATTTTTAAAAGCCTTCCCTAGATAGGAGTATTTTCTTCAAAATAAAATCCACTTGTTGGATTACGGACATTTCAAGCCCCATCTCCTCTGTTCACATGGAGAAATATAAGACGACTTAGATTTAAGCGTTTAGACGATTAAAATATTTGTATGTAACTGTCAATTTGCACTGATGAGGCAATACACAAAGAAAAAAATAAGTTGCTTTCAAATAAATTATATGAAATATAGATTAAGTGAAAAAAGATCATAGAGCCATGACAAAATTGAGGAAGAAGTTACAGAAACCAAAGAAAACTAGAAAGCTCTGCGTAACGTCTAGTAGACAGCATCTCCCTCCTGTGTGTCCTCAGCCTGACCACCAAATTACTGGGTGCTGAGTTCCCTCAGAAGGTGTGTTTTCTCTCAAGGAACGTAAATTACTGAGAATAAATGCCAAAAAACTTCAGCGATGTGATATTTTCATCTGCAGAGATGAACACAGGGATCACACAGAAACATGTATGTGATCTGTGGGAGCAAAACTCTGCCTCATTTACTTTGCTCATACCTATATATCATTGTCCAAAGCAAATAATGAAAGATATGGGAAGTTCTGTTGAGTCTCTGAAGATATCAGAATTCCTGCGAATTTTTAAGATAATTTTTGAAAATATATTCATATTTCCTAACCTGTTTTTATTTGTGAGAAAGTATCCTCACACTCTTTTTCTATGTAACAAGAATATTTAGGAGATGAAATAGCATGCTTTTCTTATACTGATTCCTATTATTTTTAGAACTACTCTGAAGAAAAAAAGCAAAAGGCTTTTACCAAAATTTTAAATCAATGAAAAGAAACCAAGATAATAACTGGTGCATGTGATCTGCATGTAGAGCTTCATATTTCCTATTGTAGAAAAATCATAATTCTGAGGTGGAATGGAAATTCCAAACAAATTGTGTCCCCTGCATTTTATTAGAAACCATCATAGTTTCTCCAATTAGTCCTATTCTTCTCTGCTTAAGCAGTCACAGGAAGCTATGCCTTAACCATACTAGGGGAAAAGATTTATACTCTGAAACAAATCTAGGAACTGACAGTTATTTCATACATTAGTTATGGATATCGTTAACTATAATGGCAAATATCTGTTTAATCTTGAAGGCATATTGACCTTTGCTGCATGTCTAGCTCCTATTACCATTAATAGGAATTAAATATGTTAAAAGAAAATATTCTCTTGTGTGCCATTTTGGAGACTATTGTTTTTAAATGCCTTGCTTTATGGAAGTGACTTTTATATTTAGACCAATGGTGAAGAACTTTTGCAGACTGCAAAATGCACACTTGCATTTTGATCAAAATATCAGAAATAATTGTTTACTGATTCTTTCAGCTGTGGGAGAAGATTAATGTTGCAGTGGCTTTTTCTGTAATGAATGTACAAAATGCAAAGCCTTTGGAAGTGTAAAACCTAACCAGGGGAAAATGCGCAGAGAATTTGTGCAATATCCTTAAGCATAAGCACCATCAAACATGAGCTCCAAACTTCTCTTGTAGTATTTTTGTTCAAAGCTCTCCCACAGGGAAACTATGGGAGGAGGGAGAAAGATAGAAAGAATTTTCTCAGTGTTTTCTCTGGCTGCATCCTTGGATTTTTCCTCTAATCTCTTTGCTACCCTTTGATGCAGTTACATAGGCATTTCCATCAAACTGTACTGAAAGAAGTTCCTCAACAACTGTGTTCTGCCTTTACTTACTAGTGTGGAGCTGTTGCATGAGTCACTGCTGAGGGCAGTGGGTAGGGGTTTGTCTTTTCAGCAAACTGGTTTTGAACAGGAGGTTAATGGATTTCTTGTGCTAATCAAAAGTGAAATGGAGACTGTAAATTCCAGCCTGGTCTACATGAATGGAGACTACAGTCTCACAGCCATGGCTTCCCGAATCCCTTCAGGATGTGAATCAGTAGCAATTTTTTAAACTAATTTATAATTACCTTTTTTTTGTTTAAGACAAAGTCTGTTAGATTTTTTGGTCACTAAATATTACCTGAACAACTTGAGACTCATTTTCCATCAAGATTCATCTCTGTTTATCTCATTTGAGCTACAGTTTGTTCCATGTTTCTTGCAAGCACGTGTTAATTGCAGTACTGTATTTTCAATACATTGTAGTAATACATTACCTTGCAGTTACACTTAATATCTATGGCAAAAATTTTTGTTGTGTGTGAATTCACTTTCCAAAATACTGTCATTTTAGCTTTATTGACATGCCCTATGAAATTCTATTGCAGGTTATTATATTTATATGATCAGAAAGTTTGGAAGTTCACTGTGCCTATTCAGATGTAAATCTGCTGACAGAGATAGGAATTACTCAACAGAAAACTTGGAGTGGTATCCTTGTTACTTTGAAGAAAACCACACTCCTCAGTAAAAATGTTTTTTTTCTGTAACAGACTAATAATGGCAGGAGAGAGGAAAACAGAATGATTAAGACCTAGTGTAATTAAAGGGACATGACATATATATTCTAGACCCCTTACAGAAGTTAAATCAGTATCCATTTCCTTTGATTCAAACTTGATATTTAATCCTTTTCCCTCATACTTTTGTGACAGCTTTCAAAAAATATAGTTTTAGAACTAGCAATTACTTGTCACAGCATCATTTTAACTGGACATGAAATAAAAAAATAGCATTTGTGAAACTGCAACTAAATCTTCAAAAGATGTTTACATTGTGAACCAAAACTGAAGTTACAAATTGATTATGAGATTTCTTGTTTTCTCTAAAAAAGTTACCTCAGACACAGGTATCAGTGGAGCCACAGCACCACGACAGCACCACAGAGCTTATATCAGATAGTTTCTTCAAGGCTTTGTGGATCATACTAATATTCATTCTTCAGTTCTCTGTGCAGCTTTGAATACACTTGATATCTCGCTAAAGCATTGTACAGTCCTCTGAATCTCTGAGCATAAGTTTAGAAAAATATGGAGATATATCTGAAGACACTATGCATTTTCACCTCTGCATCTACAGGGTCAGAATGCTCTCTTCTCCACTGCAATTTTAAAGTTACAGTTTTAAATAAATCAATTTATATAATTAATATCTGGGATAATTTTTGTAGATTTATCTCTACCTACATCTTATCTTCCATTGTGTTTCCAGAATGCTATAAGCACTGGTCCCAGCCTGGGATAATTTTTGCATGCCTTCTTAGAATCACCAAGGTTGGGAAAGACTTCCAAGATCATCCAGTCCAACTGTTCACCTATCATCATTATTTCCCCAGTAAATCATGTTCCTTAGTACAATATCTAAACTCTTCTTGAATATCTCTATGAACAGTGACTCAGTCACCTCCCTGGGCAGCCCGCTCCAGTGTCTGACTACTCTTTCAGGGAAGAAATCTTTCATAATGTCTAACCTGAATCTCCCCTCATGCAACTTGAAGCTGATCCCTCTACTCCTATTGCTAGTTACATGGGAGAAGAGGCTAACACCCACCTCCCCACAACCTCCTTTCAGGCAATTGTAGAGAGTGATAAGGTCTCCCTCAAGCCTAAGTTCTCCCCTCTTCTCCAGACTAAGCATTCCCAGTTCTTAGCCGTTCCTCATAAGACTTGTGCTCCAGAGCATTCTTCCTTGGTAAGTCTCCTCTATAAGACCTCACACTTGTTTTGGGTGATAACTTAACAAGCGCTGTGTAAAGGTTTTTCTTACTAGCCCTTTGGGTGCTGAGCTCTGGGAATTCTGGTAGTCACCTCCCAAATTTCATGTTTTAGTAACTTCCATGCTTCTCTTTGCCAATACCTTATTGTCACAATCTGTGACCTGTGTACTGGACCTAAAGTCAGACCTTTTATGCTGTATAAAATCCCCAATCCTGATCAACATTATAGGCAGGACATGATCAATGCCATCTTGAAACATACATCATTCTTTGGGGGATAGAGCGAGTAATTTAAACGTGTCTGCTTCATTCCTCAGGATTGTAAGCTGTTATAATTTAAAGCAAAGGAGACAGTTATCTGCCTTGTACTTAAAAGGAAAATACAAATTTTCAATCAAAAGCCTTATTTGAAATGTTGTCATGTATATATTCTGCTTGGAAAGTTCTGATCAGTAACCAGTATTTAATAGCATTCAGCTGTACAACCTAGTTCAACCAGTGGTCTTACAAGAAACTTGATGTTTTTTGTGTCTTTGTCAGTATACATTTTATGGAAAATATTTATCACTTTGTTGCTTTATATATTTTTATCTATGCACAAATATTTATATATATTCACACATATATAAATACACGCACAAAAAGTAGTACTTCATGAAGCTGCAGAAGATTAAATTAGCTTTCTTCACTATTCTTTCTATCTTTTAATCTTGCAGTAAAACAGATGAATATGATGTACAGTCTACCAACTTGCAGTTAATCGATACTGGGTCCTATTCTAGCTATTAACCTTTACTCCCATGCACTGGGATATGTGTGGGAGTATTTCCAACAACAAAACAAAAAGAAGAAAGGGAGTATTCCCACTGAACTGAACCATCATGACTGTAGAATTCATTTATTTTTTTTCAGCCATTTAGAATACCATGTTAAAAACAAATACACCCTTTCATTTTTCATCCACTTATTTTCTATTTTTAAAGCAGCAGTCAGGCATGTCACCTGTATCAGCTAGCATTCTGGGATGAGAACTCACAGCATATGCTTCAGGTGCTGGCTGCATGCAGAGCTTAGAAAAACTGTAAAAAAAATATACTGCTTGGAGGTTAATTTTTATTCCTCTAGGGTGCAGTATTTTCAAACTCTGAGGAAAATACCTCTCAGGAAACTTCAGAAAAAATGCTCTTTTGGAGAGAAGGAGTAAAATTATTTGAGATGGTAGTAAATGAGAAAAATACCAGTATCCCTAAGAGGAGACTTGAAGTCATTTATTTCAAAAGCAAATTTATCATCACCTTCAGGATACTACTGTAGAATACATGAGGTGGAGAAAATGATCTCAAGAAATCATCATGGGCCCTTAAAATAGACTGACTTGAGCTAGAGGCAAAATTCCAGGACAGAATGAATTAAAGTTCCTTTTGTCTCCTGTGTTATGAACAACTAGTCACACAAACCTGTGGTATTGATATGTCCAGGAAGATGAGATACCTGCTTAGAAGAAAATATATATGTAGTCTCTGCAATTCTATTTGATATGGGAACAATCTTTGGTTCTGTTTCTTGCTGAAAAATGATAGCTTTAATCACAGAAGCCTTTTCATTCATTTTCTTAATTCATTCTGAGAGGAAGATGAAAAAGCAATGAAAATTCAGAAAGACAAAAAGATGGAATTGACATAATCTTGTACTTCTGATAGCATCTGAATTGCCTGAACTTTGTGGGAATAGACACAACTTAAATCTATAACCATCTGCATATGAAGCAGAGCTGATACACCTTATTGGTTTGTTCATCAGCCTCACTATAAGATACAGGAGCTGTAGCTGTGCCGTGGGAATCTATTTAGCATCTGACTATTTCCTTGATGGCCCATTTTGGATAGACCTGCAGTCTTTTCTTGTCAGCTGTGATTGCTTCTCCAGTGTAACCAGAGATAGGAGTAGAGGGAATGGCCTCAAGTTGTATCAGGGGAGATTCAGACTGAACATTAGGAAAAAAATTCATCTGTGAAAGAGTAGTTAGGCACTGGAGCAGGCTGCCCAGGGAGGTGGATGACTGTATAGTCAATAAAAATTATATAAAGGAATATTATATAATTAAATAATATTAAGATGTTATAATAATGAAATAAGCAAGAAAGCTAGGCACAGCAAGGCAAAGAGAATAAATAGGATGCTTACCTGTGTTGTGAGCTCACTCAGGAAACTCCAGTGGAGTGGATCTTCCAAAGAGAGATCCTTCCCCACTGGTAGTCAGCTCTTAAATGGGTCTAGGAGAGGTGGAGCCAGGCTCCACCCCTTCCTGCAGCACAGGTGAATTGCTTTCACCTGTGCTCCCAGGGCTGACTCATTGTTTGCCTCAGGTGATTAATCAGAGGTTCAGGCCGTGACTCAGCAGTTCCCATACAATGACTCATCAAGGTGTTGTTTACTGGTGAAATATTAGTGATAGGTGGACAGATGGACTGGATGATCTTGGAGGTGTTTTCCAACCTTGGTGATTCTATGAAAAGGAACAAGAAAAATTGCTCCTTCTGCATTATCAGTTTTAATGTAAACTTAAAAGGACAGTTTTCCACTACACAGATTTCTTTGAAGATAATGCTACAGTGGGACAGAACATGAAGAACTGTTTCATCCACTGGAAACCAAGCTGCAATACCTATTCTTCATTGGAGTGATTTTGAGTCTTTCTTTCTGGTAGTAGAATGATGGTGTAAATAACAAGGTATGCCCAGAGGGTACACTTTCTCTAAGTAACCTACTCTGTGCTTTCAATTCTTTGAGGAATCTGTATGTTTGAAAATTAAAGCCTGTCTTTAGCTGTTTTTTTCGTTTGTTTTTTTTTTTTTCTACCTCATGCTCCCGAGGAACTAAACAAATCTCAGTGCCGAGAGTCTCAAGTATATACTTTACAACACATCCTGGGAGGAATTCACAGCACAAGCTGTATACTTGTTGCAGAACTTAATGTTGATTAGAACACTACAGTACGAATACTAATGGCACTGTTACCTCACTGGTTCTTCCCATCAGCTGAAATCTGTATGTTCTCTGGGATAGAGGCTTTGTATGATGTCTAGTGTAACAGACCCTTGAGCCTTGATACTACAACCTATCAACAACAGAAAGAACAGGGACGCTAGGTGAATCTAGAGATAGCATTGTATTAGAGAAAATGAAATTGTTGCAATGAATAGCTGTGTGAGCTAGTCAAGTTCAGACAAGTGGAAAAAAAAAACCAAACACATGCAATCTGTGTGGCCTCCAGTGCAATTTGCTAGGTGAGTTCTTGTGTCAGAGGTGGTAAAAATGAAACTGTGCAAGCAGCCCGTCATGGAGATCCTTTTTTACTGTGTGTTTTCTTCTGAAGATGATAGATGCTCAAAATATTATAGTAAGTATTACATGGATTTCTGTGCATACAATCAGAAAGTGTCTGGTTAAATCTAAATAAAGAGTTCCTGTTGTGGAATTAGTACTACTTTGAACAGTTTCCAAACCCAGTTTTTTTTTATCTTTTATTTTTTCTGTGTGAATATAATGGTTTGAGATTAGTGCCAGAAATTGGAAAGGCATGAAGAAACAGTGAGAAAGAGATGCCTGTGTAAGTGATCTGCTGATAAACAACTTGAAATTTTTAACATAAAAGTCGGATTATAAAAGAAAAATCCATCTCATCTTTTTAAACCCTTTACAAAAATTGACTTTAAGAGGAAAATGGTCTCTCAACATACAAAATATAAGGAAAATTAATAATTATTGAACGGAAAAATTGAATTGATGAATGGTTGTTGTAGAAAGAACTTGGAGGGCTTGTGGTGTTTGAAGAAGTCAGATGCACCTGAACAACTATTACTTATTTTCTTATTTTCTTACAGACATATTTTCTTATTTTTATTCTCAAACCCACTCAATATAGCAACAATATTGTTGTGAAATTTCATTTTGAGGTATGAATTCAAAGCTTTGACAAAAAGATGCATTTTATTTGTCAGCAAGCAATCCATACACGTTTCCATTTTGTGGCATTTTCTTCTGTTTTCTGTGTGTGTGTGTGTCAAAAGTATTTGACATAATATGGTGGTTTAGATGAATGACTATCAATTCCTTACTGTAATAGGTTAATATATATTATTTTGAAGAAAAAGATAAATTTGTTAATTGCACATCCACTGTGAAGTCAAGTGAATTATCTTGGGCTTTAGCACCTTGCTCTTTATATGGCATCTTTCTCTCCACTGCATATTATCCCTGGATAAAATACAGCCTGAGTTTATTAAACGTAAATCTTCATAGATGAACCTGAAAACTGTCTTCAATAATCACTGTTTCTGAGATATGGAAAATCTCAGGGATCTTAAACTGACTGGAGCTAAATACTACATAGACTGTCATTAACTAAGCTCTGAAGAAAATGTGGGTTGATATTTACTGGAAATGGTAGAGAAATGGGTGAATTTGTCAATATTGTTAATGGCCTATGTAAACGAGAGAGGTAGAAGGGAAATTCTATTTAATGTTTACATTTAAGACTTTGGTATAGAAAACAGCAACAACAAAAAAAAACACTTGTGAAGTGATACACTGTCAAAAGGCTCTGTAGAAGAGCAATGACTGGGAATCACTAGCAAAATGATCTGCTTACAATTTCCTACAGAAAATACTTCTTTATAAAAAGTTCCTTCATGAATGCTGCCTCATGCAAGCCTGGAACTCACCCCCTGCCATCCCCTGGAATTTTGGCTACTAGGGTTCAGCATTTGCTTTGATATGGCTCACTGCCATGAGTTATAGCGGCCCCAGTGGGGCTGTGCCTTCTGTAGCTGATTAGATGATTTCAAGGTTGGACCTCCATTTCTAGAGTCTGCCAGTCATGTTACAGACGTACCTGTGGCTGGCCTTGCACTCGATGGGTCTACACTCTATTAAACTCATCTGATACCCTGATAAAGTAAGATATGCCGTATCACTGGGCCTCTTGGCCGACACTGGTTGCCACTGCTGAATCAGATAGGCCTTGTTGCTCCATGGCATTGTCCTTCATCTTCCACTTGGGCTTGTTGTATCAGTGTATCAGTTTGGGGGTATCATCAGAGAGAGAGGCCAGATGCTTCCTGCATCAAGAAAAACAGTCTCCTTTGATTTACACCCTATATTCATATCATTTAACATAATATCCCTGTTTGGTAAGTCACACTTTTAAAATAAATAAATCTAATTTGTGCTCTCTCACTCTCTCTCTAGGAGATTCTTTCCACCTCTTCAAAATAACCCATCTATCGGCTGTTGAACTTAGCAGTAATTACCAGACTTAAAGTGCAGAAATTCTTTTATGGTTACAAAGCAAAACATTGGCATGGGATTCTGGTATTTATTTATTTATTTAAGTATAAATCTTGATTATCTTAACATGTAAGTCTAATACATTACAGAGGATTCTGGACAGGTCAAGGAGAGTCTGCTTCGTCTGCAGACTAGAAGACTTATCTGTAGTGTTTATATGTGATAGTTCACAGATCCTTTTAAAACATTTTTCTTCTCCTTAGGAAGACTGTTGCTCTTACATGACCTCTCACTTATCTTTTTCTGTACAGAAAAACTTAAGAACTGAAAAATACATCATACTTCTGTCCTGTTGTGTTGATTTTTTTTTTTTCTTTTAAGGTTTAACCTGTCTGGCTTAGCCTCAATAAAATCAATGCTGGCCTTTTCCAGCTAAGTTTTCATTGACGATTATCTCTCTACTGATTTAAACATACAAGGAAACAAACATCAGTTGAGAAATCCCTGATCATATATTGTAAAACGGGAAGGTTGGATTGTTCAAGAGAGACACTAATAATTTCTTAAAAATATTTGCAGTTATTTATTAGGTTTCTAATATTTATTTTTGATAACCTATTGTGGTAGTAGTACTACCCCACTATATTAAACGATGCCACAGTGATTAAAACAAGCTTCTGCTTGGTATATGTGGACATCCTTGACCTGGGTCAACTAGCAACAGACTAGACAATACTGGAACTTGAGGAGGATCTGATTCTTTTCTTCAAATTATAACACATTTGGAAGAGAAGGAAAAGAAAAATCTTGCCAATGTCTTTAAATTTGCACTGAGAAAAAAAATAAAGCAGCCAACTTGAGGAAACGATTGTGACAGTTCTCACTGTGTGGACTTAATTTAATAAAATTAGAAAACCTAATGGATATGCTTGCAATTTCCATTCTGTTGCAAACTGTACTTTGTTGCTCTGTCTGCTCTTGTGATGTGAATACATGCTTACTGGGGACTTGAGCCAGCGTCTCAAGCTTCAGATGTTTGTTAGAAAGCTAAAGCCAGTGCACTAATCTCAGGTGTCACTAAATTTGCTAAGCATTCAATTCCAATTTTAATGAATTTATTGTTCAGTTTTATCCACACAGTTTTATTATTACCTAATTGAGAACCAAGAGGATTAACGCAATGAGCACCAGTTATAGGAATTTTTATTCTGATATACAAATGTTGCTTTCAGTTTGCACTGTAACTCCAGCTCTGTTTTAATGTGGGTAGTGGACACAGCCCAGTGATATTATTACACTTCGACACTGAATTACAGGATAAATGACTTGTCAGAATTCATTTATGTTCCTGAATACTTGACAAAGAGTGACAGCTTCACAGAGCTTTTAACTCAGTCATGCATTATCTCAATGAAATAAAACAGCTTCCCCTGAAAAATATATGCAAAAAATATTGGGGGGGAAGGGGAAGAAGGGAGAACCATATAAGGTATTTTTAGATTCAAATGTGATTGTGTGCTAAGTAAGAGGATTAATTCTACAAGTCACATAATGCCAGGGGAAAAGAGAGAGATTTGTCTTCTTTTTGAACAAAGAACAGAATTTTGGACATCGTGCACCTACGCTGAGAAAAGTTTTCTTCCCTTTAAAAATGGAAAAAGAACAAAATTTTTGGTATCATCTGTGTTATAATTTGTGTTTAGTGTACGTCAGTTGCAATGCTTTTTTGATTTCTGCATTCCACCAATTATTGTGATGTGAATTTTCAAAGCAGCTGAGAAAAGTTTAAAGCCATCTGAATCCAAACTGATACAAAACACAGTTTTTATTTTTCCAGAGACAAAAACTTTTTTTTTCTTTGGTTTTGGACTCGATGATCTTTAAGGTCTTTTCCAACCCGAGTGATTCTATGATTCTATGGTCACTGTTCCCTGTTGAGAAATGGGTCCATGCTGCTCCTGGCCTGAAGGTACTGTCTGCTCTTCTTCCTGGTAATGGTTGGTGTTCCTCAGCTTATTCTGTCTGGGTCTTGTAGCTCTAAACTGAAATACAATGCGGGAAAGCTAAACGTTGGGTCACTTTTTCTTTTTTTTAGAGCCTGGTAGTGTAACAGAATTAAGGAAAAAAAAATTACAACATTGATAAAATTTAAAATTTTCCCTTTGAAATAGAGAATATTTCTGATTATATTTTACAAATGAAAATTAAAAACAAACAAAAAACAACAACAAACAGTTGCAAACTGGTATCAGTACCTTCTTTAACTTTTTTTTTCAGCTGCTATAATTGCTCTTATAACACTAGTTTTCCAGATATTAATATGGTCTGATTACTGAATTTTCAGCCCTAACTGTATTAATTTGCATGAAGAATTTTGTAATTATGTATATTCATCAGTTCAATTCATGAAGGACAATGTGTGGCGTACAGGAAATTAGAGCTGTGGAGATAAGAAACTCCCTCCCCCACCTAGCAACTGTGTAATTAGAAGTGCTCATTTAGTGGATCAGTTCTCAATTATCTGTTAAGTGTAAGCATTTGAGTTAGATATGTTCCCCTGAATAACGTGACTAAACATAATTTAACTTAGAGTATGTGAGATGTTAGCTACTGAAGGCAAACTGACAGATGACATTTCTCATAAATTGTATTTGTGAATATAAGATCTTGTACGTGTGGCCCATGCTTATTCTGAAAGGAGTTCAGAATGGAAGAGGCAGAGCTAGGATTGCAAGCTATTCAGTATGGGATGCTTCTGGGTATGTGCGTGCTGTCTAGTTTCAATTTGTTATAATGAGGTTTTCTTGTAATAAATACACATAGTAAACTGCATAGCAGGTTTCAGATACAATTTATGGTGGCTATAACAAAACTCTGTTCATGGATAGGCACATAAAAAGAATCGGTTACTAGCTAGTATTTAATAAGGTACACTGCAGTCAAAAGAAAATCTCACTCAAAGTTTGTTCACTGGAAGCGGGGAGGATAACAAAGAAAAATAATGCGTGGTATAAATCTTTGTGTGTTGGGGGGCGTGGAGGGAGTTGTTGGTGTGAAGTGTTTGTTTTTTTTTGTTTTGTTTTTTAAACCTTTTGTCATTCATGAATGTTTTTGCTGTCTGTCATTAGCTGTTTTAATATTTTAAGCCATAGCACTTGCAAATATTTTGCAATTGGCTGGTTTTAATTTCCATTTTGAAGTATTTTGATCGTCAAATGTCATTACTGGAAAATTAAGCTGTATCAGTACAGAATATTATTTTTGCAAAATAATCTGGCATGTGAATTTATAGCACATTCATTAATGTATGCCACGTGAATGTTTTTGAGCACACTAAGGGTATGGCTCCCAAAGCTAATAGGGGAGGTACAGTCTTTTCAGCCTCTGGCCTGTAGAATTGCTGACTTAAGTGAAAATGCAAGAGATCTGAGCAATAGGTGCCAGGGCTGCCTGGATTGTTTGGGTTTATTTGGACCACGGAGTGAATTGCTTCATTTCTCTCATGCAGCCTCCTTCTTTCTGAAGTTCAGACAGGACCAAAGACGCTAACGTAGACTTCTCTTATAATCCTTATTGTCCTTGGGGACCTGTGTTAATCTTGTTTAGCTGTCTGGTTGCTAATCTATTAATCTTATTTGTAAATGTGTTCAATATTGGAATGAACCTTATCTATAGAAACCTTATCACAACATTCAGGCAACACCAGATAGAACACAGAATACTGGATTATTTAACAGGCAAAATCAGCACCTGTATGAGAGCAGCATATTGCATACACATGCTTCTTCTTCAGAATTTTCAATGCCAAAGACTCAAACTCTGTAACAGATGCTTATGTCTGTAAAACTAACTTTTAGGTATAAAGCGAGGAAGTTCCCCCTAGAATGAAAATGCATAAAACTGCATATCTCCTTTCTCCTTGTTATCAGTGTGGTTTTGTTCTTTATGATACCAGCTGCTTCTTCTCTCAGATGGTTTGATTTCTTAATTTAATCAAACTGAACTTACAGCAGCTGTTCTCAATTGGAAAATACTGCTTCTGTTTCAAAGCTCCTGAATCCTGCTGAATTTTTTTTTTTTAAACAATTATATTAATTTACTTTGTAACAGATAGTATGTGAAGAAAAATGAATACAAAGGCAAGCTGTAAATTCTTATCATACATTTGATATCATTTTTCTGGAGTGAAATCAAGTGACCCAAAGGCTGCTGGAGGGTACATGTTATTGAAGCAATTAGTAAAGCCTGAGGCAGGTTACTGAATTGCATAATATAGTGTATGGGAATAGTTCAGACTCCCCTCTTGCAGTTTTGATACTTGTCACATGTAATACAAGGACAACAGCATGAGAAGTGGCTCATGTGGTGACCCTGTGGGCTGCAGAACTTCTTGTTGGGCTTTGTAGGGCAGGTAGGCAAGATGACAGATTTTTGGAGGCTGACTTGTTTTATTGCTATGTCTGACTGCTTCCCAAGTTCTGAATTCAGAACTATTCTTAGTTATGATGCAGGTGTCACCCATGCAAAGAAACAGATGCATTTAGTGCTACACAACTGCAAGAGTCTTTCATAATGTTTGAAAACGCATAGACATTTTGGTTTGGGAGGATGGACTTCTTGATTTCAAAAGTGAAGTGCCTGGAAGGAAACAAAGGCTGAGATACCATTTAAAGACTGGAGTTAGGCCTAGCTGTTACATCCTCTGCCTAAAACCTCCCCATCCATTAGTATAAAGCTAAGCATTGAAAGTAGATTCCCCCACTGCTTTCATGCTACAGATATAAAGCAGAGCAATTATGCTTGTTACTGGTTATTTGCTTTTGTTTTACACAGATTTATTTCAGCTAAGTGGCTTTCAAGTGTGTACAAAGAATAAGACAAGGTTTTACTCAAGCACTTAAATGATAAACAATTTTTCTTTGAAATGTGATGTTGGTTTCCCATAAATCTTTTTTTAAAACTCACTGATTGCTTAAAAGCAATATGATAAACTAATACATGGTGTACTAATACCAAATGGGTTTGTTACAACTACAGGAAGTAGTGCTAATTTTTAAACTCTGCTTTCATTTCTCCTCAGTATATTCCTGCTTTTACTAAGATATTCAAAGAAACATTCTTTTGTATTTGATAGAGAAGAGCAAGTAAAGTGCACAAGCTTCATGCTATTCCTTGATTATGAAGTAGGTAATCCTTTGTTCTTAGTCCTCTCAAAACAATGTATGATTTTTTCTTTTTTTTTTTTCTTTTTTTTTTCTGTGGTTTTGTGCATGTTAGGTGTGTGTCTTTCCCTATGGTCCCCTCTGCAAAGTAATTTCCTTTCTTGTTCTATGGCAGATTCTGGTACATGAAGTCATATTCATTTCATGATTAGAGAGTAAGTATTCTTCTATGTACATGAATATTAGAATGAAGAAGATATTTTCAGTGTAAACACACACCTTTCAATTAGTTTAACTGCTCTTTCTGAATGTGGGATGGTTGAAAATGGAAGATAGCAGTTTTGATTTATTGGATTTGTTGGAAGTATGTTATATAGCAATTTGAGACTTCTGATAAAACTGGTTTTAAAAGTCATGTATTTTTCTTGCAATTTGGGGAAACTTTTTAGTCATAGAAGCGGTGCATATTGGAAGTACTTCTGTGTATAACCAATATGAGACATCTGTAAGGCTTTCTTTAGCTGAACATTAGTTTTAAGGTGAAAATCTACCATGAAGGCAAAATGGATAAAATGGATCCATTGTAGCATTTGCATCACTTTTCATCATTTAGCTCAAAAATTGGGCAGTTTGCATGCTTATACAATGCAAGGATTGAATTATTTTCCTCTGGGAACTATATATAATTATCAGTAGGGCCAATCCATTATATCTGCATGTCATCATGTAAATGTCATTTTCCATCTGGAAATTTTTGATAAATTTCATGAAAATTACGTCTTTTTCTTGTTCTCCTGCCTTAGTTGACTTCTCTGAATCTCTATCAGCTCTTTTACTTTTAAAGAGTAATTTGGAGAGTCAATGTGGAAAAAAGTTATTTTTTCCCTCCTAGAACAGATCACTATCTGGAAGCGTGAAGCATATATTTATGTAGCCTCTACGAATACTGAACTTAATTAGCTACTTTACAGTAAACCTCAGTTTCATGGTGGTGAAAGAACCTTGGGTATGTTGCAGCTCCTCATACTGAAGATTGCTCTTCAGAGAAGAGTGATGCTCATAAGGAGTTGGAGGCTCAAGCTCTTAGATTCAACTTAATCTGAGTCGTGCAAATGTTTTCAGAATTGTGTATCTGATTTGGCAAACAGGTGTTAGGATCAAAGAGACTGGAAATTTGAGAACAATAGTTACAGTTAAATATTCTCTGTGCTAGAATGGAAGATATCAAAGATGAAAGTTACTGATGCACACATTTTAGAAAACAGTCAAATGTCTGGGATTAAGTGTAAAAAAAACAAAACAAAACAAAAAAACCTCTGTACTATGCAACTGCTAAGAGAGACAGATTTTAGTTCATTTGAAAATATGTGGTATCCTGCAACTTTCGTTATGACAATTTCACCATAGGGAAAAAAAAATCTCTAATTATCTGAGCCATTGACATGCTTTGATTAAAATTTTAAAGGTGCATGACAAGTGAAAATTTTTCCACATTACTAACATCTAGAGAATCTGTAGGGGGGTTTGAGGACCTTGTTTAATAGAGGAATAAACCCTATTTTACCAGAACTTCTTAATGAAGATGCTGTATCTTCAGACTTAAAAATTAACTTGAACTCTAATTACCCTCACACTTATCAGAACAGAACATAGATTTCCACTTCCACAAAGCAAATCTTCGGGGACTTGAAAGTATGCAGAAAACTTCTCTCCCTATATCTTTTGAAAGCAGGGTGGGTCTGCCCAGAAGAGCCTCTAGTGTGCAGTCAGTAAGTATCCAGGTAGATTTGAATCTCTGATTTAATAAGGATAGTGTGGCATGAATGTCTGCTCATGTGTTATCAGAGCTCGTATCACTGTTTTCCTCTAGGAGGTTTGACTCTGTCTAGCTTTATTTTTACAAGGAGTATTTGGGATCCTGGAGATGGCTTATTTGCTGAATGTATTAGATAGCAGTCCTAATACAGTAGCATTACTTTCAGTTTAAAAGTGAATTTTTATGGAATGATGAAGAGAGGCCAAGTGTATTTCAACAAGAGGTGTTTGAAGAGTGAAAGAGATGAGAGAGGCACTAAGAGGAGCGGGGCTTTAGCACCTACCTTAGCAGTGTTTTTACGATCTGGTGAAATTTTTTTGTATCCTAGCTAAAAATTTACCCTTCCAAACTCAAATTTCTAAGTCTTTTGGACTTAGAGGGTGATTATTTCATTTTGAGTTTTGAAAACATTTAACTTGAAATTTACATTGAAAATTCCTGCAGTTGATATTTGACTACTCCAGAAAATTGTTCTTCATTTTTTTAATTCCGCGTTAACATGAACTGCATGTAAGCTATAATAGGATTTTAGTTCTCATGCATTGCTGTTCTTTGCCACAGAAACTCAGTAAACAAATCTGAAATGCTAGTTTAAAAAAGAACAAAATACCAAAAAACCCACTCGTTAACCTGTTGGCCACTGTATATGTGTAATACAGATTAATTTTACATGGACAAACTCTGATAATGCTATGTATTGTGAGTGTTATAAATAAAAAAAAGCAATTTTTTTTTCTTAGTTCCTAAAATGTAAAGCTGGTAAGTTCTCCTCTAAACTGATATGCTCTTGCAAAGCACTCAGTTAAAACAGTATTTTAATGGGGGGAAAAACACCATAGGCTTTTTCAGCCTTCTAATGAGGACTTTCAGACACTATTCCAGGAATATCTTGAGGAGAAAGGACAGGTAAATAAATAAATTAATTAAAAAAAGATTAGAAGAGTTGGGAAATGCAGTGTAATTCTTTTTTTTTTTTTTTTTTCTCTTTAGTATTTGAGCCACTTCAAATGTTCGTGCTCCTTTACCTCTGGTAATATAATGACTATTTGTGGTTTCTCCCATAGAGCATTTGAAACCATGAACAAGAAAAAAAAGGGGGGAGGGGTCCAATGACAGAAGGTTTAGTTAGGAGGAACTTAAGCCCTCTGCATGACTTAGCACAAATTTTGAAAACTTCATTGTGAAGGAGGACAGGAAAAGAATGTTAACCTGGAGAGAGGAAAAAGTTGTTTGCAATTCAGTGTGAACCTGGGAAACTTATCAGATATATAACAATATTGGTTTTCGGATATCCTTCAAGTGTTCAATAAAAAACAAAACAAAAGAATATCATAAAAATGCAGCCATAATAGATGTAAATCCATGAATATATCAATTCTTTGGCCAAGGTGTCTGATTTTGACAAATTTAATCTTAGTCTAAAGGAGGAGGAAGTGGAAAGAACTGGGCACAGAACTGCCATTAATGAGATGAGTAGAAATTGGGTTATTTCTTGTATAAGAAATTATACACACTTTCCTGACACTGTATTGTACTTGCCATTAAAGTATTCTAATTCTGACATGTTTTGAAGTATGAAGTCTTAACAAGGATGCAAACAGGGATGAAATAACTCTGTCTTTACAGTTAATGAGCTTAATTGCATAGCTCTGTCTTCACTAAGACCATATCATATGCTATTCTAGCAAGAGTAATTTGTATGCCTTCTGTTGTGAATCTGACTTTCACCTGTCCAGATACCACAGGTGGAAACCAAAGTCGTAGAGGGGCCGTTGATCACCCTGCTTTTACTTTTCAGAAATTCTGTTCTTTGAGAAAAGTACAGAAAACTTTTGAGATACAGATGCACTGCAGATTACTATTTATTTTCCACTTTTTTTTTTTTTTTTAAGAATGCCAGTAGAATGTAGATTTTTATGGAAAAGGAAATTTACGTTTAATGAGCGAAGACATGCAAACATTTAGGCAAAATATCTAGTAGCTCCTAATAATGTGTTGGTTTTTTTTCCTTCTTCTTCCTTTACCATGTTAACATTTGAGTTCATATTTTAAAAAATGAACAACAACAAAAAAACCACTCTTAAATAGAAAAACCTCTCCTCAGTAACTCCTGTACCCTTTTCTTGAATGCTAACAGGATATTTCAAATTTGTTATTGTACATATTCTCTCACTTATTAATATAGAGTTTCATCTGACACTCGTTCAATAGCTTGGGATAATTCCATGCTTTGTAGTCAGCTGCAGATTTGACTACTGTCAAATATAAAATATAACAACAAATTTAATATAATAAATAAATATAATAATAAATAACAACTTAACACCTTATTGTCCCTCTTTTTTTTTTCAGCCAGGAACCTCTGTTTAAAATAAAATCTGGTTGTAGGATGCATCATTATTTTATATTGGTAGTGACTTATAAAAATATTTTTTTTCTATGTTTTTGTTCAGCTTTACTTACAAAGTGCAAGTACATTACTACACTGTTTGCTCACCTGGTAACATAAATTTAGTTGTTCAAAGAAGTAGTTTGTTTAAACTAAAGGCCTGAATTTGTTTCCAATTGTATTTAATAACTCTCAACATAATTGTTGCGTGTTTTCTCAGAACAATCTAGATTTCTCTGTAGTTCTGTGAAACATCTTGAGTGTTATCCTTCGTGGTCATTAGTATTGGATTAGGTTTTTTTAAAAATTTTATTTTATTTTTATTTTTTCCAGAATTTGATGCACGTAGTAGGAGGCATAGCTGTTATTAACATAGCTTTTTGAGTTTGTAGCTCTATTTCCTCACCGAATTATCATCTGTCTCAGAAAGTCTACTGCCGTTCAGTTGTTTGCTTGAGCTTCATTTTGAGTAGTTTTTTTCAAATGTATCTCCTACAAGGATTGGCTTGGAGTCTGGTCCTCCTGTATGATACACAAATGCAAAGGATTTGATTAGGCTCTGCAACAATTTAATTTTTTTTTTTTTGTGATTTGGTTGCCTAATGGAGTCTTATAAGCTTCTTGGTGGTGTTGCTACTGAAAAGCTTTTCTGATCTAATTTAGTTAAGATTTAACTAAGATATTTTTTTCCCTTCTGTAATACTTGCATCAAAACTTGCTGTGTTAAGCATTAACTGCCATCTTTGTGTGGCTATTAAATTGTGCCATCATTTTCTTTAGTTTTTTTGAGTAATACTTATTCTGCACCTTTAGCAGAGTACTTTTAGACTGTTAACTTTTTTCTTCTGGAAATTATTCTTGTAGGTGTTTTGTTAAGTCTTCACAATATCATTTACATATGAATTATAGTTTATATTTACAGTTTATTCTACACTAAACTCTATATAACATGACTCTAGTTATTTGCTTCTTTCATACTATGTAGATGATGTGACTATTACTGCCAGTGTTACAGAATGACTACAATAATATTTATGCAATATTGGGACTAACTCAAGAGTTCTTGTTTTTTTGTTTTTTTTTTCTAAATTTTCTGCCAAATTTGTTTTTTAAAGCAATTGTTTTTGATGTTTCAGTCTTCAGTAGGCCTTTTTCTCTGCTTATGTGCAGATAATTGGTACCTTACTTTATTAAACAGGGTATGATTTTCCTCTTACCCCTTTTTTCAGACAACTTGTTTTACTAGTATGCCAGGATTGACAGGAAAAATACCATTTGAGCTCTCTATATATAGCAGTAGAGCTCTAATATTAAGTAAAAGCATCAGAATATACTAATGCATAGTAATGAGGGTAAAATAAACAGTCCAGGTGGTGTTGCTTCAAGAATAACGAGAGTACATTAATTGTGCAGAAGTCTAAAGATTAGTCTTCCTTTAAAACAAATAAATAACAAAAAAAGGCTTCCTAGTCAGATATGCTATATGATCATTCTGTTCAACAGGTAGTCTGACAATACCAGTTCTTGTTGTTGTAGTTTTCCAGATCTTTTACTAGTTAATGAAATTTCATCTTTGGTGGTGAAAAAGTAAATGAAACTGATTTCCGCAAATGAAATCTGTCAAATGTTTTGCTATATCTTTCACATAAGGTGAATCAACTCTTTTCTTCCATAGAAGAGATTGATGTATATTAATCTAGCCAAAATGAGAGTACATCTAAAAGCCACCAAATTATTTTTGTGTATACTTGTATTTATAGTGTGTATATATGTATGTGTGCGTGTGTGTGTATGGTAGTGGTTTACTAATTGTATTCACTTGAGAAACTGATGCAGTAGAATGCATGTCATATGCTACCTGAGAGCATATGACATGCTCTCCCCAGTTACATATTGCCATTATTACTAAGGAAAGTCAAATAGGAGTGGGGAAAAAAGTTGAATCCTGGTATTACATCAGAAGAGTCCTTAGGAACAGCAGACTTTTCTCTGCTGTGCAGCACACTGATTCTGAGCACAGGATAGTCTACTGTGCCTCTGGTAGAACAAGCTTGTTGCTGAAGGGCATCAGAGCTTTGCACTCTACCTTTTTGGCTCACCGTGTTGAACCCCTTGCCTACTTGCTCACTAGACCTTTACCCTGTTGTGTGAGCAAGATGATTCTACCTTCAAGTAGTACATTAACAAATGCAGTTTTTACTACTTATGAGTAAGAATTCACTATTGATTCTGACATAATCTGAAACTTTAGTTTGAGCAGATTGAATTCCATCATGCATTTTTCCATGCTCCCAGGCTTTCTGTTTGTGAGAAAACTCCTGTCTCTGAAGCTGGACTGGCACCATGAGCTCAAAGGTTCGATCTGGATATCTTCTCAGTAGAACAGTGCATGTTTAGGATAGTTTAGCTGTAGTTGCTTGCTTGTGTGTTTTCCTTTCTCAGACTCTTAGTAGGCCATGGCATGTTCATCTTCTGGTTGAATTTGGGAGGTCTCCTCCTTTATATAGTGACTGGCTGAAGGCGAGTTCTATGAGGTCCATGATTTGGCTTATTACTGGGCTATAAATGTCCAGTGGGTGGAGGGCGAGGAAGGGCAGAGATGAGGTAATGGTAGTTTTCAAGCTGCAATATACATGAATAGCCTTCAGGAGTAGCAAGGCCTGCTTTATGGTTCAGGACAACTTGCAGTTGGTCTGGCTGTTCATAAATTCAGCAGGGTTTTACCAGTGTGGTGGTGAGGAGACATTAATTCAGTACAGTATAGTCCTGGCTATTCCAAATTCTCTAGCCAATATGTCACAAAAGAATAGTGACCTTCAGTTCCCTTGCTGGCATTCTTCTGTCCAATTAAGTCCCAGAGAACATGTAGTACTTGGTATTTGTTTGCCTTTCCAGTTTGTTCATATTACTCAACAAAAAGCAGCCATTTCTAATGGAAAGGAGCATCTTAGTGTTGCTCATAGATGAAGACAATTCCTAGAAAACTTGGCCAGTACAGTGAGTCTACCCTGCAGTAGAAATGGGTTTTAATCATTTGCAGGTAAATAGTGGGTAAATTGAGTAATGGATTTCTCCAGACTTCAGTGTCTTAAGAGTATCTGATCTGAAATGGCAAAAGCCCCAGAGTCTTTATCTGGTGATATTCAGTTGACACTTTTTTCTCCAAAAGAAGTACTCTGTTAGGTTCCCATATCAGTAGATCAGTTTCAATTCTAGTAGATTTAAATACTTTAAATATAGATAAGTGTGAAAAGTATTAAAATGAATTCCTGAAGAATCCATCTAGGATTAGTTGACATAGAACTACAGATAGAATATCTGATTGAGAAAGTTCTAAAATTATGGATTATTTGGTCAGGACAAATATAAAACAATATTTTTGTCCATATACTTAAAGCATTTGCTGTTGGCTGCCAGCTGACACAGGATTTGGGTAGATTATCCTTGTTCTCAGTGCAACCATTATTTCGGTCTTTTATACGGTCTATTATGATGATGGCTGCACTTCTCTGGATTTCTATTTCACCCTAGTTGTAAGGCAAGTTGTAGATAGAAGATCTACCTATGGGAAATAAAAGCCTGATTTTTATTACCAAGTATCAGATGAAATAACTCAGTGGAATGCCATTCTCCAAGAATTGCCAGAAAAAAAATAGCTCATTGAGTGGTCTTCAAAACAACTGCATGATAAGGCCATGCTAACAATTATTCTTGCTGAAAGCAGCTTGACTTCTTTTGCACTGCAGCTGAACTTCAAGTAATTTGTACCCATCCAGGCAGTTAGACTTACCGATTTGCTGTTGTCCAGCACATAAATATTTGTTGTTTGTTTGTTTTTTAAGCCTTTGGAAAAGTTACAATGCAGAAACCACTATGCAATAGCTTTCTCTTGTCTTGCATCTTTTGTCAGTGATGAAATGTAATTTCACCCATGCTAAATTGATAATTGAGTGAAGCTCACTACCTTACCAGTCCCACAGATTTTCTACTATGTTTCCTCCTTTGTTCCTGGAAGATTTCAGATTAGTATCTACAGATCATTTATTGAAGATAGTATGGTAGTTTTCTTTCTTTCTTTTTTCTTTTTACAGTAAAATTGAGGTATTTTTGTATTGTTCACCCTAAAGACAGAAGCTTACTGGTGAAACCTCCATATAATTATTGTATAATGAATTCCAGCCAGTTCATTAAAAATGAAAATCACCAAAGAGACCTTTTATGGTTGATCATGTATGCTGAACAGTTCAGTGAAATCTAGGAGGCTAAGAAGACTTTGTGTAGTAATCTTTTTATATTTTTCTAACTGTTAAATAAAAATAGTCTACATGTAAAATTTCCTTTAATTTTCATAAAATTAGATTGAATGAAGATTTTAATTAGTATTTAGGTAAAATGAACAATTGACAGACAAATCCATTTACCTAGCTTGATGAAATGCTTGGTTATCTACATAATTAGTCATATTTGTAGAAGGATAAACAACTTTCAAGTTTTATTTGTTATGTGGGGTGGGGATTTGCTACTACCTGTAGAAGTTTAGAAGCTTGGATATTTTTTTTCCTTTTAATTGGAACTTTTACCGTCAAGTTCACACTTTTTCCCATCAAGGAGTGAAGAACCAGATTTTCTTTCCAGGCTGTTCATAAAACATAGAGTCCATGAGCTTCTTGACACTACGCTTAAAAGATTTATCTCCTGGGAAATATTCATCCTGAGATGCTCATCTAACCTCAACAGCTTGTTTCCTTATCTTCTGCATTTCAGAAGGTAGGAATAGTTCTAATGGTTTCTTGATAACTTTAATTTCCACCATATAAAAATGTTCCCACAGTGAGATTATTATGGTGAAAAGGAGGAGTCTTAAGACGGTTCTGGGGAGTGGCGGAGGAAGAGGGGTTGTTTAAACAGGGAAACTGGAATCGGAAATAAATGCATGCAAGCTCTGAGAAAGGAAATGTAATTGAATATGAAATATCATATTGAAATCCAAGACTAATGACTGCTACAGTGAATAGAATATTTGTTCCTGTTTCCAGTTCTCAGCTGATTTCAGCCTTGCTGAAAAAAATGACTTGAATGTCACTGGTAACATTTCAGTGAAAATATTTGTTCAAGAAACTCATTTGTTGTGGAAAAAAAAATATATATATATTTATATAAAATCATGAATGGCTATTTTTCTCAGCTGTAAATATATTTTTCAGAGGCCTATACACAGACATTTTTCATTGTTTTTTTTTGCCAAGAAAAAAGGGTTTGTGCAAAATGTGAATATTTAGACACGAATACTAGGATCCCTGATGGGAGTAGTAGCTACTGCCTCAGGCCTATATCCTGATTTATACATGCTCTTAATGTCTGTCTGTGCTTTTTCTTTCCTTCTCTTTCCCTCACACACAAGCAGAGAACCTGGCCAGATTGCAAATCTAACAAGATAGCTTTCTCTTGTCATCACAGAAGGCTGAGTTGAAGACGTGAATGAGAGAAATCAAAGCCAGAACTGTGTGTGGTATAGTAAGAATCAAATGTCTTTGAGAATTAAACTTTCTCCTAAGCTTTCAGTTTTTTTTCAGTGGTGAAGGGAATTTGCTTCTTGAACATATTAAAGAAGGCAAAAATGAAGACGCAGAATAACTGTAGTAGAGCAGAATTGTAAGCTATTAATAGAAAAAGTTAAGGCTTTCCATTTCATGCTTTGGTGATTCTGTTCCCAAAGTAGTATCAGACATATCGGTACAGAGTTAATGTGGTTGATTTGTAAAAGGGAATGCTATTTTACATGGCTTATGTTTATTATTCTTAACTTGTTCATGGTTCAACTATTTAAGTTTATCTACCATGGTAGATATCGGAATTGCCAAACCCTTATGTCAGAAGGTGTACATTCTTCAACAGTGTACGTTTGTACTTTCATTCACAGCAGCAAAAGGCAGAGAGACACATGAGGTCATCTGCCAGTTCCTTATCCAGGAAGAAGCACCCTGCTTTATTGCAAAGTCTGGTTATTTGTACATCATCTAATTTCAGTGGAGCTTCATCTCAAGCACTTCAAGCAAGGACTTCATTTCTGCTATTTGTTAGACTGGGGCAACTACTTTTTGTCAATCAGCTTTTTGTATACAGTGGCAAGTTGTGATATCAAATCCTACTGCTCCAGAGCACTGGCATGAAAAATTAAATTAAGGTTCAGATGAGATATGCTTGGAATTCATCTGAAAAAAAATTCATTCTGATGAAACAAAGAGAAGTATGGTTTTTTGTGTATAATTTCTTTAAAGGTTTATTTCAGAGATGAGCAACTGAAACGTTATCAGAACAGTTTTATGTTGTGTCTACTATGATATTTGGGGGTCACATAGTTCAAGAAATACTTTGGAAATTTGGATATTTAATTTGATCAGAAGATTGAAGATCTGTGTTAAGATGGAATGCGTTCTGAGCAAAATGAGGGAAGATTAGAAAACTGGGAAGAAGGGAGAAATGGATCACATACTTCACTGTATATCATGGATGTGTATAGTTAGGCTGCATTCACTGCATTCTAGAATTTATAAAACAAACAAACAAAAAAAAAACCATAAGTGTTGTTAGCTTAAATGCAGTGCCAGCTCTGAATAAATGATCACATAAGCTTAGTACTGCTGCTTACTTTTAAGTGAGAACCGTATTTCCATATTTCTTCTGAAAGTTTTTAGAATTATGCATCATACATTGTCACTGGTCTTTTCACAATCATGGTGTGTTTATGACATGGAGTAACCATGTAATGCTCTCAAATAAAATACGGACCTTTCTCCGGCTTTGATTTAATAACATAAATGAATGTTTTCAGTCTCCAAGTGTGAATACCTTTGCATGATTTAGAACTCGAAAATATAATTCTTTACTGCTCCAAACTTCATCTTGTTCCTTCTTAAAATTCCTGTTATTCCTTTGACTGTTCCTTGCAATTGTTTTGTCCTGAAGAAATTTCATTGCAGCTTTTGTCCCATTGAATTGTGAACTAAACAGTATCAAGTACTTCAGGAACTTCACTAGTGGCTTCTCCTGGTGTTAGGAATGTTCAAAGGAGCGTATAATCACTTCTTTAACTAAATCACTTTAAGGAAATTGTACTAATATTTATCTTCTATGTTTCAATGATTTCCTGCATAGCAGTAGGAATGTGAAGTTTTCATTGAATTCTAGGTAGAGAATTTTAATGAAATAGAACCTCTTCTTATAAAATATTTTCTCAAAAAAAAAAAAAAGTTGTGAACTTCTAAGCTTTTGTCTGAAAAACTATTCAGGTGTTGTCATATTCACAGAATCACAAAATCACAGAATAACCTGGGTTGGAAGTGACTTCAAGGAGCGTGAATCTCCGCACTGTTGAATTTAATAGAATCAGGTTGTAATAATTCAAACAGTACCTATTCTGTATAATGCTTTTTAATTTTTAACTTGCTTTTGGTATATAATGAAAAATATTATGAATAAGGGCAGTATAAAAGTTCCGTGTACTAATTTTTGAAATTTATTCTTGAAAACTTTCTAATATGTCAACAGTTATTCAAAGGATAGATCTTAATCACTTTTATTGGATATTGAATGTTTTAGCTTCTGTGAAAGCTAGTTTGAAAACAAAGATTCACTTTTCAGGTTGTACCTCTAAGTAATTCTTATGAAAAATGTGTAATTAATTTTCTGAAAATCCTTAGATAGTCTGCAATTGTTTATAATTGTAAATTTTATACATATATATATATATATATATATATATATATAAAAAACGTATTTGTCCAACAACAGGTAGTTGTAAATAATTGTTTATAAAGCATTTGTGCAACAACAGTTGATTACATTCTGAATGGAAACACTAGAATAGTCATGCTGCTTTCAGAAGAACACGTTTCACAGGGGACTCTTTTTCTAAATAACTCATGGAGGTCACAAGACTGAGAAGACATGAATGACTACCATTAGTACCTTGTTCAGTGAATAAACTGAAATATCTTCTGCTGTGTGAAGTACTCTCTTACTCCTGAGCTTTAATTCAAATCCTCTTGTTCCTTCATTTTTTCAACATATTCAAATCAAACTGATATGATCAAAGTGCACATATCAACAGTGTGTTTCTTTCACGTGCAACCTTTCTCCTTAATTCCTGACCTTTCTCCTTACATCTGAATTGTATAGGAATGTTTCAACCTACCTGCGTGTGCCTGGGAAGATGCGTATTTTTGGTTATTAAGCAGACATGCAAGTTTTCTTTTTTAAGTAACACATATGGGCTAATATAAAATTGCCAAAAAATAACCATTCAGTAAGACTTCTGAAGGCAGACTAATTGAGTATCATCTTCTGATAATGAATGAAGCAAGTACAACATGGGGATTTTTAACTGAAATTCTTAGAGGAGTAGAAGTGACCAAAACATCTGCAGTGTTCATACCTCAGTACAGAAAAATATGACTGCGGCAGTTGAAATCTTCAGTCAATGTGTTAAAATACATTTTTGTACTTCACATATAACACAAGGGAGTGAATAATCATTTTTCCTTGTTTCAAAAGGGAAGGAGAATCACAGAATGATCTAGTTCAACTCCCCTGTTCAAGCAGAGTCCATCTCCAAGGATAGACGCTCAATAGCCTCTCTGGGCAATCTTCTTCAGTGTTTGGCTACCCTCACAGTCAAAATGTGTTTTCTTCTGTTTGGGGAGCACCTGCTTGTTTTATGATTTTGTTTGTTCTTGTTTTTAATTTATCTACATCCTCTTGTCCAGTCATTGAGTACCACTGAGGAGACCCTTTTCATACTTTCATAGAATCATGGAATGTTGTGGGTTGGAGGGGATCTGAAAGATCATCTAGTTTCAGCCCTGGGCTGTGGATGGGATTACTACCTCCCTAGTGGATCACACTACCCAGAGTCCCATCCAGCCTGGCTTTGGATGCCTGCAAGTATGGGGCATCCAAAGCTTCTCTGGGCAGCATGTATTTGTGTCTCACCATCCCCTTAGTAAAGAATTTCCACCTAACATCTAATCTAAATCTCCCCAGTTTTAGTTTAAGGAAATTTTCCCTTATACTACCAGATCATGTAAAAAGTCAGTTTCCTTCCTGCTTATTAGCTTCCATAAACTACTGGAAAATTTCGGTGAAGTCTCTCTGATGTCCTCTACTGTGACAGCTGCAACTTTTCAGATGTAATGGAGAGCGGCTTGACAATTGCATCAGCCAGTTCCTTCAGGATGCTGGAATGCATGTCCTCTGGCCCCACAGACTTCTACCCATTCAGCTTCATAAGGTGGTCTTGGACTTTCTCCCGAGGTATTTAGATGCACTGATAAGATCCCCCTGTACATTTCACTTGTAAGAGGAAGCCAGACATAATTATTGATATAAATAGACATAAGATGGTAATTTGAACAATGATAATGACTTAACAAGATTCAAAATGGCTAGATAGCCTTGACTGTTCACTACACAGAGAGGAGGGGGAGCATAATGAATCTAAGATAAAATCTTAGCAAATTTGGTATAGCTTAAAAAAAAAAAAAAAAAATATTTCACTTACTTACCAAGAGTCTGTTGGCAAGGCGTCACCATGTCCTGGGTGAATCTCTGCACATATGTCAAGTATGTAACATTAAGAGGTGCCCCTATTCAAGAGAAGATTCTGGTGTGCAGCCAGCTGCTTACAAGAACTCTCAAAGGGGTTCTTAAGTTACTTGCTATTTATGAGGTAAGATGATTGACTTACACAACTTAGAATTGATTCTACTGAACCAGGTGATGAAACCTTGATTGTTGTTAGTCTGAAGGATGAGGTCTTTTGCACCTCACTGTGTGCACTAAGCCTTGAACATAACGAATAGGCTGAGAGGTGGGGGCATATTTTACAGACTTTTTCTGTCAGGTCGATAGCCACCATTCTTTCCAGATAGCGCCATGGGCATGCACAATGCCAAATGCAAATTTTGAGTCTGTCCAAATATTGACTCTTTTCCTTTTTGCCAAGCCCAAATCTCTTAACAAAGCTATAAGTTCTGCCTTCTGTGCTGAGGTGGCAGGTGCCAGAGTTCTACACTCTATTACTTCATCTCTGGTTGTTACAGCATACCTGGCCTTCTTAACACCATCTTGCACAAAACTGCTACCATCCATACACATTTCCATGTCTAGATATTAGAGGAAAAAGTCCTTCAAATCAACTCTGCTAGAATATACTTGTTCAATTGTTTGAAGACAGTCGTGTTCAATTTCTTTCTTCTGTTGAGACATTTAAAAACAGAGCTGGATTCAGTATATGACTTACTTTTCATTCCACGTCCTCTTTTTTCACTAGGACAGCTTGATACTTCATGATTCTGCTTGGAGGTACCAATAACTTTCCTGCAGTAACCATATGAGGGACACACACAGTTATTTTATTTCCCGAAGTCAATTTCCTGGCTTCCTGTTATAAGCAAGCTTGTAGCATCTACAAATTTTAAACAGGGGCTTTCCAGCTTGAAGAACTTCTGCATTAGAGTCTACCTTCAAAGAATATATATATTTTTTTGTCTGACTGATTTTACTCCCAGCTTCAGCTGGATAGTTACCATTAATTGATTTGATCATCCACGTGTCTCTCTGATGCCTTGATCCACAGTGTCATGGCATTTTTTACTTCCCTTGCAGCTGTCTGGTCACAAGAGAACAACTTCTGTAGCATAAGAATTTGAGCCTCCACAGCTTTATTTTCTAGAATATGCTCTTAGATATGTATTTCACCAAATTTGACTTGGGTCTGCAGTTTGTTAAGATATCTCTCCATTAATGGCACCGGGCAATCAGGCATATATAGAAATTGATGTGTATGCATTCTTTTCCCAAATTTAAACTGTAATGGTTGGAAGAATGGCTGCACTTCAGCTTTTGCTTGGCTCCCACTACTGATGATGTTTGGTTGCTTAATTGTCCCTTACATGTATTTATAACTGAATATGATTCATCTGTATCTACAAGAAATTTTACATGTTCATTCCCCAGTCCCCATCAATTCTCATTCAGAGTTATCAAGTTAAACTCCCGGGTGAGAGCAGACTCAGGACCCTGGGTGTCCTGCCCCCCCAGTACCTGCTCTGGGCATTCCCTTTTCCAGTATCCATATTCGAAACACTTTGCACATTGAGATCAGGTTTCTTGATCCCAGGTCCAAGGCATCTCCTTTCTTTCACCTTTTCACCCTCCTGTCCATTTCCTTCTTTACCTCCCTTGGCCTGTGCCTTTCCCAAACCTTGTTCACATTCCAACCTTTCATTATTACAAACTGGCTCAGCTCTCTTAGATCAGCCAGGCACCTGATCTTCCATTTCAGTTTGTTTTATCTTAACACCCTGCTCCTCCCCCTGCCAAGGCTTTGCTGGGGAAGATTTATGAAGATTTATACCTTAAATCCGTAGTTTTCACAGCTAATTTTCACTTCCAACAATTTACCTTTTTTTTTTTTCTTTTTTTTTCCAATTTTTTGGGGGCCCATACTGTGTTCTAATGAATAGAATGATCCACTCTATCGATTCCAGTGCAACAATTGAGTATATGACATATACTGAAGCATTGTGTATTGTTAAGGCAAAACCTGTAGCTTTATTATCAAAAGTGTTATAAGTAAAATTAACCAAATGCACCAGGATTGGAATTCTATTTCAAATTTATTTGCATTATTTTAAATTACCTTTTGAATCTCAGTGGTTAAGGTGTCTCCTTCACCTTCTCTTGTAATTGCTGCTACTGTAGATTAAATCCATATTCGAGTTTAGATATGTCTAAAAGCTGGAGAAGCATTGTCTTGAGCTATAGCAAGCGTATCTACAATAAACTGGTGATCCTTTGTAGTAATTTTTTCCTACTTTGGTAGTATACAAGATAAGAGCCATTGATTAGCTCCCAGTGATGATAAGAAAGACTGCATTGGATGTTGTAATATATGTCACTTGTCCAATTTCATACATTTTTTTGAGAAAGAGTTTTTTTACTCTTTACATCAGTGGGGTTACTGAGAGGAGTCAGCATGGACAGAGTGGTTGTTATTCTGTGTCTATGCTATTTTGAATTTAAATGATAGTCCTACATCATGGTGAACCCAGACTACAAACACAATTTATACTAAAACAAAATGATATAAAAAGTCCAATCTTCCAGTGGCACAGTTTTGCTTTCCGTTTATTTTTGATTTGACCTCAGTCACAGAGATTTGATTTGTCTTCTCATGAGTGGACTCACTGACCATTTGACTTCCTACCTTTGTTTCTTGTCCTGCAGTTTCCAGGAGCTGGGGGAGCTGATTAGTACTATCCCAGCTCCATTTGTTTTCTAAGTAGATTTCAGTTCCGTGAATGAGAGGGTCAAGTCTTTGCTCTGTGCAGTAAAGTCAAGTCCTTCCTTGCCTGTGTGACCTAAAGGCTGATGTAACCATTCTCCGAACTGATACTACTCAGGACCTAAGGTGATTTTTCTAATTTTAGTTAACTCATCTATCCTTTCATTCAATTTTGTGGCAGGATGATTATCTTTAAGATGGGCTTTTACCCATCCCATCTTAAAAAGGTGTTTTCATAACTGTGTCTAGTAATAATTGTCAATCCTTTTTTCTCCAAACTGGGGATCTATTTACTTCCCAATTCAAGATTTCCCATTGGCAGAACCACTGTGCGGTACAAGCCTACACAGTGTAAGAATCTACATATATGACATTTGCTCCATTTTGTGTTGCTGGGACAACCGTTCTTATTTCTCTTATTTATGCACTGTTTTCACCTTCCTTTATTACTTGTTTGCTAGTGGTAAAATCCAGTGCAACAGCTTTATATTACCATTTGCCACTCATTCTTTTGTACGAGGTATAAACCAAATGTTTTCTGTTGGTGTACCTACAAAAGGGGATGGTGTATTCAGAATTGGTAAAGCTTAAAAGGTAGTTGTAATTCTAAAGGATCTCTGTTTATAGGCATGTCCAATTTGGAAACTTTAGTATGTCCTTCCACCAATTTCATATTTTCTGCATCAGGGCCAATTTGAAATAAGTTACAGCAAGTAGCACTTTCAGCAAAAACCCATTCAGCTATAATGGGGTCAAAGGGGATGTATTGTCCTAGTGACTGATAAGTTTTTAACTCTTCATTTAGAGTTTTGACTGTCTCTCTGTGCTCTAATTTCCACTCCCATGGCTTGCCTTTCTATAGGAGTGAGTATAGTGGATGAGAAACGATAGGAAGCCCAGGTACATTCTTTTTCTACTATCTCAAGGTTCCCATTAACTGTTGTAACTCCTTCCTTAATTGAGGAATTTGTAGCTCTTCAATTATCCTGAGAAAGTCCGGAGGAATCACTGCACTGCCTGATACCCACAAAATACCCCCAAATTTTACTTCTCTATTCAGTCCCTGATGTTTGCCACTTGCCCAACCTTCTTAGAGGAAGGTTCTTCTAGTGAGAACATCATATATATTGACATGGTTTCACATCCTGAGTGTATGGGAACTGCTGAATCATGGCCTGAACCTCTGATTGATCACCTGAGGTGAGCAATGAGTCAGCCATGGGAGCACAGGTGAAGGCAATTCATCTGTGCTGTCAGAAGGAGTGGAGCCTGGCCCCACCTCTCCTGGACCCGTTTAAGAGCTGACTACCGGGGGGGAAGGCTCTCTTCTGGAGATCCCTCCCTTGGAGTTTTGTAGTGAGCCCAGGACATGGGTAAGCATCCTATTTATTCTCTTTTTGTTATTATCTTCTCTTTTTGTTATTATAATCTGTTTAGCCAAACTCTGTGGTTTATTTCATAATTAGAGCATCTTTATATTCATTGATTATACACTGAGGAAGTGAAATTGTCTCTAAAAGTTCAGGAAGTGCAGTGTGAGCTATTGTGGAAGTATGTTTATATTCCTGTTAGAAGTCCATTAAAGATAAACATTGTTCCCCTTCCCAAGTGGAGTAAAACTTTTCTATATCCTCTTCCTGCAAGAGAACTGTAAATAATGTATCTTTTACATCTAAGGCCGCCATCTGTCAGTGTGCAACTGCTTACAAAATAGCTGTTAAGTCACCAATGTTTGGGACAGCAGCCACTAGCAGCGATGTATTAGCATTCAGGCACTGATAATCAATTGTTAATCACTACCTCGATCTGGTTTCTGACCTGGCCAGACAGATGAGTTATACAGGGAGTGGATTTTGAAGGTAATTTTTTTTCCTCCAAATCTGCTATGAATTAAGGAATCCCATGTTGTGCTGCAGTAGAAATAGTGGTACATTAGGGATCTTTGGATTCAGGGAATGCAGGGGTTGAGTGAAGTACACACACTGTAACCTGCCTATTTCTTTGGTGTCTGGGATTGATATTTGAGCCAAAAGGCCACATGCTGCCATTCAGCAGGCACCAAATCCTAAAATATTTTCATGATGCTCTTTAATTGTAAAGCAAGTAGATAACAGACATTTCTCACCAGGGAACCACAAGTTGACCCTAGTGGTTTGTCAAACAGAATTTGCTCCATTAATGCTGGATAATCTTAACTCTTTGCTGTCCAGGCTGCACGCTCAGCTTCTCAGAATCTTGCTGATAGTACTGAAAAGTGAGCTCCTGGATCTATTAGGGATTTCACCAATTGCCTTTGAGGACCGACTGGAATCAGAATATATGGACCATCATAGCTTATCCATTGATAAACCTCCAGTTGTCTGACAGGCAGACCCAACACTTGTCCAACAGGCAGACCCAATTATCTCCAACCATTACTTGTTTTTGTTTATTTTCTTCATGTCCTTCAACTCTTCTCTAAGAGCGATGAAGAAATTATCTCCCTTTCTCTGAACCAGTGTTGAAGGAGACGATATACATTTCTTTCTTTCACTACTATCTCCTTTATGGAACGCTTCAATCACATTTAAGGTAATGCTAGTAGACTGAGCATGAATTGCAGCTCTGGGAATGCCTAGAGCTTATGCCCCTTTCCATGAAGTGATTCTCCATCCTTGAGATCCTGTTTGCACATTATTAAATAAATTTCCTTTTGATTGAGTCTCTGTTTCCTGTTTCACAGGTCTCACCTTATGATCTCTGCCCTGTGGTTTTAAACTCTTTTTTGTCTGTTAGCATGTCATCCAGGCCCACTTCACAACTGTAATTAACAAATGCTATGCATTAATTCTTCCCATGCAGGGAGCTGTTTAAGGGTATTCTGTGCATCTTTATCATGTATTGAATTACGTTCCACGTCTCTTTTGATCTTATCCTGTTCTGCAGCTAGGGGTGTAAGGATAGCCAGGGCTACTCTAATTAGTGGTTTAAGCATTGTGAAATCCAGTAGAGCAGATAATGGAACATCATGAGCCAGCTGCTTGCAAGAAGAACTCTCAAAGGGATTTTTTAGGCTGCTTGCTATTTATGGGGGAAGATGACTCACTCATACAACTTAGAATTGATTCTATTGAACCAGTTGTCTGTTAGCAGATGTCTGCATACCTGTTGTGAAACACTGATTGCTATTTGTTCCAAGGACAAGATCTCTTGCACTTCATTGCATGCACAAGGCCTTGGATGTAACAACCAGGCTAGGTGGGGACAAGGAGTGCACTGTCATACCCCTCTCTCCCAGGCTCTCCCAAGTTCAGCCTGGTACACACAGCTTCTTCTGCTGTGGCAGGTGCTCTTCATCTTTGTGACCCTGCGCTGAATTCTCTCCAGAGTAGCTCCATCTCTAGTTTGTGCTGAGAACCAGGGCTGGACACCAACTCCAGTTGTTTCACAAATATTGAATGGGTGGGAAGGAAATCCTCCTCCATCATCAGGTGAAGGGAAAGAAAGAACATGGAGAACAATGGTTTAAAAAAGTAATAAATAAGGAGGGGGAAAGGAAGTGTTTGTTTTACAGCATCAGATAAGTTACAAATCTGAAGGAAGACTGGTTTGTGTGAATCCAGTTGTTTCAGAACTGAATAAAACAGTTTGGCATCCCTCACTCCTTATTGCCTATTAAAATAAGAGCCAGGAGTGTCATCCAAAATCTGTGAAGAAAACTCTCTAACTCCAATGCAGTGTTAGAAAGTGATGTTCTTGTATTCTTCACTATATGTACCAAGCAACTTGACAAGCAAGTGCTCTCTTTCAGAGTTCAGGTTCTACACTTAAACAGTTAAGTTATACATATGCAGTACATTGGTATACATATTCATTCTTTTTCAAGTATTCATTAATATATGCTAATGTCTCTCTGGGCATTCTCAGTAGTAATCTAGGGTGGTTGAGTGCTCACCTACTTCTTCCTCATTTTCTACCTTCAGCTTCATCATTGAGACTTTTGTCTAACTTCCAACTGCTTTTCCCCAATTTGGAAAATTTCGATTGCTTTTTAGGCTATAGTGAGCAACTTTTAAAGCAATGTATGTGGAATCTGAGGAAGGTGTACTTGCACCTACTGGGTGCAAAAGACAAAAGGGTTCTATTATGACTCCTGTGCTTCTTGTGAGGCAAAATCATTGAGGCAAAAGATAAAAGTATTCTATTATGTCATTCTATTATGTCCCCAGTGCAAAATTATTGAAGTAAACAAGACTATTCACCTACTAAAGCTGAAATGGAAAGTTTTAGAATGATCACTCATGGATTCCTTTTGCTGAATTAATATTTGCTCTTAAACTAATGTACTAATCCCTGTTGCTAATCAAACCAACCTATATCAGGAGAGGTGGTCATTTTGTGATTGACTGATTTTATTGTGTTACCTGCTCTGACGTACCTGTTCTGTCCAAATGTGTTTGGAAACTACAGGCCAGTCAGCCTCACCTCCATTCCTGGAAAGGTGATTAAAACAACTTGTTCTGAATACCCTCTCCAAGCAGTTGGAAGAGAAGAAGGTTATCAGGAGTAGTTAATATTGACTCACTAAGAGGAAAGCATGCTTGACCAACCCGGTAGCTTTCGATGTCATCACGTATCCGAGTAGATGGGGAGAGTGGTGGATGTTGTGTACCCTGACTTCAGCAATTTGTTTGACAGCATCTCCTACACATCTCCTAAACATCATTGTTATGAAACCAAGAAAGTGTGGGATTGATGAGTGAATGGTGAAGTGAATTGACAATTAGCTGACTGGCAAAACTCAGAAGGTTGTTACCGGTGGTGCAGAATCTGATTGGAGGCCTGTAACTAGTGGTGCTCCTGAGGGGTTGGTGCTGGGTCCGGTCTTGTTCAACATCTTCATCAACAACATGGGTGAAGGAGTAGAGCCCACCCTCAGCAAGTTTGCTGATAATATGAAGCTGGGAGGAGTGGCTAACACACCAGAAGGCTGTGATGTTCCATTCAGCAAGACCTGGACAGACTGGTTAGCTGGGCAGGGAGTAACCTGATGAAGTTTAACAAGAGCAAGTGTAGAGTCTTACACCTAGGGAGGAATAACCACGTACATCAATACAGGTTAAGGGATGACCTCCTGCAGAGGAGCTCTGTGGAGAAGGACCTAGCTGCCTTGGTGGGCAACAGGTTGACCATGAGCCAGCAGGGTGTCCTTGTGGCCAAGAAAGACAATGGTATCTAGGGGTGCATTATAAAGAGCATGGCCAGCAGGTTGAGGGAGGTGATCCTTCCCTTCTACTCCGCCCTGAAGAGGCAGCATTTAGACTACTGTGTTCAGTCTGGGCTCCTCAGGTCAAAAAAGACAGGAATCTCCTAGAAGGAGTCCAGTAGAGGTCTACAGAGATGATGAGGGGCCTGGAGCATCTCTCATATGAAGAAATAGTCTGAGTCTGTACAGCCTCAGGGGAAAAGAAGATAGAGGGGATCTGATAGGTGTTTATAAATATCTAAAGGGAGGTAGGAGGCAAATGAATGAGGCCAGGCTCTTAGTGGTGTGTAGAGACAGGACAAGGAGCAATTGCCTGAAACTTGAGCATAGGAAGTTCTGAACTGATATGTGGAACAACTTCTTTACAGTAAGGATAATGGAGCACTGGCACAGGCTGCCTGGAGAGGTTATCAAGTCATCTTCTATGGAAGTATTCAAGACCTATCTGGATGCCTACCTGTGAGACCTGCTTTGACAGAGGGTTGGACTCATTGGTGTTTTGAGGTCCCTTCCAACTGCTGTGATTCTGTAATTTCTAATCTGTTTATCCTTGCAGTATTTTTGTGTGGAAGTTACACAGAGTGTATCCTGAGACAACGTAATGATTCCAGGTGAATTATGGAAGGCATGCAGTAAATTCTTTTCATTAGAAAGCACAGCTTACTAAACAGTTTCTTTAAAGAACATGTGGTAATCCCTGGAGGTTAACTTGCCTTCAGGCATGCCTACATGACTTTGCAGAGAAACATCACTGTATTTTCAGTTTTGTTCTTGTTAATATGACAGCAACTTCAAGTTTAATTGTGGACAGTATAATCTCTTTATGTAAAAGTGAAACAATATTTTCACTTACCTAAATGATATTCTTATTTACAATGAGTTATATAAAATGTTTTGACTCTACAACTGCATGAATAATATTTTTTTACTAATGTAATTGGCAATATTGCCTTTGTACTATCTGCTGGTTTTTATTTTATGGTGAAACATCTGCAGTTTTCGTGCTGAACTTCAGAGCTTAGGATCCACTAGCCTCCAAGCCACTCACTTGAGCCATTCAAGCCGGTTATGTTATGTGATGTTGGACTAGCAGAGTTCTGAATTTTTATAAGTAGGGAAACCATGTACAATTTATTGTTGCTGAGACTATTTTGATGACTGAAAAACATGTAAATGCTGTTCATCTTGCAAATTGGTATGGGAGGAGGAGTTATGTGTGACATCCCTAATTACTTTCTGCAGTTTAACACTCTATCTGGCCTACTTGCAGTCTGCCCATCTATTGCCTATCACAGTAATTTTTTACACTTTTACTATGGAAATCTAAAAAATCTTTGGGGTATATGGCTGATCTGCACACAGCTGGTATAACAGAAGATTATGTTGCCCATACACTAAACAGAATGATTGATAGAAAAGGTTTTCATCTAGCAAAGTGCAGTTTTGTTACATAATTACAAGAATTATGTGCAGCAGTAAATCTCTTCCCTGACTATAAATTGAAGGGTTGTTCTGACTGAGTTATGAAAGAAATTATAAACTAATTTGTGGAAACAGCATCTGTTGTATGCAGGCAACAACAACATCAACAAAAAAAGCTCTTAGAAGAAAGAATTTATTTCTCTCTTCACAGCTTTTTATAAGACAAAAGAGGGAAAAAACAATATTACAGTCAGTAGTTCTTGTACAACACATATTTATGTACACAGCTTTATTTACTGAAAAAAGTTTCCTGTTTTTTAATATGTCCAGGAATGTCAATAAGACAGACACATTCAATAAAACACAATGGTTGGGAAACTTCTGCATCTGGCCCATGGCTTGTTGATATGTGAGAATTTTATCATCAGTGTTGCAGATAGAAAGTGAGGTACCTCAACAACTACCCAGCCAAAGACTGGAACCTAAGTTTTGGGAATATACCTCTTCTGCTCTATGCAGATTGATCTTTATTTTTTTTTCTGAAGTAAATAGTATGCCGACACTTTACAGAGAAGAAAATACTTTCTCATCTGTATTAGGTGACATTTACTTACTTCTGACAGGGATGAATACAATAATGATGTAGTTCCCTTACTACTTAGTCACATTTCAAAATAAACAAGCTTTTTGCACATCTTGCATTGTCAACTGTCTACCTTGGATTTCTTGATAATTCACTAAGAATGCATAGAAATTTTCCCGAAATAGCACTTTTACTTGGCTTAGGTGGCTCTTGCTGAAGATAATATATTGGGACCATTGAGAAATTGAATATGTGATATCCTAGTGTGACTAGTGGAACAGTTATACTATAAAGGCAGGTTATCTGTAAGAGTTTCTACTTCTTCAGCGAAGAAATTAAGGATACTGTAGGTCAAATACTGTAGTTACAAATCCTGGTTAATTTAAAGCTGGATGGAATCTGTTGCAACTGCGTGCTACACAGATATTTGCAGTGGAAATGTGCCCTTAGAGGTGGCACAGGAAAACATCATCAGCATTGAGAGAATACAACAAAGAGGAATACTTAAACATGGCCAAAGTGTTATCAACTCAAGTGATATTTAAAAAAAAAAAAATTGTTTCTGTGGCTGTGATGAAAATAGTCAACTTTACAAGACAGAAATAATTTGTTTTTGGATCTGTGAAAATAGAACTGGAGCTGCAGACTGAAGGGAGTATAACTTAGACAAGGTAAAATATGAAAGTGCAGATGGAATAAGAGAGGTAGTCCTTGCTGTGTTCTATGTAAGTAAGGAAGCTAGCACTCTGAGATCCTGGCTTTCAGCTGGCATATAATCTAGTCTATTTTTTGAACATAGTTTTGCTTCTTGCAGATGTTTAGAATCATTTGAATTGGAAAGGACCTCTAAAGGCTGTCTAGTCCAACTGTCCTGAAATGAATAAGGGCACCTACAGCTAGGTCAGGCTGCTCAGCCTCACCTTGGATGTCTCCAAGGGTGGGGCATCTACCACCTCTCTAAGCAACCTATTCTTTACTACTCTCATTGTACAAAACTTCTTCCTCATATCCAAAATGGATTTCCGCTCTTTTAGTTTGAAACCATCTGTCATATCACAACAGAAGCTTTGAAATAGTCTGTCTGCTTCTTTCCTATAGCCCCCTTGGAGATATTGAAAGGCTGCTCTCAGGTCTTCCTGAAGCCGCCTCTTCCCCAGGCTGAACAGCCCCAGCTGTCTCAGTCCCTCCTTGTAGGGGAGGAGTTCCATCCCTTGGATCATTTCTCTTGCTCTCCTCTGGATATGCTCCAACAGGTCTATGTCTCTCCTGTATTGGAATTCCTATTTGGAAACAGTGCTCCAGGTGAGGTCTCACCAGCACAGAATAGAGGGGCAGGATCACCTCCCTCAACCTGCCTGTCATGCTTCTTTTGATGCAGCCAAGGATACAGTTGGCTTTCTGGGCTGTGAGGACGCATTGCTGGCTAATGTCCTGCTTCCCATCCACTGATATTCCCAAGTCCTTTTAGCAGGGCTGTACAGTATTCTTTCCTCCCCCAGCTTATATTGACAGGGGGAGTTGCTACAATCCAGATATGAGACCTTGAATTTCACTTTGTTGAACCTCATAAGATTCTCTTGGGCCACTGCTTGAGACTTTCTGTGTCTCTCTGGTTGACATCTTGTCCCTCAGGTATGTTCTGTCTTTCGGTTTACATCTATTATGTTATGCTCATTGTTATGAGTTACCAGTAAATGAACTGAAATATAACTGTAAAGTGCAGGTTTTGTAGAAATAGGAGGAACAGCTCTTGTAAGTAATGTTATCCTCACTGTTGTCAGGGCTAGAAATTAAGAAATATCACCAAGAGAAAATGGAGTATTCTGGCATCTTTTTTCATCTCCTACAGTCTCATCTGATTAAGTAGATAACATTTCTCCAGGTACTACTATTAAAAAAAAAAAGACAAAATTTCAGTGTTACATAGCATCATTACTTATTTCCTTTTTTTCATCCAATCAACAGGAATCTTCTGATTTTTATTTCCATTAGAAGCTTACTGGTTCTCAAGGTTACTCTTTCCTTCTTATAATTTACATGAAGAAAGTTTAGATAAGTGCAATCAACTTCAAAGAGCTCTGCATGTTTAAGGGGATCGTTTACAGAATAACACTTTGGAAGCAAGTAAAATTGCTCCCTACTTGTAGTAGAAATGTTTTGACTGCATAGTTCAGGGATACAGCAAATAACTCCTTTTTCACTGTAATGCATTTGACAGTACTATTTTACCCCTCGTTCTATGATATAAGTCTCTATTCAAAAAGCAAGGAGGGAAGTCTACTGAGTTGTTCTCTCACCATTTTTCTTCCTATTTTGTTGTGTGAAAGGGCTGTTGGATCTGAGGTATAAGAAATGCAATGTCACAATGTTGACAGTCTTTTTTCATAGATGTTTTCCAGAAGGTTTGCTTTGAAATTGTATTCCATCTGCACTGGCAAGCAGATCAGTAGGGGATTAGCCAGCCTTCATATTGTTAGCTGCACAGGAAAAGTTGCATTTGAGCAGGTGGCACTGGTGCTACTAGGTAATATCACTTCTCCAAATTTGTAGGATCAGAAGAAAGAGTTAAGTGCTCCTCACTACAGGAGTAAAAACTCTCTTAAGCATTTCACATAAGAATTATTGATAAACCTGTTCTTTTAAATGATAGATGTAATGTGGCAAAGGAAGACTGAAGATCTTTTTTCACAGCTGCTGTTTTGTGCAAGGCACTGTGTGAGGGTGGGAGAGGCTGCACTCCTGGTTGTCCGTGTTGCCTCAGCACAGCTGACTGTGGCCAAGTGTGGGCTGTAGGGCATCAGGTGCCTTGTATGTGGATGGGAGGCTGCCCTGGATATCCTGCAGCTCTTGGTTTTTAACCTGTGATGAATGCTGATAGAGGGTCTTGTCACCTTCCAGTAATCCGAACAGCGGCTGCATGCTTGATCTTGTCAGTGTAAAAGTTTTTTTCTCTTTCTCAAATAAGTTATGTCAGCAGAATTTAATGAATGTTGGTTTGCAAGAGGCTGTTAAAGTTGCTGCAGGTTAGGTGTCAGAGGGAAAACAAAAGAGCCTAATATACAGGAGAAAGTGTAATTGCAAATAACAAAGAAATGCACTTTGTTTTACTGAGGTAGATTACATTTGCTGATTGGAATTTATTAGTATAGCTGTACCACAGGTCCCATCAGGAGCCTAAACTTTTGACAGAAGATTATATAATATTTACAATGCTTCTAAATAAAGGATAAAGTAACTATATAACAACATTTGTAATGTTTATAAGCACTGGGAATTTTTCCATCAATCTGTTTTTGCGATCATATTGTCCAGATGTTTAACTTGTAATTTTGCATGATGGGTTGTTAATGTTGAATTTCCAGTTGGACACAGGGAAATATAGGAATCTTCTGTGATTAAATCTACATTACTGTGTTAAACTGTCATCTCAAGGGCTTCTTTCCTAGATTATGATGTAGCTGTAGAGGTCATATAATCATGTTATTATTCAGAGTTCTATTGGACACTGGAATATCCTGAGCTAAGGAAAACAGAATAAGAAGCAAAAATTCTAACAGTTTTAATGATCTTAAATCCTCAGTTCCTATGAATAATCCAAAATTGTATATACAATTACACAGTGAGCTGAGCATTAATCCTGTAGAATTTATCAGGAAAAGTATTCTTTTACTAATATAGTGTCCAAATGACTCAATAGCCTGCAGAGGAAAGACAAAAAAGAAAATCTGATGTCTAGGTCTGATACCTTTCTATATGTTTTTTTACTCTTGCACTGTATTTTCACATGTGAGATTCTAGAGAAATGACAGTAAATATTAATATTGCAATAAAATGCTTTAATTAGTATGCCTACATTACTTTCTGTTGGATTGCTGCAAAGACTGAAGATCTAAATGCTGCAATGTTCTTTATTGTAGAACTGTCAGGAACTGTTAGGAAACTCTTATACTGGAGCAAGTTCTACCAGTGTACTTTTTGCTTAAAGGAATTTACAGAGTTGAAGTGAGTTAGAGTGAATTCAACTTGCACAAATTCAGGGTATAGCATTTTAGTGTTAGCAGTATGAAGTAATTCAGAGTGTAAACCTATTAGAGGAGATTCAGGATGAAAAGGTACAGTAATTAGGGCCTCTACCTGTGTTTTTAAACCTATGATTTAAAAGAATCTATATTAAGAAACAATTCTACTTGATAGTGGAAACAGCACAGCGACCAGGTCAGTTGTATGAGTCTAGCACTACATGAGGAGGAAGAGGGGTCAGCATGTTGCTCATCTCTCCTCACTAGTATCTGAGTAAGTCTACCTGCTGCCTCCAAGTCCTGGCTCCATGGGCAGCAGGGCCAGGAAATGGAATTGCAAGAAGAGGTGAACTGTGACTGAGCCGTGCAAAACAAGGATAGAAGGGGCTTTGCACAGCACTCCTTTATAACTGCAGCTGTATTTTTAATTAATGGTCCATTTTTTTCTCATTATTGGTAAACAGATTTTACAGACCGTTTGCATTTTAGACAGGAACATCTGCAGCCTGAAGTACCTGCTGTATTTTAAAATGTTAGCGATGTGAGAAATATTCATTGTCAGGGCAGCAAATAAAAGAGGTATAATTGCTGGATTATTCTTCCTTGCGATTTTTGATCAAAATCCAGTACTTGGGAAAATATTGGCATTTCTTTTCATGACTGTATCTCTGTAAAATATGAAATATTTTTTAAAAAGCCAGTGGTTTGGTAGTGAAAGGAGCTGAAAAGGGAAAACATTTGACTTATAAGGTGAAAAATCTTTTTGAAATATTTGGAATGAGGAAAAGAAGTTGAACTTATTCTGTGGGACTGCTATTCTTTAAACAGGTCCAGCTTTGTTTGCTTTGTTGCCTCTGATACGGTTCTCTAGGAGCCAGCCAAAATTAAAGTCATCCATTCTTTTGCAAGCTCCTATAATTTATTTTAAGTGAACGTAGTTAGAGAGCTTTGGCATTTTACAGTAATCCTGCATGTTGAAGGAAAAAGTTTGTGATCCGTAGCTGACACAAGTTTCTTTTCCTTATTGCTGTTTACACAGAATTAAACAAAAGTTCCAAAAGAAGTTGAAACTTTACAAGTTTTTCTCTCAAATTATTACAAGTCGTTACAATGAAATCTTTACAGGATTGTCTTTATTTTGAAAGTCTTTCCTTTTCTCTCATTTGAAACCGTGTTTCCATCCAGAACAGTTTGTTGGTATTGTTGTGGCTGGCTTGTGGAAATGTTTATGCCTGTGAAAAGAAGCCCAGCTGGGATACATATTCACCGAGGACATCGATATTCAAGTACATCCTTGACTATATCATGATTCCTACTTAGTACAAAGGATGTGACACCTCATCTGCTTCATGGCCTTGCTAAGGAGCTATCCATACTTTTAGCAAACCTAAGTTTGTAGAGAAAAGTCTGAGATACTGTCCTGAATTTGGCAGTTACCATATGGTATAAATTTTTGATACGTATTCCTTTGAAAATATATAGAAGTTTTATGCTAAAACCACTGGGTCCCAGAAAATGAAAGTCTTGTTATCTTTAGCATGCCTTCTGAGTTACTGAGTTTTAGTGCCTCCTGCTTCAGAGTCTGCCTGCATTTGCAATAGATTTGTAAATTTAAAACTAAGGTGACTGCATAAAATAAAGTGTCCAGGAATGACATAGCTAAGAATGCAAACCATTCAAAATGTATGCACAGTTGAATGTTATGAAGAAACAAAGTCAGCCTTAAACCTAGCATCATAAATTAACTAGGGAAAGCTGGTCTGCACCAAGGAAAAGTTTGCATTTTTGTCTGAGTTGTGTAAATGTTCTTCTGTTCGCTGAAGACCACTGCTAGCAGGCAAACCATGTTAAATGCACTGATATGCATTCCTAATCTCCTTCCCAAATTCCAGTACAGTTGTGAGCGTCATCTCCTTTTTCACTTTTGAACAGGAACACAAAACACACACTGATGCTTCAGTAGCATTCTTGCTTAGACGGGAAACAGGAAGGAAAAATAGAAGGAAAGAAAATTCTCATAGAGCAAAATTCTCTGAACTGGCCTGTGAAATGTGAATGGGTCATGTACCTTAGCACAGATGTCCACAGGATACTTTCTAAATGACAGCTTTTGAGGAGTTCACTGATATCTTATCCTTTCACTCTTTGTTTCCTTTGCTGGACCACTGATGTGTTAGTTTGGGCAGGGGGTGGGAGGGAGGGAGTGGCAATTGTATGTGGCCTCTTGCTTGGTCTGTGAGCACCTGTATTCACTTTCATAGAAGGCACTGAGATGACAAGCAGGCAGATGTGGCAGTCGCTTCTGTCTGCATTGGATTTTTAGCAGTCTAGTAGGGATGAGCAACTACTAATGTGTGTTTATCCCCCTTCAGCCATCTTTGCCCCCCCATCATTTAAAACTGTTTTCTGATAGTACTTCTTCGTTGCAGATAAATAATAAATTTTGTTATTTTTGATTTTTTTTAAATACCTGTCAATTTACAGTAAATTTAAATAAAAATCCTAGAACACTTGTTCACAGTTCACATAACCTTATTTCATTTCATCCCTTAGTACAGTACTTCTACTCAGAAGCAGTTTGCCTTTGTACATTGAGACAGTGTTCCTGTGATGGTTATGCTATTTGTTGTTGTTAGTTTGGGTGTTGGTTTTTTGTGTGTTTTATTTTTTGAGGGGGAGGTGGGGCTGTTTTTATTTGTTTTAATGTTGTGTGTTAATCTTAGTACCTGATTCATTGGTATTTATCTACATGTTAAAATTCAAGAAGTTTCTCCAAAAGGTTAAGATTTCAATCCTGCAAATTCTTACTTACCTGGTAAATTTTTTGTTAGGTGGGGCTACTCTTTCTAAAAAGGGAGCCACTTATCTGGGGTCTGTGCTTTCACTGAGCTTGAAATACTTTTGAGAATTATAGTGCTGAATCATTTTCTAATTTAGCAGAGAGGAAAACCTTCAAATGTCCCAGAAACAAACTGTCCAAGGATTCTGGTGGTGATAAAATATAGAAGTGGCCATGGTCTCTTGTGAGACAGCATCATGTTGAAGGGCAAAGGGAGAATGGAAATTCTGCTGAAGCAGCAAGAGAGAACTCTTTGGGGAAATGATAGGATGTTCTGATTAAACCAGCTGAAGAACAAATTTCTCTTGTTAGTCAGGTTTGGGGGAAGTGGAATTTCTTCATTGTATTGTTCTTCCCTTCTCCCTATAATGCCAAAAGTGAATAATTTGTTTTATGGTGCTTTACAGATTTGTGTCCATAACCTAATTAAAACATCACCTGTATATTGCCTAGTATTGTGTAGTACTAGTTTGTGTTCACAAAGAATGATAGAATTTTTAGTTAGCAGTGCCTTAATAATTTTTCTACATATGGCTATTCTTCATTACAAACTTTATTATCAGTACTTCTAATTCTCTGCTTGAAAATTAATTTTATATTAAAAAAATAACTGCATTGCAATCTGGAATAACACTTGTATTAAAACTTATGTTTGTTTTGTTATAATGCTTGCAAGTCTCAGTCAAAATGGTGTCAGGATGCTAGGCAGCTTTTATATGAAATGAGAAGATGGTTCTACCCCAAATGTGCAAGAGGTTCTATCCCACAATGCACTAAATTTATACAGGCACATGAGAAATGTATTAGAAGGTCAGATTGGTGTTATTTTTTGAGTGAGAAGGTAGGAAATCCTTTGGTAAATAAATGTTATCTGTTAAAATCTAAGAATAATGTAGAAAAGCTGTTCAGCTTTTAAAATTTTATACTGCATTTTGGTGTGAGAAAAGTCAAGGTGGAAGTGAGAACAAAAACACTGACAAGCAAAATAGTTTTTTTTATTTGAGTGCTCAAGTCTCAAACATCTGTGGAGTTTGACTTCTGAATTATTATTACTTAGTGACTGCTGTTTTGCTTTCTTTTTTTTTTTTTGGAAGCTTGTGCATCCATCTCCAAGGAGAGTCAGTTTATTAATAAGATTATACTTTATTTGACTTCAGTTGTACTTCATGAAACAATTCAAATTGCTTTAGAAATATTTATTAAACTTTGAAGCCCCCAGCTATGAAACTCAGTTCTTACTGCTTTATCATAATCACTGAAATACATCAACTACTTGGAGTTTAGAAGCTCATATAATAAAAATAAAAAATCCGAGTGTAACAGAAGACAAAATGATAAGCAGTAAGGTTTTAATGCGGCTCTTTTGTCATGTGAGAAAATTGAATATATTTAAGAGTAAATGAATGCTACAACAATATCCCATTTATTTTTCAAGTCCATCTACATTAATATAGAAACTGTCATTTGAATAAGAATGTTTTCAGAATATTAGACACTCAGATGGGTGTTAAGCACTCATCAACCTTCACCGGAAAAAAGTTTAATTTTTCCCTCTATTTTCTTTTCTTCTTCTGCCTCTCCTTTTGTAAGGGTTTGGCCTTATGGTTAGGGCAGTAGTAAAGGACCTATTAATTTTGATTTGTTTTCCATTTCTACCGGCGATTGCAAGTGCAGTATTGAGTGAATTTATGATTTTCTTTTTGTTTAGAAAGTATTTGATGTTATTTTACAGTTATGTAAACTATCAGTTTTACGTAATTTATTTGCGTTTTCTTAAGTTTGCATTACTGTAAATATAGTTAAGGCTATAATCTCAGTTCAATTTCTCTAGATTTTCTTAGGAAAAAGCCTTATCTCTTTCTGGTACAAAACATAGTGTAGCCATAAATATACTGGAGAAGTTTGGAAGAAGTTCTGATTTCCAAAGTAAAAAAGTTTACCCGATGATTCAGAGACAGAGTAAAGATTTTAAATATCCTTGTTTCAAGAAAGGAACCTAATACAAATAACCTTACATGAACAACAACAAAAAAAGTTGCAGATCTATGGATCTTTCTGTTTTTTTGTTTGTTTTCTGTGTATATTCAAAAAAATCTAGAAAGTGTAATATAAATACTCTTAAATTCAGTTTGAGTCATTTTCTTTTCACTTTAGTTGCACATTTTGTGTGATTTGAAGCATGAAGTTTGTACTGTAGCCTATCAATTTGCTAAGAAAACTACCTTGAATATGTGTGTAAAAATACATATATGTAAATAAACATGTCTCAATTTTAAGATTAACTTGTAAAGAAAAATAACTCATTGCTAGAAGATCACATGGAGATCAGCAAATGTAATATCAACTGGGACCAAAAGAAATCTGTAAGGTTTGTGCTCCCTGTCTTCTACTATGTATTGAGTATTTCGTGGTCTGTTACAGTCTTGCATTAGTTGGCTCAACTCAGATATTTCAGTATCTGAACTACACTTTTCCTTTGGAGAATTAAAATAGAAGTAGTAAGCAAAATTATATTCAGACAAATGACCCACTTAAATGTAACAATCTCTGTACCATCAAAAGACATACCCAATAAGAAGCCATAGTTACTTTATTTAATAAGTCTTTATTCTTCCTGTTCTACTCATTGAAATTAGTTGCCTCTTTTCCTTGCTTAGAGCAAAGGTGGATTAGCCACATCAAACAAAACAAAAAAAATAAAAAAAAAATCATCCAATTGATTCAGAATTATTTTGGAATTAACAGTTCTTATATGGAATACAGCTGAGACTATCAGCGCAATGTTTTAATGCCCTTGAAAGACTGAAAAAACTGCTGTCTAAATGTTAATCTATGTCGTGTTGAAAGGAATGCAAATAGTACTTCCTTGGTCCTCTTCCTATTACTTCCTCTCTTTCACTTGAGAAAGGGTACTCTGGTAGGTATGTGGATTACAGACCTTTCTGGAGGCCATTAAAAAGTAAGTTCTCAGCCTCTCTCTCCTTTTGTTTAACTTAAAAGCATTGGTACATCATACAGCCAAACAGGTGATCTCCTCCTGTACTGTCCATGACCCTGGGATACTTTGATTATCATTACTTGGCTTGCAGGAGGTACTTTCTTCTACCATTTGTAATGCATATTTCAGAAGAAAGAAGGAAGGGAAAATGCTTTGGCCCTGCCATATGAAAGGTGCTGTTGGTTTGCCTGGGCGCTCTGTAAGGGAGGTGGATTTTGTTTGGCTGGACAGTTCCCCAGCAGCCCTCACTAGCAGTGTCAGCCATGTGCATGTTTTCTACTGGGATATTGATTGATAGGCTCAAATCTAAGCTTCTGGTGAGTCTGAGACCTCTGAGTGACTGTGCCCTCTAACATTCATTTCTATGATTTTTTTTTCCCCTCCTTTTCCCTTTGCTGCCAAGACTTACTGAGACTTGTATAATTAAAGTGCTTTTGACTGAGAGCTTAGGGATGAGATTTCAGCAAGACAGAACTCAAAAAACAAATAGAAATAAGAAAAGTAAGTTCTGCAGTTCTCTGTCACAGAACTGCATAATACTGTGTTCATGTTTATATCATGTGGCCAACATTGAGCTCCAAGAGATCTCTTACTGTGTTATAAGATGCTATGATGTTTTTAAATGTAGAATGAGAAATGACTTTTGCAGATGCAAGAATGTAGCTGATGGTGGGAACCTGAATGGTGCTAGACAGGTACAGAGGGTGGAAACTTTGAGAACTTGACTTTTTTCAGCTCTTTCTTTCCTGCTTGAAAGATATTATATTTAAGATCCACTAGAATATATTATTCAGTATTTCCCTTTTGTGTTGAGAAAAATAAAATATTAATAAGAAAATATTTGTTAAGAAACTTCTAATTTGTGAGTCTGGTACTGTAAGTGCAGTTTCCAGTTTTCGCATGAAACAAAGTAAAGGTTAAAATAAATCTTCTTAGAACTAATCTAAAAAGTTAAACATTTTTTTCCCCTCTAATTTAGCTCTAATAGCCATCCAGTGATAATAAATATATTGCTGATTTTTATTAAAATACAACATATAGATTTTGATCACAGTAGTGAGTCCGTTCATTCAGATCCTTCTCTAGAGAACTTTCTCACTTTAAATTCCTGACTAGCAAAGGATGGAAACAAACCAGATGGATGGTAATTGACAAATTCTGAACCATGGTACATATTTCTGTCTACATTAGACCACGTACCTATACCAAATGTCCCTGCAATCCTACCAGGAAGACACTTAATGAACTAAATTTTTTGAATCTGTTTTGAGATCATTACTTCAAGTGAGCCACAATTCCATGGACAGTTCCTTCTGTAGTGAATAATGCATTAAGCAGCCCTTGAGATAACTCACAGTATTCTGCTGCATAGTGTTGGAAGTAAGAAAAAACCTCACTGTTTTAAGAGAAAAACAAACAAACAAACCCCACAGCACTTCAAACTTAAATCTGTGTATTTGGAGTTATGAAATATTGGTAACTTTTCCATAACTCTTGAACTCCAGATAAAAGTAATCTGGAGATTCTTGAAAAAGTGTCCCTTGCAGGTGGAAATTTGGTAATATCCATTGAATTATTTTGAGAATTATGCAATTACTGCAGGATATTACTTGTCTGAAGTGATTATAATGATGAGTTTAGTAGTGCTTATACTCAATTACGTATGTCTATTATGCCTTCGTTTAGTAGTAAAACCTTTGATACTATTCTCAAGCCAGCCTGACCAGACAAATGGAGGAGCCTCGGCTATTTCTTGAACCAAATAAATAAGGTGTTAGATTGAAGTCGGTATTTCTAACAAATTGACACCATGTTTTTGATGCCAGAATATTTGCAGCTAAAACTGTGAGTTTTAAATTTAACTTGTACACACAGAAATGCAACTTCCCTTTGTGTCAGGATCTTGTACTAAGTGTATCATTCAAATAACGGATATCTCTGTCGTGATGGTGTTGCCCTCAAATCTATACCTCTTTCTGCTGGTCACAGTGATACCATCAAGGGAAACCTTGCTAGTAATGACTGTGCATACAAGGCTCTGGGATGGAGGTGAGGGAACAGGGTGTTCTCCATCTGTCTGGTGAGAGTAAAGATTTAGAAGCATACATGTATTGTGCATGAACGCCTAGTTGTACAACTAGAACACGTTGAGCAGAGAGTCTGGGGAGTATCCTTATCCTTGATGATACTGAAAACTTGCCTGTAGGAACAGCTGAGCAGACTGATTCAAACTTTCTGTTTTGAGAAAGGAATTGGGCCAAGTGATATTCAGAGCTCCTTTCCAAACTCAGCTACGAGCCTATGATTTTATTAATAGGTTTTTTCCTGTGGAGGGCTGAAGGAGGCCTACAGTAGTTATTAAGACTCAGCATCAAGATTCCTGATTCCTCTTCTGTGCATTTACCACTGAGTGACTTGCTGCTCTTTTTATCACAGTTTATGCCTTAGATTATCAATCTGCAAATCACTCTGTAAATAAAACTTACACAAAAGGATCTGTGATATTTAATCAGTGCTTGTCAAATGCTTTGGAAATAAGGAAACACACTTCTTTTACATTTTCTCTTAAACACTATATTCATTTATTACATGGTTCTGTGTAGTGTTTTTCCATTTTTACTAATATGTAAATATAATGATGACTGATCTATTTACTGGACAGAAAATCTCAAATTGATTTGTGTATGAATTATTCAGCAAGATTTTCCTTAGTTTGCACTGCAAAAGTTAGCATGGTGATAAGCATGTGTGACTCATGGGTTGTTGCATCATATATTCTGATATTAGGCTAACCTGAATTTTTCTGATTTGACAATTCTAACAAAGACGTAGGAGGGAAAAGAAAAACAACCTAACAACTGGGTTTCAAGTTGGGCACATTCTGGAATCATGTCATTTGTTTTGGCTGTGTTCTACCATGACAACATTTTTATAATGCTCTGAAAATTTAAGTATTGGTATTTTTTCATTTAAATATCAGTTTGTTTAACAAACTGCAGGACTTAGTGTACATTTGGAGATTAGTAAGGTACTCAACCTTAATGTGAACAGAAAATAGTTATTTAAAAAGGAATAGCATTTCATCTGCAGTTTATTTTTCACTGACAGCACTTGTCCAGATGGCACGTAAGTGTAGGTGTAATTGCTATGGCACCCTCCATTATTTTAAAAGCAGCAAATAGTCAGATCAGTTTTACACACATCAGCCACATCTCACGTGGAAAAGAGAAAAAAGTTTTCTGTAACAGATGATAACTTGAGAGAGCTGTAAACACCACCTGGTGCAAATGTGGTTGGATGCAGCAGGCATCTCCTCACTACTGTGAGGAGATTGGAAAGGATTCCAGTGGAATCCTTTGGACTGATTGGACAGGATTGGAAAGGATTTTGAAAGCAGGTCTTGTGGGGTTTACTTATGAAAGCAAATTCAAGAAGCAGGTACTAGTCATACTGTCTTGTTAAATGATGGCAGCGAGCCCAACTGAATTAAATGGCACTCATTATGTAAAGTGTTCACAAATGTCATAAAGCCAACAGTAAGTGCATAAAGGGAAGGAGAAAATAAAACTACTTGTAAACATTGGAGCAGTGCAAAAATGCAGATATGGAATAATGAATAGGTAAATGTGAGGAAATGTGATTAGTGATTATGATGGAAAACTGAATTAAAGCAGATTCACTGCAATTCTGAAGTTCAGAATAGCATTTGTTATAGATTCAATAGAAATTGTGGATTCCCTGTAACCTCAATCCTTTGTAACTGTAATTTAAGCAGGAGAAGTAAAATTCAGCACTTCAAACTTGTATATCAAAAGTGGGTATCTTTACTTCTACACTGATCAGTCTAGGCACCTCTGTATTCTCTGGAAACAAAATTCCTATGTAGGTTGCAATTCATTTATCATTGCTAGATGTTAAAGATGACCAGCTGCACCTGAAATGCTTTTAACTCTTTGTTGATAAGATCTCTGATTATAGAAGAACATATAGTTGCACATAGACTTTCTCAGATATAGGCATCCACACTTACCCAGATTAATTCCTATATTAGTCATAGTCTTGTGATGGTAAAAATTAGGAACTTACTTCAGAGCTCATGATAATGCTGACACTCTGCCTTTATAAGATTGTATTTCCACTTTGGTGTTGTGGGGAATACAGAACAGAACAGAGTGTTTTTAGCTTAGTTGTATTACACCTTATTTTAGTGATGCACTTAAAAAAAAAAAAAAAAAATCAAGTCTGGCCAGCCTCCCTATGGGAGCTTCTCCAAAAGTAATGCCTCCTATTTTATTTCATAGGCCCACAACATCAGAGATGCTTGTTGGTGGTATGACAGAAGAGGTTGAGCATTCCTGCATAAATTTTGTTGCCACGTGTCAGATGGCAGCAGAGGAGCAGTCTGACAAATTAGTGTCTGAGATGGAAGTAAGAAGTGTGAAGAAAAAATGTTCAATTAAGTTCCTCCATATGGAAAAAATGGTGCCTATTGATACTCATCACTGGCTTCTGAATGTTCCATTTATCCATGCACACCATGATATGAAAAATGTCTTGATCAGCTCATCCATGCAAATCAGCAGATTATGACCAGGGCAATGGTATGGAGCTGAATATCAGCTTCGACACGTGGAAATGATGATGTCATAAATGGAATTTTGCAAAGTTTGTGACAGGTGAATCCCACAGATGTTTACACAGGAACAGGAAGAACACTGTATGCAACTTTGTCAGGACCTATTGAAACAAATACAAGGCTGAAAATAACAGTTTCCTGGATTGCATAATTACTGATGACAAGAAATTGTGTCAGTACTATGAGCTGGAGTCAAAATGGCAGTCTATGGATTGACAACGCATAAATTCCCCATCAAAGAAAGTTTAAGACAGCTCTCAGCAGGTGCAGTGATGTGCACTGTCTTTTAGGATAGGAAGGGGGTGATCTTTCTGGGTTTCCTGGAATCCAGACAAATCCACTCTGACTACTACATGGCACTGACTGAGCTGAAGGCTCGAACTTCCACAGTGAGGTCAGAGAGATAACCTTTCTCTTGTGACATGATAATTCCAGGCTCCATACCAGACTAAGGACCATGGAGCACACTGCCAATTTTGTCTGGACTGTCCTACCACACCCACTGTATAGTATAGATTTGGTGCCTCCTGACTTCCATCTGTTTGGGATGATGAAAGATGGAATGTATGGATAACATTTTCCTAGCAATGATACTGTCATAGCAGCTGTGAAACAGTGGATCACCTCCACAACTGCAGATTTTGAGAAATGAGGCTTTTATGCATTTTCCTCTGTGATGAATAGCTAATGGTGGGGAGTGTTTTGAAATGTAATGTTTTGTAGCTGAGAATTTGCTCATATCATATATTGTTGTTTTGTAGCTGATACGGTTTCCGTGGAAGCAAATATGAGGCATGACTTCTGGAACGACCTATGTCTATCCATTGACTGATGCAGATTAATTAGCAAACTGAAGGTGTGCATGTCCAGAAAGAATAGGGGTTCCCTACTCTATACTTACAGGAAGGAAGTTTTAACTCTGAGATTGTCTTCTTTATGCTTATTTGTGTGGCAGATGGTGCACTAAAACAAATTTTACTGTTACAGTATTTTGAGTATAGATAAGTTGGGTTTTGTTCATTTATTTATTTTTTCTTACTTTAAAAAGTATTTGAAACATAATTCATTACTTCTATATTGTGTGCTTGCACTGGGAGAATTGTTTCTCCTGTCACTCTGTGACTCTCTGTAGGAGACAGATCTGCTCCGTCAACCACTCTGTCTTGATCTGACAAGCTTGGTTTGGGTTTTATAAAATGAATTTCATTCTTGCTCTGTTCAAGCATTCATGTAATATATGTAATTCCATTATTTACATTCAAATGTAGTTCTATTTTTCTTGATCTCTTTGAAAAGACAACCAGTAGAGTGTATTCAATCAAAGAATGTCTTAAAATAGAGGCCTCAACAAAACTGATCCATATCCAATGAAAGAGACGAGAGAGACTTTTCAAGAAGTTTGCACAAGATGTCCAAAACCACATTAAGTGTTTTAGTCTTATTTCTTCCAAAATGTATGCTATCACATTTGCAATAAAAGCACTTCCAAAATCTGAAATCTTTGGATTCAGCTTTGTTTGGATTTGTACAGATTGATCTCCTGGGTTTGCGAGATATAAAGCCAGAAGTACCAGTATTCCACAAAGGGTCTAGTGTGTAAGGGAAACTCAGATAAATTTTGTAGGCTGCCTGTGCATTACATTGCTGATGAATGGAGGAACAAAACAAGAAAATGCACACACAAAAATCCTATACCCACTTCAATTTGGTGATGAATGCATAACACTGGTGGATGTGCATAAAAAAAAGAAAAGTGTTGACAAAAGTCTGTAGTTAATTAAAAGGGAGAATAAATGCAAGACATGGGAGAAAATGACTTATTTCCTCAGGCTAGACCTGTTACCGTATTACTGATTCTGAAAATAACATTCAATTTATTGGTAAAATACACCGAGTCTGCCCTCAGTGATAAGGCCAATGAATTTTTTGCTTCTGTCAGTCTATATAAACCAAAAAAAAACCCCACAAATTCAGAAAGTACACATTTCCTGTTGATTTCCTCAGCAGAATACAGGTTTTGAGTAATACATCATTAGATCAGTACCATTTCAGTTTCTAGACACTGAAACTTGGTTTGTTTGAAGTCAAGTACACTGTAAAACTTTAAGAAACTTGTTGACAAAGCTAGGTGAGTAGCCATGCACATGCTTAAGTTACTGTTATTGTTGTTATTAATACTATTATTAAGTAAACACAAAAATTAGCACCGTACATCCTGGGCTTTCTTTCCTCACTTAAAGAACTTTGTGTCTAAAGGCAATGATGTCATCTACCTTTGAAAAGTTAGAAGAGCAGAATGATAGTGGAAAAATGAGTTTTAAGCTCTTTGAAAATACCAGAAACTTTCTAGTGCCAACAGAGACTAAATCCACCTATGTTCTTTACAGTCACTGTACCATTCTTGTTGGCACAGCGCAATAAATCAATTAGTGAGTAATAAACATCCAGCTTTTTTGTCATGTTTCAATTTTGTTACTTCTACTCTAGTAAGTCATAAAGCTTACTCTTCTCAAATGTATGTTCAAACTAAATTAGAATTTGCAAGGTAGCTGATATTTGCAGATGGAAATACAGTACAAAAAACACATTAAAATCTGATAAGAAATCTATGTTTATAAGGTGAGAGTGGAATTTTATGTTTTTGAGCTATTGAGTCAGATGTGTTTCTAATCCTGAATCAGTGAATATTCACTAATATTTCAGCAGGACCTAAGGAAGGACTAAAATAGCCTATGATGTTCTATTCTACTGTCAGACTACCTTCTCACAAATGACTGCAAACTGGCTGCAGTGAAATGAAATCAGAGATTATTCCTTTTGTACAATGACAGCAGACAGCAGTGGCTTAATATAAATCTGATAACTTGCATCAGAAATAGGCTAAATGTGACATAAATGAAGACTGCATGTAAACATTTAAGACCATAGATCCAAATACTTGTTCATAATTTCTGGATCTAGACTAACCTCCAATCTCTGTTCTGAGTTACTTCTAGACAAGTCTAGAAACTGTATTCCCTCATGGTGTTTGACCAAGATTATCTAGGAGGACATCTTTGATACTACTGAGAGAGGCTTATTCAAAGTATCTAAACTTGATTGGATGTTCATCTTTGTCAGAGTTATCATGTTTTTCTAAAGGGTTGCCCTTTAGAAAAAGGGGTGAAGGAGGTGAGAGTAAGCAGAGAGAAATGCACTGGGTCTGGGATGGGATGGACTGTAGATGACTACTGTAGTAAACAGTAGAAAAGTCTGGGTAATAAGGGAATAAGGAAACCTTTGCTCTTAACCTTGCTTCCATTCTCTCCCTTCCAGCCTTCCCCCTGCCCCCCACACAGGATACTGTAATTGTCCTTACTGTAAAATGCCATTCACGTCCATTGCTAGCAAATTTCTGGAGTAGTTTTCCTCTTAGTTTCCTCAGTGTTGCTTTATGATTAGGTGGCTGTAGTCATAGGGAAAAAAATTCACACACTACATTGCTGTTCAGGAAACTGTTACCTATTTTGCAGACACTGTCTCTTCTATTATTTCCTATTTCTCTTCTTGTGAATCTTTAGTAGAAGGATATCACTCAGTGTGTTGCAAACTGTTATTAAATTCTTGACACAACTAAGATAGGCAGTTGATAGGATGCCCGGATGAAATTCTCCGATATGAGAATACTACTCTGAAAAGTCAGCTTTTTAATGAAATTTGCCTTTTGTATATATTGCAATATCTTAGACTCTACAGATTGGTAAGAAAAATATTGGAGCTAATTTTTGTTTCTTTATTAAAATGAGTGTAAAATCATGGATTATTATGCTAGAAGGATATTGAAAACTTCAGATGATTGTGTCAGGATGACTTGGAACAGGAAGTGAAAAAGCAAATGCAAGTCGGGAGTATACTGTCATGACAAAACGTTATATACAAAGAGCACAGAGGAAAGGAAAAGGGTGTTTTATGGTTTTATAACAGTTGCAGCTGGTAAAAACACAAACTTTTCTTCTTGGTAAGAAGAATCTGCTAATAACTTAATTATTAATAAAGCTGTGTCCAAGTGACAGTGGCGAGGAATCTCATTTCTCAAGTCAAAAAGGATGCTGATGGACCCCCTGGGGAACCTTACACCTCCCCTCAGCCATAGTGCAATGGGAAGCTGGGGCACTTCTCACAAGTGGGCCGTGTCAGGCCCAGCAAATAATGTCACCACTAGTACATACAGCTGCATCCTTTGGCTGGCAAGCAGAGCTGCTGTACTGAATGCTGTAGTTTCCCTGGTGACATATTTTCATCAATGTCTGCGTATCATGCACTGCCCTTAAACAAAGTTGTATGCCTACAGTTCTTGGAGCACATTTTGTAATTTTGTAATCTCTGGACTGACTCGGGAGAGTTGCTCTGATATGAAATGAGCTTTGTTTAACTAGCCATGCCTAACTGCAGATCATTCACAGCAGGTTTTCTTCAGGAACAGGCTCAGTAAAACATTTTTAAAAGACAGATGTAAAGTCCTGGGGTAGAAATACCAGAGAGCTATGCCACAACCCTGTAGCACTGGGATGGTGGGTGAAATCCCTTGGTAGTCACTTTGTGGCTTGCCTCAGCGTCCCCTGGCATGGCCTCTGACAGAGAAAGGGGAAAGACTGTGGCTGACTTCTCACAGAAGCTGGGAATACAAGGCTGCCAATAGAGAAAGCAAGGGTTTTGTTAATGATGATCCTGAGTTAGGGCAAGAAAAGCAAAGGCAGCTGCTCTCCTAGCAGTCCAGGGCCTACTATATTTTAATGAATGAAGATATATGTTTAGAAAGCTTTAAAAGGAGAAATATTTATGACTGAGCTGTAGATAGAGTCACCTGAGGCAAAAAAAGCGGAAGTGTTTTGTCCTTTCAGCACATAAAATGACAGTTAAATTGGCTAAGTGAAGCCAGCATCTTCCTCTGGAGCAATGAGACTGGAAACAAACCAATTGGGCAAGGTGACAGTATTGGACTGATGATCAGCCTGTTCCACTTTTGGACAGGTGAAATGAGTTAGGTATTTAAGAGGAAGAGGTTAAACTGAGACCTGGTGTAGCTGTACCTGCTTTTTTTTTTTTTTTTTTCTTTTCTTTTTTAAGTAGAATGACTTGTTTAATTTTCCTTCAGAAATAGTCCTTCGAGAATACACTTATCTATTCATAAATCACAACTTTCTCACTCTGTAACTGGATTTAATTCACAAATCTAATGAAACTGTCAAGTATCATACATACAGTGGAAGATGTGTAAAGTGGAATATTCATAGGATTTGTGAAGAGGAGAGGCATGGGATCCATTAATGCATTGCTGCTGTTTTCTCAAAGAATTGGAAAGTCTTTGGAATCCTTGATTTTGAGGGCTTTTGCCAGGCAGGTTTGGGATGAGGGATCAGGAGGATCACTGTTTGACTGCAGATGAAATGAGGTATCCTTTTGTTGTTTTCTGATTCTGATGGACCTAGGACTGCTCAGCTTTATACTATGATCTTCTGCTAGCAAAGAAAATGTTTTCATTATCTTCACCTCTGTTCAGCTTTGACAGGAATAAAGTGATTGAGAGTTTCTGTTGCATGGAATTTACGTATATGAACAAATGTGATGTAGAATTTGGAATCTTTGGCTTTACTATATGGTATGCATGCATAATGGCAATTTTACTATAACTTTTGTTTCTTGATTCAGTTTTGAATTTCATAGTCTTTTACTTACTACTTAAATAACAGTAAACTATAATAGCCAATATAGTAGCAAGTGTAGCAATAATATTTGAAGGAGAGAACTTTATACATACTATCTTTGAATATGAATTCTTTTACTCTTCTAGTTTGGTACAAGTTGCAGATAGCTGCAGATGGAAATTTGTGAGGTCATGACTGACCTGATGGTGTAGTTATAAATTCCTGGTGAATATTAAGCACATTGCTATTCTTCTCATCTCTGTTTTGTCACAAAGGAAACTGACGAACATCACATGAAATCACAAGCATAGAGTGAGAATGAATTTAGGAAGACCTCAGAAAAGGTCGGAGAAAATAAAGGGAAGGGGAACAGAAATAAAAGAGGAACTAAAACAGCTCAATGACTTCTTACACAGGTTTTATAAGTAGATTACTTATCTTCAGTTATAATGTAGAATAAAGAATAAGAAGTTTATTGCATATATGTGGAGATGCCTTTGACCTTGAGATTGTAATAGTATTTGGGATTATTTAAAATGTATTAGACACAGAAACACGTTGTTTATTAACCATTTATCTGTAGACAGGAGTGATAAGTCTCTGTCATATAGGCTAAACTCTGAGTTGTTGAGAGGAGAGTATGCTCTGGTAAAGAAATATTATAATAAAGTAGGTTGTTGCACTTCTCAAGTCCAAAATTCAGTCTCCAGTCCTAGTCTTACTAGTTATCTTTCTATCCTAGCTCTTCACTTCATAAGCCTTATATTTTGTTGTGGTTTTTATTTTTATTTTTTTTCTAGTTCATCCTTTCGTTTTGTACTCAACAGTTCTTACCTGGTCTACCTCACCTTCTTAATCTGGGCTTTTTGGCAAGGCACTTTCAGCTTTGTCTTCCTCCAGTGGCTTTCCATTCATTCTACTACCACCTTCCTCCCCCAGCAGATCTCAGTCCTAGCCACTTTGTCCATGTAAGTGCTGTCATCTCCTAAATACAGTGGCCTCTCCGTAACCTAAGAGAGGCTATAGGAAAGAAGGGGACAGGTTCTTTAGCTGGGTTGGTTGTGACAGGACAAGGGGAAAAGGTTTCAAACTAAAGGAGAGGAGATTTGGATTAATATAAGGAAGTTTTCTGCATTAAGTGTGGTGAGGTGCTGGAACAGGTTGCCCAGAGATGTGGTGGATGCCCCATCCTTGGAGGCATCCAAAATCATGCCGGATACAGTTCTGAGCAACCTGATCTAGATGTTGGTGTCCCTATTCATTGCAGGGGAGTTGGACTGGATGGCCTTTAGAGGTCCCTTTCAACTCAAATGATTCTATGATTCTACTTGACAAAGTTATAAGCAGACATGGATAATTGTGATTTTCTCTTTTCCTCCCAGAGTCCTTCAAATTCTCACTTTAGAGAAAAGAGATGATGTGCCTTCCTCTGGAACACAGGCTGTTTCCCTTCTATAAATGTGCAAATGTTTCTTTATTACAATAAGTCATCTTCCACTTAGCTGATTAGTAAACACTTGCAACTTCTTGCTTCAATAAGATGAAAACTTTCCTTCCTTCTCTCAGTAAAGTTTTATTTTTTTCCTTTAAACCTTAAATTTTGTATCAGTCTGTATATTAAGAGCCTTTGTGATACAAGCAACTAAGCACTGGCTGTAAATAGCTTATTGCTGAGTCTTGACTTGGTCAAAGAAATTGAGTGACAACAGGCTTGAAGGGACTGTTATCTTTTCCTTTATAGGCAAACTATTATTGTTCTCAAACTTGTGAGAAATTCATGTTGTATTATGTTTGTTTAAATTAATTTAAATTGCACTGAGTTTAAGCTTGTTTCTTTTCGAGGTTATCCAGTAAAACAGATTCATACTTATTCTGTATTTTGAAATGAGGAAGTTATGTGTTGGGATGATGATTTGTAAACTGACATTTTTACTAGATCAGCTATTTGTAAACAGGATAAAAACATGGTTGATTAATGGTCAGGAATATGCAACTGCTCATTGTGTTATTGGTTTTCTTTACATGCAGGACCTGGTTAATTAATATCTTCAAATTTGAAGAATGATAATATATGAAACTGAAGGTAACTTGCTTCACAAAATAGTGTATTAATATTCTTCCATGTTGCCATGCTATAATGACTGCCATACAGGCTTCTTGCTTTAAAGGAAGATACAAAGATTATTTTTTAATAGCAACCTTTTCCACTAGGGCAGGCACAAAATGCCAGCCAGATATGCATCAGAAAACAATTATGCCTGGCAGTGCAACTGTTCATATGTTCACAAGGTCTTTGAGGTCTTTAATTTTCCCTGGCATTTAGTCTGAACTGTACATTGGAAAGAAACCAACTTTTTGAAAACGAGCACACAAATATTTTCTGAATTTTATTTATTGAATATAATGATATTGAGTATTCTTCCGTTATGCGATGTTCATAGAAATGACTGTATCATTGATCTAATACATTATTCAATGTTAAATAAATTCTTGATAGCATTTATTTCCCATTTACAAATGGATCTAGTACCATTTGGTAAATTATCTGGAGGAAAAGGTTTTCAAAGGCATGTGTAGAAGTTGGTACAGATGCTCTACTGAAAGTAACAGGAATTCGATATTTGTCTTCATTTTCCACTGTTTACAGCTAGTGGATTAAAACATTGAACAACTTTTTCTTGTTATTTGGCATGATTACACTCAGAATGAGCATAATTATTATTTTTTTTCATCCTGCATTGCTGTTGATCTAAAATCATCCCTATAAAAAGATTAACCACACCTACTGTGGAGACATTTTAAGAAAATTGTTTGTGCAAATTTAATTATTGTTTAACATACCTTGGGAAAAATACACAGATACAGTGGTGATGATGATACAATAAATATTGTCTAGGATACAATACTGCAATGGTAAGTGTTTTAGAGACAAATCTGGATCCTTCTATTATAAGCTTGCCACTAGTACTTTTTCAGATTCATTCTTGGTGAGTGTTAAACTTAGATTAACTCTTGAAATAATAGCTTTTGCACTTAGCAAGTTCCTTTTGACATCATTTACATGCAGTATTACCAATATATAAGCATTTTGATTTGGAAAGTGAATGCATTGCTGCATGCAATGCTGTAGGAAACAGAAGGGTCTGTCCTTTCTGCTGAGCAGCTGCCAGTTACCAAATGTGGAAATCTGTCTTTATTACTCATTTTTTTCCAGAGAAAGGGCTGCTGCATCTCTGAATGAAAGCTTCTTTCAGAGATTCAGGAGAACTTTTTCATTTTTCTTTTATTTCTGGAGCTACAAAAATGCTATGTATTTCATCATTGTGCTGCTGTAGAATGGACTAATGTGTTGTAGTGTAATCCTAGAAATGTTTTGAGATGGATTTCTTACATTTTTCACCTTTAACAGCAGTCAAAGTTGTATCTATGCAGGATGTTCTAGTTATTTGTGATATAAATTTTATTTGTTCTTTCCATTTACTGTAGAATTTTGTCTTCTTAGTAATGTCAGAAATCCTAATGTAAAATGTAATATAAAAAAAAAATCCTTGGTTTTATGAATGAGTAGCCCAAGTAATGCAGGTTTTTCTAATTTTGTAATGGATACATCTTATTTTTTGTAAGTGTCCTTATTTTGTGTGCACTAGGTTTTAAGAATTTAATTGCTCTAGTTAAAAAGAAACAAACTATTCATATGTTGGCCTGTAAGTACATGCATTGCCTGTTCTGTTTGAAAAAGAATTTTCAGTACTATGCCAATAAGAATGCTTTTGTATAATAGTACAAATTTAGCAGCTGCTAAATGTAGTTTGGTGTGTTAGTTTTTTCTTTAGTGTTGTACTGTTTTTAATCAAACCATGTCTTTTATAGTTTCTGGCCAATTGTGACTGGGTTTGGAAACCACTCTTTAAGTAGAGGCAAATAAAATAATAGAAACTTTTTTCAATAAGCAAGAGCAAAACAACAACTATACAAATATCTCATCTCTTCTATTAAATTTTCTGATTTTTTTTTCCCCCAATCATTTTCCTTTAGAGAAAATATGTGGCATTTCCTTTTAGGTTTGAGGAAAATGCATAATAAAAATGGAATGTCCAGACACAAATGTTCACTGATAAAACATCTTAGTGAGGCATTTTTAGTCAGCTCTGGATAGTAGCAGTTTATTTCACTTTTTTTTTTTTTCCTTTGAAGAGGGGCATTTCAATAGATTAAAAAAAAAATAATGCAACATGTAAATTGATCTGCATTACACTGAAGTGCACCTACATGCTTTCGCACAGGGCTGATGTAATGTGATATATATTCAGTGAGTATGTTTTGTAAAATCTTTTTGATTATGAGGCATGAAGGATTGATAGGGGATGAGCTTTTCTTGTGTATTAGTGTAGATAAAGGCTACAAAGATTCCCTTCTGTTGTTAGCCATTAAAACTTGGCCAAAAACACCTTCTCAAGATTCTGAAGACAGTAATTTTCTTTTTACCCCTATCACACGTAAGTAAAATGAAATCAAACAATGCTTCAAGATAGGAGGGAGGTGATCCTTCCCCTCTATTCTGCCCTAGTGAGGATTCACCTGGAGTACTGTGTCCAGTTCTAGGCTTCTTTTGGGTACAAAAAATTCAGGGATCTCCTGGAAAGAGTCTAGTGCAGGGCCACAAAGGGCCTGGAGCATCTTTCTTATGAGAAAAGGCTTATGAGTGACCTGAGCCTGTTTAGCCTTGAGAAAAGGAGACTCAGAGGGGATCTCATTAATGTTTATAAATATCTTAAGTGTGGGATTCAAAGAGACACGGCCAACATCTTTTCAGCAGTCTATGGGGACTGGGCAAGGGGAAAGGGGCATAAGCTTAAGCATAGGATGTTCCACACCAATATGCGAAGGAACTTCTTTACTGTGATGGTGACGGAGCATTGGAACAGGCTGCCCAGGGGTGTTGTGGAGTTTCCTTTTCTTGAAATATTCAAGACCCACCTGGATGCCTACCTGTGCAATCTGCTGTAGGGAGCCTGCTTTGGCAAGGAGGTTGGACTCAGTGATCTCAAGAGGTCTCTTCCAGCCTCTACAATTCTGTGATTCTCCAAGGGAAGCCAAATGCAAGATATTTTTTTAATATTATTTGTAGGAATCTTATAGTAGGAGTTGATCAAATGCATTGTTTTTCTTTACCTGAATGATTAGGACTCTTACTATCTTTGTGTATAGTTACACAGATAAGCTTATATTTATTTGTGTGTGTGTGTGCTGATATGTATGCTATATTTACGGTATATATGACAGAGTAGCAGTTAACCAGTCTTGGATAAGTCCAGTTAAGTGTTTTGTTTGTTTGCTTGTTTGTTATATTCGCATCTGTGGAAATTTTTCTTCTGCATATTTGCAGTTTATATCATCATAGAATCTTGTATTGGGATATCTATGTTATAAATAGGCAACATAATTTGACCTCAGCTATTTCATATGTCACATCCTGAGAAGTTAAGATGTCCCTTACTGTCCTTGGATTACTGCTGCCTTTGCTTTCTGTCACTGAATGAATTGTGAGAAGTTGCTCTTCTTGAGATGGATGCAGCCTGCCGTGCTGCTTTAACTGATTTTAATTCCAAGCCACTGGGTTATGTTGCCCAGTTAAATGTGAGAGAATGCCAGCTAACCACGAGGAGAGACTCATTTCAACAGAAAATTAAGTTTGGGTGTACTAGACAGTGAACGACATGGAATCTTTTCAGTTGCCTTCATGCAAACCTGGGTTTTGAATAGTTCTTAAAGGTGTTGCCCTTTTGCGCTTCCCAAATCATGCAAACCCATCGACAGTTGACTTCCTGAACTTCTCCTCTTTTCCGTGATCTGACATTTGCTTTCCCCTGATGTACCAGAGCTGGCATTTCTGCCAGCTTTTTCTTTGTTAGGTAATAAGAATATAATTTGAGATTGGCAAAGCCTGTTTCACGGAAGGTTCATCATAGATGAGTGACAGGGCTGTGAGAATAGTGTATTAGTAATACACTATTACAGATATCTCCAGGATTGACACTGCTGTAGAAAACTTCTGTAAAGGGAAGTTGTGAAGAAAATACCTGAAAAATCTCTTGTCTCTTAGGGACAAATTCCTAGGGCCAATGTGGTTCATGGTTCTTGTACACTAATAAGGCACAATGTTAAGTATCTACAGAAAAACAGACTGTTCTGACTTCTGTTCTCTCATGTGACTTTCATCAAAATCCAACACATTCAGTAGAATGACTTTATCAATACGAATAAGCTTTAGGTCAAGCCTTAATTTACATCTGTGGTCCTGTGCTTTTAGCCAATCAATAAAGTGTTGAGTTTTTTCCTGCACACCTGTTGAAGTTATTGACTCACATTAGCATTTGCCTTAGTAGAGAGCCAGCAGTATAGAATGCACTGCATCTTTACAAATTTTCTATAAGGGTAAGGTTGAAATTTTAATGTCTAGTATAAAAGGCTTAGGAACACAGTAAGAGTTGGTTTAATAATTGTAGAATAATTTAATATCCCCAATATCTCAATATCAGTGTATGGGTTATTTGTCTCATTGAAAATGAGACATTTAAAGAAGAGTACAATTCACATTTTCTTCCTGTCTATAATATGTTAGGTCTATCAAGTGTGGATATCTAAGAGCAGAGGTTGTTAACCTTTAATCTTTCCTAAGCTTTTGCCTGTTGAAGACCAATCTGGAGGGCTGAGGGAAACAGCAATGGACTTGCAGCTTGCCTAATAAATTCAACGATTGAAACAACACATTCAGCTTAAAAGATCTGAAATGGAGGTCAATTGCCAATAATTGTCCTAATTAAAAACAAATATTAAAATGATGTTACAGATTCCAACCAGATTCTATTAAAGTAAGATAATTAGAAAACAGACCATTAATTTAAATCTTTAGTGTGGTTAGATAGTACAGACAATCTACTTCCAAGGAATTTAAGTCACTGGCAACATTCATAGTATTTCTCTGATAAAAGTTAAGACAAAATTATGATTTTCTGTATTTCTAATCAAATCCCAGAATAGTCAACTAGTATGTGTAGCAAATGATAGTATAATGCTTCTGACATTGTCTGTGGTTTCTGAAATCTCAGATATCATAAATGAATGAAGAGTTTGGGTCTCTTTCTGTTTATGGGTCTGTAAGAAAACCCAGGGGAAAAAAAAAGTGTTCTTAGCATTCCTTAAAGAGGATAATCAAAAATCTGGAGTTCTTCTTCTTAGTAAAATAAACAAAACCACAGGTTACAAATTGAAAGAATTTTATGGCTTCTATTTTTCAACATGCACCTTCCGAACTAGCAGCTAATCAGACAGTAGTATGTCAGTATCTCAAAAGTATTTAGTTTGTATGAAATTTATATAGGCAATATTATTTAATATCTATATGGAGTTATAAAAAGAAATAAACCAGTTTTTTTTTGCAAATTTTGCAGTAAAGGAAACAGTTTTACTGTCTCATGTTTGGTAGACTCTGGTGATTCTGTTCTAAGAAGTTTCTGTAGCTGAAACTTTCTTCCAGGTACATTTATTAATAGTACTACAGATGTCTACCAAATAACTCTGTCCTGTAAAACAAGAGAAAAACAGAAACACTTAATTGCCTGGGAAATGTCTATTAAATATCTTTAAGCTAGCATTAAAAATCAAGTAGTATTAAAGCGGGCAGCAAACAAAAAAAATCCCCCAAAACAGCTACAAACAGGCCTACCAAGTGCCCTCTTTTCTACAATGCTGATATTTGATAATTTTAAAAATCTAGTTACTGTTCCATATGTTAAACCATATCCTTTTCCAAATGTCATGTCAGTTGACCCTCTAAGTTCCAAAGTTTAAAGCTCTTTGAAAATTGATCTAAATTGAAGCCATTGTAATTTATCTTGTTCAAAACCAATAGCTTCTGATAGTTTACCTGTCATGTAAAATGAAATCTGTTAATTAAACCAAATTATTTTGACTACTTTTCAGACACTGGATTCTTTCAAAGTTACTCTTAAAATAAGTGTAGCAGATTCACCCTCTACCTTATTCTTTTATTCTTATTTCTAGTGACTTCATTATATTGAATTATTTTTCTCATGCTGGGTTAAATAAACACATCTTTCAACATTTTTTCTTTTCCTTTGAATGCATTTGAAACAAATGATTTTCTATATTTATACTATATTTCAGAAAGTGTTGTGCAACATTACTGTAAAAATTTGTATTGAAGTAAAGGATCCATAGACTAAGAGCAGCTTGTTCTACCATTGTAATTGTCACAGCATGCTTAAGCTGAAATATTCAGATATTTAAAATATTTTATTGAATATGATCTGAAATTGTCAGGGTAATTTGAAATGACAACTATATTTAAGGTTTTAAATAATCCCAGTGTTACTGTTACTGATAGCAATCAGGATAAAATTTGAAGTGTAATTTGTTAGATACTCCCTTTGGCTTTCCTTTACACCTCTCTCTGTTTCTCCCCTTTGTAAATATGTTAACTTTTACAGTCACATTAACTTTTATGGCTTAAAAGTTGTCTTTGTTTACTTTGTAGTAATTACAGAGTCTCCTCAGTCACAGAAAAGATTTAAGCTTTGTGATAAATCTGCTGCCTGGAGTTGTGAGGTTTAGAAACCATTTTCTTCCTGCCAGTCTAAGGCTTTCACTTTGGGATTCAGTGGAGCCTGGTAGATTGTGGTTCCATTCCCAAGTTAATGATTAAACAATATTTTCATCAAAGTTGGCAGAACGTAATTAATATTTCAAGGGTTTTTAATGTAACAAAGGTCCTGTTTTAATTGCGATCTTGCTAAAAACAAATGTTTGTATCATTGTTTCCTCTTACTGTGACATTTGTTTTATTCCTTGTATTTAACCGATAAAAACTGTTTAAAGAATCCCTTACAACAGACAGACTGCAGCTTTGGGATATCTCATTACCCTCATAAAACACAACCTCATGTAGTAAAACAATTATAATGGTTTGATCACAGAGCTGTGTTTGGTTTTGTATCCAGCATTGAGTTTCACTGACTTTTCCATGTTCTCCATTTTCTCCAGTTAATTTTGCATAACTTTATATTCCCTCATTTAAAAGTTAGAATAATGCCTGGATATTCATATTCCCTTAATAATGTAGTGCATGCTTGGAACAAGGCTGAGATAGTTATTCTTACTGCAAAGTAATGGAAAGAGGATGCGACCTACATGGAACAATCCTCAGCCTTGCAGGAAAAAGAGTCTCTGTCCACTTTGGAGGCAGAGCATAGTTTTATCTATTTCTAATAAGGAAATAAAGGGAAGGAGGGGATTTTAGTATCTCTATAACTTTGTTACACCATGTAACATGTTACATAAATACAGTATGTTATTACTAACATTCCATTTCAGAAATAGAAACTATAGTGTCTTTGGACCTGTAGATGTATTAAAGCATGCTCCTTGGATCTCTCCAAGGAAGGAAAGATTTTCTTTTCAGGCTGTGTTCTCTGACTGTTGCCCTTGTATATTATACAAAGCCATTCTGGTTTTAAATGCTTCTCGTTGGTGTTGTCTGGGCCTGTGAACATTATTAGGTGGAGGTTACAGTATTCATTCTTGCTCATGGCACTGGCCAAAATTCTAGTGATGCATTGTGTGGTGGAGGTGACAAGTGATGTATGCCATTTCATTTTAATTCCCAATGTTAGAACTGTGCGTGTGCTGCTTTCCAGGCAGTCTTAGTTAGATGTGGTGAGCTTCCAGCAGGTTGAAGAAGTGCTTTACAGAAAGCCATCAATTGAACAAAGATAATAACCATTTATCTAACAGCTTCTTGAGATGCAGCTGAATGCATCATTGTCTATTTGGCAGTATACTGACCACACCATTATTTTGCATCCCTAATTCAAGGGAATTGATGTAGTATTGTTATTTAAAGATAAATATATAATGTTTTTATGTCCTTGTGTGGTGAGACTTCCCCTGGGCAAGAAAATACTCGACTGAATGCTCAAAATGCGAAAATGTCATTGGAATGAGAAAGAACAGCAAAAAAAATGTAGCCTAGAAACATAATTTTGTAATCTTCAACACCTTTGATTGTCTCAAAGGCAAAAATGTGCTATCCTGCCAGAAGCAGTAACATTTATTTATTTATTTATTACTACAGAGCCGTACTGCCTTTCTGATTTAAAACAGTAACAATAATGAAGCCAGCAAAACACAGACCAATATGACAATTTTCACAGGCTCTGTATTTTTAAAATATTTAGCAGAGAATAAGGATTTGTAATTAAAAATTAATGTGTCAGGTAGAAGATTTGACCTTATTTAAAAAGCTCTACTACTGCAGTAACATTTTATTGTGGTTGCATATTATATTCTCCTGCATAGTGGAGAACACCGTGTGGTATCCATGAAAATTAACACTGCAGTAATTTCCAGTCACTGAGTTCTACTTATGTATAATTCCCAGCTGGTAATGATATTAAATCATTAATTTCAATCCTCATGTGTCAGGCACCCCCCACTGTAACAAATGTTTTCCAAAACACTGATAGCTTTTGGCTCTAAAGTCACAGTGTCTACATCAGGAGTGGTCACCTCAGAACTAAATGAACATTGGACAGCAGTGATATCAGTAGGAGTAATCATCATTTTGATGATAATCCTTCTGCAAGCCTCTGCATAAATCTGTTCTCTGCTTCATCCCACTGTGGTCATGAAGGGCCAGTGTGAATTGGCAGCTAAATTGACACTTAGGAGGGAGGGAGGAAAAAGGAGGGGGGCTGAAGGGGAGAAACTGCCATGCTTTTGTTAAGTACATTTTTGTACTTTTAACTGATTGATCTTTTACCATGCTATATAATAATGTAGCTTCCACAGGGGATATGCTATGTTAATTCTGAACATCCATAATGTAAATGCTTTTGACAGACAGAAGTCCCAAGATTTTTGCACAGCTTTGTGAATCCATAGTATAGTGATACATGCAAGTGGATGCACTTTCAAATGCATGGTGTAAACATGGATTACATCTCCGCTGGAATGATGAGTATAGCTACTGCAGAGCAGTATTAGAACATGAAAAAAGGAAGCCCAATTTTATGTCTTGCAAAGGGAAGCAAAAGAATGCTGTCTACAGATTGAGTGCAGATTTTCTGCTGGTTTAAAATAGAAAACATGATTAGATTTTCCTCCAAAGAATAACCACGGAGAACTGGGGTAATTTTATATGTCCATATATAAAAGTGCTTACATTTTCTGTTCTGGATTTTAGTGTCTCCATATCTTCTATTGAAAGTATTTGTTACTCTTTTAACAGAATCATCAGGTGCTGTTCCCTGTCATGCTAGGTGTGATGTTACCCTATCTGCTGTCAGCACACTGACCCTCTGCAAACAGAGGTATTACCATGGGTAGCAGTCATTTGTCCTTCCAGATGAGGGGTCACTTCTTCCTGTGAAGTTGGCCAAGATTTTTGAGATCTGTCAATGGGGATGAATTTGGCAAATGTTTATGCAGATAGGGCTGCTCATTCACTGGGTGTGTATGAACACACAGTAAGAGTGGATAGGAAGTTGAGCAGTTTTTGTTTGGTGTGTTGTGCCTGAGGGTTGATGGAAGCTCCTGAGTGAACTTACAGCTGTCAATCATTGTGTGCAGCTCTAGATCTGTTCTACGAATGTGCAAGAAGTGCAGGCTGAGATTGATTTGCAGTTTGTAATATTCCTAAATTTTTTAATGGCTTACTAAGTACAGCCCTTAATGTGGAACAAAAATGCCCATCAAATTCACACACATTTAAAAATGCTTAATATACTTAAAAAAAATAGTACTATTACACAATACCCTTTTGGACAGATACTAACTAATTAAATAAGTTATATTTATTATAATTGTTCAAAAATGTGCCGTGTGCAGTCTCTGAAGCTTTAACACAGGGGACCCGATGGCCATCAACATCTTAAATCCACTGACCACATTTCTAGTAAACCAGGGCAAAAATGAACCTGCCCTGTGCATTGGACAGGCTGAGGCAGGAAGGAGTTTCAGCACTGGCCAAGAAAGGATGGGCAGATTAATGGGAGAGCAACATTGTTTTACTAGTTCTCTGCTGTTCCGTCCTTTGCATTCCTATAAATAATAGAACAAAATCACTTTCCTGAGAGACAAGGATCATCAGAGGAAAACTTGAACTAGCAAAACCCAATTATAAAAATCTGAGAAAAGAACAAGTATCAGTTTCTCCAGTAGGCACAGCTGTAATCTACCCTCGATTGTGAGTGTTACTCCTATATGCAGTCACTAACAAACCTTGGTATTTAATATATCCTGATCCATTAAAATCTCACTGCAGTTAAATTTCTTTTTGTTGTGTTCAGCATATTGTAACAACACATTTTTGGTAATTGGAACCATTAAAATAGGTGGTAGGTGGTGTTGACTACGTTAGAAGGTGGCATTTTCCTTCCTTAACATACCAAATAAGAACAGCTACCATCAGGTCACCCTTTCCCAAGGATGGATTTTGTGATAAATGAAATGTTCTCATTTCTCTATTATGTCCATTAATATCAGATAATAAGACTATCAGTAGCCATTTCTTTTCTTAAAAGTGGTGTTCAAACACAAAGGAAGATTAAAGAAGTTGCATATTTTGTGAGAGTGAATGAATATTCTAAGCAGATGTTCAGGACAAAAACAACAGCAACAAAAACCAACAGAAAGCTTATGGAAATGGGATATAAGACTGTCTCATCCAAGTTCTTTCCTAGGAGAAAACAATTTTGATAACATCATGAATTACCGAAGTAGTAACAGGTAAATCTAACATCCTGTGCTTATCTAGCAATAGCTCGGCAAGATTAAGAGAAGACATGAAATTCCTCTTAACTGATATACAGGGGGCCAACAGTTTGTTTGATATAGCTGTTCATCATCTGCTATGAAAGCTTTATTTATGTTTCAAGGATTAACGATTCTGATACCCTGAGGAGATATTTTTTCTTGAGAATATTGCATTGCTGTTCAGCTATTTTAGTCAAGCTCATAGTTAAAGGTTTTGATTGTGATTAAAAAAAAAAAAACTTATTTATTTATTTATTTATTTATTTTTAGAAAAGGCATTTGGATTCACATGGGAGATGTTAATTGTAACCACAATAAAATGATTTAGATATTCCTTCTTAGTAAAAGCCAACTCTACAATATAAGTGCAGTTGAACATGAGCCAACAGTGTGGCCAAGAGGGCCCATGGCATCCTGGCCTGCATTAGAAATAGTATGGCCAGCAGAAGCAGGGAGATAATCGTCCCCCTGTACTCAGCACTGGTGAGGCCGCACCTTGAGTACTGTGTTCAGTTTTGGGCCCCTCACTTCAGGAAAGACATTGAGGCCCTGGAACGTGTCCAGAGAAGGGCAACGAAACTGATGAGAGGTCTGGAGCACAAGTCTTCTGAGGAGTGGCTGGGGGAGCTGGGATTGTTGAGTCTGGAGAAGAGGAGGCTCAGGGGAGACCTCATCACACTTTACAACTTCCTGAATGGAGGTTGTGATGAAAAAGGATCTGGCCTCTTCTCCCAGGCAAGTAGTAGGACCTGAGGAAATGGCCAGAAGTTATATCAGAGGAGGGTTAGGTTGGACATTAGGAGAAACTTTTTCTCTCAGAGGGTGGTCAGGCACTCGTATGGCCTGCCCATGGAGGTGGTGGAGTCGCCGTCCCTGGCAGTGTTCAAGAGGCACCTGGATGAGGAGCTATGAGATATGGTTTAATGGCTTGTGGTACTAATAGGAATGGGAAGGTGGTTGGACTAGATGTTCTTGCAGGTCGTTTCCAACCTTGTGATTCTATGATTCTATGAGTATATTTGCTTATGTGACTGCCACTGCCATACTTGAAATTCTCTCTCACATCTTTCAAAAGTTTCTGCAAGTGCTTTTTTTCAGCAGTTTGTTAACATACAGCAGAGTTTGGCTTGATCTTTTGTATGCAGTACAGCCTCATTTGAAAGCACTGTCGTGTAAATGATTGCTTTAGTTTTGGGAGTTGCATCTCACTTTCCAAGTCCACACTTGGATAGTATTGAATAGTACTGACTATTTAATACTACTAAGAAATCAAAGAAATAGGAAACAAAATAGGATTTCAGACCTCTTTGAATAGTTTTCCACTCTGATACATACTTGCTTTAAGCAAAGAAGAAAAGTTCTGCACCCAAAAGGTCACTGAACAAAAAGGGCATGAACATCAATTAAATGAAGTTACTGTCCTGAGAATAGTTAGAGGGGCATTTACAGAAATGCCAGTCACTGATTTCTGAATGCTTACGTTCAGCAGATTTTCTTTTGTCATAACAATCAGGAGCCATGGAGCTTAAACAGTTTTCAGCAAGACAAAGTCAGCTTTAGTCACTGATATCTAAAGAGCTATATATGAGTGTGTCAGAAATCAATAATATGTATTAAATAGTGTGATTGGCTAAGGGGGAGGAAACAGTAATGGTTAGCACTCACTTAAAATACAAGGGATTCAATTATTTTATTAATAATGGTAAGTGTGTTCAGATGAGATTGGAATCAGGTCCCAAAAGTGACACTAATATGACCACTCACGTAGTCTCTGATAATTCGCTGGCTATGTATGGTTCAGATGCTGTTGTTGAGATTTATCTATAACTGATTCCACAACTCATTTAAAGTCACCGTGAATTATAATGTTAGAGAGGTGAATAGTCAATATGACCTTTTGAATGATGATGAGAAGAAAAAAAACCTGGCATAATCTTATTAGTGGTCATCAAATGATTCAGAAAGTGACTGAAAGCTAATCAACCCTGGGGATTACTCTGAGGCTTTGGTAATTAACATGGTGCTTTTTTTTTTTTTTTTCCCCCTCCTTTATGGTTTGCTTAGTCCATTCCATTCTTATGGTAGAAATAGAAAATAAAATTTACTGTTTGACCTAGCCAGTCGCTTGAACATAATCTTATTATTTTTAGCCAGATTCACATAGTCATATTAGAACATCTCAGTCAGCAGTGCATTAAAGACGCTCCCTTACAATTTACTTTTCTGCTAACTACATTCTTAAGCCACAAAACTAAAACTGCTTTATGAAATGAAGGAATAGACCAATCATTTGTGGACTGAAATGGAAGATAGTAAGAAATGTCAAGAGAGCAAATTATGAAAGTTTTCACTCTTGTTTGTTTATGACTTCAATTCTCTATCCTCTAGAAAATAGCTTTACAACAATCTTTCCATGACAGGAAATAAGAGGTTGAAACACAAATCTCACCCAAGCTCCACTCAGAGGACAAATCATATGAACTTAAAATCCTGAAAAGAGAAACTACTTATCGAATGCTAGGAGGAGATCTATTGTACTACTATGCAAACTTATTTCAGTTCTTGAGGCTTATCTTAGTGGCAGTTAGATTCAGATAAACTCCTAGGGCTGCATTAAAACTGAGGCTCAGTATGCACATACTTGGAATCATAGATCTAAGACGTGCAATTGCATGAAAATATTGTTTCCTAGTCCTGAAAACAAAAATCATAATTTCCTTCATTAAGTAAAAATGAAACTTGAAATTGTACACTGACATCAGACTCTCTAATATCATCTGTCCACATCATGAAATAAGTGTTACGGTTTTACTGCTGCAATGAACTTGGCTCTTGAAGGGGCAGTGTAGGATGGACTGTGATGCACTGATGCATCCGTCTGAGTTAACTCATGTTGTACTGGCCATTCTACTCAGAAGGTGGAAAAAGCAATAGCTCTTCTCCTGGCAGGAGCAATGAATGCCACAGAAAGATACTGTATTCTCAGGAGGTTGAGTATCTTCTATTGACTTGGGGTGAAATCACATTTTCATACTTGAGTGTATTAGGAAACAGGCAGTTCAGATTGAGAACATTCACAGCAATGTTTTGGGGAAAATAAAAGGCAACAAATTTTTAACTGAAAATAAGAAGGAAAGACTGTTAGAAGAAAAAGGTCTGTGCATTTGATATAGTATAACTGTATATGATACATGAGCAGGAAAAGCCCTAAAATTAAACATGTTTAATGTCAATATTATTAAATTGGCTGCAGAGGCCGACTGCAGCCCCACGTAGATATTGGTTACCATAATATTTGATACCTTAAAATTGTTAATGAATACATCTTTTAAACACCCTTGGGAAGACCATGAAAAAGCATATGATATAATATGTAGTTGAGCGTGGATTTAGAATGCTCTTATAGTAATGCCTGAACAACACTACTTCCCCATAAACTGAACTACTGAGCATCTGTTTCTTTTACATGGATATATATGACAAGTATTAAAAAATTATATTTATTTATTGTCTTTTAAAAATTTCCTGGATGTAGAATGGACAAAGTCAGGAAGTCTCTGACAATATGATGATTAAAAAATGGGACTCTGGGATGCAGATAATTCTTCATATTGCTTGATTTTCACAAAAGAGGACTCTACGACCATCTTGTTGACCATGGGTGGCAACCTACCAAGAACATTAGACAAATATGTGTATTCATTACAGAAATAAAAAAGACTTATTCCACTGGATATTTCAGTTATCGCATGAAAGCCAAAACGGTTCTGACAGTCTCCATTTCATTATTCTTGACCTTTTACCTCCACTTCCCTGGTTTACTTAGACTGTTTTTTCTCCCCATTCTGTGTTAATTTATAGTTCTATACTGAACCTCATTCTTGATCTGTAGAAACAGATGTGCTGGGCTCTGCCTGTCCATTTGAGTGATTATGATTATTCAGGATGAAATTTATTTGAGCAGAGGCCACTGTGATTATGCCAGCATGATTTGGGTAATGATTATAATGCTTAATCTTGAGTTTGGACCAAATCCGCAGAAGTTTTATTCTGCTTGAATGATAGAAATCATCTGAATGCTAATGTTTCGAATTATTTTTTACCTCCAGTTTCATACAAGCACATTCAGAATTTCTAGTGAAATTGTCTACAGAAGTATTATGAACAAATGACATCTTGATATCAAAATACAGGAGGCAGAAAAATGCCTCCTGTATTCACGTCTGGTTGCTGTCTGTAAAGTTTCTGAGGCAGCTACTGTCATTATAAAAAAAACAAACAAAATGGCACAGTTTTGAGAAGGAATCAGAACATTTTTTTTCTTGTCCATACAGTACCACAAATACTAATCAGCTTCCAGTTGCTCTTACAAACTTGTATGTACAATATCTAATGCTGTCAGTACACACTGTGTTCACCAGCATGGTTTGTAGTGAGATTCAACCCTTTGTTCTTTTTTTTTTTTTTTTTTAATATGAGGAAATAAAAAGCACAACTGAGCTCAGAGAGCCAAAAATTAGAACTCACAATCACACAGCAACAAAAATCAGAGTATACAGAAGTAGTGTTCCAAAGACAGAAAAGGATTATGAGGTTGAGCTGAGATACTATCTGGATTGAAGCTCCTCAGCATTTATTTTTTTGATCTCATTAGCAAGCATCACAAATCACCATGGAAGACATGAATTAAGACAAGGCTGCCTGCAGATAGAAAAATTAATCTGTTGAAGTTAAAAGCCAAAATGCAACTCTCTGACAGGACTAAGGTTCACTTAACATGTTTTGTGTTGTTGTGTTCATTTTACAAAAAGCAAACTTACTAAATAAATTAAAATGGAATTTTCACTAAGCTGGAATTGACATTCTGAATGATTCTTCAATTCATTAACAAATTAATTAAATTCCATTTTTTTAAATCAATTCCACTGAAATGTATATTGAGAGAAACCCTAAGATCTTAGTATAAGAGTGAAGTGAGGCTGAGACTGGGATTCTGCTGAAGCTCATGAAATGTCCATGAAAGTCTGTTAGAACCATGGCTTCAAAATACCACGGGAATGGATCACAATTCTATTACTTACCACAGCTGAAGGAGGAGGCATGTGATGCACTTATCTCTGTAGCATTAGTCACCAAAATATTTCCTATGGGGCTGTGTTCATTCTTAGCCATGAAAAACTTGGTAAATATAAAATACCTGACAACAGTCATTTTTAATATTAAACATTTTAGAAATTACCAGGCTATGCCTCATTTTCCTTTTAGGCTTGATGCATGCAGTGATAGAGAGGAGAATAGGAGAAGGCAACAAAGGAATTTTAACGTTAAAATACATAGCTAGTGCCCTAGTTTATTTTTCCAGTTCATTTGATGACTAAATATTCTTCTTCTATCTTTTGAATGTTAATTGGATTTTCTACATGTTGTATGACATGAATTTATCCACAAAACATCAATTACAATACCAAAAGAAATAGTGAATAGTACAGTGTAATTATGCTTCTGTGAATTTCTTAACTAGATCTAAATTTAATTGCACGTTATATAGTACTCAGAGAAATTCTGTAATTCTTTGTTAGAAAAAAAAGAAGGCATTGACTATTCTGTGTAAACAAAAATCCCTTAAACATGCAGTAGAAATAGCCTACTGTTGATTTTGATAGTTAATCTAAATATCTTTTTGTGACCTATACTTTTATGTATTAACATTACATAGACAATTGCATTGGAATTTTAGGGATTTTTTTATATCAAATCTGAGGATTAAATGAAAAAAATGGCAGTTGTTTGGGAAATAACTGAGTCTCTTAGTTCACTGGAAAGAAATATGCAAGCACTTTCATAGCTGTTTTGTATACATACATATTAGGGACTTTCTTGTCAAACATCTCTGTTTTTCCCAATTTACTTTTGGTTCTTTTCCCGCCCTCTAACATACATATTCAGTAATTGCACATCTGAAGCTTCACAAAGGCATTCACCTGAAGATAGAAAAATTTTAAATAAATTATTCAAAAGTTAAGGAGGTGTTTGCCTCTCATGCACTTTTAGTGTTTGCCTCAGAGGCCAATAGAATTATTGATTTTGTAGAGAAAGAAACCTCTTTGAAGACTTGGTCTGACCTTCTGCATAATGTAAGTCATACAATTTCACTCTGAACTGAGCTCTCATCTTTTCCATTGGACGGAGTTTCATGCAGAAAAAAACTTCAGTTTATCCTTTGGATATACATTAATTCACTGTTTTGAGAAAAAAAAATCAAAACATAAAAGCACTGAGGTGCTAATTAGTGTACTACCTCCTTTGATGAACTGGTCTAATGACTTAATGCTTAATATTTTAGAAATTGCATCATGCCCAGATTTGAAGCTTTTTGCCTTCAGCTATTCATTTTTAGAGCCCTGCCCTGCAAGGTCTCTTTTGACTCTAAAACTCAAGTGCTCTTTTTAGTACTTTTAGGAAAAAAATGAGGAGACTGTTGTTTAACCTCTGTTTATCTATACTCTGAAATGTCATCTTCAAAAGGTATTGGTTTATCACAATCTGGACAGCCCGCAGATGGATCTGGAGGAAGCATGCCAGAAGCGCAAGTTCCCCTCATAAACTTGACTGATTTCCCTCTGGTCCTTTTTGTAACTCTGCAGCTGCACAAGACAGATGCCTTAGTGAATGGTCACAGCACTGCAGAGTCTATAGCTGTGGGAGACCATGCAGTGTGGGCTTTATGAAAAGCTAGTCTTATACTGTGATATTCTGAAATATTCAGATTTTGGTCTAAAATTAGATGAAATCCTAGTGGAGAATAATATATATTTGTAATATACTATCATGATGTTTAGAAATATAAGTATTTCAGTGAGTCCTTGACCCAGAACCTAGTCTTATAGTCTAATATGCTATCCACACTCTTGGCTTCTGAAACCTACTGACAGCACAAGGCTGGGGAACACCAGCCTCATGAGGTGAACATGAGTTGGCCTTCTGATGTGTATGGTAGATAGGGTTTCTCCCAGCTATGCAAGAGCTGAAGACTGAGAGGGAGAAAATAAATTAGCAGAGAACATCAGAGAACTGCGTTGTAGAAATGGACTTTCTGTTGTAACTCATTATAGAGTAAATCTTGATTTTTTTTATTTTTTTTCCACTGGAAAATATATCAACACTCACAGTCTCAATTGGAGGACTTTGAGTAACATCAGAGATCAAGGAATGGCCCAAACCCATTTCTTTATTGAGTGCCTTCAATTTCTTGTAGTCTGTCCTGTATAAGATTTTGGATTTTTTAAATGGAAGTGTTTAATATTTAAAATGTTTGATTATTGCATGAGTTGTGTGAGTTTTGATGCTGCCTGCTGTGAACAAAGAAGCTGAGTAGAGAAAGGTTAGGCCCAACTTTCTATGATTAAAATCAAAAAATAGTAAAACAGAAATCTTCCATGAGGTAGAATTATCTTTCCATACAACCCGAGCTTGGGCTTTCTGAGTACCAAGGTTCCTCTAGTTAAGTCAGTTAAGATAATTAAATTCAAAGATGCATGCTCTGACACAGTGAAGGTCAGGCCCTTGAATGTAAGAAACTGCCTCTGTGCAGTATGGGCTGCTTTATGCTGGGATTAGAAATAGCTTTGTTGTAAAGCCAAGGAGGCTGAGAGCACATCAATGGAATGCTGAGTTGTGTGAAATGCATCATTGGATACAGCTATGAATGTGGATACTGAAGTGTTCATCTCCTTGATTATCTTCATTTTGTTTTTAGGAGTTGCATTAATAGTAAACAAGCTTGTTTGCCAGAGGTTAAATTAGAATCAGTCTTACATGGAGTCATCAGCCTGCAGTAAGAGGCAGAGGTGTTTCTCTTTCTCAATGAAATTACTTTGCAGCGATGTGCCCAAACTAACATCAGGCTACAAAGCTAAGATAATCTTATGGTTTGTACTTTAAAGCCCTTTATTTTTTCTTTTATTTTTTTATTATAACTGCTCTTACCTGGTCTCTGTTAAAGTCCACTTGGGAATTCTCAGTGCTTTATTTCTGGTGTAAATTAATGCCAACTAATATTCAAAGCACTTAGACTCGAAGAGTTTGCATTGCTCTGTTCATACATGGTCAAGGCAAGAGGACCAAGTTTTCCATAGGTACCACTGTCATCTTTGCAGTATTTGAGGTAGGAAACTTCTGCAGTTTTGCTAGTGATGTGAGACAGGGATTTGATCCTAAAATGTGCTTAAATTCCCCACTGGTTAACAACTAAAATTTGCATTGTCACCTGTAAACCTTTTCTCTTGAAGGAAAAATTTTGATGTTAATGGTATCTATATATCTGTAAATTCATCCTCATAGTACTTATGTACTGTAACAACTCTCTATAAAAGAGGCTACATCCTAATGGTAGCCCTGTGGGGGATCAATAATGGCAGCAAGCCACATCATTTTTAAAAGATAGCGAAAAATGGTTGGCATTAAAATAAGTTGTTATGAACGACAGCTGTTGCTAATACGCAATCATTTTATAGAAAGGCTGGGTAGGATGGGAATGTGTTTCATGACTTCAAAAAAATAAACAAACAAAAAAACCCACATCTAAGTACTTCATTCTCATTGTTTAAATCAGCCAATTTTCATTAGCCTAGCTGAGATCTGAAGTCTTCATAAGTACACAAGTTTTTAACATCTCACTGGAAAACGTCTTAATCCTTTGCGTTACCAAACTCAGTTTGTGCTGCTTCCACTCCCAGGTGAGTTTTTCAGGAAAGACACCTGTGACCTCAGTGGTATCACTTCATTTTAAAAGTAGATAACTTGGAAGTACAGGAACCTTAAACATTTTCGTGATGTAATTAGTTAGTTCAGAGAAACCCTGTACAGTAAGTGACAGAAGGACTCCACATTTTTGGGAAAGGTCTTTTTAACATAACAAATGTATCCCGTTACCCATGATGGGCCAGGATGCTGACAGCTGAAACTGTAGCAGTTGGAACCAGCTAGTCCTGTGCACAGAAAACTATACAGTGATGATGAAAAGCAAAATTCTCCCAGGGAAATGTGTCAAAGCATTAATTCCCTGCAGCGCAAGATGTAAATTGTTGTTAGAGGCAGAAATAAGCAGTTCTCATCATGTCAATATAAGGGCTGGTGGGGAAGGAATAGCATAAGATGGGCTGACCTATGCGAAAGTTTATGTTTGAGTTTTGCAAAAGTTTAACAGAATTTCAGTTGTGTACTAATAGCGTGTTAAACACAGAGTAAGTGAGGAATGCTAGGCACTTAACATCTCATGCTTTGCTGATAATATTTTCAAATTAAAATAATAAACCAGGTTAAAAAAAATAAATCACAATTTGTTATTTTAGTAGCATGCATTTCTATGACACTTCATTTTATATTGCAAGGTAGAATCAGTGGGAGATATCTTTCCTCTGTTCTGTGTAAAAAATACTGTTCCTGCAGGTTTATGAGCTTAACTCCATTGATCAAACAAGGTCATGGTAAGCACTCACACTTTTAAGTACTTTTATCAGAAAGGTAGATCTAGATTATATCAAGCATGCCTATTCCTACTTAAAAGAGACTTTTAGCATAGATGTAGAACTCCACGCCTCCAGGGTTAGGCAATTGCCTGGCAGCTGAACTTCAGGGAAACTTTCTGCTGAATTTACTTTTTGTAAAAAAAGGAAAAGGGCAGTTGGGCACAAAGCATATGGGCCATTCTGCATTTTCATGCTGACATTTGATAATAAATAAAAACAGCTGAAAGTCTAATGACCATCCTGTTTGTAATAATGCTGTTTTGCCAGAAGAGTATGAGATGATAAGCCCTGAAGCAGATGCAGGATATGGATTCTCCATGCTTGCAGAAATTCAGAAGTAACAGGGCAAGATGCTGAGCAATATGATCTGTTTTTGAAGATAGTCCTGCATTAAGCAGGTTGTTGGACTAGAGACATTTAGGCATCCCCCATAACTAAAACCTTTCTGGGTTTCTGTGTGAAGAAGATGGATCAAAGAAGTGTTTTTGTTCAAAGAAAGCAGTGTCAGTTATAGGGTGTGTTTGTGTCCCTGCTTAGTTGTGGGAGCATGGGTTTGAAGGTGCAAGGTCAACAATATCCCAAGGTTCTGACAGTATTTACTTCAGTCTTTGTCACTGATGCAAGATTAGGAAGAACAAAAAAAACTGTAAGCAAAGTCACTGCCTATGTACCAACAATAATCAAAAGCCCATTCTGTCTGTATTCTGTCTGTAGAGAAAATCCATATGGATTAGGCAATGAAAAAGCTGTGTACTGGAATTTTATGCAGAAGAAATTGTCCCAGTGAAGTCAAAAGGACTGCATAAGGGACTAGATGTTTGTTTGTACTGAGGCTCTCTAATGAAACGTCTTTGGTACGTACATATTTGTACCAAAGTAGTTCAATTTTAGTTAAGAAAAATTATTTTGAAGGAATCTGTGGGGAGACATGGTTACAAATATGACAACTTATGTTGTTAAAAAAAAAAAAAAAAAAAAAAAAAACCACCAGCAAGTTATTCCCTTCTAATACATTATAATTTCAATTACTATTTTTTTTTTTTTTTTTTTTTGGAAATTAGTTTTGTTTTCATTTAGGCAAAATTATAGTGGAACTCCCCACAATAATGAATATGACATGCACATTAATATAAAATGAATTCCTTATGATCAGTATTACTCTAGCAGATTCACAATGAATTAACAATGACAAGATAGTCAAAACAAAGTAGAACCACAGTCAGTTAAAGGCATAACATGCTGTTGATGACAATGTTAGAAAGGAACTAGAGAACATTCAAAATTTATAGCGGAAGTAAATTGTAGACTTGAGTACATAGTTCTTTCTGTGTTGGGTTTTCAACTGGAAGAGTTGGAAAAAAGTCAACTATTGGCCAAGTTAATGTTTACCTTCTTATGCTACATAATACAATTCTGCTGTTTTTCTCCATTTTGAAATACATTTTAATGAACTTGGTAAATTGTTTGCATTGAAGAAGCAAAGCATTTCACTTGGTCAATTTTAAATAAATTTAGCTCTTCCATTAATGAAGAGAAATGCATTGGAATTTCTTTTTTCTTTTTTTCTTTTGGTAAATCTACTTCTTTTTTTTTTTTTTTTTTTTTTTTTTTTTTTTCTATAGGTGATTCTCTGGAAATAAATCAGAATAAAGTGAAGCTGTATAAAGCTGTAGTTCCTTTTGCATTTTCTCTCTTGAATATTACTTTCTCATTTTTATAGTTAATGTAGCTAACAGTTGATGTAAGTTTGGAAATATAGGTTAGCAAATAATGTGAATAGCTTGCATTTTAACAACTCTTAGAATGCTTATCCTTCTTGTCACTAAGTAATACTTTGCACTGTCTCCTGTAAACTTTTTCTTGTACAAACTCTAATTCTCTGGAAAATAAATAAAAATAGCACAATACACAGATGTGTATAATCTAAAATAAGTGCTAGCATGATTAGTTATGTATTCTAATTAATCTGATTACAGACACAGATAAGAAAGATTAATGAAGCCTTGATGTTTTCTTAACTAAAGTTATTTTTTGTTATAACTGGTGAGAAAAAAGTATCTAATTCTTATTTAAATTTGTCCTTTTGATCTTAGCAGTACACACAGGAAACTATTGTTTGGTGGTTTTTGTTGTATTTTATTTCTTCAGATAAATGTGAGGAAGCAGTTATTCATGACAGAGCTTCAGTTCCTTCTGGGCTTCAATTCCTTTTTGCTCAGAAATCAGTTTGCTTAAAATTCTGTTTGTTTGTTTTTTTTTTGATAAATGAAAATTTTCAATTCTTATGGAGAATATTTCATTTCTTCAGATTTATTGTTTCAGAAAGTTACTGTTTTTCATTTTTAATTTCAAATCTGATATTTCAAACTCCTTGATGAAATTAAATTAAATTTTCTCCTTATTCCTACATGTACAAAATGGGGGGTAAGTCATCCTTTGTCTGTTCAATTTGTTGCCTTTCAGTGCCATTGGGGTAACCATTCTTCCTCTGTTAAGAGACATGATAAATAGGAGCATCTCTACTCCATTTGTCTTTTTTGTAACATTTGTTACTCTGTGAAGTTCTGGTTTGTCCTCTCCCATTTGTCTCATCTACAAACATCTCAATCTTAGCATGCTTATTTCTTATGGGGGAAGTTTTCTTATGCCTCTAATTGTTTTTGTCATCCGTCAGTGAACCCTTTGTATCTTAGAAGGAATGTAACAGAAGGAAGGTGACCAAAACTTAACAAAGCATGATTCCAAGGAGGCACTGTACATTACAATAGCTTTTAATACAGCAGAATTAAAAACATCTTTTTCTATCCTCTGATTTGCATTAATATCAGAAAGGATATTTCTAAAAAATAAGTTACTTTCTAAAAGCTTTAAAAAATATTCAAAAGGATATACAAATTCATTAGAAATGTTGACAGTTTATCACCTTTCCTGCATATCCCCACATAGCACAGTTTTAGGAAAATATTTTTCTCACTCATGTCATAGTTTGACTATGAGTCCTTTGAATAGCTTGTTCAGTAGCTAGTTGTAGAATCATGTTATGGCAGCCATTCTGCAACATTCTGACATTGGTACTGTTCGTTCTACTGTAGAATATGGAAATCAAAAAGACTCTGATGTACTGATAGAAAATAACACTCACAAATATGTGTATTTTCTAGTGTAGCTAAGGTAAATTCTTCCCCTTTCCTCCTTCACTCTTTTCCCTTCCCTCTCTTCTCTCTCTCTCTCCTTCCCTCTTTCCCTCCCTTTCTCCCAGTGGAAAAACCTGTTTTCTGTAGCTTTTGTTTCTCAACTGAAAGCAAACTATTTTCATAGTTGGGTAGCTGTTAAAATATTATGGGCTATTATCTGAGAAAATAGAATGACTGACTTCTGTGGAAGGCAAAAAATTTCAATTGGGTGGCTATTGTCACAAACTCCTAGAACAGTCTGTGTTGTCAGGGACCTTAAAAATCACCTAGTTCCATCCCCCTGCCACGGACACCTGCCACTAGACCAGGTTGCCAAAGCTCCAATCTACCTTCAGCTTCTATGGCTACTTTACCACCTTCACAGTAAAGAATTTTATCCTAATGTCTAATACAAATCTACACAGTTTTAGTTTACAGCTTTGACCCCTTGTCCTATCACTACACTTCCTGATAAACAGTTCCTCCCTAGATTAGGTAAGCCCCCTGGGAAGCAGAAATGAGGTCTGCCTGGAGCCTTCTCTTCTCTAGACAAAGCAAGCCCAACTTCCTCTTCATAGGAGAGGTACTCCAGCTCTCTCATCATCTTTGTGATCTCCTCTAAACCTGTTCCAACAACTCCATGTATTTTCTGTGCTGGGGGCCCCAGGCCTGGATGCAGTACTCCAGTGGGAGCCTCATAAGGGGCAACAGGGGAGCAATCACCTCCCTCTCCCTGATGGCCACCTCAATGTTGATGCAGCCAGAATGTAGCTGGCCTTTTGTGACATGAGTGCAGACTACTGGCTCATGTCAAGCTTCTCATCCAGCAGAATCCTCAAGTCTTCTCTGCAGAGCTGTTCCCAATTCATTCTCCACAGAATCTGTATTTGTGCATGAGGTTACCCTTATACAGCTGTTTGATCTTGCTGTGGTTTGCACAGGCCCAGCCCTACTGACATATAAGTAAGGTGCCCTGTGTTACTATTGGAGACCCTGATACTCAGGATGAAAATGAAAAAAAAATCAAAGCTGTATATAGGACTGCTATCTTGAAGTGCTTGTTCTTGAAGGAAAAACAAGGATAAAGTGCCCTTGAGAAATAAGATGAAATTTGGGAAGAACAGAGGAAGGATAGGGGGTATTTGCAAAACAAGATGAAGAAAAAGCTGAGAAGAGTTTCAGTCACAAGTATCTGGTTGAACATACTTATCTTGCAGGTATATGGCAGGAAATTCTAGCTTAGCACCTGTGTGTAAATCTCGTTTGCTGGAAAAAACAGTGATAGATACAAAGATAGTTCTAGTTGGAAAAAAAAAACAATCTCTGAATCCAGATTACAAAGTATGTATAAACAAAGGAAACTAAGAGGGAATGACCTGATAGGTGAATCAAAAAGAACATGAACCAGGAGTGCCTCAGCAAATGGGGAAAGAAGGAAGGGCTCACTAGCATTGGAATACAGGGATAAAAGAGGGGCTGTGTCCCCCAGTACTTTGAGAGACCCCACAGGGGTATGCCCAGTGGATTCTCCCTTTATTTGAATAAAGAAAGCTGAAGACTGTCCTGTCTCTTTTTGGGATAAGAATAATCGAGCAAACTTATTGGGGCAGAAATTTTCCTGCACAGGAATATCTCTGGGATGAATGTGATTTTCCTTAGAAGCCATCTTATTAGTCAATTATAAGTTAACACTATATAACTTTGTGTTCTACAAAACCAGCTTTTTATACAGGTAGGATCTTGAATGTGAATCATGCAGAGAAGGTTGCTTCCTTTTACTATGAAAAGATATCCATTGAATGCAACACTGTGTTGTTAGGAAGAGGTTTATAAATCTTTCTCAGGAAGAAAAAGAATTGGAAAAGAGAATAGGGAATAAATGAACACTACTTTGTTCTATGGATTTATTAGCAGGCTCGCATGGGAGAGGCTGTTGCCATCAATATTAGCGTTGGTCAAGTAAGTGCTCTCTTTTTTTTTTTTTTTTTTTTGCATAGGAGGCTTGAATGGAGTTAAGAGACATCTGCTAATGGTGCCTGCAGTGGTATAACTTTAGAACACTGGCCTAAGAAGTATTGTTTTGTTAAATAAAATAATCTGAGTCTTTCCTGAGATATTTTGTGCAACTCTGCTCGATGATTGATATTTGTTTGTTTATACAGCACTAGCTAGACACTAAGCAGGGCAGTGGCAGAGCTGAAGGCTGAGCTGAAGACCATGCCGCTGACACAAGGCAGAACTGCTGCTGCTGTCCTACCTTTCCAGAGTAGTATAGCTGCCATAAGGTCCCACATGTGTTTTGGAGCTTTCACAAATTTGGACTGTAGAACTGACCTTCCTATTCCATCATTCTCATTCCTCAATATTCAATCTCCTTTACCTCCAATTGTGTTACAAAATGATGAGCCAAAACAAACATATAATTAAATTAGTCCAAATGAGGTGCAAACAATTATTTTGCTTTCAAAAGTGCACTTTAAAGAAGTGCAAGTGTTCAGCTTTGCTGTTGCAAAGTAGCCATTTGTAATAAAGCTGCAGAATAATCACTTTTGAAATGGAAGCCAATGGGATCCAAATTGATTCATCTGTCTGTAGAACTGCTTGTAGGAGAATTTTTCATTCTCTGGTGACTTTTCATAGTGGAGCTAATTAACATTTTAGAAGTAATTGAATAAAAAAGTAAGCTCCATGAACAAAGCAAAATGAAGTCATTTAACTTCTGTAAGTAGTCTTCCTTTGGAAAAATCCTGTGTGACCTCTCTGACACTTAAAGGAATAAGGATTGCTTTTGTGAATAAAAATTGTGAAGTGGGGCCCTGAACATACATTAACAAGACCTTGTCTGCATGTATACCTGAACATTGCAGGGCAGTAAAACCAAATGTTACCTCTACTATTTCTGTATAGCATAAAATCTATCTCTAACTCTGTTGAGATTATACACAGAAAGTGAACATTATCATTCCTTTGAAAGGTTTCCGGTAGGAATTCAGCGCTGTAAGAGTCATGTACATGTTAACAACTAATTAAATGCAGTTAAAGAAGGTTGGTATATTGCGGTGCTCTTTGCTGAAAGCTATCGATTTTCATATGCCAAAAAAAAAAAAAAAAAGGAAAAAGAAAGGATCCTCATTGTCCTGTGGTTGTCCTGTGGATGGCTTCCTGGTATGAGCCAGGTTTCAAGAATCAAGTTTGATTTCCTTTTATTTCTTCTAGAGTTAATAGCATTAGATTGTCTTTTTTTTCCACCAGTGTATTATAGATATAGCTAAGCCAGTATCATGAGGTATCCGGTCAATTCTCTCTTACTAAGATAGTTCTGTTCAGATCCTTTCTAATGCAAGTCCTCATTAATAGAGATAAATATTAAGAAAAAAAGTATTGATTTGAATACATAAACATATGAATAAAACCCATTCAAGGCAATCTCAGTTTTTTTTTAAAGTATTTTATTATCAACAAGAAACAAATTAATCTCTTTAGAAATAAATTTAGAAATAAGTGAGGAACAGGAAGGCTTTCAAAAATTTCTTTCTCCAGGAGAAGTCAAAGGCACAATCCCACAATCCCCTTTATTTATGCAGCAGAATCATGCAATGAAATAAAAATCTTAACGATGCATTCCTTTCTTTTAGAAGATTTTTTTCTTTACATTTTCTCTTTAAATGTGCATATTTGAAAAGGAAATTTTAGAGATACTTTAATATTCTGGTACTGCAAAATCAAAAGTTAAGGTAAAGAAAGCGAATGATTGGGCTCTTAAATATCGTTCCATTTATTTCATAAGCATCTGAGATTTTTGTTTGTAGCCAATATAAATAGTGAAAACAACTTAGTCATCAAATTGTAACAAAAGCTTAGTGATAACAAAGCATTCCACTTTCCACTTGGAATAAGCTACTTTACTTTACTCACTGATGCTTTTTTTTGTTGTTGTTTTTGTTTTTGTTTTTGCATAGTTTTACACAGTTACACACAATGTACTTTTAAGGGTTTGTTTTCTTAACACAGCTTCAAATCAAGTATTCTAGAAGGATTTCTATGAACAACATTTCATACCATTCTGATCCTTGTTTTGTTTTGGTTTTTGTGTTAATCATCTAGTGATATCAAACAAGTAATGTTAGAGAAAATGAAAATTATAGTGACTTGTAACTAAATGTCCTAGCATATCAGTGAAGGTAGTAATTTAAAAGTCAGCAACCTCAGATTTGGTCCTGATGCTCATAATATAAAGACAAGCTTATAAAACTGAACTTCTGTATAGGAAAGAAATTTAAGTTTATAAGCACAGCTAAAATCATTAATACCCTTAGTTTTCAAAATAGTCTTATGTTAAATCCTAGAAATGTTGAGTTTGTGAATTAAATTCCTTTTGAAAAAATAAACAAAGAGTTTAGAAAATCTTGGGATATTTTATGTTAAGTTTGTCATTTATACTTTCTAGAATTTTGCTTAAATTTTCTCTTGAATGTTTATATTCTGACTAGATCAAAAACCATTATCTGAAAAAAAAAAAAAAGTTAGGATTTTCTTTCACTACAGAAAGGTATTACTTCACATTATATAGAAGGATACAAAAGATTTCCCTGGTGCTTTGTGTTAACCTGTGGTGTAACTGTGCTACCACAAAGCTTTGTTCACATCACTAGACCTGAGGATCTTCTGCTGTGCTCACAGGCTGCAGATTGTTGTTTAAAGGCAGTTCAAACACATCAGTGCAAACCACATTTGTGTGCTAGATTTTGTTAGACAGCAATCTAAACACTCAGATTGTTTGGTTTTCATTTTGAAGGTACTTTGGTCTTTCCTCTGTGTCTATATTTCAGCAGATTGTACATGAGGAAATATAGACAAATGTTTATTGTCATAAACAGTTTAGAAATGGGCCATGATTTTCAAGGGAACCAACAAGCTTTAACCGCTGAGCGTAATTTCTCTTTGCTTTCTATCTCTGGTACAGAAAATGTAGAAGTGCTTGCACTTATTTGTCACTTTGCAAACAGTGGTTGCAGGACAGTGTGTAATAATTTCAGACTTGTTATGGAATGTTTGTAATGCTACCACAGATTATAATTTAAGTACAAACTTGTAATAAACTTAGCAAGTATAAACTTACAATCAGTAATATTCTTGCTGGCCAACAGTCAGAGTAGTAATGAAATTTCTAGTGTGCCAGCTGGTAGTGAGCACAGTGTACGCACAGAGCAATTTTTCTTTCTTCATTTTCTTTTTAATTGTTTTTCTGCTAAAAGCACTTTCAGGGGTGGTTTGAGTTACATGTGATACTACATTATATTCACTAGCCTCCTTGGAGAACATCAGACTAATTAGAGCTCTCACTTGTAATTTATAATCTGGCAACAGAACCAAAGAAATTAAAAAGGCACTAAGAACAGACCTTTATGACACAGGCCAAGGCAGTACTTCTTTGCAGAAAGGTCAATATCATTGAGAGGCTAAGATGCTATAGGTCTGTCTAATTCGAGACTCAAGTATCAGTAATGGTAATGAGTTTCTAAGCCTGCACTCGAGAGAGTCTAAAATTAACCTCCTACCATCTTCAAACTTGACCTCAATCACAGCAATTAATTAACAGGCACTGAGAGAAGTTTAACAAAGGAGATGAGTGAAAGGACTCTGCAGGGAAGAGGAGATAATTTTATTTTACATTTAAACCCATTCTTTTTTTCCCTGGTACTAGTAGGAAATTATATTTTTGGTGAAATCTTACAATATAACATTACGAACAAATCCTTGATTTAGTATAGAATTGAAGCCTGAACATCAATGTTTAAGTTTAAATAACTCCATAACATATTTTAAATCAATTTAATATTTTGCAGGAAAAGCTACATCTGTGTTTAGTCTTGGAGGTATCTACTGAAACACACAAAGACACACATTTAAAGGCAATCAGCAGTGGTATCTGCCTTATTGTTAAAATAACTTTGCCAAGGTGTTCCCATTTAACACAAAGTTTTGCCTGAATAAAGCTGTTGCTTAGCTACAAGATTAATTCACTTTCAGTTGTCTCTCCCAAGAGATTGCCATCCAGCCTGGCTATTAATTCTGACTGCGATGGTGGTATTTCTGATTCTCATCCTGCCATGGACTCAACTGAGAGCTGGAAATCCATCACATACCAGTCAGTATAAAGAAAAAAAAAAAAAGATTTGTATCAAATAATGATTTGTTAAAGAAATCCAATATTTTGTTTATATTCAGTATTTCTGTTCTGTTGTTTTTATTTATACTTTTAAATTTGTGTTTTGATGACACTGGTAATCTGAAAAATCACTTAAAACATGCATAATAAATAGGAATGTTGCATAAAATAATTGGAAGGTATTGCCTCTATTCATTTGAATGATTAAAGAAATACGTCCTCAAGAAACAAACAAACATACAAAAAAAACCCTACTTTAGAAACTTTTTTTGCGGAAACATATTTTATAATATAAATTTAAAATTCATTGAAACAATCTGCTTTTGTTGGAAGTATATTGATTATGTCAGTGACATGCTTGGTGATTGATATTCCCTACATTTGTAAATATCTAGGATACATGTTGATTGTGGACAAATGAAAGCAAAACAATTATTTTGGCTGTAAGTCTTATGTGTGCCTTAATAGTGCTTTCTAGACCATAATAACCTCAAAGTAATGCAATAAAAAGGGAATATTTCATTATTTTTCTAGATCCTAGCTTATGAGTTATTTAGAATTGCTTATCAAAAAGAATTTTTTTTTACCAGTATTTTGTAGTTAAAGGGATGATAAATCAGCACATCTGTATTAAAAAAGGAGAGTTTGTTTTTGTTTGTTTGCTTGTGTTGTTTTTGTTTGTTTGTTTTGTTTTGTTTTGTTTTAATGGAAGTACTCTCCATTGTAGTAATTCAGTTGGAAAACTCTTGTCTTTTTTTTTTTTTTTTTAATATATATGTCGTATTTTGAAAATTAATCGAAACTACATTTTCTATTCTAAACCTAATTACATTTTATACATATTGTTGTGTTCTGGATTATTCTCCATTCCATGACTTAGTAGTGGCGTTAAGCCATGCTCTTTTCATTAAGCCTTTGATGTCAGCAATCTTATTCTCATAATATTGTAACTATGTTCTTTATATCTTCCGATTTAAAAAGTTGAAATAAATACTCTTAGTAATGCCTTTTGTGTAGTATTGGTGATCCCAGGCAAATTTCTTATTCTTGTCCTATTTCTGTTTGTGCAGTTGTGCTAGTGTGAATAAGAGACAGATATTTATTCCTAGGCTAAATGGCTACTGACAAATTGCAGCTTGAATTAACAGAGAAGCCGATAATAACAGTTTACAGAAGTCATGAAGGAAATTTAGAGGCCATTTTCTTGTCAATTTTCATATTAAAGACATCTTGTTGCAAATATGACCTTGGCAGTCAGTGTAGGAAACACTGTAGCTCATACATCAGCAAAACCTCCCTTAGTGTCAGTCATATGGATGTGTTTTTGTTCTCCTTTAGGCAAAGAATACTTATACTACTGAAAATGGCAGTGGTATCAGCTGAATGTTATTGCCTTAACTTTCTTTCCATTGCTACTTCCGAAAGTTATGTTAGTTCTGTGTAATATGACAGGATGTGAGGACTGCTGCCTCCTATTTTATTATGTTAGCCTGTGATGTCATAGGTGGATGTTGATGATATGACAGTAGAGGCTGAGCTTTCCCACTAATATTCCATTACATTTTGTTGCCATGTGACAAATAGTAACAGAGGGGCAGTAAGACACCGTGGCATCTGAAATGGACCTGTGTATGAAGCAAAGACATGTCACTGAATTCCTCTATGTGGAAAAAATTGCACCCATTGTCATTCATCAACACTTTTTGAATGTTTATGAAGACCAAACAGTGGATGTGAGCACAGTGAGGCAGTGGGTATTGTGTTTCAGCAGTGGTGACAGTGATGTGAAAGACATGTTCTGGATGACAATGCACAGCTGTCACACAATGAGGGAAGAACATTTCAGGCAGCTCATCTGTGAGAACTGATAGATTACAACCAGAGAACCCCATATTGAGCTGAATGGAAGCTTCAATGCAATTGAAATGATGGTGGTAATGTTGGAATACTGCAAAATTTTCAGAAGGTGTGCATCACCGTTGAACACACAGCAGTAGAAAGAACACTGTATGCAAGTTTGTCAGAACCTATTGAACCAATATGAGGCTGCAAGTGACAGATTCCTGGACCACATAATTACTAGTGATGTGATGTGGTGTTAATACTAAAGCCAGGGTCCAGATGGTAGCCCATGGAGTGGTGACACATAAATTCCCCATTGAAGAAATAGTTAACGATGCAGTCCTCAGCAGGTAAAGTGGTATGCAACGTCCTTTGGGCTAGGAAAGAGGTGATCCTTCTGGATATCCTGGAACTCTGATGAGCCACCAATGCGGAATGCTACATTGCATCTGACTGAGCTGAAGATGGGAACTTCCAGAACTCAGGCCAGAGAAGACAGCAGCCTTTCTCTTGCAACATGACAATGCCAAGCTCTATACCAATTAGAAGACTGTGGAGCACATCGCTATCTTGGCTGGACTGTTCTACACACCCAACATATAATCTGGATTTGGTGCCTTCTGACTTCCATCTGTTTGGGTCAATGAAAGACAAACTACACAGGCAACATTTTCCTAGCAACAATGCCATCCTTGAAGCTATGAAAGAGTGGGTCACCTCTACTGCTGCAAATCTTTGTGTGCATAGCATGTGAGCTCTTACATAGCTAATGGTGGTGACTATGTTGGCAAATAGTGTTTGTAGCTGAGAATTTTCTCTATCAGTGCTGTTGTTGTGCTCTTTGTATCTGTTGTAGCTTCCTTGGAAATAAATAGAAGGCATTACTTTCAGAGAGACTTACATATTCCATTATGAAGAAAAATGAGGAGGAAAAGAAATATGCAGAATTTAAGCATGTACTCAGTCTTCTCATTCAGCTGATCTGAGATGCTATAATTGATGCAAACTCAGCACCTTCTCATAATTAAACTTCCTGAAGACAATAGTCCATATTAATCAAGGATACATGGTTACAAATGTGGGACAAGTCCGTCAAACACCCTGTTTTACTACCTCCTGAGCAGCTTCTGAAACAAATTTACCAATTATTCATTGTTTTAGAAAGGAAAAATACAATAACTTCCCAAAACTGAATAATAATTACTACTATTATTATTTTAGAAAACTGTATTAGCTTTTTCAGCAGGGGATTTGGTAGGATTAGTCTCACAAACATAATGAGGAGATGGTATGGGGATATTTTAGAAGATATTGTGGAGGAGAAAATATTGAATGGAGGCAACCACCAGTGATGTGGTCACGTCTGTGACAGCAGCAGGATGAGTCACATTGGAGAGTGTGTCAGGAGGCTGTAATACAGGCAGTGAGTGCTGCGGCACTTTGGCCTAGGCCTTCAGTGAGTGCAATATGCACCTGCTAGAAGCCATGGCTTGGATAGTCTTCATCACCCTGGTGTTGATGGGAATGTAATTTTCTTGCTTAAGTATAAGAGATAGTATTCTTACTTAAGTATAAGAGATAGTATTGTTAATACTACTCAATCACTAGTAATAGTTTCCTTTTTGTATGTGTGTGTCTTTAAACCAAATCAGTATCTAAAAATAGTGTTGCTTTAAATATGGCTTTTTTAAAGTTGTTATTTACAACTAAGGTGCAATTTTCCACAGCTGCTTTTTGTTCCTGGTAGGTAGGAGTATACTCAGCAGCACCTTCTCTATTAAGATGATGTTTGGAGTGTACTTTGATGATTCCAGCACTTCCCAAGCATTGAGTTGGCTGAAGCCAGCTGTACAGTCAACACAGTGTGCCCAGAAAACTATGCTGGGGCAGAGATGCAGTTTGTCAGGCACACAGCCAACCTTCCCTGGCACTGCAGCTAACACCTCACCTATCTGTGAATCTGCATCCATGGTGGACCAAGGTTTTTCTCCCAGAACCCTGAAGAGGTTTACATATATAACCTGGTTTACACATATAAAATGCACTCTTTAGCATCTTCATCAAAGACATCAACAGTGGGATTGAGTTCACCCTCAGCAAGTCTGTAGATGAAACCATGCTGTGTGATGTGGTTGGCATGCCAAAGATTAGGACGCAATCCAGAGAGACCTAGGCATGCTCAAGCAGTAGTCTGAAAAGAGCCTCATGAGGTTCAATGAAGCCAAGTGCAAGGTCTTGGACCTGGATAGTGGCAACCTCCACTATCAGTACAAGCTGGGGTTGAAAGGATAGAGCACAACACTGCCAAAAAGGATCTGGGGGTATTGGTGGATGGCAAGCTGGACATGAGCCAGCAATGTGCCCTCACAGCCCAGAAAGAGAGAAATTCTGGGAAAAGGAAGACTTCCCACTGTTTGAGGAGGATCTGGTCAGAGAGTATCTGGCCAAAATTGATGAGATTCCTAATGGGATACACCCATGTGTGCTGAGGGAGCTGACAGAGGTTATTGCTGTACCAGTCTCTATCATCTTTGCAAGATCTTGGCAAATGGGAGAGGTGCCTGAAGACTGAAAGATAGCCAGTGTCACTGCAGTCCTTAAAAAGGGCAAGAAGGAGGATATGGGAGAATAAAGGCCAGTTAACCTCACTTCTACCCTGGAAAGGTGATGGAGCAACTTGTTCTGGATGCCATCTACAAGCAATTGGAAGAGAGGAACGTTATCAGCAGTAGTCAACATGTTTTCACCAAGGGGAAAGCATGCTTGACCAACCTGGTAGCTTTCTATGATGTCATCATTGTCTGGGTACATGGGGGGAGAACAGTGGATGTTGTGTACCTTGACTTTAGCAACATTTTACACCCATATCTTTGTTATGAAACCTCGAAAGTGTGGGATAGATGAGTGGACAGTGAAGTTAATTGACAGCTGTCTGACTAGCAGAGCTCACTGCATCAGCAGTGCAGTGTCTGGTTGGAAGCTTATAACGAGCAGAGTTCCCCTGGGGTTTGTACTTGATTTGACATCTTCATCAATGGCATCATCTTTAAATGTTGAAGGAAAAAACATTCTGGTATAACTTAGTCCATCCACTCTTTGATAAGTTTAAATCATGGCAACAGATCACTTGAATTATCTAATCTCTTTACCAATTACTCCATCAGCAGACACTAGCATCCTATGCCAAAGAGGTATCCCCTTGATATTTGATTACCTAAGTATTTGAGAAACTAAATCATAATCTTCTGAGTTTCTGATGCAGCATAGGTAAATAAGTGATAATTAAAAAAACTTCCTTTTACTGTGGAACTAGTTCTTAGCAGTAATGAATAAGTTATGAAAATTAAAACATAAAGCCCAGCTTGAAATGTGTACTTGCAGAATGCATGATCAGGCAAATGTTCGTTTTCATAAAAACAACTTTTAATGTGTATCATAGCTGAGCAGATAGATTGCACTGCAGAACTAGACAGAGTGCTAAATCACTGTATAAATCGCTCTTTTGTATAGAACTTCAGTAAAGACTGGACGGAAACCAATAACAAAATATTTTTGTTTTTCCTGTTAAACTTGATAGTGTGCCTGAATTAAGTCTCTTTACCCCACACCTTAGTAGCATGGAATACTGTAATAAAATTCTGTATCAGAATAAATAAAGTATGACAAGAAATTGACTTCAGAAACGCTAAGCACAAATGAAGCCAAATGACTGTACAATCTGCCTAAATTCTGAGTTGGAGAAAGAAGACAAATTGCAAGTTGGACAGAGTTTTAGATACTGTTTCTTTAAAACATTAATGATGTGACAGTCATGAAATAAGCTGATAGAAAAATTAGCTGTTTAAATTAGACTCAACTTGGAAAAACAGCCCTATAAATATTTTTCAAAGGTTTTTGGTGAAGCTATTGCTTGTGCAGAATTAATTGTAATGTCTTTGTTTAGATTTTCCACTTCTTTTAATGACCTGTGTTAGTGTTTTGTGTGGTTGACTACCCTAGAAAATTAGGAGTCCATTAGTGCATAGATTGTTATGTAGATTTGAAATGTTGGATGGGCAAGGGAAATTCAAGTCAGGGAATAGAATTTATTTGCAAAATACAGCAGAATGAACGTATAAGATAGATTAAAAGCAAAGTTTCTTTTTCTTTTCCAGGTGGTTCAAACTGGTGACTGTGGTAAAGATTCTGGGTGTTTTTAAATTCTTTACTGATGGCTCTGGGTATTTTCATTACAATAAATACATATTTCTTATTAATATTTTAATCCAAACAAAATTTTGTTAAATAATAGGAAGACAACATTTTCTGTCTTGTTGCTAGTTCTATCAGCTATACAGTTGGACAGATGGTCATGATCATGTCCAAGAACTATGCCGTGTTTCTGATGAGCTAACAAGTTCTCATCTGAAGTATGGGCAAAGAATGAAATCAAAATGCAGTCAGGCCTAAGTACTTCCAATCCTCACAAAATCCTCCATTTTCTCCAGCAGACTAAAAAAGTAGTTCATCAAATAAACATTTTAAGCCTCAATGTAATATAAACAAGACTTATTACTTTATAATCTAAGCCTTGTTCTGTTGTCCTGTTTAGAGTATGCCATCTTATTCTCAGGAGAATATTTCCAGCATCAAGCTAACAGAATATACTGCCGTTGTCAGAAAAAATGCACTCCAGCAAGACCAGGAGGTGTACTGAAATATTGCAGTAGATTTCTGATTGTAAATCAATAAAAGAAACAGAAATAGAAATGTTGTGAGTGCACACAGGCAGTTAAGTGGTCATTACTGTTAACTTTAATACTTGAAGGTGTTACATGGCCATTGGGGAACATGTGACCCTGAGGGAGGATTCCACATTTGACACATGGGATTTATCTTAAGATCTAGTTGTTCAATTTGAAAAAAAAAATAGAAACCTCTTAACTAGAACTTTGCATCCTGAACTCGGAATCTTTCCCTATTCATTAGCGGCTTTGTTTGATGTGAAAGTTTTTGAAATGTCTACACTTATACATTTTTATTGCTTTAATTTCTTCTATCCGATCATTTCAGAACCTAAATCCTACTTAAACTCAATCAGAACTCAATCAGAAATCTGAAGCTATGTGCTCATCTGTGGGAGTCCTTGACAAGTCTTAATGAACACAGTAGCTTTCAAGTGAGTTGAATGTGTTCAGGAACTACTGAGCAGTTGTGATTGTTTTATATGAAACTGCAGCTGCAGGAGGAGAGAAGTTTGCTCTGCTTTATTCTCAAATACAAACCAGACAGTCTTGGGATCAAGTACCAGATACTTAGATTTCTCTTTTTCACAGATTTTCTATTTTTTTCATCAGTGTGTCCCAGTTTCACTGGGAGAAGTATAGGAAACTCTTTCAACTTTGTGTAATACTTGATGTTAAATATTTTTGAAGAAGGCTTAGGAAATTTGGTTTAAAATCCTTCAGGCTGGGAAAAGTGTTGGGTCTCAGTCTTCTACTGCCAGGGCAAATAGTGGATGTAATTTTTTATAATACAGTATTTAAAAAAATGCCTCAGTTTGGACTCTGGATACTGAGTGGGCAATTATGTATTTCCTAAAGTGCTCTCTCTGCATTTAGGAGGTGGAGAAGAGCAGGATTTTGGGAATATCTCTGTGCTTAGTGCCTTCTTAGATGTCTAGGTGTCTGAGAGAAGTGCTTTCTTGAATTGCTTAATACCTCCATATCCCATTTAAAGAACATCTGCTGCTAACAAACTATTGGCTGCTCTATACCTAAAATCTAGATGTCAAGGCACCAGCCTTATACTTGATAAAAAAGGGGCAAATTATATCTACAGCATTAAGAATGGGAAGAGAGATAATGTGATACTTAGGTCTTTGAAATGCTTTCTGAGAGCTTGCCTTTTTATTCATCTGCTAAGTGCTTTATTTTTAGCAGAGGGAAAAAAAATAGGAAAAAAGCTTACATTCAAGTAACTCACATAATTTGAGTAGATGGTTCTTTCATAGTTATTAGTGGTAAATGGTGATACTGTCATTAAACCACATAGAAAATGCATACTTGTATGAAGAGGGAATCCACACAAATTTTAAAATGTGGTTTCTGTGCCTGCAGAAAGAGATGAGACAGGTGGAATAGCACCCAAATATGGCACGTGGGAAAGATTATTTTTTAAATCTAGTGGCTAAGAAACTACATCTTAAAATAGAAATACCTGAATAATGCTTTAAATTTAAAATCACAAGGAGGATCTAAAATAACAAGAAGTATAGAGGTGTGAGGAATGGTGAGTTATGGTCAGTCCACAGCAGTTTCTCTCTAATGCTCTTTTGTCCTCACACTTTTCCCTCCTCCAGCCTGAGTCCTCTCCATGAACCACAGTTCTTCATGAGCTTCTCCTGTACTGGTCTTTCCTGTGGGCTGCAGTCCTTCAGGATAGCCCTGCTCCTGCAGCATGGCTCCTCCACAGGTTGCTGGGGAGCCTCTGCTCTGGTACCTGGAGCACCTGTTTCTTTTCTGACCTCGTTGTTCACAAAGCTGTTGATCTCAGGATTTTTCCTCACTTTTCACTCTTTATCTGATATTTTCTCTCCTTTATTGAACAAACTTTGCCAGACATGCACCCTTTTGGCTGCTGAGCCTGTATGCCCTGTAGTAGTGCCACTGGACCCATCTAGAACTGGCTGTGCTGGGCATGAGGCAGCCCCAGCTTTGCCTCATGCAGGAGCCTCACAGCATCTGCCAGCACCTTGACACCTGCACACAATACAGCAATGTAGATTTGAATTCTCACTAAAACAGCTAGAATTAGTGGATAGATGTCCTACTAAAGTGCCACTACTGGTTGTCTTTTTAAGTTTATAGCATCCAAGATGAGTGGCAGAGGTGCAACCTCGTGTAATTTCTAGCACAGTTACTTACTTCACAGTTTAGGTTTTTGTAGTATAATGTTCAATTGAAGTGCAATTTGTGGCTTGATCTTTAAAGCTATTGCTGAGCTGGTGGGTAGAAAATCACTAAATGTGCTGTGACCTGCTCCTGAGGAGGTATCTAAGAGATGCATGAAATACTTCAGTTTCCTGAAGCTATTAAGAAGGAAAAGTCAACCTCTGACCACAAAGACTGAACAAGCGCCATGGCACAAGCTCAAGCAGGAGATGAATACAAAGTACTACTACATCTTTTTTCATGTTTACCTTTTTTTCTCAGTGCCTCACTACAACTTATTATTATTACTGTTACTGGAAGAGTGAATGGCTTGATGTTGCCTTGTGGTATGGGGCTGTTTTGTGAAAGAGGCAGCAGCCTGAGGATGCTTTTGCAGTAGATGACAGAAGAGGTGTGTGATAGTTCATCTTTGCAGTTACAAGAAGCTCTGGAAGGAATCTGAAGTTGCTAATGTGGATAAATGTGTGGAAAAGGTAGAAGAGGCTGTCGTAATACCTAGTTTATCCTAGGGGTAGGTCATAGAATCTTAAAATCATTTATGTTGGAAAAAACCTCTAAGTTCACCTGTCGATCCAACAACTCATCCTCACCATGCCCACTAAATCACATTCCTCATAGCCAGTGGAGTTGTCTAAGCAGCAAAAACACTATTTCCATAGAATAAACTATTTTCTGCCTTTTGTGAGGATATATAAAAAAGATAATAGCCTACTTCTGTTACAAGTTATTCAATTAGCAGAAGTGGTGGAGAACTGCTCTGGGATCTGAAATTGCCAATTCATCTAATGACCCATGTAGATGTTTCAGGTTGGTTCCATGTGACTTGTGTGGGAAAGGGATTCTTTTTCACTGTTGCATTTTTAATTAGAAAATTTCACTAATGAGTACATTAAAAGGGCATTTAAGCCAAGAATCAAGTTAAGAAATGCCAGCATCAGTATGCTACAGCATATTTGATGAGGGACACCAGAGATTCAGTCTCCATTTTAATGGGTAGTTGACTCATTACTAAATTTTCTTTGAAGAAAAATTAGTATTTAAAAAAAAAAAAAAAGAAAAATAGACCTGTGATTGTTTAGAATGAAGACTATAGACATTTGAACAAAAATATTACCTTTTTCTAGTTTTTTAACCACTTCAGTCCTGATGGCCTTTATTACTGTCCTACTTCTTCTTGCAGAAGCTGCAGGTCTTAGTGATTTCCCATCTTTCAACTGCTCTTTGTCAGGTTTCTCACTCACCTTACCAGGGCTTAGATAATCCTGCCCCTGCTTGAACTCTAGAAATGCAGGAGATGAAACTCTAATGAGAAGTGAACAGGATAAAGGAACTAAAAGACTCCCTATAAAAGGGGAGAGGGTGAAGAAAAGCAAAAAATAGGGTTTTGGTTTTTTTTTAAATAATAATTACGTAGATTTTGAATAGTAGTGTGATATGAATTGAGCTTCTTAGTCTAAATGCAGACTGATATAAACCAAGAGAACTGTTTAGTGAGCACATGGAAAAGAATCAAATCAAATAGCTGTTTTGTTTTCTTCTTTTATTAGGTAGGATTTCACCTTATAATCTCCTTTCATTTGCTACAGGACAGAATATTCTAGCCATCCTACTGTCTTACTTCCTGTTGCTCTCTGCAAAATAATCTCTGTTTTCTCTTATATGTTACTTTTTTTTGGAGAACATCAAAAACAGAATCAAAGTTTCATCTTGGTCTGTTTAGTAATGGATACCCCACTATAAAATTATCCTTTAAAGCATTTTTCAAACATCTTTTTAAGCATGGGCTAAAACTTGAGTCTGTTTTTGTCCCTGTTGCTCTCAGTGTTGCTGATCCATTGTATAACCAGAATATTTTGGGGTGGATTGTTTTTTTTTTCTGAACTAGATCAGGTGGGATCCAGTACAATCAAAATCTTGTTTTCCTGTGAATCAAGAGTTATTTTATATATCAAGTGTTAAGGTTTTTTGTTTGTTTGTATGCATGTTTTTGCTGTTGGTTTTTTTTACCTTCATCTTTTATCAGAAAATCTGGATCCACTTGTTGTAATGCTATTTTAAAATTCTTATTAAAGTTTATCACTCTTGGCTTTTGTTTGTTATATGATTTTATTGAGCTATATATTCTTATGTCTTAGAAAATAGGTAATGACATTTGGAAAAGAATTAAAATGCGGTATGTCTGATATGGTATTATCAGTGAAGCATGGAAAAACAAAAATAATTTCTAAATTATACTCATATTAATATACAATTGTTGTTTCTTCCTTTGATTGCAATCCTGAAGAGCCTGTCATTTATGAGATTCCTTTCAGGGAGCACTAGGAAGAAAACAAATACCATCCGAGCACGAGAAAATACCCTTAGCTATGTTTTAGTCATTGCAGTTAGCCATTGTATTGACTCTATCTATATTGCATATGACAGATATATTCAATGAGTAAAAAGAATGTAATCCACTCTTTCATTATTCAGATTAATAATATAGTGATGTCCTTCAGAGCCAACCTCATAAAACTTTAGTTTCCGACTCAAATGTTATTAGAAGGGTGAGCTAGACTTCTAAACAATGACAATTTGATGATTAGAATATAAAATGTGGTTCAAATAAAGTAGTATCTCTGGTGTAATGGGAAGGAAGAGCAAAAAAGCCTGGAGGAAAATGAGACACTGATGCTTATCTACAGTACTTCCACAGCTGGAATTGTTGTCATTGGGTATATATAAAAATGTGTTTTTTCCAACTAAGTATGGTACCCTCTACTTCTGTGTGTAGTGTTACATATATTCCCATTTTATAGATATGCTTTATGTAACCTTTGAAAATGTACCTTACCTTCTTCCAGCACTCTGCAGGCCAAGAGATAGGCAGAAATAATTGTAGCAAGATGCTTTTTCTTTACAAATCCTCAGAAATATTATGCACACAGTTATTGCTGCATTTCTGGTTTCTCCAGGAGCTCATTTTATCCTGCTACCTGTTTATGCTTAGATTTATCTCTGGTTTCCTCTAGCTCCTATTCTCTACTGTGCTCCTGCTCTCCAGACTCTTGATTGTTCCTGCCATGTCATTTGAGGAGCTTAATGATCTGGCATTGAGATCATTCAGAATGTTTGTTCTTTAGAGTACAGAGGTGAGAGTGTCAGTTAAGCTTCTGTCTTGAAGGTTTCCCTTGTCTTGGTTCACATCCCACCACTTTGTAGGTGCACAGAAGGGTACAACACATGAGCACTTCTCCCTTTCCTTGCTATCTCCCCCATACAATTTCAGTGCATCATAATTTTTGTGTGTCACACATTTCACACTTAAAGTTTGACACCTTGGAATTTCATGGCAGATTTTTTTGCTAGGAGCTTCATCTTCTAGCCAAGCTGTTTCCCTCTTCCTACAAAGCAGGTGCAAAAAGCAGTTAAGACTTCTTTTTCCATATGTAGACATTTATGTAAGTAGCTGAATTGCGAAGAGTAGCAACCACCTTGCAGCTGTCTTTGATTCCTTCAGTGATTCTCACTTTGGAAGCAGTACACTTGCTTATTATGTAAGGGTCACCTTCAGAGGTGAGCCACTTTGATGAAAAAGAATGTAACAATCAGAACTGCATGTAGTATTTGATTCACCATTCAAAACAATTCAAGCCCAATTTCTTACAGAATGTACTGGGCAATTTCACCACCTCATACAATATTTTTCAAATGAGTTTTTCACTATTTATGTATTTATTTATCACTACCATTAAGATGGCAATGTCAGTCCTCCTTGATTTTATCTATACAGTTTATTTCCTTGACTCGCGAAGGCTGTAGTCTTCAAATGGTGCCGTAGTCTGGACTGGAGTCAAAATGTTCAATCACATACACAAGCCATTCTTTGCAGGGTCAGAGCTGAGGCCTGATTTCATCACAGTCTGATTGCAGGTAATTTCTTCCAGTTTCATTATTATCTCTTTATAGGTATACTTAGGAATTTATGCAGGAGTTATTTAAAATCATTTGGTCTAGGGGAGTTGTACTTGAAGCAGTTAGAGTACCAGCCATGCTGGGATATATGGCTTTTATGTAAGCTTAATCCTTGGTGTTACACCATTTTACAAAGAAACCTTTACCTAAAGAAAGAAAGGTATCCTGGTACTGCTTGGCATTTTGCCCTGTGACAGTGTCCAATGCACAGATAAAAGCAATGTTCCTTCTCTTTGGGAAATGTGGTACGCCTTTCTAATTTGGATCAGAGTGAATAGCAATGCCAGTGGATGACTGTTGCTTTCATTTGTTTTCTTGGAAGGATTTGTTGAAAAGGCAGTTTTGGCTCATAGTGACAACAGACATGTGGACCAGCTGTCATGTGCATGAGCACTCACAGATTTGGCTTTGAAAGATAAGTCTTGGGAAAAGAAGGAGGTGAGGAAATGCCACTTATGGCACTGTGCGTACAAGTTGTGGAGAAGTGTGAAAGTTGTGGGAAGAACATGTTGCATTGAAATCTGTGAGTACATGGCTGGAACAGTGGCTGGGGTTAGCTGGTACTCCTCCTCCAAGGGGAATATTTTATCTTGACATTTATGTGCTGCTGTCATGCTGTTTATCTAATGTGCAGCTGCTCATAAAGTGCCATCCAGCTGACAGTCCCATCCTGGAATCAAACATGAAACCACAGTACAATGCCACTTGTTCCTTTGGGTTCCCTCTGATGCACTTTAGAGGAAGAGAGGGTCAGAAATGCTTTCACCAGGCATAGTCTGGATTAAAACCAGAAAAAGAAACAAGTGATAACAAGCAAACTTATATGGTCGCTATCTGGTGATTGCTACCTGGCATCCAAAACTCCTTATCCACTACTTGCTGAGCTAGGTCACTATGCAACGTGAGTGGGAGATATACATACCCACTCCATACAACTATTCTTTGTGCTATGAGTGCTGGGAGGGAATTTAGCAGAATAAATGTTTCCAAACCCCAAATGCCTCCCACAGTCTTCATTTTAGTTGAGATAATAAGGTAATTCTACAAGTTTAGGTCATGTTTCTTGTAAGGCATAAAAGCAGCAGGCTGTTTTATTCCCACGTCAGGGTAGGTTGCATCATTGTGAAGGTTCTGTTTTTGCTTTTTATTCTGTTTGCCTAAAATATTTCCCTTTTGGCTGCAGCATTACAAGGCAAGTGTTTTGCAGTTCAGGAAGTATCATTTTACTTACGTCATGGCTAAAGCATTTACATCTTTTACTACAGGACAAATGATCAAGACAATATAACAAAGGATCTTGTATGACGTATACTATTACATACAAGATACTGTAGGTCATTCCTGGAGTAAAGCATAATGAAAATTAACTGATGGTTAATTAACTAAAATTTTATATTCAAAACTTAATTATCATAGAAGATTTTTTTTTCCGAATCCATATTTTAATGACTCTGTTTAGTGATGCACTGAAAGGAATGCACTTTCTTAGAATAACTGATTAATAAGGAAGTCATATTGCTATGGATTTATAAGACATAGCTAATTCTGGAAAAATATTTACTTCTACATGCATTGCACATAGCTAGCTCAAAATTCCCTTTATTTTTTCTCAAAAAAAAAAAAAAAAAAATAGAACAGTATTTTACTTAAAGAAGCCATGATACATGATTGACATTTTCCAGAAAATGTATAAAAATGTTTTCCTATTTTCATGGATAATATATCTTTGGATGTTTAAAAAATAAATGCAAATAAAGCTACAGAAAGGTATCAAATACAATCTAAGGAAAATCACTGTGTCATATTATTTTGTGTCTTTTAAAATTAGATTTTTATTTGTAGTGAGTGAAGTAAAACAACAGATACTACAGTTTTCAAGAATATTCATTCTTCCTATCTTCTACAGTCTGAATAATCTGCAGTTTTTCTTCTATCTATGAATGGTCAAAATCTTTTCAATCCTTTCCAAGAAATAAGGAACTTAACTATTTAAGTAGGAAATGCACAAATGTCAAGATTTACACTGTACTTGTATACCTTTCTGTAAAACTGCAGTCCTAGGATTGTGATTCAGATCTGGTTTACATTCTGAATTTTTAAATAGGAAACTCATTAATTGAAATAAAATTAAAAATAGTAATAATAATAAAAAAAAAAACAAAAAAAAAACCCCAAACACTGTTTCAGTCATGCCAAATTGAAAATATAATCATGTATCTCAATTTGTGAAGTGTTACTGGGGCTCTAATCAGAAAGTATTATGTAATAAGCTTAAGTGCATTTCTGATGATATTTTCCTCATCAGTGCACCTAATTTAATTCCTGTATTTGATTAAGAAGGACAATGATGTAGGAATTTGTATAATTTTTTAAAAAAGAAGGGTGAATATTCTTACGAGGAAAAAACTTACTTCTACAACTTCAATCTTCCCTAGTTATTTAAAATATTCTAAATTCTATCCTATCACTCTGTCTTAAAATAAATGTACATAATTTCAGTTCCGCATGATTGCATTAAGGAAATAGGTTGCATGCGCAGTCATTTTGTTTAAGCAGTTGTGCATTCTAGTTCACTTCTATGTTTATACAGCTAAAGGCTGTCTGTGAGAGAGTATCTAACATGTAGCAAATAATTAAGAGCTTGGTTTTCATTGTCTATAAAAAGCAATGAAATGCCTAATTGTTCTTACCATCTAAATCTTTTGAACAGAGAATTAAAGGTTTTAGCAAAATGTCTATGGAATGTATTTCATACATGTCCACTTTCCATTCCACTGTATACAGTGACAGGACTCCTCAGGTAGTGGAAACTTAGGACAAAGATTCTCAAAGATATAAGGTAGCTGCAAATGCTGCCTGTTAGTGGAACTGTGACTCATCCAGTTGCTGTTTCCCAGACTCCTGCCCCATGCCCTGCCATACTCTGCCATGCCTGTTGTCCCAAGCTGTTGGAACTCAATGATCTTTAAGGTCCCTTTCAAACTAAGCTGTTCTATGATACTCAGTGGTTTCAGATCTGTGTACTGACGTGAACATGCTCTGTCTGGAGCTGGGAGCAGAGAGTAGTGTGCTGGATTGCACAGCAGATGATAAATTCTGATGGCCAGAGCATCTTCTGCATTTCTAAGAGGGAGTAATGCAACAATGGATAATTGAGGATTTTAATTTTTACTGTCAGTGTAAACCTTAAACAAGATTGAGACCTTTGACTCTTTAAGAAAGGAAGAAAACATACTGCTTGAAACAGTAGTCAATCAAAGCAAGTGTTCTTGGAGGTTCTATTATATGCAAGAAGATCTAGAAAGGGCTCTCTGCAGAGAAGCTTTGAGAACTTTTCTTGTTACACAGTGTAACTTTACCTGATTTCATCCTGGTTACTGCATTTCCATCTATTCAGCTAGCTGCTCTTCACAACAAATGACTGCTTTCGTTTTCCTCCCTAAAATAAGTTTTGCTGCAACCTACTCTAGTCCATCTACTTTAATTGGGGAATTGGACCAGAAGCTCTCCAGAGGTGACTTCCAATCCCTATGAGTCTGTGATTATCATGTCATCGAGAGATAGAATATAGCAATAACTGATCTTGAGACACTGAGGGCTCATCAGCAGCGTATAGCATTTATTGGACCAGAATATACTGGCACTCAAGTATTGACAAGAGATCATATTGCTGACAGCCATTTCAAGAAGAATTGATTTAGTGCTTGGACATAATGCAGAATCACCTAACTGTACATTATTCTTGATCATATTTTTTCCTATTCAACTTTCCAGATAACTCAGAACGCTCCTCTTGTAATATACTGATTCTTTGCTACCATAGAAAGTATTTTTGAACATCTAATTTGAAAATTTATTACTGTAATTAATACCATAAAACTCCTGTCTTCATCATGGTATAGGCAGCTTCTTTGTAGTAGTGGTGTTCTCCTCCTCCCGTGTTTTATTCCTAATGCTGAACTTACGAGTGTTTCACTGTCTTTACTATTCGCCACTGATGAAGTTCTTCAGTGTTCTGTCAGAATAGGATAGTTTTGGCTGAGGCCTAATCAATACAGAAGTGACAATTACTTAATGTGTCCTGTAAGCTGTACTTAGTGTTTATTTAAATTAGCGTAGTATTAAATCCCCATATTTATCTTGTGGTAGATTATAGCCTCTAAATCACCCCCACCCCCTCTTTTTTTTTTTTTTTTTTTTAATTTTAAAGATTATTTATTTATTTCTTTATTCATTCATTTTGCAAAACTGCCTTCTCACCAGTTACTCATCTTCAGTATTTTTTCACTTGCTTATTTCTACTTGATTGCAGGACAGCTTCTGCAGTTTCTTCCCACCTTCCCTACCCCACTTTCCCCCCCAAATCTCTAATTCCTAAAAATTATCTTGATTTATTTGCCTTTATTTTTTTCCCAAAACAAACATGTCATGCTCTTCCCAACTTAGTGTAATTTTTAAGTTTAATAAACTTATTTTCTACTCCATCATCTGGACTGCTGTTGAGAATACTGAACAGCAACTGACTCAGAGGAATCCCTGTGACAGTTTTTTTGTTTTGTCTTTTTTTGTACATCCACCCATGTACATTATGTTGCAAAGCACAACTGCTTCCAACTGAGTCATTTGGTTGTTCCCCCTGCTATTCATGTGCCTGTGCAAAATTTTCACACTCGTGGCTGAGTACTTTTTAAATCTGACTAATATTTGTTTGTACTTTCCCAAATAGTTCAGAGATACAGCCATTTTCTTTTAATTGTATTTAAAGCTTAAAATGGATGCTAAATCAAGGAAAACTAGGGTCTCAAATTATGTCATCCACTGCACTGCATGTACAATTGAAAATGTAAACAGAGTTCGGGAGTTGAGAGAGAATTTTGATGATTGGTTGTATTTAAAGTTTTTAACATCTTAAGAAGATATATTTGGAGGATAGAGTAAATGTATGTCTATGTATGTGTACTTTTCTTTAGCAAACCTATTTGATATATTCATTAAGTATCTACTGCTTGTTCTTTTTAAATAAGGAAAAAATGTCTATGCTTTTGTTTTTTTGACTAATTGTTACTCAAAGTCTTCTTTAACTTGTAGTTGTGTTGGGGAAGTCTGTGATAGTTGTCAGCAGCCTGGAATAATGGCACAATTCAGAATAGGGCTCTTGTTTGAATCTCTCCCAGTTTGTGTTGTCAGAGACTTGGCTCAAAATATTGAAAAAGACCTCAAAGTGTCTGTTTTCTAATCAAGGAAAAGTAGAGTTGATTTTATACTTCTGTAAGAGTATACTGATTTCAATTTAAGGCAGAGTTTTATCATGAATATATCTGGCTGGGACAATCTAAAATATAAATATTACTTTTAATATTTACCAGCATCTGTAATGGCACTACAATTTCATTGCACAGTAAAATAATTGAAATCTCTCAGATATGAGACTTTTCCTGGTCACTGAATGATAGCTTTTGAACAGCAACTGCAATTTCAGAATTCACAGCTTTATGAAAAATGACTGCTAAATAAATATGTACAGTAAATCAAATAGTTTTACAATATTGTGGGGAATGTACACAGAAAATAAAGACAATAGGAGATATACTAAGCAAATATTTAAAAGCAAGTTATGATAGATAATAAATAATGTATAGTCATATTGAATGTTTCTGAAATGTGTATGTGACAAGCGTTAAGAAAACTCTCAAAATCTTCATCTAAAGAGCAAGTCTATATTCTTTTCCATGATGCAGCAGTTCATAGATTCGCCTAGAATTTTTATAAATAAGCCATCATCTAATTTTTTTCTGTGTAATTTATCTTATCAGTATAACTTTCTGAGCCTCCATGAACTTTAGAAGTAATTTGTTACATTTGAAATAATGCACTGTGCATTATTTTTTTTCATGCTTATGAATTTATAGCATCTGAATGCATTTCTACTGAGTGTTTTCACACATTCTTTAAGAGATGCATATGTTTCTGACAATTTCCCTGAGGATTTGTGGCACCAAACTTTATTTTTGACTGTATAATTTTAAGCTGGTATCTGTTCTTAAAACCTCATATTGGACCTGCTACAACATTGGTAATATTTCTGTCTGTCTTAAAATAAAAATGTTCAGAACTTATTTAGGGGTGTATTTCCAGTTAGCTTATGCAGGTATAGGAACTGGGACAATGCCTGAGCTTCTCTGTATTAAATAAAACCAGCAGGTTCCTTCGGTTCCAGCACTGACTCCTTCACTTCAGACAGTTAAACAGCTCCTTTTCTGTTGCTACTTTTCCTTTCCACACCTGCATTGAAGATTTCCACAGTGCAAAGACAATGCTACCTTCAAGCTGTCAGCTTCATGGTTGTAGGTTTTCTTTCTTTTTTTTTTTCTTTTTCTTTTTTCTTTCTTTTTTTTTTTAGGAGTAAATGACAACAGTTATATCTAGAAGCTAAGAAAGAACTCACATGCTGGTGTACAAGGCATGCAAGGTTATCAGACAATTACGAAAAGACAATTTGGAAACATCTGTCTGTTGTGTGATAAAAGCAACATTTCTTAGAGCCATCTGTCTACTTTTGGATTAGCTTTAGATTGTGGAAATAACCTGCCTTTGATTAAGGTGATGAGGTTATTTTTCCTTATTACAACTGACTAAAATTATAAGTAGATTTAATGTGGTATATAATGATTCTGAAAGGGAAATGTATTTGTCTTAGATTAGAAATAATGCAACATATTCAAGGTGCATTCCACTGGTGGATTTTTTTCTATTTTTATTTTTCCCTTCCCTTATTGTGTTGAAATGTTTTTCTGCCAGACTTGGGGAATAGTCAAAGCAGATGCTGTTTTGTCAAGATTCCTGTTTAGAAAAATTCAAAATTATCTGTCAAGTATTTAGTCCCTATAGGGTGTTCTTTTTTTCTGTAATTTTTGATGAAGTGATGGTAGTGTGTAGAGGGTTGTTACTGCAATGTGGATTTTTTACCTGTTATAGTTCCACTCAGTAAGTTTTTAATGAACAGCTTGTAAGAGATTATTCTTTTACATCATTGTCTCAAAGCTTGCTGGGGACACAGATGGACAAGTCCAAGCAAGTCCTGGGCAAGGGTTGAGAAATCCTTTGTCTGGAGAACACTGATGGACAAGTCCTGGGCAAGAGTTGAGAATTCCTTGGTCTGAGGGACACAGATGGACAAGGCCAGGGGCAACGAGAGAGAGAGAAGCTGCAGCTTAATGGCCGTGAAGCGGTCTTTTGCATGGACTTATTTTAAAGAAGATGGCCATTTCAGGGGGTACTCACATGACTCTTACCCAAGCGCCCAAGAATGCCACACTGGCAGAAGAAGAAGAATAAAAAGGGGAACCTATAGCCATGAGGTTTAGGTTTTTCTGGCAACAGATTCCTCATGAAGAAGAAGAGGTTTCTGCCATGAGAAGCCTCACGACCTGCCTCTCTCCCTCCTGGACTTGCTCTGCGCTCTACCAGCACGCTGAAGAAGAACAAAGGTGTCTGCCATCATAGTCCTCACTACGGAATTCCTGCATGCTGACGGACTCTCCTAGGCCTGCTACCTGAGTCCTGCTGCTTCCTCCTGGATTGGCTCTGTGACTTCTTCCTGCTACCTGCCTGCTGCCCAAGGCCGGCCACGCTGCTGCTCTCCCCCCCTGCTGCTTCTGCCTCGGACTTTCAAAACGGTGTGCAGTGGGACCACTGCTGGATCCTGTGGTGACTATCCCCGCTTTACACAATTCTTGCTTCTTTCCTATCTTTTCTATCGCCCTCCTTCCCTTCCCCGTCTCCTTGATTAGGATTCATAATAAACTGGTTGGACCAACATTTGAACCATTGTTTCTTAATCTCACGCCATCTCCCTCCTATAAATTGCAGTGAGACACAGCTTTATCCTGTTTTTATCATTTTGAATATGGCTAAATTCTTGCACATTATGCAAGTGTTTCATTTTATTTCCTCCACTGTTTGGTGGACTTAAAGCTGTGTTCATCTGTCAAGATGGTGATGAGAATCCACTTTCAAACAAAATGGTCCAACAAGAATGAAAAGCTGGCTATGTTGCCTCCTGATTCAGTGGGAACAGCAGATATGTTTTGAGAATAAGGAAGGATGTTGATTTCACCAATTAACTATGCTTGAGAGAAGTCCATAACGTACAAATATAAACTCAGCCACCATTCAGGATTCTTGTGTATCTTTGTGAGTTCTTCCAGACCTTTTTAAAATGTGTTTTTTTAGGAGTCATTTTTTTTTGTGGTGTCCACTGGTCAGGAAGGAAAGAGAGGGAAGTACCAATAAGACCAGGATTTTTCTTAATGAAAATTTGCTATGAGTATATTGTTCTGAGTAAAAAGTTGAGTGTGATATTATAAATATTTTGATGATTTTTTGATTTTCTTTTTTTTCTTTTTTTTTTCCCACAATCCAAATGGTCCAAATGCAACTTCTACTAGAGTTATGCTACTTTTTTTTAGGGTTATCAATGACATACAGAAAAACTGATGAGTCTTATTTATAATGACCTAAACTGTACCACTCATATCCAGTTAGTACAAAAATTTTGTTATTTAGATATCTAATAAAGTACACTTAGTGAGTCTGTAAAACAAGCAAATTTGCACAGCTGATGAATGTATGCATTTTTATAAACTTTCTAGGTGATAGAGTTTTTCTTCCTTTTATTGTGAAGATGTTAGTAGTGCAGGAAGTTCAAGTCAGCCTAGCAATTAAACTTTTTTCTTTCTAAGAGGACTGTCTGCAAGATGGCAGAAAATAATTTGACCTCAACTCAATATCTGTGAAGATATAACTAGGTTTTTCTTGCAACTGTCAGTTGTTAAATGATTGATGAATAGCTTACAGTTGAAATACATTCTTTGCAAATAATTTTTCCAGCAGTGTTTGCAACAGTGGTTTCAAGATTTTCTGCACAATTTTATTGCAGCTGATCTGCAACAGAACACAATAAAAGTGTTTTAAGTTTATGATTCTGCCCATATCCCTTGTGCATGTGAAGATTACACCACAAACACGTTTCATAGAATAGATTCTATGATCTCTCCATTGCTTATCTAGTGCCTTTAGCATGATAGATATTCTTCTATCACTTCTTGATTCATAATTGTTTCACTTCACAGTAGCATGAAATTCTAAAACAGCAGTCTCATGCCTAAGAAGTCCCATCCTGACACAAACAATAAGGGGACGCTGCTGCACCTAAATGAAAGAAATCTAGATATATATGTACAAGTAGCTATGAGTTGGGAAAGAGAAAAAAATATGCTTCTAAATAGATTTTTTTCTTCTGTTTATCTCTTTTATCCAAGTTTATTTCCTTAGCCAAACAACATGTTGCAGTGCCAGGCTCTGATCTCTAAGCAGGTTCTTTCCAGCAAGTTTATGCTTTTCAGAGTCACGGTTCATTATTCTAACAGACACACCACATCATTTTGCATATCCTTTATATACTATTTCCAAGGAAACATCTCCCACTTCCAGGTCCATCTGCATTTTATTTTAGCCAAAAACACTGCTTTTGTACATTAAATTGTACTCGCAGGATATGTTAATCAGGATGCAGCTCCTTTGTCTCCCTTGTATCTGAAGTAAAAATCATATGATTGACACTCTTCCATGACTTTAATGAACAAGGACTGTTCACAGCTATCTGCTCATGTATTGCAAACAAAATGAACCAGCAGCCATTTTATTTTCTGTAATTTTCTAATTAAAATAGTCAGTTTTCTTAAGTATGAATGAAAAATGAGCGGGATGGTATACTCTGAAATTATCCTCCTACTTTACTTTTCTGAATTTCCCTTGCACACAGCTTTTTAAGATATTTTTGATATTGCTACCATATTTGTCAGTATTGAGGTAATATTGAGGTATTGTGTATAACACAGTGGATGGAATACCTGTCATATCAAACTTTAAATGGGGAATTTATAAGATATCTTTTCTAGCCTCAAAAGCTTAATAGGTATTCAGAAACCAAAGGATGAAAATAAAAAACTGCTGTGTTTTTATTGTTTGCATATTAATTAACTTGCTAAATCATAAAAAGCCTATAGTTGGCTGAAAATTATAGTTCTTCTTCCTGCTTCATAATTTGTACATAATGATGACATTTTTAACCTTTGGAACAACATAGTTTTTAATGTCTAACAATACTGTTAATGAAGAAAGAATAGTATTTTCTTAAAAGTGGAGTAAATTTTGTGTAGGATGATAATAGCTAGATTCAGGAAATGAAGCTAATTCATTGAAGATGTTCTGAGAGTCAGTCTCATTGTGACTGGGTATTTAAGAAGGTTAGCTTTGCTTACTTAGTTGGCTTGAAGAGTTAATGTAGGGCTTTTCTTTCTCCTTTCTTAAATGAATACATCTGCAGAAAGAAACTTTGGAGCCATCTTAACCAATTTTAGAAAGTCTTACAGTGAAGAAACCTTACATCGCACATTAATTAATAATTATATATCAAGAAAATAATGTGGACAGAGATTGTGCATTATGTTCCCTAAGGCAGCTCTCAAGCACCAGATGTAAAAAGCTTTGAGTTGTCCAAATAGTGAGGGGCTCCGAAGGCTGCCTACAGACTGGATTGTGTTTTGTTTTGTTTGTTTTGGTTTGTTTTCATAAGAGAGCTCCAGAGTTGTTTTGTTGACTTTATTGGATTTCCTAGAGAAAAAAAATATATACGTATATGTATATGTATATATACACATAGAGGGATCAGCTACTACAACTCATTGCTCTCCATGTTTCAGACATTCCCACAGGGTCTTAAGATGGGTGGCAAAGGAATTTAACTTTGATTATGAGCATGTTATGTATATACAATGCATATTATGCATTTTATCTGACTGAGTGATGTTTTCATTTCCACAATACTTCGGGTTGCATATCATTAACAAATTAGAAGCAAGTTATTTTTCCAGGAAAAAAGGAGGGGAAATTAGTTCTATCTAACAGGGGACTTCAGAAAGAATTTAGTTATAAAAACTATTGTATTTCCCAGGAATATATTCTTCCTGATGAATTTATCCTGAGGCATAGATTATAGATGAAGACATGCCTTCAGGCAATGTATATTGGGAAAAGAGCTAATATCAGCAAATAAATTGGATACAGGGAAAGGCAGACCTCTTGTATTTAATAATAACATAGCACTTTTAATTTGAGTTGTCTGTTTCAGATGTAATTGATACCTGCATTAATATTTTACCTTAACTTTTAATGTAGAGATGGTTCTGAGGTAAACATTAGTGGCAATTTATGTATTCTGTATTCACTGGTGAATTTGATAATTTTGTGCACAGTACCACAGTCACAAACCACAGCTAATTCACTAACTGTAGCACTGACCTTCTGGTTTGCTTAATAACCAGTTAATATTTTCCTCCTTTTACAAAATGTGATAGCTTCAATGGAAAAAGCGAAGTAACCAGCAAGTTCCTTAATAGCACTCAGTCAAGATTAAAAAGCTGGTCAAGTTGCAACTCAGAGCATATCAAAGTTTACAAGAATCATTCGTGTCAGGTCTTCTATTGCAGACAAAAAGATTAGAAGAGACAAAGGTTCTTCCTATTTTATTTCTTTATTAATTTTCATCAAAATATGACAAGTCTGGAAATCTGGGCAAAGGAAGATTTCTCTTTGGGATCGATCCTTTTTCTGTTGACAGCACAGAATTTCCCAGCTGCTGCACTCAGACAAACAGGTTCCTTATAGTCATGAAAGCAGAGGAGGCACTTTCTAAAGGTTCCTGTAAAGGATGCATATTGGAGAGAAGCAGTCTTAAGAAAGAGGAAGCACTGCCTGCTTTCTGGATAGCAGAAACCTATGCTTATCCACTCAATCCTTGGAAACTCTAGTGATTCCTCTGAAGAGAATGGAATCCTCTCTACGCAAACTTCAACTTTTGTTTTATTTTAAGCTTATCTGGAGGAGGGATCTAAGATGTGCTTAGATGTGATTCTTCATACTTTGTCTAATTATTTATTTAGAAATGTGAAGAAGAAAATGGGTACAGCATTAGAGTGTGTGTAATTAAGGGTCCTCGGAATGTTCCCTGGTGGCTAGCTGTGTTTCTGCCCTGTGGAAAGACTCTTTCATCTTCAACACAGTTATCTCACAAGACCAGGCTGGTGTTACATGGCAAAGGCTGTGTGTGTGGTGAGAGAGCCCATGTGTATGGAAATGTTACCATTTCTAACCAGATAGTCTCTGTCTCTGACATACCTGGAATGCTGGCCGAGACACTTGAAAGTCTCTGAAGATGATCATTTTCTGTATTCTACTGCTGTGTTCTTCAAACTTGTTTATTTCATTTCTTTATTCTCTTATGCTTCATTGCAAATTTTTCTTTTCCTGAGGGATTTTTTTTTTAAACTTTATTTTGAATTAAAATCCAAAAGCAGTTTGGTTCCTTTTGGAGATTCAGCTGAGCTTTTGGTTTTTGATTATATGAGCAGAACCTTATTTCTAAAAACAACTCAGTGGTTTTGTAAGTATGTTTATGTCAGGCTTTCTCACTTTCTTTTCTCTCTCCTGCTAAATGTGTGGGCAGATTATCATAACCACAACTTCTATGCCGAAATAGAGGGATCAGAAAAAGGAATGTTTCAAATGTGGAAAGAGTTTCTGGCAATATCTAATCCCTTATCCAGTTGCTGATACCTTATTCTGATATCTTTGTGTGTGTGTGTGTGTTGCTAGCAGTGGTAGTAAGATTATCTCTTGAATTTGTTTACAAATTAGAAAAGAGTTGCTTAGGTTTTATGCCCTCCTTCTGCTTAGAGTGAATCTTCTCAGTTACTTAGATTACGATGAACCCCTTGGTAGAAATGGAGCCTTTCAGAGCGAGCCCATACCATTCATTAGTTGTCATTGATGTGTCCAATTTGGTCAATTCCAGTGAATTTCCCTTATTTCTTTCCTATTTCCTCTTCTGTCATGTTACTAAATTACTACTATGAGAAGGATAAGCAGTTTCTATTTAATACAGTCACAGAATCACAGAATCACAGAATGGCCAGGGTTGGAAGGGACCTCAAGGATCATGAATCTCCAACCTCCCTGCCACATGCAGGGCCACCAACCTTCCCACCTAATGCTAGACCAGGCTGCCCAGGGCCCCATCTAGTAGTCTACTATTTTTTTTTCTTCAACTAGTAAAAAGATTTCAAAATTCCTTATGTGCAAAGTATGCCATCATCACAACTTTGGTTTCTCCAAGGAAACATTCTCCTTGCTCAGCCAAGTTGAAGGGTTTATTGATGACCTGTTTCTGATTGTTTTTATGAATATATGCTTTAGTGTTCTTGTTTGAAATATACATTGTGCCTTCTGGGTGAGAAGTTTCATATGGATGTTCACTGAGCCAATTAATAGTCCATTTAAACTACTCCAAAAATTTCTTGGTGCTCTAATTGTTGTGAACAGTTCAATAAAATTAACTGCTGTCTTGTTAATAGAATTCTGTTGCTTAATACTGGACAGGCAAATGTGGATAAGTTCCCTTGATTTGCTTCAGGATTGGTTCCTTTGTTCCCTCTCCCAGAGCGGGAAGAGGCTACAGAAATGTTGTACATATCCTAGCAAATAGGAAGCACTGTGACAGGAATTCTCTTACTGTTTGACATAAGATGCACTATCAATTCATACTGTGAAAGTTTACTGTGATTTGCCTAGGGCAAGTCTGACAGCCGTGGTGTTAGAGGCTACCAAATTGTATTCATTAGTTTGTATCACTACTGTTTTTACTTGTTTATTAGTGTGTAGACATTAATGCGCTTTGCTAGATAAGAACTTTTTTCACTCTGACTTTCCTCATCTTTAAACTGGAAAGATTATCAGTATGAAATAGCTCTTGATATGAGGTGCAACTGGTCAATGTAGATATCTTTATCTTCAGTTTTAATGAGTCTTATGACTTGCCTGATTGTACTGTTCTGTACATAAACTGCACTAATTTTTGTAACCAGGTAGCAGTTTGGAAATTGGGCTAATACTAGTTCTTTAAAGCTATGAGTAATATATAAAATTGCGTGTATATATATATATATATATATATATATAATTGTATATATATGTGTGTATGTATGATTATAGCCAGCACACCGAGCTGAGATGGTATTCTGTGCAGACCAGGTGCCTGATGTACCTTCTCCTTCAGCTTCACAACCCAGTTCGATGTGTACTGTTAATTTCTAAAACAGATGTTTTCTCAGAGGAGCAGAATTCCCCATGTTTGCATGCTGTGGACACCAGATGGCCACAGCCAAAATAGCTTTGAGTGGGTTGACACTTCACATGTGATCCAAATGAGAGCCCTGTTGAGCCTGTTTGCATAGACATTTTCTATCAAAAATGTCACGCAATCGTAGATGCACATCATTCAAATATAAGGCACATGTAGCAGACTCATAGGTTTTACAAAGAAACCTGCTACCTGCTATGCACTACTCATGTTCTCAGAGAAGAAAATGGTATTATTTGCTGCAGACTGTGTTTCAGTGTTTCAGCTGCTGACCTGATGTCTCCATCCAAAAGGTCACTGATCATTCAGACACACAAGGGAAAAGTGGCAGTGCAGAAGCAGAGACTGGAAAAACAGAGTTTTATTTCAGTTACTTTTGGAGAGATGAGGAAAGAATTCAGATTGCTTAAAATATATATATATAAATTTTTAAAAAGTGAAAATAAACAGGGCTTTGCAAATGAAAACAACATAAAGTAATGCAATAAGTAAGTTATTAATTCCATTCTCTCTTGTAATATTGTCTGCTGGCAATAAGTGGTCTAAAGTGTGAACTAATATCTGAACACTAATTAGGTTGAGAGAGCCTAAAATCCTCTGAATGTTCTAAGTTCCTCTGTAGTCACCTCAAATGGAAAGATGCTATGGAAATATTATTTAGGTATGAAAGTAATGACATATCTTGGCCATATTTGTGATTTTGTGTTGTCCAAGCACATAAAAAATGTGCCAAGATGCCAAAGTGGCCAGTGCTCCCTGGGGCTGCATTATCTGATTTTTTTCTGAGTCCCCATGGGGGTTATATTCTCATGGCACAAAAATTCTTGCAAAAGCTTAACCTCATATTAATGTCATAGAATCATTAACATTGAAAAAGATCTTCTAGTCCAACCATCAGTCTATCACTACTATGTTCACTAAACCATGTCTTTCAGTGCCATATCTAACCTTTTATTGAAAACCTCCAGGGACAATGACTTTGCTGCTTTGCTTTTCCCTGATTTATCCCTGCAACAATCTGCACAAACACAAAAACTGCAGTGTTACACATCTGCAATGTCTTACTTGCCTCTATGCTGGTGGAAGTAAGAGACAATCTTCACCCTCCACCTCAAGTAAGGTTGTGTTTCTCTCGCTCTTCACTGTATGTTAGCATTGCTCTTTCTAGACATAGTGAAACAGCCCTATGGGTGAGCTGATTCCTTGGTATGGTCACCTCAAGGGGCAGGATTCTCTGAAATGATGGGGTGAACAACTTCTCTTTGCAAGTGAAGCTCTCATGTATGAAATAGCTTACTCAGATGGCAGGTAAAGGAGAGGAAGACAAGAGAAAGAGGATCATTTTCTCATTGAGTGGTGATGAAATAATGGTCTTCGGAATGGAAAAGAGAATTTGAATATCTCCAAAATAGGTCAGGCATTAGTTGGTTCTGTTTGCTTGACACAGTGGTGTGCTTGGACAAATGGACAAAATGCCATGCGTTACATAACTGTTCATATTGAAGAAACTCTCTCTAAATACTGTCTCGAGAGTCCTTAAGAATCTGAAATGCTCATCAAAATAAAGTCTATCTAGCACTTGTTGAAGTCACCAAAAAATATGTATTTACTTTCTGGTGAGAAGTGACAACGCCATTAATTGTTGTTGCCTTTAAGAGAATTTCTTCCTTATTTCCTTAGGGGTGAGGGAGATATCTACTGGGGCGGAGACCATACTTCAGCTGTTAGTTGCTCTGCAATTTCATCCAGAAGAGCTTATTCTTATTTTTCTCCCCCTCAGGGCTGACTGCCTCAGAAAGTTCTCTAGATAGGAAGCATGATCCATAGCTGAATCACAGCTCTTGCTAGCAATTTGCCCACAGATCAGCTGTGGCTCACCAGAGCCTTAAAATACTCAATGCTTTGCTCAGGACTAAGGGCTCATTTTTTAAGGACATCTTATGTAATTGGGAGAACTGTATTATATGAATTTGAAGAATGCTTAAGGCTGAGTTTAAAATCTTTCTCCAAAGTCAGAAGTTAGTATTGCAGTTAAATTTTCCTGCTTGTGCTAAAAATCCTTGATAAAATTTCTATGTTTTATAAATTCGATGCAAAATTTATTACATGTTCTCTTTTGGCAAAATAAGATAGAATTATAAAAGACGTCTTTATAACTTGGATAAATGCACTACTATCCACAAAAGTGAATTTACTGGAAAATAAGATGTTAATGTATTTTTTAATATTGAACTATAATTACTTTCCACAGTAGTGATAATGTATGTAATGGAATATATGCAATTTTGTATGCTTTTCCTGCTGGAATGATAAGAAAAGAAAAAAAACACCACAAGATGACACTTAAAAAAAAAAAAAAAAAGCTAAAAGAATATCACTTTAATCTGTTTCTATCTTGGCACTTTAACTTGTTGTCATGGAGGCAAATACCTGCTTGAATGACATGCGATCTATTTTTTAAACTTTACAGTGACATAACCAAGGGCATAATGTCGCCCCCTATGAGCAACAAAAAGCTTAAGAGTTTTTCAAATGTTTTTGCTCTAAAGTGATGACACTTGCAAATTTTCTATTTTACATCTTTCCTTCTGTAGTATCTTCAAACGGTGAGAATTTCTAATATATTGGAATTAATGTATTACTCCATAAAGTAGTTCTGCAAAACTGAGCAATCTGTAAAGCACCTGCTGTCCCAGGCTAGAGTCTGTGAGTTGGTAAAAAGGCATTAATGCTAAGCTGATTAAAAAAAAAACAAAACAACAACAACAACAAAAAAAAGCCAGTAACAAAACAAGAATAAAAGCAACCACATCAGTGTCATAATTTTTGTTAAACAATCATTCGCCCTTAGCAATCAGTGCAGCAGATTCTGTTGATCCTTGATCCCTGTGTCTGTGTGCAACTGTCATAATCAATGAAAGCTTGTACATTTTCAAGAGTAGAATGGATTGGCTTTTAAAATTTTAAACACTATTTTTCATTCTGCAGAAACAAGCTTGATGATTTGTTTAGGATCACTTTGAATTTTATTTCCCCAGTGCAAAACTCTATGCTGCTGGCATGCCCAAATAACCGAAGCAGCATTTCTCTCCTCATGTTGTGAAACTTCAAAAAATACTTCACATCAAACCCAGATAATATGAAATGCAATCACAGCTGAAACTCTTCAAACCTTTGGAAAATACTTTCCCAAAACAACTGCTTAAAAAAAAAAAAAAAAAAAAAAAAAAAGGCAGTCTCACTTTTTATGACAGGTACTAAAAGAAAACCACGTAGTGAGCTGAGCCAATGATGGAATTTCTTCTACTTTTAAACATTTCAGACATCTAGCAGAATAATTTAATCTTCTTGCATAAGTAATATATTATAAAATTACTTTGGTATCTATGTAAAAATGTATCATGCTAAAGCACTTTAATATAATTAAATTACATTTGATCAGAATAAAAAATATTTTTTTTAATATCTTGAAGGGAAATACGCATTACATTTTCCCAAATGGAAAAAAAAAATAAAATAAAATTAGAACCCCGTTCCTTTTTTCCTCAGGGAATTCTTCTACGATGAAAGGCAGAATTTGAAGAGAAGTTCTTTTAGAATTGGAGAAGAAGGAACTTCACTATGTGGTGCAGTTGGGGGGTCTAAGAATGAAGGCTAATTGGAGGAGAAAGTGATTGATGCTAAGCATTTTGTGCACAAAGCTTTCCAGGAGTTTGAGTTTCTGAATAGTGGCAGATAACCAACCTGTGGGTGCCAGCGCTAGCAGCCGGATGGTGCAGATTTCTTGTTCCATTCAGGGCATTGCTGGGGAAATGTGCTTGGTCTGCTTTTTGGTTTAAATGACTGCATAAACAGAGCTTTATTTAGAACTCACTGAAATCAAACAAAGCGCAGTCCATATGCTTTGTGTTGTGAGTGAGACGTGATGTTTAATTGCATTGCAGGTTTCTTAATGTCACTCTCAAGAGAGCATGCAAATTACTTAAAAACAAGCTCTCTTAAATGAAAGGTGCAGTGATAGCCAATCTAAGAGAAGCCCTTGGGCTGCTTACAGAAACTCGAAGAGACTTTGCAATGTTTGTAAATTTGCTAGTGTGGTTATTAAGAAAAAATGGATTTCTTGATTACAGAAGCTCCTGCTTGTCTGTAGCAGCTCCTTTTGATGTTGCTAGTTATTGTTAGCACTACTGGTTTCATAGAATCATAGAATGGCTTGGGTTGGAAGGGTTTTCAAAGAACATCCAATTCCACCCTTCCTACTGGAGACAGGGTTACTGACAGCTAGATCAAACACTGGATCAGGCTGCCCAGGGCCCCATCCAGCCTGGCCTTGAACTTCTTCAGAGATGGGGCATCCACAGCCTCCCTGCGTAGCCTGTGCCAGCACCTCATTACCCTCTCAGAATAACACCTCCCCCTGATGTCTAATCTAAATCTTCCTTCCTTCAGTTTAAAATCATTCGCCTTGTCTGATCACCTGGTTTTTAACCAGCCAGGTGCCTGGCATTGCATTGCTCATGCTGTACACCAGGAAAGGGAGAGCATGCACCCATCTTGCTGTCCGCCAATATTCGGCACTTTCTAGGACACTGTAACTTCTAGCCTATAGTGTCTGAGTTTGTATGCTCTGAAGACATGCCATGAAGGCAAAGCACAAGAGTTCTTTCAGTACACACCTGTAGCAGTGTGTACTTTCTGTGAGCTCTCTTTTAATTCCTTCAGACTGCATTTCTGGTGAAATTTCCTTCCCCTCCCTCCCCCCCCCATTTTTTTTCTTTTAATGCAGAATATCAGCAAACCTTTTACACAGAGTCAGGAATTTCACAGAGTCACAGAACTGCAGAACTGCAGGGTTGGAAGGGACCTCAAGAAATCATCAAGTCCAACAGTCCTGCTAAAGCAGGTTCCCTATATAAGTCACACAGGTAGGTATGCAGACCGATCTTGACTATCTCCATAGAAAGGGACTCCACAACCTCACTGGGCAACCTGTTCCAATGCTTCATCGTCCTTACTGTAAATAAGTTTTTTCCAAAAGTTTGTCTGGAACATCCTATGTTCAAGTGTTAGGAGTATTCTGTGGCATTTAAACAGCATTTTTTTAATTATGTGCCTGTCAATTACTACTGATTAGCATCCATAACTGATCATAGGCCTCTAGTTATGTCCTCAGATAATATCTCCTCATGTCATGGAGACATGACTGTCATACAGAACACCTCCATTTCTTGATCTGAGCGTGTGTGTTTATGAGAGGGAAAAATCCATATTCATAATATTTTACAACATACTCCAGAAAGTGACCACCTCTGACTCTGTTTAGCCAAGGGAGTAAAACTGTTTATCCAGCTGTTTTTTGTGAGGAGTTCACTGCACTTTATATGTGATAATGCCTACCATTCATCTGCTCTGACCATACTGATTGTGCATTTCTTTTTCTGGGGTGCAAAAATATCTTTTTGCAGATTCTAAGGATAAAAATTAACTGTGTTTTTCACATATTTCACTACTTATGAGCCTTAGATATAATATAGCATGCCCAAGGCAATTTCTAAATGAATACAACATGCTATGACCAATCATGCTCTTTCACCACATAAGTCCAGCTGTGCATTTCTAGTTTTTTCCTACATAATCTTTTTTCTTTTTTTTTAACTATTATTATTTTAATTTGTTTGAATAATGTACTTTCCATTCAGCAAGTGTGTTAAAAAAAATCCTCGATTTCTGCATACAGAAATAACTCGTTTGTGATGCCCTTTGTTTTGCCTGAAAAATTTGAGTCTGATTTGAGAGACATTAGTAATTTTCTTTGCTTTATTAGTGTCAAATTTCACTCTTCGCTGGCTAGATGACTGTGTGCCCTAACTCTCAGCAGGTACTCTATTTTGAAAGGCTTACTTGTGAGTAGGAATATTTCTTCTAATGGTCTGATCAATCTGGAAGTCTGTTTCAATATAATTTTTTTTTTTTACAAAGTTTTCACTGCTTTTGTAATAACTGAATTGTTACTTATTTTAACTATAATGTGTGTTTGTATTACCATAGAATTAAACATTGCATCAAAACCCCTCAAATTTAGAAATATAACAGAGACACCATTATAAACACTGTGATGTTTACTTCAACAGCTATATCACAGTTCTGTGTCATTCAGTATTGAAGGCTGACATGATTTAGGGGACGCAGAGGAATGATTGAGGTCACATGGAATGTATGTGACAGTACTGTCACTCAAGCTAAGTCACTGCATCTCCTACAGCTGCAGCTGGCTTTGAGAAAATCCTTGGTCTCTCTTCCTATCTCTGTGGTGGCACTGGGAGGGCCATGGCTGGGCCAGCTGGGCAGTTACATTTTTAATTTTCAACATTTTCAGTAACAGATATTCACATCAGCTTCATGCAGTGACATCTGATATTTCCTAGGTGTAGATGAACTTCTAAAATTCATCATTCTGAACAGTGAAATAATTATATATTATGAAACCTTGCATAAATATAATTATGCAAATTAATTTTATCTGACCAGTGTCCTGCAATATTTATCTTCGTTGACTGCTTCCACGTGACTCCTTTAGCTGTGAGGATCTGTTATACTTGTATGCAGAAGTGAGAGCAGGCAACATAAAAAGTCAAAGCATAACAGTCCTGTGAACCTACAGGGATTCACTCTGGGCAATCCAAGTGGAAGCTCTAGAGTAATCTCTTGAATACCTTTGGAGGAAAGGTTGCTTTCATAACTTCAAATGCACTGTGAATAAGTTAGTAAATTATATGTGGTATTCTCTTCTGATTCACTTGTCCATTCCTCTTTCATTTCCCTTCTTCGCAAAGTAACAGCAAGAAGTATGCTCAAGAGAACTGGTAAACATGCAGCTGGCAGGTTTTGTGGCACTGCCGTGCTACCTATTCTTCTCTGGACAGATGTTTGAAACTATCTTTGCATTTCTAATGTGCTGAAAAAGAGAGTTCTGTTGCAGTCAGAGTGGGGTAAAAGGGAGAACATTTTCTTGTACTATGCTTACCACTCTAAACTTTCCCATGTGTTCAGAATAGTTACATAGATAGTAGTATTTAAATGATCCTTCAAAGGGCAGGTGGTCTGCAGGTCACTGGAACAGCAAATTTAAGCATGTGTGATGAGAAGTAGGTGTCTAAGAATAAAGTAAGCTGTATAATTCAAAAGACTTCCTGCCTGTACCAGGTAACAAAAAAATATTAAGGAAAAATAAAGCAATTAGGATTGAAGGATTTGACTGAGAATTATAATAGCACTTCCATTTACTCCTCAATAGGAGCTTGATTCTAGCTTTAAAAGTAATATTTTTAGCTTGGTTTCTAAGGAGATGAGTGGTATACAGATGTGCTGTCTTTGCCTTCTCCTATATTCCCAATACATGCAGAACCTCTTGACAGATTTCCATACTCAACAAGGTAGAAGGTTAAAAGGTATGAAATGTCACAGTAGTTAAAGACTGTGTGGAGGCCAGTTTAGTATTTGTTCAGTTCAACACTCGCAGGGAATTTCCCAAGTATAATATATAGAGCATGGGAGTATAGCAAGTCCCATGGTACAGGAATTCAAAGGGATGGGAGAGTGCTGCTTGGGAGAGATCCTACAAAGCAATAAAGGGAAGGCTAAGGGGAGAACAAGAAGTATGTATGAAAACTGTAGTAAAGAAAACCTACTTTACCTATTCATGTTTGAACATTCAATTGTAAGTAAGCAGTTGCATGTTTTCTATGCATGGTCTAGTAAAGCCGTACAAAAGCATTAGAAACTAAATGGTATCACTGCCAACCACATATACACCCCCATTATTTTATACTGTGAATTTGCTGGAAATGTCACCTGAGCACCATTGCTTTTTGAATTCTTTTCAGTTGACTTACTGATCTTGAGCAACCTCATTAACCCTCCTCTAAAACATTTGAGCCATATGAAGTCGGCCCCAGGATGAGTAGTTCACAGGTGCAACTTGTACTATTCTTCACTCATGCAGCAAGCACAGGGCTTACCAGAGAATCCTGGTAATTTACTAATCCAGAGATGCAACGATCATGCGAAGATTCTGATAGCAATGTTTAAAGAAAAGTGAAATAGAACAAGATTAAAGAAATAGAATGCTTTCATTTCTGGATTATTATCTGTGATCAATCTCAGGAATGTAAGGAATACTGTTTTCTCCATCCCCTTTCTACTTGACAGACTGCTAGAGAAATTGTTTCTTCTGAAGAAAACAACCCCATACCTTTCAAAATATGTACATTTTTTTGCTCTTGAATTAGCTAACTCTTTAATTAGCTAGCTTTTGAATTATTAATTGTGCTGTATGTGTCCACTATTTTTATCTGAACTGTGCTTAAAAGGCAATTAACATTTGGATTTTTATTAATGATTATTTTATTATTCAGAGCATGAATTTGGAGAAATGAAAAGCAGTAATGCATAATATGTTCATATCTGTAGTAAATGTATATCTTATAAGAGAGTGCCAGAAAGGAAAGGAAAGCAACCTAGAAAAGTGAAAAATTGCTACACAATACAATCACCTTACACCTCACAATCACTTGTTGACAGCTGTGCTTGATGGCAAAAAAAAAGTTCATTATGAATGATAAGTTGAGAACTCAGAACAAGACAGACAGAAGCCTTGAAGTTTTGTCCTTGAAGGTTGATGATATACAGCATAGTTTCTTTCTTACTGTAAAGGAGGTTAGGGTAGTTTAATATCCCAGTTAGTCTATTTTAAGATAACTCCTACCAAAATAGTTACAGAATGAAGGATGTTCAAAATTAAATCATATCGAAAATACTGTGAAGGTAAAACTAAAAAAATAAAAATATGAAAAGACTTTAGGCATTGATAGAGAATGAAAATCAGAGTATACATAGTTATCTTAATTGTCATAAGAAAGATTTGAGATCAAGAAGTTTCCATCTATTCCAACTGAAATATCCATCATCTCAAAGAACGATGAGAAAATTACAGAGAAGACCAGGGTTCATGAAGCTGTTCAATAAGCAACTAAGTACACAGCAGATAATTTTACATCTTCCACTCAAGAATTAGTCCTTTCTGTTATAACTGTTACAGCTGTTTACTATTCCATCATCACCTTTGGTTCCCTCACATGTTTTTCAGTAGAATTCTTATATGTGTAATGTAAAGCAATCAACAGGACAACTGCATCATTGTGTACTTCTTTTTCTCATGTTCCCCACAGTGATGAAATACAAGGTGTAGGATATCCCTATTTCCTACTCACATTCAATGGTGATATGGTGTTATGTGCATGCAACAAGACAATTTTCTACAGCATTGTGTAAAAACGTACTTGGCTCAAGGATTACCAAGTAGGCTACTATTTGATTCTTAACAGGCTTTCCTTCAGAAAAAAAAAAATAATAATAATAATAATTGAAGAAAGTGGCAAACTGGTGATAATTTTATTTAAAAGACTTTTGAAATCCAAATGAAACAGAGTAACCTAGTGAGAATTCCTGCAGCTTTATTTCACCTGCTTGTTTAGTTGCCTAATCATGAGTGTATATCAATTTAACCTACTTTCTACTGTCCTTGTCCATCCAATATTTGCTGTCTTCCTGGATTGTTTGGCCTTGGTAGTTGTGCTTCTCTGCTCTGGGGTTAATAAGTACATATTTTTTTTGCCATAGAACTGATGCAATATATGCAATATATGTGCAGTACAGACTCTGATCTACACATTTCTTCAGCCTTCAGTTTTGAACTAATGAGAAATGTGCAAAGGTTTACTGAAGTCTGATATTCTGACTCTGATATTTCAGGTGAGATATGACATATTTAAAAGCTACTCATCTCCTGATTTATTTCCTGTTGTTCAGTTGTGTTTCCCATTGGTGGTGTTCATATACTGAAAAGCATTACCCAATAGAAATACAGTGTTGTCTTTAAAATCAGCATTAGATTCAGTTGTGCATGCTAAACTATGAAATTTAGTGAAATTGTGTGGTAACGTATGCTTCCTACTCTTTCTGAGTGTTCACAGGTTTCTCACATGTATTCTATCTGAATGCTGTAACTACACAAAGATGGAGCAGATGGAGTTGCTCTGCTTTTAATCAGATATTCTGAAGTCCTGAGTTTTGTTTTCTAAGCATCACTTAATATACAGAAAAATAGTTGTTTAAAGCATCTGGTCTTTTGACTTCTGATATCTCTACATGTCAGAGACATTATAAGGTCAATAATGAATGACAGCAGTATCCTCTTTAAGTAAAAAAGCCTTTATTGAGGTCTTTCTTTAGCTCTTTTTTCACTATGCTTATTTCACTAATATATATTATTTCTGTTTATTTATATAGTCTTTTGTAATTTTCATGTCATTACTTGTTTTTGTACAGATAATTTTAATGGAACACCCTGATGATTAAACTGTTAATAAAACTGTTAATAAAAAGTTTATGCATTCTTCCCTATTTTGATTCAAGTTATATTTGATACAATACATTGTATACTATATTACGAGTCCTGAACAAATCATTCTGTGAAAGTCATCAGAATTTAAGAATATATAATGTCAATGTATGTTGACTAAAATAATTTGGATGACAAAACTGGTAGTGATATATTTTCAAAATCACTGCATCTTAGCGGGGGGCAGAGGGTGGAATTTCAGTGCTAATTTCAAGAACATAGTCTATAGCATCTTTGAAATGACTGAGAACAGGAAATGCACCCAGATGACCAATATGACAGGACAACAAAACAGGAAAGTCATTAGTACCATCAGAATCAGTTAGAAGTAATGAGACAACAGATTGGAATCACTACCACTACATTTTGTGAACCCTCCCCTGCCTGATCTGCTGCCTAGGTATTTTCTAAGATGAATAGGATTTGTCTCCTAGAAGTAGCCAGTAGATTCTGCTTTTGATATCACAGATCCTTTGAGATTTGTAGGACAGCAAAGATGAGTTAAGTCATTGATCACACTTCCAGAGCTGTCCACTTTCTCCTCAATTTATAATAAAAAGAGATTTCCAGTGCCAAATATATACATTGCAGTTTCCTGTTTCAGACAGGTGAGTTAGAACTGGAGGAGTTGTTGAAAATGGATTCATTTTCTCCCTCACTTCCCATATTAATCAGTCTCATAGAGGAGCAAGTCCAAATCCCATTCCCAAAAGCTATCTTCTGCCTGTCAACTACAGTATTGTCACTGGACTGCCAAGATACTTGCACTGATTTACTGCAACTAAATGTCAGAAAGTATGGCTGGTGAGAGATGATGTCTCCCAGGATTCATGTAAGAACAGCCAAGCACTAGGAGATGTCCTCTCCGAGCCTCTGCAGCTCTGATGGGTAGATTAATAATAAAAAACAGTAATATTGACTAACAGCAACTAGTATCTCTGCTGGAGCTAAGAATTAGTAATGTATTAAATCTGTACAAAGAGAAGAGAAAATCCCCAGGAAAATCACAATGATAGCCCTAACAGTATCCCTACTGCATCTGGCTTCCAGCAGTGTCATGGAAACCAGCCGCTAACAGAATGACAGTGAACAAATGTAGGATGATATTGTGCCAAAACTGGAAGAATTAAAGTCCCATTTTATATCACAAAGCTGAAATTAGGCATCTTAAAATTTTAATAGGCAGGCATTCAACTACAGCATCAGCGTTATCCATCTGTGTGAGTTATTGATACAGATCTTGTTTAGAAGATCTCCCTGTAAGAATGACTCTGATCTTATTCGCAATCCACTGCTGAGGTAAAGAATGCTCATTTCATTCAAGCATTTTAACATGGATTTTAGCCTTCCTGCCATCAGGACACCTAGTTTTTAAAAAATTGCTGCTCTTTTATTCTTTAGTTCTGAAACTGTTACACTTTAGGAACCTTTCTGCCATTTTACATTTTTAAAAAATCTTGATACTTTGAGGACAGGAATGCCCATTTAGTTGTAATTATTTTCTAATTGAAAGCCTTTGAATAATGAAACTATGAACTTAAAGACACTTCCTTGAAAATCTCTTATCTCTTCTGAGGTAAAAAAGACTGAATGTCCTCATAATTACTTTTGTGGATGTCTTTTTAATAGCCTAAGGGACACACACAAACATTTAATTATTATGAAAGAAGTTAATACAATGAAGAATATCATGCTAATAATGAAGCTTATAAATACATAGAACTCATTAATTGATAATTATGTTGAGAGATAAGCACAACTCAATTGATTTTGCTCTAAGCAATGAGTTCATGCAGGTGTTTACTTAGGAAGAGACTGTAAGAAATCTTACTGCTTATATGTTAATAATTTCCTTCTGGTCCTACTGTTTTGAATGATGTTTTGATCTAGTAGGGCTTTTTGCTCCCCTCTTTTTCCTGAGTATACCTTTTTTCTTTTCATTTTACTACAAAATAACTACATAAATAAACAAACATATACTGCACAACATGTGCACACAGCATGAGGAGAAGTCTAGAAAAAGCTGGATTTGCAGAAGGACTCTCAATGGATCAGTGCTCCTGGGACATGTTGAAATGTGACTTGCTCAAGCCCAAGATTGCTATTTCATGGCAGCCCCAACATGTGCCAAGGAATCACTTTGGCAATCCAGAAACAAGTCTTCACATATCTTTCCTACTGAGATGTCTAACCATGAGCATGAAAGAGCACAGTTACCTTCAGACCAGTAACCTCTGTGCCCTCAGATCTTTCTGTACCTGCCCTGAGCATCTTAGACATTGCTTTGAACAAGCTGCTCACAAAAGCCTTCATAGTAGCTAGTATCTGGCCCCTTGTGAAAACACTTTTTTCTTCCTAGAAAGCCACATGTAAATGTATGTATAGCTGTGTTTTCACACTGCACACTTTTCTATTTTTCTACCTGTTTTAGTAAAAAATTCACAATTTTTAACTACACATTTAGAGTTAATTGAACATGAGCATGGGATACAGAAGCTTGGTCAAGTACTCTGCCACATGGAACACTGGAGTGATGAAAGTAGAGAAAACATATTGATGGATTTATTTTATTCAGCTGCAAAGTAAAATCTCTTTTTCAAAATTTTGAACATTTTTATGGGACAAGAAAGCTATATTTATGCTATGACCTGTTACGTAGTCATTTGATTTAAAGAAACTAGTTTACTGCTGGCATTTGTGATATGCAGATCCAGTACTAATGATGGGGAAATTGTAGCTTTTAAACACTCAGAAGTTACAGCTTGAAGTGTCTGTGTAGTATACTGTAGACATGTAAATCAGTGTCATTAATTATCATGGAAAACTTGTTTTTAAAATAAACAAACTACCAGTTAGTTTTCTGACAATAAAAGTGTAAATACAAAGAAAATATTATTTCTGAGAAGACATCTTATGATATGCAAAATAACAACAATAATAAAATCATTAGGCAGGCTACCAGCTGTGAGCTGTTTCAAATATCAATTCAACATGCCAATTACATTAATATTTACACTGACTAACAATTTTTGCCAGAAAAAGTACTTAAAGCAGTCTTTTTTTTTTTTTTTTTTTTTTTTTTTTGTGGAAGATAAATAATAACAATAATAATAAAAGATAATATATGCTTTGAGATACAAAATTATGTAATGAGAATAGCAGTTTGTTTGTATAGTTACATTTAAGGAACTGTGTAAGAAGCCTAAATATATCCTTGGTAGATGAGTAATTTATTACAATAAGCTTTTAATAAGCTTTATTCAGGGTATGAATTAGCTAGTTTGGAAGAAGTTAAAAAAAAGCATTAGTTGTCAAATACCTCCTGTTTTGTGTAGCTTTGTTGCTCAAAAATAACCCAAACAAGCCTATGATAAGTAGATTTTGGATGCTGCTGGGACTAGTAGCATTCAGAAATGGCTGCAACTGTATAATCCAAATCTTACTAAACTTATGAAATTCATGTAATATACTACTTCAGCTGGGAGTAAGTAACCTACTATAATTTTGTACTTTGCATTTACCAGTTTTGATTTTTGCACTTCTGTGCTTATCTGCAGATAATTTTTCAAGCCGTACAGAAATGAAGGCTTAAAGTGAGAGTGTCTGGAGGGATTCATGGAATAGTCCCAGAATTCACACATGAGTCCAGTGGTTATTTGACCCCTGTCAGGGCTGCACTTAAGACTCAAGGTTTTATCAGCATTTCAAATTGTGTAAGTTTTAGATGCCACAAAGACTACTATTGCTTTAGGATTTACTCCCCTAGAAATGTGCATCTTCTCTTTGAAGCTTCCTTTGAAGTATGAGGATATTCTCCTCAATTTTCTAAAAAGCTGTACTAATTAAACATCTTTGTGTTGCAACGGCCAAGCACAATAAGCATGCTTAAGTGCTGTCACTGTAATGATCTTCTGCTATCTCATTTTTTTTTCTTTCTCATGTATTGAACAGATGGCCTTGAGCTTTATGTAGGTGATTAATTAAACTACACATAACAGGAGTATTTTGTTCACACATAAATTCCTCTTAACAAGATTTTAATTCTTTATGCAACCAATCTGCTCTGGAGGGGTGGAATTTTTCCATTTTTCTTTTAAATACGTGCAATATATATCTTAAAAGAAATGCACTATTATCTTGTGCCTATTGTTAGAAAAGGCATAGGATTTGATTCTGTTGGCTAGTAAAATTTAATGAGGATATCAGTAAACCGATAAGATTAGATTATACATACTGTTGGAAATATAACAGACCTCAGTAGATTGACTGTAACAAGTAGCAATGTATAGGAGAGACAGTGGACATTGCTTTGTCTGACAGGGTCTGTTTAAGGCAATTCAAGTCCTGTTAAGGGAATTTGAGCTCAACAACTGCCCTCACAACCAGCTGCAACATGTGTTAGATAGAGCACTTGCACCAAAAGAACAGGTGCCCATAAAGGGAGATGAAATCATGAGATCAGTCCTTTCCCAGAAATAGCAGCAAGCGCTCTACTGATACATATCTAACTGCATGAGCCTCCCTTGTTTCTCTTTTAGGCCAAAGGGCATTTCTGCAGGCTTTCTCATTCTGCATTGGCCAATGCTCTTACAGGTTTTAATTCTGATAGGGAAATTTGCAATCCTTTAATGTGGATTTTTTGTTTCTGTCCACCATTGTGGTTTTATTAGCAAGAGCTGGATGTGATAGAGAATGACTGAAGTTAATGAAATAGACATTTGTTACCTCTATCTTTTTTAACTTTATAGGAAACTGAGCTAAGGCAAAGGAAAGTTAATACAAAATGGTAAATTATTTTTCCCTCTGATATGTGGTCAAGGATAACCACCTATCTTGAAAAAATTGCTACTGTATTCACTGGCTTTACGGTAAGTTTCTTAATAGATAATCTGTGATATCTGGCTGCGAACATACACATACCTGAGAAGAAAGAAATTCTATGAGATTAATCCATTGTAATCCCCTAGCTGACACCTTTTCAGCTTTCTCTTAAAAGTTTTAAATTCCTGTGGTGGTATTCATGCATACTGTTTCCTTTACCACTGATAACATTGAGAAAAAAAATTCTTATCTATCACTTTTCAGAGGGCAAAAATATTTGGAATTCACTATTCTTCAAAGTCTGTATGTATGAGTCTCTTTCTTTGTATTCCAGCTATATTTTGAGGACATTATTATAATTAAGGAAGTTTTATTCTTTGTAGGATGACAGCAGTTTGAGGAGTATGGCAGAAGGCATGATGAATATTGAAGTTGTATATTGATTGTACAGATATAGACCTTCATATAAACTTAACATCAGAATGTGTTTCAATAACACATTCTCAAACTATATAAGCAGCCTCATTTCTCATCGTGTCCCTCATAGATTTGTTGAAGAAACTTTCTTGATTTCTTCTTTTCTCTGCCCGTACCTTGCTGCTGTTGCCCTCTCCTCTGAGGATGCATAATCCTCTCAGTGAGTGACCTGTCATGCTGGGCAATGTCTGGTTATTCAACTGTCTTCTGCTAAAGTGATCTCCTGGCCTCTTGTTTCTTTTGCCTGAAACATGAAATAGGGATGAGAGCTGAGCTCACTGATTAGTTCCTAATCATGTGGGAAGCCCTGCTGAACTGAATTGCTACTGCTCACTGTGACTCAGCGTATCATCACTTGTGTTTCCTAAATTAAAAGGCTTGGCTTGATATATCTCAGTACATAACTTAGCACTATAAAAAAGCTGTAAGCATTATTTTCTGTTCAAAGGGGAAAAATAATATCTGCAGTTGCTTTTTTTCTTCTGCTTATTAACCTGTACTTTTGATGCTTTTTACTGTTGTTTCTTGTAATAGTAAATTAGGCCAATTTCCCACTGGAACTGTAAGCACTTTAGGTCTACTGTATCTTGTCACAAGAAGTGGTATACTTGAGATGAATCATGCACAGTGTAAGATGCCTGTGAAGCAGCAGTTAAGTAGTTAATGCCTCTTGGCTTCGATTACAGTGCAGCTGGTCCAAATCAACTCAGAACATTTGTAGTACAGAAATTGCTATGGCTCAAATCAGCAAGGCTTCTGAGAAAAGGATCAGAGTGGCTTTTTTGCAAGATGGGTAGGTTAAGATGACCCACTTAAACTGGATGCCTGATTTAAGTGGAACACTCTTGTTTAATATAAGCCTCCTTTCGTCTTAATGCTATTGGCAGAGCAACCAATTTGTCACAGTTTCCTTCAAGCAACAGTTCCCAAGCCAAACTTGAAAGCTGCAAATTCTGCTTTACCACAGCACAATCGTGTACCTTTGTCTTATTCATGTTTCCATGCAAGGTGACTAATTTATCTTGTTTCCTCCTGATAGTAGAATAGAAGTGGATGAGAAGCATTGATATTTGCACAGCTGGGAAACATTTCTCTGATGCTTTTCAACATGATGGCACATGTGGTATGAATAAATAAAATGTAACATGGTTTGAGAATTTGTACTTTTAATTCTATTAATATGTTATATTTCAGTAGTTGGGCATACAAAATCCACCGAACCCTGAACATCATTCTTCTTTGTTTTCAAGAATTCGCGCTAAATAATCAGCATGCTTACAACTCTCAGATGAGATAATCAGCATAGTACTTCCAGCTGTTTATTTCCTTAATCATAAATATTCTCAGACAACCTGATGAAACAGAATATGTACAAGTCAATGGAGCTGGATAACATGTATCCCAGGGTCTTGAAGAAACTGGCTGATGTGGTTGCCGAGACACTCTCCATCATATTCAAAAGATTGTAACTGAAGTACGTAAGTATATAAAGAGAAAACTAAGCAGTCTATTTACTCTGAAGAAGAATGTACTATTCTGTGCTTGGGGGAATCTGAGTGAGAGGTGAGAAATTATACAGGATTATTTCTGGATTTCAGCAAGAAAAAACCAACAAAAATGGCTTTGAAATAGCTGTTGTTGTTATTATTATTATTATGTCTTATTGAGAGTAAATATTCCTTCTCTTCAGATTTTGGGCACAATGCATTTGCTCACAATGACCCTAGATGGATCTCTTCCATGTGAGCATGCTGTGCAAGTCCCATCTATGAAGAGAAAATCCCCCTTTATGGTCAGTCAATCTACTGATTAATTTTCTTACAAGAAACCAACTCTATTATTAAAAAATGTTCACATGAGAACTTGCTCACATACTGCACTGTCTGTTAAAGTCAAGGCCTTGTAGGTGGTGGGAGCTGACTGTAGGATCCTCACTTGCAAGAAACTGTCTGAGGTATTCCTTCCATCAAGGAATTTGTATAGCACAGTATACAGACATTCTCAAGTGAAATGCACTGTGGAGCACAAATACTCTAACTTGCATTGCTTTTCAAGTCAGGATCAATGTATTTGACCTCATAGTCCATAGAGTGCATAGTATTCCCAAATATATTTTAAGTTACAGATTATACTAATAACATGCATCTTTCTTAATAGCTAAGATGAGATAGATATATGGCAGACATGGTTAGTTCAAGATCTCTGACTCCTCAAATACAATACCTTCTGCAGAGTTCTCAATAAGCTTACTCTGCCATGCCACAGGCGAGATTACCAGTATCAAACTTCAGTTATAGGAGGTGAGACAGCCATGTATCTATGCACAGGGCAATGGATCTGTTCGCAGTTCTGAATGTGAAACTGCACTTCCCTTGACAGGCAAAAGTACGTAACAGAAGACAGAGTTTCCATCAAGCCTTTTCTGACAGAGAGAGATATCAGGAGTGTATATACTGTGTAGAATATACAACTTTGTGTATAATGTGTCTATCTTTTCTGATGAAGGTTTCTCAGAAATCAGACTTTTTGTTTTCTTGGTAAAATTAGATTGGGAATAAAGCAACATGTTTAATATTGTCAGTGTTTTCTTCCTCTCCAATTCTTTGAAAGAAACAGAAACCAAAATAACTTGTGATCCTCTTACAAGGTTTCAGAATTTCTGGAGGATAACTTACAGTTCACAAAATGCAGCTGAGCTACACAGCACATTTGAACATTTGCGCATTGAGAATTGATGCATATATCTCAATAGGCTGAATTTTGAATACTTATTACCCCTCAGCAAATAAAACTACATCCTATAAACCACTAGTTTCTTAGGGTTGAAACGGGTTGCATGGTTGCTGTAATTCTTCCAACTAGACATTGTATCAGGGAACAGTGAAATATGTTCTTTTACAAATATGATTCATATTCTTTTGCTAGAATCACCAAAATTCCTAGATACTTCAAATTTTGGCATCAGTACGGCTGTTAAGATTCCTCAGACAAACTCAGTCCAGATTATAGCCGAGTCCAGCTCCATTGCGGAATTTTGTCAGAGATTTCTGCTATTCTTTGCATTGATCTAATTATAAAGCTTTGATTATCTTATTGATTTTGTGGAGCTGTGTCTGTTTCTGCCAGAGCTGATTTTGGCTCAGTGATCTCAAATAGAGACAAATGAAAAGAAATCTCTCAGGCTTGGTCAGAATGTGGTTCCCCTTTGACACAAGGATCTGATTTTGATTATACAATGCATCTATACGTAAACTACATACGAAATGAGTCAAGCTAAGGTTTTGTAAACGTTCATTTAGAACAGATATCAGATATCAACTAGATTCTTAAAAGACGTCAGAATATTAATGAAATACGTAAAATACTTTAGGTCAGTCATTTCTGTTTCTTCATGGAAAAGGTAGATTTTTCCTGTGCTGCTTTTCCCAAAGTACTACAAATGCTAAATAATAAATAGTACATCAGATTTTGTTTTAACATTGTTAAATTAGTAACTTTATTGAAGACTGTACAACTCATCACTTGGACTAAAATCCTTTAATACCAGTGGGCACCTTCAGATGATATTTAAACATGAAATAATGGTTGATGCTGGTTAGTGACAGTGTTTATTATTGTTGTACAGAAAATTCCAGTCAAACTAACTTAGGTCATGTAGTAAGGGAAAATAGGAGTTGAAGGAAGGACAGACAGTCTGTCATATAAGTCAAGTTGGCTGGCACTAGTGTGTTCAGAAAAGCTGAAATTTTATCAACCTGTTACTGCAAAAGATGTTTCCAATATTTGACCATTTTGCTTACATCTTGCTTTTTGCAGCCATAAACAGCAGTCAGACGGGTTAGACTTCTGGCCAGTCCATGTGAAAGAGCAGTGCCCTGTAAAGGACTGACTTCTAGATAGTGCTGATATGTGAGAAGGTCCAGTGCTTAGTTTATTAAAGCAAGCAATCATAGATGAGGAATAATAAATTAATATAAGCTTCTGACATTCCTGTCCATGGCCTCCTACAAACTCTCAAACACTTCTTCTCTTATACAGAAGAGCTATCTATGAATTTTTAAATTATGTTTAAAATTTAAAGAAACTTCTATGAATTATTGTTACTCTCTGAATACAGATTTTCTCTCTATTTCCTCCTATAAAGTAACATTGGAAAGAATAATGTGTAGGAAACCTTCCCAACATTATATCTAAAAGAAGAGCTGCGATTAAGAAACTCAAAAGTAGTAATTATCTCTGTTCAACATAGGAGAGAAGAAAGCTCTTCAAACTTGGAATATCACATTGTCAGGGAGAAGGAAGATACATTAGTGGGTCAGGAAGGAATGATTTTTGAATTTTGTTTATAAAGGTTAAAAACATTTTTTTTCTGTTTAGCATTAACAAATATAGGAGAATTATGCAATTTTACTTTCCAAGATATTGTTTTTTTGTTGTTGTTGTTTGTTTGTTTGTTTGCTTGTTTTAATTGAAGTAGTTACATAGCATTTGGTTGCAAAACTATTCTTCTGAGATTAAAATGATTATGATTTCTTTTTTTTCCCATACTTGAAGATGAATAAAAATAAAAGTAGAATATAAAAATAAAAATAAAAGATATATGAAATACATATTTATCTTGAATCCAGTATACATTCACTAGCAGGGTTAATGATTCAGGATGACTGATGAACTGACCCTACACACTTACCAGTAGTAATTGTTTTGTACCAAATTTTCATTTCATGGGATAATGAAATTTCAGTGAATGACACCTAAGTGCTTTCAGAAAGGCCTTCTATGCTCATCTCTACTGTTTTCTTAGGATTTTAGATGGGTTCTTCTTCTTTTATTTTGCTTTTTTTTTTTTTTTTCCTTCCCCTAGGCCAGTTATAATTTGGTTTGTTTTATGCATTGTGAAAGTGGAAATGTGTTTTTGAAGATTTCAGTAAAGATACTTAAAATGTATTTGTACTACAGATTTCTCTGAGTTTGGAGGAAATTAAGAATCCCTTGTAACTTTAAAAGAGCAGGAAATATTTGGAGTTGAGAATTTCTGCTTTGTATTATTGTTGGTAGGCCTTTTACATGTTTTTTCAACTCTTTGGTTAGGCTATGATCCAACATTCAGTGTTTTTTCATCACAGGAAGTCTTTCCATTACCTTCCACCAGTATTTGATAAGGCATTTTCAGACTTGAGAATAACTGTGCCTCCTGCTGACTTATATTACCAGTGTGATGATCTACAGCTGCGGAAGTTCAGTTTTAGTGTTGCAACATGAATGAACTTGCATGAAATCCCTGAAGTTCCTGGAAGAAAATTCTATGCTATCTCTGTGCAATCTACTTATCTTCTAATGAAAAGGTAAAATTTCAATCTAAATATTGGATATTTTTTAATTAAAATGAATTGAATGAAATATTTATGGCTACCAGAAGAAATCACTGAGCTCCACTACAGTATTTTCTAATGGAAGGAACTCTATCAAGGCCATAATTACCTGTCTTCTTTAATTAAACAACACCACTGTTCAAAGACATAACCTCTAAAAAAAACCAACAAACACACTATAGAGAACCAGTTCAGGTTGTGCTAGTGTTCTATGGCTTTGCTTGAAACAGCTTTTCAATCTTAGTAAAATATTTCAAGAGAAAAATTGTCATTCTGGTGAAGCTGGAAATTCGTAGTTTTTCTTGAATATGTTATGCTGTGAATACTCTCCACACTGTGGTACTAAATGACAGTTAATGAAGTTGTTAGCATGATCTGTCATGCCAGATAAGATCCTGATAAGAATTAGAAAGTGACTATGAATATTTAGATAGAGTGCATATAGTAATACATCCCATTCTGTTGTAAAAGATACAAGTTTGCATTCAATGACCTACAGCAACTCCTATACTTAAGTCAGGAGCATGGACTTCATGAAGTCTGTTATGGTTTCTGTATCATCCTGTTCTAGTAGGAGACATGAGCTTCTATGATGCATTCCTTACCTGGTAATACAGTATTCATTGAAAATCTACAGCAAGCACAAATTTTATATTGTTCTTGGCATAACAGTTGTCAGCATATTTTTCCAAATTGACTTAGTAGATGCATGCACATCAGCTTTTACATTTAGGTATGTAAATTACTCGCTGTGGTAAAAAAGAGATGAAAGAAAATTTTACATGGGGAGTATGTGTAGCAGCTAATGGGGAACTGAAAATTGAAAAGAATATTAAGGGAAACTGAGATAGATACAAAAATAACAAATTTTAATGATATGTGTTTAGAATGTTGATTGTATTAATGATGTCAATTGCAGGAGTTCTTTTTCTTATCTGCAAGTTTAAATCACCTTAACTTGATTTGATGGAAGGAAAAAGCAAGTTGGTGAATGTTGTTACATCTTAAAAATATTCTGACTCTTAAAAATGTTTTGACTCTAACAACGGAGGAAAATTGTAGTTGACTTGCTACACGTCTCAGGATTATTTTCTTAAACTTTCTTAGGGATACGTGAAGACTTCAGAAACCTATTTAACATGAGTACTTGGGAATAAAGAATTAATTATTTCCTGTTTAGATGGTAAACATTAAAAATACATAGTGAACTTCTAAAAATAGTGATACAGAACTTAATTTTGGTGGAAATAATACTAGTCTTCCAAAATTAAATGAAATGCAAACCACAGTGAAATTATAGAAAAATGTGAAACCATTTGGGACAAAATTTTCTAAATTTTGGATGATTTTAAGATAATTCACTATTTCTGTTACAAAACAGCAGAAAAGAAATCTTGCAGAAGTCATAACTTTTCTAAAATGTAATGCTCAGAGGATTATGATATGCATACTAGAGAACTTTCTTGTGTTGTGGCCAGATGATCCCTTTGATTGCATTATTTTTTTTTTTAGTAACCTGCATTTTGGCTAGGTTCCTATAAATGATCTCTGGCCTTCCAAAGTACAAGGGAGAAGGCTATTTAAAAGCAATGTCAAAGGCCCCCAACAGCTGTACAAAACATGATAATGTTATTTTGAAGATTATTACTATGTTCATAAGCAAGTGTCTGCCCCATACATACATGTCTCAACAAATTGGCTTCTTTGTTTCGCAATAGTGATATACAGGCTATGAAAAAAATGTAAAGGAGGAAAGAACAGGGTATTTTTGTGATGGTGTTACTGAGGCAAGGACAGTCCAAATTTTGCTTCCAGTCCTGTTGTATTAGAGGTGTTATTTCAACTTTAAGTATACATCACTGTTAGGTCTCCATCTCCCTAAAGCACAAACAGACTGCCAGGCCATCAGTTCTTCATTATTGATAATGCACTGGAATAGGCTGCTTAGGGAGATGGTGGGGTTACCATCCATGGAGATTTTTAAGAAACCGGTAGATGTGGCACTTAGGTACATGGTTTTGTGTGCATGGTGGGGTTGCATTGATGGCTGGACTAGATGATTTTAGTGGTCTTGTTCAACAATACTGATTCTGTGATTCAATGATTATTAAATATCTGTGTTTGTCTGATTTGGAATAAGTGGATAAAAAGTCCTAGAAGATTATGCAAATCTTTTATACTCTTCTTGCTTTTCCAAGTAGGGTTTATTCAATGCAGGTGGATAACTTGGTAAGACAAACATGTGTCATTAAACAAAATTAATAGAGAATTTATAGAGAAGCAAAGGTAATTTTCTGTATCATTCTTATGGGTACAGTGAAGAAAAATACAGGAAATTAAACTTGCGTAGTTCGTGTATTAGTTATCTACACCTGCAGTTCTTAATTATTAATTTATTATAAATATGAAAAAAAGCACATAATAGGCCAAAAATTCTGTATTGCCTTTGCTAGTAATGAACTATTATAAGCTTTGTACTGAGTTTGAAGTCCCTCCAAACTGGTAGCTCTCTTCAAAAGTAATGTTCCTATTTATTTCCATGAAAACTACAACAGATACAAAGAGCATAACAACACTATTTGATAGAGCAAATTCTCAGTTGAAAAACATTTTTTTTCAACATAGTCACCACTGTTAGCTATGCAATTTCACTAGAGATGAATAAGAGCTGGCATACTGCACTTCCAAAAATCTGTACAAGTAGAGGTGACACACTGTCACTGTCTCCATTGCTGGAATGCACCACTCACTATCTTATTCTGCTCACATCCACTGACTGATCTCCATAAACAATCAAGAAGCATTGATGTATGTCAGTGGGTGCCATTATTTCCACATGGACGAATTCAGTGACACATCTTCGCTTCTTACGCACTTCCATGTCAGACGTCATTTTGTAAGACTGCCCCCCTGCTGCCATCTGTCGTGCAGCCACAAAATGAATCGGAATATTGGTGGGAAGGTTCTAACTCTACTGCCATACTACCAACATTCACTTCTGACCACACGAGCCAACATAAAATAGGAGGCATCACTTTTGGTGCAGCCCGTGTATTATTATATAATGGGAAGTGAGTGAATGACTGTGTGGTGCTTATCTGCCTGCTGGGTTAAATCACAACTGTCTTAATTAATTAGATAATTAATTCTGCCTTGATTTGTAGAAACTCAAGTCCTTATTTCTTCCTCTGCTGATTTGGGTTTGATAGAAATTAAAATGTGTCCAAATCAAGTTTTTAAACTCCATCCCAGAAAAAAATTGTCTTATTACACGTTTATATCATGTTTTTTTTCCTCCACTGGCAGAGGAAATAAATCTTGGGTGGTTGCTTACCAAGGACTGCCATTAGATACAGAAGAAATCAGATGAGAAGTTTTCTCGCTCCAATTTATAGGAGGGAGAGGAGGTTCTTTTAATATCTGTATACCTGGCATGAGATTAAGAAACAACGGTTCAAATGTTGGTCCGACCAGTTTATTACAGATGTTAATTAGGGAGATGGGGAAAAGGAGGACTGACAATATTATGAATTAGGGTAATGGGTAAGGGAAGGAGGGTGATAGAAAAGATAGGAAAGAAGAAGCAAGAAGTCTTTATAGGAAGCAAGAGGGAGATAGTCACCACTGAGGATCCAGCGTGGTTCTTAGTTCAGTCACTGATCTTCAGTAGTGGTGGGTTGTCGGGCATTGTTGTTCTGTTGACCACGACAGCGACCATGGGATGATGGCCCCTTTTCAATGGTTTCAAAGTGGTCGAGTCATCTGTCTTTGGAGTGACAGCTCAAATCCAAAGTGGTTGAGTCAGCTCTCCTTGGAGTGGCAGCTTCTGGCTTTGCGATCTTAGTGGAAACTCCCTTGTTCCTATCTTCCTGGCTTTGCCAGCAGATAAGAGGCAGCAGGGAGGCGCCAACTTGTATCTTGCCTTCACAGGATACAATAGCATCATCCCCCAGTTTCCCATAGCAAGCTGGAGTTATTTAATCACAGGGCAGATCTTCCGCCAGTAAACACTCCTGACCACTCTCTTCCAAAGGTAAACAGCTCCAAAGAAATGCTTTCAAATGTAAAATTGTCCACACAGTGATGTTGGTTGCCACATTCATCACCCATCTCCTAGACAAGTCAGTCTTATCACAGGAAATACCTCAGGAAGCAAGCTTTCAGCCAAAAAACAAAGAAGGATTCTCACAGAAGTCACTTAATACAATGTGTGCAGTATTTCATTAAGGGCTATCCAAAACTTACCATTTGTTTAACCACCATCAAGACTTAGGCGACTTAGCCAATTACTAGTAATATCAGTTTAATGCTTTCCCTGATATTTAGTATGAAAGCAATTGGCAAAATAACTGCTACACATGCACTGCAGAAATGAGGGATTAGTGAGAAGAATATGCTCTGTTTAACATCAGGCGGTTTTAACTTTGTCACTGAAAATAATTACTGAAATTATCTTTGAACTGGAAAAGAAGAAGAGTACTACGTCAGGTCAAACAGTTTAAGATAGCCCTACCCACTTCTTGGCCTAAACAAAGTTACAACTTAGCTGCAACTGAATTATTGTGTTTGCTGTTTAGATAAGAATATGGTCTCTCCATAAATATGGCTCTGGCAGAATGAACTAACAATTACTTTACTTTCACAGAAGTGCACAAAGGTATCTTGATTAAACTTAGATTTAAAGAGCTATGTATCTCAAAAGCATTTCAGTGCACCTCAGATGACAGGCTTTGAAAAACTTTATTTAATGTATAGTCATTAAATAATACTATGCTATATGCCTTATAAAACTATTAAAAAAAATAAAATAGCTGAAATAACAACTGTTGCAGTATGTAAAAAAAAAGAGACTAATTAAAGAAAAAAGGTTAATACAAAAATAATAAACACAGAGTTTAAAGTACACTAATCCTTGCATTTAACTTAAAATTGGTGAGACAGGTATTTTACATGGTGTAATATCTTCTACACTTTTTCCCTCTGTTAAATTCTGATCCTAGCTAAATTCATTTTCTGAATCATCCAGAATAATCTTCTCCTTGTTGTTTTGCATGCAAGAGATGATTATGACAGAATTTCTGATTTAACAACAGATATCACAGCAGGTTTGAAATATCATCCTGCACAATATAACTGATTAAAATAAAAATATCTAATTCCAGCCTTGTACTCATACTCATTCAAGTTTTTTCCCCTGATGTTCTGCTTACTACAGAACTTTTCACTGCAGCATGCTTTTTTTGGGAAAAAAAAAGCACAAAAGTGAGATCACCAAAGAAAAATGCTGTGCAAGTTAAAAAATCCATGGTATTACCTATGTCCATATGAAAGGAAATGGTGTTGTTTTTAATCTATAAAGATGTGAATGGATAAGGAAATTTTCAGGCAGAAGCTAGAATACTTCAGTCTTTGAAGATATATGAGACACAAATATGTATTGCTTCCAATATTCATCACTGCAGAATAAATTGCAGAGAAACTGGATAGAGGAACCACGAAAATTAAAATAAGTCAACTCAAACTGAGCAGTGAACATACGCTACCTGGTGGAGATTATAAAGAATATGAGTCCTCTACTGTCCATTAAAAAAAAGGGAAATAAAATGAAAGAAAATACACCAGTATACTAAAAAGGTTAAAGACTTGGGTTTTTTTTAATGGGTAACTCATGGTAAACACAGCAATTGAATTACATCAGAAGGTATCCGTTCCATGCTGTGAAATATATTATGCAAAGGCTTTGACCTTTAAGAGAATATGTTGATGATTTTCCTCTGCATACACAAAAATGTCAGCACAGGTGTAAATAAATGTCATTAACTTTGTTTTTGTATTCAGAGTATATCCACCAGGACCACAATGTGCTGGTATTCAGACACTTGAATGGAGAACATTTGAAATACTTGTTAACCCTCCTAGTTCACTGAGCAATCGCTCAGGCTACCTCAAATGTGGAAATTTCCCACGTCAAGGAGATAAGTTCTTATCAGTCTTGTACAGAATGAGAATGCTTTTTGTCTTGCCACAAAAAAAACTACATACACTTTGTGTATTCATGCCACGTTCTGAAGAACCATTTTCCCATGGACCTGAAAAAATCCAGTTTCAGTTTTTTAATTCTTCAAATATATATGTAGAAGAATTAGAAAATGAAGAAACAACACTGTTTGCTTTGATATGGGAATTATTTCATAGGTGTGTATGTTATTTGCATCTTAGAGGGTTGTTTTCCAGGTCAAAATCTCATGTAAATGTTTAATTTTTTGAAGTATACCCCTACTGTAGTCAGTGCATTAGAGTCCATAAACTCACTCCATCAGACATTTCCACGAACCTCGTTACTGCTTTCTAGTTACTTATCACCAAATGGAGAAGGGAATCTTAAGATGCTATGGAGAGAAGGTGAAGATATGTTTTATGAAACCTAAGCTGACATACATCCCACTATTCCACATGTCTCTTGTATTCAGGTCAGGCAGTATAAAAATACTTTGCTTCAAGAATTCGTAAATTACCCTACATATTTTCACCATTTTTAATCTGAAAAAAAGAAGATCAATTTCTTTATTCAGTGATACATTTAGTCAAGTAACATAAGAATTGCCTCCTTCCCAAAACAAATTTAACATTAATATTCAAATTTTCAACATTTTAAAAAGGCATTTTTGCTTCTTAGTTTTGAAGAGTGTTTCTGAGAGTAAATTTCTTTAGTAATAACAAGGAGCAAAAATAAAGGCCTGCAGGCAGCCTTGGTCTCATCAGTATTTTTATACAACTTAATGATGACTGATTCCATAAACTGTTGGGAATTGTAAGCACTCAGCATAGTTAAAAATTAGGTCATATTTATAGAGGTAGGAGCCAAATTTAAGCATCCAAACTGAAGAAAAATACATGAATCTGCTTAATTACGTCTTACATACTAGCTTATCCTGGAAAACTGGATCGTTAAAGGGTGATCCTGCAGATGCCTACTTCTTGGGCAGTTCTCTTGATTTCAGCAGCAGTATAGAGATTAGTAAACAACAGCATGAGTGTCCACAGGATTATATCCATTGCAGAAATCTCCTAAATTTCAACGAATTGTACTGAGGCTCATAATTCTGCTCCTTTCTGTTATATCTCAGTAGCTTAAAGCATGCTGTCTTGACATCCTACTCTGTTACATTATGAAGCTGTTCAAAAACTTCATGAGTTTGTTAGTAGAACTATGTTGGGATTTTTTCTTCAATAAACCGATAGTTTATGCTGTACTATTTAGAGAATAATAAGTGACTGGATGATGGAAAACTTTATAATAGCTACTTTGTGGCCATTTGTAAATTGTAATGTTAATCAGTGTGTGTTGTTTTGATGTGTTTTAAATGTTATGAAAAATTGTTTTATTTATCTCAATCTAATTTGCAGACATTAATCATGAAACCATTCATTTTATACCAAGAGTAACTTCTCTGTGTGTGTAAAGTCTTTACAAATAATGTATTTTAACTTTGCTCTTCACTCACATCATGTAGCCTATGCCATTTTCAAGCAGAAAAAATAATAGAAATATCCCATTTAGGAAAAGGTTCCTTTCAGGGCTCCAAGAGAGTCATAAAATCACTAGGCACTGTGATGTAGTGATAATAGATGTTACTTGAAGGGTAAGAAGATGGAATTGGAAAGAATGGGAAGTTAACTAGATCCTACAGGAAAATGCAGCCTTCCAGTATTTAAAGAGAGCTTATAAACAGAAGGGAAATAAACTTTTTACGCGGGTAAAAAGTGAAAAGTGATAAGGAATGATTTTCAACTAAAAGAGAGGAGGTTTAGATTAGATGCTGGGGGGGAATTTTTCACTGACAACGTGGTGAGGTGCTGAAACAAGTTGCCCAGAGAAGCTGTAGATGCCCCATTCCTGGAGGTGTTCAAGGCCAGATTGTATATGGCCCTGGGCAATCTGATCTAGTGGCTAGCAATTCTGCCTGTGACAGGTGAATTGGAACCAGATCTTTGAGGTCCCTTCCAACCCAAGCCATTTTATGATTCTATGAATGTACAATGTATGGATTTCTACACACTTTTTTGTGCATATATATCATATATATGCACATGTACACAAAAGCAAGTGTGGGTGAAATGTATATGTACGAAGATGCTCAAAAACACAAGAATGAATAATGATCCTTATGAAGTTATTCCACATTTCAACAAATTAATATTTCTGAAACTATTCCTCATTTAATTCTAAGGCATATAGTAGTTAGCATGATTTTTTTAATGGTTCAATCATGTACCACTTCATTTTTCTTGAAATGGCATAGGATTTTGGTAAGATTTTGCCCTTCTTATGTCAGTAAGTGGCCCTGAGGTCAATTATTTATGTTGGATTAAAAATCTAGGCTAAAATGTTACTGACAGACATTGCTTAGTGCCATTGGCACTCTCAATAAATGAATGGTAGGTATAGGCTTTATCAAATCGTACAGCAAACCTAGTTTTGAAAATAATTTAGCTTGGACTTTTTTTTTTTTCTTTTCTTTTTTTTTTTTTAATAGCATTTAAACTGTCTTATAAAAAAGGTCCTTAATGATTTAGAGTCTGGATTTGGTAAATATCAGAATGTCAAGTTTAGATGAATTCTTTGGTGTAAAACCAAGCTGGAAACTGCATGCCTGAAAAAATACTTTAGAGAACTCAGTTAAGTCAGTGTTGTGTGTCTATCCATACAGAGCAGATTGGATCAGTAAAGTTTAGTGCCATGTTCTTCAGTATTATAATTCTGTGAATTTTGACTTTGCAGTAGAATTTTTCGTAAGAAGGGAGTAACCTTAAAGACTTACTTATGAGAATCTTATATTTTATCTTATCTTTCACTCTTCTGAGCTCAAAGGTGTGCTGCAGAATGTGACAAATCAATCTGCAGTTAGAAATAATCCCAAAGTGTTCAGGAGTGTTGAAATACCATGTAGGACTGCTTGTGGATGTTCTACCATTCTCTGTTAAAGAACTGTGCTGCATTCATACAGATACTGTCAGTGATAGTTTACATTTTTGAGTTGGTTAAGATTCTTTTTTTGATGAGGTGCTTTTCTGTTGAAGAAAGCCAGTTCATCAAAATCAACACCCTTCTCAAGAAAAGGTCAGCTTTAACAAATGTTCTTTTCCTCTAGGAAATTATATTAGAAAGTATAGAAACTGCAATTTTTTCAGCCTTAATAAACAAACAAACAAACAAACAAACAAACAAATAAAATACAATCTGTTCAGAATTTTTGAAATTCAATTGAATATGTAGTAAAATAATAATAACAATAATAATAATAATAAAAATTAGCTGAGTATTTTCATAACAGAAACAGAGTTTTATTTCATTCTTAGTTCTCAAAATCATCACATTTCTATTGTTTTCTTTTGTTCTCTTTCCTTTTTTTTTACATATCTTGCTTGTCTTTGTAATTTTCCAATTATATTAAAGTTGGAAAGATTCAAGTTTGGTAAAATACCAGAAAATACTATTCTTAACTAGGCATGTGCCTGACTGAAGATATATCAAGCATGCTCTATTTTCTCTCTTGTACTATGTAAAATATCTTATAAACAGTCACCACTGTGATTTGTTAATGCATTTAACTACTGTTCAGGAGAGCATGTTTAACATCTGTAATGGATTTGTGTTCTCCTGTCCTCAGTGATCAAGAACAAAGAAGATCTTCGATGTTAGGAATATCTCTGTGGGTTTTGTTTGTTTGTTTGCTTTAATTCATTTTAAAATATTTGATATAGAAAACAGGGTTAGGAAAATTAATCCTGAATTGTAGGCATTAAATAAGGAATTTTCTTCTTTCAATCTGAAAAATCTGGGAAAAATCCTAAATTATCATATAGATGAGTTTAACCATCCTGAAGGAGTTCCCTTGTATAAAAGGGAGAATAGCATGAGCTTTAAGTATCTTTTCCAACCTCTTGAACCAGAAACATGAAACATCTTTGAAGAAAAGTCATAAAGCCTGGAACTTGATTCAAAGAAGAAATGATGTCTGAGAAAATGTCTGGTAGTGTTCTCTCTAGGTGCAGAAAGTGAAGAGAGCCTTGTCTCAAGAAACATATAATGAATTTAGACTGATGAAAGCATGAATAATGAAAACTGAACAAGGAAGCTCATAGTACATTTTTTCAAGATCAAATTTCAAGAAATTATCTGATAGAAACTCGTTAATAAAAGGGAGTAAATCTAACTTCCATGAGCCTCAAAATGTTTGACAATTATCAGCTAAAATCTCAAACTACTGTTTTGAGCATTCCTTCTCTTTTCATTCTCTGTTATACTTTATTAAAAAAAAAAAGAAAGAAAGAAAAAAAAAAGAATGAATGATCTGGAGAATGTTTAATGGGAGGGAACTTTTATGTTTTTATAAAAATATTATTGACAGAATAAACTCTAAATGAACAAGTCTTGTTTGGTGTGCAGCTGGCCTTTAGATTCAATTATGTCTAATGCATTTGACTGTTCTAGAACTCTCTAAGAGTAAAATGGCTATAAGAGATTAGAAGCAGCTGACAAATGGAGACAGGAATTTGTAACAATGAAATTTGCTGATTAGAAAGCACTTTTTCACACTGAGACCAACGTGACATTATGTACTTTGGATATAACAAAATAGGAGTTCTTGTAGCTGAGTGCCAGATGCAATTTTGTAAGAATAGGCTCAAATGAAATGAAGTCTTCTTATAAGTTATTCTTGTATAACTAAATAAATGCTGCTGCTATCTTGATTATTTTTATTTATTTTTCACTAGGCAGAAAAAAGAACATTTAAGACCTTTTTATCTTTTTTGTATGAGGATGTTTTTTTTTTCAAAACTTTTCCCTCTGCCACTGTAAACCTACTTACTGCAGCAAAAATTTGTGTTCCGAAAAGTTTTGGGAAACCAGTGCAGTGTTATACCAGAAATATTAGATTATTATAATCACAGACTTAGTAGAAGAACTTTTCCTTTAAGTACTAACTATTAATAGGTTTGACTTGGTAAATGCCATTTAATTACAAATTAAATGCATGTTCCTTCACATTAGCTGATAATTATGGTTAATACAGTAGACCCAAAAGTAATTACTTCAACAAGAAGAGAGGTTGTAGAAGACAAAAATAATCATTTATTTACATGTAACAGGATTTTTTCTGTGTTAATCTTCTTCCACTACCTACTACTTAACTTGTAAATAGATGATCGATGATTTCCATGCAAGAAAGGACTTACTCAATATCTCTCCCCTATAAAAGAAGTATTATGGATTTGTTTGTGAACAAATTCACTAAACAGAAAAATTAAGAAGGCAAATGATGCATACAGCCAAATTAAAATGAACTGTGGGAAAATCATTAAAAATTAATGTGCCTTAAATTTCATTCCAAGTTATTTACCACTCATGGTAGTTTTATTACTAATTCAGGAAAACAAATAGATGGTCCACGAATAATAAAGGCTTTATGTTACCTTAAATAACACTGATATAAAAGAAGCAGCATGCAAACATGCTCTGATACTGGGAGTTAGTATCAAGACATGATACAATATCAAGATGATATGACAAACCCTTAGGATACATGACAGGGCAATTGCATGTGAATTACAATGTGGAGATGCAATGTCACTTTGATTGATTTGTTTTGTTTTTATTTGCTGTATCTTAGAATTTTATTAGCAAAAAAAGATTGAAGAAGCAGATTTTGCTGTTGAAAGCAGCTGTATGGATGGGTTTTACAATCCCAGACTGATACTCAGAAACACAACTTCTGTTGTTGAAGTTTCAAAATGTCAGCGGATAAATAATTTCTTCTAGAAACACAACATTAATTAATGAAATCTTGGCCCTTGGAACACATCAATCTTTGTGCCATTCTTGGAGGGCAGGGGCCATTGTAATCATGCAGCTTGGCATAGTTGCAGCAGTGGGCAGAGTTTAAGCAGTGCAGAAACAGAATAATCATCAGTGCATTGTAATAGGACTGGAAACTATTGTTAGTGTCAGTAATTAGGATTATGGAGAAAATGTCAATGAAATCATGTATCTATTACTTTGAAATAAGTTTTCAGCATTGTTATGGAATTCATACTGCACTTAGTATTTCAGAAGTAACAATAAGAAAGAGAGAAGCCTCCACCATTTAAACAAGGTGTAAAATAATCTGTTTATATCTGGCCTCAGAGAACAAGAGTAGGATTCTGGGCAACTTCTTCAGTATTGAGAAGAACTCTTCGCTTTTTGTCATTCAGAAAATGAAACAAGAACTTAATAATTATGCCAGGCCATCAAAGCTCTGGTTTTAGTTTCTGTCGCTTACACCTCCATAGATTATCTCCACTATCCTCATAACCTAGTTGTCAAACACTCTTTGCACCTGGAATTAAGATTACTGTCCCAAATTGGAATAGTTACTAAACATGGGGAGGCCACGCAACACAAATTTTCAGAAGCAGTCTATATCCTGTGTTTCCTATCAATACCCCTAAAGAATTTTGCTCAATGAAAACAAGTCCTTGATTCTGCTCTGCAACAACTGAAATATCTGTGTGTCATCATCCCTATTTTCATCAGAACAGGACATCATACAAGATTCTGAGAAGAAATTCTGTCCTATCCAAAACTGTGACATACCTTCTCAGGTTTACCTTACTCGTGGTCAAAATGTGTAGAGGTTTCAAATCCTTTTTCTTAATTTCACTACATAAACTCAACCTAGATACTCTTTTGTTTCTACTTGATAAAGTCATGGTATTTAATAATTAGTCAGAACCTTGTTCTTTTAAAGAAAAGAGTTGGGTCTTCAGATACTAAAAAACAAATTTTGAAGCTGACACTAATTTTTAATGTTCATTGCTGGCATGCGATTTTCTTGTTTAGAGACACTCAATTCTTTAGGAAGCCTTTGGCCAGTCTGTTCGAGAGTTGTGATTACTTTTTTAGTCTTCTAATTCAGAAGACATTACTCAGATAATTTCTCTACTGCTGTGGAAAGGTGTTGTGAAACAATGTACACTAAAAACTCACAAGGATTCCTGGCCTGCATGGATCCTTTGCCATTAGTCCATACTCAAGTAGTCATCAGAAACCATCTTTCATTCACAGTTTGAAAGAAAATGATGGCACCCCTGATACTGCCTTGTTCCTGATCACTGGCTCCCTACTGAACTTTTATCCTAAACTAAGACAGAAAGATTTGCATGTAAAGTCTAGTATATAACTGATGAAGAAACTCATCTTCTGTGGGAAATATATCTCTCTCCCTCTTCTTAATTCCCTGGCATTGTCCATTTCATGAATAAAATGAATGAAGAGGAAGTAGAGATTTCTGAGACTCCTTGTCTTGAAAATCTAAAATTCCCTCCAAGAGGAGAACAGAATCACTATCAGCTTTTCTTATTGTCCTACTAAACCACTAGCGTACTCTAATTTTCTCTGGATTGGAAGGAATCTCTGAAGGTCATCTAATTCAAATCTTTACTCAAAGCCTGGACAACTTTGTGGGTGAATTAGGCTGTTTGATAAGTCAAATTTTCAGTATTGCCATAGATGGAGATCTGATAACTTATTTAAGAAATCTATTCCAGTTTTTAACTACACTTACAGAAATTTATTTCCATAATATCTTCTTGTATTTTTCTGCACTGGAAATTGTGTATGTAGCTCACTGTCCTGCAACATAAATATCAAATGAATCACAGAATCATAGAATCATAAGGTTGGAAACGACCTGCAAGATCATCTAGTCCAACTATCCTCCCATTACCATTGCTATCACAAGCACTAAACCATATCTTGCAGATCCTAATCCAGACGCCTCTTGAAAACTGCCGGGGATGGTGACTTCACCACCTCCCTGGGCAGGCCATCCCAGTGCCTGACCGCTCTCTGAGAGAAAAAGTTCTTCCTTATGTCCAACCTAAACCTCCTCTGATACAACTTACGTGTTTGTTTTGAATACAGATTGTCTTATTTCTTGTAAAAGGAAAAAAAAGCCTCTGTAGTTTAATATTACTTACACATTATTTTGAATGTGATAGTGATTTTGAAGTCTAAGGCAAAAGTGGGAAAAAGATGCACTTCTGTGATCTCATTGCTACTATTGACAGATAGCTGAACTTTCTAAAACTGTACAAATAAGTAGGTGCTTTCACTGGTAGGAAAACAATGCACCAATCAAAATATGGACCAAATGGTGTTTCTTAACTAATCACGGTAAATTGAATCTATCATATGTAACTATTCTGAGAGGAAACTTTTTGACAAGGGATTTTCTTCATTACAGATACTGCGTATGTGTATTTGTTGTTTTGCTAACTTTATCCTCCTTGTAATATACCTAACCAGGAGTAAAACTTCTCAAATCTTTTTCCATTAGCTGTCTTTCTGAATCATTCAAACAGACCTGTATTGATTGATTTTGTAGTTGTTGAAGAATTAGCATTTTTATTTGTCCATCTATCTAGTTCTCTCTTACTCCTGCCAAATTACTATGTGACCTTTGAGTATATTACGAATAATGAATATGCATTCTTGGTTGATGTGAATAGTTGGTATTGAAACACTGTGCTCTCAACTGTGAAAATATTATCACAGCCATCAAGATATTATGAATGTTCATGTGGTACACACAATGCTCAAAACTTACAATAAAAATAGATTTTTTTTGTGAAATATTTACAATTGAATTCTTCTATTCCCAGTCTGTAGAAGTTCAAGAGATTCACTGAGTCATACTGACTTCTACAAGAAATGTTAATAAACAAAGTAGTTTTTTTCCATATCAGAGAATAGGGAAAGTCACTAGACATACATCTGTCATTTCAGACTCAGGCATATTGCTATCATACCAGATTCCTGACACTTGTTTTCTTTGGTTCATCAAATTAAATACATAGAAAACATGCAATCAAATGGAAATTGAAAACAGTTTTAGTTCTTCAGTGATTAAAACAGTACTAATTTTCTTTTAAAATATAATTATTTTTAATGTTTTAGTATTATCAGGGATTGAAAAGATTTTGTTATATAGTTCATGAGCCTACTACATTTTCTCTGCAACATTTTGGCTTTCTAATACTTGAAAGTTATATTAATTTCTAGGAAATATATTTCTCTTTTTCTATTTGCTATTATTAATATCATATTTTCCCACCTCTGTGGTAAATGTTTCACCTTGTCATTGCATTTCTTACCAAAGTCTTTCTATCTTGAAATGCAGTTGCATCTTGAATTACTTGAATTACTTCTCAGTTGAAACTGATAAGTTGAAAAAAAACTAACAAAGAACTTCCTTGTTCTTTTTGATATTGCATAACCACTAAATTGATCTATTTTCAACAACTAATAGAAGTATGAGATAAGCTTTCTCTGAAAATATTTTCTGTTGTTCGTTGAAAGGCTGGTATAAATTGGAAATTTGGAAAGGACTTGGGTTTGGATCTGGTTTATATTTGCAGATTTGACTCGCTGAGCTGTGTACACCTTTTTCCATTTCCTCTTTAGTTTCCCGCTCTGTATACAGTATTATTAAACAACATTAGCTTGGTACATTCTGAGAAGAGTGAAAATAATACAGAACTGTGGTTGCAAAGATAGAGCTGATAAGAATGTATTTATAATGAAAACTGATAATTAAAATTAATGTATCTTGAATATTTGTGCCAATGCATATTGTATCCAGTGAAAATACAGTCAGTATACCAGATACAAATATTTTCATAATATCTTAGGGAAATGTTATTAAACCTCACTTACATAGTGAATTGTAACCAAATTTTGCACCTGCAGGAAAATCAATAATCCAGTCACCATTTCATTCTGTATTTTGAAATAAAGTAGAAAGTTAATAAGAATTATGAAGAAAATAATTATTTGCAATCTAGTATACTTTTAGATAAGTCTACTATACTTTTAGATATACTTTAGATATACTTTTAGATACTTCTCTTTTAGAGTCAGAAATGTTGCTTTTGCAGTCGTGTAAAATGGAATAGATAGCATGATCAATTTTTTGTTCAACTTTCCAAAATAAAGTGTAAAGATGTTCATCATTTACAGATGATACAGCTTGAAATAGCATATGAACTTTCAGGAACACAGGAGATGATCGTTGGTCACTTTTCTAACAACTTAGTATTGTTATCTTCTCTTTTTGAGCATAAGAGCATTAGTTTTCTTTCATTTATATAAAGTTTATATCAAAATGCCAAGAATAGTATCCTCTATGGCTTGAATTTTTTTTTTTTTGAAAGCTTATTCAATTCTTTGTTTAGAAAACTACTTCCAACCACAATTTAGAAATTTGCTATCTTTATTTACATCACATTTTTTCCTCAAAGACATTAAGTTACTCATTATTATTTTCAAAATTTAATCTCCCTTAAATTATATTTTTTATGCTCCAACATAAGGCAGCTATTTTTTCCTTGTCACTCTATTCATCATTACTCCTATCCACCTGACTGCAGAGTAATTGCTCCAATTTTACTATATGCAGCTCTTCCTCAAGATTTCAAGAGAGAATGTAAAGGTGTTGTGGTTTGGTTTCACTTTCTTCTATTGTTAGCCAGTATGTAAGTTCTATTGATTCTTAACATATTCTTATTCTGCTATTTTTTGCTAAAATAAGTAGACAACTTATTTGCAGTTTAGTCTTTGTATCTTGTTAACATTAGCTAAAGAAATCACTGTATTGAAATGACTTCCTGAAAAGTAAATAAACCCTTAGTAACAACACCAGTCCCACTATATTCCCACTATATATATTAAATAGAGCCTACATCCTCTTGTAAGAAGTTTGAGTATGATGGAGAAATAAATGTATAGTAGTCCTGTTCAGTTCTTGAACTTTTTTTTTTTTTTTTTTGTAAAAACTGTTGTTAAATGAGTGAGAGGGAGAATTGAACATGTGAGAATATATTTTTTTAGTAAGGTTCTCATACTTACGAACAAAACGCATTTGAGAGATGCGCAATTTTTGAAGGAGCCTCTGTTATTCCAGAGTTGAGTTTTCTCAGGAGGGAGGTCTATCATATTATCTCTTGAAAACCATGGTAATTATGTCTGTGTTTACTGATTTCACAGTGATGATTACAGAAGTGTTTATTGGTTGCAGTACATCCAATTCACAAGTTTCCTTAGCAGCTAAAGAAAGCTGTCTGTTTTGTAAATAGTTACTATATCTCATTTATGATTGGTCAGATATTTCAGGATATACTTCATTATTGGTGGTGGTCATTTTGGAACAACTTGTGAGAAGAATAAATATTTATTTGACAATGGAAATACTTAACTTGCAAAAAGAGTTTGATGACACATGCTCATAACAGGCTGCAGAGAAGCTCAACTAAATTATATATATATTTATGGCTAATAATCTGAAAACATTTCTACAATGGAATCTTTTAAGACTGTGTTGCTGTATTATTTAATTATATGTGACTAGCAGACTTCAAGTATTTTGAAGTTATTTGCTTTTCTAGACGCTTCAAATGATGGTACTGTAAATCTCAAAATCTAAACTTCCTTGCCACTATCATTTTTTTCACATTACTACCTTCAAAAATTTGATTGCTCTCTTCAGTTCTGGTGACTGCCTTTTATGATCCATTTTGAGTTAAGACATTTTCCTATGTATTACATTAAGTGCCTCCCTGCTGTCTTGTAATATTGCAAGGTACAAGATAATCTCTACAAAACATGTGATAACAGTAAATAGCAATCAGAAGAGAATCACTGTATGTATTTTTGTCTGCTTTATTTTGTTTGGCTTGTTTTCTATGGCAATGTATTAGAAACATTGATTCAACTTCCAAGCGTAGGTATGAGTTGGTGAATAATCAAATGTGAATACAGAAAATCACTTTTGATAGTTAAGAGGAGTTAAAAATATCAAGCAGGCAGAAAACCTGTTGTAGAGATTTCATCATAAGTGTAGGTGTCTCCTCTGCTTTTAATTAGAAAGAGTATTTTGAATTTCTGCTCTTCTGTGTCTTGTGCAACAACCTTAGTCAGAGTAATTTGACAAATATTCTTACTGGCCTTTTCTGCCCTACTGCAATAAATGTTCACTTGTGTGAGACGCTGAGCTAAGTCATTTGCTCTTCTATATCTGCATCATAAGGGTGATACTTAGCCAAACATTAGCAGCTTCATTACCTCTTTGCGGGGATTAACTTTATGCTACACTGTAAAGGTTTTATATTTCTCCTTTGTATTTTAAAGTCAATGATAAAATCAGAAAACTGTTAAATGTAGTGATTCTCTCAAACTTTTATCAGTGTTTAAGAACATCATCCTTGCTAACACATCACAGCTCCATTTTTTCCTATTGAAGGAATAAATTACCCTTTTCATATACATTTATCCTCCACTTCAGCTTTAGTATTCCTTCAGAATTAGATCAGCATACTAAGCAAAGCAGTTCAATTATAACTTTTTTAAAATAGACCAATTTTAGACTTATTTTTGTAGAGACATGAAAATGAAGTGTAAATAACAGTAGATCTTCACTGATAGCTTGTAACTAATAAACATCGATTGCAAATTTAACAGATGTTCTAAGTTATGTGCAAAAATTTGAAAAGAGCAATTCAAAAATGGAAATATGAAGTTGTAGTTTAGTATTAAATTACATCAGATGAGATTAAAAAGCTATAGATAAAAATATTTGCATTTATAAGCAGTGGGATATTAGAAAATTCAGGAGATAGTAAATAATCTGAAGGTCATTATAATCAAATGTAATTTTTTTTTCAAACACAGAAACCCAAAGGAAAACAAGATATGTAAATATTAAAGGAGATTCAGCATCTTTGATAATAGAGCCAGATGCAGTTTTTGCTTCAGACAGCAATTCTCACCACATAGGTCCAAATACTCTGAAGCTTGGTAAGTGAAAAGGGAAAAATAACAATCCTTTACATCTGATTACAGCCCAGTTCTGTGGCTATGATAATTCTGGTAGTCTATACTATTTCAAGTGTTATCTCTAATTGCATACGGAATCCCTGACAGTACTTGCAATGGGATTTCAGTTTTTGTGTTCCATGTTCTATTAAGAATTTAAACTCGCTGTGTTTGATACACTTGTAGAAAGCCGGTTTTACCTCTTCAGATGACACTGAATGCTTTACATACTAACCAACCCCACTCCCTCCCCCTCCCCCCCACCCCCCCCCCAAAAAAAAGAGAAGGTAAGGAAGAAAACTTTTTCAGACAATCTACAGGTTGCTGCTATCATGATTCTTTTTTTTTTTCCTTTTAACTTATAATTTAAGCATATTACTCTGTATGTTAATTCCAAGTACAAAGTATCTGGGACATAAATGCAATTTATAAATAATTACTAGATCTTCAGTATGCTGCTAACTAGAGTGCTGGTAAGCAAAGTTTTGAATGCTACTGCTTGTCCTTTTGGGATAGCAATGAAACGTGTGGCTAACTAACCTAACAATTACCATCATTGAGTCAAATGCATGTGAAATTGAAGAAAAAAAACACCAACAACTATGCATTAAGATTCTAAGTAAGATTGCAGCTACATAGTTTCCAAACGTCGAAGTTTTGTATATGAGCTAAATTTTAAGCACAAAAAAAAGGAATTTCACTTACAGTTTCATAGTACTACACTTCACAACTGACTGCCCTTGAGTGCTCTAAGACTCATTACTGACAAATTTGGTTGCTCATTTTCTGTACAAGTTATTGTAACTTCAGTGCTAATGGTAACCTATAATTGTAGCCAAATGCTTCAAAACAATCTATAGGGAAATAAAATCCATTAAAGATTATTGTCTTCTACTTGGCAATGAATGAAACAATGTATTATCTGAAATTACTGCAACTAACGTATTTTAAAATGAGTGTACAAATTGGAATCAGGACACAGTTAAGATTTTCCATATGCAATGAAGCTCATGATATAGTATTTGAGTACACTGCTAGCCTGTTAGCAACTGAAATGACAAAGGAATGGCCTAAAAGTTAGAAATTGTTTGAAAATAAATGCTAGATTTTTAATAATATGTACAATTATTTTTTGATTTTGTCAGTTTAATAACTTATGATTCTCTTCTTAATGTTTAAAATATCTGGTCCACATCTGTAATTGGCATGGTTTTGTATTGTTCGTGACTACTTGTTTTACTCATGGAGGCAAGATTAACTTGCAACTATACATAAGTGATTATCTAATTTGGTACAATGAATATGGAAAAGAATTGTGCTTAAAGATATTGTTAAACTGACAGTGACAATGATTCTGGCTGAGTCTTTGTAGATTTATCAAAAAGGTTTCAACACAGGCTGCACGTCACCTTGAAAGTAATACCTTCTATTTATGGAAACTATAACAGTGAAAAAGAGCACAATAACACAATTTGATAGAGCAGATTCTCAGCTACAATACACTATTTTTCAACATAGTTACCACCACTAGCTATGGATTTCTGTTGGTGTTGAACAAGAGCCTGCATATAGTGCTTTTAAAAATCTGCACAAGTAGAGGTGACCCACTGTTTCACAGTTATGATGGCATTGTTGCAAGAAAAACATTACCCATGCTGTCCATTGGTCTGAACATGTGGAAGTCAAAAGGATCCAAATCCAGACTATACAGTAGGTGTTGCAGGACGGTCCAACCAAGACTGTCAATGTGCTCCATGGTCTTCAAACTGGTATGGGGCCTGGTGTTATTGTATTGCAAGAGAAAGGTTGTCCTCTTCTCTGGCCTGATTCTGGAAATCTGAGCCTTCAGCTTTTTCAGCGCTCTGATGTAGTGCAGAATTCATAGTTTGTCTGAGTTCCAGGAAATCCAGAAGGATCAGCACTTTCCTATCCCAAAAGACAGAGTGAATTACTTTACTTTCTGAGGGCTGTATTGTGAGCTTTTTGTTTGATGGGGAATTCACATGCTGCCACTCCATGGACTGACTTTTGACTCCAGCTCATTGTATTGATGATGTCTCCTTACTGGTAATTATCCAATCCAGGAAACTGTCACCTTAAGCATTTTATTTGCTCAACAGGCTCTGACAAAGTTGAATATTGTTCTTTCTGTTCCTGTGCATGCATTCCTGGGACCCACGTTCAAACTTTGAGATGTTCCAATGTTGCCACCACCATTTCCAACACATTGAAGCTGACATTCAGCTTCATACATATTTCCCTGATCATAATCTGCTGATTCACACAGATGGGTTGACTGAGATGCTTTTCATTTCATGTTGAGAGGGTTGTGCATGGCCATCCAGAACATGGCTTGTCTTTCACGTCGCTGTCATCACTGCTTAAAAACACCACCCATCACCTCACTGTGCTGACATCCATTGGTTGGTCACCATAAACATTCAGCAAGTGTTGATGAATGTCACTGGGTGTAATTTTTTCAGCATGAGGGAATTCAGTTATTCATTTTTTCTTCCATATCAAACACATTTTGTCAGACTGTCCCTCTACTGCCACCTGTCACAAGGAAATAAAATGTAATGAAATTTTAGTGGGAAGGTTCAATCTCTACTGTTATACCACCATCATTCACCTCTGACATCATGAGTTGACATAACAAGGATAGGATATATTACTTTCAGAGCAGTCCTTGTATGTTCAATGTGAGATAAGTATTTCAGTACCTATTGCTAGAAATGGTTTATATGCTTTTCTGATTTCCTGAGAATGTGGTAGAAATGTGAAAATTATGGCTTACTGAGATGAACAAAGTGACAAATACAGGGAACTCATTACAGAATTTGTTTTGCTTTTCAGCATGCAATTCTGATCATCAAAAGGGAAGGACAGAAAGGAGGTCTAATGAAAGAAGTGAATAAATATAAGGAACAGAAAATAAAACTACGGTCAACTGAGGATGTTAACTGTCACTGAGATGATTATCCTTTCCAGGTGCGTACCGTAGATGAATCTATGTGGTTCTAAAAAATATCTGTGCCACGTTGTGAGGGTCTATGAGAGTAGGTAGAAGTAGGTCTTCTCTGAAGGCCAAAATTACTTGTCAGTATTTCCTTGATTTTTCTTCCTCTTCAATGTTCCTTGGAGTTGTGAGCACTTCTGTATGCTTAGATCAACATTACTAATGAAGGAAAAACTCCTCTTCTGTATTTGAAATGTCTGTCCTTTAGAAATTTTGAGAATTTGGAGAACACTTCTTTCCTGCCTGATGATTCTGAAGAAACTGGGAGGGCTTCTCTGTTGTGAAGTCAGTTACAGTAATCAGAATTACTCCTGAATATTACAGGTCTTGCATGAATTGAGAGTTTGCAGTTCTCTGTAACACACCTTATCAACTCTTGACATCTTTGGATCCAACTAGATGCTTTGAAGCTCCAAAATGAGGCAGCGGAAGAAGAAGCTTGTGGCAGTTCATAGGTTTGCAGTTCACTGCAAACATTACAGCAGTTTGGAGATACAGTGGAATGGATCTCTCTTCAACTCCTTTCTATTGATTTTCTGCTCTTGTGACATTGTCTTGTCCCTTATAATCCATCCCTTCTTTTTAATTATTCACCCTTCATTAATACGTATTTCGGCTGGTAAAAAAAGAGACAAGAGAATTGACTGGCATGACACCCCTGAGGCATTTAAACCAGTCTGTTGCCTCCAGACTGGCAGCCTGTCATAAGCTTAATGTTTCATGCATAGAGAACATAATAGCGCTATAAAAACAACACCTAAGTTCATCTGTTGGCAGAAACGCAGCTTTGCTAAGGCTGGTGTAAAGATTGAGTGGGAAGCTCTTTGGGAAGACAAAATTGACCAATAATGTTAAATTTAAATTAAGGCCAATGTTCTCCAGGAATAAGTGAAAAAGCAGAACAAAACAAAAACTTCAGGGGAAGTAAGAGCACAAGAGAAGTACAGAAAAAATATTTCTCACAACCCTGAATTGGTAATGGAGGATTATACAAAATCAGATATGTGAAGTAACATTCTGCTAAAGTGTACAAAAAAGCTCTAACTCTAAACATTGTAGTTTAATAATAGCATGAATTTTGTGAACATGAAGTTTTTGACTGTCAGAAAGAAATGTAGCATGATCTAGAGAGATGAACCCCCAAACCTCCATTATTGTTTTTCCATATACGATTTCCAGTACTCTTTCAATCTGTCTATACTTTTGTCTTTTGATTCACAGGGGAAATATTATTTGAGGTTTCAATTTACTCACCATTTGAAAATTATATAAGTGTAAGTGATGATCAGAGCCTTACAAATTTGCAACAGAGTGCTTCATAACATCAAATTGATGACTTGTTGTTCTTTGGTCTACACCTGTTAGTTCTATCACTTACCAAAACACTACATATCTAATATGGATAAGGAGAACATGTAACAGCAATGGAGGATAATGCAGGTGACAAAATGCCAAAAGTTGTATGTTTGTTGCTGGCATACAAAGGACTTTAGACATCAATCTATATAAATAATTTCAGTGTAACTTGGAAGGCAAGTTCATTTATAGCTGAAATAATAGTTTCATTAACATTTTATGCATTCAAAGGATAAACCTCAGAAAGAACAAGAAGATGAAGTAACAGGTTTGTAAATGTGTTTGTAATCTCAAGGTGTTTGTAAACTCAAGGTGTTTGTAATTCTGACAAATACAAAAGCCTCCAGACCTACTCTGCTGTCAGGAGAAGAGACAACGGGTCAAGTCATCCACAGCTACTCTAGAATGAGATAAATCCTGTCCCAGAATTTTCTGCCTCTGTCCCTGTGTAAAAGCAATGTGGATAGCTGGCTTGTATACGAGCAGCTTCAGATGGATTTCACCTCCAGTAATTTGAATACAACATGGTGTTTCAAACCAGAAAGAACTATTTGTTTTACAACCATAGGGTACTGCAGAGTAATCATGGGATCAGAGATTTAGTAACTGCAAATTTCTGGGCTGATAAAATATCCCAGTTATTTGTATTTTTGATTATTCCATTCAAATGTGCTAAGACCTCAGTCAGTACTGCAGAAAATCTAGCTCTATCCAAAGTTTTTTACTTCAGCATTCAGCAAGTACAGTTTCTGCCATATAATGAGGGTACTGAGATGTTTGAAAACTATTATCACTAATGTCCAGTGAAGTCAGTACTGAGAATTAGAATAAGAGAATAAAAGGAAACCTGCTGCCTCTCAATTCTCTAATACATTTTTACTGTTGTTTGTTTTGTTTTTTTCTTTTAATGAGATTAAGAGCAGAGCATGTGTCCTCAGTAGTTTTGTTTGTTCTTACATACATTATTGATGTAGCACTTTTTATATTTTTCTGTAATCATTTTCTAGGCTTGCAAAATAATTGGTTTACCCACTTGATGTTGTTTGAGATGTATACACTTATAGCCATCATAAATCTTGTTAGTTTTTTTCCTTTTTCCTGCATGGAGGAGGAAGAAGTCTCCTTCATGTAGGTTTCTTCCAGCAGTGCTGGTCTTATCATCAAGCCTGTAATACTGTCACTTTTTTGGTAGTCTCAGGGAAGAAAGAGACACATTATTGAGGTTAGGAGTCACCATCAAGAAACCATATTTATGGCAGTTGAAGTACAGTATGTAGAGGAAATTTTCACTTTCATATGTTGTAATAACCCTGTTATACTAAAAAGAATATCTTAAAAACATAAAGATTTTTAGGATCCTAAAGAGTTTCAAAACCTGTTATGCAACTGGATAGAAGTGCAATATTTCTAAGTATATCTGCACTGTCCAGCTGCTCTGAAGACAATATCTATTGCTTAAAAGTTTTTTTTAAATTTGCAAACCTGCTTGTATCATGTGCAATAATGACCCTACTTTGCACTTTGGAGCAAGGAATTATTGAGTTTCCCTTGACTTTAAAAATGTAAATGAAATCATCACAAATTATATTAAATTAGCACATCTACACTACACTAATGAAAGACAGTTTAGTGCTTGGGAAAAAAAAAAACCAAAAACAATTTAAAAGAACTATTCCATTAAGAGAATTGATAAGTAAGCTTGACCATATATTTAAAGTACTGCTTAATTAATTCCTTCTTTATTATACAGTGAACAATGCTATACAATACATTACAATCTCTCATGAATCACTTGGAGACTTATAGAGGCTTACAAAATTTTGTGAACTAACAAATAAACAAATGGGCATAATGAAAAGTCAAAGTTACTGTCCCACAATGTTTATTATGAGGAGTCATCTGTGCTGAGTGGAGGACTGAAGGAGGAGGACTGTTCTATAGACTGACACTTTGTGATGATGCTTTCACATTTTCAATACGTAATTTAAGGGATTTACTGCATACTTATTCAGATTTGGTCCTGACTTACTTTAATTCTTTCCTGTTTATTGAGTGACATGGATAAATCAGAATCTTTGTCCATTTGATTTTAGAAAGTGAATATAAAAGAAAAATTTTTGTGATAAATTGAAAAGAAAGACAGATATAACATGGAGAAATAGTGTGCTAAACATATTGAAAAATGCTTTATGTAAAAACTGAAAGTGACAGTTTTCACTACCCTGAAAACACAATACTAAGTGATGTCTGTGGATCCAGTACACGTAATTCGGTTCCCTAAAGCCTAAGATGGTTAAGAAGAGTAAAAGTCTGTCCTCAGCCTCCAGTACCAAATAATAGTATTCCCACTCAGCACGAGGTCTAATCACAATATAAATACCAGTGAATATTTAAGTGCTATTGATAGTTAAGGTGAAACCACTGCTAATTAATATTATGGGAGATGCTGTTTACCAACTGGGGCAGCTGTGTCACTTCATGCTTTTCCCATTAGAAAGGATTCATGTGACCTTTTCTTTGAAGAATATTAATTCATGCTGTGTTTGGAAAATGTTTTTGAGATGAGACAGAGGCTGGGGAAGCACCTTTGAAAGAGCAAGTTTTCTGCCATCTTCAGGAAAGCAGCAGAGGCTGCTGCTTCTCCTCGAATTAGAAGTCAGCAGGCAAAGAAAGCACCCACTCTCTCTTGCTTTATCATTCACCATAAGGCTTCAAACATTCTAGCAACATGATGATTTAAAATCAACAAAAGTGATTAAGGAAATTGTGTGTAGTATTAATATATATTCAGGGGTTTAAAAATGCACAATTAGAACCTGGGGAGCCAATTCTAAAAAACTAGGGATTATTGTCATTTTAGAAACTTTTATTTGCTTCTTTTCCCAAATGATGATTATATTTACCTCAAGAGAAAATTTTATAGGAAAAAAAAAAAAAAGCAAAATAATCTTGTGACCATGGCAGTTGCAGTTAAAACAGGCACTGTTCCAGCAAAATTCTTGCTTGATTCTAACAGTTTGTAGTTTTGAAAAAAGTAAAAAAATCTTTTGAGCAAAATCTAAAAATAAACATATTTGTGTGAATTTTATGAACTTTTAATCTGCTTCTCATTCCTTAGAAGCAATAACATAGGATTAATTTCAAAATCTTCAGCTACTTCTACCACTTAAGCAGAAAAAAAATTCTGAGCTCATTCAGTCATATAATTCAGCAAAAGATAATTCAGTGTCAGTGTAAATTGGTCGGTCTTCAGAGATTGTGAGAAACTGGAGGAAGTTTGAAGAAATATCTCTTCTGCAAATAAGGAGATAAAAGCATATTTTTTTGATTTCTTTAAAATTCCTCTGGATGTCAAATGTATTCAGAAATGTCCACATTAATTTTACTTTTTAAATGTATAAGTGCATTGAATTTCAGAGGCTTTAGCTGTAAGTTGGGAGCACACAGAATACAATAAGATGCCATAAGTAGCACTTTCTTAAAGATGTTTTTCCCATTTTTGAACTTATTTAACTCAAATTTTGTTCCCCTAATTGTTTTGTGTTATTTTTTTCCATGCATTCACATACCCAAATTATAGATAAATAAAATACTCCAGAATCCTCATTTTTATATGTACAAATTGTGCAATTTTAAAGGAAATAACACCATAAGGCTATGAAATGTGACAGCTGACAATAATGCCAAAAAATCAAACCTCCAAAAGAAAATGCCAACTTCTAGTGCAAGGTAAGAGCTTTAACTTCAGTTTCAACCAATTAATATAGACGTCTGGGAGGAACGAGATTTTAAATAAATCCTGCTTTCTTGTGATATTATGATCAGGTATAATTTCAGTATCTCTTAAGGTACACTGGTATGCTTATCTAAATTCTGACAGCATGTTGCTTATTTTGTCCCATGGTCGCAGTATTAGCATTCACCTTCCCCTCCCCTAATGGGGTTTACATTGTAAATAGTTTAGAGTTGACTGTTAGAAAATTCTCCAGCCCTAAATTGAAGTTTTCAATAATTTATTTTTTCTCCTGAGCTATTATTCTTTGACGGGAAAAAAAAAAAAAATAAGTAGAAGTGAGAGCTGGAGTTCTGATCTTAATAATTGGTGGGTTTTTTTCTGTTTTTTTTTTTTTTTTTTTTTTTTTAAATAGCAGAATAGGCTAATTCTCTTGTAATTTTAATGACTGAAGGAGTCTGTGCAATTAAGAAATAGTAGTGGAGGATCCTTAGATCATAGAAAAATGTGTGTCAGATTCTGCCAGTGTGATAATTTGTGGGTGGTGATGCTAGTGTTAGGATGCAGCCAAATTCTTTAATTATAAAGTTGGAAGGTATGTGTTTCTGACCAAGCTGCACTTGCTGCAGTTGTGCAGAACTTGCACCACTGAACCTTCTTCATGCAAAGAAGAGAAGGTGATGAGGCAGCTGTATGTATTTTTTCAGCCTCTGAAATAAAGGAAAGCATTTCAAAGCCTGCGTTCCCAGAAAGCCAGGCCAGTTAAGAAAATATTTGATTATGGCTTGTTTTCTGGCTTCTTAATGTCTTAGGTTCTTTTTCCCTCATTTCCTTGTGTAGAGGCAGTTCTATAACAACAGATTCTACCTCAGCAGCTTGGCTGCTATTTGAAAGGTGAGTGAACTCTCTAATTAGGAGAACACAATTTCTAGTTGCTGCTCCTCAGCATGGCTAGGGAAAGCAAAAAGTAAACAAAGCACAGGTGCCTGATCACACATGTGATCTATGATGTGAGGCATTATAATGAGAAGAGAGCTGGCTTGCAAGGGAGATGTTCTGGCCCTTTTAATTACACCTCATGCATCAAGCCGTAGTTCTGTTGTCAGGGAAACTGCACTGCTTCTTTTTTTTTTTTTCTGAAGAGCTGCCAACATAAAGTCCCATACGTTGCATGGAGACAACCCTGGGAAGGACCCAAACAGTACATTATTAAATAACTGTAAGTTAATATTAATCACTTTGATTTGTCTGATAGTATAGATTTGGCATTTACCTCCCTCTAGGTAAGGTAACCTAACAGTTTTATCGGTGAGGAAAACACTGCATTTTTAAAACAGAAGTACTGTTTTTCCAGCTTCTATAGTTTTCAGTGCCTATCCCTCTTTGGAAAATCTAATTATTAGGAGTGACCTACCAGGAAATCATCTGGAGTGGCTAAGGAATGTGTATTGGGGACATAATTGTTCACACATTGCTGGCTCCTGTTCAGCTTCTCATCTACCAGGACCCCCAAGTCCTACTCCACAGGGCTGCTCTCAAGGGTTCTTCCCCCAATCTGTATAAACACCTGGGATTGCCCTGGCCCAAGTGCCAACACCTTGCACTTGGCCTTGTTGAAATTCATTAGGTTTTCATGGGTCCACTTCTCCAGCCTGTCCAGGTCCCTCTGGATCGCTTCCCTTCCCTCTAATATATCAACTGCACTGCTCAGCTTGATGTTGTCTGCAAACTTGCTGAATTAAAAAAGAATCTTAAGAAATGGAATCTGAAGGCATACTATTAGCACCGAGATACCTCAATATTAGTGTCAGGTTCTAATGTCTTCCTTTTATTGAGGATTAAGCATTCCGAATATTCCATTACTAACGTTCACAGGATTTGTAAGTGGTGAAACAGCTTTGTGTGTCTCTGAGCCCCAACAAAAAGATAAGGAACTGAAATGAATCAGTGCATCTGAAAATTTAAGCTTTGTGCTCTTATTTTCTCTCATTTCATGAATCTAGTATATAGAAAATATGCGATATGTATATAATTTACTGGAGTTGTACAGACAGCTTGTAAAGAAATTCATAATATCAACCCTTAAAAATTTTTATTGTCTTCTCTTGACTGTAAATTCCGTGCATGCTTAAAGAAGGATCAATTATATTATTTGTTGTATTCACATGACTATGTAAAGCACAATGCCTAACACAGACTTGACAGTTGCTGAAAATTTGGACTACTTTCTAAAGAGGAGGAGATAAGCAACATCTTATTTTACTGGAATATTTTTTTCAGAAGAATGTAGAAGAGGAATTTAATACCTAGACCCAATTTGAATTTCTGAAGATATTTTATGTATTGTTAATTTTATGTCTATTATTGACATATACATTTTATCTGCCATATTTAATCTCAGTATTGATGTTTCTACTAGTGGAAGTGGAAATGCTCAAGTAGGTTGACTGGCAGTACAGAAAGTCAGCAAAACAGATCAGAATAGCGAATTTTATCATTCAGAAACTGAAGTGTTCAGAGGCTTATTATTTTTTGATCAATAGCAAATTTAAACAATTTAAATCACAAAAAAAGCAAATCAAAATTGTTATTGCCCATTTAGTTTTATCAAATTCAAAAGCTGTTAATCCCACTAAACAGTTTTGACTTCAAGTTTTTAATTTCTTTAGAATAAAACTGAAGAAAATTTTGAAGAAAACTGTGAATCACTGTTGGTAAAGTGACTATTTTATGAACCGACTACATAATTTGGAGTTAATTATTTAACCTCAGGCCACTATTAGTGAATTTGGATTAGTGTCATTTCTACCCTATAAGGGCTATAATATTCCTGCATTTTCCATCTCTGATAAGTTTTATGTGGAAAACTGTACTAAACTGTACTAAAAATTGTAAATATCTAACATCAGAAAAAGCTGTTACCTCCTTGTATGTAGCAGAAATATAGAGAAGTTTCCAAAGAAGTATTTGAAATCAGATTAAATAACACACTCTGCTTCTCCAGATTGACTGTTTTGTTTACTTTTACTCCCACAGTGAAATTTGCTATAAAGTGGTATGAAATGGCTGCTAAAGCCATTTCCCTACTGTAATGTGTAAAAGAGAGCAAGAAAAATGGTTACAGAGCAGACAGAACAATTAAATAACACAAGGCATATGCACTGGATGTCCAGATTAGTGCAGTCAACTTTCCCCTTTCTAAAATAACTTCTGTAGCTGTTGAAAAAAAAAGTCAAGTGATCAAGCATAAAAGTCAAAACGTTAAAGACTGCTTACAAGATGACTTACAAAATCAGTCTAGTAACCATTTATTGAATGTTTCTTTCTTATATGTACCTTTCATACAAAACAGAAGATCAGTGTGAATATGTCCTTTACTGGTGGTGTTAATGAATGAGGATTCAAAGGTCATTGCAAGGTCATTGCCAAGATTTGGACTTTCTCTCTTCTAACATCTTGCACAAATTCCAAAGATCACAGCTGATTTTTTAAGTAAATATTACTTCAGAGCTAACTTGAGATGCACCTTATCCTAGCCCCATTCAATACTTTTAACTTTGGTTTGAATAAAGTAAGTTTTGGGCCATCAAAGTATTTAATAAAAGTTCCATAAATGTACCCACATGCAACCATTAGCTTTATTAAAGATTCAGTCTCATGCAGTCGCTAGGTCCTCTCTGCACTGACAGCCTTGTTCTTCCCCCTTGGAAGGTACTTCAGAAGCCACTCGAAGGGATGGATAGCATCTCAGCTACTCCTCCATTGTTTAAATGTACTAGAGCAGTCTCTCCATTCTCATCCTACTACCTCAAGTGCATTATACTGAAGTGGGGAATTGCAGTGTGGTTTTTAATGTATGTTCTGCTATCAAATCTCTTTCACTTTCTAGAAGGTCTCAAATCAACTTTCTGCTATTGTTTTCTGTTCTTGTCCATGTTCACTTTCCCTGGCCCCTATGGCTGATGAGAAAGGAGGACCTCTTTTCTAAGAGACCACTATCTAGGAAAGTCATGAAGATCTGAATTCAATCTGCAGTGACAATAGTATCATTTATGAATGGAGATTCCTGCCTGTCTAACTTGCTGCCCAATGCTCTCCTATGGCTTATAATGCATATTATTATTATGTAAAATGCATAACATATACTGCATAATATAAATACTGTATAATATACTGCATAATACAAAATGGCAATAGAGAAATCCATAACCATTTACAGACTACAAAAGTGGTCTGTAAATGAGAATGAGCTACTTTATATGATAATTTATTATTTTTAACCTTTGTTTAAAGTTCACAGTAGACCAATTGTCTTGTGATTCTCCTATAACTAGAGAGAAGTTAATTCATTGCTCTTTCTGAGCTAGCTGCATACTCAAAAGTAGACATGAGAGAAGTAACTTAAAGTATTTTTTCTATCATGGGATTATGACTCATGCACTTTTATCTGTACTCACTCTCTTGCCAACAGCGTTTTTAAGTCTTCCAGAGAAAAAAGATGACTGTACAAATAAATCTGAAATTTTAGTAAAATGCTCATGTTCATTTTAATAAATAATATAATCTTTAAATCTTAAGTGCAAGGGGGAAAACAGTATTTTTTTATTCAGTATCTTCTGCACTTCACAGTAGAAAAGATATCTGGAGTATTATGCATTTTAAACCATAATGGAAATATATCTGGCAAAGCAGTTTCCTCTGAGGTACAAGACAAAGGTCTTTGGCCTGCTAGTTAGAGGCCTGCCATTACTGGCCTGTCCAGAGGAGGGCCACGAAGATGATCAGGGGACTGGAGCATCTCCCTATGAAGACAGACTGAGGGAGCTGGGCTTGTTCAGCCTGGAGAAAAGAAGGCTGCAGGGTGACCTCATTGCAGCATTTCAATACCTAAAGGGAGCCTACAGAGGGGAGGGGAATCAACTCTTTGAAAGGGTTGATAACAGCAGGACGAGGGGAAAGGTTTTAAGTTGAGAGAGGGGAGATTTAGGTTGGACGTCAGGGGGAAATTCTTTACAGAGAGTGGTGAGGTACTGGAACAGGCTGCCCAGAGAGGTTGTGGATGCCCGGTCCCTGGAGGTGTTCAAGGTCAGGTTGGATGGGGCCCTGGGCAGCCTGGTCTAGCATTAGATATGGAGGTTGGTGGCCCTGCATGTGGCATGGGGGTTGGAGATTCATGATCCTTGAGGTCCCTTCCAACCCTGGCCATTCTGTGATTCTGTGATTCATAGTCCAGACGCTCTATTCCTTTGCATAGCAGTTGCAGCTCTTGTCTGCATTACTCATGTACTTTATAAGATATTCAAACAGTCTAGTCTTATGTGTAATGTTTGGTGTACTGTAACTGTAACTTAGTTGACCCTTTGCCAGCAGTATTCAGTGAGAAAAAAAACCAAACATTTCTGTTCCCAAATCTGAAATGGCATTTGTAAAACTTCTGTCTTCAGCTGCTTTTCAGGCCTGATCTCTCTTGAAATGTATATGGGTATGTTCTAAAACTGATTATTTATCTGGAAGGGTCTTACTGGGAGATAATTTTCAGTATTTAATATGTACTACACTGTCATCAGTGAGAAATCCCATGCTGCATTACCTTCAGATTAATGGAAATGCTGGGTACGTAACTACTGCCAAGTAAGTCTTTATTCCATGAGCTGCAAGTCATTTTGGGGAGTATTTGGAATCATGTACATTATTGGAAACCTGCCAAATATTCCCTTTGTTCTTACGTTGAGTGTTGTTCATGGACACTTTCTTGGAAGAACTGTAGAAGTTAAGTTTATTGGCAGAGAAGCTGTTTGTTTGTTTAATGTCTTTTAAGAATATTTTAAGTTTACTAATTCTGTAAAAGTGTTCAAGAAAATATTAATTCAAACTGTGTAAAATTAAATCAAGAGAGGTTTTGCTTTTACTGTTTACTGAAAATGGGTCATGATAACTAATATATCTATCCTGGATAAGTGTCCTAATATCTGAAATTAAACTTGATTTAGTTGCTGGATTCTCAATTTTATTGTTATAGCAATGTTTTTGTTTTTGTTTTTGTTTTTTTTCCTGGAAAAAAAAAAGTGCCAAGTACTTACACTCCTCTAACTTATACATTAATCTGGACATATTTAATGCATTTTGTTGCTTTATACAGAATTTGTTGGAACTTTAACATTTTCTCAGTCACTTCTGAATATCTTTATGGGAATAGACTAGAGTAGAGTAGACTAGAATAGTTCACTTGGAGGACTTCAACTTCACTTCAAAGATCATTGAGTCCAACTGCATGAACATTTCAGAGCTTAAGAGAGTTTCTGAGGGCATTTTCCAAACGTCTCTTGAACACTGACAGGTATGTGGCAAAACCACCTCTCTAGGAAGCCTATTCCAGTGTTTGACCACCTCAGAAATGAACATCTCCATTCAGGTTAGGACAGGGATTCCTGTCACCTCATCACCAACCTCATCTCCAATTTGTTGCTTTCTCTTTGAGTTTTCTTTCTGAATAGCAAAGTCCTTCCTAGTCTTTACATTATGGAGCACATAACTAGGGAATCCTTCCTTGCTAAGTTTCCTACTCCAAAAGTCATAGTACCTGTAACAGAAAAAGTGGTTCATTGTAAAAACCTGATTGAAATTGGCACATAACCAGGAAGTACATAAGGAGTCACCCTTTTCTGATCCCAAAAGTATACATGAGTACATATATTTAATATACTAAAGATGCAGAAAAATTAATATTTTTTCTTCTTGACATCTAAACAGCACAACACTGTCTTTTCTGCCATATTGTTTGTATGTTATCTCCTTATTGAATTAATCGTTATTTTCATTAAAAAGAAATATATTCTTTTAATATTTTTAAATAAGTGATAGTACATAATTGTTTCTTCATAGAAACATCTTCCAGGGATATTTAATGTTATGGAAAATCTTCTGGAGTAGCATTTGAACATTCACTTTTACTGTAACATTCTGTTCTATAAAAAGTGAACTTTATATTACATGTTGTAAAAAAGAAGAGATGACAACTACTTTCCATATGATGAGAGCACTGAATGATAAAACATAGAACTGCTTGCCAATGTTGGGGAATTTTCCTATGAACCTCTTAAAAATGGCACCAAAGCTAAAAAAGATATTGCAGTACTGCACCATTGACTTGGCAGAAGCTTTTCATTTTATTGAAAATTATTCTCCAACACAGTTGTCTATGTCCCAGACCAACAAAATATTTTGAGCATTGCTGAAGGAAAAAATGTCTGTGAGTTTAACTGGTCTGTGGTTTATAGCACATAGATGTTGAGCAGTACTCTTTGTGTGAGTTCTTATTCCACGGTAAATACAGAGTAGTTTAAAGAAATTAGGGTAGGAAAACCCTTCTATGTCACAGAGAAAGAACATGCACACAAATTTCTTATACTGGAGTAGCTGAGCTGCTGTAAAATTACTGTCTAGCTTCTTCCTGATAACTCATGTCATTATTTCATGTAGACATTCATGTAGCCAGTCCTCTAGTTGCTCTGTATCATAGTAATTTCCAGTTCAGGCTACGAGCCTTACTTATTGAGATTTATGGCCATTGATGTAGCTCCACTTACATATTTAAGAATGTTGTATGACTAGAGTATGTAGGAAAGATAAATCAGGCCACAGTAGGGGTGATACAACACTGTGATGTTCATCTAACAGAATATTACTGTGTGCAGAGGGCCAAATAACAGATACAAAACCTAGAAGAAACAAACAAGCTTGTAAAACTTAACTTTCCAGTCAGGAAATACTTGTTGTCTATATTATGTGAGAATCAATTAATGCTAACTGCACAATTAAATCAATCGTAGATAAACTACTTTATTAAGTCTTAACTGCGCTTTCATTCCATCAATCCATTGAGGGCGATATTTCTCCTCTTAATAAGGAAAGCAGTGTGGCCTGACATCCAAGCCTGGTCAGAATGTTTCTTGGGCTCTTTGCTAGCCTCTAACAATGATGGTATCTCTGAAGCATGCCACAGGCAGTGTGTGAGTAAGCCTTCTTTGCGCTCCTGAGCCCCAGCAGAGCCCATTTAGTACATGAAGGTGTGGGGCTCTGCAGTAGAATTTGCAGTCTACCACTGTAGGACTCAGTTGTTCCAAAACTGAGTTGCGTTATTAGGTAGTAAAGTTCTTCCAGTGTTACTGAGTGAGACATCTGTTAAGATGTGCATAAGAGGTTCAGAGAAGTATGGCAGAGCTAAGAGAAACAGTTTAGCAGAGAATGGTGCTCAACAGGATTTTTTGGAAATGAACAAGGAAGGAAGTGAAGCAGCCTTCCAGTGGGCAGCAACACAGCTCTTGAACTGTTATGAATTCAAGAAAAATGAAGAAATAATAATTACTAGAGCCAGAGACTATCCATAGAGAACTGAGAGGACCCTTGAGTTAAGTACTATGCAGAGTGGATGCACCTGTCTGACTTAAATAGAGCTATTCCTGAACAGTGTGGCAATGAGTCCTCACATCTATTGTGGTGAGAGTGCAAGATTGGCACATGGCTGCAATCTGTGCAACCTATTTCGTCCCCTTGCATAATGATACAATCTTTAAATACTATTTTTCCTAATGTTAGCTAAGAGTAGTTTTACTTATTACTTTCCAGGAATGAAAGTATGTATTTATTCAACAAGTGCTATAAGTTGAGAAGAACAAGAGCTTGTTCAGTGAGAGAAGAAGAGGGGTGAGGAAGAGTAGGAACAGAGGTGGCAAACTCTACACCTCTTTTACACAAATTCCTACCAAAATCCTTCCTAAAGGAACTGAAAACAATCACACAAAACCCAAACTATAAAAAAACAAAACAACAACAACAACAAAAAAAAACAAAAAACAAAAAACAGATTGGCTTATATGTAATTTTTGAACCATTTTTAACAACTTAACATGAAATCAGAGAGCTTCCAAAACTAAAATTAAATCAAAATTCTAAAATACACCGGCGTGATTATTTTTTAATTTTTTTTTAATAATTGGCAGTATTCAATGCAACCATCAACAACTTATTAGATCCATTATGAATTGGATTAAATATTGTTATTTTAAGATTCAGCCTCATGGAATAATGCTGTTTATGCCAAACTGCTGAACTCCTACACTGAAAATGTTTGGACACTTTGTAATTTATTTACATGCAGGTTGATATTTGACGTGTACCATTTTGTGGGCTTCTACCACACTGTGTTTCTATAAATTCAGTTTAAGATGCACACCTTAGCAGAGCCCTATGACTTTGAGATTTTTTCTCACGCTGTAACTGTGTGTTTCGGGCATAACCTTATGTATAAGAACTCCCTTCTCCACACTACTTGTAATATATTTTCAAGTGGATTGTTCTTATTTTGTCCTCTGAACTAGTTTTTTGAAGGCAGCTGTGAGTTAACAAAATACTTTAACTGGAAAATGTTGCTCACTCCTTTGCAGCCTCTGATTTCTGATTTCATGCACCCCCTCTACAGAGGTGCTGTTTGTTGTACACGCATACTAAAACTTTCTCATTGCTTTCTCACATCTGCTATTATTTTTTTATTCTTATTTTTACTAACTATCTCAGTGCCTGTTAAATTTTAAATCTTCCTACTGAACATAACTGAGATATTCAGTTTATCTACAAATAGAAGAGAAGGTAGAGCCAGTGGCTGAATGAATGAATGTTTTCTCCAAAAAATGTCTGTTGTGCTGATCCGTGGCTGTGTAAAGCTTTTCACTAAAAGACTTTTGGCTTGTAGAAATGAAAGAGAGGTGATTTTCAGAAGGTCCCTGTTCAGTACTGTAATATAACCTCAGTTATTATTATTACAGAATTTCCAGTTGCAGAAAGTTAGGATTTCTGTGGTAGAAAAATAAACGTTAACAAAGGAATAGTAGTTACAAAATTGCAGAAATTACATGTTTTCCTTCTTACAGAGCAGCAGCAGAAATAGTGTACTGTTGCCCCAAAGCTGAATGGCAGCTGATGTTGGAGTTTTACAGTATATCCATTTCCTAGTTGAAAAAAATTAATTGCAGACTTTGAAATATTTTCTGATGGTCTGTTGATATTCATAAGGTGTCAATAACCATGTTTACTTTTGACAGAAAGAATAAAAGCAAGCAATATGGTGTTCAGACCATTTTGCCTGAAGAAAATCCAAATGACTTCACTGTATAAGGAAACATGCTTCCTATAAAAATGTTCTATTTTTTGATATTTTCCAATTCTGCCTGTTCTCACCCTATTCCTCATTGACAGTCACCACCAATTAAGCTACATGGCCAGTACTATGCATGAAAACGAAAATATATGTAAGTAAATAACTTATTTATTGAAATATAACATGTCAGAATTGCCAGAATTCATACTGAGTTCAGGCAAGAATTAACTAAATGTTTCAAGTTTCACCTGGAATGAAAATGAAACATTTTAGAAAGGGAACAAACAAATGCTTAGCAGTTTAGAAAATGCTAAAATGAGATGGAAACTTCTATAAATAACATTAGCAATATATGGAATGCTAATGTATTTTCATATAAATTTATAATCAAACACACAATTACTGTGTGTGGAATTGCTCTCTCATTTTTATTCTCCATTCATAGTAAGACTTTTAAGAGTTGTTCTCATTCTTCTGATATATTTGCATGCTGCATAGACAATGTAGATACTGATCCACTACAATCTTGTAATAGACTTGTCAAGGGAATTTTGAGTGAAAATTTTCTCTATATTTTTGGAGTATGTCCTGATTACTACTGTTTTGTTTTGTTTTATTTTGTAAAAAAAAAAAAAAAAAAAAAGCATCAAACATCCAAACATCTCACTGAAATGAAGAATCAATGTGTAACTGACATTAATGAACAGGTGGAAAAACATCATTTTCCATTATGTTGAAGACAATGTTACTCTTTCCAGCCACATTCTAGTCATACATTTCAACTTTCTGTTAAAAGTAAGAAGTGCAAGCTTTCAGAAAATTGCAATGAGAACCAGGCATTTTTGTAAAGTGCAATTTGCAAACCTATGTCAATGGAAAACAGAGATGAAATTGACTTTAAAAATGAATTTTTATCTATTTTTTGTTAGAATTTTATGTAAACACAAAGGAAACTAGATGAATCAGAAGAGAAAACCTTCTAAACAGTAATTTTTCTCCATTGTTTTTTTCTTTTTTCCTGGTTTTGGCTAAATTAAATGAAGGGAAATTGGAGTGCATTTCCTCACTTCCGCATCTGCATCTGTCCAGGTTTCCCTGAGAAATACAGGCTACTGAAAATGATAATGTTTTTTATCCAACAACATATTAATCTTTTATCTACTTGAGGCAGACCTGTAGAATACAGAAGCAGCTGGATCCAGCTGGGGCAGGGAGGTGGATTGGGGGAGGGTGATAAGCAGGCAATTTTTGTGGCTTCTCTAGAAGCTGTGACAAATGAGTGAGACTATCCTATAGACCATTTTCACTTTATCTTTTCTCCTGGGCTACGTATCTTCCTCCTAATATTATCATAATTTATCACACCTTTAAAATTCATCTCACTGACACACAGCTTTTAGATCATGGACCTTACATTAATAATTGATTCTTCAACAGGCTATCTGTGACTTCTTTTTCATAGGATTGCCAAAAATTTAGAATTCAATTCCTTGACTTTCGTTCTTCTTCATGCTGCTCTCCAAAAGGGTGTCTGACAATTTCTGCTCATTGATCTTTGTGCTATCTATACTCATTTTACAGCTGTACTATGTGATTTTACTAAAAAATAAGGGCTAAACCTTTTCTTCTAACTTAACTTGTAAAAAATATGCTATATTTGGTGAAGACCGCAAGCTTTAGCTTTTCAAATGAAAGTTAACAATTTGCATCAAAACCCAGCTCTGCTTACTTTTGCAGGCATTTGTAGATACTATTTTTATAAAAGAAACTGCCAAGGATAGAATGTTATGTTGCAAGCAGTGAATGCACACAAACAAAAATGACATTTTGCCTATAATTCTAGATTTTGTACTTCTGGAATGTATCATTTGCTAAGGACAGGCAGTAGATAGACATATAGATGCAATAGATCAATAGGGCAATAGATAATCTATGAACCGAGGTATTTTCTCCCAAGGAAGATGTGCTGATCTACTGTGAAGCTTATAAAACACAGATAATTTTTAGGCCTTGCTTTTTGCTCTAAGGGTAAGCCTGATGTGATGTGGTCTCCTATGCTAGGATCTCATGGCATCTGAGGCTGCAGGCCAGGAGCAGGGACGGGTCGGGAGGGGGATGGTTGCTGTTGCTCCTCCTGCCGCCACTGTTCCCTCCAACAGTCACTGCAGTGGCCTTTTTTAGTTTGAGATGCGAAAAAAGTGCAGCATTATCTCTTTAAGGGATTACATGGTTGTTGTAAGTATATGAGTCATTAGCCTTTCTTTAATTTCTCTCTTAAGAAGTTCAGCATTTTGCTGGGTTCTCATGAATACCTAGAAATGCATCAAGTGCAATTTTATACATCAAAGTGGAAAGGTTATTTCTCTCTTCCATATAAATAACATCTTTCTTGGCTTTTTAGGACTTTGTTCTGTGTCCATTTTAAGTTCCATACATCATGTTCTTTGTGGAAATAATTAAATGATTTGTCACCTTATCATCTGCTGTGACGCTTTTTTGGTTTTCTTCTTCTGAGTAAAGCAGGAAGAAATGTTTGATAAGTGACATTCTTTACTTTGACAAAATCAAAATCAGAATGGTAAGTTAGCTGGAATTACAATAAGACAAAGAACACCAGGTGTATCAGCACACTCACTTCTTTTACTCACTTATATTTCAGTCTTATGCACTGTAATAAATATTAATTGAGTAAAGTATTTTTAAATACAGTAACGTGAACAAAATTGTACACGTGACTGCTGTTTAGATTACTGAATATCATTAATTATGCCAAAATTTACAAGCATGAGGCTGCATTTAAGATTCATCATTTGCCATTTCAAATATAATTGTTTATTACTGCTTACCTTGTGGAAAAACAACAGCTATACTATCTTTATTTTGGCTGTTTATTGGTTAGCGTGTATATAGTGTATGGAAATAACATCAAATATAAGACATTGTTTAATTAAACCCACTGCTGTGTGATAAGAACAATGTCCTATTAATAGATAATGAACATTTTTCTGTAGTTGAAATGATAGATCTTGAACTTTTAAAGCAGATGTCAAAGACTTTCAAGAGACAAAGCTGTAAGTGTTAATCTCAGTTTGTAATAGGATCATTCCAAAATCAGAGAAGTAGAGAAAATTGAGAGAAATGTCCCACAGGATTTTGTAATTAGTAACACCAGCAGGCTCTCACTTCTTCTCTGACTTTATGCTAACTTTCTTCTAGTCTACGGTCTGCAGCAAATCTGTGATAACTGGGGAAAAAAAACAGGTGTCTGGCAGGAGTTTCGTTGTACAGACATCTCAAGGACAGAGGTAGAGTTTAAACACCAACTCTTGCTCAGGGCTATGCCTCAGGGTACAGCTGAACCCTTTAATTGCACTAGAAATATTTTCAGATACTGTCTTTAAAAATAGGGTAACAAGCCTGTCCTAGTTCCATATTTCATGATCTCTCAGCCATTTACCACTCTAAGCAATGCTAGTAGATCTTATAAGCACTGGATGCTTTCACAGAACATGAAAAAAGCTCTAACGAAACACTGATGAATTTTCCCTTCGGATAACCAGCCTGTGCAACTGAACAAGATAAGCCAATATTAACAGGCCTTAGAGGGTAAAAAAGTTCTCACATAAAATGAAATTAAGGAATTACAGCATGTGAGTTAGCTCTACAGTGAGGTCAAGAGACCTTATTCCATTTCATTCCCTTCTGAAATATACAGCTTTGAAATTGAGTTTTTGCAAATACGTACGGATGGGCTTCCTGAGATGATCAACTGACTGCCTAAGATTCAGTTGTACTGTGTTTATATTTAAATTTACGTGTTACTATTGTTCCATAATGTATTTCTATGTTTAATTCCTGAATTCTTTTGGTGACAGTTTAGCACACTTGCAAAATTGACCAAAGCTTTCTTTGGCCTTGAAACTAATGGGGGGGTGCTGTCAGTTTCAGATCAAATAGTCACTGGGGATTTTTGTTTGCTTTGTTTTGTTTCTGCTCCTATTTTTGCTTTTTTTTTGTATTATTTCAGCATAGAAATGTGTTATATCTTATGGAATTATACTGAGAATATAAAAAGTTAAGTCCAGTCATTGTAAACTTACTGAAAAAATTAGCATAGCTTATGTCAGAAGAAAAGTTACATATTTATTACACCGATATTTCACCAAATTGTGATGAAATACAAGTCACTTATCCAGTTTAAGATGCAGCATAGTAATTTTGTTGGAATTATGATACTCTTCATCCTTAAAGGATCATCAAATGTAAGGGTTGCTCTGGAAGTAATGCCTCCTATTTTATTATGTTGGCCCATGACATCAGAGGCAGGTGCTGGTGGTAGGACTGTAGAGGTTGAATCTTCCCACCAGTGTTCCATTATGTTTTGTTACTGTGTAACAGATGGCAGCAGAGAAGCAGTTTAACAGAATGGCGTCTGACATGGAAGTGCGTATGAAGATAAGGTGTGGAATTGAATTCCTCCATGAAAAAAAACTGCACCCACTGACATTTAGTGACACTTGCTGAATGTCCAATAAGTGCATATGAGCACAGTGAAGCAGTGGTGGTGCACTTCAGCAGCAGCAACATGGGAAGACAGTCACATTATGGAAGGCCATACACAGTTATTGTACCATGAAATGAAAAGCTTCTCAATTATCTCATCTGTGCAAACTGATTAACATGGTGGCTATGTTGAAAAAAAAAGTGTTTTGTAGCTGAGAATTTGCTCTAGCAAATAGTATTATTTTGAACTGTTGTAGTTTTCATGGAAATAAATAAAAGGCATTATTTTCAGAGCAACCTTTGTATACCTCAATAGTACTGGAAGAGCTGAATTTAAGTAGAAAGTATGTTTGTATCTCTACTGGTATGTGGAGGCTGTTACTGGGAGACTATGCTGGCCATCAGGGCTTTCTACTAGAACTACCTAACAGATCAGACCTACAAAAAATGTCCTTGCCATTTCCCTGTGCACAGAATCTATTCCACCTGGACTCTGGTTAACTAATTTCAGAAGAAGAGCTGATCTAAACTTTATGGATATTTTTAAACTTCATTGACAAGGTCATTATGTATAGAAATGCGTTTTCCATCCTAACATTTTCTGTGAGGGGCTTGGGGACAGGAAGCAACTTGTTTCTTGTGATTACTTGCTGCTCTACTCTTGCGAAAAAGAATACTTCTTTGCAGTCCTATGTTGCCTGAGCCATAAGATGCTGTATCTGTCTAGTTCCAAAGCACCTATTGCTACATAGAGTTATATTTACTCTATATGCAATAAGTATATTGATAGTGAAATATGATAAAATGAGAAAATGTGCTAAAAGAACAAGAGATTCAACTGAAAAGGAACTGCTTAATAAAATTTCTTCTTTAAGACAGCAGCAAATTACGGCCATAAAATTCATTCTCCACAAAGGTAAACAGGTTTAGTTTATGGGGAAGTTAAAGGACAGTCAAAGCTCAAGATGATTTTATGAAATATACTCCATCTCATTTTTTAAAAACAAAACAAAAAAAAACACACACAAAAATGTAGCTAGGCTACACTTCATTAAACTGTATACTTCATAACTCTCACACATAATATGGCAGTTTCTGTTCTGCTTCTTAGAGACTGTTTAATAGTGCAGTACCATAGGAAAGTCTCCCATTATGAAGACTTTATTATTTTTTCTAGTGACGGTGCCAGTGCATCATAAAATAGCATAATAATTAAAAACTGAACTAGTGTCAGTAGAAGAAAAATGAATGAAGAATTCACTGATGCAAAATATCTCTATTTAGTGTTTATTACCTTACTAATTCATAAAACCATTACAATGGTTATTGCTATCTTCATTAATATGTGAACTCACAAGGTGATTAACAACAGTAAATACAAATAAAGATCAGGAAATTAATAACTAGGATGATGAAAACAGCTTTTAAAATCTGGGATTATTTATCTTTCCAATTTTAAATAAATAATTAAAGAGAAAAAAAACTGGCTATTTTTACTTCTGCATTTTGTTTCTGCTAATTATTGCACAAATTACATCGAACACATTGTAAAGAGAAATGGATAATTACTCAAAAGCAATTAAAGATTCTGAGTCTGTATAGTAATTATGATTATTTTCTTTGGAAAATGAGAGTGCCATTTATCTTTAATGTATGCTATGTAATTAAGACTATATGCAGTTATCTTATTATCCACTTCCAATGGGGATTGTTTTCTTAAATATTTGGCAAGAGTGAACCTAGTTGCGTACAGTGGGACACTCTTATAAGTAAAGAATTTTTTAGTTATTGTTTGTTGTTAGTCATAACTTCAGTGTTCCTAATCTGCAGCTTCCTAATCTGTTCATACTTAGTGACTTCCGACATGACTGACCTCATGCTAGACACATGACAGTCACTTCTCTTGCTCTTCTATGTCTCTATGAATTCTCTGTATTTTACTAAATTCCTCAGCTTCTGTTGCTCTATTTAACTGCCCCAGCCAAGTGTCTACTCATGACTTCGTAAAGCTGAACTTTATGTAGTCTTGCTTAATAAGTATTTGAAAGATTGCTGTGCAACCCTCCAGTTCTTCATTCCTGAGCAACTTCTATAGTCAGATAAGGAAAGGGTTAAGCAAAAAAATGGCCTTTCAAAATAGGTATTAATGTTTAAACTAATGAGTAACTTCACATTGCTCTTTATCCACATTGTTTATCCCCTTCTATGCAGATCTTTCCTTTCCTAGCTTATAGAAAGAATCCTTGCAACACTAATACTGTTGAATGCAAGAATACACAGAACTTGATTTCTGGAAGAGGTCACTAAGGGATATGATCCAATATGCTCCACATCTACTGGAAATTCAGCTATAGTATTAGCATGCTTTGGATTGCATTATATCATTGAATCATATATGGGCAATACACAGAATAACTCCTAACACTGTGCTGACTTTTCCTCTAAGGTAGTTATGGGCTCCCCTGTACAAAAAAGACAGGGATCTCTTGGAAAGAGTCCGGCGGAGGGCCACAAAGATGGTGAAGGACCTGGAGCGTCTCTCCTATGAGGAAAGGCTGAGTGAGCTGGGTCTGTTTAGCCTTGAGAAGAGAAGGCTGAGAGGAGACCTGATCCAGGTCTATAAATATCTAAGGTGTGGGGGGCAGAGTGACGAGGCCAGACTGTTTTCAGTTTTATGTGGAGACAGGACAAGGGGAGATGGCCGAAAACTGGAGCATAGGAAGTTCTGCACAAATGTGCTCAAGAACTTCTTTACGGTGAGAGTGACGGAGCACTGGAACAGGCTGCCCAGGGAGATTGTGGAGTCTCCTTCTCTGGAGATATTCAAGACCCGCCTGGATGCCTACTTGTGTGATCTGGTGTAGGAAACCTGCTTTGGCAGGGGGGTTGGACTTGATGATCTCTGGAGGTCCCTTCCAACCCCTACAATTCTGTGATTCTGTGATTCTGTAGTCACATTAGGAAATATCCAATGATAACCAAGTTCTCTCCCAGTGGCACACAGCTGAGCTATTAGCAACCTGTTGATCTTATGTGAAGTCCCAACAATGCACTATCCAGGAGCAACACAAACATCCTGAGAAGGTAGACTTTTGTGGAAGTCTCAAAATGGGGAAAAATAATCCTAAATCAGAAGACCTGTAGCTCTTCCTCAATATGATGATACAACATAAATTGAAGCAACACATACTCTTTTAATGATTGTGAGTGAGATTCCAACAACGCTTTTTTGGGAGTCCACTATGGAAATTGTGATGTTCTCTTGTAAGCTATTACTTGCTCCATTTTTGCTCTTGGAATGACACAGTTTTTCATCTTTAAATAGCATATGTTGAGTCCAATTGTGAAGTATTTTGACAGTATGTGCCATACTCCTGCTCCTTCGTTATGAAATAGAGTATGGCAATTCTGTGCTGTGTAGTACCAATTCAAAGGGAAATTGGAAATCACTTTAGCTCTAAGCATTTTCAAACCTGATGCTTCAGAGACTGTGTCTCTCAATAATAGTGATGAAGAATCACGTTAATTAACAGTTAAGTAAACAATTATTATCCCCATGGCATCAAAAGATTTCACATTTCCCTTTAAATTTAGTAGATCAGATTATCATTTAAAAAAAAAACAACAGTGTTTTATAATAATGTAGAGTACCTGCCTGACCTGAGCAAAACAAAATATTAAGTTGAAATTTGAGACCTTGGTATTTTAACAAGATATCAGCCAACTTGAAGTATGGTTGCTGGACAGAGTCCACCAACAAAAACAGAAAAGGAGTGAATTAAATACTGTAAGCTGCCAGGTCACGTTCTTTTGGATGACTGACTGAGATGTCTGCCATAAATGTGCCATTTGGAAGTGAGAGAAGGAAAGTAGACCTGTTGAAGGTAGACAAGACAGCTTGTGTCCTGGTGCTGTTGAAGAAGTGCCATGGAAAAATGCTGGTGGTTGGTTGCACTGTGCAGAGGTCTACATGCTGCACTGTATCTGTGATTTTGGGAAAGAGTCCAAGAACAGGAGTAGGGTGAGAAGCCAAGGCCTGACCTGAAAGGAGAGAGCTAAGGGCCACTTGCAGTTGCATGGAAACAGTGGGCACACACTTTGCCATTGTAGACATTCAGTTGCTGGAATCATCCAGCCGTTACAGAAATCCAACCATTGGAGCAGGCCAGCAATTGGAACCGTTGAGCAGTGAGCAAGCATGACAACATGGCTCTGTTCTGGGGACCGACTTTGCATTCAGTGGCAAGTTAACGACCTGGAAACAGTGGGAAGAGGAAAGTCATGGTCTTTTCATATCTTGTTGAGCTTTTATTTTCTCAACAAGTATGAAGTCATAAAGCCCAGAGATAAAGATGACCGAACATAAATTAGGGCTGCAGTCCATGATGTAGTGTATTCTTTATGTAGGTAGTTCTTGGCATATTTATTACTGTATTACTGTAACTTGCTGAAGAGGACCTTTGTGTTGCTACAGTTCTGAAATGCCCAACACAACCAAACAGTAAATAGAGCCCATGGAACTTTCTTGTATTAAATGTACGGCAATGTGAATATTTAAACACAAAGAGTAAGAAATTTATCACCCTGACTATCTAAGTCACTATTGAAGTAAAATGTTAGGTTATATACTATTTGTCTACTCTATACAAATATCCAACAGTAGTTATGAAACGAGCGGTTATATGCTGTTTTACTTATGTATTCCGTTAAACAGTGCTCTGCAAAGATAGCAAAAAATGTATATTAGTACTAAATCTAGCCATGCAGTTTAAACAGATTTCTGGATTTCACCACAATGACATACTATGCAAATAGAATTTAACACATGTAAAATTAATTTGAAATAAACTATTGCATCGAATAGCAGTTACATATGAACATAATGAGGGTCTAATCATTCCATAGTGAGGCTCTTAACAGATTGTCCTCCAAATGCATGCACTTAATGTTTAACTCTTGCTTTGGCATTACACATCAGAAGTTCAGCGTTTCTAAATTTTTAATTGGTATGTGTGCCAACCACTTCCAATCAATATATCTATAGTTAAATAATTAAATCCAGCCACATACAACAGCAGTTTGTGAGTGGCCCCTTTTCAGAATTTGCTGGTCTCAGCAGTTCTTGATAATCGTGCTCTCCTTGCTTGGATGCCTAAAGTCAGTCACTCTATGTTCTGATCCAGAAATATGAAACAATAATTTTCCTCCAAGAATATCTCAGTGAAGTTGGATTAATCAAGAACTAAACAGATCACCACTGTAAAGGGAAATTGCATTTTTTTCAAACATCCGAGGAGAAACATTTAGCTACCTTGTAGAAAGACTCTTCTTTCATCAGGTTGAATGTTCTTATCAGCAAAATGCAAGAAAGATTAATGATCCTCTTTTTCTTTTTGATTTCTAGATTCAAGTCAATCTTGTCTCAGCCAATATTTTGTGGGAAAATATACCTGAGTTTGAATGATACACACTGTACAAATAACTGTATTATAATAATGAGTTTAAATGGAATCTGAAAGGTTATCTGTCATTCATAAATAAAGTCTGAGAAAGAATCAGAAAGAATATATATCTTACCTTGGAACTGCAACGGTGCTATTTTTTGTCATTTCACTCCAGGTTAATTAATTCTATATTATATATCAAAAAGAATGAAAGACATACATCCCTGTGAACTTAATATTTGTCACACTACTACAAGAAAATGGATTTCACTAACTAGGTGTTGACGATATTATTGTGCTACCTACTAGGGGGAGATAGTGTGGTTCCTGTGGACAACTTCCTGAGGGCTTAATAAGTTCTGATTGTGTGCTTGGAGCTCTGCAGCTTTGCTTTAGAATGCTGATAAGTCGAGGTATGAAAATATTCATAGTTTTATAGTCTACATGAATTCAGGAGCCATATGTTGCACATAGCAGATCACAGAGGAGAAAAGAACTCTCAGAAGTCTTACCATGCTCCTCAGGGATCCCTTAACTCTAGTGTGGAGCTGGGCTGGCTGGACCAAACAAGCAGCAACTGTAGCTATAGAAGCTGTAATGGTACTCACACTGCTCAAGGAACTCCAGCTTGGCATCCTGTATGTGGGGAAACAGAAATGTAGTTCTTCCCATTTGTTCAAAGATACCAGTTTTTAAAGTTTACAAAGATCATATAAAGTGAATAAAAATGCTTCTTCAAAAATGCATCAGAAAGTACATGAAAGACTCTGTGACAAATCAAAGAACATGCTGCATGTTTTAAAACTTCTTTTCAAAGGCATAAAGCATATAGTTATGTATATATAACTACATAAAGAAAATATATATTTTTAATACTATTCACTTCATATACACAGCTTAAAATGATTTTGCAGGGAATGAAGTTTTGCATCAGTAATCATTAATGATTGCCAGTGTGTTATTGTACAATAAATGGAACCTTCCCCTAATTACTTCAAGGCAATAATACCTTCATTTTTATTGCAGTAATTTTTAAGCTGTTGAACGAGAACCTGATACTGTAGTCTGTGGAGCTACAGGCATATTACTGGTGATGGTCCTATCAGTGCACACAAGTGAAATGTTTTCTCTTCAAACTAAGCATGCTAGCCTTTGTCAGCATGAGATACACTACTGCACATAATGAAATCAATTTCTTTTTTGAGATTCCTTAGATTAAGGTAGGCAACATGCTGCTACCTTCAGTGAAGAGACTAGTACATCTTACCCTATACAATCTTGATATGATGAAAGATCAGTCGTGCAAAACTTTGGTCAAGCCATGCTGAAAAATAACATCTTTCTGTTCACTGGTTATTTGCCATCCCTGATTCCATATCAAGTTCTTGTCAAAAACACTTCTCTCCAGCAATCAGCACTCCATGGTTAAGGTCACCAGTTGAAAACAAACTGCTTATTTCTATTTCATAAATTATGACAAACTGTAGAAGTCATGTGTATTGATTGTCACTTGCCCATTTTAGAACTGATGATCAAAAAGTATGTATCACTAGTTCTGATGGTGTCCTTTTGCTAATATAACAGAAAAATGTATAAAATATACAGAATTGACAAATTTCTTCAAAAACTGCTGCAGGTGGATTCCCATTTGTTTTTCTTCACTGCCTTAGAACAAAAAAGAAAGCAAAAATACTTAAAGACATACATGAGAAAGGACTTTTGCTTCTGGGACTAGTATGGCACAAAATTTCCTTCAGGCACAGGAATTACTTGAAACAGTATATAGCTACTCTGACTGTACTGAAATTTCTTATAAGCTTTAAAATAGGTGGGTTTTTTGAGGGTTAGAAGAAGTTAAACTTACTTAAATATTTACTGAATTTGGAGTTCTGAGTATCAGCTGTCACTTTGTTTTTAGTATCATTGCTGCCAGGCAAAATGGGAGAACTCTTGGTTTAGAAGGAATGTGTGTCAGGAGTCGTTAAATATCTCTTAGGGCATTGAACCTATTCAGCTCTTTCTTTTTTCTAAACTCATTAGAAATATTCAAGTAATAAAATAGGGTTTCTTAGCTGCAGTCATTGTGCACCTTGTGATTTCCTTGAAGATACAAGCACCTTATGACTTTTGATAAAGATGAGGGAATGTGAAAAGATGAGGCCAGCATCAAAAAGCTGGAAAACTGGAAAATGTTCAATTATTTAAACAAAGATTTTTCCTTTTGCTTAGTAGGTACATATTTCACATTAAAATTCTGTTCAGAAACATTATCTTTCATCTGATTTTTTAACTTGCTGGTGCTTTTCCTAATCACAAAATGAGTTTTCTAAATCTGCTTTAGCTCTAATTTGTTCCTCTCCCATCTTTTCCACTACTATTTGTCCTCAAATAGTAATCTTTTTTTTTTCCTTTTCCTCTTTTAAGACTTTCAAGAAACATTTGAGTAATTTATCCATCCATGCAGTCTAACAAAACGTTTACAAAATGTTATTACCTGCAATGATACTCTAATAATTGCATTTACTTTCCACTATTTTAAACATGCAATACCTTATATGATTATGTTTCTAAAAAGATGTCTGTATATACGTGCAGTTTATCAGCACAGATCATATGGTGCTATTATTCTCCAAAAAGGCAGCATTCCAAGTGTGACATTAGTCTACATTTAATGTTATCAAGAACAGGGAGAAGGCTGGGATTGGTATTTTCAAGAAGTTATCATGGTTGTCATGTTGTCATGTGCTGGCAGTACTGAAAAGCTATCACTTACTTTCTTCTGCTCCCTTATTGGCTAAAGCCACCAGAAGGGCAGTTAATTCCTGATATGTTGTAATAGCCAGTTGATAACTGCCCTCTTCTGAAACCTTCCTGAAAGGCACCTGGCCTTATCATCATTATGAAAAAGAGGTTTATTATTCCAGTTATTCAAAACCAAAACCTTCATTCACTAAGGGAAGCAAGATTTTTTTTTTCCTCTAAACCTCTAAACCACTTCACTCAGCATATGCTGCAACGCTGTAGATTTACTGCCTTGAAACTTGCATGTATTGGCTGAAGAGAAAGTTACCAGTTTCTATAAGTTTCTTTTTTTTTCCATTGTCAGTTGGCAGGTAAGTAAGTTCTGCACACTTACTGTTTACTATATAGAGGTTTACTGCATGGAGAAAAAGGAGAATGACACACATGATTCTTTTATCGCTCTTTTACTTGTTGCTGCTCTGGCCCTTATATGAGAACTTGCTTAAGGTTTAAATAGATTAATACTCAAAATACTGATTACCACTGGGAAATCATGAAAAAATTATGTTAAAATTTTCTAGCACTCTGGGAATTCATAGAATCACTGAATATCTGGAGCAGATAGGAACCCATAAGGACCATCGAGTTCCTCTCCCAGCTCCACACAGCACCACCCAAAATCCAAACCCTGTATCTGAGAGCATTATCCCAGTGCTTCCAGAAATCCGGAACTGGGCGATATGCCCATTGCCTTGGGGTGAAGAACAGTTCTCTAACCCCCACCCTTACCCTCCCCTGATGCAGCTCCATGCTCTTTCCTCAGGTTCTCTCACTGTCACCAGAGAAAAATGACTGAAAAGTGTATTTTGATTGTGTGAAAAGAAAATCATGCAGAGTAAATAGGCAGTAGCAATTAATGTTTCTAAAGACTAATTAAAGCAATTTCACAGTTTTTTTTCTTTACAAAGACAGACTTTTTTTTTTTTTTTTTTTTTTTTTACTGTAATAACCTATTATAGTTAAAAAATATTGAGATTAGCTGGGTACCAGCATCTGATATGCTGATCTATCTGTTACTATTGTTACTATTTCTTATTTCTGTTATCTTTTCTTCATTGACTGCTCTCATTACCCACTTCTGTCTCTGCTCGTGGCAGAGATTCCTTGCAGGAGTCCTCACTCTCCTAGTCATTCTTCTATCCAGTACTTGTTCTGTTATCCTCTCCAGAGTTCTACCTTTGCTACACCTGCTATTTTCATTAGCCCTGCATCATGCCACTCCTTATACCAGCTACTCTGGTTTCACATTTGTTAACAGCTGCCTCATCTCAGCTCTTGGAAGAGTGCCTCTGATGGAGGTCTGAGTACAGACTTTTAAGCAGCTTATTCTGTCTGGTGCACAATCGAGATGCATATTCAAAGCTTTATGTCTTCTCCACTGTATAACATTTGCTTTATAATGTTTATAGTCCAAGTATCCACACAGCTCAGGAACAGTCAAGTGTCTTGGATTTGTGCATCAATTCAACTATATACGTTTCTTCATTTTATGTACCTTCCTGCTTTTGCAGACATGCTTCTCAGTGGCACACAAAACAACTTATAAGCCTTTTCACTCCTTTAGTTCTTTCTCTTCATCTCCCATTTGCTCCAAAAGGGAGGTCAAAATATTGTGCCCTTTTTCTTGAGTTTCCTGCCCAAATTGAGGGAAGGGATGAAAGGATGTGGAGGTTTCCTTTATGTTAGTTCTTGTGCAGTTATCATACAGTAGGAATTAGGTGTGGTTGGATTTATAGGCCTTTGGAATTTTGTGGCCCCTCTTTTACTGCCTCCCTGCCTTCATTCCAAAAATATGCTTAGGAAAAGAAAAAAGAAACACTTTTTTCTTTTTATTTTCACCATTTATCTATACGAGAAAACTCTGCTCTACTATGATTGCAAGCTAGTAGAAGTTGTATTCCAGTTCTGTATAGTTTAACATTAGAAAGATAATGCAAACAGAGCTGTCTTCAGGAGAGAGAAGAGTCTAGAAGGTCACCTAATTGTGAGGTTAATATTCAGTTAATGATAATCATGCATCTTCTAAGTGGTATGATGAGACCATTACATTTTTCTAGATTAAATACTACAGCATAGCTAATTTTGCTCAACTTTAAAAACTTATTCCTGAATTTTGTGGCAAATGTCCTTGTATTGGCGCATTGGAGGTGAAATTCCTTTTCACTGCAGAACATGTAGCATTTAAGTGTAGCACTTTACTGGGCTGTCCAGCCTAGTGAAATGGAGAGTTTGTGATCTGTCATAGCTCCTAAGGCAAAGCCATTTAGTATGCCCATTTAGCGTGTAGAATCCAACTGTTCATTTGGGCAGCAGGAAATCAGTTATAAGCCAAACTTAATTTCCCTGTCTTCCAGTGTTGGAGTTTTTATTAAGTGCCATTTGACTTTTACATTCTATACACCTGAGATTTGCTTAGCTTGACCACAACTATATATTAAAGACTTATCTCTTTTAGGTATTGATAGATGCATAAAATCAAAGGCCAGATTTCTCTCCTGGGAATGTCATCTGTAGTAGATCTCTTGTTAAGGTATTTATTTGGCATTTCATAGATTTTAAGGGCAGACAGGAGCATGCTGATAATTAAGTCTGACTTCCTGCATTAGCTACACTAAGTACCTAATCCAATTAATTTATGCTGCAAGACTACAGCTTGAATTTAAAGCTACCAATTCATGTTTTTATGTGACACTAATCTTGACTTTTTTCAGACAGAAAATGAACCATCTCAGTAGATTTGGTTAGCTGTTCCAACAGTAATTATTGTGCTTGGTATTAAAATGCACAGGGCATTCTGGTGCTTTGTTTTGTCTTGTCTTGTTTCTTTCCTAGATCAAGAACACTGAATTCATTTGCACATTATTATTTGAAGTTCAGCACTAGTTGGTTTGCAGTTTTAAAAATTCATTTGTTGTGTTGGAGGCTATTATTTTGCAGTCTGATACATATTAAAGGAACTTTTGTATTCCTCAAGCAAGCAAACAAGCAAACTTTCAAATTTCTCAGGGCAACATAAAATTTACACATTCTGTACATATTTTCTTCTTTTTTCTTCCTTTCTTTTCTTCAGCAAAGTTTCCACTCCCCCACTTAGTCTAATCTGGTTCTATGTTTTTGACATTTTCCCAGACATGGAGGTGGGTATTCAAAAGATGAAAAAGGCTTTCTCTTGCCAGTTTAGTAAAACTGTAAGAGAAAGAATAAAAGCAGCTGTAGAAACACTTACATTTGTCACATCTGACAGATACATAGGCCAGTTTTGCATTGGAAATACATGGAAATTTCACTTGAGAGTTCATTTTATGGATCTGATTCAGCTGCAGATTGGGTGCGTAGTACAAGAATGAATTTTCTGTTACAATGTGTCACCTCTTTTACCTTTAAGCAAGTTTTGATTTGTTCCATCTAGCCTTTTTGCATATCTGCTTCCAGGAGAAAAAAAAGAGGAAGATATTGCTACAAAAGCAGAAGTTATAGGGGAATATTTTAAAAATGGCATAACGCAAAGGAAAATTAGAACAGTGAGAAAATTGAGACACAAATTGGAATTTTCAAAGCATCATGCAGCCTATTGATCTATGAGTAATTACAGTTCTCCTACATTCACTAATTTAAGAGCCTTAAGTCACAAGATCAGTTTAGTCCTGATGAGAAAGTTGATACTTTCTAATCTAATCTTTACTCAGGCAGATTTTTATCATTAGCTTTCTCTTTAAGAACTATCATCAAGAATATTATTCGTTATTAGTGACATTACTGCAGTAGGGTTTAAAGTTCTATTTCAAATTTAAGTAAAATAAGAACAGAGAATATTACTACTGGAAGGCAGTTATCCAGGAATTTGTATGTTATTATAGAGAAGTGATGGAGAGAAGTTATACAGCTATGCTTTATTATTCATTGTTGATGGCAATATTTTTAGTTAACCTAATGCTGGCATAATTATGCAAATGAATGCTCTTCCTGCATGTTAGGATTCTGGATAACGTAGCAACAGAAATACTAAACTCAGACAATCAGAATACTTTCCACACTTGTATGCTTTTATGCTCTGTTGAAATCTGTCAATACTTAAGCAATAATGGCAGCTTTTATACTTTTACCTTCTGATATTACTACGTGATGACTAGTGTAAAGTCAGTTTGGGTAATTATACACTTATGACTCACTGTTTTTACATGACATAAGCTGAAGTATAGCAAACATTAAAGACAAATATGAGAGATGGAAAAAAAGTATATCTTCTGGTTACGACAGAGGTAAGACAATGCAAGTTGGATGTTCCAGGGAAGTCATGTTTCAGCACAGCAATTAAAGGACTGGAAACCCACAGTATATAACACATTTCTCTCTGGCAGCTACCAACAGGTCTCTTTTGGCTTATAAATCTCATTTAACAATGATTTGATATTGTCTCACAAATTGGAAGAGCTGCAGCCTGTTCTGCTTTAATGCCATAAGCATTATGCTATAAACATATGACCAACGCAATAAGCCAAGAAGTCTTAAACCCCAACAGGACTTATTTTTGTATGCAGATGTGTCATCTGGGTCCCGTTGCTCTGATGTCTCCTTATGTATTTACAGATAAAATTTCAATGGTTCTGTTCTCATTTTCCCTTTTAAAAAACAAAACAAAACAAACAAACAAAACAAAAAAACAAAAAAACCCTCAAAGCAATGAGGCTCCTGTTTATTATGAGACAGTAAATAATTAGGAGAATAAATCATTAAGTATCTAGGATTTCTAATTCTATGGTGAATGAGGAGGATACATTAGGCATAACATAACAGCCAACATTGACATAAATTCGGATCAGTCATTTTATGGGAATTGCTAAGACACCGCCTCACTGCCTGAAGGAATGATGGAATACCCAGTGAAGGGACATAGCCAGCCCCGGGAGCACAGGTGGAAGTAATTCACCTGTGTGACTGAAAGGGGTAGAACCGGGTCCCACCCTTCCCTAAGACTCATATAAGGGCAGGCTGGCACAAGGGAAGGATTCCTACCTGGAGACCTCTGCTTTTGGAGTAGTCAGTGAGCCCTGATCCTTGGAACCAGGTACACATAAGATAAAATGGCCTTGGGAGGTGCAAGTAGGATTTAAGTGGTGTGGTCTATTTGCACCTTGTGGGAGACTGTTAGAAGTAGGCAGAACAGTCATCCCACAAGTAGTTGACAAATGGCCCTCAAAAATTATAGTGCAAACCCCAATTTTCATCGCTAAGGGGACTCTAATCATGTTGTTATGGCAAATTAGAATCCCACTTCCTCTCTTTTTAGTACCTGGTATAGTAGTGCAACCATCAACATCAGGCCAAAGGGGATGGTATCAGAGACCTGGGCATGCTGCTTTGCAAGCAAAAATATTAATGCAAAATGGAAATACTATGTGCATTCATACTGGTACCAACTAAACACGTACTCTACTCCTCATGAGATCCATGACCCACCTAAGCCACTAGCAGAGGCAGGTGGCATAAGTGAACACAGATATGTTCCAGTGCCACTGAAGGATGTTCACAAGATCCTTATTGTGTTCTTCAGTGGCGTCAAGTGATGGACTTTTTGAACATCTTTCAAGCTGAAATGATATAATCAAAAACTCTGGACTTTTTATATCACAATGGGAAAAGTTTTATCCGCATCGCAATATAACATCTATTGTGTTATGAATTGCACAGAACAGTTTTCCCCCGATTTGCTCAATTAGTGGTTCATGCCGTGAAGTGGTGGAATGTATGGGAATTGCTAAATCATGGCCTAAACCAATGATTGAATGCCTGTTGAAGGGATGCAGCCAACCCTGGGAGCACAGGTGAAAGCAATTCACCTGTGTAACCAGAAGGGGTAGAACCTGGTCATATCCAACCCTAAGCTGCATTTAAGGGCTGGCTGCCACAAGGGAAGGATTTCTACATGGAGATCCCTCCTTTTGGAGTATTCAGTGAATGCTGATCCTCGGGATTGGAAAGCAAATCTTTCTTTTATTGGATTGTAACCATTACCCTTTTTTGGGTAATTTATATCTGGTTACCTGCCATTGCCTTTCCCTACAATCATATAATTGATGACTGAGGCAACAGGTCTTTTTTGATTTGATTAGTCTGGCTTCTCTTCCATTGCAATGAAGAGTTATAAAACATTTCTTATATTCTCATCTAATCTCAACCTAAACATCTTATTGAAGAAACTCTCTGTCTTTGCTGTCAGAAAATGTGTCCTCATTTATAAGCTGAATTTAACCTTCAAGTTTTCTTGATGAAAATATTTTTAAAAATTCTTGAGAGCCAGGATTTAGCTTTTACAGTAAAGGCAAATGAAAGATGATAATCATCTCTGATTCTTCTTTTTTCTGTAATAAGTGTGTAACAGTGTTATCTCTAAATAGTTTTAGACTGGGTGTTGTGCTTCTCCCTGCAAAACTGAAGAAAAAAGACCACTGTCCTTCATAAAAAGTGAATTGCAAGAATTCATGTTAGGGAATGTAAAATTTTTTACATTCAAAAAAGTTTTTACATTCATGTTATGAATGTAAAAACTAGTCCACGTTTACTTCTAGTATAAGTATTCAGTGTTTAATTTGCAAGTTTAGTTAATGGGTTAAAAGATATAAAGCCACATTGGTCTGGTCATACAGTTTCAAAAAATTCTCTGTGACACAGTATTTGCTCAGCACTTCATGACTTTCAATGCTTCATCATTTCAAATGATAACAATGATGAGTATTATTTCCCTTGCTGTATTTACACGCTGCATTGACATTTGCATTTTTTTTTTTTAAATGGGCTCGAATTGAAAAATGTCAGAAAAAGATTTTGTTGTTTGTTCTCTCTCTGCATTGATCTTTCAGATTTGGCTGCGGCTCTAGTACTTTAGGAACATAGCAAAGTGTCTGATACTTGCAGACTTTAGCCAAAATAATTTAAGTCTATGAGCAATGCCTAAATTTGATAATACAGTTCACATATGATAAAGAAACTTTGGTCTGCTTAAGGTGAAACAATTAATTCCAGAATTATATTCTTACTGAAAAATCAGAAGCATTGTGGCTCTCCCTCATCTTCCTCAGTTCACGATTGTTAGCTTTTCAAAACAGAATTTCACAAAAGAAATAAAGTCAGATAGTTTAGGTGATCTGTAAAATAGTTCAAACAGCAAATTTCAAATTTTCAGCTTCAGTAAACAGTTTTCAGACTTTAATTAAGTGAAGCATTTCATAAAACATATTTAAAGGTCAAATTTAGAAGCACGTTTGTTTACAAGGAAAGACTGTGTTTTCTCTAATGACACTAAATGTTAAATCAAGTTGCAGAGATATCTGGTAAAACATTAAAATACTTTGTTCTAGTATTTGAAATATCTATTGAGAATATCATATTTTTTAATTCATTACATTCTAGAAAAAAATAGTGAAAGAAAAATAAGAGTTCAAAGCATTTTTAGTAATATTATTTGGAAGAATGTGTCAAAATTCATTAACTTTTTTCTGATTAGTCATTTTCTTAGTGTGCCTACTTGCAGTATTCTCATGTATTTCTTTGTATGTGGGCAGTTTTAACACCATGAACTTGTAGAATTATAGTTAACAATGTTATGTTGAGTTTGAATAACAACATTAAATTCTGTTTTGTGCAGCAAAACAGTGAGTATCTTCCAGAGTCCATCACAAAGAAAAGACTGAAAAACGGGAGCTGCATTTATTTGATTCTTCAGCAGATTTCCTCCTGCCTTTTTTACCCAACTGGTAATCTGTTCTCAAGAGTGAATTTCTTCTTCCTTGACAATAACAAATCTGACAAAACATAAGGCAGTTCCCAGAAGGTAGAGAGCTAGTGCAGTTAGATCATATGCCATTTCCCTGAGCTCTCATTGTAGAGAAGGCAGTTGAGGAGAGGAGTGGCTGCATCCAGCACTCTGCCAGCAGTACTGGGTTGCTGGGTGATTACCTGGAGGGCACCTTCTTTATCCTGGGTCTGTTTAGAAGCTTGGGCAGTGGACCAGGAAGCCCTCACAACTTTCTCTGACTGCCTCTCCCTTTCTTGTTTGCCAAATATATGCTTAATGAAGCAGGAAGCCTGGCCCACAGTCCACTGCTTTGTATCTATATAAGTAATCTATAATTTGTGTAGCTGAGTTCAGAGAGTTGGATACCTAATTTCCCAGTAGGAGGATGATTATATCATATGCCTCATATCTATCTATAGATACACGTTCTTCCCAGTGGACAAAAGCTAGTTTGTAATAAAACTACTATGCTTTCTTGAATGTCTCATCAACATTTATAATCGGACTGTTTCTTATGATTCCTAGCCCTTTCAAAACTCTTTCTTCAATATTCACCTAACTTCTTCCTTCCACTGGAGTAGCAAATGACCTCCATGCTTAGCTGCTGTGGCTGGTTCCTGATGGAAAGATGGGGATTTAACACACTATAGCTTTTGATTTGCCCAGCAGTTTCCTTTCTTAGGTTTTACCTTAAACTTTGACGCACAGTTTACACATTTGTGTAGGGGCAATATGACATTTTTACTCCAAATCTAACAGATAACAGTTTACAGCATCAGTTTAAAAAAAAAAAAAAAGAAAAAAAGAAAAGAAAATGAACACATCTGTTTTTATTACTGTTACCTGCTTCTCAATCAATGACAACTGTATTTCTCAGTGTAGAATACTTTTTTTCCAAAACTCAATATCCTGGCTGAAATCATGAAATGCTTAACATTATTGTTTCCTTTTAATAAAAGAACTTTTAAAGACTTTTTTTTTTTTTTTTTTTCCTTTGGTACTCTCTTTCTTTGCTCCAAACACTTCTCTGAACATTCTCATTCTACTGAGTAAACACATAGCACACAAGCTTCATGGAGCAGTGTTATGTCTTTAGCAAACATTTTTTTAGTTTTTCTCAGTGCTTTTTTTCCCCTTTGCATTATGATGAAATTAAAATTGATGGAACCTTTCTCTGACTAACAGTTGAAAAATACTACACACAGGTTTTAATCCCCTCTTCCTCCTATTGAATCCCAGAAATGTAAAGGTTCTTCATCACAAATCAAAATATATTACAGTCTTGGAGTGAAAAGTTAAGACCACCAGTAGTTTGTTATGTTTACAACCATACTTAGTTCAGAATGGTCCTTTTGAAATTTGAGAATAACAAATGACAGGGATGAAAGAACATCCATAGGACATCTAATTTCTGCCCAACACCTGTGTAATTCCTGATAAATATCTATCTAAATGTGTTCTTAAAAATATATGCTAGAGATTGCACTGATTCCCTAGGCAGTCTATTCTAGTTGGCTTCATTATCTCAATGTTAGAAAATTTATCATTATGTCTCACTGGAATCTTTTTTAATGCAACTTAAGCTCATTACTGTTTGTCCTGTTGCCACAGGCACAGAGAATTCTGCAGCAGTTTTTTCCTGCTTGAAAGCTGTTCAGTCTCAGCACTGTCTTCTCTTTACTAGACAAAGCACCTCTGTCAAATCACATTTTCTGCTTTTTGTTGTTCCCCTCTAGTATCCAACTGGCCCACATCTTTCATACAATGTGGTTTGATCAATGCTGAGAGAAAAGAATTGTGCTGAATATTTTGCAGGCTGTATTTATACCTCCTAATGTACTTTTTTATAATGGCTAAAACTGTTGATTCACATTCAGTTTATTATCCTTTTAAACCTTTAGATCTTGCAAAGCTACTACCTCACCAGTTATTAGTCATTTTGAATTTGTACAGCTTATTTTTTCTGCTTGAGTGTAGAACCTAGTGCTTATTTATTTCAACAGTTTTACAGAGTATTTTTCCAGTTTTTAAAGATCATTCCTTTATTTGTTGAATTTAATACATTTGTCATTCACACTAGCTGGTATTTGTGGTTTTAATAAGCACACTCAGCTGGGCCATTAATAAAAATACTGACTAAAACTCAGTGAAGGTAACTATGTAATACATCCTTTAATCTTGACGCTGAAGGGCAATTCTAATAATCTTTCACTCTTGCAGCAGATTTTGTATAGTTTGTGTTTGGATTGTGAGAATGTTGTGTAAAGAAAAACTTACTAAAGAGAAGATACACAAGAGAAACCTAGTGGTTCTCAATGAAGTTTTTCAAGGAAGGAAATTTTTCTTGACAAATCAATGTTAGCTCTTACCTTGTTTTATTCAAGGTGCTTATGAATCACTTGTTTCACATATCCCAGGATTTTTGCAGGAGCCCAAGTTAAACAGACTGGTCTATAATTCCAATGTTTACACTTATTTCCTTCCCTAAAAATACAAAGTGTTTTTACTTTCCTGTCATTCTAGAACTTTACTTGCCTCCCACAGGTTATCAAAATAATTTATGTTTGAATTTCTTTCATACAGTTCCTTAAGCATAAATGGAGTTAAGTTTACTGCTACCAAAGGAGTTCCCACTGCTTATTTCCCTTTTTCCCCTACCAGTCTTGCACCAGGAAGGCATTTCTGATAGCATTTCTGAGATATTGTAAATTTTATTAATTCTTTACCCCACAAGAAGGCAAACCATTGGAAAACAAGAAAAAAAAAATTAACAACAAAATCTCAATTTCTTTTATCGTATCAGTGAAGCAAATCAGTAAATACAAGGGACAACGGTCTGTAATTTTTTTTGTAATCTTTCCCCACAACCCTGAGGCTTCACTTGCACATAATTAAGATTGTTGAATAGCTTAGGGATTCAGTTAGGCAAAAAACAGCAAGGTGGAGAGGTGTAAAATCCTATAGGAAACAAGCAAACAAGCAAAAAAAATGGAGTGTCAGTGTGGTTGGTGGCAACTCAATAGCATTACAGATTGTTTTCAGCAAGCATTGCACATCCAGTTTCTCCTCCTGACATATGCCTGCCTCACAAAATAGCATTCCAGTGTTTTATCAGAGGAAGAGGGTAATTAATATTTGTTCTATCTTAGCTACCTTTTGAGGGTTAACTGATTGCTGTATGCTTTTAAATTGGGTATATCCTGCTTGCAGAGACTTTTTGCCCAAGCAAAGATGCCAAAAGAAAGTGCACTAGGAAGTGGGAGGGATTGGCTGCAGAACTTCACGCCTAGGAATATTAGAGGGAGTGGGATTGCAAGGCAGCTGGAAGTGGAACATCTCTTTTGGTGACAGCAAGCCATGAGACTGCAACCCTATCCTGTAATCTAGCCTTAACCTTTATTCTTTCCTGTTGCTTGTTTATGGCCACTAACAGCCTAATTGTTTATGATGAATGCTGTAGACAAGCAGGAAAATTTTTAGCCTTCTGGCATCATAAGCCATGACTTACTTTCTCCATATAGTAAGTGAGCAATAATTATTTGGTCTTCTTCTCGCAATCGGTGTTACTATAGCCTGCTTTCATGTTTTGATGTCTTTTAGTTTCAAACTTGAATCAGAAAGCTTAAAGAAAAACATTCCAGTGATCTACGAATATATCATCTTTTTGTTCCTCCTTCTCCTCTTCTATGATCTGATTGTTTCTAATGCTGTTCTGGAGCAGCAGTGTTTATATCTGCTTTACATCATAGACATTTTCTTTTATATCCCACTGCTTTCACACCCTGAGTTTTTTCTTTTATCCTTTCATTTTTTGTATAACTGGTAGAATCATATAATTGTTATTATTATTTTTAATACTGTGGAAGTAGATGACTCAGAAGCATCTATAAGGATTCTTCTGCAGATGCCACATCAGTTCTTCCAAATGGTAGACCTTGCAATGCAATGCAAATCTCCTTGTTAGTATTGAGTAGATAAGTGTCGACACAAACGTGCATGGGCAAAAGTTTATCAGATATGTTTCACTGACAGTCAGATTGTTGCTAATTTTTGGAGGAGTCAATTTTCCATTGTTTCAAGAGAAGGTGAGTTTTAATTGAGACTCTCTATCTGATGTACAATGCCTCATAAAATTAATTCAATATTTATACAGATAGAATAAATTCTATTTTATATTAGTTAAAAATTATTTTGACCATTTCAAATCAGAGGTGAATAGTTACTGACACTGAAAATCTGCTAAGCTGTCATTTTTTTTTCCTTCTCCCCAAACCGATTCTCTGTCCCTTTCACAGTTTAGGCTTCTGTGCCTTTCACAGTTTAGCCTTTATTTATCTTATGCAGAGAAGAATAATCAAAGTCAGTGTCTTACTTCATTTCCGTAGATTTGGACTGGAGCCACATCATACTGTCACAAGCCCTAAATCAGCACTAACATTTTACATCCTTGTACATACATACTTCTGTAATGTAAAATTTAAACTCCATGCTAGTGCCAGTTAGTAATACTATGAAATGCTATTTTCAGTCTGCACTGAGTCTTTCTTTGCACGTGCTGAAAAGATGTAAAAGTTTGTTAGATTTTTACAGATCGCCTGTATGATTTTTTCCATTAAAGATTTAGATACAGAAATTGATCCATGAAGAAACAGGAGGAAAGATAAACTCATTTTCAATAAAACAAAATAGAATTCCATTCTGAGCAATTTCAATATAATATTGTTAGTGGAGCTGCTAAACTTGAACTGGCTTCTTACTAACAATAATTGACTGTGGTCTACATTTTATCTCACTACACATACATATTATATAGGTTTATATTTAAGATACAGTGGGATCCAACAAGTAAAAGTGCTCAAAAAGTATGATGTGATCATGTCCATAATGTGATTAAAAACATTCTCTTAACCAACGCCATTATAACAAAGTGTGAAAAGCAGCTTACAGACTACTAATAAATGCAACAGTCATCTTTTAGATGTGACAACCATTAATAACTTTCAGTTGTTTAATTATTCTTCAATACAGATTACTTCAAATGGATCTTTAAAAAGAAAAATATTAAAACAAATTTTTATACTTTGCTTATTTAATGTCTTTCTATCCTAGCTAATGGTAAAAAGACAGTGTTTTAACTCAGGTTGTTCTGTGATTCTTTCTTTAATCTACATAATATTTACATTTTCAACTCTATTTAAAAACATAACTGCTTTATTTGCATTTACATTAGTGTCATTTTCAGTTGTTTAAAAAATACACAAAAAGTACATCTACATTACTGCTCAAACAGGTGCCTAAATACATAAATATAAGAAAAACATACATTTTTGCTTGAAACTTACCAGTCTAAACTTTTCAATGGGAAGATACCGAATTTGATGACAATCAATGGGTTGTCCAGATTTAAGAACATTGACTTCTGAGCAAATTTCTAATCATCATACTCACCCAAGTTTTTGGCAATGAAGTTTGCTTCCAACTGTAGATCTCTAGGCTTGTACCTTCTTACTTTTCTAAACTTTCAGTGTTTTCCAGCTCTTTCCTCTACATCGCTTCCACCATCTTCCTTAAGGTTTGGATAGAAAAACAGAAACTGTTTATCAAATGTTATATAGAATCATAGAATCAAAGAATCATAGAATTGTTCAGGTTGGAAAAGACCTTCAAAAGTTCATTAAGTCCAACTGCAACCCAACCATACTAACCTAACAACCCTCCGCTAAATCATGTCCCTGCGAACCAGTTGTAATCACCTTTCAGATATTGGAAGAGAGCAATAAGGTCTCCCTTCAATCTCCTCTTCTCCAGACTAAACAGCCCCAGTTTTTTTCAGTCTCTCCTCATACGGCATATTCTCCAAGCCCTTCACAAGCCTTGTTGCCCTTCTATGGACCTGCTCCAGCACCTCAGTGTCCTCTCTTTACTGAGGTGCCCCAAACTGAACACAGTACTTGAGATGAGGCCTCACCAGTGCTGAGTACAGGGGCACAATTACTTCCCTAGTCCTGCTCAGCACACCATTCCTGATACAAGCCAGGATGCCATTGGCCTTCTTGGCCACCTGGGCACACCACTGGCTGGCTCATATTCAACCGACTGTCCATGAGTACACCAAGGTCCCTTTCCATCAGACAGCTTTCCAGCCAGCCCTCCCCAAGCCTGTAGGGCTGTCTGGGGTTGTTGTGACCAAAATACAGGACCTGACATTTGGCCCTATTGAAACTTGTACAGTTTATCTCGGCCCATTGATTCAATCTATCCAGATTCCTCTGTAGTGCCTTTCTCCACTCTGACAGATCAACATTCCCTCCCAGCTTGGTGTATCTGCATCATATAGTTTGCTCTTCTTTCCATATTATATGAAAATTTAAATATGTGCAATTCTTAACAAAACCAAGCTGCTATTCTCTGCAGCCCATGTCTATCTTAGTATACACTCACAGTCGTTATAGTTCTACTCTTCATGAGTTTAAATATGTTGCCTAGAAAAGCTACAAATCTAGCACTCAAGTTAGGAATGGCTGTGTCAGGTGTTAGCATAATCCATTTTACTGCCACTAAATGACAGCGTTCCTTGATAACGTATTTTGATTTAAGGACCATAGTTCTCATGGCTGCATGAAAATTGTTCTTGTGAGGTAAATACAATTTTATTTGTTGACTGGATTGTTAGTTTGGCTGAGAAAAGTAAGTTCCTACAGTTACTATACTGAGATTGCACACTGGGAATAAATGTATTACTACAAAACTGGGTAATTGGCTAATCTTAAGATAGTTGAAAATGGAGAAGCTTTATTGAAATGAGAGAAAATTCTAATGCTGTTTGAGAAGATACTTGGCCTACAACTTATCAAACCCAAACATCAGTTTGAAAGTAAATGTAAAATCCCTAGCAACCAAATTTCTTCATTGCTCAGATTTATAAAGTGTTAATAGTAGCCAAAGTCTTACAGACTTGTACGCATCACTCAATAAGATGGCTCCAATCATATAGTGTCTTTTTTTATAGCTGTTTGCAATGATAAAAATGGAGTGAGTGCAAACTTCTAGAAAGCAGTAACTCAGTAAGAAATATTTTAATATGGTGCTGAAAAAAAAAACAAAAAAAACCACATTGACACGGCAGAAAGGGGCTAATGTGTTCCTTAGAGACCCGTGCAATGCTCTGATAGACAATTTTTCTCTCCATGTACTCACCATTGCTAAGATGAATGTTGGAAATGCTCCGTCCAGTTTCAGTCTTCATGGCCTCTCAAGGCCAATATCCATGGGAAGATGCTTGCCCCGCCAAATATATTGTCACCCTGGTGTCACTTGAGGAAATATGCAGGCAGCCTGCTGACGTTGCAGATACTTGGCTCCTTATCATGCTCTGGAGCCAAAGCTGTCTGCTGTTGGTCGTGGTAGTGAGGAGGCTCCAGACATGTGGAACGGCTCTTTGATTGGCATAAGCTATAGACAACCGCAAAGCTGCTACTACCGTGTACACAGGAGTAAATGAGTTTCCACCTTTACTCATGAGAATATTGGAGCAACTGGCCTTGTCAAGGAAGGAATGTGGCTGGAAGTCATTGTGGGTAAGGTGACAGTTTTAGCATCATCTATGGCTTGAGCAGAGACAGTATAATGTTGGAAGATTGGTAAGCGCTGTAATAGAGGTGTTATAGGATCCCAATTCACCCGAGTGGGCCATTAGGAGTCATATGTACAGTCTTAAGAGAGTAACAGATTATAAAAGGGTAGGCCAAGTAAAGAAAAAATGCTGTTTGAAAGCACAAATCAAGTTTGCACATATTTGTTTAACCCGCTGGACATTTGAAGATGGTATAGAGAAAAGTTGTAAAAATGTTTTCTCGATGGGGTAAATATATTTATATTAAAAAACAGTTTTTCAGGGATGGGTACCTTTCCAAAAAATGCATTAGTTAAGCACACATTATTCTTTAAAGTCTTTGTAAATGGAAGATCAAATTTGATGATCAGGTGGAATTTCTTGCCCCTAAGATGACTTAAAATGAAATTTTGATGAGTAAATAATATAAACAGAAGACTTAAGTTTGATTACATTTTTTTTTCTGTTATTTATCTTTAACCTAAAATAACATAAAAGCATCGAGGAAAACCTCTGTAAACCACTCATTTTATGCACAGATTAAGATGCAAGTATTTGCAGCGTGTATAGCAAGCGTAATGTTGCACCTGATACAGAGAAGCAACACAGCATATTTCCCTGTCTGATATATTCTTTCCTCAGCTATGCCAAGAATCACATCATCTTCAGAATAAGTCTTTCTGGTTAGATTTTTTCCATCTTGTTATTCTTAACTATGTTATAAATTCTTCTAATAATTTAGTATTTTTGATTTATTTATTTTTTAATAACAGAGATATAATTAGCAGCTGTAACTGAAAAAGTGTCTATTCTTTTACTAGTCTCAGAAAGAAGAATAAATAACTGCTTTTAGGCAACCTGTCTCATGATTCACGAGAGCAAGAGAATGTGCACGTAGAATGTCAGGATTTAGAAATATCTAGGTAATAGTTAAAGGAACAGAAGAACAGCAGAAGGAAATAGACGTTATTTCAATGCCTTACTTTCATCGTTCTGCTTCTTTTGCATGGCTGGATTTCAGATTTGTGAGGGCAGATCAAGAATGGAATTTTTTTTCTTTGTATAACCCTTTATGTGCTGTTGAACCAATGCATTTATGTCAGTAAAAACTCTTTTTAAAGTTATTTAAAATTATGCATGTTTATTTTTATTAAAAACAAAACAAAACAAACAAACAAACAAACAAATCTAAGAGAATTCTCACAAGGGGTTTTTACCTGTAGCATACTGTTATGAAAACAGGCAAGATCTTTCCCTGCTGACAAAATTAATTGTCCACCTGGACCTTCTGGCGTTATTGTCCTTTTATGTGCTTTAATGCTTTCTTATTACATTAATACCTAGTGGAGGAAGATCAGTATCTCCAAAAGCTTATCATGTAATTAAAAAAGGCACAAGATGACAGAAAAGCAGCTTTATTTGAGGGAAAAAAAAAAAAAAAAAAGACTTTTTCAGAAACATGAAGGAGTATGTGAGAATATGATCCAAATTTTTATCCCTGTGGATATGTAACTGGGAGGAACTGACTTTGACTTTTCTTCCCCCCTCCACATTGCAAACTTTATTTCTGTAAAAAATGAAATACTTTAATTGTTAGTTTTGAGAGACGTCACTATTATACTTTCTCACCTTACCTTAGCTCTGATATGGCTGCATTAACTTTTGCCATTACCTTCTGGGGAATTAGTGGGTACTTCCTGAAATCTGGCAGAGTGGTGACAAGCATGATCCAGGTTCATACTGGCACTGGTATAAGCAATCAGAAAATACTTGCATTGCTTACACACTTTGACCTTACTGGTTCAGAACCTGGGATTCTTCCAGTGATAGGTTTTCAAGCAGCAGAAATATGCAGGTACAACAGCATTACCTTATTATCATGGTTAGTTACTTGTATGAGTTTATGTCTGGCACATCTGAATGGTGACTTACTGCACACAAAGGTGTATTTAATTAAAAACAGAAATGGGTTTTATGAAGAAGTAGCATTTATGCTTACCTGTGGTTTTGTTAATATCATTTAAATTCAACTCGAATGGCTGTTTCCACTCCTTGTGTTGAATTTTAAAATGTGTGCATCACTGGTTTCAAATACTCATTTTGTCCCAGTGTTTGAAATAAATAGAGTTCAGGTAATAGTAAAGTGGGTTTGTAGGTTTTTTTATTATTAGTTTTTTTATTTTTTTTTCAGAGGACAGTGAGATAGTTGAAGAAGATGTGTGCAGCCCGAGGTAAATGAAGGAACACTGTGCTACTGTTTAGGCCTTTTGTTTATTGGGGAGGAGCCTCAAGCTTAGGTTGTGTAAAATGGTAATTTCTTTGTAGGCAACTTATTCTAAAGCTCTGGACAGGGAAAAGTCACATCTTTTAGTGTAGTTCTAGAGAAGTCGATAGGTTTCCATTTCACAATGGCTGCAAAGCAAAGCTGGTGACTCCTTGTTAATTTTCAGTGATTCTTCTCTTTTTTTTCTTCCTCAGCAAAAAGAGAATTTGTTCTGATTTAAGACATATACTGCAGTGATAGATATAGTAAAACACGATGTATAATCTATCATTCAGAAAAGTGTGGAGGCTACACAGATAACTTGGGTTTAGAAGTAACTTATCTGCTGTGTTTTAAATGACAGAAATAAATCTGTTGCTATCTAATTGCTTCATCCAATTTATGCCAAGATTTTTCTGACTTTATATCTTGTAACACATCCCTGTTGCTGCATATAGAAATAATTTTCTTAAATGCTTTCCTTTTGAATACTTTAATATTCAGCTCACTTTCTGAGTTGGTTTTCATGATGTCTTAATCAAACTTAACAGACCCTATCTAGATTACCATTTTACTATTCCTTATTTGTTCTTGCATTATGTGAGGATTTTTCCCTGATAAATCCTGATAAAAGATTTCAGGCATCTCTTCTAGTTAATGATTTTATTCCTTAATTTCAGGTTTTGTCAAATGTTATCTCTCTGAAAAAGAAATACAAATTTCTATGTCTTCTGTACCAGGATGCAACAGCGATGAATGAAGACATCCATTGGCAAGCTATCTTGCTCCAAAGCGTAGAGTAAATGATAAGAGTTGGATTTGCATTCGAAGGGTAGAAGGTTATAATTCTGTTCTAATTTTTCAGAGTTAATGTTAAGAACAGTTCAGAATTATGTTCTGAGTGGGATGTAAGAGATGCATCCCAAAAGCACATCTTATTGCTATTTTCTTGCTGGTCTTGTTTCCGTTTTAACTGGTTTAACCATTGAAATTAAATATAGGTTAAAATAAGATTTCTGAGCTATTGTGCTGAAAAAGATGTTAAGAATGGAGAATCTGGAGAGAGGTGAACTGGTTCATTCAGAGGGAAGAGTCACTTTTTATGTAAAATTCTCATGTGATCATACGTCCAAGTCATTCCAAAAGTCATTCCTCCTATTTATTTCCATGGAAAATACAACAGATAGAAAGAGCACAATAACACAGTTTGATAGAGCAAGATCTCTGCTATAAAACACTATGTTTTAATTTTTTTTTAACATAGTCACCACTATTAGCTATGAGTTTTCACCAGCAATGACCAAGAGTCTGTATACCACACTTGAAAAAATCTGCATCTTGAATGTGGCTTGCTTTTCACACTGCTATCGTCACTGCTGAAACACACCACCCACTGCTTCTCTATACTCACAGCCACTGTTTGGTCTCCATAAACAAACATAAATGAATATCAGTGGGTGCAATTATTTCCACATGGAGGAATTCAGTGACGCATATTTGGTCCATAAGCAACTCTGTGTCAGACACCATTCTGTCAGGTTGCCCCTCTGCTGCCATCAGCCACATGACAACAAAACATAATAGAATGTTGGTGGGAAGGTTCTACCTCTACTGCCATATCACCAACATCTGCCTCTGATGTTGTGGACCAACATAATGAAATAGCAGGTATTACTTTTGGATCAGCCCTCATGTATGCAGATTAGCCCCGTTGACTCTATAGTCAGCAGAGTATGGTGTAACATATACTTGTATGCTTAGAAGTCAAACTATGTTCCTTTGGTATTGCTTCTCACGGTGCAGTAATCTGCCTTTCCGCCCCACAGGCTTCTCTCCAGCCATCAGGTGAATGAAGCATCGTATTCCTAATTGATTACATAACTGATTATAGCCAAGACTTCTGCTAATTTAGCCTTGTCTTTCATGTAGTTTCTTGTACATTATTAAAAATTATAAAAATTATAAATTTTTAATAATGGAAGGGAAAGGGAATGGAAGAAAAGAACTTGGAAGAGAGAGAGGGAAAAAGAAAGGAGATGAAACTGTGATTTTAAGTCAAGCTGCTAATATGAGACAGTCACTGGTCTAGACCCAAATTTCACTGATCTTTATTTTAGCTGTATTTTGTGGCATTCAGCTTCTTCACATGACAAAGACACATACCTATGCTAAGTGCCCATGGCAAATATCCTTTATTTAGGTGGTCTGCAGATCTCCAAGTACTGACAGTAGAAGTTAAAAGTATTCATTCAGAAATACTCAGCCACTAAATAGGATTGCCCTTTAGTGTGGTTTTGTGCTGCAATTGATTAACAACAGTGTATTAACTGTCCAGAGGGAATTGAGAACACATTCAGGCTGTGGGTACATCAACCACCAACTGTTTGGTCACAGGGATCAATACTGTCTTTGTGCTTCTCTTTACTCTTCTGTCTGTAGCTCTCTTTTTTTGAGTTTGTTAGTGTTTTTTTTTCATTTTATTCATAGATGGTGAATGCTTTGGGATTGGTTTCCGTGGTGAAAATCCAGTTTATTGCTGAGAGTAATATTTACCACAGTAATAGAATATAAATTGTAATGAAAACAAAAATAATATGCATAGATCTGGACAGCGATCATATTTATTAATTCTATCTGAGGTTGTCTCTCAGTTTCATACTGTAACTAGGCTCATCTTTTCATACTGTATTTTTTAAACCAATGACCAAGCTGACAAGTTTCAAATGACTGACTCATAATAAGGTGTCATATTATCCTCCTCCAGCTATTTCACACCTCTAGCTATTCCCTTCAGGCAGATTCTAAAATGAAATTAGTGTGGGGGTCAGTAAAGATTATGCACATTGAAGAAGCAATGAAAAAGGCTTGAGAAAATGTTAACCAGCACTTTACACCTTTAATCCCAGAGGCAGAACAGTGATCACATATAATGTATGCATTAATACCAAATCAACACAAATCATTCATAATGGCCTAAGTATCATATTGAGAAGAAGAATGGAAAATACATAACATACATAAAATTATAATAAACTAGCATAATGTGGGCAAAATTGCATCTATTAACCAAGACAGTCAATTTCACATACTCTAGTGAGCTGTTCCTCCACTCCTCACTCAAAAATAAATGCCAGGATACTATATAGCTGTCATGTGCAATGTGCTTTAGATAACCCATTGTGTGTACCATTGTCTCTTGCAATGTAAGTATGTATTTCTGACAAGGTACAACTCCAGATCTAGAGAATATGCCAGATGGTTCTCAGTTATCAAAGTGACTGACATAATAGAATAAGCACATCCATCCCTTAAAGCCACCTTCACTAAACTGTCCTGATTTCCATGGTGAACTCACTAAGGGCATCTTGTAAAATGTTGTAGAGTGGCCACAAAAAAAAAAAAAAAAACCCTAAAAAACAACATTTAGTCCATTTTGTAGTTTGTTAGGCTCAAATTAATTTATTTGATGGACTCAAACACACAGGCAAAAATCTGTCAAAATAGAACATGAGGGCTTATTTTAACTTGGGAATCATGCTGCCAAAGCTCAAATTCCACTTTAAATACATAATGGGGAGAGATTAGAATTAATCTGGGCGATGAACATGAAACCATACAAATATCAATCTGAAAAGTTACAAGGTGATATGCATAGTTATAAGAAATAGAACAAAAGTATAATGTAGCTACAGACTAAAATATCCCTTTTTAGTATTGTTTTTCTGTATCACTAAAAACTTCCAATTAATAAGGCTGGTGTCACTATACAGTTTTATAATCTTTTCACAACTGTCATGCACAAACAGGTATGCAACTGTCTTGTGTTCATCCTGTTGACAAGCTGCAGCTAGACTGTAGATCACAGCAGGTATTACAAGCAAGCAGCTTGTTCATGGCTATATCTTACACCTTTTAAAAAAGGATTATGCAACCTTTAATTTCAATTACACTGGTGTTTTTTTTTTGTTTTGTTTTGTTTTTTTAATACAACAGAGTCAGCAAGCAATTTATGACATTTGGATTGTTTCAGAATTAAAAAACAAAAGTAAGATTCTGTCCTTCTCTTGACCCTCTCACTAGTCACATCCTTTCTGTTTCTGCCTATAAATATTAAATCAAAGCATACCGTTTAACAGGAAAAAAAAAGATCACCCATATAATAAAAGATAGGAAATATCCTAGCACTTAGGACATTTTTAATGTCTTCTGTTTTCTTTTTTTTTTTCATCTACTTTCTTAATGCCAGTATTTTAAATCTTCCAGTTTTTCATGGACCAAAGATATTATTAGGTACTTTAATGTTACTTCCTTTGTAGGGTTCTCAATGAAAAAATCTGTTTGTTTGTTTGTTTTTTTCTCCAGTTACACTGTTCTGCCTTAACTGTTCAGGCATCCTAAGAGAATAGTTACAGTTCCTCTATAACTTGGGCTTTGATCAGGTTTGCCGGTATTTCCTTACCAGAATGGCAAGTCATTGTGGTCACACCTGCTACCTGGTTACTCGGGCAATGTAAAAGACTGATAGCTAGACATGTCTTAAGTGGAAAGAGGGTGATGTTAACTTAAAAAATCTGTGAGAAACAGAGTCAAAGTGGTCATTTACCACAGCTACAGAATTATTATTATTATATTCACCCTGAATAGAACCTTAACAAAGGTTCTCTTGGCATAGTTCATCATAAAGAGAAATGGAAATATAGGTTAAAAAATGCTAAGGGTGAAAAACTGGAAGTATGAAAGAGGGGAAAACTTTCTTGTTTGCAAGCTATCCTCTGTATTTCAGCTTGAACAGTACTCTTGAAATTACAAACTGAAACTCAGCTGTAACTAGGTGTGTCTTCAACACCCCATTTACTGGAAAGAGATAGAGAACAAAGTGTCACTCAGCACCATCAGGAGTCGTAGAATCATGGTCTTTGCTGATCAGATGAATGTAAAATTCTACACCTATGAAGTGTGTCACCCTGCATATCCCTGCATATGTATTTTCCTTTTGGCCAACAAGCCTATCATGCTAACTATGCAAATACTGTCTGGCATCACGAATGCACAGACTTTAAAATGGTTCTATCATCTTGCATTTACTAACATGTCACATACAGATGCTTCTTTGTATAATTATCTTGAATGCTACGATGTGTGTAAATGGTGACGGAAAATAACAATCATGTTTAGAAATCTAGTAACAGAATCTTACTGACAGTTAAAGTTTATATGGAAAAGCATTATATTTGATAATAGAAGTAAATGCGAAGAAAATATAGTGAAGCAATAGCCTAAATACATTATTCATTAACAATGAAATATGTTATGTTTGACATTCAAATCTGTATGCAAGACTCCATTTTAAAATTACATTTGAAAGTGCATTCCATTCAAAGTGAAATTCATTCAGTATATAACAACCAAGTTCTGAACTGTAATGTAAACCTGTGCGTGCTTAGTAGACTACAATCCCTGAAATTTGGCTGTAGTCTGTATGCAGTGAATGGGTTACACTTTTCATCCATGTCAGATAAAGCACTTCAGTAGTTCTCTCAGAAGGCTAATTTTGGTCTTAATGGGCACATTCTTTTTAGAAGCTGGAGGAATAGGCTTTGACTAAGAAACTGCATAAGTCACTTTCTTCCGGCCAATCATAAGGAAAAGATTTTACCATAGAAGCTTTTTTCTCAGATTTTCATAAGTAGTACTTAAAGCGTTTTGGCCTCCTCTGAAATGTTTGTTTTCCTCTCAAACTTAACATCAACAAACCTAGAGGAAGTTTGTCTCCTGCTTTAGAAACTAAAATAACAGAAAAATAGACTATGCTATTTGACAGAGCATTTGCCATGAAACTTTTACTGTAATTATTTGTGACCCTACATATAAGAATGGCTGGACTCTAATTTTTTGAGGTGTTTTTGATGATTCAGAATATACAAAGGTATGGAATCAATCACATGATATTAATAGTGGTACTATCCTTCAAGCAGAACAGCTGTGAGGAACGGTAGGAAGGAAACAAGAATTCTTCACATGTACGCATATGGGGTTCTCCTCATCTTGCCAAATGGATTTCAACAAAACATGATCATAATTTTCCTTTTATTTATTTATTAATTAATGGGAGATTGCCTAAGAAAAAGGAAATGTAACATCAATTTTCTGAACAATAGCATAAATTGAGGGTAAATTGGGTTAACGTGGATTTAAAAATGAAAGTTTTCTACCCATGGTATATCTATTACTGAAATGTTATGTGTAACAGCATTGGAGAGGAGAGTTAAGAACCATATGCTCAAAAACCATACACTTGTTACTGTTTACTTTAGTTCGGAACAGATACTTCCAACCTCAGTTTCATATGATTGTTTCCAGTCGTAGTAGGCAATTGGTTCTAGAATGTTTGGGGTCCTATGACCTGTGCCTTGTTAGTGGCCTCCTGATTGGCTGGACAGTGATTGTTACCTGCTTTGTGATTATCTTGGTCATACTGGGCATGCTTCTCCTCCCCATATAAGGAGCACATGACTAGGGGAACAGATGGCTGGCTTGGGAAAGGGAAGGGAAACCATGGGGGCATAGATGGGGGCAGAGTGGTCCAAAAGCCTTCCTAATGACCTTGCTTGTGACAGAGGGACACTGTGGTGACTTGCTGAGGTTTTGACAGGACAGCGCATCCATACTGAATCTTTTTAGATTTGTACCCTCATAATGAGCCATTATGCTGCCATTCTGATAGGTCATGACATGCCTAGTGCTAACTGGGACATGATGATGAGTGGACAGGAATTGTAGTCATTAAAGTCTTGTGTGAGTGTATTATTGGCAAATAGTGATTATTAAAGTGACCGGATGGGTGTCTGGAACAAGCTGAAGAGTTAGGATGCAAATCTGGCTAGTAGTCTTTGCATTGGGATTTTTTAAACCATTAAATAAACATACTGACTGGGGATGTGAAGGTTGAGAGCAGTTTTGGATGCAGCATCCATGAAATAGTGGAATTCAAGGCCTTGGGTGGAAGAAGCCAGGCAATAAGTAGGATTACAACCCTGGATTTCAAGAGAGCCAACTTTGACCTCCTTGGAGGTATCCCATGTGCTAGAGCATTGGAAGGTAAATGGGCCAAAGAGAATTGGTGAACGTTTAAGCACCACTTCTTCAATTGTATCCCTAAGAGTAAGAAATCAGGCAAAAGTGGCAGAAGACCTATATGGATGAGCAAAGAGCTCATGGAAAAAAATCAAAAGGAAAAAGGAAGTCTATGAAATGTGGAAAAAAGGCCTTGTTAATTAGGAGGAGAGAGGGAGCAAGAGAGGTGTCTGAAGGCTGGAGGATAGCCAGCGTCACTGCAATCTTGAAAAAGGGCAAGAAGAAGGATCCAGCTAACTACAGGGAGAGGATTTGTCTCAAGCAGAAGCATGCTTCTCCTGTCCTGTGTCTTAGGTTCCTTCCTTCTATCTGGTGATAGAGGGTAAGGAATCCTTTATATCTTTTGTGGCTGTCTGAAATATCTGTCTTGGGGATGGCAAAGAACAGTTTTACCAGTCTGTCTCCCTCTCTGACTCCTTGGTGCTGCTCATTCTTCCCACCTCTTTCAGAAGCTCTGCTTCCAATTTGAACAGATCTTCTGCCTAGGTGCATCTCCCACATGTGTGCTAACTGCTGCTGTCAGACACTGACAGAAAGCACAAGCAGAAGTCTGAGGCCTAGGTGGTTGCATGCACCCTCAGGAGCTCTCTCTGGGTAGTCATATCTGTTCCTCCACTGGAAAGGCCCGAAGGGATGCAGAGAGCATGGTGGATGCCATGACAGGAGCCATTGGCAGCAGCAGTGGCAGCACTCTCCTTGCATACCATCCTGCCAATGGCTGCACCAGGCTCTGACTATCTTCTCTGTCCTCTTCACTCTCTGTGCTGCCATGTGTATGTTCCAGAAATGGCCACAGTGCTCCTGGTCTTGTCCTCGCTTTGTCAGCTGCTCTCTGAGAGCTGCCAGTTCCCAAGAGAACCTGACTCCTTAAAGGTCCCCCCAGCTCAGGAACCCCCTATGCACCACCACCATCCCTGTTCCCTGTGCAACATGCCTGTACTGGATGGAGCTGGATTCCTCAGTGAATGAACAAGTATGTCTCAGTTTGCTTTTGTTTTCTGCTTGAAAGTTTGTCTTCCACAACATCCAAATGTCTATTTGCATTAAAGAGAAACTGAAAGCAATAACAGTCCCATTTCACCTCTGTGAAAACTTTGCTTGCATGAAACTGAGATATAGTCTATACCTAGGCAATTGTCAGCCAGTTTTAGTGGCTTAAAAGGAGCATAAATTTCGTAAAACTCTAGAGGATTTTGATTCTTCTTTAAATCTGAGCCTTGGAAGACCATTGTTTAGATTGTGTTTCTGATGCACAGTTTTTTGTTCTAAATCTTGAATTACAGTTTAGTTGCCTCCTAAACATTTACCCTATGAAAGCTGTGAGTTCCTGATATCTCCCAAGCTTGTTTTTTGCAAATCACACACTGCTCTTCCCTATGCATGTATCCAAAATGTGACTGCAACCAAAATGTGAGTCCATGAGTTTAGTGGCAGTCCTCCTTGCAAGCTCTAGCTCTTGAACTGTTATTTAGCAGGAGAGGTAAATGGCTTTCATCATCTTTAATATTCTTTCACCAATCTGAATTTGGTAAACATTCAGGAGGCATTATGTTTTTGATAGTTGAACGGGTCTAGAACAAATATCTGGTTCAAACAAATCTTCCAGCTTTCACTTTGTCATCAATTTGCTATCAATTAGGGACAAGCTTTTATCCTTCAGAAATCTCCAGTGTCCTCATTTGTGCTCATTTATTTTGTATTTCCTTATTAAAGAGTATTTTTTTCTGTAAAATTTTTAGTTACCATATGAACTGATACAGACTTGTTCATTCACTGAGGAATCCAGCTCCATCCAGTACAGGCATGTTGCACAGGGAACAGGAATGGTGGTGGTGCACAGAGGGTTCCTGATATGAATATTGGAGATATTCAAGACCTGCCTGGACGCCTACTTGAGCGACCTGGTGTAGGGAGCCTGCTTTGGCAGGGGGGTTGGACTCGATGATCTCTGGAGGTCCCTTCCAACCCCTACAATTCTGTGATTCTGTGATTCTGTGATTCTGTGAACAGATAAAAAATGAGCATTTATTTGATTAAGAATACCAATAAGCCTTAACTGAATTTCTTCAAAACCAAGAACTTCTCTGTTTGTGGGCTGCTCTGAAAGTAATACCTAATGTTTATTTTCATGGAAATTACACCAGATAGAAAGAGCAAAATAATACTATTTGACAGTAAATTGTCAGCTACAAAACACTCTTTTTCACGGTAGTCACCACCATTAGTTGTGCATTTTCGCAAGCAGTGAACAAGATCCTGCATGCTCACTTGTAAAAATCTGCAGCACCAGAGGTGACCCACTGTCACTACTGCTGAAACACACCACCCACTGCCTCACTATGCTCACATCCACTGTTTGGTCTCCATTGACATTCAGCAAGCATCCATCAGTGTCAATGGATGCCATTCTTTCTGCATGGAGGAGTTCAGTTCCACACCTTTGCATCATACATGCTTCTGTGTCAGACGCCATTCTGTCAGACTGCCCTTCTGCTGCTATTTGTCATAGGGCAACAATGACAAATGGAATATGGATGGGAAGATTCAGCTTTTACCAACATCTGTCTTTGACACTGGGGGCCAACAGAATAAAACAGGATGTATTACTTTTGGAGCAGCCCTTGTACACTGAAATCCAAAGAAGTATTGTATCTTATTTAAACTTAGTCCTCCATAGAGCATTGATATTTTTAGCTTAAAGGATTTTTCTTTCCTGTAAAGACTAGGATTGGCTAAAGGGGGAAAAGGAACTCTTCCTTCATTTTTGCTTATTGGTTTTATTTTTGGGAGGAGATGGGGTTGTTGTTTTGTTTTGTTTTTCCCTCAATAAGATACTACCACTTAGGTTTCCTTCTTTTCATACTAGGTGTTTAGATTAGCTAGCATTGTATTTTGACTGGGTACAGTCTTTCCAAGCTTAAAGCCTTCTCTCATCAGTATGAAGGTTCTCTGCTCACCATTTTTGTTAGAACTAACTTCTAGCCCTTTAATATGGGTAACCAATTTGTTGGTTCTCTTGTTTTGTTTGTGTTTGTTCTCTTATTTCCTCCAGGTTTATTCCTTATGAGATTTGGTCAGTTGCCACAGAAAGTAGTATATAGCTAGTCCTTGAAGTTCCTCTTGTCATAAAGAACATATGGCTGTACAAAACTCAGGCAGCATATGTGTTAGCAACAGTAAAATCCAGGTGCCTCCAGCAAAAATGAATGTCATTTTTTCATGCAAACTAAAGAAATAAGAATGCAGTCTGGAATTAATTACTTGACTTCGAATGGACTTGAATATGCCAAATACAGAGGTCTGTACCTTAGCTTCAGTGAATTACCATTCACATAGAAAATAAAGGGATCCAAGTTTCCAGTCTAGATGTGTATTTTCTTTGCAGCAAAGTTTTGCATTTAAAGATAGAGATGAAAAATTAATGACAAAAACTAAGGAGATCCTGAATTGTGTCCATATTTTTGTCTTATGAAAAAGAAAGCATGTCCAGGTGTAGTTCTGCAAGTACAAAGTAATGACAAAAATAATGAATTATATGGATTTTAATTTTAATTAATTTTATCTGTTACTCATTGAAACACACTTCTCATTATTCACCATACATTTGATTTCAAAACTTCTGTTCTGAGTACAGAAAGTCTCTGATTGCATATCAGTATTGAAATCTACTGTGATAATCTCATTTAGCATTAAGACTCAGATAAGTTCTATGAACAGCCATAATGGGTAAGAATACTAAGTATATGTTAATGTGAAATGATAAGGTAAACTGCATATGTCAGTAAGATTTTTACTATTTTTTAAAAATTTTTGTACTAATTTCACTTGCATAGAAGTCACATGTCAAAGCTTGCATGTGTACAGTCAATAGGACACAATATGGTCAAGGTTAAACCAGACCAAGTAATTTACAACATAAGATAAAAACGTTTAGTGCTTAATGTTTTATTTGCCTTTCTCTTCATTTTTCCTGGTAAGTTGTAGAACTCGTCTTAACAGCTTAAAGCAGTGCACTGCCTTCCAAGATTTTAAACAGCCCTATGCCAAGAGAAACCCTGAAAAGACTGTATACCATTAGATCATCCCTTCCACATATTTTACCATGTTTTGATGTTGCATCAGTGATGTGACTCGCTCTTCCCTAAACAGAGCTCCCATTTGCATTGAACTACCAAATTGAGTTGGTGTAAAAGATAGGGAATGGGAGTAGAAATAAGCCTACCTAAGCCTGAAGAGTACATTCTTGAGACGGCACAGGAGCTGCTGTTTTAGGAGATATATAATGACTAGTCTGACTAGACACAGTACTCTGACTTTGGAGTAATAATCATTTGCTAAAAGCTTGGTGTTTCAAGCAATTCTGAGCGTGATTCTTTAAAAACAAAGAAAAACCTTTGTTCATCTTAAACTCCCTAGCTGAGATGAAATGTATTTCAGGGCACAATAACGTTAAGGCTTCAGCGTTATCTGACAAGCACTGTCATTATGGAAACAAAGTGCCGTATCTTCCAAACTAATGTTTTATATGGACAGTGGTTGAGTCCTACATCATTTCTCCAGTCCTCTGACAGTGGTTATTAAATTCATCATTATTATAGTGTTGTAATGCAAATAAAACCTTGTAAGGGTTTTAAAGTACCCTTTTATTGTTTTTTGCCTGATAGTGCCAGTATGTTGAAAAAACTGAGAAAACAGTCTTGGAAACCTGTTTGCGAAATGCCACCCTTTTGTGATATAGAATTAAGCCAATCAAATTTGAGTGATGATATGTTGTAATTGCACATTACTAGTACTATCATTTTACTGTTGGACTTGAACTGCATCTCAAGCTAAGTTGAATCAACCTAAAATCACACAGCATGGCAAGTGGCACATATAGCAGTGTATTATATTTTTTCTGTTAAAAAACAAACAAACAAACAACAACACATGAGTATAACTTGTTGTGATGAGTTCAAGAGAATCTTGGGTTCAGCTGTTGGAGGGAATAACAAGAATCATAACCTCTACTAGGTTTACTTTTTGCTATAAAATGTCACTTGTTGAAAGCTGCTCACAAATTGCAGTCTGACAATAAGTCCTGAGGGTATGAATTAATAAGTCAATGGTGTAGGTAGCTTTCAGAAAACTAAGAAATGCATTCCAGTCTCTCCATTTAATTCACTTGATTTTATCATTAACTTCATCAAGAGCAGTACTTAGTTCTGGCTTTCATTATTGCAGTAAAAATTTACATAAAACATTTACCTAAATGTAATTTACCTAAAATTCACAAACACTTTTTTTTGAATGGCAGACTCCAACATTTGACAAGGGAGGACTTGAATTTTTTTAACGCACAGTTAATTTTGGCTAGTGCTTGTTTGCTGTGTCTATGTCAAGTCTGTAGGATTTTGCAAAGTGGTGTAGGTTTAGTAGATAGCAGTAATCCCACTGCAAGCAGAGCATAGCTGTACATAATGCTCCATCATATGCACATATCTTCCTTTACTGGTTCCTCGCCTAGTGTGTTATGTTTTTAAGTATCTAGTATTTACAGACTGTAAAGGATTGGTGAGAACGACAGAAGTATGAAATTGTGAAATTAAATTTTGAATGTATTCATCCATATCACTGAATTATTCAATGGAAGTAAATAAAGTTTCAGAAAACATCTGAAATGATTGATTTATTTAATTAAAGGGAATACACAGAAGGAATTGAGCTATTAATATACCTGTGTTTAATATATACCTTATCTATTTACTGCTACTTGTACTGCCATACTCTTCTCCATATTGTTAGCTGTTATTTTGAAACAAAAAATGCATCTGAACTGCCTCCAAAAGTATAGAAATTATACTTTTGTATATCACAGTCCAGAACCTGTAACTCTCCACCACGTGCAATGCCACAATTGCATTCAGAAAGTGCCTTTTCCCCACCTTCATCAAAAAGATATAGAAAATTATTTCTGTTTGCAGCTTTTTCATCCCTACAGCAATCATAATGAGAACCTGCTTCCCATTGGCAGGCATTTTTAGAATAGCAAGTCTTTTCAATATTTTCAGGCCAGTTTTTTTAACTGATAAAAGCATGTATGCTCTCAGTATAACACATAATATACTTTCAGCATATATATGTATATATGTATATATAAACTGTATATTCTGCAGGTTTATAACATTCTCTGTTTCTGGAAAACTTGTTCTAGTGTGCTACGTATAAAAGACAATTCTTTCTAACATCACAGCCTAAAATGTTAGACAACCTTCTATTTTGCGGGCAGATAATGTTTTAAACCAATAGCACAGATCATGTTTTTTACATCTCCTCTGCAGGAAAGGGATGGGTAATCACATCAAAGTTTAGGCAGTATCCGGACCTCATTTGAAATGCAGAGAAAAGTACAAATACGTTGGATTATTTATCAGTGCATTTTTACAGCTGTTTGACTGTAGAACTGGGTAGCTTCTAATGTATGTAAATGAATTCTTTGTTAAAAAGAAAATTTCAAATCCAATGACAATAGCTTCAGTGGAAAAGAAAGAGTGGCTTGCCTTCTTGAATCTCTGGTGGAATTTGGACAAATTAATTTTCTTTAGCAACATCATAAATACAAAGAAAGAAAAACATGATAAACGAAAGTCTGTCAGAGGCCACAGTGCTAGTAGTGTTGAATTGGACAATTAATTGTGTATTTTTAGCACATCATAAACAGTGAGCAGCTCAAAGGATGATGATTCAATAATAAAGCAATACATAAATCAGGTAGAGTGTATCTTTTTTCAGTAGTTTTCTCCCATGACCCATGTTTCACCCAGTTCTTTTATAATGATGTGATGAAAGGATCAGAGTGCTGACACAGCCCAACATCCTGCCCATTCTGACATCCATAGTTTCTGCCTCAAGGAAAATGAAAGAAGCAGATACAGTCAAGTAAAAAAATGCAGGAGTAGCTTTTTAAGCTTATTAAGTCTTCTTATGCACAAGCAAGCTGTCCCATAATATCAAAATGACGAACCAATGTGTCAGTGAAAATGCTTTGATCTTCTGATATCAAAGAAAAAAGCTTTGTACTGCTCTTGTCCACAGTGTTTATATATGCAAGGCTGAGAACTCAGTAAACAGTCTTACTCGTGCGCATCTCCTGGAAAGTGACACAGCTATAGGGTTGACTACACCCTTTGTTTTTTTTTCTCAGTATCTCTGCATAGACAATGCTTTCCTTCTTGTGTACCCCATCTCAGACTTCACTTAGGTGTTACTTCTCATGGAGGATGTTTGTTCTGTCTTTTCAATATAGCCTACATTCATCCAACTGAGTTAGCAATACAGATACCTCAGATACTGATTATGCTACAGTTATAAACAGTAGTGCTTGGTGCAGGCTGCTATATCTGCTTCTGAGAAGCTATGTAAATGTGTAAGTGTCCAAGGATCTTCGTGCTGCAATGGTTAATTTACAATAGGTTTGGGTACATGATTCTCAGTCGCCCTGTTATTGTGGGGTAGACATATTTTGAGAGCTGCAATTGCATACTCTTAACATGACTGAATGAGGACTGCTCCCTTAGAGATCTGCAGTCATTGGCTTACACGTTTTGGAAGACAGCCCTTCCCCTTAAACCAAACTTTTGTTCATTTTAACTGTGGGAACAAAGTATATAGTTGAAAACAGTATTAAAACTAGCATAGAAGTAATTTGCTGTTCATGAATGAAAAAAAAGTCAAAAAAGCCTGAGTTCAGTATATACTCTCTATAGATGCCTATTTCTTAGTTTTTTTCTCTCTTCAAATCACTCTTGAAAGTGTGATCATATTCCAGTTATCCTTTTTCTACTGTGTTCCTGTACATATATTTTCTTTTTTTCCTGGAAATAATTGGTGTGGAAATAAAACATTATGAGCTAATCTTAGAGCACTGTCTCCCAATGGGAACAAGACTTATTAAGTTTCAGCTATCTTTTGTTTTGAGCTTGGTTTTATCTCACAGCACTATAAACCAAAAATGCATGGGCAGACATTCTAATAATCACATTTTTCTGTACTTTTGTAAACAATTAAAGGGAAATTTCCTTCCTCCAGTCTGAGATCAGCTTAAAAAGAAAAAGCAAAACTGAAAATAAAACTGGCTTCTAATTTGAATCAAAGAAGGAGGTAGTAGCTAAATTGTACTTGCCTTGCCTTGTGGAGTGTTGTAATGTTCTAGAAGCTTTATCTATCAAAAGGAAGCGAGGGGAGGTAAATTTCAGTGCTTTTTTTTCCTTTTTTTATTTTTTTTTTTAATGTAGAGGTAGCAGCATTTTTATTTTGAATCTCTTAAAAGATTCTTTCTTTTAAAATGTTTCCGCTTTTGCTCTGGTTTTGTTCTTCCTTTGTTTTGTCACCTAAAAGCTGTGGAATCATTTGCCTTTTGGACTTGTCATAATTATATGCATGATTAAAAAAAATGGAGTGAAGCTGCTGTCATTGAAGATCTGAGGTGTTTTTATTATCCGTGGAGCCATTGGGAGTAGAAATCAATAAGATATCTTTCCAGCAGGAGGAGCCATCTGAAGTCATTCAATTCAGTCCTGGTGGATAGGGAAATTTATGCGCCGTCAGGCAGAGCTCTTTGCCTCCTTCCTTGTGCCCATCTCTATCTCATTAGGTTGCCTTCCTTATAATAAAAATGTTTTCACTCTTGTTTTGTGTGTCTTTTCCCTAGTAGTTACAGAGTAGCAGATAATCATGGGACTCTCCATTTAAAATATTATTTGAGCAGAGGCCACCTTAACAGCTAATTAGCAATAAAGTACAGCTCAGCACAGATGAGACAAATATGCATTATTAGGATTGTGTACAACCTCATTACTGTTCCTTGGTATAACACCCAGGTAGAAACCAGGCACAGGTTTGTTTCCACAAGCTGGGCTGGTATTTCACCTCTGAATTTGTGTGGTTGTTGTAGCAGCTGTTTGACTCCATGTCAGGAGCATGCTATGGCAGTCCTTGAGATGCTCACCAGGAACACAACTGAATCACATTACTCTGTCTTTCATGGCAACACATGCCATGTTTCCTTCCCAAGGCATCATCATTCATGGTCCAGGATGGAGCCAGGAAGCAGCTAGAACCAGACCTGCTAGAGAAAAGCACTATCATTCCATGAAACTTGCAACCTGGCAGAGAGGGTAAGTCACAGATGGGATTCCTTCTGGCAGAAACCATCACTGCTGCATTAGAAAGGCATTAGTGGCAAGTCAGATGCCAGTACTATTTTGTATAAGGTTTGTGTTTTGTATAAGGTTTCTCTGAGTATTGTGACTTTTAGTTAAGGGAGCTCTCGTAGGGGAGCCCAAGACAGGGACGAGGAAAGGTTGTTAACCAGAATAGATGAAAATCTCTTTTGATGGTGCTGTAGTGAGTACAAGGGCAAGTGAGAAATGGAGATATGGCTGAGACCAAAGAGGGCTGTATCAGACTTTCACTGTGTGAAATATTAAATTCAGTGGATTTCTGGAGATTACAGAATATTTCAGAGAGTTACAGATGATGAAAAATTAAATTTTTAGATCTCCTCTTACCCCTTCACCAGCTCTGCTCTCACCTCAGAGAAATGCTTACAATAAATCATTCCCCACAAGAAGCATCCCCTTTCAGTCTTTTCTGTCATTATCTATTCCTTTATTTACTGCTAGTAACAAATTTCCTTCCAGGCAGCAAAGAGATTTTTTTTTTTTTTAAAGCATGTTATGACTTATGGGTCATACTTACTATCACCTGTCTTCAGCTTAAAACTAATAACACAGTAAACTTTATTAAATTCCTGATGAGAGCAGTGCACATTAGTTTTGTTCTAAATTCTGCTGCCAGCCATGTTATCAAAGTATATTCAGTTTTGTGAGACTTAAGTGCCTGTTGCTCACGTGCCTGTTAAGACCCTTTGCTTCTAAAGATCCTTAGTCTGCTTTTAGTCAATTTTCAAGGAGATTTCTTATGACGTCAAGGAATACTTTTCCTTGATGTAAATGTGAGATGGAGATAGGCACCTGCTTGTGCTCAGACATGCTGAAGAAATTACCTACCTTTTCTGATTTCTTGTCCTCCAATTCTTCTTCATGTGAAAATGATTGCTTGGATTTGGGCCACGGATTGACTCACCAGCATTCACTACCAGTGCTGAGAAAAATTGTTGATAACAGGTGATCAAAAAAGAGGTAATGGACTCCCTAATTCCAGTGTAAACTCTTTCTCAAATAGACACTGACCAAGAATTGATGTTAGAAAAAAATAATAAAATAGTCATACTGTCTATTGCCAAATAATCATTTCTGATCTTCAGAAAGTCATTTCTGTGTTTGTATTACCCATCTGCAAATCGGTAAAGTAGTATTTCTCATATTGCAGCAGGTCACTGACCAACTTTGGTGGTCTGTCCAAGGTATCGTTGTTGAGCAGGTGTTGTATTGATATTGGTATTTTCTGGTTAGTTAGCAAATGGATTTATTTCCTGAAGCCTAAGACTCATTACAGATTCATTGTATAAAGAAAGCTAACTGAATAGAAGGCTCCAACTGATTTTTTCTTTTCAGTTTAAGTAGCATAAGGCAACTAACATATTTGCCAAATGTAGTATTTGTAATTGTATTTTCATGTTTTAAATTTGATTGAATAAAGAGAGATTTATAAGATTTTTTTTCCTATAATGCTGTTTTTGAAAAGGGTATCTTCATTTTTTTTCCTAGAAGTTCAATGTTATTTAAAAAGTAAATCTTTTAAAATCGTCTTCACTATACCGTTGTTATCATCACCACCACTTCCATGTACTAAAGGCCAATCAAATTCAACTCAATACCATTGTTAATCTATATCAATCCACAGTCAATATCATTTCATTCCATTTCTTTTTCTTATGCAGAGTGTCAGAACTTCTTTACCTAATGAAAGGCCAGAAGAGAAAATGTATTTCTGTTTTGCATTTTTATCTAATGATAAACATATGCACACAAAATTAAAAAAAAAAAAAAAAAAAGAAAAAAAAAAGAAAAGAATAAAAGGGACGAAGAGAAAAATAAGATATTCTTTTTGGATTTTCAGATATCAAAATGAAAATAATGCCTTCAGTTGTGGAACTCTATGGCAATGGAAAAAAATCAGTGTACTTCTACCAAATTCTTAATAATAAAAAGGCATAATAAAAACAGCATTCAATTGTAACTTGACGGTCATCTCTCTCCCATGCCCTGACCAGTCTTTGGAAAATTGTGTTTTCAACACAAGAACAATATTTTCTTTAGGTTTACTATTGTTACCATTTCTATGAAGTAAGAATGTTACTCGGAAGCTAAATACATAAGCAAAAGGAAAGAATTTTAAGAAAATCAGAACTAGCATCTGTCTTAATTGTGTAATGGAATGCTCAGATCTGAAATCAAAGCACCATGCTTAAGAGTATATTTATCAGAATCATTAAATGAGCATGTTAATGGCCTTACCATCTCTTTTCTAGGGAGCCTTTTTTTTCTCTGTGCTTCTGTAATGGAAAAGAATGATGCTCTGCCAAAACTATTCTCCTTTTTAACAAATCTACTGATTTCCCCATTGTCTTCCTTTTATCTCACAGGAGGTCGTAAAATATTTTGTCACTGATTCATGAGAAATACATATTCTATCATCTAATTTCCGATTGTTAATTTTCTTGCCTGTGTGCAGAAGTGGGAACACATTATTCCATGCAGTGAAATCTGAAGCAGCTTCCTGCCATTTAGTATGTCCATTACAAGGTGTCATAATGAAAGCAGTAATGGATGAATGTTGAAAAGTGCAGAAGTTTGCTATGGTTAATTGCAAAAGAGAAGAGGATGATTCACATCCCATTTGTGCCACCCAGGGAAACTAGTCTGGCTGTAAGCCTCTTGAAAACATTTTCTGAAAACAGTGCAGTCCACATTTGTGAGCTGTGGTGCCTTAATCTGGATTTTGTAATCTTCCTATGAGTCTGTCTTCCTTCTTCTTTTTTATTCTCCAAGCAGACATATATGTCTACACAAATATCCCATTCATGATTACAGAAGCAATCACTGGAAATTTTAGCCTTGGTATGTCTCTGCTGTTATGTTAAACATAACAAAAAAGGGTCAAGCTGGGTCTCGGAACTGTCCTGTGAAAGGGTTGTGCCACTTAAAGGATGCTTTTTATTGGTGTACGGAATCAAGGGCTGGAGTTCTTTCTGAAAAGGCTCATCCATTCCTGGTAATGGTCTCCAGGTCTTCGTTCTCTCAGCAGTATCAGCAGCCTGAGCCTCCAGGTTGAGTTGCATACACAGGTGATGTTTTTTGAGCTATCATTTGCGGCTGAAAAGCCCAGTCCAAATTCTTCCAAAACAATATGATGTTGGTTTAGGCAACAGACTATCTATCTGTTAATGCTGGAATGTTTAAGCTGGCAACAGAAAGGATCGCAGAAATAGGGAAGTACTTTTTCCAAAACTTGGCAGAAAGTCTTTCTGAATTTCACACAGTTAGCACAGTAAAGTGGGGAACTGAACCAGATTTCTATTATCTGAAACGATTATCATTCTGTCCCTTTTCAGTGTGCTGTCTTGCTTATCTTCTGGGATGTACTGTGTTGTTTCCTAGTAGGTAGGTCTGCAGATTAGAAGCTTATCAAAATTTCTGATAACTTATTGACAAGTATCTTATATTCTTTTCCTTATAAATGTAGCTCAACTTTATTTGACTCTTGGAAACAAACTTGTGAATATAAATTACTACAATATAAATTACTACTTTCTTTTGAATCTGGTAGTATTTGCCACATCACAGTTGATTTTCCCTTAATTCAGTAGTTACCTCCTATAAAAATACACAAGCTTTCCCATGATGTATATCCATCATCATGTTACTTGACACTTCGTTTTTCACAAGTGTCTTGATTCTCTTCAGTCCTCTTCAACTCAGTTTTTTCCTCTAAATGAACCTACTCTTGCAGTTAGTTCCTTCAGTGAACTGGAACTCCTTGAACTCATGTTAACTTGTTGAAAAAGTAAGAGGCAAGAGAAATTCATAAACCTGAAATTTGCCAATCACAGAAGTTGAAGACCAGTGTGAGAAGCACTGTGCTGTAAAAAAGCTCAGGCCCCCTCACATTTTCTCTGGTTCTGTTGACCATTATGTTCTGGTTCTGTGTAGAAAATGAATGTAAAGGAATATTAACTTAGTGGATAATATGAGGCAGAAATGAAGGAATATCAGCATAGGATCTGACCTATTTAATTCATGTATTTCAATAGACTTTGAAAAGAACTTCTCTTGGTTTACTGCTATCTTCTTAATTCCCTTACAGAGGCTTACTTTCATGTAATCAAATTTAGAGCTGATATGTAAGGGTTTGACTCACATAGTATTAAGTGATTCACTCTCAATAAAGTCTAGAGGGAGAGTATTTTGGTTTCTGATTCAGTTTAAAGTGAGCATTTTAGAAGTTACCTCATCTTTGGTTCCTAGATGAATATCTTGCTTATCTATATTCATTGTTTAATCCTCACAACAGGTCTGTGCTTTCAGCTTTTACTGTCTTTTGACCAGTTTTGGTTTTTTTTTTTTTTTTTTTCCTACCTGCTTCTTAGAGCTCAGACACCTAGTTCACTCTGGGTTTTCTTTCAAACAGGCTCAAAACTTTTTTGAAATGCATATGACCCTGTTTGTCTTATGAAGTTATAGTCTTTTTTGTATACCAAAGTACGTGTCCTAGCAATCTAGTAACCCCATCTGGAAACTGCAATCCAGCAAACTTTTAGGTAAGCTTCAAGCATATTTAATTGTACCCTTGAATGAAAAAATATGTAAGATATTAGTCTTCCCTTTGGAAACTTTCTTTATTTAGTTGTTTGATTCTTTTAGTTCAAAAATGTTGTTCTTGATTTAAAAGTGAATATTATAGAGCAAAATCCTGTTATGCTGCAAAATGTGAAAAACAGCATTGTTGTTGCATTTATACTTGATATCATTCCACTCTCCTTTTACCTTCAGGCCAACTAGTACAGAATGGATTGTGTTCATATTGCTCACAGTTAATCCTTCCCACTACACTGCAGCTGCATTTCTAATGCAGGATGCCCAGACATCTGGGATCTCTGCAAGACTTTTATATCCTTTACTTAAATCACTTTAGTTTGTATCTTTGTAATTTAAAATTACTGAAATACCACGAAGACTGTACCACAGTCTTGATGAACAGTTCTTTATTAATAGCTTGCTAGGGAAATCCTGGCTGGATGTTGCTCTGGGCAGCCTGGTCTAGTGTTTGGCTACCTTGCCCATGGCAGGGGGGTTGAAAGTAGATGATCTTTGAGGTCCTTTTCAACCGAGGCCATTTTATGCTATGATGAAAGGAACTGCATATCTAGAAACATGACATAAAATCACATGTGGGATTATTCCTGGCATTAGAAGATTACTTAGAATTTTGTTTTTCTTTTACTTTCTCATTTAAAAAACTATGCTGCTCACACACTTTCTTAACTGCTCCCAGAAAAACACTTAAATTCCATTTTAGAGGAAACAATTTGTTCACTATCAAAAGAGAAGCTAGCAATGAACCTATGTAGAGTGTAGAAGGTCAAGGGTATAGAGCATGGCAGTGAACCCAGGAGCTAAATTTTTTGATAGTGCAAATGGGTGAGGAAGCTGAACTGAACTTTATTCAAGCACAGGAGCTTGTTGAACCTGTCCAGTTCACGTCTCTGATCTGAACCCAAATGCAGTTTCTAATCATTAATATTATTCTGGGCTGAATTAATTTCATTATATAAAATTTGGGACAGAACTGAAATTTAGACATCATAAAGAATACATAAAATGAGGTTAAGAAAATCTCCATTATACATTTTTTCTTAAATTTCATGGAACAAAGTGATAAAAAGAGAAAGATTCCAAAAGGAACTCCCAAAAGGAAGAGCAGACTTTAAGCTGTTCAGTGGATTGTTGGCTGAGATCCCCTGGGATGCTGTCTTTAAAAACAAAGATGTTGAGGAGAGCTGGCTACTCTTCAAGGATGCCTTCCTGAGAGCACAAGAGCTCTCCGTCCCTCTGAACAAGAAAGTGGACAGAGGAGGTAGGAAGCTGGTGTGGCTCGGTAAGGACCTGCTGGGCGTGCTGAGGGCGAAGAAAGGTGCGTACAAGCTCTGGAAACAAGGACGTGTCAACTAGGAAGAATACAGGGATGCTGTCCGAACTTGCAGATGTGGGATCAGGAAAGCCAAGGCGCAGGCAGAACTGAACTTGGCGAGGGGTGTGAAAAACAATAGGAAGACTTTCTACAGGTACATTGGCCAAAAGAGACTGGTCAAAGCCAGCGTACCTCCTTTGGTAAATGTAAAAGGAGAACTGGCTTCAATGGACGAAGAGAAGGCTGAGGTACTGAATGAGTTCTTTGCCTCGGTCTTCACTGGCGGCCAGGATTCCAGTACTTCTCCCGTCCCTGAGCACTGCATCCCTAAACTTCTGGGTGGGGACTAGGGTGGTAAACCCCCCCCCCCCCGCTGTGGGGACAGAGCAGGTCTGAGACCACCTCATAAGACTGAATGTGTACAAGTCTATGGGGCCGGATGGCGTGCATCCCAGGGTTTTGAAGGAGCTGGCTGAGGTGGTTGCCGAGCTGCTCTCCATCATGTTTGAAAAATTGTGGCTGTCAGCTGAGGTCCCGGATGACTGGAGGAAGGGTTGCATCACTCCCATTTACAAGAAAGGGAGCAAGGAGGAACCCGGGAACTACAGGCCAGTGAGTCTCACCTCTGTGTCTGGGAAGATCATGAGGAAAGGGCGTGTGATCCGTGACAGCCAGCACGGCTTCACCAGAGGCAGGTCATGCTTGACCAATCTGGTGGCCTTCCATGATGGAGTGACGGCATTGGTGGACAAGGGAAAGGCGACCGATGTCATTTGCCTGGACTTGAGCAAGGCTTTTGACATGGTCCCCCACCACATCCTTATCTCCAAACTGGAGGGATGTGGATTTGATGGGTGGACCACTCGGTGGATAAGAAACTGGTTGAAAGGTCCCAGACAGAGGGTGGTCATCAATGGCTCTATGTCCAGGTGGAGGCTGGTAACAAGCGGTGTCCCCCAGGGGTCTGTCTTGGGACCGGTGCTCTTTAACATCTTTATCAATGACATCGATGATGGAATTGAGTGCACCCTCAGTAAGTTTGCTGACGACACCAAGCTGAGTAGTGCAGTCGACACGGTTGAAGGAAGGGATGCCATTCAGAGGGACCTCGAGAGGCTGGAGAGGTGGGCCCGGGTGAACCTAATGAGGTTCAACAAGGCAAAGTGCAGAGTTTGCACTTGGGCCGAAGGAATCCCAGGCATCCATAGAGACTGGAAGGAGCGGTCCTTGAGAGCAGCCCTGTGGAGAAGGACCTGGGGGTTTTGATAGATGAAAAACTTAACATGAGCCAGCAGTGTGCCCTTGCGGCTCGGAAGGCAAATGCTATCCTGGGCTCCATCAAAAGAGGGGTGGTCAGCAGGGACAGGGAGGTGATTGTTCCCCTCTACTCTGCTCTTGTGAGGCCCCATCTGGAATACTGCATCCAAGTGTGGAGCCCCCAGTACAAAAAAGACAGGGAGCTGTTGGAGAGGGTCCAGAGGAGGGCCACAAAGATGATGAGAGGACTGGAGCACCTCCCCTATGAAGACAGGCTGAGGGAGCTGGGCTTGTTCAGCCTGGAGAAAAGAAGGCTGCAGGGTGACCTCATTGCAGCCTTTCAGTACCTAAAGGGAGCCTACAGAGGGGAGGGGAATCAACTCTTTGAAAGGGTTGATAACTGCAGGACAAGGGATAATGGTTTTAAGTTGAGGGAGGGGAGATTTAGGTTGGACGTCAGGGGGAAATTCTTTACAGAGAGAGTGGTGAGGTGCTGGAACAGGCTGCCCAGAGAGGTTGTGGATGCCCCATCCCTGGAGGTGTTCAAGGCCAGGTTGGATGGGGCCCTGAGCAGCCTGGTCTAGCATTAAGTGGGGTGGTTGGTGGCCCTGCATGTGGCATGGGGGTTGGAGATTCATGATCCTTGAGGTCCCTTCCAACCCTGGCCATTCTGTGATTCTGTGAAAAGCTGAAACTGAATTAGTTCCTGCCTTTTTGTGTCTTCTGTGAATACTGTGAAAGTTTAATAAGAGGGCTGTTCCAAAAGTAATGCCTTCTATATTATCGTCTTGGCCCACCATTTAGAGATGGATGTTGGTGGTATGGCAGTAGAGGTTGAACCTTCCCATTGATATGCTATTAAATTTTTTGCCATTCAACAAATGTAAGCAGTTTGAAGACTATGCAGGGCAGTGCCAATCTTGGCTAGACTGTCCTACCAGACCCACCACATAGTCTGGACATGACACCTTTCCATCTGTTAAGGCCGATGAAAGATAGGCTGTATGGGCAACATTTTCCTAACAATGACACATTTTCTCTTGTAGTTGTGCAAAAGTGGGTCACCTCCACTAGTGCAGGTGTTTATGAGCATCGCATGCAGGCTCTTGATCATACATGGTGAAAATGCACAGCTAATGTTGGTAACTATTTTGAAAAATATTGAGCTGTAGCTGAGAATTTTCTCTATCAAATATTGTCATAGTTAGTACTCATTGTATCTGTTGTAGTTTGCATGAAAATAAATAGGAAGCATTGTTTTGGAGCAATCTATGTACTTTCACTGACCAATAAATAAAGCCAGATGTATTTCTTATTTGATTTTCCTTCTAAGGCAATATCACAAAAGATACAATTCCTATTTTAATTCAATGATATATAAAGGACTTTGGAAATATTAGTGAGTTCTGAGTCACAAAAAGCTGACATTTGCTTTTATGCTATGTTCTTTCACAATCAATGTCGATGAAGAATGCAGTCTTTGCAGAAGCTTAGTGAGTTAGAGTGGGCGAGTTTCCTTATAACTGTAATGAATAACAACTTCCTGGAGTTTATGCAGCCTCAGTGCTGAAGCATTTAAATCTTGGCTACTTTGGTCTGAAGTTCCATCTCAGTAAATAAAGTATAAGTGATTTTTAGCCTTTAGAACTAAGGTGAAATTGGACAAGTGCATCCAAGGGCGAGTTCTAAATAATGTGGAGTTAATTTATCATATTGCTTTTCAGTAAGGTCTGCTCTTAGAGACCTTTGCCAACTTTGGTCAAGCATCTCCTCTGTGGCTTCATCCCAAGTAAAAGACAGAATTCACAGTTTTCTTCTGGCAGGGTCTTCCAGTTGATACCTGTTTGCAGACAACACCAAGCTGAATGGTGCAGTCGATACATTAGAGGGAAGGGAAGCCATCCAGACGGACCTGGACAGACTGAAGAGGTGGGACCACAAGAACCTAATGATGTTCAACAAGGCCAAGTGCAAGGTGTTGCACTTGGACCAGAGCAATCCCAGGTGTTCATACAGACTGGGGGAAGAACCCCTTGAGAGCAGCCCTGTGGAGAAGGATTTGGGGGTCCTGCTAGATGAGAAGCTGGACATGAGCCAGCAGTGTATGCTTGCAGCCTGGAAGGCCAATTGTGTTCTGGGCTGCATTAAAAGATGAATGGCCAGCAGGGAGTGGGAGGTGATTTTCCCCCTCTACTCAGCTCTTGTGAGGCCCCATCTGGAGCATTGTGTCCAGGCCTCAGGCCCCCAGCACAAGAAAGACAACAGGTGTGGTTATTCTATAGGTGGAAAGTTTAACTGAGTTGCATCTGAAGCCTCCAGACCTTAGTTTCTGCAGAATGCCTGCAAGCTGCTGAATCACTCTCCTTCTGCAGAGATAACCAAGCCATAAAGTGTTTGCTGGAAGCATCAGCAATGTGGTGGTACGTTTTGTGCCCTGAAGTGTGCTGAAGTCACAAGATGCCATGAAATACAGATTGCCTGCATGCCCACTGCCTGGATTTCAGCATTCAACACAGATGTGCTGCAGTTTTTATTTCTTCAGTGTTATTCCTGTGTACTGTTATCACAGACCTAGTTTGGAAATAGGATATAATTCTGAAAGGCAGCTCTGCTGCAGTCACAAACTGATTAATGACTCATGGCACCATATAGCACATTTACCACAGAAACTGTTACTTGCTTACCCACGATGACAAAGGGATTCAGACAGAAAGAATTAGTCAATTTTAGTCTGTGGTTAGTCCTCTTTTGTCCAACCATAACTGTAAACTGAATGCCATTAGGAATATTGTATTTCAGCCTTTTCTGAAAAACATTTTCCTTAACCACATTGTGTTCTGTTACATCCAGTTTATATTATCAGTAATCTTTCACAGGAAAGTAATATCACTCAGCCATCATCAGCAACAATTTCTAGTGCCCTGGAGATTTTTGTTGTTTTTTTTTTTAAATGTATTTTTAATTTTTTTTTTTTTTCAATTTCAGTGCAATAACTGTGGAAAAAAATAAAACGACAATCCTAAAAATGTAGAACAAAAGTGATGGTTTCCAGTTCTTAGAGATCAGACACTAGTACCAAAAGCTCTGCCATCATGTGCAAAGGGGTTTTCCAGCAGGAGTATACGTATTATACAGAAAGTCTGGGTGGGAAACAAAGCAAAAGAGGCCTTTCCAGATGCACACAGCACCTCACTATTGGCTCTTAAGTGAAGGAAAATCTCCCAGATCCCACCACGCACACTGTGTGCCTCATTCCGAATGTCATTTAGACTGTATTATCTATCACAAGCAGCTGTTACTTGGTCAGTTGTTATGTTCTTTTACTTGCCAGTTTTAAAATGCTGATCCCCCCCCCTCTTCCCCCCCCCCCCCAGTTCTCTGAATACATTTTCTGTTAAATAAATAATAAATATATCATAGAATGAATCATAGAATGGCCTGGGTTAAAAAGGACCACAATCATCTAGTTTCAAACCCCCTGCTGTGTGCAGGGTCGCCAAGCAGCAGACCAGGCTGCCCAGAGCCACATCCAGCCTGGCCTTGAATGCCTCCAGGGATGGGGCATCCACAGCCTCCTTGGGCAACCTGTCCCAGCGTGTCACCACCCTCTGTGTAAAAAACTTCCTCCTAATATCTAACCTAAACCTCCCCTATCTTAGTTTAAAACTATTCCCCTTGTCCTATTGTTATCCACCCTCATAAACAGCCGTTCCCCCTCCTATTTATAAGCACCCTTCAAGTACTGGAAGGCTACAATGAGGTCTCTCTGGAGCCTTCTCTTTTCCAAGCTAAACAATCCCAGTTCCCTCAACCTTTCTTCATAGGGGAGGTGCTCCAGCCCTCTGATCATCTTAGTGGCCCTCCTCTGGACCCGTTCCAAGAGCTCCACATCCTTCCTGTATTGGGGGCCCTAGGCCTGGATGCAGTACTCCAGATAGGACCTTAAAAGAGCTGAATAGAGGGGGACAATCACCTCCCTCTCCCTGCTGGCCACTCCTTTTTTAATGCAGCCCAGAACACAGTTGGTCTTTCGGGCTACAAGCACACACTGCTGGCTCATGTCCAGCTTCTCATCTACCAGGACCCCCAAGTTCTTCTCCACAGGGCTGCTCTCAAGGGGTTCTTCCCCCAGTCTGTATGAACACCTGGGATTGCCCCAACCCAAGTGCAGCACCCTGCACTTGGCCTTGTTGAATCTCATTAGGTTTTCATGGGTCCACTTCTCCAGCCTGTCCAGGTCCCTCTGGATGGCTTTTCTTCCTTCCAGTGTATCACGGCACCACTCAGCTTGGTGTTGTCTGCAAACTTGCTGAGGGTGCACTCAATGCCATCATCCATGTTGTTGATGAAGATGTTGAAGAGCACAGGTCCCAAGACTGGTCCCCCTTGAGGGACACTGCTTGTGACTGGCCTCCACTCTGACACGAAACCATTGGTTACAACCCTTTGTCTGCATCCAGCCATCCAATTCCTAATTCATCGAGTAGTCCACTCTTTAAGTCTACACCTCTCCAATTTAGATAGAAGGATGCAGTGAGGGACCTTGTCAAAGGCTTTGCAGAAGTCCAGGTAGATGATACCCACTGCCCTTCCCGCATCCACTAGATCTGTCACTCTCTCATAGAAGGCTACTGGATTGGTCAGGCAAGATCTGCCCTTGGTGAAGCCATGCTGGCTGTCTCGAATCACCTCTTCGTCTCGTATGTGCCTTAACGAAGCTTCTAGGAGGATCTGCTCCATGATCTTTCCAGGCACAGAAGTGAGGCATATATGTATTTATTGTTATTATAAGAGGTATTAAGGGCATATCTATAATGCTTCAGATCAAAATAACCAAGATGCTGAACAATTTTGGCATTACACATGTACGACAAAAATTGAAGAAAGAAAAGAGAAAAGGACATATGTATGCATGCTGATGTGTTTAATGTTTTTTTTTTTCTTTTGCAGAAACTGCAATTGTTGTAACCACAAGATTGCAGGAATATGAAATAAGCTTGCCTTATTCTCAGTTATGTTTTTGTTTTTTTTTTTTAAATAGCCAATAATAATTCTCCTACAAAAAATATGAAATTATAAAGATTAAAATCCACAGTAAAAAGCAAGATTTCACTATTCGTCAATCTCTTTTAAAGTGTAACTTTAACCTCACTCCTTGACCTTGAGTCTGCTTTAATAACGAAAATCAAGAACATCACACCAGCCTGTGAAATTCCATCAGGATAATAGAAAGGCAAGCCCTCAGCTCTCTAGAGAAGAGTCACCAATCCCTAGTTTATGTTTTTCAATTTGGTGATTAAACACAACACACTTATATTTAAAATCAGTATGGAGATGGCTGTGGATATGTCCATTAATAATTTACTACTTCTTTATAATTTACATAGCTAAAACTAAATTTAATGAGTTAGAGTTTAGTTAACTGAGACTCCAAGAGCCTAAATTCTATCCGCAATGCTCCCTTGGTGTTCTCAGATTTATGCATGTATTTATAATCACTTTATTTAAATCCAAATTGGGCAAGAGTCTGAATGATATGAATGTATGTGTTTGAAATATAATTAATAGAAAGCACAAAACCTTAAGCCTCTAGGAGGTATCTTTGATGCAGTCTGTGGATTGTAATGCCAGTTGAGATGTGTATCCTAAGAGCTACTTGAGCAGCTCTTGAGGAAGAGAGGTAAATTGAAGTAGGAGTGGTGGTCGATATGTGAAGAGGAGCCCACTGTTCTTTCTTCCGGAGATGAGAGGAGACCAAAGGTAAGCTTTTAGCCTAGTCTTTTATATTTAAATGCAGATTACCTAGCACAGTGGATTTTGACCCATGACTGATGTCAGTATAAAGAAATACTGAAAATAATCTTACAAAGTGGGGAAACTGGGTTGTGTCTATACACTTAGTGTTTTATATTTATTATTTCTGACAACAATAATAAACAGGTATTAATTTTTCAATTAGTATTAGCATGGATATTGACTTATGCTATTATGAATATCAAGACACAAAAGCTTTTCCTGCTGCTTTACATAATTAAATAATGCTGCTTTAACATTTGCAGAAACTGTAGGGAAGTGTAATGAATTCTACAAATACTCAGATTTACTTATTGAAAATAGAAACAACTGCTGGAAAAAAAAAAATGGATACTTTTAAACTACATCTTCTCCATATATAGTAATTTAACTAAAACAAACAAACAAACAAGCAAACAACAACAAAAAAAGCCTGTAGACTACTTTCTGCTAAAGAGCTGACAGTGCCATGCTTGAATTGGAGCATTAAGAAAGAATGGAAATTTATTTATGAAATGAACATCTGCCCTTTCTGAATCCAAGAAAAATATAACCAGCATAAAGCAGAGTTTTGGGAGCACTCAGAAAAGTCTGTGCAAAGAGGAAAAATTTAACAGCCAGAAATCACCAATGACTCTATCACACTGAAAAATAACTGAAAATTAGAGTTTGGATTTAATAAAACCTACCTTCATGACTGGTCAGTGGTCTTATAAGACTTTCCCTCACTATTTGATTTCTTTCATGAATTCTTGGGAGTGAGTAGCAGAAATAATATGTATGTTAAGTGGGGGTAAATAGATATATTTCTGTTTGAATTAATACATAATTAAAATAATTTGACAGATACATGGCTGATACTCTACAGTGCTCCAATTACTTATTTGGCTTTCTGAAATTTCTCATTCTTGAGATTCTTACGAATTTCAATTTAAATCCTTTTTCTCAAATTCATTTAGTCAATATGACATCTTCTCAGGGCATGGTTTGCTTTTTCTCCCTGGTTTCCACAGGATTAGACAAATCTATACCACCAATTTCTATTCAAAGTTGCTGCCACTAATCTTTTCCAGCAAAGACTCCTTTGTGGAGCACCCCAGCAAGGAAGTCAGTCTTATTGCCTTTGATGCCTCTAACTAGAAATTTGCTCAGGGCAACTGCTTTTGCTAGGCTATGTCTTTCCCAATCCTTTCCCCCATCTGCAAGCTCACAGGCATCACAGGGTACTACAAAGCTCAGAACATGGGCTTTTAATAAAAAAAAAAAAAAAAAAAAAAAAAAAACCTGAGTGAAAAAATGCACTTGGGATTGAATAATAATTTATGTAAATGAGGCCTTCCCACGCTACCTTTTTCCTTCAAGAGAGGGAGTAGAGAGCTTTTATTCTTAAGCCTTTTGGCTTATTATATTAATAATTCATAACCAGTGTGCTTTATATAGGCTGTGATTCAATCTCAACAAACTTACAGAAAACCATTTTTCCTCCAGTGTTCACAAAGTGTAGATTTTCTTAAGAGTATGCAGCTTTCCAAATGAGATATTCTTCATTTCTATAGGGAAAATCTTCTCATTTCACAATCAGTTTTAAATTGATTGTTGACACATTCTTTCTCAACAGAACTGAAGATGTGCATAAGGCAAGTAAAAAGGAGTCTGTTGCAACAGATTTGCAGAATTAACAAAGATAACAAATCTGCATCAGTAAAAAACTATAATATTGTGAGACAAATCTTGATTAAACACTTCAGAACAACTATCATATGAAATTAGGAATCCACCTTTATTATATTACTAATATTAATGAATTGTTTTGGAAGACTGGAACCAAGTTAACAAGTAATTCAGTTTTTTAAGTCTACAAAATCTATAGCAAAAAAAAGTACATTTTACATTTTTAAATAGTGAAAAAATAAACTATTTAGTAAGAAACAGCTTTCTCATGATTAATTAAATTGTAAAACAAAAAAAAGAGAGAATAATTAAAGTAAATTTGCAGTTAGTATTTTCAAGGCAACCTTGTGAAATATATAAGCAGATGAATTCTTCAGTCTAATAACACAGATCAGGACAAGACTGATTAAATATGTCTACATATCCCTAAGGTATAAAGAAAAAATATTTTGTTAAACTGGAAATGCATAAAATAATAAAATGATGTGACCTCATTAGATAATGTTATAGAGAGATATTTCCAAAATAAACTGTAAAGAAATATTGTGAAAACAATATAATAACAATATAATAATAATAAATAGCACACTTTGTCAGTGTGACAGAGCAGATTTTCCTGGGTTAACACATAAGTCATGTAAATCTGGTTTATAGTTAGCTGTGTTTATAATTTTGATACTTTAAGCATTATGATGCTTAACATTACTGATGTTAAGGAAAACCTTGGGAGATATCTTCCAGCATCAAACCAGATAATAGAGGTGAGGAGTCCTGGACATTTCTTCAGGTTATATTCCAGTCATTTTTGTTGTAGAATGTCAAAATCACAGAAGAGGGAGAGGTGAATCTTTCATTATCTATGTCCTACACAAATGGCTAGCAATGGGCAGCACATGCAAAGACATGTCCACAGCAAAGAAGTGTTTTATCCTCCAAAAAGTTGGAACAAGTGAAAATGAGACGAGAGCTAAAAACAAATCTTTGATGCTTGGACAGAATATAACAGTTTATACAAGTTAATATTTGTACTGGGTAGGATCAGTGCTTGGACAGCTAGTGAAGTAGTCCTCAGGAAAAGTGAAGATCATCTGGACAATTTATTTTCATAACAGCCCGTTTCTGTTTACTAACAAAGATAGTTTTACTTGTATCTGGAAAATACAAATTAAAATTAATTAGCCTATACAAGTTTCAAACCCTACCCATCAGAGTTCTCATCTGTGAAAGCAAAATAATCAGTATAGCTAAAACACTGATAGCAGTTTCACAGGCACTTAAAACAGTTCTAATATGAGACCTACTTAAGCTCTGCATCCCTTGGGTTCTGTTTGTTGTCTGAAAGTGATGAGGCAGATGAGAGTGCCTCTTATCTGCATACAGCAGAAATTGGGTTGTTTTTCTCATCAGTAGTTACAAAGCTAAACAGCAAACTGCAGTCTGTCAAGTTTGTTTCAAAATGTTTTTTTCAGTCGTAACTTTCCTAGAGATTTATAATTCTTCAATAATGCTCAAACCCCTCTAGAAAGCTGTACTAAAAACAAGAAAAAATCCTAAGATAATAATAAGAGAGATAAGTTTTAAATCTCAGCCAACTCTGTTATGTTGTTATGTGGAGAGAAAATGTATTAGGAAATAATTTTAAGGCAAACAATGAAAGTAAAATGATTTTCAGAAAAATTAAAATACCATATCTTCTAATAAAGTATCATGAGATTATCTACAATCCAGAGTAAGACGAAGACTTGAGATTGTTCCAGGATTAAATTGATTGTTCCACATTAAATTGAAGGATGCAAGTGAAGTAGAATGATGGAACAGCTTGGGTTGGAAAGGACTTCAAAGCTCCAACACCCAGCCGTGAGCAGGGCTGTCACTCACCAGCTTGAGCTGCCCAGGGCCCCATCCAACCTGGTCTTGAATTCCTCCGGGGGTGGGGTATCCACGGTTTTTCTGGTCTCAGGAAGAAGGATGAGGATGGAATAGATGAAAGCATTCTGGCAGTCTGTTATCTGTCCTTATCTCTTTATGTGCCTGGTTAGCTACTCTGAGGAGAACAGGACAAGTTTATGCTCTCTTCTTGCCTAGTTCAAACTCTTTGCTTCATCTTTTGCTTACTTTCTTGCTTGCAGAAACAAGTAATTTAGCAAACAACCCTGATCTATAACAGTAGCAAGAGTAAACTTGTACTAAAGAATTTTATTTCATAGAATGAAAGAAAGGGCAACCACAGGAGCTACCATAGTTGTACATCTTTCTGCCTAAAATGTGATGTGGGCTGCAGTGAGCACTCAGGGATTGAGCCTGTATCAGAATAACAAGAGCTTGCTTAACTCTGATAGGGAATCCTACCTCAGTGATAATAATATCAGATAGTTTTAAGTATTAATCAATAGGCCAATAGGTACCAGATAGTTAATTTTTACTTCATATACAGCTGTGATCTCAGATACTTTGAAGTGATGTGAAGGTGAAAAGATATAGATATGCAAAATGCATGTATTGTGATCACTGAACAAGAAAGCTCAAAACAGAAACATGGATGAAAATTTAGTAGTGGTGATCTTCAGTCGTAAACTTGGCAATTTTTTAGGACTAGAGTTTCTTAGCAAATATTCATTCTTTACAGTTACAGAGATTAAATACTACTTAGCAGTTGACAATAAGCAACAGTGTTTTATTTGAAAATGCATGATTGATAACATAGCTGCAAGATAGCTTATGATGAAATAGAATAAAAATAAAACACTGGTTCTTGTGAACATGGATGTGCAAAGTCTCTTGAAGATTGATCTATCCACCTAGTGTTGTATACCGTAAGCCATTTCCTTTAAAATACTTAAGATCTTTGGATAAATGCAAGGGTGTTTTTAATACATTCTGATAGGGAAACATGGTAACAGAATAACACAGATTTGTTGTAGAAGCTTGTTCATGAATTTCAGAAATGTCTTAACAAAAATAATAATAGCAGCCTTCCAAAACTGCTCTGCTTTTTAGTTATCCTGGGGATGTACTGTTCTCACTGGCAACAAATGCAAAAACCTATTTGTTTTCAATTTAGCTCTGAGAGGTTAGTAACATTACCATCCCAAAGGCATTGGATTATACACTTCAAGACCATTTAATAATAATTGCAGGTTTGAAATTAAATTCAGGACTGAAATGATTTAGTGGTCGTCAAAATGAGTGAACCATGAGATTATTTTAATTAAGTATAATCATCTATTTCTGAAAATATTATTTCTAAAACATGCAATGTTACCATAAAAATATATATTAATTTGGCAAACTTGTTTTATACTAGAATTAATGAAATCACTTAAATTCAGATGTTCCAAGTGACCGATGATTTTTAGCTGCCTAATTGAGACATATTGGACTGAGGACATTATCATAAATCTTCCTGAATATCTTATCAATTGTTGATTCCCTGAGATGCAGTGCTATTGTTGTGATGTAAATCAGTTTCTAAATTACTTGGAAAAATGTTATGAAAGAGGATCATTTAATACTCATCTAAGTTTTGTAAAGCCTTATGAGGACTTCAGTGAAGGTGGGGTAGGAGAGAAGGAGAGAGAGAAAGAAAGAGGAATTGTGTAGAGTGAGAAAGAAAGAGGAATGGTGTAGAGTGCTTCCCAAATCTCAATAAGAAATGCTTGGCAACAAATGAGATAATGAAATAGTTGATTTAATAAGAAAGAACTAAAAAAAGGAAAAGAGTGAGTGAATCTTATGTCCCTTCAGATGGTAGAAACCATGCATTCATACAACCCAAAAAGTGCAGAATTGACAGAAAGTTCTTCATGACATCACTGTGGTGACACCGAGATACAGAAAGGAACATCCTTGTTCTATTTGTGCATGTGTGGGGGTGGACATATGGCCAAAAGCAAGTGTTCTGTGCAACTGAAATGCACTTTCTACAAAAGAGAGCATGGAGCAAAAATTCTGATACAGCCTATACATTTCAGTCCTCATATTTCTTCCAGAACATCACCCAGGCTCATGACAAATTACATGTCAAGAAATTGCAGAACTCGAAGATGTATGTTTGAAACAAGTCAGAATCTCTTAAATATAAACAGATAAGAGTAAGTATTGTGTAGTCTCAAGCATAAAAATGTGAATGGGAAGATCACATTTTTTTCTGGACTACAGCAAAAAATGAGACACTACGTAATTTTAGAGCAGAAAAAATTAGTAGTGGTAAGCCTTTTTTTGAAAAATACAATAGAGCTTCCACTGTTCCACAGCACTCAAGGAGATCTACACTACTTCACTTTTCTCATTAGAAAGAAAAATAAAAAATAAAAGAAATACAAACCCATCAGATTTACACACAGTGATGGTTGCAGCTATTCCTAACCAAAAACTCACAAGACTTTCATAGTGAGATTAGAAATAAATTAGACCCTGCATAAGAAGCAAGACCAAAGGAAACTAGAATTTAAGCAGAAAAATTTTAGAACTTCTTGTGTAATCAGGGTGAGAAACCTAATGTGGAGAAGCAGGAGAGGACATAGACAGGGAAAGGCAATGGCACATTTATTTTTTCTGGGTGAATCAAGTTCAAGGCATTGTTCCATAAGTAAGATACCATAAATAAATTCCTTTTAAGTCATAGGACGAGCAGGGTACAATTTTAACCAAATTTTAACCAATCAGGCCCAAGTTTTTCATTTATGGAGAAATTTGTGTATAGTAAAAGCCATTGTAAGTCCTCCGACATAGTTCTGCAATTTGTAATTAAAAGTGGAAAGGACCCCAACTTATTTATGCTTTCCACCATAAGAAGAGTATATACATATACATACATTTGCAAGTATATAGTCTCAGCTATAATATTATTAGATATAGCAATATCTACCTATACAAGTGCATAAAGCAGTCCATCTCCCGCTTGTCTACAGCAAATGAATTGCTCATTTTGATGTCTTGGCTTTTTTTGCTGCATAACTTATCTTTGTTCAGTCACAAATGAACATTAGGGGTGGAGAGACAGAATTCTTCTTCCAAAAACACTGAGCTTGTCAGTATGGGAAAAGCCAAATTAAAAAAAAAAAAAAAAAGACAAATACATAGAAAGCCTTAAAGGCAAGAAAGAATTATAAGGAGAAATGAATACATTCAACTGATCAACTGGTTAGGTAGTTTATTTCTTTTTCTAGAATGAGTGATATTATGGTATTAATATCTTTGTCAAATCACACTGACAATTTTTGACTAAAAAAGCCAAACTGGACAACATGATGAACTCCCCTTTTTCACATATCTGCAGAAACTCTTATTTAAGGATCAGCATCTATAGATTCAGTGGTATTACAGTGTACCAAGATGACATTTCTGTGTTACACATTCATATCAACCAAACATAAATGAGTTATAAAAAAGAAATCACAAAATATTTTGCAATTTGGAGAATACTATAGTAGTATAGATAGAAACATCACTTTCATACATGCAAAAAAAAAAAAAAAAAAAAAATTCCAACGTCCAATTCTAATGTACCTCCTGCTCCGAATCTTCTATAAAAATGTTGAATGAGTATATGAGAACTAACTATATTTATCAAACATTGTGATGCATTTTAGCAGAATGCAGTTTAAAAAAGAAGGACCTTTAAAATAGCTTATCTTTTCTAAAAAAAGAAAAAAAAAAATCATTGTGTTAAAAAAAAAGCGATAATAATAACAAATTATGTTTCATGTCATCATGAGAATTGGACAGCTTACAAATAGTAGCCCATAAATAGACACAGACACATCAGTATATGACAAAGCAAAAAGCTGTCTCGGAAAATATCTACCCAGAATGACAGCAGCAGAGATCTGTTGTACTGAAAGGACAGAAAGCTTTGACTTGTCCTATGTCTGAACTGTCATCGGATTTTGTGAAGACCTAATATCTAAAAATCCACACTGAGCAAGAGATGAAATGCATCACAAAAAAGTAAAAAGCTATCAATTCATGTTATATAGGATTTGAGAGAGAAAAGCTTTAACTGATTCAATCTCACAGAAAAGAATGTTTTTATTACTTTTGTTAGTTGAAGGAATTATTCCAGTGAATGAGAGGAGTATATTCCACCTGTGTATGTGGTTTTGTGCTTGATGACTCCCTTGAATTCTGAAGAATTATCTAGGATTACATTGAGACCACTGAAACGAGGGGAGCAAACTCAAAAAAAACCCAGTGACACAACTAAGGTTATAAAGAGCTCACAACTTCAAGAAAGCTATGTTCATAGATGCTTTTTAGAAGCCTAGACAAAAAATCTTGTATAAAGGGAGCTTCAAATGCTAGAAATCCCTCCTTTCTTTTTAAATGAAAATAATAATAATAATAATAATAATAATAATAATAATGCAAAACAAACAAACAAACAAACAAAAAACTATTAATTAAGGAATTGTTTCCAACCAGGAGGCAGGGAAAACTTCTGCTGAGTGGGGGTGACATGGAAAGAGATAGGGCTATGTAGCACAGATTTATTTACTGGGCTGGGATAGCTAACAGAATGAGAAAGGAGACACTCTGTGAGGACCCTGGGAGTGCATCTCTGAATTTAAGAGAAAGCTTGAAAAAAGAGAGCTAATAAGAGCGTTGTGAAAATAAGGGTTTGTGAGGTGATTGTATGAGGAATACTCTGAAAGTGATGCCTCCTATTTCATTACACTGGATTACAACATCAGAGGTGTTATTATATGACAGAAGAGGTTGAACCATCCCACCAATATTCCATTACTTGTTGTTGCCGTGTGACAGATGGTAGCAGAGGAGAATTCTAGTACAATGGGATCAAACATGGCATGCATGTGAAGCAAAGATGTGTCACTGAATTTTTCCATTTTGAAAAAATGGCGCCTATCTGAATGTTTACGGAGACTGGACAGTGGATGTGAGTGCAGTGAAGCGGTTGGTGGTGAATTTCACAGAAGTGGCAACAGTGATGTGAGGGACAAGCCATGTTCCAGATGGCCATGCACAAGTGTTACACCATGAAATGAAAAGTGTCACGATCAGTTCATCCATGTGTCTTGATTAATGGTGGTGTCTATGTTGGAAAATAGTGTATTCAGCTGAGAATTTGCTATATCACATAGCGTGATAGCAGCGATAAACCAGATGAGGTTTAACAATAGCAAGTCTGGAGTCTTGCACCTGAGAAGGAGTAACCCCAAGTTTCAGTACAGGTTGGGAAATGACCTATTGGAGAGTTGCACTATGGAGAACGACCTGGGGGTCCTGGTATACAACAGATTGGCCATGAGCCAGCAGTGTGCCGTGGTGGCCATGAAGGCCAATGGCATCCTGGGGTGCATTAAAAGGAACGTGGCCAACAGGTCAAGGGAGGTGATCCCCTCTTTTCTGCCCTGGTGAGGCCTCACCTGGACTACCGAATCCAGTTCTGGGCTCCCTGGTACAAAAGAAGTCAGGGAAAGTCTGTTCAGACTTGAGAAAAGAAGACTGAGAGGTGATCGTATTAATTTTTATAAATATCTTAAGTGCAAAAGACTAAGGGACATGACCAACCTCTGTTCAGTGGTCTGTGGGGACAGGACAAGGGGAAACGGCCATAAGCTTGAGCATAGGAAGTTCTGCATCAATATGCGAAGGAACTTCTTCACAGTAAGGTGACAGAGCACTGGAACAGGCTGCCCAGGGAGGTTGTGGAGTCTCCTTCTCTGGAGATATTCAAGACCCACATGGATGCCTACCTGAGCAGCCTACTGCAGGGGCCCTGCTTTGCATTAGGGTTGGGCTCGGTGATTTATAGAGGTCCCTTCCAACCCGTACAATTATGTGATTCTGTGATTCTGTGTTATTGTGCTCTATGTACCTGTTGTAGTTTCCATGGAAATAAATAGGAGGCGTTACGTTCATGGAGGGTTATGTAGATTACATGAGTCTTTTCTGTTAAAAATACGTTTTTCATATTTTAAAGAACTACCTATTTTTCTGCTACTGTATGTTTCATTGACCAAATTCATTTTTATTATCACACCCTCTGCCTCAAACTAGAGTAAGCTGTTTGTTTTTTTTCAGTTGTAGCTAAGGCATACTGTAAAAGAGTTTCTGTTGAAACCTATTTTTGATAATAAAGAGGAATGGCACTCTAGTATAGTTTTCATCTTTAGTGATTTTAGTATGAAGTAGAATTTCCTGGGTTGTGCAATACTGACAAAAGTGTCCTCAGCTAGAAGTATATCCATTCTTGTACAGAAGAAACTGTGATTTTTTTAGTATCTTAGAAACATACACATCAGCTTACATCTCAAGGAAGTTCCCATTTGTAAACATGCTACCGCAGAAGAGCTATACAATTTTTGGTTGTTTGTGATTGGTTGGTTGGTTGATTGTTTTGTTGGGATTATTTTTGTATTGATGGTTGACATGGTGGTGGGTTTTTGCACTGTTCATCAACAGCTAAAATATCACTGTGCTTTAACACTGTTTTGCTCAGAAATCCAAAACATTGCACCATACAGGCTACTGTGAAGAACATTAGCTCTATTCCGACCAAAACTTGTACAGCCAAGTAAGAAAGCTGTGCCAATCAGAAAGACCAGAATGAAACAAATAATTACACGCAGTGACTTTTTTTGTAGACCTGTTAGCTGAGAAGGCAGAAACCCTGTCCTCACTTCATTATCCTGAGGGCTAAACTTCACCTCATGGGTTACTTGCTATCAGGCAGAAAGCTGAGTGGTATTTAGAAAGGAAAGTTCAAAGCTGTGTGAGTCACAGTGAGTTCCTCTTTTATTCTTTCACCATGTCAGATAGCATAGATTAGCAATTTCCCTAAGTGATATTTAATACTTCAGGGTTAATGAGCTGTAACCAAAAAATCTTTAATAAGACTTTTCTCATATAAAGTTTATTATGTGTATTCCTTCAGACCCATTTCAGCTCTGCATGCATATCCGTCCATAGTTAGCTCACACTAGCGTGTATGCTGATGTTCGACCTAGGACACTTGTTTTTGCACTTATGCTCTGTCAAATGCATCTCCTACTCTTATTCAGTGTGGTTTCATAGAAAGTATGTGTAATTCAGCTTTCTTTAACATGATAGCCTTCTACTCAGAGTGCTTCTCTCATTCAGCTTCCCTTGTGCTTTCAGATTACAGATTCCAAAACAACATCATACACTTGTAATTTGAACTCAGTAGTTCAAATCTGTGGAAAGATAGAACATATTTTCTAATTGTGTTTGCTTCATTTCAAATTGTAGATATTGCAGATACATTTCTGTTATCCTAATCCCTCCTCTGTTGCCATTGAAGGGTGAAGTTTGTTTGCATTCTTCCTATGATCATCTAAATGCAGAGTTTTCAGGTTTTTTTGGAATGGGAATTAAATGCAGTTGTTACTGAGTGAGATTGTACAGTTTTGTTATTGCAGAATCTAGACTAGATGTTATCTTTCGTGCTTTTGTCCTTCAAGTTTTCTCAGTAGTACCAGTCTCCAAATATGAGTCATACTCGTGGGAAAAGATAAAAGTAATAATTTTGAGTGGTTTTTTATTTATCTTTTAAGATCTTGAGGTTTAAGTTCTTAGTCTTGTCTCTTGTATCCCGAGGCTAAAAATTTACTTTCTGTAGAAAAGCTGAAATTCAGATGTAATCGTATGGCAAAACAGGGTCACTGAGCTTTGAGAAAACTTGATTGTGTGCCAGTGAAAAAAATCACCATTCTCCAAATACCAGTTTGAGAAGGCAGTAACATTCAGATGCCAGGATAAGAAGTATTCCTTTATTGCTTCCTTAGAAAGTAAAAGGTTTCTAAGAGCAAGCATTGTTATCAGATTTGATTACAAATGCACAATTAATGATAAAAACTATTAACATTTACACCATGCTAGTTATTTAGAGGTACTGTAATATTTCTCCAGAACAAAAATGAATGATTTAAAGATAATTGTGTAATATTCTGTTTACAAAAATGGAGAGTGATATTTTCCAGTTGAACAAAAACCTGCCAAATTAACTTAGTCAGAAAAAAAGAAAAAGAAAAAAAAAAGAAAGATTGGACTAGACTTCTAAAACTCTGCTGCTATTTTTACCTCACTCAATAGCTTTGGCAAATGTACTTCTGTAAGAGTATGGAAAATCAAACTGTTTCCTGCACAGCTTCTAAACTATTTTAGGACTGCCATTTGCTGGGGAAAATGCTCCATCTCCTGGAGTTTCTCTCATTGCCTTTTTTTTTTTTTTTTTTTTTTTTCATTCTGTGCAGAATGTTTTAGAGTATCATTAAATAACACAGATTGAAACTGAAAATGGTTTCATAACCTAGTACTTTGGGCACTTCTCTTTGTAATGAAACACCTGAGCTTCATCCTCTGTTCTAGTGCATGTGTAAGTGATTTGTGTGCAGCAGATAAGTACTGACAGAAGAGATGCAGGAAGTGCCATCACAGGCTGCTCTGCTCAGCACACTTCTGCTCAGACAACTCTCAGGCAGAGATGTGTTGCAGGTACAGACCTCATAAGCAAAGAAGGTAGTTAAGCAGAGGTTACTAAGAAAAAATTGAAGCTGCATGATTTATAAAACTTGTTTGATTCTTTCTGCTCCATTCTACTTACATTTTAGTTTGTTTTTACAATACACAGCATTGTTTCACTGTTCAGTGCTGTAAGAAAAATGGTGAAGGGAAAGCGTTTTTAGTTTTGCTTTGCTTCTCAGTATCCTACTCTGTTATAAACTGGCAAGAAAATAAGTCAATCGTACTTAAAACAGACTTTTAAAAGTCCATGATGATAATTTGCAAATGATCTCCTCTCATCCTCATCCATGGGATTTTTCATCTCAAATTTTCTGCCTGCCCTACTAAGAATGGTTAGTAAGGGAGTGGTGGGGCTGACACCTTTGTAAGTAAGAAAGAAGCAAGACATAGCTGACTTTCATGAGTATTACAGTAAACTGACAATTGTGTTAAATCGAAGAAGCTTCAAGTTTCAGAAGAAAACCATCATATATCTTTCAACTTCTGGACAATCCTATTTGTAAATACTCTGAATCCTACAATGTCACCATAGCAAAACAGTGGATCATGTTTCATATGGATTCAAATGTGAACATAATTTGTTGAGGGTTTTTTTGTTCAACATGTGGAAATGGAAAATAAAGAAATGAGTGATTCAATCCAAAGAAAAATCTCTTCTGCTTTTTTTGAGAGGAGAGTGAGTGGTTAGATTACATATGCAACTACTTTCTTCAGGGAAAACTGAGCAGTGAATCACAAAGGGGACACCATATGATGGTATGGACAACTTTTCATTTGACTGGGAGAAAGAATAATGTGAAAAGTGCTGAAAGCTGCTGGGAACAGTTCTCCACCTAATATGTTGCAAAAAGTGGCAAGGAAAGAGTTGAGGAAGTCATCTTCAGCTGAGAACATCTGTGAATAATTCTTAGCCTACTCATATTGAAAACTTTTACAGTTCACAAAAGCATAATGACAAGAGGAAAGTCTATTAACCCTAAATAGCTGTAGGCTTCATCAGAAATTAAGTCTTTTAAACAGAATAAATGAACCAGCCACTCTCACAATAGTTGAAAAGAGTAGCCTATCATTACAGCTGTCTTTTACAAACTACACAGGCTTAGTTTTGTTCATTACTTTCAAAGTGAGCAGCCAACTGATGCATAATGCATTTAATTCATTGTTGTTATTATTATTATTATACATTTTCCCCATGAGTTGTAGTTTTATACTTAGGGAGTAAATGAAAAATACCTGTGTTCGACAGTTCTCTTCTAATTCACGCTACTTTCTTGCTTGATTTGAAGCTGTTTTCATTAAAACAATGAATACTGATGTTGCAGATGTACTTTACTTCATCTTGTAGTGTGAAATCTGTTACAGTTTGTTTCGGGAGTGCATGTACATCGCCTGTCTCAACTAGGATTCCAGCCAAAATGCTTCTCTGAAATAAACATTAAATGTTCTTATATAAATATGAATAATTTTGATTAATAACTAAATATTAAATGTTTTTATATATCTAGATATACATATATTTGTACATCTATATACTCACGAGTATGCATAAATCAAGCTTGTATCTTGAATTCTTTGATCTGAAAATATTCAGATAACTTCCACACAATTACAAGGCTTTAGTTCATGTTATGATTCAGTTCCAGTCTCGCAAGTCAGACTAACTGCTGATGTACATCCCCACTTTAGTGAGATATTTACTTCTAGTGAGTACTATTGGTTTTAGTGAGTACTATTGGTGATTGGTGGATGGTTGGACTAGATGATCTTGAAGGTCTTTTCCAACCTTGGTAATTCTGTGATTTTGTGACTTCTTTATGCTGTGTCTGCAAGTCCACAACAAGGTAAATACAGGCAGCAGGGAATTTGCTTTTTTTCCATTTTTTTGTTTCTAATGAAAACACCTTGGTGTCCCATGCTCCTCTTCTGTTTCTATGAAAAGATGCATAAGACAGCTTTGATTTTGACCTCTCTATTTTCTTTCTTCAGGCAATGTTTAAATTTGAATCTAAAATATTTTACACTCAATCTGATTTAGACTCACACTCATTATTTTCAGATTTGTTTGGTAATTTTTTTTCCCCCTTTGTTTTAAAGACAAACATACCTCACTGTAAATTTTTTGCTACAGATAGGAGGATACCCAAATACAACTATCATAGAGAGCAGTACAACTGATAGCATAAATATGCACACACAAAAGCACATACAAAACTTGTGAGAGGTAGTCAAAGCCTCTCAAAAGTACAGGAAATACACGCCTCTGAGTAGCTAAAATAAATATTTACTGCAGCATTCCAAGGAACCATTATTTATATATGTGAGTATTCATAGTAGGATAAATAGTCCCTGGTTTTCTGAAATTAGAAGGCAATCAAGAATATAAACCCTGACTTTATCTTGTCTTCCAATGGCAAAGTTGAAACAGATTCTTCATCAGTTTTAGATTACTGCTGACAAATTAGCCCTTCATAGAATATATTTGAAAGTCAAAGACAGTACTTTATGCATTGATTAAATTGAAACTTTCATTTTAATATAATTGTGTGTACTTGAAAAGACAATTTTTGTAACAGAGGAAGAACCAATTACATAATGTAATACACTCTCCTTAATGACATGACTTTATTGGAATTTAAGTTAATCACTATGATGGTATGATGTGCACATTATTAATATTGTAGTATACTGCATTAAATTACTACAATATTATTAGACAATTTAGTTCATGCTCCCTGTATCAGAAATGCAAATACAGGTCATAAGATTAAAAAGATGTTTGAAAACTGTAGACTGATTTTTTACTATCTGCTTGTAGTTTTATTAAAAAAAAAATATATATATATATATATATATTTCCATGCACAGCATGGTGAAAACTAAATGGCTGCTACAGGTATGCATTATGTTACACATTTCAAAGCTTTTGTCATTAGAATATTAGAAAGCAAATCTCTTGAAAGCAAAACACTATTGAAAAACTCTTGTGTTAGTGCAGTAATAAACAAATACTCCCTTTGCTTTTTTTCATTATTCTTATGTATCTACTTAATACATATTTTAAATGGATTTTATCTAAAGGCTGCTCAGAGAAGTTTTGTAGTAATCTGTCATGCATTTATGATTTTTGGTTATCGGAACCGGGTCAAATCAGCCCATAAACCGTTCACAAAATCACATCATTAATACCCGCTTAGTTTTATTTATGAATTCCTAAACAAAATATATAATGGAAGAATAGGAGATGTTTAACTTAACATTATTACATTGTTAGCTGCTTCTGTTAATCAGGAATAACATATTAGTGTCCAGTATCTAAGATGACAACCAAACCTGTGTATATGTTTTACCAAAGTTAATCTAGCAAAACCCTGTGCTATAGATAGACAGTTTACGGTGCATTATATTAGATCTTGGAGAACGGAAAAAAAAATAGTTTAGAATGTAAAACATGTCATGTGTGATTAGCTGTTTGAAAATGGATATCTAAATTAAATCTTACACTTTTTAAAATAGAAGGCATAATTGTTCAAATTGAATTCTATTGTGGAATTAGATGCCTGGAGCTCTGCCACAAACACCTCTTTTACCTGACATTAATAAAAAACTCTGCTTAAACTTCACAGTTTTTTTGAAACTACATAGTAAAAGGTTCTCGTTTGTTTTAATATCTTCAAAAATGTTGACCTACTATTTCCCAGTGTCTGCGAGATAAATAATATTGTTTAACACATATCCTGTGTGTCACATTGGGGACCTTACATAGTTTCAGCCTTAGAATGGTATAGAAATATCCCAAGGGTAATAGTAAGGGAAAGAACAAAAGTCCTTGAAAAGGGATCTAGATAGTATAGCCTATCAGCTCTGAAAGTAAGAAAAGAACTGTTTTTAATGTTTTGAATTTAAGATGTATGTACACTTTTTAAATAACATCTTTCCAATTTGGTTTGAGGTCCTTATTCCATAACTGTCTACCACTAATAAATGCCATCCACTCCTTAGTTTCTGAGGGGGTAATAATTAAGAATTGCTTAATCATTAATTACTTAGCAAATACCATTGATGTGGTCTTTCGTGATCCAAATTACATCAGTTCTTCTCAGTGAACAAAAATAGAGCCATCTTCTCTCAAGCTGAGTCGTTTTTTGAAGTCAGTATCAGTGTAACATCTGGCTGTGCCAGATGATTTCTCTTAACAAGAACTACTGGAAAGTTTAACTTTCACTAACTGTGACATGTTACAAATACGATAAGTTTTCTGGAAGATAGTTGGCAATGCTGCTTTCCTGTAACATTTTGCTTTTTGCAATTTTACAAAAGTTGTGTGCGAGCCCTTAAGGCAGAAGGCTTCTATGCAAATATTTTTTTATTCAACAATATGTAGATTGCTCTAAATATCTTGCTGTTTAAACTGAAAGTGTGATTATGGACAGGACATGCTAATTTTATTGAAGAGAGAAATTAGACTTAAGTATCTACTTAAGGCAGATGCAGTACTTACTAACGCATTTATCCTGCACAAAACATTCAGCAACGTTCTTGCAGTTTTTGTCCTACTATAGAGTGACCTGAAAGGTCAACATGGGGTGCTCTTCTAAGAGAACACTGAAACTGCGGAATAGAAAATGGCTAGCTCAAACAGGAGAAACTTTCAGCACTTGAAAGCTTATTTTTCTTGTGAATTTTTGAGAAGTCAAATAATTTTCAATTTTCTACTACCAACACAATATAAACCTGTTGAAAACATTTCAGTCATTTTCTTGGCTTAAAGTAGCTATTCCTAAACCTGAGCATAAAAACCTTCTTACAAGAAGGCTGAATATTAGAAAATGGATCTCAGCACTATTATTTTAGGGTATATAGCTATTGTAGGCTACCTCAACAATCACGAAAATAAAATCACAACTTTTACTGGAAAAAAAAAATTAAATCTGTCTTGAATGTTGCCGATTTATTGGGGCCTCATACTGTTTGTATCTTATGCAGAAATATAATTTAAATTATATTCATTATTAGCTAATTTATTTTCCTGCCCATTGTGAACCTTAGGTAGTTGATTCCAACTGTTTGTCAAAGAATAAGTACATCCTGTTTTTTTCACAGTGGTAATCTACATGTTAAACTGGCTTGTCTCATCTGACTAGTATATATTTTTTACAGTAGAGCAATAATCTAGCAAAAATAGCATGTTTAATTGACACTTAAGCAAAATTGCTACATTTGCCTCATATTCTTCAGTGTGTTTTTATTGTAGTAAAGAACCAAGTCATGTAGAGAGACATTTCAAACCAACTTGGACTGAAAATAGATAACAGCATATTCAGCACTTAACATCCAGTCTCATAATTATTGCTGTATTAAGAGAGGAGCTTATAAAATATCACTCCAAAGTCCCCAATTTATCAAATACTAGAAACTCAGAATACAATCACGGTGTGTTTCTTATTCACCGGTTAATCCAGAATGATTGCATTTAAATGGGGAAGAAATTCTAAATATGAGCAAAAAAGAAAAACTACAGACGCTCACACACATACATTTTCTCCTTTTCGTTTAAAATCTGTTTTTACATCTTTCCCTCTAGTACAAGAAGAGAGCTATGAACAGTAGAGAAGTAATGTTGATTATCATGACTATAGTCTCTAAAGAGTAGATACTATTCAAAGAAAAGCAAATAAATGTAGGGAAGTTATTTTGCCAGGTTAAGATTCCCTTAATAAATAATAGTAATAATAATAAAAGTAATAAGAATTATTATTAGTAGGAACAGTAATAGTAATAAAGAACCACCAACAACAGCAACATAAAGCAAAACACCTCTTCACAATCCTGTACTCCACCTTTGTAGTAGAATGGCACGTAGAAATCCCAATACTGTATTTCCAGGGATATCCTTTCAATCATTAATCCTAAGGAGAATGCATTCTCTTTTCAATGATGCTTTTAATATTGCAGTATAAAATAAGTGGCTTTTCAAATAAGCATAAGTATTTGTATATGTATTTTTTTTATTCAGTAAGAAGTGGGCTTTTATTTCTTTATTGATTAAACACGATCAACAATCAGCATTTGGATTAAAAGTATTTTATGAACTCCTGATGAGGCAGTACAGTGTTAATCTCTGAATCTTTCAAGATCCATATGACGTCCCTTTTTAGTCCTATTAGATGACCTGGTCTGATAGGGATCTTCAGAATCTTCCTACTACAGAAGTCACAGCGCAAAAATCTGTTCTGGTTCAAGTCCTTCCCTGGCACATGACATGTACCTACTGAGATCCCCTTAGGCACACATGTCAAGCAGGCTCAACTCTTCTGCACCCAGAATAAGATTTTGGATCACTGACTTACAGAAGGAAAGAATCAATGTTGGCACCGTAATGTCTCCTTCTTCTTCCCCATTCCATACCCTGCCATGAAAGCAGTTTTCTGAGAAATGCTTATTTCTTGGAGAAATACAGCTCTTCAGATCCTAAATAGAGAGGTTCTTTTCTTCAAGCAAGTGTCAGAAAATGAAATAGGAGGAATGGTAGAAGCAGTAGGAAATCTAAGATACGTTCTTTTCTTCAGCATTTATTGCAAGTTTGCTTTCAGCACTTCCATACCCAGCATTCTGGCTGGAGTGAAATCCTTTTACTTTTAGAAAGTAAATCTTTCTAAATCTTCTTAAATCTTTTAGAGATAGAAAATTAAAACTCCTCTATTAATTTTTAGCCTTTGAAATCAAAATTATTGCCACTGCATTCAATTTTCTATCATATCTTTTGGGGTGTAGACTGGCAGGATTTCAAGAGCAGCTTCTCAGATGAGTGTCAGTCTGAGTTCTTTGCCTTTTAAAGTACAAATGCTACCTTTAAATTGTAACACATCGCTCTGCATAAATTTCCCTTTTATAATTGAATGACAGTTGCCGAATGATCTGGTTATATCACACAGGCAGCTGAATTGGGCTAAAAATAGCTAGTAAAGGGGAAAGTGGTATAAAGAAGGGAAGAAAGGTAAGAATTAACTTCTCAAATGGAAATTTTGCTTTTAAATTAGGTGCGTAATAGAGGATGTCAGAAGAGTGACAGAAACTGCAATCCTTGCTCACATTCCTATGGACTTCAAAGGGAATTTTCCCCATATGAGAACTGCAGCATCAGACCTCCTATCTGTACTTGTTTCTTTCAGCATCTAACTCTTACATGTGTTGTCAGGAGAGCTTTTCTCACCATATAGGACGTGTGAAACATTTAAAGCCTTTGGTAAAGTTCAGTTCATTGCCTACTTGTTTGGGCATTTCTTACACCTTTCTAAGAAGTGCCACTGGAGGGCAAAGATTTATTTGCACTCTAATGTGGGAAAAGATGTCTTACTTTTATAGAACAGTTTTTTTTTATGGTATTTGCCTCTTACTGTGGCTTTTAAGAAAGTTTAAGAAACAAAATTAAAAAAAAAAAAGTTATCCTCAAGAGAATTAGACCATGTCCTTTTCACTTACTGCTGCCAGATTAATGCTCTTCCTTTTACAGACACAGCTGAATAGTTGAAGCTAAAATGGCCCTCTTTTGAAAGCCTACAAAACTTTGTTCCTCTCAAGTTATGGGGTGCAGGATAATTTCAAGACTGTTCTTTAAAATTGGGGAAAAGAGAAAATTAACCATTTTCCCTTTATGTGTAGATCTCTGAAGATGAATCTGACAGTTGACATTATTAAATTATAGACAAGATGAATATTGCTACATAAAAATTTATACTATGTCCCTAATAATGAAGGCCAGATATGTCCTCCAGTTATCCTAGATTCTTATTTGGCTGTCATGCTGATGAACAAGCTGACTCATCGGCCTTTGTTGTATGTTTTACATTTCTGCATTAACAGTGGTGGGTGAATGGTGAGTCTCAGAAGTGGTTTATGGAGAGGTTACTGTAAGGCACTTGTGTCACTTGCACTTCACTATTTTCTCTCTACAATGCTTTTCAGCAATACTAACAATATTCAGTGGCAGACTAAGGCACATGATAAGGCTAGGTTTCACAAACTCATCTTTATGTTCTGCATATAAAGTAGTACACACTCCCACTATCATTGACAAGGTCCAGTGCATAATTTATATGTCTGGATTTTGACAAAATGGCATCTGACATGGAAGTGCATATGAAGCAAAGATGTGTTACTGAATTCCTTCATGCAGAAAAAAATGGCACCCATAGATATTCACTGACACCTGCATGTTTATGGAGACCAGACAGTGGATGCGAGCACAGTGAGCTAGTAGGACGTGAATTTCAGTAGTGGTGACAGTGACATGAAATCCACATTTTGGATGGCCATGTACAGATGTCACACCACAAAATGAAGAGCATCACAATCAGCTCATCCACATGACTTAGCTAATGGTGGTGTCTATGTTGAAAAATAATATTTTGTTGCTGAGAATTTGCCAAATAGTTTTACTGTGCTCTTTGTATCTTTTGTAGTTTCCATGGAAATAAACAGGAGGCATTTAGGATCAACCTACCTATTTGTTCTGTGTATCTTGAAGAGTCTCAGTGAAAGCCATTTTCTTTCACTGTTAGGAATATGAATTATTCATATCATCATTGTGATGGAAAATTTCAGCCATTAACAGTAGAGTTCAAGAAGTAAAATTTGGCCTGTTACTTATGTCATAAACGTCATTTTCATTTAATGTCTGCTTGTTCTGAACATTGTAATCATGTGATAGGAAGGAGACCATGATGCTGAGCAGTACTTCACAGAGACATCCCTGCTGTTGCAATTGTCTTCCTCACCCCTGTGTCCCGCTGGCATTTCACTGTAGCCCACTTACATATTATGAAAATACAGACAAGGTCACAGTGAACAAAGAACTTATGACTTGTATGTTTCATAGTGATACCATACAAAGTCCAGTTGTTGGACCAGGTCCAAATGGCTGGTATTTGCATTATTTCTTTCATGACCTTGTTTTCTCTATCTAGCTATAATATCTGAACAGCAGATATTTATCTGGTATTTTTATACACAGTGTAGGCCTCTGAGGCGCGCAGGTGCTGTTATTCTCATGATAGTTATTCTCATGGAAGAATTAACATGTGAGGGATACTGAACTGCCTAACTCCTGGTATTTCTATCACGATTTCAATGGGCATTAAGATGTCTAAGTACATGGCAGAGCTGGAGCAGGGAGACTACGTTAGTAACACAAAATAACCACATCAGAGAAGGATATTGAAAATGGCTCTAGAGTCATTCACTGGCTTTACTTTATTTAAATTTGTTCTTTTCTGGTTCACTGTCAAGCTTGAACTTGGATAGTCATTACTTGCCTGTAGGTGGGTTATCTATAGGCCTAGTGTTACTTGCTCGGGTTAAGATTAATGGAGCATTTTCTGATGACGGATTCTTGAAAATTGAAAAATAACTCTAAAAATGTTCTGATAACTTTAGGCTCCTCCAAGTGAGAAGAAAATGCTATTATACCATAATAAATATTTTGATTCTGTAGCTTTTGTAAGTTTTTGGGGTGGGATTAATTACAGCAGGTATGGCAAATATTTGAATGCTCTGTGCCTTTCTGCTTATACTATAAATAACAATGCATCATTTCCTCTGAAATAGAATATCAGTCACTGTCAGATGCACATATTTTACGGATATCTGTGGATAAGCTTTTTACATGAGTGCATTTTTTTTAATCAACAGACTCCTTTTGCAGACAAGCGCAAGAGTATTGCAGATTAGAGACTAAGTTTCAAGAAACTTTTCTTTCCTTAAGGGTACTCTCCATTTAACCTCTGACATCTACTGATCTAGTTTACATATTTCTTCTCTTCCTAGGAATGGTGACACTAACTGTGAAAGCCATTACAGAAGGCTCAAAATATATCATTTAGTTATACCTCTAGGCTGCCATCAAAAGTCTTGTTTCAAATACCTTTGCACTTTGCAAAAATAAAAGGATCTTCACTCTGACAGTTATCTTTGATCAAATGTCATATCTGGGATTAATTGTGCGCAGCAGTGCTTTTTTACAAAAGCAATCACAATACTGCAGCTAACATTTTAAAGTAGCTTTAAATGAAAGTCTGTGAGCTGGATGCATTCCACACTGGATAACATATCTTACCATTCTCTAGAAGCTGGAAATTGTAAGGTATGCATACATACTTAAATAGAGTGTTGTCACCATCTAGATATTAGTTTCACTCTGACATTAACTTCCTCTATGGCCTTGTATGAGCCACTTAACCTCCTTTGAATTATTTCTAGATTAGCTTATTTTTAAAAAAGAAATAACTATATTTTATTTTCTCAAAGAGGATAGATTTCATATAAATCAGAATTAGCTTTGTAAAACTTCAGAATCCCTGCAATTGACAACATGGTACAACTTCATATGTGATTTGATACTTCTAGCAAGTGGAAGTATTAAGTGAAAGGATGGTATATCTCACGTCTCTTCTGTGACCATTTTTGTTATATATTCATGTTCATATTAATCATTCTTGCCCTTTTTCAAAGTTAGCAGAGGGGATCTCTTTTTTTAATGGCAATCTCAGTATTGCTGACAAAAGTATTATTTATAGAAAATACTTAAATTCAATTCCCTATACACTTTTCATTACATGATGGGAAATCAACGTATGATGGAAGAAAATTCATTTAGATATCATAAGAGGGAAGGAGAGGAGAGAATAAAAACAAGAAGTGAGGGAAGGGAAGAAAGAGGGAGAAGATTCTAAGTTTAGGACTTTGGTTAAGAAACATCAAAATGCTTTTATGCTGATCATCAGCTCAGCTCTTCTCGTCATCTGTAATCAACTTCATTTCAAACACATAAAATTCAGAACTAGATATGATGATATGTATCAGTTGTTAACCCTGCAAAAAATATATATATCAATACTGTATGAACTCTTTATATGCAGTTTCACATATCCTGATAGGACTAATTATGGGCATAAAATTTGGTGCTTATATCAAAACTTGTTGGATTAGAGATTCCTTCTTTTTCCTTAAGGTTCATAATAAATTAGTAAAGTAACTCGCAAAGAGGTCTCTAAATTATAAGTGAGTTAGGTTTTTAAAACTCATGATATCCATCTTCTGTTTGAAGAACAGAAAACTTTGAAAAACATTTATCTCATTTACATTAAGCAGCAACCTTTGAAACAGAAAGCACATACGTTCAAAGAGCAGTATATAATTTTTCTAGCTCCTTATCAAATATGTCACAATTGGGATTTAGAGTTCAGGTATTTCCTTTTGAATAAACAAGTACTGGAGGAAATTGGATTTAACTATTCTGAATATACTTGCTTCTGCCAATGAACTTTGGGATTTAAAGAGAAAAGCCTTAGTGACAATCTATGTTACTTTTGGATGACAGGAAAAGCCATTTTCTGAGACCAAATATAGGGAAAAGTTGATTTTAGCGTGAAGTAGATGTCAGCGCTTAGAGGCCAGCAGGATTCATGATGCTTGTGGCAGTTGTGGCAGAATCCATAAAAATGTAGACATTAGTGATAATTTCCAAGCCAGAAGTTGAATTTAACTTATATTCTGTATGTCACGGTCAGTAACAAATTTCTGTAACTAGACAACAATCTTGCTTCATTTCAAATGGGGGAGAGAAAGGAAACCATCAGGGTAATTGCATGAAGTACATAGTGCTGGTAGCTGAACATAGCTTATAAGGCAAGAAGAATATGTTAAATGTGTAGCAAGAAATGAACAATATTTGTCATCAGGAGCAATTCCAGAAAAGTATAACTGCATACAAGTAATTGTTTCACTAGAAAGGTTTAAGGTTTCCTGTAAGAAAGTTATGCCTTGCGATCTTCTGCATTTAATGAGCCCATGTGCCCCTATCTTCTTTCCAAAGCTTCTTGAATTTCTTTCATGTTACAATTTAGTCAGCTAAGCACTTTGTTTCCCTTCTTTCCTTTTATCTTTTTTCCCTTTCTCCACCTATTTCCCACTCACTCTGTTAAATTATCTGGTTAAAATGAATCTTTATAAAACCTATTGAGATGCTGTTATGCTCATATCAGATTTATTTTTCATGAAATAGGCTTTTCTCTTCCCTAGTGCTACTCAATCTATATAAACTGGCTATTTTAGTCAATGAAAGTTTTTATCGCTCCAGCAAATCAGACTAAAGAAGAATGAGACTTATTAGTGAGGTGAGCCATTGAACATTATGAGATGCTTCCCTTAGGGTCCTAAACATGAAGCAGTTCAGGAGAGACATCGTACTTGATTGATATAGTCATATTTGAAATGAAATCCAAAGATGAACAAAACGATCAGGCATTGGATTAAAGGCTTTTCTTACGTAGTCTGAACATTACTTCTGTCAAAAAAAACCTGAATTTTCCATTCAGTAGAAGGCTTTTTAAATCTGTGACCAGCGAAGCTGACTTCATGATTAATAAAAGTCATACCTGTGTGTGTATGCAGCTGCCTATAATAGTGACAATTCTAAAGATATATTTAGAAGTCTTATTTTGTGTCAGTGATAACTACATGAAGTTCTATTCCTTTTTTTTTTTTTTTTTGCTTTTTTTTTTTTTTAAATGGAAATAACAATGAACTACTATTCCTTCACAGCACATCTGAAATATTTGATATGGTCTTTTAGCTGAAGAACTCCAATAAGCAGACTGACTTGGGAAAACTATATATTTGTTAGTGGTCTGGCATATCATAAAACCCAATATCAACTTTGTTTCAGGTGTTTAAAAACAGAATAGCTGAACAAATGTATGGACATAATCTCCTAGGATTGCATAACTAGGCATTTAAACTTGTTTCTTTTACCAGTGTATACATAAGGCAATTTATTGACTAATCTAGAATAAATAGGTGCTCCTTTTTCTTTCTAATGTTCTATTTCTGTTTATTTTCCAATGCTTTGAGCATGTTCCCCTCTTTTCATCACAGAGTGTTTTCTATCTTTGCCTTTGGATTTCTGTGGATTTCTGTGGATTCCTAAGGGATACCAGGAAATGCAACCAGAAGATAATCAGCCCTGATACTCTGAATTCTGCTTTACTCCACAGCCCAGCTAGCTAAATACTAAAATAGACTACATGGTACTTCTCTGCTAAGGGATCAAGAGCCACCATGAAATTTGTAAATATATAGGTTTTGTGAACTGCTGGTGTTGGACACAGGAAAAAAACCAATACATCTGTAGTATACTTTTTGGAAAGGGAAAAATTCTACTTATTTTATTAACTAGACTGGTAATATTCAAGGATTTTTTCTCTGTTGATTCCTGGGTCATCAAATTTCAGCAAAAACAGAAACTGTGTGAAACACAGTGTGTTTAAAAGTACTTGGAAATTAAAATTGTTTTAGACTAATGTCATAAACAAAATGTTCTCCATATAGCATCTTTGTCCCTTGCACCAAAATGCACCTTTTAGCACCTATAAAAAGCTGAAAATAATACTGAATGCTGAAACTACTACTGAAGCCCTGGAAGAGGGGGTGTTATGGTTGGAGGCATGGCTTATAGCACATCAGCAGTTACCGTGTTGTTTCTGCCCCCTAGGAAGATATTCATTAATAGCACCAAAGGTTTGGTTTGCAAATGGCACACTATGGGAACTTGAGACTTGTAAAGTGTGTTTGTAAAATCAGGGTCTTAGTGCTGTAATGATGCCCATGAGAGATGAAATTGTTTGCCAACATGGGTGCTGATTTTCTACCAAGGATTCTGAAGTAATAGGCTTGTTACTCACAGCAGACTTGACAAATCTGTTCCTGCTAGCTTCTTGATCAAGATCTTGTATATAACAAATATGAAAGCCAGGGCTGGAAAGAGGCCAAAAGAGGACCTGTGTGATTCATACTTCTGCAGCCTATCAGGAACTGATATAATTTCTGCCTCTTCCCACACTCCCAGACTTGTGCAGAAATTGCACAACGTTATTTCTAATACATTTTTATAATAATTTTTCATAGAGGATCAAGTATCACACAGTTATAAGGTATTATTTTAGAAAATCTTTTTTACAATCAGATAAAACTGTACTATATGTTCAGTTCTTTGAATAAAAAATTATTAAACAAATGTATAATGCCTACTTTTTTTGTTCCCACATATTTAACTGTGCATTTGATATACAAAATATATTTAAATGTTTTATTGCATTGTATTTAACCAATTTATTTCAGCTCATGGTGTTAACAGTTTTCCAAACAGGTACTGATTTGGAAATAGTAAAGACATTCATGTACATTAAATCTACAGCCAGCATCCCTCCAGAGCAGCCTGCAATAAACTAAAAGTAGCTTTTGATTATCTGAAAATATAAACTTTGTTTAAATTTTGTCTTCTAGTTATCGATCATTCTTGTTCTCTTAAATTTCCTGTATTCATCCATTCATCTTTTGGTTCTTCACATACACCTGAGTGTGTTTAGGGGAAATGTGTTTATCTTTGAGCAACTATTCCATGACAAGTAAAAGTGCTTAAAATTGTCCTGTCCTAAGAGAGGTCACTGTCTAATGATACTGAAGCTAACTGGACTGCTGTAGAGTTGATTGCCCAAGGATCTTTTTTCTGACATAGATACAGTTCTTGCTGGTTTGGCTGCTGCCTCATTCAAATGAATGAACAGTGTGAAAATGGGCTTTGCCTTTGTAGCTTTTAATCTAGTAAAAATCATCTTAGGCTTAGTAAACCCAAGTCTAGGAGTCTATGATGCATAATCTTGCTTTTGTGGAACCATCTTACGATGTTTCAAATTATTCTAAAAGTATTTTGAGACAGACATCCCATTGGAATGTCTGTATAGAGTCAGTTTAAATGTCTACCTTTAACAGTGGTTATTACATGTTTCTGTGGACGTACAGGATGAGAAATGATGTACACTTTCATGAAAACCTGCAAATACTAAAGCTTTAATTATTGATAATTCAGATGCTTCTGAGGACCCTGGGGTATCCTTTCATATTCAACAGCATTGATTTGATTCTTCTTTTCTCTGTCAGCTTGCTCAGTTACCTTTCAGTCTCTAAAAACTAAGAAGGAAAAACATCTGACAAAGTTTACAACAGCTTTATTGTACAAAGGAGTTTAAAAATATGAAGAGGAGATTGTCTCTGTTTTGAAGCTGTCATCTCCAAGTTTCTTGGTTCTTTCTTTGTAAAAGACAGTGAATAATTATTCCCTACTCATCAGAATTTTAAGTAATAATTTGAAAGTGCAAATCATCTGTGTGATAGTTTTGACTGAACTTGATTGTGAATGCTTTCAATGCATGTATTCATTCTTTGGTTTGAATGACTTACTATAAACCTATGGAAGTCAATTGAAGATTCTCTGAAAATAATTTTCATGTATATCATTTTTTTCAAATACAAAATAGATTAATTGATCATTTTATTTGATGAGCACGATTCATTCAAATTAGCATATTCCATTTTGTCTTTCTCTTTGATATATGTTAAATTAATGATGTCAAGATCAAGATTCCAAGTTCACTATTCATTTTTTTCTAGGTTTCTCACACTAGAGCACCAAGGAACTCTCTTAAAAGTACAGAGCAAATAGGATGTGTTTATCCCCAGGGAGGGGGGGGTGGGCTGGGGGAGGAAGAAAATTCAGTAAATTATTAATGAATACATCAGTTTGAAGACCAAAGTATTAAAATTGTCCCATCAGAAAATATTCTGAAATTTCACTGAGAAAAGATTGATTTCCAAATGGTGGGGAGGGAGGATTTAAATTTTATGAATCTCACAGCTTCATCAGTATTTGTGTTCAAGTCGTTAGATTCATAGAATCATAGATTCTATAGATTTGTATACTTTGCATTGCTTTTTCTTACATTTTTTCTCTGGACAGCATCTTGTATCTTCTTTAATCTTGTCAGGGTCAAAAATACTCAACAGAGATCCACGGAAGTAGTATGAAGATCAGACTGATGACATGTCAAACACACAAAAGCTAATTTTGAAATTAGTTAGGATTATGCATGGTAAAGTTACATTTAAAATAATTCTTCAATTACTTTATTAAACCTGAAGTCTGTCATAACTCCAGCTGCCATGTGTAGGAAGCAGGTATTCTTAAAAACTGTGGAAGTTATGTACCTTCTTTTAAAAATACTCCCTTAAAAAAGAAAGAAAATCAGTGTTTTATAGCAATAATACAGTCATGCAAAATAAGTAAGGCATAAATTGACATGCTTCGATGTCTCTACAATTAGTCTCAAACTAAATTGCATTCTATTTTTCCTGCTTAAAATCTTGCTGAAATATAGATCGTTGTAATAGCATGCTCCAAAAATCTGTAAACCGGGATCTGCTGACCTTATCAGAACTTACAGTATCCATGCCCTCACTTTTGGACTTCATATATTGTTTTGTTCCACAGCTGCCTTTTAAATCCCATATCCACTGGAATAGTTTATTATCAATTAATGAAGTTAATTAGAATCACAGAGTAACTGCTGAACTTTAAGAAAAGCATTTCTGTGTTGTGATTTGAGCTTGTAATAGTACTATTATGCCCAAATAGCAGAATGTTCAGTGAATGGCCACACAAAATCTTTGGTTTTTTTTTTTTTTTTTTTTTTTTGCTATAAATACAATGGGTTTTATGTTACTACTTATACATTATTTTTCAGTAAGGAAGATTTTTTGCAAAAGATGCGTGGTTCTAGTTAGCAATCCTAAGTGAAAAAAGTGAGCTACAACATCCATCACATATGATGAATCCAGATGGTTAGAGCATATGGCAACAGTGAAGTTGTTGCTGCAGTGCCTTTGAGTACCCAAGTCACGTGCGTGGTAGAAGATATTGCCATCTTTGCTGAACTGACCTTTATGGAAACAAGCAGAATTTCCCTCTGGGTATCATCTGCTAATTTGGCTGACTACATGCCACCAATAAACTGTCTTCAAAGCCAATACACACCAAGAGAGGGCTTCCCCAAGAGGCTTTATTAGATAAATTATTTGAAATGTTTCTGGCCAGGAGAAGTCTCATGAAGACAGATGGCAAAATGGAGGGCTCTTTTTCAAAAGGAAGGGAATTTCTTCTTGCCTTGCTGGAATGACACTCTGCTTCTGGGAAAGATATAATGACAGTCTGCACAGAAAAATAGGTTCCTAAATGTTGGTAAACTACTCCAAATCCTTATAACAGCACAGTGTTTTTTCATAAGCCTTAAGTTTTTAAAAATACTAATATTACACTGCATTTCTAGCAGGTGACATTAACCATACTGGACTGCACTAATGTGGGAGTTGAGAATATTGCCTCTCTTTTATGTGTAAGAGAGCACAGATTAAGCTTTTTACATAATGCAGTATTTAAGCATATGAGTCACTTAAATGTGTGAGGTGCCAGAAGGAAAACTAATGAATGCCAAGTACATTAAGTCCATGATACTGAAAAAGAGTAGTCAAAAGAAATACAAATGATAGAGCAAAGCGTGGTGTTCCTCTGCAAAACCAGTTCAGAGACAGAACTGCCATTAAGTCAGTCCTGTGCCTAAGGAGCACCATGCCATCTAACCCCAGGTTAACCCCAACTATATTTCTGTTGCAGTTACTACACTGCTGCATTGTGATATTCCTGTCACTGATACACTTGCATTATCAAGAGAATTTTTCAGTAGAGTTACTGACTCTCTGTCAAGCAAATGAGTGTGATTTGCTGTGTCATCCATAAGTGAAGAAATGATGAGCACTGACTGAAGCCATCCTGAGGTCTGCATAACAAATAAGCAGGCAAACAAAAGATGAGTTGCTACATGACTTCAACTCTCAATCACGACTCACAGGACGAAAACAGGAGGGAGATACTAGTAGTTGTTCTTTTTCAACTCTCAGCACGTTTCTGAGAATATAAAAGGCTTTACACTAGATATAGAAGAATTGAGTCTTGCAGTCAGTGCGAAAAGAAGATTTAAGCTATGCTTGTTTCTTGAAAAGAGAGTGTGAGTATGGCTGACTTTGTAGTTCAGTGTATAGTTCTGGTAACTTTTCACCTTGTTCCTTTGGGCCCACTGAGGAAAGCCTCAAGTTTGGTCTCATTCCAGAAAATAAATTTTCCACAAGTATGCTTTCTAAAAATATATATATTTTTAATGAAAATAATAAATTAATTATTTCTGTACGCTGTATCTTATTGAGAGAATACTCTGTTTTACTGTTGATGGATGATCAAATGCCTTCTGTCTTTACAATTTCTATAGTGTGTTCACAACTGCTCCAAGCCATAAAGACTGCTACAGATTATTCTATGTGTATAAAACTCATTATCTAATGCTAAATTTATACATTATTATTATTATTGAAGTAGTATTATAAAAAATTTGCTTAGAAAAAAATTATTTGGAAGATTAAATAAATGTATATTGGAAGAGTCATACTGAGATTTTTTTTTTTTGTCAGAATCATGTAATTATTTACAGCATTTCTATTTTTGGTGAAAATTGATATCATTTGTTGCAGCTTAGTAAGCAATCAAAATGTAGAAATCAAAACTTGTTTAATTTCATTTTTAAAAATTCAGGTACTTTTTTTTTGGGGGGGGGAGATTTTTATCTGCAGTTGAAAATATATTTTAAATCTGGCTTACCTCGCCTTGCCTTGCCTCTTTTTTTCTTTTCATTTTTTTTTTTCTTTTCTATTGCAACAATATTTTAGAACCTTAAGTATGTTTCTTGCAAGCTTGAGATAAAAAAAAAACAAAAACAAAACACAATTATACTTGCATTGTTTTGTGGTTAGGACGTAATGTAACTGTCCTGAGCTTTGTAGCCTCTTCTAATTGCATTAAAGTTATTAGATTTTCTTTTTTATTTGACACCTTGGTATCACAAAGTAGTAATACCAGCTATTGTGTTTGTACTGTAACTGAGAGAAATTTGTATCTGTGAGAGGCAAATCCAAATTAAAAGATTGTCAGCTCTATAATTATGTGCTAATATTTTTTCAGATTTCTGAACCTTTATTCATGCTAAAGGAGGTATTACTCAGGCATTAATACCAGATCTGCATTTACATTGACACTATTTCAAATCAGTCTTAAGCATAGGGATCTTAATGGGCTATACAGATTTTCCTGGATTTTTCTTTTTTTAACAGTGTTTCACGTTCGTGATCCCATTAAAAGTGACACTACCCTCAGACCTGATGGTGCTGTGTGGTCTGTGTATGACAGATAAAGTCTATGGCTTCAGAGCAGTAACATTGAGCACGTGATCGTGAGCCCTGAAGAAGACATAAACTCATGCTTTCTTTATACATGCCTGGAAGCGCTGCACTGAGTTAAGACCACAACAAATCTCAAACATTAAAAGAAACATTTTTCTCTGCAGCTATTTTTCCAGTCATGACATCAGCCTATTTAACTAGCACTGGGTAAAAACTGACTTCTTAATATTAGTGTCAAAATAGTTGAAATTGGGACACAGTATTTTATTATTTGATTTGGTTTGGGTTCCTTTATTCCACACTCAAAAGCTTGGAAAATAAATTATGTTTAGGAACGAACTAGATGGCCCTTGTGGGTCCCTTCCAACGTGGGATATTTTGTGATTTTATGGCTTAATACAAAACTCAATGGCTGAAACATGTATGTTCGTCCATCTTGGCATTTTAAATATAATTACTGAATAAGTATTCTGTTTTCTACTATTACAGTTCACTAGTTTGAAAAATAGAAGAGAGCAATTCATTAAAAAATATATTAAAATATTCCTAATAAAAATAGAAAATTGTCATGTTTTAACCTTTTTACATTCTGGAGAAAAAGCAGTCTGGCTGATAGAAATCTGTTGATCAGTGGGATTTATAAATGTGGTAACACTAGGCTTTATAAATACAAGTTACCTTCTCTCTGTCCCTGGTCCTTCTGGCTGCAACTACTTCAGGTTTTTTTTTGCCAACAAGTTTCCATTGCATTTAATTTTACTAGAGCAGTGTTGAATGTTTTACTTACTCTCTAATTCTTATCACAGAAGTCAGTTTTAGTTGCTTTTAATTCTCCCTCACCATAGCACCTGGGAGGGAAATCTGCTGTGCAGAGCCCCTGCTCCAGGCAGGTGTTTGAGGGATTTCCAAATAAAGTGCACTCAATGAGATTACATAATATGAGGTCATATCTATTTACCTATCTATTTAGATAGATATAAAATGAGGGGAAAAAATATCCTCTAACTAAGATCTACAACACATACATTAGCATCCTTTAAAATTATTTTTGAAAAAGCACTTCACTGAACAGATTTGGTGATTTGGTTTTTATTTAAAGCCATTCAATCACCAGTATTGACTTGCTATGCCATGCAAATTTGACTGTGATGGATTTCCCTGAGAAAAACACTCAGCAGCAGTTTACAGAATTGGAACCTTCATTACCTGGAGTTTCAGCTGAATTGAGCATATTTCATCCCCACATTTGTGGGCTTCTGAGCTCTACCCAGCCACCACCACATCAGAAGAGCTAAAAGTCCAGGTGCCTGTAAGGGAATGAAACTACATCATTCAGTATTTGCACCATAATGCAAACGGTCAGGGACAATCTTCGCTCTGACATATGCCAGTCACCATAGGTTTGTATTTTTAACAACAACAACAACAAAAGAATCTGAGTTTTGGGTCTGGAATTTGTTGTTGTGGTTGTTTGATTTGGTTAAACTGTTTTGGTTGTTTATCTTTTTCCATAACACAATGTTCATTTTGTTTACCTCATTTGGGGCTTAAACCTGGAAAGATACCAGTTCCCAAATTTAACGGCAGTCAGTAGGACTATTTCATGCTTGACATGAAATAGATTGTGATACAGGTTTTGTGTAATTCAAAGGTTAGCATTAAAAGTCTGGTGCATCCATGGTAGCTGATAAAACCAATAAAAACAAATCATTTACCTTCCTGGATAAATAGACTACAAACTTCTCTAAAGCATTTATTGCTTTAGCCTTCAGGTACTCAGCAGTTGCTAAGCAGCAAATAATTCATGTTTCTTTCTCTCCTATGCATTTTTTTTCTTCAAACTATTACAGTAATTTTTTTAAAAAATGGATTATATTAATATTTTTATTAAATACATTAAATACAGACAAAAGGCATAACTCAGAGGCATTTATAAGCACTGCTTCTTGTTATGATCAAATGGCAGTAAATTATAAAAAAATTTTTTTCAAATGTTCATAAAAACTATGGCAAAGAAGGATCTGGCCCAAGGTTTATTGCAAAGTGCGTGTTCCCCATATGCTCCACACTAGTTACCAATTTTCTCATTTTTTGAAAAAGTGTTTTGAAAGAAACACTTTTGAAAGTGAGAGGCTCTGTATTTGTCATTATCATTAAGTGACAAGCATCAATTAGGAACCATTTCAAGGTAGACAAAATCAGGGTCCGTGTTGTGATATCAGCACCCCTCCATCAGTCTTGTTTTTTTTATGGAGACATCTTAAAACATTAAATGTTGCATCACATCCCAATATGCCGCCAAGCAGACTATGCAGTGGTATTAGATGTCAGTGCTGAAATGCTTAACTGTGCTACTTCCGTGCTCCATGCCTCCCACATCTGAAAGTGTACAGTCAGATCTATCTGTTTTAGTAAAGAACTGTGAGAAAGCACTGAGTAAATCCCTATTACAGAAGCATCATGTACGTAGATGTGTCTTAACAGTCTTTCTAGTAAGTAACCATGGAGCAATGCCACTGATGAACAGACTGAAGAGTCATAATGGTTTTAGATAGGCTAAATGCTTCCAGTGCTGGTGTAAATCACAGTAAAAATCTGATTTTGTGAAGAAAGTTATCAGCATCAAACCAATAAAGACTCAGCCAGCTGGGACTGGCTTTCAGCATATCCTACCTGCTCAAAATGCTGACATTATAATAGTGAATCAGAGACATCTGGATTAATCTGTGTTGTCCAGACATGGAACTGAAACATCTAAAGGCTAAGTTCTCTTGGTCAAGGTTACCCTGAAGACCAGTGGCATAGCTGAAAATTCAACTGAGACACCAGTGTTTGTCACAGATATCTCAGTTCCAACCCAACTCTGGAAGAGACAATTCATCCAAAAGGAGGTGACACCAAAGCAGATTCTGGTGCTGCTATAGGACCAACAGAGAAAGACTAGTACTGAAAGGACTTTTTGTCTAGCCAGGGGTATATTGCAAATGTTTCTAAATACAGAGAGGGAAACGCAAGTGCAAAAGGAGTTACCTTTACAGAGTGGAAGTAATTCTGCTGATGTACAGCAGCTCTCAGGAACTCCAATTTCAAAACCATAATCATCTGGTGCTAAAAATGTAAGGCAGTGAAGGATTATAATGCTGGATAAGGGACCGCTGGGATTATAAAGCTGTGTAAGGGACCTGCAGTAAACCTAGGTCTAATTTTTTATGTGCTCCACAGGATGAGAAATACTTTGGAGACGTATTTGGTCTTTCATGTCTTCAGCAAGAAATGTCATCCGATGGTAATTCAAATGGACAGTTGCACCTTATAAAAAAATCATCCCCAGCAATCTAGTACAAATTAAAAATCCAGTACTTCACATCACAAAAGACATCTCTCCTGCTAAATATTTCAGAGAATGGAAGGAGCTGCCACGCAGGGAATATTTATTACAATAGTCATTTCCAAGCTAAAGTGAATATGGATGTTATACTGTGGGGGTGGGGAGAGGCAAAGCAAAACAAAGCAAAAGGAGAAAATGGCAAGTCTTAGCAGTCAGATAAGTGTGCTCCTTTGAAGAGAACAGAGATTTCTTATGACACAGTTCCTAGGAGCATTGAGATAGCTTAAAAGCATTCTCCTGTTTGGTGGAAGTGTGTGTGCTTGTTTGATTGAGTGGAAGGAGTGCAGGGGAAAAATGAGAACACAAATGTATGTTTTGGCTGCCATACAGTCAATACAGTAATAGGTCAGCAGAAACATCAAAACACAATCAAGAGCTGTCTTCAGGGCTGCGAGTGAGCAAAATTTGTTGGGCAGTCAGCCAAGAGGAAGGAGAAGAGGTCTTCTGTTGTTCTTATAGCTCATCAAGAGGTACTGAAGAAGCAAATTGAAATCTCTTCATACTAAGACTGGAATCTCTTTTGCAATCTGCATGTGCAGTTTCATTGTAGTGCAACACAGATACTTTCGTTCCCCTGAGGTGAGTAAATATTGGGGATGAGAAAGTTAGTAGTGTTTATTTGAGTAGGGCACATTCAGTTTGTAATAGTGCAAAAATTTTAGCGTAGTCAGTTTGGGAGAGTTAAAGGCAAAAATAAATGATGCAGGTCATTGCAAATCAATGTTTATAATTGGTTATATATTAGCAATATTAAAAGTTTTGTAAATGGTGCTGTGCTCTAAAAAATAAAAAGAAATTTTGTAACTCCATATCTTTTCATCTTCGAAGAATGGAAACATGAACCCATTTTTCATAAATTATTTCTAGTAGTCCTTCAATGTTGAATTTAAGATGGTATTTCTAACTCCGATGTCTGCCTTTACATTCATTATTAGTACCTGGAAAACTTTAAAATTTCAACATTTTGATGACATTCACCACAAAATACTAACTAACTTTTTAACTAAAGAAATTGTAAGGCACAAGTCAGTATTTTGCTCTTCCTTTGCACTTCTGGCTGGCCTTGGGACATGGCTATGTTGGACAGAGAAGTGAAAAACATAAAAATTAAAAGAGAAGTGCTAGCATTTCTGTGGCAGACTGATTTACATGAAAATGTTAGACTACTTGAAGCCTTGTGAAATTTTGCTTTCATACAGAATGCAAAGACCATTAAAACATCAAATCATCATGTGGCTCTACAGCTTTGTTATAAATTTATGTATACATTTTCATGTGTAACAGAAACAGATGACTTGAAAGCACATGAAAATCTAAACCCTTGGTATGGTACCAAATTATTTTTCTGATTCTGGTCACTAGCTCACTGTGCATTGTTTCCAAAGTAGGGAGTTTTGCTTCTTTACCCAGCTGGCAATGTGAACATCCTTCTTTTTGTGATAATGATTGCTTTCAAGTTTCCAAAATAACTTCATTCACAGGCAGTCCATACACAAGCAATCTTGTGGCAATGAATGATTTTGAGCTTTATCTCTGACCTAGCCCATTAATTTGCAGCTAGATTTGTATAGGAGTTTCTCTGCTGATCTAGAAAGCTTTCCTTTTGTTCTTTGCTCTTCTGCTGCATTGGTGACTTGCATTCATTTAGTAGGAAGAAGTACGATGACCTGGAAAATAATTTAGGATTTTCTGAGGACGCTTGAGAAAAAAAAAAACAAAACTAAACTAAACCAAGACTTCCAGAGATTTGGATTTGCTATAGTACATAATAACAGAATGGTCAAAGCCAGAATATCCTCTGGAGATTGTTTGGTCCAAACCCCCACTGAAGCAGAACTACCTGGAGCCATTTGCCCAGGGTCAAGAACAGCTTTCCAATAAAGATGCGGACTCTGCAATGTCCCTGGGCAGTCTGTGTCATTGTTTGGCTATCTTTACAATAAAGTGTTGTGGATTTTTAAGGTGTTTTTTTCTTTGCTTGTTTGTTTGTTTTGTTTTAATGTTTAAATTAAATTTGCTGCATTTCTGATTGTATCCATTTGCTATTGTCTGTTCACTGAGCATCACTGAGGAGGGCCAAGCTCTGTCTTCATTCTACCCATTGAGGTGTTTCTGCATGTAGATAAGGTCTCTTTGAGCCCTCTCCTTTCCAAGCTAGACAATCTCAGTTCTCTCAAACTCTCCTTGTACTACTGATGATCCAGTCCCTTTATCATCTTGATGGGCTTAGGCACACTCTGGGATGCCACATACGCTCCAATACTCCAGCAGTGAAGCCAGTAGGCAATGCTGAGAAGATGAGAAGGATGGCCTCCCCCAGCCTACTGCCATTGCTCTCACAGTGCAGCCCAGGAGCCTGCTGGTCCTCTTTGCCATGAGGGTGCATGGCTAGCTCACGGTCTGCCAGAACATCCAGGTCACCAGGTTATCTTCTGCTATTTCAACTGGTGCTGTGGATGTATTCCCAAGACTCAGGATGTATCAGGTGCAAGTGTTGAGGTGATGGCAACAAGAGCTGTGGGGCTGCTGTGTGAGGTGAGGCCAGGTCTTCCTCATGAAGGACATGGTTGCAGTCAACTCCAACATCCCCATGCAGGGCATGGCTCTGTCTAGCAGCCACCATGGGGTGCTTCAGGGAAAAAAAATTAAGAAAGCTGTTGTTGCTCAGGATTCACCCTTCACAACCATGTGGACCCTCAGAAAGTCCCCAGAGTCCAGCAGTGCTGAAGGATCCTATAGCTCAAACCCACAGAGGTTCCTTTGTGCATGTGAAAAGAGCTGTACATAGAATTCCAGGTGCAAAACACTGGCCAATGCCCATGGGTGAAAAGTATAGAAAAGCACTTCGAAAATATATCCCCAAAAATACATAACGTCTTTACAGTGAAGTATACCACACAAGCAAAGTAGTAGTATATGTTAATTACTAAGCATTTCAAATGTTTGTAGGCTTCACAATAATGACCATTCTGAATGGGATGTTTTTATCTCAGTAACAGAAAAAAAGCTGCTGACAAGTATTTGTCAGGTATGATGGGGCAGAATAAACCTTATGAGCCTGCTAAGCTCATAAGGAACTGTAATGAAAAGGCTTTCACCTTCATGTCTGATAAGTTTGAAACATTGAGTATGTGTCACAAAAACTGACATTGAGGCAACACAGTGTTTTTGGCCAAGCACTTGAATTGGTCTTTTTCATTCTAATCAGCCTTCTCATCAAGGGATGTTAAGAAAGAATATAAAAAACCTCACTTTTTAATGTAATATCACAAAAAAGAATTTGCTTGTTTTTTTTTTCTTTTTAATTTGTTTGTTTATTTCTTTGTTTGTTTTATTGAGGGGAGCACAAGTAATCCAATAACTTTTGTTTTGTTAGACTTTTTGTTTTGTTAACCTTTGACATGTACAAAGGCAGAGTGGATGGAAGACTATGTGGAGGAAATAGACCTGGGGGCGTTGCTTGATGCTCAGCTAAACATGAGCCAGCAGTGTGCACACGCAGCCAAGAAGGTCAGTGGTATCCTGGCTTGTATCAGAAATAGTGTACCCAGCAGGAGCAGGATGGTGATGGTTCCCCCATACTAAGCACCAGTGAGGCTGCATTATAAGTACTGTGTTCAGCTTTGGGCTTCTGAGTACAAGATGTCAAGGTACTGGAACATGTCCAGAGAAGAGCAACAAAGCTGTGATGGGCCTGGAGCACAAGTCTTATGTGGAGAAGCTGAGGGAGCTGGGATTGTTCAGTCTGGAGGAGAGGAGGCTCAGGGGAAACCTTATTGCTCTCTTTACAACTAACTGAAAGGAGGTTGTGGTGAGGTAAGGTTCAGATTCTACTTCCATGTAACTAGTGATAGAGTGAGAGGTAACGGCCTTAAGATGTGCCAAGGGAGATTCAGGTTGGATATTAGGAAAAGTCTTTTATCAGAATGAGTGATGAGGTATTGAAAAAGGCTGCCCAGGGAGGTGGTAGAATCATTGTCCCTAAATGTTCAAGAAACATTTAGATGTTGTTCTAAGGGACATGATTTTGTGGAGAAATACTGGGATAGGTGTATGGTTGGACTAGATGATCTTGGAGGTATTTTCTAATCTTGGTGATTCTATGACTTTATGATTTAGTACCATCTTAATTTGTGACCATATCTTTGTAGGCAGATTTAACTACAAAGTTTGGCGCCATGGACTGGAATGTTCTTGCAACTTAATTTGCATGTCATAATTAATTTTATCTTCCTAAGCACTACCAACAAAAGGCTGAAAAGTCTATGAGCATGCACTCTGTTAATCTGTCAGCACGTCTGATCAACATCAGATGATTTTTTATGACTGTTTTGACCACCTGTAAGTTCAAAGGGTTGTTTTCTGCAGCATAAATGAGTCACAAGCCTTTGGGATATTAGAATTCTTTGTCCAAGTTTGCCATAATCTTCTCCTTTTTGTTCATCAGAATATTGACATAGTATCTGAGAGGGTTTGATTAAGTGCTACAGTGAGAAGCAATCACACATTATATATAACGATGCTGTCAGGGTAAGCCATCTAGATTCACCAGCTTGTGGACGAAGCAGTGTATAATAGTCTAAGGAGACCCACAGTAATCCCATTTTTTTTTCTAATATTTTCCTTACTATTTTTGAAGAACGGAGGAATAACCAAAGAACAATCAAGGCATACCTTTTTTGTCATTCATCTCTTAATCTGTACCTGCCCAAAGAACAAAATTTAAATATGAATAGTTTTCCAGTATTTCCATATAAACCGTAGTGGTCATATTTAAAGTTTACCCTCCAAATATATTTTAACATATTTTCTTTTTACTGTTCTTCTTTTTATTGCCTTCCCGTGTAATGGATCTTCAGTGAATTGTGATGAGTTCCTTACTTTTTGCTCATTATTAGCCAGATATGTGTCTTTCATTTCCTCTAGTAACCTATAGGTGGTCACACACTCACCTGTGAGCTTTGTTTGAGCTAAGATACCAGGCTTGCGAGACTGATTTTATTGAAAACCAAATGACTATTGCCAAATTGCTTTTGTATGACTGGAAAATCTGTTTCTATAAAGCCAGTCATGCAGTGCATTGAAGCCAAGGAAATGTCTCTCATTGACATCCCTGAGCTTTGTCTTGGGCCCTTTGCCAATGTTTTATTTAAATGGACTTTTAACAGTTTCAGATATTCAACTCATAGCAATTTGCAAGTTCAAAAAGAGTAAGAATTGTAGAGCTGAATTGTAATGTATTCTCTTCAAATCCATACTGCTAGTAAAAATATTCATTTGATTACAGTGGCCAGCTGCCACTGCACTCTTTTGAAAGTACAAGCTGGTGCTGTGCTGTTCTAAAATCTGAAACTGGAAACCAGGCACCAAATTGTCAAAGATCTGAGACCTCTAGAATGGGGAAGGGGAGAAAGGGGGAAAAAAGGAAAAAGAAAAACCTACAACAAGCTTTAGGAAAGAGAGAAACAAGTAGATGCAGAGCCCAGTGCTTGAGAGAGAAGGAAAAAGGGCAGAAGACAGAAAAGAGTCAGGCTGGGACTCCTCCATAGGCCTCCTTCCCTCTCAGTTCATAGACATCCACCCTATCTCAGGGCTACCTCCAAAGGTTCCCCACACACCTCCCAGGTATCTCACTTCATTCCCTCACTCTTTTAATTTTGCCCAGCAAGCACAGTAGCTCTTTAGTAAGGAACACTTCCTCTCCTAGCACCAAATGACTAAAGCACAGGTAAATCTGATTAGCTCAGCTCAGTTGAATGGTTTAAAGTTCCAGAAAACAATGATTTTTATTGTTATTATTACTGTGTTTTCCTTTCAGTGTTGGCAAACTGTCTCTGTCTCTTATGAAAATTATATTCGATTATAAAGTCTGATGAAAATGGAGAATTACATTAAATATAAAGGAATTCAGAAAGGTTTAAAGTCATAATATATTCATTAAAATAACATTAAAATAGAGGATGTTGAGATATTTAGGGCATTTTATATTCATTATTATTTTAGATGTAGCTTGCCTGCACATAAAGTACTGAAGTAGTCTGCGGGGAATGAATTTAAGGCTTATAAGCGCTGGAGGAAAACAGACACTTAGCACATGAGCTAGGCTGCTCTGTTTTTCTTTGGAGATATTACCACATCAGAGAGGCAAGCTAACAGACGTGCATACTGCACAGCTGCTGAAAGATGGAGTTGCCTCTGTTGTTCCAGGCACAGTGGGAGTTCACAATGAGTTTTCCTCACCAAAGCTGGCCAGTGCAGGTCAACACACTTCTTCCACCATTGCATATTACAATGGCAGGTTGTTCTTCTTGAAACTAACAATTTTTAACGTTGCTTGGTGTTACACACTGTGACTAGTTTACAGCTAAATCCCAGTCTCTCTTCACCTCCAGCTTATTCCCTCCTGAAGTAAACCTGCAAGAATGAAGGAGTTCATGCTGGCTTCCAGATGATGGGCTGTAACCCCAGCAGTGTGATGGCACCTATGTGGAATTCATGAGCTGGACATAAATTCTGCTGCATGGATCTACTCTGCCAGGAGGTTTGAAGGCTTAGAAGTAAAATAAGAGGGAGGGATGATGAAGAAAGTATAATTATCTAGGGATAATTACTTGACATGTTGGTCAATTTCATCTACAATAATAATTACCACTTAACATTATTGGACAAGAATTATAGACCTTATTTTCAAACTTCTCTTTTCATATGGGCAATTCATTTTAATTGTTATTTCCAATACATTATTAATTCTACCTCACATCCTCTCTAGTTCTGATTTTTTTTTTCTCCTTTGGATTCCCAGTAACAATTAATTAATTATTAATAGCCGCATTTTAATTTGTCTGTACATGGGGAAAAAACAAAAAGCAAGAACCGTGCAAAGGTTCTTGACTTTCTGAGAGAATGTTTCTGTACAACAGTGGAAGAATCCAAGCGGTAATGCATCTATCTCAATGAATATCTGGCCCCGGCTGAAAGCACGCCAATTGTTCTGCCACTCATCCTGTGCAGGTAAAAGATTACTTGCGGAGTTGCGTGGAAATGTCAAAACACATAAAAGGCTGCCCTGCATATTTCATACATCCAGAAGGGGAGTTCTTGAACCAGCATCTGGGAGATAAAAGGATCAGTACCTTAGGCACAACAAAAGAATTTAGGCTTTGGAGCTTTGGCCTCATTTCCCGAGGAGCTTTCTGTTGCCTCTGTTTGGGAGTGAGAGCACTAGGGTCTTAGTTCACAGAGACCCTCTGCCACTTTCTGAGAATCATAAATGTCTATGTCATGTTGAGCTGAGCATTCAAAACCCTTTCTTATTTCAGGACATTGGCATTCCAGCAATGTTGCTGGAGCACTAGCTGCAGATGAAGCCCTATTTACTGATGATACTCTCCTGAGTCAGTGTGAATGTCACTTCTGTGTCAAACGGTTTAAGGAGAGGAGAAGCTGTAAGAGTGGCCTCTGCTCATTGATTTGCCTGTTAGGCAAGGATTTCTCCCCAGTACAATAAAAGAAGAAACTTTTCGCACTGCCTTTCCTTCTTGATGCTATTTTGATGTTTAGACGGGGGATGTTCAGAATATCCTGCAGTGCTGATGTATTTGCACAGTCGGGAATGTTGTCACCTTATCAATAGAATGAGGGGGGACATTAAACATGACAACATGTCATTTTGAATCAACTTTAAAATCTCTTGTTTCAGATCTAGTTGTAAAGTGATAATTCACTTCAGGTAGAAGTTGGTGCAGATTTATTCTTGCCTTCTTTTTCATAGAAATGATCAATAATAAGATTTTTTAAGCTGCCTGAAGGATTGAGAATCTTTATGCTTTGAGTGAGTTATAAGCCTCTGACCAGGGCTGTGAGGCTTATCAATGTATGCAGTGTTCTAAATCAGGTTTATGTTAGGCTTTGCTCTACTTTGGGATTTAAAAACAAACAAACAAAAATCCTCTACATATTATTTTATTTCAGTATTTTCACTGTAGTTTAAAACTGCTCAATACAAATGGAAACTTTCTTCTCATAACTTGAAATTATTATGTTGTATAGTCAGGGAAAATATTTTTTAAAATGAACGTGATTCTGACCATCTGTCTCTCAGAGTTGTCTTTAAAAATCTGGCAGGCAACGTTTGGAAGATTTTTTCCAACTACATTCATAACCAGATAGACAAGCTTTTTAGAGCTGGACATAGGTTCCTACTGCTGTGTGTTAATAAATTACAAACCTACTTCAGAAAGATTTAAAAGACTTGACTGAGTTTTATTTAAATGAATTTTGCCACTGTAAAATTTATGCATTTTTATTGTATCTGTGATTGTTCTGAAGGTGCTAAGGGACAAGAAGAGGTCAGAATTTATAAGCATTAAAAAAAAAGGAAGTTTGATAAACTATAAGATTTTATTGACTATTAGAAGAGAGGATCAATCATTTTACTTCACTGTAATTGAGTCAAATCCACTGTCAGGTGCTAAATCACAGTCTCCTACATACATGTATATGAATTTGTATCCAGCTGATTAATCCTGGTGTCTATAATTATTCAAATGCACAGTAAATGCATGCTGGGAAACTGAAGTTCTAAGCTGACATTTTCAGGAAATTATTGCTATTTGACTTATAACGTAGCATACAAGTATACAAGGACTTTTAGAAAATGGGAAAATGGTACAATATTGTCTCTAAGAGGACAGCAATCTACATGGCTGAAATTAAACAAGGTTTTTCCTTTTTTTTTTTTTTGGAACAAACATGGAACGCAAACTCTTATCAGGGCCTGTCAATCAATGAGCTGGCAGGCTATTGACTACTGTCCATTGTGCTGCCAAATCATGTCTTGTTACCTTTTGTTCTCTTGTCTGTAGCTGCCTTTTGTCCCTCTACAGATCTGTGCTCTGTAATTTCTGTAGGACAGACATCATCTCTCTGTTATATGCTTGTGCATGATCCAGACCCATTGACAGTCCAGTAGCATACATTAAGTAACTTTCAATATCAGGAGAGAGAGATAGAAGCCTGAACTAATACTATCTATTCTATTCATAATCTCATAATTATGAGTAGATTTAATATTTAGACTACAGATTCTCTGGGTGAATATGCAGTTGAATATAACATTTGAGAATCATATGGAAGACTCGGCAGAATTTCAAAGTGTACTTAAAAAACAAGTGACAGGATAATTCTGATATCCAGTATATGACATGCATTATATTGTTATGGTAAATCTTGTAATGCAGAGTGAATGTCCTCTACCTAGAATGACATAGAATGAAGTTGATAAGGGATTTTAGATTACAGGAACAAATATCTATGCAACATATTGATGGTTTTTTGTTTTCTTTTTCCATTAATAAAAAAATTAAAAGTAAACAGACAAATCATCAAACAGCCACCAAAAAAAAAAAAAAAAAAAAAGAAAAAGCACAAAGAAGCACCAATAGAATTACTAACGGTAAATGATATTTTATTTTTGTTTTGTAACAATATCAGGCAAATGTATATAGTTAAATTGAAAGCAATTAATTTACAGTTAGTAAAAAGAGCTATTTTTCCTGTAACATACAATTATCTTGTAGAACTCCGTCAGAAGCTATGACTGAAGGTGAAAGCATAAGTGAACATGCAGTAGGTTGACACTTCACAACTGTATTATCGGCATTTTTTTGCACTGTATGAAAGAGGACAGAAGAATGAAAAGAAACACCTGACATAGACAGTATTTCTTGTATTTACCTTTGAAGATATGTTACAGACCATTGCTTAAGACATAGCTTTTAATTAAACTGGTCACCACAACACTTGTTACAGAGCTTATTTCCTGGAGTTTAAGGTATAAATGCCAATCTTACATGTAGTGTCATAAGTGAGTAGATGATGTTATATTTTAGAAGCTGCTTCACCCATGTAAGCATATAACCAAAATAATTTTGACCCAATTGATAAATTAATTTTCAGAGAGTTATGTGGGGGGAAACTTTTAAGAAGCTTTTGGAGGAATAATACTCACTAAGCAGGTACATATTCTGTGAGGGCTGTGAATCAGTACCTTCAGTTAAATGCCACTAAGGATTTATTTACCTTTCCAGGTAGTCTTTGAGAGTATTATCAAAGTGGTGCTCAAGCAATTCTGAAGAAACATACAGGTTTCCAAAACTAAGGAGGAAGAAAACCTAAAATGGCTGAAATGCTACTGTAGAGAAGAAAACAAATCCAATTGTTGAAAAAAGTGGAGAGAGAAAAATATTTCCTGTTTCTTCCTCAAAACATATACTTGTTGACACACCTACTTAGACATTATGTTTTCACTTCTTGTAGCACCCATTTCATAACTTGCTGTTGCAGAACTATCCATGGAGCAGGAAGGTCTCTGCTGGTTCAGCAGTAGCAAAGCACAGCCCTGCTCACACACACAACAATGTGCTGCAGCTTTTTCTACTTCAGAGTAACATTTCATCTCTTTCGAAGTCATATTCCATAGGGTAAAGAAATACCACACTGAGATTGTCAGTGACAATCTTCGCTACTCAAGTAGCTCCTTTTGAACAGCCGTGACGACACCATTTTAGCTTCACAGTTGCTCTGAAGGGATAACAAATAATGACCATAAGTTGAAACAAACAAACAAACAAACAAACAACAACAAAAAAAACACATTTGGATTTCTTTGGATTCCTAGACTGAATCTTTCTTTATGTTGCATTTACAGTATAACCAGCAGCAGCATCCATTTGTTTTCAACTGATACTCAGACTCGGTTCCCTACTGTGTGAGATAAAACACAGGGAGGGAGCAATCACTCCTCTCTCTTACCTTAGGGCAGAATGGCTGATTTTGTCACAAGCTGGATCTCAGGGACAATGAAGCATGTAGCATATTTTGCTCTGCCTGTGCATGTGTGGATAAATACAGCAGAAACAGAAGATGTGATCCAAATCCCATAAAACAAACCCCTACAAGTCTTCCTGACAAAATCTTCTAATATCATGTCTAACATCATTACCTATACAAGAAAGTTCTGGTAATGGACTGATTGCAGCAGTGTTTCTTCCATTGTCTGATCTTGAAACTCAGAGCAGAAAGTCCTTGAGGGAAGGATGCAAGAACTGTTTTAACTTTCCAGCTGATCGAGAAGGGGGTGAAAAAGAATGCGGGCGCTCATTGCACTCATATGAACTCTTTGGCAACCATTGGAAGCAGCAGAAGCACTTATTGTCTCCCTAAAATTAACAGCTGGGAGTAGTGCAGCCAGAAAAGTCACACTGAATGCTGCTGTAACAGCAAAAATACAAAAGAAGTGGTTTATGAATTACCTCATGCAGACAAGGTGTATTATAGTGCAGTTAAAGTTCAACAAAATTGTTGCATATAAGTAAATTCAACAGCTTTATTACTCTATGTAACTCTATGACAATTTATCATTGTTTTTCTTCAACACCTTTTCTGGAGTTGAACAAAATACAGTGACTGCTTCCTTCTTAACCATGCTCACTAAAAAATGTCCCTCAGTACCACATCTGCAGGTTTCTTGTACACTCCCAGGGACAGTGACTCTACAACTCCCCTGGGCAGGCTGTTCCAATACCTCATCACTCTTCCTGAGGACATTTTTTGTTTCCTTAATATCCAACTTGAACTTTCCCTGACACAATTTGAGAAGACTCTCATCCTATTGCTCGTTACTTGGGAACAGTATCCTAAGGTCATAATAAGACTGTGCCCGTTGTTTGTGGAATAATGTTTGCAAAAGTTTTGCATAACTTGTTACAATTAAAACTAATTTCACAGAATCATAGAATCCTTTGAGTCAGAAAGGACTGTTAAATGCCATTTAGTCCAGCTCCCCTGCAGTGAACAAGGACATCTACAGCTCAATCAGGTTGCTCAGAGCCCCTTCCAGCATCAGCTCCTGCTACATCAAGATAAAAAAACTTGTCCATTAGACATCAATATAGGCATACAGGTCATAAAAGATATACAATCCTTGAGTTTGGTCAGTTTCTTCCACTATTATTTAGCTCCGTATTTGATGGAGAGCAGTAGTAGTACAGTATTTGCTGACACATAGAAAATAAAGTAAATATTTTGCAGAATGTGTCAGCTGCTCTAAGGTTTGTGTGTAACATGGAACTTTTATGAAGTGTTTTATTATTAAGGATTAACTATAACATTACCTTATAATAGGATCATAAATCTTTAATTATAGTTCAATAAGGTACCAACCAAAATTGCATTTGAATGAAACATTTTTATTAACTGACGTGGATAAGAAATTTCTTACAGAGGTAAAGAAATCATAATATCTCAGGGAGAATTTAAGGCATGCAAAACTTTGACTTCAGAGGTTGCCACTGTCTGCCCATTTATTAACGTGGAATTTGCCCAGTTTGCAATCCAGAGGGATCCGGACAGGTTTGAAAAGTAGAGCCACATGAACAAAATGAGGTTCAACAAAGAAAAGTGTAAGGTGCTACATCAGGGCAATCCCAGAGATGTATACAGGCTGGGAGAAGAACTCTTTGAGAACAGCCCTGCCAAGAAGGACCTAGAGGTCTCATAGATGTAAAACTTAACATGAGACAGCAGTGTGCACTTGCAGCCTGTAAGTTGAACTGTATCCTAGGTTACATCAGAAGATGGGTGGCCAGCAAGAAGAGAGAGATGATTGTCCCTCTCTACTCCAACCTAGTGAAGCCTCATCTGAAGCATTCTGTCCAGGTCTGGAGCCCACAGCACAGGAAAGATGTGTAGATTTTGAAGAGGGTCCAAAGGAGGGCCACAGAGAAGATTACAGGGCTGGAGCACCTCTCCTGTGATGATAAGAAGGAAGGAACTGGGCTTATTCAGCCTAGAAAAGAAAAGACTGCGGGGAGACCTCTTTGTCGCCTTCCAATATTTAAAGAGAGGTTATAAACATAAGGTAAATCAACTTTCTACTTGTGTAGATAGTGATAGGACAAGGGGAAATGATTTTAAACTAAAGGAGGGAAGATTTAGATTATATGTCTGGGAGAAGTTTTTTACTGAGTGAGTGGTGAGGTGCTGGAACAAGCTGTGGATGCCCTGTCCCTGAAAATGTACAAGGCCAGGTTACATGGGGCTAACTATAAATCTGCTTTGTGCCCCAATGGTGGGACTTATGATGCAGTAGTGATGGGAAGTGTTATAAGAAGCAAACTTGCTTATTACGCTGAGAAGGATACTTTGGGCATCATTCATAGATGTACTCCCCAGCACAAAGCTAGAAGCTTTTCTTCTCATTGTGCTCAGATCAGAGGGCAGTCAGGAAGACATGAGGCAGGAAACAAATCTGCTCACGAGAATAAATAGTGCATTTAGATCCTATCCAACTAATTTAGTCTTCATCATTGAGTTCTGCTGTGGTTTTCAAACAGCAGCTGACTTTTGTATAAGAATGGCTTTTGGATTATACCCATGAGTATATCATAGAATCATAGAATCACAAGGTTGGAAAGGATCTACAAGGTCATCTAAGATATCCTACCTTCTCTCTGTTTCCATTCAAGGCAAAGAGAGGCAAAGAGAAAGAGCTGTGCCAGGAAAATATTCTTTGCATCTGTGTCCTGAGTGGATGTGTACAGAAGTAACACACTGGTTGCAAGGCAAAGGAAAAATAGGGACATTATTTTCACAGTGTCTCGCTTCAATTTATAGGAGGGAGAGAAGGTTCTGTTTCATATATGTATACCCAGCATGAGATTAAGAAACAACGGTTCAAATGTTGGTCCGACCAGTTTATTACAGATCTTAACCAGGGAGATGGGGAAGGGGAGGACGGACACTACTATGAATTAGGGTAATGGGGAAGGGAAGGAGGGCGATAGAAAAGATTGAAAAGAAGAAGCAAGGAGTCTTTATAGGAAGCAAGAGGGAGATAGTCACCACCATGGATCCAGCATGGTTCGTAGCTCAGTCATTGATCTTCAGTAGTAGTGGGTCGTCGGGCATTGTTGTTCTGTTGACAACGATGGTGACCATGGCAATGGTGGCCCCTTTTCAATGGTAGTACCAACTTATTTATAAGTCCAAAGTGGTCGAGTCAGCTGTCTTTGGAGTGAAGCTCAAATCCAAAGTGGTTGAGTCAGCTCTCCTTCGAGTGGCAGCTTCTGCCTCTGGGATCTCAGCATAAACTCCTTTGTTCCCGTCTTCCAGGCCTTGCCAGCAGATAAGAGGGAGCAGGAATGCCCACCTGCATCCTGTTTTTCACAGAACACGATGGTATCATTTCCCAGTTTTCTCATACCAAGCTGGAGCTATTTAGTCAGAGGCCAGATCTTCTGCCAGTAAACACTCCTGACCACTCTCTTCCAGAGGCAAGCAGCTCTGGAGGAAGGTGCTTTCAAATGTCCACAAAGTGAAGTTGATTGTCACATAGGAGCACCCATCACTTGCCTCCTCAGTAAATTAATTAGAGTGTTATCACAAGAAATACCTCAGGAAGTAAGCTTTAACCAAAAAAAAAAAAAAAAAAAACAAAAAAAAAAAAAAAAAAAAAAAAACAAAGAAGGATTCTCACACACAGTAAATATTTTCCAGCCTACTGATGTAAAACCCAGTGCTTCCTCATAGAACTGTATGACGCAGGAAACTCACATTTGTAGATTCAATGGACAAGAAAATGTTCACAGTATTTAGGCAGTCCTTTCTGCTCTTTGTAGGCATAGAAGATCACTGGCAAGCCATGTTACCATTACTCTCAAAGATGTTCCACAGGCTGTTGATTAAAAGATAAAAATTAGGTGGCTTTGCAAGTGAATTGAATTTGTAGTCTTTGTATGTCAGTCAGTCTGAAATGTTCATATTACAAAGTTTAAGACAGGAAGAAAACTACCTCTCAAAGTTTAAGAGAGGAAGAAAACGTCTGTAGTTGCCTCTCTTGACTCTTCCTACTGTGCCTTTTTTTAAAAAAAAAAAAACATCTCTGTTTTCCTTTCAGATCTAGGTATGGCAACATAGTACTTAATGGATAAGATTGTACCACATTAGTGTTTACTAACTAACCTTAAGAAACATAGAAAGGGAAGAGACAGTATCATAGGTGTCAGCCTGGTTACATCCATACCCAAGATCTCTGACAAGTTTGCACCAAAATTCATGATGCTACATCCACATTGAGTGACCTGGTTCAAAGACAGTGTGGAAGATTACTCCTTACCTGTAATCCTCCCATTACTTGTAGATACAGCTCAGCACATATTTGACTATTATACTTGTTTCTGCTTTCAGAGATAACTTTTTCCTTTGGTCTGGAAGCAGTTGAAGCACTGGCATTGATTATCCAGTAATCTTGCAAAGAATGACTCAGAAATAATTCTTCAGCAATTTTGCTTCCCAGAACTACTGATTGTTACAGTTTATGATGAATATTTCCAAAATATGTACAGTGGCTGCATGATCTAAAAGCACAGGCAAAAAAGAACACACTTATAGAGAACAATGATACAAAGGAGGTCATATATCAGGCTTTTTCTGTTTTTATTAATTTGTACTGCCTCCATTCTGGTTGCATGTGCATATACTGAGAACCCATTTTCAATTGGAGTGCATTGTGTGTGCTGCTGGGTGTGCATTCTGGCTTAGTCCTATCCCCCAAAAATGCAATTCATGCACAGCTGGGGTTTAGATAATTCCACCATGCAGACAAATATCAATATTGCATAAAACTGAGGACAAGGGTAAAAAAAAGGTTGCCTAGAATGTATGGGAGCTGCTGAATCACAGCCTGAACTCCTGATTGATCACCTGAGACGAGCAATGAGTCAGCCAGGGCAATTCATCTGTGCTGCTGGAAGGGGTGGAGCTTGGCTCCACCTCTCCTAAGTCCCATTTAAGAGCTGACTCTCTTCTGGAGATCTCTTCCTCTGGAGTTTCATAGTGAGTCTAGGATATGGGTAAGTGTTCTATCTATTCTGTTTTGGTATAATAACTGTATAGCCGAGCTCTCTGGTATATTTCATAATTATAACATTTGTATGTTCATTGATTATACACTTGAGGTTGTCTAAAATCTCAATATAAAATAGCGCATAGTGCCACAGACCAATTAAAGCAGTTTATTCCAGACAAAAAGAATGGAGTTAGAAGATTGAAACGTAGAATTGTTAAGGTTGGAAATGACTACCGCTAAGATCATGTGGTCCAACCATCAGCCAATCCCACTATGCCTACTAATCATGTAACTCAGTGCCATATCTACACATTTCTTGAACGCTTCCAGAGATAGTGACTCCACCACCTCCCTGGGCAGCCTGTGCCAGTGCCTCACCACTCTTTCTGTTAAGAAATTTCTACTAATATCCAATCAAAACCACCCCTGCTGTAACTCAAAACCATTCCCTCTCATCCTATTGCTGTTATCTGGGAGAAGAGGTGGATCCCCACCTCACCACTACCTTCTTTCAGGTACTTCAAGAGAACAGTAAGGCCCCCCTGAGTTTCCTCTTCTCCAGACTAAACAATCCCAGTTCCTTCAGCCACTCCACGTAAGACTTATGCTCCAGACCCCTCACAGATTCACTGCCCTTCTCTGGATATGCTCTGGGGCCTCAATGTCTTTCTTGTAGTCAGAAGCCCGAAACTGAACACAGCACTCAAGGTGCTGCCTCACCAGTGCTGGATACAGGGAGACAATCACCTCCCTGCAGTATTCCTGGTACAAGCCAGGATAGCATTGACTTTCTAGGCTGCATGAGAATGCTGTTGGCTCATGTTTAGCTGACTGCTGACTAACAATTCCAGATTCTTTTTCTCCACGCAGCTTTCCAGTTACTCCACCCCAAGCCTGTAGCCTTGCATGGGGTTGTGACCAAAGTGCAGGACCTGGCACTTGGACTACTTGACGTTCATCCCTTGACCTCAGCCCATCAATACAGCATATCAAGATCCCTCTGTAAGGCCTTTCTATGCTTGGACAGATCAACACTTCCTCCTACCTTGAGGCCATCTGCAAACTTAGTGAGAAATGGTAGGTTCCATTGGGTATGGTACATTTCCATCAGTAGTAGATTTATATTTTAGTCTTACCTTAAAAAAATTTTGGTTTCACTCTGGATTTTCAGTGCTTAGCTCTCTTTAACTGCAGAATTCTTTTAATTTATCAGTGTAGTCTAATTTTTAATACCAGCATATGTTGTGCGTATATGCAATAACCTAAGTTATAACCCATCTGAATTTCTGCAATCTGTTTTCACAGCCCATCCCCTCAAGCAATACCAATTTCTGATCTTGTTTTTTCATATATAATATAGAAAAGTATAAGTAGTATCAAGTGATAAGGAAAAAAAGATCAGAAATTTTTCATTTTTCTTTTCCTAATATGCTGCTATTTTATTAGATTAAGTTCATGAGTGGATGTCACAAATAATGTGTTTTAAGTTTTTTTTAAAGTATTCATGTAACAAACTTGAAGTTAACACTTTTTCATACCAACTCTTTTTACCAGAATAAATAATTAAATATATATTTTCTTTGCACAGACTGTCTTCCTGACAGATTTTTCTAAAGAACAAATATTTTTGAAAAAGGAAAGATTATTTTTTTTCCCTAGACTCCTTTCTTAATGTACTGTATAATGTTAAAGGAACTGAGAGGGCATTTCTCACTCCATTTCCTCCAGCAATAATTTACTTCTGGATTGTAGATGCATATGAACTATAACATAGGGAGAAAAAGTGGCATTTCTCATGATATTGATATTATTCGGTACTCACTTACTTTAAGCCTAGTAGAACACATGCCATTTATATTTTAATTAAGAAATATGAAAGGGTTATATTTCTGGGTATATTTACTTGTTATTTTGTTCACAGGGTCTTGTACTGAAGTGAGAAAAACGTGGTCTGTGTACAATATATATTTGCAAAGTCAGCAACAAAGTAAAACAGTGATAGTTCTTCACTGGCAGCAAGCATCTGGCACATTGACCTCACAGACTAACAGAAAATCTGCACATAAAACATTCATTCAGCTCATTCTGGGGAAAAAGTCAGAAAAGTTTGTGCTTACCACACAAAACTGCCCTGCATGCATGCAGATGCTGGAGATGACATTTCCCTGGCAGCACCTGTAGCCCATTCCCCGCTGGGAGGGCAGGATACCTGTCCCCAGGGCTGCACTGGGTGCTGTGTGCCCCTTGCTGATGGACAGAGGTGAGCTTTTCCCCCATCAGGGACAGAGACTTTACAGTCCTGCCATCACAAAGCATTTTTCATTTCATTTTTTCCCTCCATTGTCAACCCATTCTGCTGCCTCCCTCCCTGTCAGTGTTTATGTAAGTATCTGAGGTAGAAAGCTGAAGCAGAGTGATGCCTGTGTGCTCCCAGGAAAACTCACCTGTACCTGAATACTGAGATGAAATTCAGCACACAAAAGTCAAAATATAAGCTCTAGGCAATGGCTTGTACTGAAAAGTGCTTGTGGCAAAGATATTACTGTGTTTTATGGAGGACAGAAACTGTTTTAAAGCTACCCATAGCCTGGGATTCCACAACAGCCCCTTCATTCTTTGGAATTCTTGACATTCATTCTCATCCAGCCCTCTATACCAGGGTTACAACTTCATTTTTCAGCGGTTTCCACTCATGATATCACTAATAAAATTTCTGTGTCCTTCATAGAAAAAATGAGCTGAAGTTTTTTGTGAATGTTTTGGGCTTTATGGCTTTTTTTCAGGCTCTCCTTCCTCCAGGGTATTGTGCTACTTTATCAGGAGGATATAGAGCTCTTATTTTAGGTCCAGCCTTGGGAAGGTGCCTTTCTTTTTCAAAGCAACTCCTTTCCATGATGCTCAGCTGTAGGAATCATAGCAGCTATTACCCAGCCCTTACTTTTATGTGAGAGCTCATGTTCTAATGGGAAAGTAACTTCTGCTCTTCCCACAAGTGGGTGTTCAGAGCACTGCTGGAAGCGAGCATGACATCTCAGCAGTTCAGTCCTAATGAGGAAGAGCCATCAAATTTCCTTCTCATTTGAACTCATTTTTCATCTGCTTGTTTGGAGGGAAAAAATCTAGCTGTTCTACCTCCCTTCAAAGCTGAGAAATTCCCTACATGGCATTCCTTTTGGAGTATTAAATCTTAATAGTAGCAGCTTAGTAGAGAGTAGAAAAGTGGAAGTTGTGTGATTTAAAGATTGTTTGTGCTTCTAATTCAATAGCAGCAAGTATCCAAAGCTAGAGATTGGCACAACAATGTAATGAAAAAAAAAAAAAAAAGCAAATCTCGTAAAGAGACACTATTTCATTATTTTGGCATCAAACAGAGTTGTCCTGGCAGTGCTGATCAGATACTGATCTTAAGGAGCAAAGTCAAATGAAGACAGCATGAAATAATACCCACTATCACATCTACTTGAGTCACAGTCTCACTACAGTTTTCAAGCTAAGTCAGGCATTATCTTGTTAGCAGCTCAGTAGGAAAGCTGGTGAGAGAAATCCCTCACGTGTGAAGGAAGAGATGTTTATCGATGAATGACCAGTGTATCCATTCCTCACTCTACGCAACCACAGTCAGTACTGGACCTTCCTCCTCTGCTCTGCTTGTGGCATCTGGGCTGCTAGAGGGTGAGGTGCCAATGGAATCCTGGCCCCTGACACTTATTAAACATCCCTCAGCAGATCTCACCCTAAAGGCTTGTTAAGTAGCGATGCCCTGCTCATACTTCTGATTGTGAAATTAAATTTTCCCTGCCTACATGCACTTTGTAGTTCAATTATTTTACATCTTTCTTACCCTTCTTCTCTTAATGCACATAAACTCTTGAAATGGTGTTCAGAATTTTTTTACTCTCATATGTATGTCTGCTCCAGATACAGCCGCATTTGAACTGTGATAACTTTGCCCCAAATAACATTTGTATAGCCATCCCAGAAAACTGGGAACTGATGCCTAGATCAGTTTTCTTGGTGATATAACAGTTCATCATACATCTTTACATTTGTCCTTTGCCATACTTTAAAGTAAATATCCCTGCATTTTTAATGCATATGGAAATACATAAAAGTGTGGACATTGCCCTCAGCAGAGAAGATCTGGAGAAATGGAGGAGACTTAGGTTAGATACTAGAGGAAGTTTTTCACATGGAGGGTGGTGACGCACTGGAACTGATTGCCAAGAATTGCCAAGGTGGATGCCCCATCCCCGGAGGCATTCAAGGCCAGGCTGGATGTGGCTCTGGGCAGCCCGGTCTGCTGGTTGGCAACCCTGCATATAGCAGGGGGGTTGAAACTAGATGATCATTGTGGTCCTTATCAACCCAGGCCGTTCTATGATTCTATGATGATTCAGAGAGGGCAGAAAACCACTAGGATGAGAGGATTTGCAACCCTTGAAGATTTGTTTGTTCTGAGACACAGTACCACTTTTCCCTGCCATAGCTCTTAGCCATTTCCTTCTACTACTCCAAAAATAAGTTATTCCATTAACTTAGGTCATCAGCACTAACTAGAAACATGAACATACGTTTCCAACAGCCAAATAAAATTTTGCCCATCAAATGAGAATACTGAACAGAAAGATTAGATGCAAGGTATATTGAGCAGGCTGTTGCACTGATAATTTTTCCATTTATTGGAAATGTTAGAAGGAAGAAAAAATAAAAAATGTTGTACCTAAGCCTGTTGATGAGATCTGTACCTAGGGAATATTGACTCAGCACTGCTAACCCAGACAAAGAGAGGGGAGGGGAGTTTCTTGCATTTACAGTTGCTGTGATAAGTGATAAGGTGAAAATGTACTTCTCGATGATGATGTACTCCAAACACAAACACTGAATCAATCCCGAAGGCTGCTGTTTTCAACTAGAAAAGTCCACAGCAGGAGTATTTGGGTAATAAGTTGTTTGTCCACTTAGTTTTTAACTCATACACTATGGGAATATGTTACTTCACTGCTTTTTACCAAAGCATTGAGAGAGAACTTTTGGACATCAGTGTTTAAGTTGACTTGTAAGGATAGCTCAGGTGCTGCAGTGATTACCACTACTGGGAATCTAAATGGGGTACAGATGCTGAATTTTAACATAGCCATACAGTGAGACCTTTTTAGCACAACACCTCAACTCACAAAGCATCAGAGCTGATGGCGTGGAAAGTCTGCAGCTGCCTGGCAACAGTGAGGGGGTCTGGAGACTTTCCTTTGTTCTCTTGGTAAGTGTAGAGAGGGGAGATGACAGAGGAGGGAAAAGGGAGAGGTGTAATGAGGGGTAGAGAAGGAGAATAGATATCAGAAGAGGAGCAAATACTGTGTTTGCTTTGATATCTGAAAGACCTTTTGCTGCATTACAGAGTAATATATAAAGTTAACCACTTTCATAATTAAATACAAGGTAGAACTTAGAAAATAACATGTATTATCATATCTGAAATAGTGTTCAAATCCAAGCTCTTTTTCAATACAGATTCAGCACAAAATTGGGTGCAATGAGAGTGCTTTTGTATCTACATATTTGGATTTGATGAAATTATTGAAAAGTAATGTTTCATTTAATGTAGTTAGTGCTTCCTTTTTTGCCCCATTCTCCCCTCACCTGGCAGAATTAAGAAGGAAAAGACTTTGAATGAAAATATCAGCATTCTCCTAAGATCTCTAAACATTTAGCCCTGCTTTTAGCAATACCTTTCTGTCTGCTATATCTGGATAGAGACCATGAGTTAGAATGGGAAGAAGGGCAGCACCACTGATCTTTCTTCTGTTCAGAGTCAAATAAAGATCTATTTCAGTTCCTCCCTCTCAGGGGGAACTGCTCATAAGTAGAAGGGAGTCTGTTTTTCCTGTTGTCTTACACCACTGCAGTCATTCACCTTTGGGGATGCTTTGTGTAAAGCATTAAATTACCTTAATGCGCTTTATATCCACGCTGGTGCTGTTAATGACTGCCACCAGTGACTGATTATGACACTGCATTCATACTCCATCTCTTGCTGCCCCTTATGTTTTTCAGTCTCATACCATTACTGTCAACATTTACATGCTGAAGACAGCTCTTCAAGACACTCTGGAGGCCTGGCAGTGCAAGTGTTAGCAGGAAGCAGCATGAGGATTTGTGGTTTAGGGCATAAATACATAGTGTTTAAGCCATACTGCCACCCTTATTTCTGCAGACACTAATAAAGAAGTAAGTGTGGACATAAAAAATGCTGATTATTTCTGTGCTCCTCTATGAAAGAGAACGCTGCATAATGTTGCCCCAACCATCTGTGCAAAATGGCTAGTCACTTGGGAAATTCTCCCATAGTCACATTTCACACACGCTTTTTCTGCTATACAAAACCTAATTTTCCTTAATGTCACTCTGCTAGTATGTTATCACCTACTTCTCTGCTCTTTTGCACTGCTCAAATGATGAGAGAAAGGCAAGTAGCAGGGAATTAGGTATCTGGGAGAGTTCTGTGAGTTGATGGCTGGTGTCTTAATCATCATGATGGTCTGCTCTTCTGCTTTCTAGTAAAAATGAAATCCAAGTAAACAGAAAGGGGTGTTGTTGCTTTTTGTTTTATTTGAGTATATATTTTGTAACATTGTAGGCTTTGCTCTAAACATTTACTAAGGTCACTGCTACAGAGAGGCTCTGTTGAGTCCTCTTTCATTTGATTCCGGATGAAATGTGACAGGGAGTTAAAGAAACTGCACCCAGGACTTTTCAAAGTGGTGTGCCTACAACTGTAATGCAGTCAGTGCTTCACCTGCTGAGATATTTGTTTGGCTCAGCAAATCCAAGTACCTCATAGTTCAGCTGCATTGCTCCTACTCTTGCTCTGGTCCCATCTGCATGGTCAGCAGAGTACTGGAAGATCCATGCCCTTGGAGCAGTTCAAATCCTGTCATTCCTTTATCAACACACATGGAGCATCTCCTATCATTTCCTGAGTCAGTGCTCTGATAACTGCAGTTTAATGTTTGCATGTCTGTATCATCTTAGATTTTAAAAAAACATTTTATATGACTGAATTTGTAATATCTCAATTACTATGTGCTGTGCTCAGTCTTTTCATTCTGTAGCTTGTATTAATAGCAGGAGTTGCTGTGACTCAGGTGCGAGACTTGCACTTGGCTTTGTTGAACCTCATGAGGTGCTCCTGGGTGCACTGCTCAAGTCTGTCTAGGTCTCTATGGATGGCATCCCATCCCTCAGGCATGTCAACCGCACCACAGCTTGCTGTCACCTGCAAACTTGCCAAGAGTGAACTCAATCCCACAGACAATGTAACTGATGAAAATATTAAAGAGCACTGGTTCGTCTACTGACCCCTATGGGGCACCACTCATCATTGATCTCTATCTGGACATCAAATTATTGATGATTATTGATTACCGAGTCCATCCATTGTATCTGTATCTTTACAATTTGGAGAGAAGGATGCTGTGGCGGACCATGTCCAAAGCCTCACTGAAGTCCAGATAGATGTCAGTGGCTGTTCCCTTGTCCACTGATGCAGTTATGCCACCATGGAAAGCCACCAGCATGATCAGTAAGGACTTGCCCTTGCTGAAGACATGATCATTATCTGGTATCACCTCCACCTCTTGCATGTGCACTGGTATAGCTTCTAGCAGGATCTACTCCATGATCTTCCTCATCAGAGAGGAGAGGCTGACAGGTCATTAATTCCCTGAGTCTTCCTTTCTACCCTTCTTAAAAATATGCCCACTTTTCCAAGGAAACCACCACATGACCTGATAAGCTAAATAGGTCAAACTTTAATTTTGTTTCAGATGCTCTTCCTGCACTCTCTGCAATGTTTCTTGTTCAGCCATCACAGTGCCGTCCTTGCATGTCTCCTCTCACATCCACAGGAAGCAGGGATGGAGCCTCATTCTTGATCTGCTTTGCCAAAGGCAGTGCACAAAACTACTTTTTCTATCAAAAATCATGTGCACTCATTTAAATCAAGGGCAGAAAACAATCTTGATCTTCTGGTAGGTTACAAAATTCATGTTTTGGTTTTTCAGGATAGCCAGCACTGGAAAATCAGACTTAAAGAGTACAGTTCTGCAGCTCTGATATGGGCAAGGGTAGGAAGATTGTGCTTAGAGGTCTGCCACAGATTTGTACAGAGCACTTCAATGCCAGTTAAAGGTGGTTCTCAAAGCATTCACAGCAGAGGCAGTCTTAAGCTGCAAACCATCAAATCAAGTTCTGGAATACCCAGGGCACAGTTTAGGATGGTTTATGTAGGCATTTGCAGCTATTCTTCAAAGCTCTGGAATTTAAGGAGATCCTAAAATCCAGATCTAAGGTTTGGACTCAGGTTTAACTCGAGTTTGCACAAAGCTGTGAATAATAGTGTCTTCTCCCAGCCTCCTCCCAAATTTCTGCACATTTTCTTTTGCTTTGACTAGCAAGTTGCTTCCATGAAAACAAGCTGTTCACTGAAAAATACCTACAGTGGAAACATAGCACACTTTTATTGCTCTAAGAATTTATGACATTCTTGTATAACTATGCAATTAATATCGCTAATGATATTAAACCAGAGAACAAGTAAAAAACCTTTTTCTCTTAGCTCTTACTCTGACTTTCATTAGTTTCATATGAAGATCATACTGTAGGGTAAATAAAGCATTACTATACTTGCAGTGGTGATGGGGCCTTTGGCATTACCCATGAGACGGTGTCTATGTCCTGGCTACTAATTACTCCGTCTTTCATCCCAGGCTGCCTCCCAAGTGCCACACAAGCAGACATCACTGTTGTTTGGGGTTGGTTTTGTTTTACTGGCGTTTTTTTTTTTTTTTTTTTTTTTTTTTTTTAAATCATCTGAATATCCCCATCCTGAAGTAGATATAACACGGGGAAAATCCAACGTGTCCACTACCTGACCCTTTTGGACATAATGTTTGATAATTCCCTCTTTCTGTCTGGGAAATGTTTGAGATGGAAAATCTCTGTAAATGTACCAACAATATGATAATTCTACAAATGTGATTCTCTTCAAAATGGCTTACAATGCACTAAATTAATTTCTGGTCAAATGCCTGACTGACAGCAAAATAAACACCCTTTAAAATGGTATAGGTGAATGATGAGAAAATTATTAAAATCATAAAATAAAATTGATCCTGTGAAAAGCAACAAGGTCAAATAGCACAAACACTGATTCCCAGATAAATGCTGATTTCGATCTTTGGAAGCCCTGAATGTGTTGCTGCCTGCTGAATCTCTGCTGCTCACCTCCCTGGGCTGTTTGCACATGGCAGATGTGGAAGGGGAGTTTTGATGGTAATGCTGATGAACTGATAGGCTTCAACCACAAGTGTTGGCCTGTGGGGACATGTGGGGTAGTGACACACTGGGATGAGTGAAATATAGAAACATGTCCCTGTGGTTATCTCCAGCAGGGAGATAGGCTTAGCAGGCAAAAATCAGCAGCTAAATTATCTTCTAGTTCATTTGACAATAAATTAATGGCAAATATTTTAAAACGTGGAAATTAAACAAAAGTGTCTTGATTTGGGAGCATTTTCCTTTAGGAGAACATTGGCATGGAATTTGCTAAAAAGAGTATTTCATACGTTATTTCCCTTGCGTCTTCTAATTAATTTTGCAAATTCTCTGAGATCTGCTTTCACCTTTGAGAAAATTCATTTCTTCTGATTTGTATCAACTGCTCATTTACCACTTCTTCTTGAGATTTCTCACTGCTGATTCATGAATCCATTAAAAGGCTTTCCTTTGAACAGTGCCCCCCACCACTGTGTCAATTATTTCCCTGTGTTAGCTCTGGCACATAGGACTTCTGACTCTCCTGAGCAATTAAACTGACAGTTATCAATAGCAAACACCATGTGCTATCACAAAACGCTGCTGAGTTGGGAGCCATAAGGCAATGAGTTTTACAAAACAGTTAAGGAAAATGTGATTGTAAAGTGGTTAGCCCACCTGACTTCTTTGAACCTTCAGCAGACAACATGCTTGGGCAATGGAAAGCTCAATCTCCTGACCTTCCAATGTTCCGAGCCCCACAGAGAAGGAGTAATGCATGCATACATATGGAGGTATATGCATATGTTTAGCCTATACTATCAGTACCAGTCTGTATGACTGGGTTTCTTTAATTATGTGGATCAGTAGATGAGAATAGGAGTCCTTTAATTCAAATTCAGACAAGTAGCTGAAGAACCTCTATTACAAAAGCAGGCAGAGAGACCTGAGTGTGTTCAACATGCAGAAGAGAATGCTCAGGGAAGACCTCATTGTGGCTTTCCAGTACTTAAAGAGAGCTTATAAACAGGATCAACTTTTTACACAGTTAGGTAATGACAGGACAAAGGAGAAAGGTTCTAAACTACAAGAGGGGAGCTTTAGATTAGCTGTCACAGGAAAAATATTTACTGAGGGGGGGGTGAGGTACTTAAACACACTGCCAAGAGAGGTTGTGGATGGTAGTTAGGTTGGAACTAGATGCTCTTTGAGGTCTCTTCCAATCCAAATCCTTATGCAGAATGATGTTTGTGCTCCATTTCACTTGAGCGAGCTTACTTGTTTTAGACAGAGTCCTCACTGCTATGCCTATTCTGAGTTTTTATTTGTATAAGAAAATGACCAGGTTTGGAAATGTTGCTAAATAATTTCTACCAGATGTGTTTCCTAGTTCCTTTGTCAGTGCCTGCACCCACAAGCACAAATATATTTATTTGCCTGTATCAAACAATGGTAACACATCACTTTATGTGCCTAATATTCAGGAGCTGGTCTCACGAGGTTTCCCATGTTACTGTGAATGTATAGACATTGCTTAGCTCTTCTTTGAAACATCTCTCTTTCCTCCCTCTTCCTCCCAGCCCAGTGTGACTTCTGTGAAATCAGACAGCTTACTGTTGGTCACCAGAATTTGTTCCTGGGCTTAGCAGAGTATATGATGCAATGAAAAAGGGAATCTGCCCCATAGAACAGTGAACTCAGTAAGAAACCATATCGAGAAATTGCATCTGAATTGCTGTTTTTTGTGTGCCACATCACCATCTAAAGTAGACTACATCATTTTGTATCTTTTATTTGACAGAAAAATCTTGTGTTGTGTAGTATAAAGTTATGTCATCGCCAAATAAAAAGCCTTGGTACCCTTAGTGATTGTTCTCTAATGTCTATCCCTCTGAAGAATGGTTATTTCTCTGATTCAGTGCCAGCACTCATGATGTCAGTTAACAGAGACATGTACTGAGTATCTGAGACCAACCCAGAATTCTGAAATTGTCCACGTCCTCAAAATTTAATCTGAGTTGGAGCTAAAGAATATCTGAAGGCTAATGTAGCCTGTATATGGTACATACAAGGAATATATGCTTTGGCAATTGTTATACATAAGCTCTGTGGAATTGCGGTATTCTTGCATTTTACATTAATACCAGTTAATAGGGAATTAGTGCCACCTAATGTAAAATTGTTATCCAAGTGTCTCCATGTATAAGGAAAGTCTTTCTCATTCTCTTCTTCATTTGCAATAAGCATTTGCGAAATAAAAATAGCCTTGAATTATGGAGCTGTTAAATATTATATAATCCTATAATATTAAATATTGTTTATTTGTATTACATAAACTTTACCTTTGATTAGCAGCACATAATCTGTTCTATTCTAACAGAGAAATTGGCCTTTTTGTGGCGCTCTAAAGGATTAATTGTGGTAATGAAATACTTCCCTGTCACACTCCTATGTAAACTATAATTATTTTGGCTCCAGTTCTGCAAATGTTCATGCAAGCTCTTAATTGTACTCAGGTGAGGAGAATTAATGCATCTATAAATGTTAATGTGAACAGAAGCAACGTCCTACGTGTAGCTTTTACTTTTACTAAAGGTAAAGTCCAAATTCCAAAGATCACTCCATCCCTCTGGATAGTCTATAGGAAAAAAAATAATCCTTTAATAAGGATTAGTGAGAGCAAAGATAAATATGAAGAAGTGCTCTGGTTCCCCAAGAATTACCTATCCTATATCTTCTATCAGAATCCAATTTGCTAAAAATAAAGAATACTTTAGAAAAGAAAGAGCAAAGAAGGAGGAATCTTAATTAAAAAAAAAAAAAAAGTTGCAATTTCACTCAGCATCCCTTTCACCCTACCACATATCAGCCCTCGGGTGAGCTGCCTGCAAGCCTTCCTCACCTGCTTGCCTCTTAGGTTTGCAGTGCACAGTAATGCCTGAGTGCTGAACCTCTCACCTGACAGGGACACTAAGGGAAGTGCTTCCAGTTGCTGCAGGGATGGAAAAAACACTCTTCAGTATCCAGATTAAATGTCTGGAAGTGCTGGGAAGACAAAATGCATGCAACTCTACAGCTTTTGCTTGTAGCAAAGATATAATTGAGATGAGGATGAGTTTCTTTGCTGAAACATAGTCACATGAGTCATCCTGACCCAAAGACAATTTGGCATTAATGCAGTGACCCAGGCTACATATTCCAGTATTTAGAGTGATCCAACTAAGATGGAACTTATTTTTGGATGAGCCCAAGTCAGAATGAAAAGTCTAGCTAAAAGTTTTGCTGAGAAAGCTTTGTTTTATCTTTTCATTTCATTTTAATGCCAGCATATGCTGAGGCACTATTATTACGTTTGATATTTTAGAAAGGATGCAGCTGAGCCAAGATTACTTTAGATATTGCCACTGTAAATCAGAATAAGCTTTTAAATGTTTGAACTGGAATACATCTGTCTATTGAGAAGGAGAGGTGGTTACTAACAAATTCTTCCATTTACTTTTTAAAAAAAAACACCATGCAAATCAGTGCCTGACACCTTGGTAACAGTCAGAAAGAGCTATTAGTAAATGACATTACTGGAGCTTTTTAAAATGTTTGACTCATAATCCTGTAACCACTTCCCGGTGGGTGGAAATACAACTACATTGAGTTTGTTGTGTAATTGATAGGGTAACATAGGTGAGATGAGGAAAATGCGATCATTCTGTTTTTCTGCTATATTCAGTAATTTTGGTGCAGGTCTGATACGAAAACTGGCTTTTAATGAATAGAAGCTATGAGAGGGTTAAGGACAAAGGATGATTATTTATAACATGAATATGTTGCGAGCCAGTATTCGGTTGCACAAAACGTTTGTAATAAGATAGTTCATATTTCTTAGAAGGAAATTTGAAATTTATACAAGTATTAAATCAATTAAGTACTTAAAAAAAAAAACAGCCAGCCAACCAAACATCTACCCACAATTTGGTTCAGTGAACATGACTTTGCAAATCCTTGGAAAGAAAACCGTTACTCTAAAACTCTAAAACTCTGAATGTTTTGAGAGTTTTTTAAATGAATTTCAGCACAATCCAAATGCTTAAACTGAAATACAATGCTTAGCTTTGCTAGATGAGATGTTTTGACTCTAATGAAATGAATAGTGCTAAAGAAATTTTAATAGATCAACTACACATGTTTCCCTTCTCAATGAAATAATTTTAAAATTGCACTATCTTCAAGTGTTAGTACATAATAGAAAACGCAAAATCTAATTGTAGGAGTAATTATTTGTGCTATGCACTCCTTCCCTCTTATATTGCAACTTTTATTTAACCCATATTTTTGTCCTCACAATGTGAATGACAAAAAAATATTTGTACATACCTTTATAACAGGTTATGTATTTAAAGCACAGATTGTCAGAAATATTACTCATTCTGATCACAGAATATGTGTTCTGGAAGAAATGCACAAAGTTGTATGATCTGGCCTCTGAGAGATGATTATGAGTTTAGTAGTGAATGGTTTACCTGTTTCAGTTAGCCTTTGATGGACATAAATGGAAAGCTGAGGTGCCTCTGACTGCTGAGCTGTGCTCAAGTGTATAGTTGAAACTATCTTCCAGATGTTAAATGATGACTTACTTTTCAATAATTTTTGTCACTTAATCTTTCTGAAACACCTGTGCACCAGTGGGGAGGACTGCACAAGAAGTTCCTGGGCCCAGCATGGCCTTACCAGACAGCCTGGCTCCTTGCCCTTATTTCCTTGCCTTATCCAGTTTTAACTACAGATGATGCTATTTCTCCTGTCAGCATGCAAAGAAGATATCCTGCTGGACTGAGGAAAGGATAGGGCATACAGCGTCTTCACACAGAAAGCCAGAGAAACACAGCCCTTGCACTAGTCTATGTGTAAACAATTTGCCAGTATAAGCACCCCATTCCAAATAATGGACAGCAATGAACCTTTTGCAAACACTTTGCACTTGTGAATTTAGCCTCCATGTTTCTTAACCCTATGCACAAACTACTCTTCTCACCATGCTCTCCTCAAGATTGCCAAGGTTTCATGGGCATTTGAAAGCATTTTCATAGAATCACTAAATATCCCTAGCTAGAAGGGTCCCACAAGAATGGTCTAACTTCAGGCTCCACACAGGACCATCCAAAATGCAAACTATACATCTGAGAGAACTGTCCAAAGGCTCCTTGAACTCTGGCAGCTCAGGGCCATGCCCACTGCCCTGGAGAGCCTATTCCATGGTCCTACAAGCCTCTGGTGAAGAATATTTTCATATCACCAGAGAGTAGATCTCAGTGCTGCCCCTCTGCTGCCCTCATGATAGGCTGCAGGCCACCATAGGACCTCCCTTCAGCTCCTCTGCTCTGGGCTGAACAAATCAAGGGATCTCAGCTGCTCCTCATATGTCTTACACTCCAGACCTTTCCCCATCTTTGCAGCTCTTCTTTGGACTCTTTCTAATTGTTTTGTCCTTTTTATATCATGGTACTCAAAGCTGCTCACTCTTCAGGTGAGGCTGCACTTGTGTAAAACCCTCACTCATCTGACAGTGCCAGACCTCATGCACCCCAGCACATTTTATGTAAAAGCAGATGGCTTCACTGAAATTGAAGGCAAAAGAACCCCACATCATACTGCTATTTGTCTTGTCAAACAAGTGTCATCTGGTCCCTCCTCCATGTCAAATATGCTGGGTAGCAGCAGCTGGTGAGGCGCTCAATCTTACCAAAAGTTTTTGAGGACAGTGTTACAAGATGCAGTTTTAGGAGAAAGGTATCACTGGATATACGGACTGTTCAAATTGGGCAGAAGATCATTCAGCTGTATTTTTGTCAGGGAAGAGAATTGGATTTGAATATAAAAGCAATTTTGCATGTACCTTTAAACTTTCTAGTATGGATTATGGCAGTTCTTGTGTTGTGTAAGCCAGTTAAGGCAGTGAGATAATAATACATACAAAATGAGTGTAAATTGAGGTTGAAACTCTATTAGTGTCAAAGGGTGTTCAAAGGGTGAGTGTTGGGGTCCCACACAGCACCTCTGCTTGGTCAGATGGTGCGGATTACTGTAGCTGAATGGACAGAAAAGTGAGCAGAAATCACCTCACTTAAAAACCTCAAAAAAGAGGGTGTTTGGCCAAAACTGATGGAGTAGCTGAGGAAGACAAACATTAGCTAAATTAAACATTAGCTCGGGAATTACAAGAAGACTTTAGAAAAAGGAAGATCTTGCTTGGTAGGAGTAATAAAGCAGCATGAAATGTGTGTGAGTCTGGTGCCCGAGGAGCAGCTTCCTGGGGATAGGCAAAGGGTGTGGAATGCTTGTCAGTGTCTGCTAATATTTTGTAAATTTCTACTATTGTGATGGATCTCTCCTGTTGGTATCAATCCTGAATATGTAGGTCACAGATTGCCAGTTATTTATGTGATGTCAATAAACCAATAATTCATTAGATCTCAATTTGATTGAAACCACGTAATAGTAGGAGATTTTCTTCATATCAACCATATATTGCAGTGAGGTGTTCTGGGCTTTGGTAACTGCTGCTTCTGTCCACAAAAGAGTTTCTTTTCTTTCCCACATCCTCCCTAACTTTTCACACTTTGAATTTCTGCATTAGCAATGCATACGTCAGAAAATTAGCTGATTGATTTTATGTGAGCCGGGAGCTTATATATTTTTTCCTCCATCATTCTGTGAGCGAATTAAACGCAATGATAAGAAATAGCCGAATAGCCTTCACACTAAGGCCATTTATCAGATTTACCAGATCCTATAAAAAGAAAACAAGACTTGGCAACATGCTGAGTACTGGAATGTGAAAATAAATAAACAAACCAAAAAAAATCCACTGATGAATACCCAGGAGTAAAGATTTCTCCATGACACTGTATCCTTAGTACGGTTAAATTCATTTAGCACACTGAGACACCTGTGACTTCCAAGGTGAAATAACAGGACAAAACCCCTTTCTAGAGGAATTTATTTTTAAGTCTCAGGGTCTCTACTACATTTTAGAGATCAGTGAGAGAGTGCAAAACGTCACTGCAGTTTTGCTTGCCTGTGATCTCTTGTTGCTGCAAGAACAATAAATGCCTTTTTCCAAGAAAGCTGGTTTGTTTTCTAAACCATTTATTTGAACCATCTTCCATTAAAAAGAAAAGGACATTTTACTGTATCAGATATACCAGAAGATTCGTATTAAGCTATGAAATAGTTCTTTTCCATGCTGTCATGATCAAATTGTGTACAATGAGTGAAACTGGTGAACATCAATCATCACATCAACAGTGCAAGGCTTACTGCATCACTCACATTCCAATTACACTTTCAGCGCAGTCCACTGGCATTAGGAAGGCCCATTTGCCTGCAGATACACTGCACACAGTATGATCCACTTGTCCTAGATGGTGAGCTTTATCTGAGGTTTCTAATCTTGCCCTTTCCTCTCAGCCAAAAGCTTCACAAAAAAAATTTCTTGAGATTTTTGTGGAATTTTATGTATCTGAAGAAAAACCTGTCAGAAAAGTCCGTATAATCTAATCTCTGTGTTTCTGGCATTTTCAAAATCCTTATTTCTGGACCACCACAATGTATTATTTCAGATACGTGTTCAAAATAAGGAGAATTTTCATGCAGTGTATGCAGGTTCTTTTATTAAGGGGTGTTGCCTTTGCAGGAAAAAGACCTCCACTTCTATACTGAGCAATTATAAAAGTAGATGGTATCATTAGAGGTGAGAAATGCCAGAACTTCAAAGTTCAAGAAGAAAAATAACAAAAATACAATTTGAATTGTTTACTGTAGTTAGAATACTGTCACTCCACACAACAGCACTGTGAATGAGTGATGCTGATCCCCTCTATGTATCTTCTGCTGATGGGTTCTGCTGAAAACTGACCAACTGAGGTACAGGCAGACATGGTGATTTGGTGACCTTTCAATTGTAAGTGAGAGGATCCCACTTATTCTAGAAGGATTACAGTGATATGTTTCCCTTCTCAAATGTCCTCTCATATTAATCCTGAGACGTCATCCTGTTCTCCAGTCCTGAATGATACTTTTGTATGTATTTTATTGTCCTATTTATATAGCATAATGTAGCAAGAGCTGATAGGGTCTGCATTGTCAATTGTACATTTGTCTATTTTTAAATGAATACACCAAATCAACAAAAAGAAAAATAAAATCACATCTGAGTCAGAATTGTCATTGTTTTGGACTTTCTGTCTGCTAAAACAATGCTGCAGCTTTTGCATATAGATGCCCATTCATTTAGAAATTATTTAAAAACAAACATATAGGCCATGAGCTACGAATATGAACAATATTGTGTATACATTTCCTCGCCTTGATGCCATTTCTTCATTTCATTGCAAAGCTGGATAGCTTTCTTTTCTTCTGGTGTTGATTTTTATTTCAGAAGAATCTGACAGAAAGTATATTATATGTTTTCTGACTGCAGTAAAATCAAGTCAGATACTTGATTGCAGTATGAACTTACTACTGTATATTATGAATTAAGTAGAAAGCTGATTGTAGCAGATTTATTTGTCAGAGATATATCTTTAAAGATATACCTCACAGTGTGATTCATTTTCAATGAAATTAGTTATTTTTTCTCCACACTGTAATTTTTTCAGGGAGATATCTAACGTAGTTTGAATGCAAATTCAACCCTAGGGAAATAAAACACATAGGAGAACCAGTGTAGTCATATTCCATTTCCATTAATTCTTTCTTTGTTAACCTCAAATTTGTTTCAGTCTGTATCAGATACCAATGCTGTCATTCTTACACTTCATTATGCCTTTCAATATGTTTCTTTCCTGGAATTGAATTATGTTTCTTGTTGGAAAAAATATTTGTAGCAGTTCTATTTATTTGGATGTTGTGACCATGGCATACCAGACCCAGCTCACGTTCATGTGTTGAACAAAACAGGTGCTGAGAACATCATCACTGATTTTACAGAATCAGGGAATCATTGGATGACTTGGATTGAAAGGGACCTCAAAGATCATATCATTCTAACCCCTCCTGCCTCAGGCAAGGTTGCCAACAGCTAGATCAAGTATTAGGTCAGATTGCCCAGAGCCCCATCCAACCTGGCTTAAAACACCTCCAGGGATGGGGCATCCACAATCTCTATGGGTAACTTGTTACAGAACCTTACCACCTGCTCAGTAAAAACTGTCCCCCTGACATTTAATCTAAATCTTCCCTCCTTTAGCTTAAAATCATTTCCCCTTGTCCTGTCACTATCTACCCAAGAAAAAGTTGTTTTCCCTCCTCTTTATAATCTCTTTTTAAATATTGGAAGGGCACAAAGAGGTCTCTCTGCAGCCTTGTCTTCTCCAGTCTGAACAAGTCCAGTTCTTTCAGCTTGTCTTTGTAGAAGAAGTACTTTGGCCCTCCGATCATCTTCGTAACCCTCCTCTGGATCTTTTCCCAAAGCTTCACATATTTCCTGTGTTGGGTCCCCAGACCCAAACAGAGTACTTCAGATGGGGCTTCACAAGGTCCGAATAGAGAGGGACAATCACCTCTCTCTCCATGCTGGCCACCCCTCTTCTGATGCAGCCTAGGATACTGTTGGCCTTCTTGGCTGCAAGCACACAATGCAGTCTCATATTCAGTTTCTCATCTATGAAGTCCCCTATGTCCTTCTCAGAAGGGCTATTCTCAGATAGTTCTCTCAGCATACATACATATCTGTGATTATTCCTACCCCAATGCAAAACCTTGGACTTTGCTTTGTTGGACCTCATTATGTTCACGTTTCTAGTTCTAGTTCTAGTTTATCTAGTCTAGTTCACATTTCTTTTCTAGTTTATCAAGGCCCCCATGGATGGCACTCCTTCCTTCTGCTGTATCAGCTGCACCACTCAGCTTGGTGTCATCAGCAAACTTGCTGAGAGTACATTTGATCCCATCATCTATGTAATTAATAAGAATGACCCTCGGGGACACCACTCATCACTAGCCTCCACCCAAATACAGAGCTGTTGACCACAACCCTCTGACTGCAGTTTTCCAATCAATTCCTTATCCACAAAATATTTCACCCTTTAAATCCGTATCTCTCCACTTTAGAGGCAATAATTTGGTGTGGGACTATGTCAAAGGTCACACATGCACAAATCCATGCAGAGGGCATCAGTTGCCTACCCTTTGTCCAAAGATGTTGCTCCATTGTAGAAGCTCACTGGATTAATCTTGTACAATCTTCCCTTGGTGAAGCCGTGTTGGTTGTCTCAGATCACCTGCTCATCCTTCATGTACATTAACACGTCTTCCAGGAGTATCTGTTCCATGAACTTTGCAGGGACAAATGTGAGGCTCACCAGCTTGTAGTTCCCTAGTTCCTTGAGTCTTCCTTCCTCCCTTTCTTATAAATGTGAGTGATATTTGCCTTTTTCCAGTCGCCTGGAACTTCATCTGACAGCCATGACTTTTCAAATATGATGGACAGCAGCTCGGCAACCATATTAATCAGCTTCCTTAGGACCCTGGGATGTATGTTGTCCAGCTATATAGACTTATGCACATTCAGTCTCATGAGGCAATCTCAGACTTGCTCTGCCCTTACAGTGGAGGAGAGTTTGCTCTCCAAGTCCCCAGCAAGAAGTTTGGGATGTGGGGTTCAGGGACATGAGGAATATGAGAATCCTGGCTACCAGTGAATGCTGAGGTAAAAAAAATCATTGAGTACTTCAGCCTTCTTTACATCTGTTCTCCTTTCTCATTCATCTGAGGAGGTACACTCTCTTTGGCCTGTCTCTTTTAACTTACATAATTATATAATCCCATCTTGTTGCTTTTAACGTCCCTCATCAAAATCAGTTCCATCTGTGCCTTGTCTTTCCCAATCCCATCTCTGCGTGTCTGGACAGCATCCTGATATTCTTCTCAAGTGACATGTCCTTGTTTCCACTGCCTGTATACACCCTTCTTTTCCCTTAGTTTTACCAGCAGGTCCATGACAAGCTATGCTGGTTTCCTGCTTTCTCTGGCTGATCTCTTATTCTGGGGGATGGAAAACTCTTGTGCTCTCATAAAGGCATCCTTGAAGAGTAGTCAGTTTTATTCCACTCCTTGTCTCTAAGGACAGCTTCTCAGGAAGCTGTCAACAATTCCTTAAAGAGCCTGAAGTTCACTCTCCCAAAGTTCAAGGTCCTGACTCCACTCTTTGCCAGACCCACATTCCTCAAGATCATCAACTCAACCAGGGCACAGTCACTGCAGCCCAGGCTCCCTCTGACCTTAATGTCTTTAATGACCTCCTCCACATTGGTGAGAATCAGGTCCAGCAACACTTCACCACTGGTTGATCTGTCCCATACTTGAACCAGAAAATTATTGCAAATGGGCTCCAGGAATGTCCTGGATTAATTGCAGCTTGACATGTTGTTTTCCCAGCAGATATCTGGGTGGCTGAAATCATCCAACAGAATGAGAGCCTATGAGCATGACACTTCTTGCATCGGAAGTAAGAAGACTTTGTCAACAGTCTCCCTGTGATTAGGTGGCCTGTAGTAGACTCTGACAACCAGTTGTCCTTTATTGGCCTCATCCCTAGTCTTAATCCACAAGCTCAACCTATTCCCGACTGTTTCTCAGAGGGAGCTTCTCGCAGTCTATGCACTTTTTAACATAGATGGCAACTTCCCTACCCCTCCTACCTTGCCTATCCTTTCTAAAAAGCTCGTAGCTCTCAGAGGTGGTATTCCAGTTACTCAAACCATCCCACCATGTTTCTGTAATAGCAATAAGATCATAGTTTTCCAAGTTCATCATGGTTTCCAACTCCTCTTGCTTATTTCCCATGGTATGTGCATTGGTATGGAAGCACTTCAGCTAGGCCCTTGGCTGTGTTACCTTCCTATAGGGGCCCTCCCATAAACCTCTGGGACAAATCACAGGTTTTTCCCTACTACTTCCCGAAGTGGAAGTGTTCCCTGGCTCTCTGTCACTCAGCAGTACACTTCCTTCCCTCAGCAGCTCTAGTTTAGAGCCCTAGTGATCAGCACAGTCTGCAGTCTAGTATATTCTTGCCCATTCTGGTCAGTAGTATCCCACCCCATGTCAGCTTCCCCAGTTTGTTGAAAGTGCATCCTAGACCATAGAACCCATAGTCCTTAGTGGGACACACTCACACAGCCACTCATTCAAACTGATTTAAAGGTTAAACATAAGTTGCTTCCAGGCAGTGTCCTAAACTTATTGGAGCTGCTTTTCATAATAAACTTCAAAACAGAAAAGATCTAAGGAAGGAACTTGAAGAAAGCTACTGCCTCTTTATGTGTTACTGTAGTTGTTTGCTTAAATCCCAAACCAATAAAACACTTAAAGACAGTTTTTATCAATCCTACTATGTAAGTACATACCAAAGCACTCAAGTGAATCTAGGCCAGAGAGCATTGCTCCCAGGGCTTCTTCTCTACCCCCGTTGACATGGTAACTCTTAGGAATAAGAAAAGGAACTGGAGAAATTACACTGTACTGCAAGAAGTGCATCTGATTGAAGCACCTTAGTGCAAAACAAGGCTGAGTGACCCTGGCAGTCATTATTCCTGCATCCCATCACTCTCAACAAGCAGATTTGGGCTATATACTTCTTTAGATTCTTCTTCCTTACTGATTTCAGGCACTCTTGGCTGGAAAGCTGCACCTTTCTAAAAAGGTAAATGTACAAATATAAAAAAACCACTCTGAGTGGATAAATTAAGATATATGATTTTAAGACCATATAGCTCAGGAAGACTTGCTCTTTCAGGACGTTTGCTCTTTTATTGCTGTAGGTATCACAGACCTGAACAACAGCAAGAGCACAAAAAAATTATGATATAAAAGAGAATGTTAAAATCTTCACAGTTTATGGAAAATCTAACTCCTAAGCTGTAGAATGCAGTGAGTGCACAATGCTGCCAAAGTGAGTTAAAAGTTTCATCCTATTCCTATTACAATCAATGGGTTTCTACATTAATAATTATTTAGAAAAAATCTGTGATTAAAATTTGGAGCCCTTCAGCTGAAATTAACTTTGGCATCTTTATAAGGGCAAATAAGATATTTTCAACCAGTCTCCTCTCCTCTCCTCTCCTCTCCTCTCCTCTCCTCTCCTCTCCTCTCCTCTCCTCTTCTCTCCTCTCTTCTCCTCTCCTCTCCTTCTTCGCTGTAGCTTAAGTAACTACAAAAAACACAGTGCTTTCAGATCAGTGCTGGTCTTTGCAGTGCTTGCACCCACATACTTCATATATACGAAGTACTGTCCACTTGTTGGTGCCTCCAGTACCCAAAAAATGTACTACATGTAATAGAAAAATGAAAAAAATTAACAAATGAAATGTCAAAAAGCCTTAATAGAGAGTAATTGCCTCCTCTTTTCTCTCTTCAAATCATTTTTAGACATCATATTACAAAAGCAAGCAATAGGGAGTGAAGAAGAAGAGCTGCTCGTAAAAGAGACTGTTTTTGCAAATTTTGTTCTGGGAAGCCCTGAACAACACTGAACAACGCTTCCCCTGGATAATGCTGGGCTTTGAAAGAGCCATGGCTGAGTACCCACACTGCTGTGACCTACAGCCATTAACACAAGAGATAGCTGGAAGAATTAGTCTCATGTTACTAGTAAATTGTTCTTGCATTACTCTACTAGAAGTGCAGCTCCGATTTTATAATGTACAATTACATAGTTAAGTGAAGTTGTTATTTCCAGGAAAAAGTGGCATCAAGGGAGTGTCTATATCATGGGAGCATGAACTTTCCTTTGATTGTAGACATGCTACCCCTGCAGTTCATCCTCTGACAATGAAAATTTTTGGGCAGACAATAAGAAATAATGCCTTGTAGATATGGTAATTGATACTCTCAGGATCTCAGGATAAAAATTTCTTCCTTAGGTTGATATTGAAGGCTGGACCAGTTTTGCGGGCTTTTTTTTTTTTTTGCATATTTGCCAGTTTTTCAGTGATGGTCAGTGCAAATTCTGTCCTTTCTGCTACAAATTCATCCTGGGTCTGTTGGTGTAGCCTCCTTGCAATCTTAGCCTGGGAAATATAGTTTGATCAATAGTCTTTCAAACATGTGTGTAAGCTTAGCAGGCACATTGCAGCCCACAATTTATGAGTTAATTCACTATTCCTATATCTCCTCTAAACACTACAATCTTCAGAAAACACAAACAAACTTAAGAGGTGCTAAAAAGAAGATGCATTATTTGACATGCTCTACAATTATTATTACTATTATGTTTTTGTATTTGTGCACCTACTAACAAATAACAGGCAATCCTGTTATATTTCATTATATTTTCCTATTTTGTGTAGTGAAGAACAGGCAGCTGAATGAGGCACTGCCACTGAAGGCCTATATTATGCAGATTATTTCCATGTCAAAAGTTTGTTTTTCTTGACCACTGTTTAATGTTGCAATGTAGTAAAAGAAATAACTACTTACTGTGGCAGTTGAGCAGTATTAATCCCCTTATATTCCACATGCAATTGTTGCAAGCAGGAGTCCTTCCCATTTGTTTTCTATCTTTCAATATCATAGAATCATAGAATGGCTTGAATTGGAATGGACCTTAAATATTACCTAGTTCCAACCCCCCCTACTGTAGGGAAGGATTGCTAATATTTTTTATTAAGAAAAAAATAAAATATCACCCATATACAACTCATCTTCCGTAAAGTCTCTCTGTAATTTAATTTGATTCTCCCAATGATTTTCAGGGTACTGTACTCCACTGTCAGAATGGCATTAGTGAGATGAAGGTGATCAGGATAGCATCCTTTATGCCACTTCAGGTTTTGGTACACTTTTCTCCTCTTCCACCTTCTCCTCAGTTACGTTTGGGAGTGGGAATTTGCATTCAAGCATGCCGTAATGCAAAAATAAGACAAAAAACGAAGGAGGTAGGAGCCTACTTGAGACAAGACAAACAAATGAGTGCTCATCTTATAAGGGTGATCTTTCTTTAAAATAACCATTTGCCACAAAGTGTTGAGGGCAAACAGATTGATGAGGAAATGCACTCCTATTGGAAGAGAAGGCTATGGGGAAGCAGTAATCCTAAGAATGTTTAATGCTTGCTGACTGTTTTTCCACTGACCTAAGAGGACTGATTCTTTTCCTGGTCCTTGTTCTTTGGCACTGAATAAAGGAGAAGAAAATATGATAGGGTCTTTTTTTTTGTTTGGTTTGTTTTTGCACTTGAGGCCTCAAAACCTCATTGTGGCACTTGTCTGTGCTATTTAGACATTGTCCTGCTTTCAGGACTACAGTACAGCTGCACCACTCCATAGATACCACTGGGAAGATGCCCCTCTGGGATAGGAATGAGATAGCCTTATAGAGAAACTGAACAATATCTCCTTTAATGGTGCAACAACAAATCAATTTTTCCTCCATTGGCTAGCCTTGTTGAGCACTATAGCACATTTCTTTTAAATTCATTTGTCTTCTTGTAAATTTAGCAGCTTACGTCAGGACTTTTCTCTCTCCCATTAGAGACACAGAGATGACTGCCTCATTTCAGTCCCTCTTCTCTCCTCTTGTGTCAGATCTAGATTTTTTCCTCTATACTTCAAAGCACTCCTAGTCAGTCAAGAGAAGGGATTGTCCTACACTGCAGTATGTTGGTACATCTTCACCTCCAGCACTGTGTGCAGCTTTGGGTGCCATGACATAAGATGGACAAAACTATTGGACAGCATCCAAAGGAGAGCTAGAAAGATGAGAAAGGGTTTGGAGGGCAAGTTGTATGAGGAGTGGCTGAGATCTCCTGGTTGGTTCAGCCCAGAGCAGAGGAGCTGAGGGGAGGCCTGATGGCAGCTGCAGCTCCTCACAGGGAGCGGAGGGGCAGCGCTGAGCTCTGCTCTGTGTGACAGCGACAGGGCCCGAGGGAACGGCATGGAGCTGTGTCAGGGGAGGGCAGCTGGGGGATTAGGGATCGGTGCTGCACCAGAGGGAGGTGGGCAAGGCCCCAAGTGATGGAGTTGAAGAGCATTCATGTTAAAAAATTATTTGCTCTGTGCTTCGTGTATAATGAGTGTCATACAGCTCTCAATTTAAAAGATAAAACTTTTTGCACCATTTGATTGTTTTGTATAAATGGAAAAAAAAAAAAAGGAATCTTGCAACAGAGATTTTTTTTTTTTTTTTCCCAACAATCTAAATGGCAAATTCCTGGGTCAAATGACTGCCAATTTAATAGGAAAATTAAACCAGTGGCCCGATAGCTCTGTAAATTATTTGCGATTCAGGGAAGCATGAAATTTAGTCACGCACTGTGCTTGGTCACCAACATATTGCAGTGCTGACATTTAACATAACTGCATTTCTTTCCTTTCTCCATTCATATTAGAAGTTTGGAAATACAGAAGTACTCTGAGGCAGATCTTGTAACAGAGCAGTGCCACCACTCCTATTGATGGTGCCTGCAAAAAGACAGTCTCCAGCTTGTTTATAAGCTCCTTTTAAATAATGAAAGGCTTAAATGAGGTTTCCCTGGACCTGCTCCAACAGCTCTAGATCTGCCTCGCGCTTTGCCCCCAGACTTGGACGCAGTCCAGATGGGGTCTCATGAGGGCAGAGCAGAGGGGACAATCTCCCTTGTGTAGCTGGCACATGGGTGACATGAGTAGAAACTCTTTTAAGGGCAAGAATACATGGTGCTGGCACAGGGAGGCAAGTCTCCAGAGAACCACCCCTACAGAGCTTCATGGAGAAGGCAGGATTGTTTCTTACATCATATGCAATAAACTGTCCCTTGTCCTTTCCCTTTACATACTCTTCCTTGCCTAATGCTTGAGCCAGTATGCAATAAGCGCTTTGACACAAGCCCATGTTTTATTACAATGAGAAAAAAAACTTACATATTTTAATTAAATAATAATACTAATAATAATGATGATACTTATCATCTAAAAAAAGAAACCAGAACCATGGAATATTTCTCGCTTGTCATAATTAGCTGAACAGAATGCCAAAGAGAAGATTTAAAATAGTAGACAAAAAGATTAACTTGTTATAACTGTGAATTTAAAAGATATTTAAAGTGTAAACTGACCTAAATTCTTGAAATATTATTAGAAAGATTTATTTTATACATAATAATAAAAGTTATAAGGACCAAATTTTCTACTCATAAAGCTGTCTCTTTTGTGAGCCTGTTTCCATCTTTTATATACTAGGAAATAAGAGAAACTCTATTAAAAAAATCCCAAACCAATACAAAAAAATAAAATACCTTCTCCTGTCTCTCTTTCCTCCCATATCAGCTTTTCATGGCTCACAGGATACAATGATCTTATTTGAGATGGATTTTGGAGAACTAAGACATAAAGCTATTATTGACTGTTAAAAAAAAAAAAAAAAAAAAAAAGCCAAAGTATTTGCTTGCGTGGGTGGAAATTATCAGTTTTAAAAACTTAAAAACTGGTCACAGGCTAACATGCATCCTTGGGGAACATCCTAGTGTCACATTTTTGATTTTAGATTCTACATGCATCAGGTTCCTAGTGCTTGAACAAGTTTTAACTTAGTAGGACTTTTTCAGGTATCTTCATGTCTCTTGCTAAGCCTTCACCACTTTTAATTTCTCATAAATCATATTCTTATTGTTGATTTAAAAATATATACAGTTGATTTATTTGGATTTCACACTAAATTAAATGCTTTTAGAGATAAATAGTCTTATGTTTTCTATAACATGTCAGAAGAGCTTCTTCCAAGAGACGTTAATTGCAAACAGAATATTCTCTAGCATGATTTGATAGATGACTGCTAAAACAGAAATGGCATCACAGGTTTGCAGTCAGTTCAGAGCTTTATTAATGGGCTTCAAGGGCATATATTTGGGAGCAGCATAAAAATAAACTTACGTGCCTTGCAGCTCAAGCATCCTTTCATGTTTCGTGTGTGTAGAATCTGTTACAATGAGTGTCTCTGCTATGTTGCAAATGATCTTAAGCAGGACTGAAAGTGACATTTTGTATGTTTGATGTTCACCCTTCCAAGGGATACAAGTATCAATCTGAAAGAACAGTAATTCAAATCACAGCTCAAGTACTTAAAACTTAACACAGCTTGCCTGTAATTGTGCGGTGCAAAGCCTGACAATACTAGATATTCATATAATTAATATGGTGTTTTGGTTTATGATATCAGAGGCATGGCTATTGGAAAAGAACAGGAGAGCGCTATAGGTCATTGTCAGGGTTTGAATAGAAAAATGAACATTGAAAATTCCAAGTAACCAGAGATATATGACAATTCCAGCAAAAACACTCAAAATAAAAATCCCCAAATTAATGCCATCAGCTGTAATTAAACTAGGTACAGTAACTTCAGCAAGTTGGCTCAATAGATAGCTGGGAAGATCTATGTGAGCTTGGATTTGTTAGCTACTCAGACATTCTGAATTTTCACCTTGTTTGCTAATGATGTAGCATGCAGTGTGAGAGATTGCATTTGAAAGATATTTCAACGATGACTAAGGTGGATGTCTTATAGCATTTTCCACTAAAGCCCAATGTGGTTTATTCCATTTGTGTCTGAACATCACACAGTTGTTTACTCAATTCCTCCCTTCCCAGTGGAATGGGGGAAAAGAATTGGGAAAAAAAACAACAACAACAAAAAACAAAACAAAAAACAAAACAAAGTAGAATTCACAGTTTGAAATAAAACTATTTACTAAGATAGAGAAAAGGAAAATTATTACAAACGTACATACATATAAATCTATACAACAAGTGATGCACAAGCAGTTGCTCAACATCCCTCACTCGGTGCCCAGATAGCCCCTTGAGTAGCGCAAAAGCAAGAGATGAACTCCCACCTCCTCCTGCATGATGTCATACAATATGGAATATCACTTCGGCCAGTTTAAGTCAGCCATCCTAATTTTGTTCCCAGCCGGCTCCTTGGGTCCTTCTCTGAGAATGACTTTGGCTCTCTACAACACTGCTTAGCAGCAGCTATAAACATCAGTGTGTTGTCAGCATTGTTTTTCTCCTAGAACCAAAACATGGCATCACACCTGACACTCTGAAGAAAGAAATTTTGTCCCAGCTGAAACTAAGACAATGCACACCCTTTATTCCATACCATTTCCTTCATACTCAGGCGCTACAATTTCTACACATCCTAACTGTCCTCCTTAATATCATCTATCTTGCTTTTCGATATGTATATACACATACATATTATTCCCATAGTCTATGGGCCCTTCATGTGAATTGCCCCTGGTATTCATTCTGTTCATAACTTTGGGCCTTGTCTTTATCTGTCCTTCTATGTAGGAAGAAAGATTCACCGAATTGGATGCAGAAACTAATTCTGATTCCATCTGAGTTTGTTTCTCCTTAACCTGGGTAGTTTTTACTGTACTACTGTTAACAAGACATATAATGACCATAATTAAGATGACATGCAGTATTATGTAATAATTAACATCATAGAATTATTGGCTGTTCTTACCCAGCATCAAATCACCTTGAGGTACAAAGCAGACATCCCCATCATTCCGTGTTACCCACCACATGCACCCAAGCCCTTGAGCAAAAGCAAGCCCACAAGTAAGTTTGCCTTTGCCCAAGGCAGGAATAACTCAGACTGCTGTGCCCAGAATGTTCCTTATATGCACCATAGGGACTTTACTCCCTTCTATGGTATACAGGAGTTTTGATTGGCCAGGACCAGCTTAACTGGCAGATCACCAACAATGAACCAGGTGACTTTTGCTAACTCTGTGTATCAGTGTTTGAATGTCCCAGCACCCATTGCTCTCAATGTAGTCTTTAACAGTCCATTGTACCATTTAATTTTTCCAGAGGCTGATGCATGATAGGGGATGTAATATATCCACTCAATACCATGCTCCTTGGCCCAGGTGTCTATGAGACTTTTTTGTAAATGAGTCCAGCTGTCTGACTCAATTCTTTCTGGAGTGCCATGTCACCACAAGACTTCCTTTTCAAGACCCAGGGTAGTATTTTGCGTTGTGACATGGGATATGTTTCCAGTCATCTGGTGGTTGCCTCATTCACTATAAACAAATGGTGTTTGACATGGCAAGCTTATGGGACAGTGATGTAACCCACCTCCCAGGCCTCCCCATATTTATATTGTAGCCATCTTTCTCCATAACAAAAAGGTTTCATCTGCTTGGCTTGCTTAATTGTACTATGTTTCACATTCATGGCTAAGCTGTACAACAGTATCCATAGTCAAGTCCACCCCTTGATCCTGAGTCCATCCATATGTTGCATCTCTTTCTTGGTGGCCAGAAATCTCATGGGCCCACTGAGATCAAAATAATTCACGCTTATGTTGCCAGTCCAAGTCTACCTGAACCACTTCAATCCTAGCAGCCTTTCACCTGCTGATTGTTTTGAGATTCTTCAGTCACACAACTCTTGGGTATGTGAGCATCTATATGACATACCTTCACAATCAGGTTCTCTACCTGGCCAGCAATACCCTTCCACAATGCAGCAATCCAGAGGATGTTTCCCCTGTACTGCCAGCTGTTCTGCTTCCATTGCTGTAACCATCCCCACAGGGCATTTGCCACCATTCAAGAGTTAGTGTAGAGGTAGAGCTAGATGGACTCCACTTCTGCAAATTGTCTCAATTCATCCTTTCCTTCAGTAGCTTCTACAGATCATCTTACAGGACTCCATACAGTAGCCTTCCACTTCCATTACTTTCCCACAATGTAACAGGACCCATCAGTGAACAAGGCATATTTCTTCTCATTATCTGGCAGTTTATTACATAGTGGAGCCTCTTCAGTATGTGCCACCTCCTCTTCTGGCAATATTCTGAAATATTTGCCTTTGGGTCAGTTCATAATCATTTCTCAGATTCCTGAATGGCTGGGATTCCCTATTCCCTAAGCCTGTTGAATGATCAGTGCAACTCATTCACTCAATTACAAGATCTGTGGAGGGACCCTCATTTTGAACATTCAGTCCAGTACAGGCAGTGAGAGTGCCAAGAGAAGCATACAAAATACAAATACACATCTAAGCAAATGCTGAAATCATGTACACATCATTAAGCACATATAAGGGCCTAACCTTGTCAAATTACCTTTTGGAGTTACAATACGTGCAATGAGGCAAAATGATATGTTGTGATAATGACATTGAAAGCAATTTGAGTTTACATAAATATTAATGGAGTTGATGAAGAAGCCTGTAAAGTGAACTCCATAAACAGGAAACTGCTCATGTCATCCTTGAAACCTTGCCCACAGTTAGCTACCAGTAAGAAAAGCAGTGATGTTTTGAATCTTGTTCATTATCAAAGGGGTGTGAAAGTGCTAAAATAGCTTTAATAGGAATGAGCACTGGACCTCTGAAGCATCACATGGGACACTTTCTGAAAAGGAGAATGCAGCAAGAGTTAGAAGAGCACCCTAATCAAATCCCCAATGAAAACAAGAAAACAAAAACCAAACCTTTTAGTTCAGAGGAAGTATTGGATAGCACTAATTGTGCTTTTCTGAGGAGTTCCCAAACAAAATCCAAAAATTACAACAAAATGTTAACCTTTGTTTGACCTAGCAATGCCAGATCTAATTCCCTATTCAATTCCCTAATAAAAAAGAAAAACAGAAACAAAGCCAAAGAGCTAAAAATAACTCCTTGCCATTCTATTTTCAGTGTTTCAGCCATCGATTCTTACATTCTCTAACGATTCCCTTTTGCTCTTGTGGATTCAATACCTACGTGAGAGCCTACTGTAAATCAGCAAGGCAAAGCAATTTGTCATATTCCTCTGCCATGAAAGGATGTTGCACACTGACCCATGAGCTCCCTGTATCTTTTGTGTAGTCTGTTACATATGGCCCACCAAAAAAATCTAGAGCCCCTTCTCTGGCGTCATTCGGCATCAGTAATACGAAGCAGAAAAGCAGAAGCAGAGTTCTAGTCATGCTTCAACCTGGTGAGAAGTCAGCGTTCACAGCAGGTCAAATTGTCACCTGGCTGAAATATTTCAGTACCAATCAGGCAACCTCTTCACAGGAAATCTTTAAAAAGAAAGGAAGGAAAGACTCCAAGTGACAGCAGGAAGATGGCATGGAAAATGTCTGTGCAACAAGTCACAAAACAAAAACTGATATATACAGTGTACATAAGACTCAGTAGCATCTCCAGCTCAGCTTTACATATAAATATATAAAAATATATATATAACAGAGAAGAAGCACGAAGCATTTTTAACCTTGACTCACAGAGAGAAACAGTTTTGCACTCTTAAAATTCAAGAGAGTTTTCCAATTAAGAGTGACAAACATGTCCAGGGAGCTGAGCCATGGCTCTTGCTGCCAGCAGTATGGCAGGGAGTGTTTTTAATCATTTCCCAGAGCTTTGCAGGAGCAGCAACATTTCTACCCTGTAGATGGGACAAGCTTTGCTCTAGCAGGCTGACACAGCTTCGGTTGGTCTCAAAACACTATATGAGACTTTGATTCAAATCTCCACCTCACACAGATCCGGTGCAGCTACATCCAGCTCCTAATTTTACCCTGCCCTTATTTTTGGGGCTGTTTTGTTTTCCTCAATTTATGACTGTATTATGGCTGTATTTTCCCTAGTGTGGCCTACGCTCACCAGGACTGCTGCTTGTTACAGCCCTGGAATGTAGCTGGGAGGAAGGCTGGATGTGTAATTCCTTGCTCTTCTTATTCTTTCCCATAGTAAAACATCACATCTGAAATAGGAAAGAAACTGGAAACCTCAGAGCCACTGTGGGATTTGAATTATCTATTCAGTATGAAAGACCTGTTCCAGCATGGGATCATAATCAGAAAGTAGCTAATGATCATATAAATATTATTGATCTGATCATGGCTTCAAATATTGTTTTTAATGTAGAACACCATAGTAATAGGGGCGACTTTGACGTTAACAATGTGAAAAGGGCATCTTCCTAGAAATATAAACAAATCAGAAAATACCACTGCGTATCTTTCATAATTACAAACATTAATAACAGTTATTATACAACCAGTCTTTAGAATTAGACTCAGTAACTTAAATAAGGTGAAAATAATTATTATACACAAAAAACATTTGCAAAGGCCATTAGCTTAGTCTGGACTCCCATTCACATTGCTTTGGATCTAATATACTGGAATGAAAGCTTTTGAAACAAAATAACAACCAAAGAACCCTAAATCAATGCTTTTCAACTCACTGAGAAGTGCTTAAAATGCATGTTTTAGTTTCGGTCTAAAAGATTAAGGGAGTTCCTTCTGATGGATAGAAATAACCTACAGTGAAAAGAAAAGCCTCAATTCTTCAGTTTACACAGTTGCCCAGATTCAGGCATGAGAGTAGGTTTCATTATTTTGATCTTCTCTTCAGTAAGGGAAGAAGTGTCATTTATCTTGTATCTGAATTGCTAAAGTTTTTGTTTGATTTCCCAGTCATCCCTAATTTCAGTCCAGATTGCCCTCAGGTACTGATAATACAGATACCTCACTGGACAGATAATTTAGAAGGCTACTGCTGATGGACTTCCAACACTCTTATATTTGAAGCATCTGACTTGAATATGCCCCAAGACAGAAATGGTACAGGACCTCATCTTGAGGAGTTTCAAAAATATTTATTCTCATGAACACAAGGTTATTGCGTCCAGCATTCCAGTGATTGCACTCAGTGGCAACCTATATTTGTACTCCAGATATAAAACCAAAATACGTAACATGCAATTCCGCTGTTTGTAAACAGTCACTGTTGTCCTATAAACTCATTGCCTAATACATATTTTCACATAATAGGTAGCACATATTGATGTCACCAGCTTTTCCCTTTTGAAAGCAAAGTTTTCTTACATTCAAAGACTCTATTTTTAAAGAGGTTAGTAGCCTTGCTGATGTCTTAAACATTCTGTAAGAAGGGCATAAAGTGACACTTCCATGGTTTCTTTCTACCCTTGTTGGCAGACCTACTTCCCTCACAATCTTCGCAAGAGACCTGCTCCTGCCACCAAGTATGAACTGACTGCTGAAGAATTTAGCATTTCTCCAAGCAATGCTTAAATACAGTCATCTGCATCCCAGGAGCTTTTCTTGTTGAGTTTGGTTTATTATTTCTGACCGCCTCCACTTCTGATATATATAATAAGCAAACAAAACAGTAAAATGATCTTTATCCAACAAATTACCTTTGGCATTGTGCTCCCAGATACATGTGTATGCATTTGTAGGCAGAATTACACCTCTTCTCTGATTTACATGTCTAAGAACTTCCTAAATGTAAGTAAAGTACTACTAAAAACCACAGCAGATCTCAGATCTGTATTTTATTGCTGTAGTATGTACAGCATAAGTACATAAGCTGTGTGATTAGCTGAGGGTAAAAAAGAACACAGTTCCACAAGAGTGACGAGATGAAAGGAAGAGAGATACAGTAAAAATACTGCACAAGTACAATACTGTACTCATATACATAGTATATATGGAAGGATGTGTATACTCATGTGTGCATATCTGCAGATTCCTACATTTTTACTCATACTGTCCCTTGATCTAATTATCATTCTCATTCAGAAACATTATTGCAGTAGCATCTCAACATTAATGAAAAGTGTCAAATATCTTTTAAATGCATTAAAATAAGCCACCCTTCTCATCCATTGTAACATCAATAAGCACAATCCCTAGAACATCTTATTAGATAGGAGTATATCCTACTACAGGAGATACTAAGAGCTCTGCATCCTTTATTACACCTTAATTGCAAAATATGTTCTGTTTGCTTAATGCCTTAACATGGTTGCTTGATTCCTGCTAGTTTTCTTTGTACCTGCTGCCCAGCCTGTGGCTATGCTGCAGACAATGGCCTCAGCAGAGAGGCACAGGGCACATTGGTTCCTTCACAGGGCTTAGATAGCTGAACACAGCAACAGTCAGCTGTGAGAGAAAGCTCCATTATGCATTCCTTTCCTTCCATTTGATCTGCTCAGCACCTTCTCCGGTTTTTGAAGAACAATTTTTAGAAAGAATTTAATGATAGGGTTAGCTGTGTCAGACAGATGGCTTCAAATTACAGTTATTAGAATTCCACCCTAACAATCTGCACTTTAATAATTAATCATTGAAGAGCTCTTATTTTAAGCTTCTCTTAGAAGCAGCTTTCTCTGCTGTGTGTAACTGGGGAGAGGTCTGAGAAATTCAATGAATCTTAGCCCACGTTTTCTCCTCTTAGAAAAGCACTGGGACATCTTTCTAACCAATGTGTTGCAGCTGCAGAAATGTTCTTTGCACTGCAAGAATAAAGATGCCCGAAATAGTGAATTACTGTAATTCAGTCAGTTCCCTAAGAACCGCAGACATTACCCACTATGCACAGTGCACAGCATTTTTAAAAACTGTTTATTTAAGAAGCAAAAGTTTTTGTCTTCATGGGTGCAGCATTTCCTGTCACATTGTAAAGTCAATACTTATCATATACACTCACCACTGATCTGACTTCACTTCAGGTATCTTCTTGTCTGAGTTTGAAAACCTGCATGTTTTCTAGCAAGACAAACACCATGAAGATGTTTGAGCAGTGGCAAGCCAGCAGAGACCTGGGACAGCCAGTCTGCATCTTCACTTCTCCACAGCCTTGTTGCAAGGAGCTAGAAGCCATTCTGGGGTTTTGCTCAGTGGATGCAGTTGTGGGACTGCTTTAGTGGCAGGTGCTGCCTCCTACAGTTCCAGCATTTGTTCTGCTGCCCGATGGCCATCCTCACAGTTTTCCAGCTGTTCCTGTGGATATATGCCCTCACAAACACACTCATACATATTATTCAGATCTAACTTCAGGGTCTTTATTTATTCTTTTGAGATGCAAATTCCAAATTTGAGTTCTGATCTTGATTTAACCTATTTTGTATCCACTCTGAACTTTGAAACCACTTCACGTGGTTTGATTAGCTATTATAGCATTTTCATGTGAAAATCATACACTTCTTCGGCCCACTACATTATTGAAAGTGTAATTTCCATGGCCACTTACCCTTAGGACCATTTAGCTACTTGACTTTCAGCTTGGCCTCTAAGTGTGCACAAGCTGTGAAGATGAAAGGAGAATAGGTTAATTAACACCAAGTCCTTAATATCTGCACAGACTTTAGAGAATGCCTGAAGATGTAACCTGGTTTGTGAGTACCACTTACTGAATTCTTTTTAGCCATTTGTCCTCCTCTTCCATCTTCTCATGGGGAAATGCTCAAAATACTGAGAAAGCTGAAAATTGCTGGGGATGCCTGGGACTGAGTTTGGCCACAGCTACTCTGAAGTTCTCAGTGCCTGAATGCTGAAGGAATAGCACAGAGACTCCCTTCCAATGGTAGGAAGTTGAAGAGAGCTGCCCCTTCTTGTGTTTAAAATGTGAGGTACCCCAGGGAAGGGCCTGGAACCTGAAACTAAAGGAGGGGAAGGCAGAAATGCAAAATGGTTTGGTCAGTCATGGTTTTAATAGCAAAACAGACACCAAAGTTTTCAAGGATGTACTTCCCGTTGCACACTATTTGGTCTTCTAAATTGTTTTAAGATGCATATTCCTGGCATCCTAAAATGCATAATTAGTCTCTAAAAAGGGAAACAGAACCCCATTTGTTTATCAAAGGGGCTGGAACAAACTCCCAAAAAGTCATTCTTGAATAAATAAGTACAGATGCTAAGTGCAATTAGGAAGGGAAAAAGACTGAATCTTTATCTTCTTACCTGAGAGACTGATCATTGTCAAAGCTTTTATGCTTTCTCGCAGAGCTATACAGACATGCTTTTGTGCAGAAGAACAAAACTACAGCTCCCTCACAGCCACTTTAATCTGTAATACCAATAATATATGTCACAATGTTTCCACGCCCGGGAAAGACTGCTGTGGTCAGGGTAAATTTAACCTTAAGTCTCTGCTGTCTCCTTTCTCTTGAGCTTGAAAATGGCTTCACTGACCTCATATCAGACAAATGAGGTTAGTGCCAGAGAAAGTGAAAAAGAGCAGAGATCTCACAGAGTAGGTGAGACATGTTTCTTGAACCGGGGAGCCCAGAACTGGACAGAGTAGAGGGGGAGGAGAACCTCCCTCAGTCTGCTGGCCACATTCTTTTCAATGCATCCCAGGATACCACTGTCCTTTTCAACCACAAAGGTACATCTCCTTGGGATGCTTTTATGTAAGAGAAATATTCACTTATCAGTTCAATGTCGTTTACAGGGTTTTTTTTGTTTGTTTTTTTTGTTTGTTTGTTTTTTTTTGTTTTTTTTTTTTTAGGATTCACCTGACCAAGGATAGGGTTAAAGTAGAATATTTGTCCTTAAAACATATACCAACTCGTAAACTTTGTGCTAATCTCCATTTGCAAAGAATAGCCAGTGGTAAAAAGACAGTCATCTGACGTGTCTCAGACATCTACCTCAAGATTAGATGAATCATACTCCCCAAATCCTATTTCTTCCAACTGACTTTTAAGCCAGACAGCAGAATGCAGAGAAACTCATTGTGTGTAAGATCAAAATCCAGTGCAGTCTGTTCCTTGTGTATTACTACTAGAAGACTGGATTGCTGTCAGTGTTGGAAACAAGTGCTGGACAGCTTGTGCACATCAGCACCCCTTAGGAGTCACCTAGGGAGCAGCCAAAGCCATACTGCCTGATTTTCATGTCATGAAAGTACTAGCTGATTTCAGAAAGGTTACTTGCATAACAACATCTTTAAATGAAGTTACATGCTTTAAAGTCACTTTTCTTTGTCTCAAATGCTACTATGAAGCTGAAAGGAGGGCAAATATGCTTCTATTATATGCTGCTTTTCCTTCTTGATTTGAAGTTCTAAGGCACCATAATAAAAAATAGCCTTTTTTTCCCTCACAAGCTAGAGCTAGTCTGTGTATGGTGCACAGTAGTCTACCTTAGAGCACAAGATAAAAGCTGAGCAGGAGTTCAGCAATGAGGTTCCCTTCTTTAATACAGTCCCAAGCTTACCCATAAATTAATGTCCTAAAATGGCTGAGTTTCCCCATATGAGGATTGCCCCTAGGGCTGATCATAGGGCTGAGTCCTTTGTTCAGGTTAGCACACCTAACAAAGAAACCACGATCAGATCAGAGCACTGACTAGCCAAAGAGCCAGGGCCACAATCTCATCAGCCTATAAATCTGAGGCTGTGCTGGTGCCTGTTGGATTTCACTGTGAACCTATCTGATCAAATTGCACCCACAAAGCTATCAAGGCTGCAGTAGAACTTGTTTGTCTCTCAGGAAAGATTTCCTATTTTCAGTTGCATAAATTAGAGTTAATGAGGTATTGTGAAGAAAATATAATTGACAATAATATTAATTATTGCAAACCAAGTGTTTTTTTCCCTGAACTAGTAATGTTAAAGTTAAAGTCAAGAAGTAGCAAGTGCTTGTAATGTGAAGTATTCTATTTGCTAATAAGAACAGCAGTGCAGTTGTTCTTTCAAGTGTGATTTTCCACTGCCTTTCCTTTTCCCTGAACACTATCCCATAGTCCCCCAAAAGCTTAACTTCCTAACTGGGTCTTGATTTATTCAAGAAATTGAAATGTGCCCAATCAAGTAACTCTGAAGTGATTAATTGGAGTGTGTTTTGTTCTCTGATTGTTGTTATATGATGTTATTATATATGCTAACGTTTTAAGCTATTAAAAAAAGAAGTGGTCCAGTAACTCTTTCCATTGGGGGGGGGGAGGGAGAGGGGAATTAAAAGAAGATTCTGGTCTGTGTGGGTTTGTTTTCTAACAAATTTGTGTGGAAGGCAACATATTTTGCAGTATTGCCAAACTTAAGTGTTTACATATCAAGTTCTTATTCTTAAAATTTCTTGACATTATGAAACAGGAAGTATATAGGGATATTTTTTAATATCTTAGCCTTTAGGTTACTCTTGAGTTTCAATCGGAATTTTGACAATGAAGTTTGAAAGAAAACTTATGTTTCAAATAAAAACTGAAACTCTGATGTTAACATACTGGAATCTTCCCAATGCTGAAAACAACATGAGTATGGAAGACATCTTCCCTTGTGAAAAGGAAGACAGAAGAGAGAAGCTGAAGAGGTAACACAAATGTGCTATATCAAAAGAAAAGAAAAGCAGTCAAAACAAATCTCTCTGTCTGCTGAAGAGATAGTAATGGCATTGCATTGCATTCATCCTGGCATAAGATTCTGCCTCAAGAAAAAAAAAAAACACTCTGCTTCTGAGCTTTAGACTGTAAATCAAAAAAGTTTACTTTCAGCGAAGAATAAATATTTTTCCACAGCCACATAATCAGACAAATAAATGTCCATCACTGCTACTAAACCACATTCCTGTGGTATGAAATTCTAGAATAGGAATGGGAAAAGTCTTATGGCTGATGATACACACAGATTGGTTCAGAAGAACCTCCCCATGTGGAAACACGACTTCTACAGTGGAAACTTGCATCTGGTCTTCAATTACACTTGCACACCAAAACATACAAGTGAAATGGAGTTCACAGGATTTTCTATCACATATCAATCCCCCTAGTTTAGTCAGGAGTATAAGGCTTGCCAGAGGAAGACACAGAAACAGTAGCTGCTAGCAATTTATGGAATAGCACTAACAAGAAGTCTGCTGCTAACAACAATAGGAATGGGAATACATGTTAAACATTCTGGTTACTGTATTCTTTTCTTTTCATTATACCTATATTTGTATGTGTTCTACTTTGAAAATGACTTACAACAAATATAAATAATGCAATACATGAATTTTAAGTGTAAATATGATAGGAAAAAGTTTTACATTCAGCCAAAATTGTAGTCCAATAATTTTTCTTTTTAAACAGCTGCAGATGACTGCCTGCCCATGAATTTGTTTGCCATCTAATTCTACCAGGGGATTTAAGTGGAGATGTTACCACTTCTCCTAACAGAAACTTTTAGAAGCAAACTTAAAGCAAAAATCAAAACACTTTTTGAGGTATGTGACATCTCCCCAACAAAAATCCTCAATATAATGGCTTCATGTTTACACAGAGAACAAAGACAGTTTTAGCTGAAGTGATTAGCTGAATCACTGAAGTGATTAGGGATTGTAATGGTATAACGTGTTGAAAAGAACCATGATATTAGCAGGATGGCAAAATCTTTAGAAAATGAAGATAAGCCCAAACACAACAGCCATGAACACAAAAAAAGAAGGAAAAGAGCTACTTACCTTTAGAAGGCCTCAGGTAGGCAAGGAACTCCAGCAAGAAACCCTTACCTGGGCTGTCAACCCTTAAATGAGGTCTGGAAAGGAGTGGATCCACCCTTTCCAGTCACTTCTGTGCACCACATGCACCTGAGCTCCCCTGGGTTGGCCCTGCCTTCCCACCAGGTGCTCAATCACTGGTTCAAGACATGACTTAGCATTTCCACTAAGGTGGTCACTGAATCATAGAATGGCCTGGGTTGAAAAGAACCACAATGATCATCTAGTTTCAATCCCCCTGCTATGTGCAGGGTCACCAACCACCAGACCAGGCTGCCCAGAGCCACATCCAGCCTGGCCTTGAATGCCTGCAGGGATGGGGCATCCACAGCCTCCTTGGGCAACCTGTTCCAGTGTGTCACCGCCCTCTGTGTGAAAAACTTCCTCCTAGTATCTAACCTAAACCTCCCCTGTCTCAGTTTAAAACCATTCCTCCTTGTCCTATCACTATCCACCCTTGTAAACAGCTGCTCCCCCTCCTTTTTATATGCTCTCTTCAAGTACTGGAAGGCTGCTTTCAATAATGATTAATGAATATTTTCAGCAATCTTTTCTGGCCTTACAGAAAGTAATATTTTTCTTGCCTTTCTCATTACTGTGTTTGTCAGCAGATGTTTTCATTGTACCATCCATTGTGTACCCCTATTCTGCCCTTGTGAGGCCTCATCTGGAGTACTGTGTCTAAGTCTGGGGCCCCCAACACAGGAAAGATGTGGAGATTTTGGTGATGGTCCATAGGAGGGCCACAAAAATGATCCAAGGGCTGGATCACCTCTCCTATGAAGATAAAATGAAGGAAGTGGGCTTGTCCAATCTGAAAAAGAGAAGGCTACAGGGAGATCTCATTGCAACCTTCCAATATTTAAAAGGAGTTTATAAACATGAGGGAAAACAACTTTTTACATGGATAGATAGTAATAGAACAAGTGGGAATGTTTTTAAACTAAAGGAAGGGATATTTATTAGATGTCGGGGTAAGCATTTTACTGAGAGAGTGGTGAGGTGCTGCATGGGGGGAAAGATAGTATAAACTGATACTGCTAGCTGATAACATCAAAAGAAAGGAATGGATAGGTTCAATTTCATTCAACACATAACACGTTTCCTTATGAAAAAGGCAGCAAATTTATAAAACATCTCATAATATGCAGTATAGCATGAGAATAGTAGTTTTAATTGGTAGGTACTGTTAATTATTCCCATCCATTAATAACAATGGAATTTTTTTTTTGTAGAAAATTAGAAATCAAATTGAAAAATAATTACTTCATTAAATTTAGTGATTATATGTTATAGCCATTTCAATCTTCGTTAAAATGAATGACAAGCAACTTTTCTCATTCATTGTGCTGTGTGAATTTTAAAAGTTCAACTTCCCCACTTAATCTTAAAACAAGATTGAAGAGTTATAGTAGATATATTCCTGAGTCAAATGGGTAGAGGGCCAGGGGGGGTGGCCCCCTGTCACGGGCATAGATTGATCTAGTTAACTCCGTGACAGATTTTGGTGGAGAATGCGGGCAGTACGCCTAGTCTTTAAAGGTCAAGTTTTCCAGCACAAAAACCTGAACTACTGATAATGCTCCCTAATGAAGCTCTCTAAGAGCAGATGTCTGTACTGTAACCACTGAAACCAGAAATAAGTTATGTAAATGCTGACTTCAGTGAAACCGTTAAAGGAGATCCTTTATTTTAAGGATATCCTCTCAGTTAGAAGACATAGTTCTTTCCCTCTGCTTCCACTTTCCCCCTGGACTCATGGCAGGGGAGGGGAGTGGAAAGAAAGATTTTAAAAAAAGTAACAGTTCCTTACAAATGATCTTCCTTTTTGAATTTTGAAGAGGCCAGATGGAGCACTGTAAGACAGATCAAATACGGTAGCTTCAGCAGAATTTTCTGAGCTGCCGTTAGTGTCATGGTAGGTAATGGGAATATCCAAGGATGCCATGAAACCAGAATGAGATGTTGGATCCTGTGCTTAAGAAGAATGGTGGGAGAGACTACATGTCATAGAATCATAGAAGATTGGAGATTATATGGGAAAGCAGATTCCACATCACTACTTGGAGTGCTAGAAAACTCATGGGGTATATCTAAAAGATCTTCAACGCCATGCTCAAGGAGGAATGGTCTAACACTGTCCTTATCTGATTAAAAAATAAATAAAAAAGTTATAGACTCAGAACACTGGTCTGAAAATAGGCCACAGTCCTTCCACATATCCTATTCTGTTCAGAAAGCTATTTTCAGTCTGGCTTGCATGCAAGGAGTGAAACACACCTATTTTCATGTCTTTCATTCTGTATTTCTGTGGGCTTTTAATGCACACTGACTAAGAGAGACTTGTGGAAACCAGCTTCAGGGCAGGTAAGACTGAAGTGAAAAAGGCCAACAAAAAGTTCTTTTTAGGGTTTTTTTGTTTGTTTGTTTGTTTGTTTTTGAAGCTAGCAAAAGTGTTGTGCCTGTGCCAAGGGGCTGGCAGCTTGTAGGCAGGCTGCTGAGTTAGCATGGATGGAGCCGCAATGCCCATCCTTGACCTTGATAATGTCTACCCTCAGCAAGTTTGCTGATTATATGAAGCTGGAAGGAATGGCTGACACACCAGAAGGCTGTGCTCCCATTCAGTGAGACCTGGACATGCTGGAGAGTTGGGCAGAGAGGAACCAGATGAGGTTTAACAAGAGCAAGTGTAGAGTCTTGCACCTAGGGAGGAATAACTGCATGCACCAGTACAGGTTGGGAGGTGATCTACTGGAAAGGAGCTCTGTGAAGGTCTGGAGGTCCTGATGGATGGCAGGTTGGCCATGTGTGCTCTGGCAGCCAAGAAGGCCAATGGTGTTCTGTAGTGCATTAGAAAGAGCATGGCCAGCAGGTCAGTGGAGGTGATCCTCCCCCTCTACTCTGTTCTGGTGAAGCCTCACCTGGAGTACTGTGTCCAGCTGTGGGCTCCCCAGTACAAAAAAACAGGGATCCCCTGGGAAGAGTCCAGTGAAGGGCCACAAAAATGATAAATGGCCTGGAGCACCTTTCTTGCAAGGAAAGGCCAAGTAACCTGAGTCTGTTCAGTCTTAAGAAAAGAAGACTCAGAGCAGATCTGATCAATGTCTACACATACCTAAGGTGCGGCCTTCTCAAAAACAGCAGGAGATAAAGGGAGAAAAGACTCTATGAAGCAGCCCAGACAAGTCGCAAGGTTGGACAGCCATGATTTAGATTAATAAAAAGCACTGAAAAAATACCTAAAATTTCAGGTTGAGTTCAAACTGAAAAATTTAATTCCATCACTAGAACAAGTATAAGAAATCCATAATACATACATGCAGTCAAGGAAAGTTTCAAATTCAGAGACACAAAAACCAAACACTGGCTTCAGAAATGTACCCCTCCCACTTGCAAGTGAAAATCAAATCACTTAGGCAGGTACCAAAGTTTGAAATTTTGTACATGTAATCCATAGGAATAATGAAAGGCTCAGCTGAAACCGCAAAGATCCAGCCTTATAGATCCAGGGATGTCAGAAAGCCTGGCGTGAACCTGTCTCAACATTGATTTTTGAACAGTACAGTGTGAGGTTTTTATGAACATTCATGAGCTCACATGCAGCATCTCTCCTAACATGTCCAGAATTGTGATGGTCAAAAATTATAAATTTACATCAGATTTAAGTCATCTCTCTGTTGAGCTCAGTTATTAGAAAATAGAGGTTGTAAAGTGGCAAAAAAAAAAAAAAAAAAAAAAATCTAAGAAGTTAGAAATGCTGAATGGATCATCATCATAAAGCATTTTTAAAATTGCTACACAATTGAAGTTAATTTCACATTGTTACTATAATGAATACCTTACAAAAGCTGAAGATGATGCACTTGGATTCTTTATATTATGTGCCAGACTTTCAACTTAATTTGGATAAGCACATTTTTCACTAATACTTACGTTTGCTCCTTTGAATGGAAAATCTGGCTTGGTTTTCTACATGAGTACATTATTCTATTTCTAAGCCCTACCTTACTAAATAATTTCTATCATTATAAAGCATTAAAATCTCAATTCTAAAAAAATACATAGGAGATATGTAAAACACCAGCATGTTCCCACTTCAAATATAGAAAGAAAAGCAAGAAAAAAAATGGGGTATGATAGTACAGGAGATCAGAGCAAAAAATCTTTCAGAGATGAGGCATATGAATCTGGCTAGCTGCCTAGCTTCCTGACGGTCTTTGTTAGGTGCTTGCTGAGACTTACTTGAATTTCAAATTGTTTTCTAAGCCGGTGAATAGCAGGAGCCTCCTAACCAGCTTGTAATAAGTACAGAAGCTGAAGTCTGTGGAGCCATTTCTCTCTGCTTTTGGTTCTCTTTGGAACTTGTAGAGACAAAGCAGTGGACCTGGAAATTGGAAATTTTAATTGAAAGTTCACATACAAAAAGCAATTCGGTAACCCTCTGTACATTGAATCCTAAAAAAAGAAAGCAGGATGTTATTAGTCTCATACGCCATGGGACCTTAAACAGACTATGTGTCAGAAGTATCAAACCTTCCCTGTTATTTTTAGTTACCTATAGAAATTCTTTTTACATGCACTTCATTAGCACAATAAATGGAAATGCTAAATGCAGAAAGCCAAGTGACCACAGTGCAGGCTCTTTTCTGTCCAGTGTTTTTCTGAATGACAGGACATAAGAAATTAAAAGCTCATCACTCAAGAATATATTTTTTCCCTTCCCTAGACATAGCTTAGTGTCACGTTTTTAGTATATGTTTAAGGACTTCATGAAATTAAGTCTTTGCCTGTACTTACAGCTCTGAAAGTGAGTAATGAAGCAGCCCGTGATAGAAAATGCCTACTGCCAAATTGCCATGTGCTACCCAAAGCGAGAGGGAAATGATCTGAGGACAATCATTGGCAAAGGGGAAGAAAAGCTATGTTTAAACTGTAAAACTATAAAACCTTTTTCAGAGCTTAAATCATGTCCTCACTCTGCAGGAGACCTGCCTCTTCTCCTCCACAACAGTTTCCAAGAGAAGGATATCTGGCATATATGGTAGAAGCAAAATGCAGTTGACTGGATCCCCAGTCTGGGGATTAGAGAGCCGCCACAGTTTAGAGAAAAAATCTCTTTGTCTTAGCAGAGCCAAAATTTTACATATCCTCTTATCCAAATAAAAGAAGGAGACTGACTAATATAAATTATGTAAGTAAAACCTGTGTACTTTTATCTCCTGAAAATAGAAAGCAGATGTAATATTTTGTCATTAAATACAAACAAAGAACAAAACAAAATAACTACAACTCATTTAACTTCTTAAATAATAATAAAAAAAAACCCTGTATTTAATTAAGCTCAAGATGGATGTAACCATAACAACAATGCTTAATGAAAGGAAGCCCTGTTTACAAATAGCAGCAGACTGATTCTCATCTGATGCAATTCAGAGTTACTTCATTGATTTCAGAGAGTGCTGATTTACTGCAGTTGAGAATCTCATCCAACATTAACAAATTCCTCTTTAAATGAATTGTCATAAAGATTGCAGTATTTCAAACAATGTGCTTTTATTGGGATGGGGAGGGAGGAGTGAACTGACTGCATAGCCTATCGAGTGGGGGATTTATGTATTCCGATTACCGAGGAGTTATCTGGAATACTTTATTGATGAGTTTGTGCTGGATGATGCATAATTACCAGAGGTTAAAAAAGACTGAAAACCAACCATTAAAAAGTCAATGAAAATTGTGATGAAGAAGAGTTTTTGTATTTTGCTCAACTTTAAATGTGATATTAAAGCCGCTCCCTTCAGGCAGGTGGGGAGATAAGCTATTTTCAATATCTCTTATCACTGTTTGAAAGCCACAGGAAAAATTGATATTATATTGGAGGCACCAAGAGGACAGAGTGAAGAGAGGTCTGTGTTCTGTCAGGTGCAGAAATGCCATTTTCATAAGAAGGAATCCTTTCCCATAGGTTATGTGGCAAAATTTATTATGTTACTGTAGAAGAGCTTTCATTTAGAAATGCCGGTGCTGTGTACCCTGTTTGTGTTCCCATCTCAAAAGACAGTTGTAGTGCCAAGGAAAGGTGTATTTTATTGCCAAGACTAATATAGGAGGAAATACAGCCATTACCTATGTATCACCTACACAGTCCATTCAGCCTCTTTTTGCTCATTGGCCAGATACTTGCATGTAGAGAACATGTTTGGAAGGAGAATGAACAAGGAAAAAGCAGCCTTGTTAATGATTTCTAGAAGGTTGTTCCTCCTTACAGGCTATTGGGAAAAAAAATAAGAACAGATCAGTAATTGTCATCCAAAATGATTGTATCTTTCCTTAAATTTTTGGATATATCAGTTTTGTAGGTAAGTCATCTGCCTGTTACTGTATCACTGAGATAGTCCATCACTATCAGCTGACCTTTTGTCCTCTAGTTTCACAATCCTTTGAATTTTTCTTTTTTAGTCACCCACCTTTTCATATTAAAAACAGGACGGAAAGCACAGCCTACATTCCCATTTCAGCTAAAGGACAGTTAATTTATACTACTTCCTGTAAGGGACATGACTAAGAAGATGCATTTTGCATCTCAGTGGTGTTTTTGTTGTTGTTTCCTTCTGGGTATGAGACAATGCAGATCTGGTAAACTGATCAAAGCATGTGTAATGAAAATGATCCCAGTGCTTTAGGTTCATTAGTCTCACAGTGTGAACTTTAATAAAAATGCATTTCACTAGATTATATGCAATTAGAACAATTGGAGTTACAAATTGTGTACATGTTTAAAAAGGGAGTGACCATTTAAAAAATATTTGAGGAAATGACAGAGAATAATGCATGATTGAAATACATATCAGTAACTGTAATTTTTTACAGTTTACACAAAAGAAACTCTTAATCACTGCCCCAGTAGTCACTTCATTTGCAAATGCTATCAAGCTATTGTTAATTCATCTTTAAGAGCAAGAATTTGGGCAAAGTTTACCTTCTATGTGTAGACATGGAAATAGCCCATTCATCTCAGAGGGAGTATTCAATGACATTAAATGCATGCACATGTACATGAGCTGATGAAATGGTGACAGAAGCCCGGTATAAATGAAGAAAACTGGGTTCTTTACATATTATGGATAATAATGATGTAGTGGTCTCAATGGCACTAGGCATGTTGGCTGGGGCCATGCAGTTGTGCCCTGCTGCACATATAATTGAGAGGCGAAAAGGTTAAATACACCAGATCACAGGAAATCTCTTGAAACTACCCTGTCAGGCAGAAATACTATTTACTCCCAGGTCTTTCCAGTTGTACCTACCCCTTCCTCAAGTCATCACTTCCACCTTTTTATTTTTCCCACTACCCGTCTTCCTTACTGTAACGAGAGGAATACATCGCCACAGGAGAGCCAGGTGCAAAGCCCCACATACTGTGTTAGATTTTATTTATGCTAAAGTGAAACACTGTGTAGTGTCTGTAATGCAACACATGTGACATTGTGGAATTCAGTTATGAATCCTTATTACCAAAAAACCACCACTGGTCTGCTGGATTGCATTGCTGAGGGAACCTCTCTGAAACGCTACACAATCTGTTCTCAGCTTCACTGCCATCTTGTTTTCTCTGTTCTCCCTTCTCCCTCTTAGTTATGACAGCCTGAAACTATAAAAGGTAATTTTAATATTAAGCTAAGATTAAATATATTCTTGAAAATTATGAAGTTTTGGTAATCTCCTTTCTGCCTCTCTTTCTTGCAACATTAGAAGTACAACAGGAAAGCTTCACAGTAGTGTGCAGTCACACTTGCCACATTATCTACATGTGATAGATGGCAAGGTGGCCTTTTGCTGTTTTGCCATCTCTGTCTTAAAGCCATTAGCTTAAAAAGACACTAAGCTACTGATGGCAACTGATTTCAACACAGAAGAAAATGCCTGATTGCTGCATTCTGTGAAAACTTGATAGAGATGTTGATTAGAAGCTGCAAGTAAAAGTAGGACAGCTTTCTTTTGACTCTTCCTAAAAGGAAGGGAGAAGTAAACAACAACCATAAATAGTGGAAAGTGAATCAGCTCAGAGGAACTGATTACTTCAAAGAAAATATATCAGAGAGAGCTTTCATTTGAAAATATGTAATTTCTTCTACTTCAAAATGACACTAAAAACAGTTGACTAACCTTCATTTGAACAGGAAGGTATGTGGGGTACCATATCTCTATCAACCAGAAGATGCATGCATATTTAATAAAAGCATTGTACAGAGACAAGCTGTTCTCAGTTCACACTGAGAAGGTCATGTCTCAAGATTTGAAAATTTGGGAATTATAGATAACAGGTTAAAAATAGCACCTAATTACAAGCACATATACCATAATGGCATTTCAGCTTAAAGACAGTAGGAATGTCTAAGAGACAAAATATTAATTTTCTGTTTAAGCTCTCTTTCTGTGATCAAGCCTATTCTAGACAGAATACGCTCTAGCCAGCAAAATTAAAGTAAAGCATACTTTAAGATACGCAGCATGTTTGATACATAGAAGGCAAAGCACTATTAGATTTAGACTTTGTGAATGACCTGAACTGCAAGTTAAAAATAATTTAGATGATAAATGGTACAGTTACTCAACACTCAATATCACCAGTAATCGCTTTAAAAATCACTCTGCTTCTCTGCACAGTTTTCCAAGTAACAGTATTTGCTTCTTCCCATCACTCAAATTCCTCTGGGATGTAGTGTCTTTATAGAAAGCGGTGATTAGCAACACTTAGCAGGCTTGAAGTTCTGGAGGAGGAAGTAGATAGGAAAACTGAGCATGTGTGAAATGGGAATTGTGCATGCGGTCAACCAGAGACTAAAATAAGTATACGTTAAATGTGGACTAATGTATAAAATGTCTTTAGTTTGTATTCTTAGGCTTGTTAACACAGAAGCTAAAAGGCCAGGATATTAACATATAAACATCTGTCACTCTTTGCAGAAAATACTTAGCATCCTCTGAATTTCTCAAGGTTAGCCTCTTAATTTTCTGTTTCTAGAGATGAGTGGAAATTCTCACTTACAGAAATGTGACTACTCCAATGAAAACAGCATTTTCTCCAATTCACTTTACTGCTCAAGACTGTAGGTAAATGATAATGATTTGCCTCATCTTGCTGTTCCACAGTGAGTTCCTCACAGATCATAAAGCCTGATGCTGCCCTGAATCTGATACAGACTGCTCTGCTATTCTGCAGGTACATTGTCAGCTGGAAGATCTCAGCAAGTTTGAGAGCCTTGCTTTTGGCCTGTTGCTCCCCTGTGCTTAGAGAAACTCATTTTGGAGCCTTCAGCCACAGAGGAGTGGGATCAGGGCACTGCTTACAGCTTGGGAGACTGGATGTAGGATCAGAACTGACCCTTACCTCAGGATTATAGCTGCCCAGGTTTTTGCTTTTCTTTATAAATCATCTCTCTGTTCTTTATTTCTTCATCATCTTTTTGCCTACAGCCTCTCTCCTCTCAAAACTTGGTTTTTCATTATCCTCCAAAAGCTGCCTGCAACCCAAGAAGCAATTAAGACCCAGGAAGACATAATTGGAAGGGCAAAGAATTTGCCTAGCTGTAAGCAAGGCAGGCAAATCCGTGCAAGGCTATAACTGGCACAGCTATAGGATGTCCAGGTATTACTTCACATTGTGCCCAAAAGTCTTACCAATTGTCAGTGATCTGTTCATCACGTAGGGGAAAACCACTTTTAGAAGCTTTGTTTGCATCACATTTGTGCAAGGCATTACTGTGGGACTACACTATCATATAGGTGATGGAGACCTGAACTGACAGCATGGTGCTGGATATGTTTAGCTTGGTACACAAAAGCGTGCACATAAATGTGTGGAGCATGTAAGCTGAGAAACACAACACCCAATAAGAAAATCTAGAGTTTTTGGTTCCTAATAACTATCTGAAAGCATACACTTTATTTCTTCTTTTTAACTTACAGGTCATCCTTATATCAGATAGGCTTTGGTTTGGGGTTTTTGGTTTTGTTTCCCCCTAGCTCAGTGATTTTGCAATTTATTTTCCAATGAGAAAGCAAAGATTCACAAGTACAGGCCATAAATGAATTAGATAGAAATAATATGACAGATATTGATGCCCTTTTCACTGAAAGAAACCTTTGAGAGTAGAGACAGCTAGACAGGAAGACAGTAAGCACAAGGCCTCATGGAAGGGCACAAGGGAAAGTGTTTTTTATAGGATAAGCCAGTGAGACTCTCCAGCAAAACTAAAAGAGAAAAACAGTTCCAGTCAAACACAAATGAAGCAATAACTTCCCAATGTCCTCTGGCAACAAGTCCATACAGAGATCAGTTTTAAAAAGTATTACCTGTTCAATGCACAGAAAATGATAATGGTAATATGCTCTGCTGTGCTCACTGCTTGTTACTGTGATGGGGATTTCACTGCGAGGCAGCTTTAAAAAACTTACCAAGCTAACAAAATCCTTTCCCCTCAGTTTGCTCACCTTTAGTTATTTTTTTTTTATTATTTTTTTTTCCCAAATCTTTGTTCATCTTAATTTGATCTATCTTGTTTCTGACACTTGCCATGCTGCAGCTATTCTGTCCAGTTAATGTGAAGTCACCCAGTTTTAAAAACATCTCAGAGAGCTTTTGGTCAAGCCATAGGCACCTGGGGATCTGTTGTTCCTTTTCAGTCCTGGGAGAACAGATAAAATGTGTTCAGGTTTTTATTTTATTTTGATAAGGAGTTATTAAATAGCAGATGCTCTTACTACCCATGTCTGAAGAAGAAGAGGATGCTCTATACATGTACCATGCAACACAGGAAGATACTCATTTGTCATGGGCTAAAACACACAGATTGGTATTGAAATTTGTTGGATTTGTTGAAGCAATGATCTCAAAAGTATCTTGGCCTTGTAAGTGCTCTGTTTATGGTAGTTCCCCACTGCATCAAAATAGATACAATAAAGTTCCTGTGTCTACTATATTCAGCGTATAATGAACAGAGGGAAAACAAAAGTGACTGTTAGCTTTTAGTAAAACCACTCTTCTGATTATTCTTCTAAAGGAAAGACATTTCCTTTTCTATTAAGTGCTGCAATTTTTCTTTCTAATTTAATTATTACCATTTATTCACGATTTTTTAGTCACAGAAAACAGTATTGCTTTATTATAATACCCCTGAACTTTTTTTAGGAATAGTGAATCACATTAATTCCAAGAGTGCCTCCATTAATTCATGGACTTGTATCAAGGATGAATTTGGCCAAACGCATTTTGGGAAAGCTGCAAGTATCTATTGCATTGCATCCATCTCAACAAAGAAAGAAGAAAAATAATAGGAAATCTACTGATTTGCTATACTTTTTCAGGCTTAGTGATACAATAGAGTGCTATTTCCTACATTTATTTTGTTAGGGTGTCTTGTCTGGCTTCTCCTAGGGACTGAGTGAAAGCTAAATGTAGATCTTTTGTTTTGAATGATTGACAGAGTGTGAGGTTAGACAAGTCTATTTAGAGACTGTCATAACCCCAACATAAGGGATCTTGAAAAATATACAGACTTTGTAATGGTGTATAACTCTGTTTCCCCTGAGTACTATCCTATTCCAGTCATTGCTGACAGAAGAAAGAACTATCAAAATAACAAGGTTCAAAATAAACCTCTGGAAATTCTTACAAAGCATGAAAGTACTATGCTTCAAAATCTTGACTGAGGAAAGTACAATATGCATGCAATGAAACGTTTAGAGGAAAAGTATAAAAGAAAGCAAACCCTAGCATTAAAGAGAAGAAAGCTGTAAGAAACACTTTGAATGAGCATATGGGAGAATGTGACACAGAGGTAGGGCAAATGCCTAAGAAAATTATTGGCTTTTCAGGTCATGTACAATTTTTCATAATACTTATGCAATGGAACCCCAGTTCTGAGTGGAATCTTTTTCAAAATGTGAGATAAAAAATGGTAAGTACCATTGCCTAGTACATTTTGAATCTTTAACATGCTTTTACTACACATCAACAAATTAACTATAATCTAATAACCACAGTGAACTACATCTCATTTATAATAGCATATATAAAACCAGTGTTTACTAGGAAAGATGGAACAGAAGGGAAGTAGCAATACCTGAGTACAACTATGAAGCAGAACAGCGCTCTCAGGAATAAAGGTGGCAGACAGGAAACAGTCAAATCTCATAAGAGCAAGGAAAACAGCGAGGCTTGCTTAAGATTTGCTACCTCAGTATCTCTGCTAGGACAGTTTTTGGCAGTCTCAGACAAAGAAGTGGTAGGAATGAAAGCGGTGAGTAAAAGGGTCTTACCCATGTGGATGAATTGTACTCCAGGTCACCTTTGTGCATGGAAATAAAGAGAATAGAAGAAACACTTAGAATTGACTCAGATCAGTCAGAGGCAAGTAAAAAGTAATGAAAGTTTTCCATAGTTATTATTTAATTAGTTTTAAGGAAATACGAATCTTGTGCTTCTAATTTTCACTGGCATCTGCTACAAATAGAAACAAAGATCTCAGGGTAGTTCTTCCTCATCAACTTCACTGTCAACTAAGAGCATTTTGCATTGATGACTCTAAGATTACCAAGCCACTATTTCGAACAATTTTTAGTATGTCAGTTGAATTTAGTTCATACCCAAGATCCTCAGCTTTGTCACCCCAAATATTTTGTCACCCTCTAATCTAATGTGGACCAATAATGTGTCTACTGTTAGCGTACACAGTATATATACATACAGGAACGTCAGAAGTTTTTTTGTTTTGCTTGGTGGTCTAGTTTGACATTGTGCTGATTTACTATTTTATTTTAATAGAAAAAAATGTAATTCCACTGATGCTGCAAATAATAGTCCATTACTGAAGAGAGTATCTGTTTATCTGTATCCCTACTGTGCTTAATATATGAGGGATGCTCCAAAATAATACCTTCTATTTTATTATGTTGGCCCACGAGGTCAGAACAGATGTTGATGCAGTGGTGCTACAGGTTGAAACTTCCCAACAGTATTCTGTTACATTTTGTTGCTGTATGGCAGATGGAGACCAAACAGGGAATGCTAGCACAGTGAAATGGCGTGTGGTTCATTTTAGCAGTGATGTGAAACACAAGCCATGCTCTGGACAGTCATGCACAGCTGCTATACCACAAAATGCCTCTTGATCATCTCATCTGAGTGGATCACAACCAGGGAATTGTGTGTGAAGCTGAATATTGGCCTCAGTGCATTGGAAATGATGGTGGCAATGTAGGAATATCACAAATTTTGCGCCAAGTGGGTTTCACAAGCGTTCGCACAGGTACAGAAAGAACACATGCAAGTTTTTCAGGACCTGTTGAACCAATACAAGGCTGAAGGTGATCCAATTTCCTGGATCACATTATTATCATTAGTGGTGTCACCAGTTTGAGCTGGAGTGAAAACAGGAGTTCTTGGAGTAGCAAAGTGCATTCCCCATTTAAAAAAAAAAAAAAAAAAAAGGACAAGCTACAGCCCTCAGTGGGTAAAGTGATGTGCGCTGTCTTCTGGGATAGGAAAAGGATGATCCTTCTGGATTTCCTGGAACCCAGACAAACTGTCAGCTCTAACCACTACACTGAGACACTGACTAAGCTGAAGGCTCAAACTTCCAGAGCCAGGCCAGAGAAGAAGACAACTTTTCTCTTGCAACACAATAACGCCAGACCACATACCAGTTGGAAGACAGGGAAGCACGGTGACAATTTTAGCTAGAGTGTCCTACCACATTCATTGTACAGTTTGCATTTGGCACCTTCTGACTTCCATCTGTTCAGGTCAATGAAAGATGGACTGCATGGATAACATTTTCTTAGCAACAGTGTAATCATAGCAGCCGTGGAACAGTGGGTCACCTCCAGTGGTGCAGACTCTTACAAATGTGGCATGCAGGCTCTTGTCAACAGTGGTGAAAATTCATAGCCAAAGGTGGTGACTATGTTAAAAAATAGTGGTTTTTAGCTGAGAATCTGTTCTATTAAATAATGTTATTGTGCTCTTTGTATCTGTTGTAATTTCCATGGAGGCATTACTTTCACAGCAACCTATGTACATGAAGGAAAATACACAGAGAGGTACTTATTATTAAGTAATGTCAACATTTATTTCTTATAATTCTTCATTACTGTAAAGGAAAAAACAAAGAAGATATATTTCATTATAGAAACCAATTCAAATTATCAGTAAAAACTGATAAATTCCAAATTCTGCTTTTGCACTAGGATTATTAATGAACCAACTTTTTCACAGAGTAGTATATCTTTCAAGAAGCTTAAAAATTTTAACTTTTTTCCACCTATCTTATTTTCTATCAAATTAAACTAAGTGAGATAAAGTAATTCATGTAGTAAAAAGTGTATAAAAGCAAACAGCAGTAGGAGATTATACTTCTGACCTTAAAAAAAAAATTATTACAGTAAAGCTAGTATAGTGTTGCAGGTTTGTACAAAGCTGTCTTAAGAAATAAGATTTTACGTTATTAAGCTTCAGACGGTGCTTGTTTTCTATTATAAATCAGATTACTTTAGCAATCAACACATACAATCACAGAATCTGCTCAAAATAGAGATGATACTCATTTGAATATATGAATAAAAGCACTCATCATCAAATTCAGCTCTTCTCCTTCATGTCTCCACTACAGAAGTAATTTGATCTGAATATCTGAAATACTCCTTTGTCTGTTTTATTGTGAAGTCATTTATGACTTTTTAAAATGGGAACTAAGACTTAAGCATTAGACAGAATGCACTCAACAGCAAGTAATTAATTAGGTACAGGTTAGCAAAGAATTTTCTGCCTCCATTTTCAACTGTGGTCTCATGACATATCCTACTGTATTACTCCTGCATTAAAATCTGAACTCAGTTATACCTTTAATTGCACTGCAGCTTCAGCAGATACATTTGCATATACACATAGAGGCTCTCCTATATCTAGCCTTAAAACATCATAACTTTGTGCTGTACAATGAGTCTGCCTGCTGTCATAGAATAATCTTCTGAAGAGCAAGCAGCAGGACTGGTTGAGGTGCTGGGAATATAGGCAGATGTTAGTTTCACAGAATTGTATTGATCATGGAAATAACGGAGCATAATCTATTTATACATGTAGACTTTTATGTAATCATTATTTTAATTGTATCAAAATATCAAGTGGCTTTTCTATAAATCTGTGAGAGAGGAAATGTGATTTAGCAATCAGGACATGTCACATCAGTCAAGATATCAGAACTCTATATGAGAAGATGTATTTTAAACATTCTCTCGGATCAATTTTTAAGTTAATTTCATTCAGCAGTTGCTCTTTCTAAATGACTTCCAAATGACTGCATTGTTTAACTTCAATTTCAATAACTACTGCCTCACTAAATAACACCTCTTCAGTGACACACATGAACTAAACTCTGCATTACCCTCATCTGGAATGGCTTCCCATGGATTCATTTATTTCACTGTCTTAAGAGGTTTCCAAAGAAAGCGCCTGCTTGACTGCTGTTTGGAAACCTGATGTATAGTACATGAGGAAAGTGAGCTGTAAATAGAATAAGGAGAATCTGTCCTAACTCCATGCCCTCCTGTCTGTTGGAATAGAGTGGTTATGTAGGCAGGGATGCTAATGCATACTTTCAACTTGCCCAACAGTTCACATCTGTCAGCTTGGACACGACTTCAGTTTTGGGTGGTATTCTTCAAAGTCTTAGTAAGGTTCAGAGAAGTTGGCATGCTACTACATTATCTTTCTGTTATATAGTTACTAAAAGCACTGAAACAAATCCCATGCAAAACAAATCAAGCTACATTAGAACAGTATGAAGTGAAAAGTCCAGCTTTAGGCATCTTGACTCTAAAATGTCTTGGTCTTGCTCACATTTTATATGCCTGTAGGTAACTTGTATCAGTTGATCACAATATGGGCTGCTTGTCAAGCTATGAATATGCCTGTGTTCATAGAACTCCAGTGAGTATCAGTCATTATTGACACCATCTGTTTACTCCAGGGCTAATATTTTCAATCTGTTCTGGTTAAAGGTAAATGCAGAAGAGGCATTCAAGCAGCTCTGGTGGAAGAAAGAAAATTTTCTCCACAAAAAAGATTTTCTTTTTTTCAGCTTTTTTCATACGTTATGCAAATATCATATAAAGGGTCCAGCACACTTAAAATAACTTCTCAAAGAAGAGAGATGGCATAGAGATTGAATGTTTGACTTCCTATAATCAAAGGTGTTATTCTTGTTGGAATAAAAATATACATTGAAAAGTCCCACTAAACAGACAGTTGTATTTTCTTCATGAGAAATAAGAAATGAAATTTCATGGGAAATGAAATTTTAATAAAAAGTGTGATGTGTATTTCAATAGAGTGTTAATTATTAGCTGACAGATTTTATGAGGAAGAACATACGTGAGTAGCTTATTTAAAGAAGGAAAGTAAAGAGTACAAGGAATTAGTCTATTATGATACATGATTATATTCAACGTAATGTTGCATGTTACTGACTGTTCTACGATAGTTGAGCAATAATTACCCAAACTGCTTCAAATCATTTACCAACTGCCTATAATTTGTAGGTTGAGATGTATGAGGCTTACAAATTTAGGAAAAAAAAAAAAAAAAAACCAACACAGACTGAAACTGGAAGCACCATAGACTTTACAGTGATTCCTTTGTTACCTTTTTAATGATGAAAAAATGCACAAGAACATGTAGTACCATGTTTGCCAAAACGAGATAGAGTTCTTCATTTCCTTTGCATTCCCGAATTTTATTTTGTTCTTCACATAATTCCAAATGACAGAAATTTCATTTGTAAGCTGATAAATAGTCAATGAATGCACATGCTTTATTTCCTGTTTTCTTTATAATGGTGTCACTGAAATGTCTCAGAAAAAAAAAGGACTGGAACTTGCAGAGTGGTGGATGATAAACGTACACTGTTCAGACGGGTCAGAAGGATGATCTGTCTTTTAAATTGCAGCATAGAATAAAGGCATGCAGGATTGAATAAGCATTGAAAGCATTTGGGGAATGGTAGCACACAGCCCTATACAAGATAATTTTCTTTACAATAAAGTACATATGATTTTGGATACCAGAGTTCAGCTCCCAGCTTGATCAATCGCTTAATCAATTTGCTGTGCACACCACAATGACTTGATTATACTCTGACCAGCAGGTTTCAGAGAGTCACTAAGTGTTCAATGCTCACTAAGCATTCCAGAAAACAGTTTTCAAAGAGTTATTTGTTAAGCTTACCATTAGCATCTACATTTCAATCATTTTTTTTAACTTCTTTAAATCAGTTGTTTTTTTCTTGTTTGTTTGTTTGTCTTATTTTTTGCCTGTATTTTCTTAACTGGCTATGCCTCATCAGAAAGCCATCCATTGCCCCCCTTTTTTCTACTGACTCTCTATTTAGCAAGTATTTTTTGAAAAGCATATTGTACTCTCTGGTATAGGAGGTGTGGCTTTGTCAGTGTTGTATGTTTAGCATTCCTAAGTGGATTTGTTTCTCAGACTTCTGACTAGTCAAAAGTCATTAAATTTATATATATATAAATATATTTTTATATATTATATTAATTATATTTTATATATTTTATATATTTATATATATATAAATTGCTCTTCCATTGCTACTTCCTGTATAATCAGCATAGCATGCTATTTTTTTCTCACATAACCTTATATTATAGTTCCAAATTTTACTTGACTATTAGTTATTTTTATTAACATTATTTACTATGTTGTTCCTGTTCTCTGGCTTTGTAGTCCTCTTGCTCTAAAGAAAGATTCCATTCTGCCTAGTCAAATGAAAAGCCAAAGCTTCTGTTTTTCAACAGAAATAATAGCCCAATGTATAGCAAAATTAATGTTTTATTTATTTTTTCACTGCTGAAGAAAATGTGAAGAATTATTTAGGAGAAATGGACTGAATTGTATTAATTTACTTTCTTTTTAGAAGATACTGAAGGCATCAGACCCCAAATATCTCCACAGATATAATCTGCGAAGCGTCAAAACAGTAGTGTTTGTAAATGTAATGTTATTATTTTTATTCTTTGTTTCTGATGGGTCAGATAATTAACAGCAAGCGATTCACAATAATGTTCTGAAACAAAAATAGATTAACCTACTTAGCTTGGATCAGAAAAAGTCTATAAAAGATAGGACACCAAAATTGGTGTTCAATTTGTCTTGCCTTTGTTTTTCTTTCTCAAAAATTTATAAGAATAAATAGATAAAATGCACTTTTTGGAAAACAGTGCATGTCATTAAAATTAATATCAATTTAATGTTATTAAATATTGAAATGTATGAGACTTAATAAAAGTAAAATACAAATGAAAAATCTGTAGTACTTTAAAATATTCCCTTACACTTCCAAAAATAAAGTAATTTTAGGGACTATCAAAGCTCAAAATCATAATGTTAATGGAAAACAAAAAAATAAAAGGCGTTCCAAATTCATGTAGTAAACTGTACTGGCACGTGCAGTTATGCTATGTGTGGCCAGAAGTATGTGAAACAGAAGACAATATGAATGGAAAAAATCTGAGAATATTGCATGTGCAAATAAACCTTTTTTTTTTCAGCTAGAAGGTTAAAGTTACTGATCTTTCTATCTACAAATTATCTTGAAAAAATAGAATCATTGAATTATAAAATCATCAAGGTCATAAAAAGACTTCCAAGATCATCCAGTTCAACCATCCACCTACCACCAATATTTCCCTGCTAAAACATGTCCCTCAGTATCCTAATTGTAATTACAATTTAATAATAGTAATCATAATTTACAGAAGCATAAGGAAATTTAAAGTCGCCAAAAACAACATTATGAATGAAGAGGTGAAATGCCTCCTTCCCAATTTTGTCCCCTCTACAGGCTATGTTTTTTGTTGAGGCATTTATGTTTTCTTGAGCTAGCCAATAGTTTTATTTGGTGCAAAGCGAAATGATACTTTTTACTTTGTAGAAGAAATATCTATCTATCTTCATCTGTACTCCTTATGCCACTTTGATCATTTCACCTCTTCTATCTTTATTTTCTTCTACCTTTTGGCTCCAGAATTGTGTTTGCTATCCTCAAAAGCTTTTCAGCCATTACAAATCGAACTGGTAGAGAAGAGAAGAGTATAGGAAAGCTGAGTGATGACAGCTGTGTGCAGGGAGTACTTTAATCTTGTAGTGTAGAATATATCAGATTATTGCCACTTACAGTCTCAAGGAGCATCTCTTGTAGGAGCTTTACTGTGAATGTACGCTCCTGAAATAACCTGAGGAATTTCCCTCTCCCTTTCTTCTGCTTATCAGACAAATGAAAATTAGCCAATATTAGCAAAACTTTCTCATTCAACTATTTAGAATCATAGAATCATAGAACATTCCAAGTTGGAAGAGACTTACAGGGATCATCAACTCTTGACTGTACACAGGAACACTCAAAAATCTGACTAGATGTCTGAGAACAGCAACCAAAAGTTCCTTCAACTCTGGCAGCTTGAGTCTGTGCCTGCTGACCAGGGGAGGCTGTTCCAGGGCCTCACCACACTCTGGTGAAGAATCTTAACTCCCAACCTGGTCTCCTCTGTTGCAGCTCCATGCATTAAACTAGCCTGCACATCTTCAAAAATAGATGTTTGAGAGTGCTCACAGGACCCATTATATCTGCTGTGATAGCAATCAGGAGCAGGGAAACTCGGCTAAGCTCCTCATCAAAATAGAGCTTACAGTGTTTCATTACAAATACATCTGTGGCTGAGGGAGGACGTGTATCCATGGCTGCTGCTAAATGGAATTGAGCAAGAAGCTTGCACTGATTGTTTAAACTATACAGCAGCACAATCTAGGGCACCTCTGTTTTGCAGGACAGCCTGTTAGAAGCAGATGTAAGAGTATAAAGCTTTGGTTCATTTTATATTTCTCTACTGTCTCTCATTAAAGGAGTCTAGCCTCTGCTTGACATACTGCTAAATTTAAATATGTGTATCAGATCTGAATAACCTATGTAGAATAGGGTATGCCACTTACCTAATTAAGGATAGGAACAGATTGCCTTAAAAATAAAACAGCTTCCAGAGGCTAAGAGTTGTCAAACACAGCACCTGCAGTAAATGGAAAGAGATGTCATTTTTTCTGTTGATGTAGGTCTCAGTTTATCTCTTCTTCTTACAGTTTTATTACTGTTCTTTCTTCCTGTTAAGGCATTTTATGTCACTGAGACAAAATTTGGCATCTTTCTCCAAACAACTGTTCAAATTGGATGTCATTCTAACCTTCCAAATCTTGTAAAAGATATTAGATGGTCTGTAATATCCAGATCTCTTTGGCATGAAGCCCAAAGATTTGCAAGTAGGTCATCTCTGTGCAAACTCACTCATCTTGGAAAACTGCTTATTTGTGTAACAGTACATTTTGTAGCATAGATGCATACCTTATTTAATTGAACAAAGCTGTAAGTACATTCAGTCAGGCATCTCTACAGATGCCTGTACTGTGTATAGTATTTTACTCTGAGGACATGCAAATTTTTTTCACAGCTGCTCAAACATTGCCTTGAAGCATCAAAATGATCTGAGCAATTAAGTTATAAGGAAAAATAGCATACATTCATTAAAGATCTGTATCCTCTGATATTTTGAATCCTCATGGCAGGTCAAATGTGATAAAAACACAAGGATGAAAATTCAAATTTCTAAAGGAAAACTTCTTAAAAATTGAAAGTGTTTTAAAATGATGATCCTGATTCACAAATGACCAAGTGAAAAGGAAAAGAAGCAAATAAGATAACCTTAAGAAAGCTCAGTTTCTTATTTTTGATAGAACTTTCTGCATTTTTAAGTCATTTTCTGAAACACAATGATCAATAAACAAATTCTATAACACTATCTGCAATTCAGACAAACTACAATCAGACAATGCTAGGAGGTATACGTGATGTGACTGGACCTTACAGAAATCTTTATAACACGGTAGTCTGAAGTTTCTTGAGTTCAAGCATCCTAGATATTTTTAAGAGTCCCAGAAACACACCATTCCACAGTACTCTTTAAACAAACTTCATTAGCAGACCAAGCACAGGCTGATCAAGAGTTCCTTAGAAAATGTGCAGCAGACAGGATTAGAAACCAGCACCCAAGCTAAACTCATGAAACTCTCTGCTTTCTTTATATTTTCCTTTCCATGGAAGTAGCACAAAGCAGTTGTTCTGTCAGTACTTGTAAAGAACAGAACTATAGCATACACAATGATGAAATGATAGTCTAGATAGTCTAGAATATGGAAGACATCTCAAAATCTGTACCACTCCACCCTTATCTCAATTCAGAAGCAAGTTACTGAGCAAAGATGGGGACCACAACCACTACTCCCCATCTCTCTCAGTGCAAAACCCTGTTGATTAAGCAGTCTTGAGTCAAAAACTTTGTGCTCCCATTGTTTGAGATTATTTTGTTCTTCACACACACACACACAGGGGTAAAAAAAATGCAGGGAAAGGAGCTTTTGCTTATGGCGGTCATCCAGTTGCAATATGAAACAGACAGCTTCTGTCTTTGTGTCTGCCTTCATTGTCCAGGTGGAAAGCAGTGCTGTCTTCAGTACTTGGCCTGAGCTGAAGCTCACTGAAACTAAGAACTGGCACTGCGTAGGAACTCAGCATTTAACAAAGACCTCACTACAGTGGCACATGATCATTAAGTTCCCTTCAGTTTTCCACTGGAATTCAAAGCTGGGACCAAACAGAGACATTGCACATTAGATAACTGTACTACAATTGCCACGCAAGTAAACTTGCGCAACAACTAAACATTAATTTGTAAGTATTAGAAACCTTATATAGTAGTTCAATTTTCATTAAAATCACAGTTATTTATACGCTTGCGTCATTTTCCTCCTTAGGAACTGGTGGTCAGCAATTGGTGTCTTATTTACAATACTCACTATACTACTGTAATCTCACTCCAGAGTGATACCAGAACCTGATGATACTGGACAGCATAATAGCAAAGTTTTATGATCTTCAGTATGGTCTTGCTGTGCAAAAGATACTTTGCCACTTTTTAAATTTTAGCAGCTTCCCTCCACATGTATTTATTTAAATTCAAAGGTGACAGTTTTACATAGCTGCTGAATTTCTCCTCTGCCTTATACTGCATGCAGTGTAGGCTACAATGCGGTACAGACATTGTATGCATCTATCGATTTAACTTTGCACAATAACTATCACATCATAACAGTTCAGCTGAAACTAATGGAACTAATTAAGCAACAGGGACCTCCAAGCCAGAGAATCAGAGATTTGCGGTTGTAAAGGATCTATCGGTCCATCTGTTTTATCTTTCTGTCAGAGCCAGACTTTTCCATGCAATACATCTTTTGTTCACTGTGCTCCAAATTGCGCTAAAAGACTGGGGCTTTCAGATCTTCCCCCAGGAGACTGCTCCACAACATAATAAATCTCATTGTCATGGATCTTTTCCTGCATTCAGCAATATCATACCTCTTTAAAAGTGTGCCATTTTTCTATTTACAGCTTCTCGCTCATTCTGGAGGAAGCCCTTCTCTCCACCTCTGAGCTTTAAATATCAGCAGACAGCCTTGTCCTGTCATGCTTTTGTCACCGAGTCAGGCAGCACTTTTTTTTCCTTAGGTCTCCATAATATGCACTTTCAGTCTGAAATGAGACAGATTTGTACGTAAGAAGTAACAGCCCAGCTATTACAGACATGCTGTGAAGGGCACTGAACAGCGCCCACAGAGTTTCCGTGGGGAGGATGCATGTCTGCCTCTGCCTCTTACCACCAGTCCCTTAACTAGCACTACATGGAGCACTGCATTTTGTGCATAGCACATGCTGACCACAATCTCACTGTTAGAAAAGCCAAAAATTAAAGAATCATGAGCCTTTGCCACTTTTAACAGACAAGTTAGGCACTAGGCATAAAGAAGTCCCTGGAAGGGAAAAGGGGCAGCTCACTGTTTCTGATGAGATGGGCATGAGAAACAAGTGGGATGCCTCCAGCCATAAAATTGCTGCCTGACGGCTTCTGAATTTGCTTTGGTTTTATGGCAGAGGGACTCGGCCCTGACTTCCAGTCTAGGGATAAAAGTTGTGTGCATCTCTGATTATTATACTGCAGAATGAGCACAGTTGTGATGATGATGTGAAATAAGGCAAGTGACAGTAGCTAGCAGGAAAAGAAGTTACTGCCTTCCAGAATTTTAAAACAATATAAAGGATGCTGCAGATTTAAGTCACTCTCTTAACCATAATATATTGACTTTATAAAATGCAGTATATTTCTGAGAAAGAAGATCTGATTTTTGAGGAAGAATGGCATAAGATACGTTAATGGCATCCTCATTTACTTCTCATCTCAGTAGTTTTATAATATGCAATTCAGACATTAATTTCTGGCATTCTGGCAAAATTTTGAATGACTGTGTCAGAAAGCACTGTCTGCTTCCCTTTGAGATATGGCCAAAATGTTTTATAGAGTTTCCAACACCCACTTAAAAAAACCAAATCACTCTGGTTATCAGGGTTGAAAGAGGCCATTCCCTGAGGGGGATTTATTATCCTGTTGGTGTCTTCTATTATAATTCATTAACTTCAACACAACAAAGTTGAAGTATCTGTTCTGATGATTGATAGGAGTTCCCAAAACACATATTTGAGTCTCAACAATTTATTGTTTTCCCCTGCATTTTACTATATTTACCATCCTTCAGCTCTACAAAACGTGGGTTCTTTTCTGGTATGCTGCCCAGCCTGCTTTAGCTTTGGAAATTAATTGTTCCATTTGGATTGCTTTAAATCATGATTTGGGTGGTTTTAAAATTCACCTTAAAAATAATAATAATTAAAAAAATTAAAAGAAAGTGTCCCATATTTTATATATTTGAAATCAGTACTAACAAAGTAATGAAAACAAGCAAGATAAAACATATACATGATTTATTATAGGAGAAGGAGCACCATTTTTTGATAGATAATGGGACTGTAATTTTTCGTGTTTCATCCAAAATGTTTGTTTTTTTTTTTTTTGCTGTTTTTTGGGGGGCTTTGCTGTTGCAGCTAGAGAAACTAATAGATCAAGGAGAAACAGGAATTTGTGCCCAATCTCCTGCTGCTACTTAACCTTGTCATAAATCCTTTTACAACCACCAACTGCTCTGTTGTTATCCTGCCCTTCTGAGCTTAGCTAGCTATAGCAACCTCCTGCTTTAAACCCCCCTGGTAAAAGCACCATCTTCTTTGTGAAGTCTTTCCTAAGGTTGAACAGCAATTAGCCCAGGGACTGCGCCCCAGCACACTGCTACCTCAAGGCATGGCTGCTCCTGCTTTGGTTTCACTTCACAAACATATACATCATGACCGGTAAAGGCAAACAACTCAGTGTAAGACTTAAAATGAAAAAGAAATTCAATGCAAATTTTTTACTGTTTCAAGATATTGTACGGAATATGTAGGAGTCACTCCAGGAATGACGTGGCCATGTCCCAGGTAGTTTATTCTAAGCCTCCTGAAAGTTACTGTTTCCCACATGCTTATAAGGATCTCTACTGACATTATTTAATTAAAAAAATACTTCCAGATCAATGAACTGAGAATATTTTGGAAGTAAACTTGTGTGAAAGCAAATAATATTGGAATATTTAAGGTTGAGGATATTTAATTATTCCATTTATTTTCAGCTTACTCCTGGTCTTGTGTCCAGCAGGTCTCAGAGATGAATTCATGCAAGTGAATTTTCTTCGCATGTCTGTGATTATTTTTGACTTCACCTCAGTTGCAAAAGTAGCTGCAACTTTAAGCTGCAGAAGAGTCCTGCACTTCTGAACGGCAAGAGTTGTGTGGTCTGTCATGGCAAAGAAAGTTAGCTTTTTCCTTCTGTGGAGGTTTCTCTCCTCTTTTCCCTCTTCCTTTCTCTCCTTTTCTATCTTAATCTTTACTTCACCAACTGTCTTTTTCACTTTAATCATTTTTCTTCATTTTCATTTTCAACTGTTTAAATGGGTTGACAGTGATAGGACAAGGAGGAATGGTTTTAAACTAAGACAAGGGAGATTTAGTTTAGATATTAGGAGAAAGTTTTTCACACAGAGGGTGGTGACACACTGGAACAGGTTGCCCAAGGATGTTGTGGATGCCCCATCTCTGGAGGCATTCAAGGCCAGGCTGGGTGTCGCTCTGGGCAGCCTGGTCTAGTGACTGGCAACCCTGCCTGTGGCAGTGGGGTTGAAACTAAATGATCATTGTGGTCCTTTTCAACCCAGGCCATTCTATGATTCTGTGATATGATTCTATGATTCTTCTTCGGGGATGTCTTCCAAGATTTTTTCTTCTTTTTTTCTCACTGTAGTGACTCAAGTAAGAAAAGAATGTAGCTTGCAGATTAGATAGCGCACTATCAAGAAGTTTTTCTAGAAAGAAAGGAAGATTCAAAGTGAAATTGCTTAGTTTAGTACAGATTAGGGCCTTCTGGTATTTCACATGTATATAGATGAATTATTAACCTTAGGGGAGACCTAGCAGTGTGTTCATACTACTTTTCAGAGTGTCTGATTTTTTTCCTAGTATACATTGCCCACTGGGGAGCCATTACAATGATAATAATGAAGAGCTCACTAATTTCTATGACTTCTTGCTTTACTCTCACAACCTCTCCAGAATACATACCGCACAAACTATCCTTAGTAACCATAGCAATGATTCACTACGGAGGCTATGACTCTCTTGAAGTGCAAAATGTGGCTACTTCGTTATACAGTGTTAATCCTTTATTATTATTGCTCTGCTAATGTTCATTTAAATTTAAAATAAAAGCTTCAGCACCTTTCAGATGGCATTTGTGTGCTTTAAACTTCACATAGAATGAATTTAAACACGATTCTAGGCTTTTATGGGTTTTGCATGTTTGTTTTAATAAATCAATTTCTTTCTGTGGGGAAGAGGGTTTTCCAAATTCTTCAAAAGTGAGTGCCTGTGGGCTGGAAATAATGATGTTTCTAGGGGACAGTGCATAGGTAAATGAATAACAAACTTATGCAGTCTGCAGTGTGGGACCTATTTCCACAAACAACTTTGTAAAAGAAACATTTAGTTTTAATGCAGAAATACTTAGTATTTCAAGTGTTTTATTCCTTTAAGTAAAGCAATTTCTCTCACTTAAAATAAATTATGAGCTTTATTTCAAAAATTATATAACTTTTGTTACCTTATTTCTCATTCTATTCTATTCTATTCTATTCTATTCTATTCTATTCTATTCTATTCTCTGAAATAAAGTAATTCAGGAGCTATCTACTGACCTTTATAGATTTTTTAAGCAATGAAGTCCTAGAAACAGAGGGGTTTAAACAGTTAGAAGAGTTAAACCAACTTTTTTGCAGCCATAGCCTCTTTGCATACAGTCTTGTTTTACCGGTAGCTTTTTTGTTTGTGTGTCAGTTTGTCCAAGTGTTCCAGTTCATTGTTAATATAAAATTGGGAAATGTCTGAGGAACTGAGAAAGTGAGAAGATTCTTTTACTCTGACTGTAGTATGACTGTAAATGAGTGGGAACTAGCAGTCCCATCATTCAGGATAATTTGAAGCCCAGAAAGATAACTCACTAACTGAAAGTAAAACTTCCCTTTAAGTAAGCAAGTTCCTCTCTTCCCCTCTCTCCCCAGATAAGATGCACACAGGAAGGTCAGACTCTTGTTAAACTGTAAGCTTGAATAGCAAACTTAAAAATTCTATTTTAGGCTTTCCTGGTTAAAATCAAGGTTTTGGACAAAGATTGACAAAAAACACAAGTAGAAAGGAATCATCTACTAAATAAAGGCAAGTTAACGTTTGATAATATATGTATAATTCTTCCAAATAAATATATACATAAACTTTTCTACATATAATTATAAACAGTCACTTTTTTAGCAAATTTTTTTTTTCTATGTGTTTGCTGTTCTTCTTCTGCACTCTTTCATTTTGTTTCAAGTCAGTTTAAGGTTAAGATTTGCATCAAGAACATTTCCATTTCTGACAGCATTGTAAGTGAAACCAAATTGCGGCTTGCTAGTCATTCAGGAAAAAAAATATATAGATCTATATAATAGGCTTGTGTGCATGAGACAGTATTTTCAAGGAAGAAAAGTGAAGGCAGCACAGATCCTCCAAGGTGACTCTATCTCCACATGGATGGCAAGCTGTTATTTCCCCTATGGCAGGGCGGGCGGGCCTGCAACGGGAGGCAGGGCTGGTGCTGAGGGGGCTTTCTGGCAGGGTCTTAGCACCTGTTCAACTGAGAAAGCTGCTGGGAGATAGGTTATCAAAGCACAATGCAGTCATGGAGAGCAGCAGTATAAGCTCTGAAACCCTGTCCACTGTGTCCTTTTAAGAAGAAACGTTATCTCAAGGGAAAAAAGGGAATGTGACAGTATCTCGCCTGGCAGATAATGGTATACAGATGAAGACACTTTTATAAGGTATATTCAGAAGGATAAAGAAGAGATTTTACTGGAGACTGAACACAGAGCTGTCAATCCCCGTTAGCCAGCATATCAGGATGTGTTTATATCTACACTGGGGAAAGCTCCAGCCAGTGATTGAATCTGAAAATCCTTGAACGATTTAAGCTATCAAGGCTGGTTTGATCACCTCCCACCCTCAACCCCATGCTCCCTAAGCACTGAGAGCTGTCTGTGGGCAGACAACCATGTTATGCACCTTGGCAACACTGCATCACTTACAGGGTCTCCACTTCCCCTGCACCCAGCATGTGTCACTACAGATGCTCAGCTCTTGCTGTGCAGAGAGCATTGGCTCTCTTGTTCCACACTGGGAGACTTACTTGCCCCCCCAGCTAACAAGTGTCAGTGGGAATCTGATTTTGGAGACAGAGCTGCCCTATCACAACCTACAGAGAAACAACCATAGCAGTGAATCAAGAAGGAAAAGTCCCAGTCAGTAGATTTCTTTTAGAAGACTGAAAGAAATTGCACTTTTTTCTTTCCTCTTCTGGCATTGTGTCTAAAATAAGCTTTCATTAAAGCTCACTCTGTCTGCAGTCCAGCTACCACGGCTTTTAAAAGTGCCTCAGGAACAGTGCAGCAGCACTATGCAGGGAAGTGGTATCACATCTCATCATGTAACAGCGGTAGAATAAAACAAAATTTAAAATGGTTAGCACTTCCAAAGCCCTCAGGTTGTCAAAAAATACCTCCGATGTTGGATGCAATGCTGACATTTTTCTGTCAAAACCAAGGTAGTTGGCATTAACATGATCCAACACCGGGCAGTGTGGTGCATCATCAGAGCTGCAGTTTCAGTGCCCCGTGTACAAGTGCTCCCAAGAGAGCTGACAGTTCCATCCAGACTTCACTTCCCACAAGCTGCAGGAGTGTGTCAGGGCACTGTGCTGGCTTCGGCAGATTCATGAGGACACAACTTGCAACTCACTACCCAGCATGAACAAGATTTGGGGAAATAACTATTCATTCCTTAGAACTCATCCTTCCAGTACCTGAAGGGAACTTATAAGCAGAAAAGGGAGTGACTTTTTACACATTCTAATAGTGACAGGACAAGAGGGAATGGCTTTAAACTAAAAGAATGGAGATTTAGGTTAGAAGTTAGGAGTACATTCTTTACTCAGAAGGTGATGTGGCCCTGGCACAAGCTGCTCACAGAAGATATAGGTGCCCTGTCCCTGGAGGCATTTGAGGCTGAGTTGGATGGGCTCTGGGCAGCCTGAGCTGGTGGGGGGCAGCCCTGCTTACTGCAGGGAGTTGGAGCTGGATGATGTTTAAGGTCTCTTTCAACCTACACCATTCTATGACAATGATTCTATGAACTCCATTGAGGGCTGAATTCCAGCCCCACAGTAATAAAGGTGTTATTAATCATTTAGAATATACTAAAAACTCCAATGTAATATAATACTCAAATAGTAAGAAAATTCAGAGCAGAATCCCTGCAGAGCAGAAAGGAATTTGGTTAATTTGCCCTTGCAAGTTTCTTCTTTTTGCCAGAAGTTTTTTCCATGCTGCTGTATGTGGAAGACATGCTTCATAACACCAAAGCAATCTGAGGCCCTTACCCTATCCAGGCATCAGAAAACAAAGAAACATCAAAATCTTCAGAAACTTCGGAGAATAATTTCTGTCTTAATCACTATCTGGGCTATAGTTCTGGGTCAGGGAAAGCTTAATTCTTTCCAGTTTTCCTTTACTCTAGCTTTGAATCCTAGATTTAATCTCTGAAAGTCTGGGACAACATTTACAGGAACAGTGTTTAATGAGGACAATTCATCATTGGCTTGCCAACCTCAGCTGTAATGCTATTGAAATCTACCTAGTAATAATGGATTTTTGAGATAATCAATAGCTTGCATACATGTGTTTCAGGTTTCAAGAGTAGGGCATCTGAGAAAGGAGAGTCAAAAAAAAAAATGATCTGGCACAAATCAGCAGACAGAGAATTTTAAAATGTTATGAAGTAATAGTAATAAAATTACAGCACAAATTTAACAGCAGACAAGTAATCATTTATCAAACTGAAGTAAATATTCCTCAAAAATAATCATTGTGGGATAAACTGTCTTTTAGAAGATTACAGGACTGATATTGTAGCATGCAATCACAATTCAATACTGCATCCTGGAGAATAAAGACTTCCATTTACAGGAGAAATAGCTAGCTTCTCCAACACATAACTGTTTTAAAAGCCTGCAAAGTGCACCAGCCTTCAGGCACTTTCTGTCAGGTTTCCTCCTGTAGTGCAAGGAAATCACTACCTAATCTGAAGCATAAACTGACCAAAGAAACGCAAAGAAATCTCATGAAGCTAGGAGAATAAATTAAGATGTTGCTAGCCTCTAGCTGCTCCATGCAAAGCAAGCCCAGCCTTGGCAGTCCTTTATCTGCACTTTTGAGGAAAACAGGGCTGAGAACAAGCTCCAGTACTGCTCCAGATGATCATCTGTATTGGTAAGCTGGTGCTGTGTTCCTCGGCTGAGATCTGTCTAATTTTTGAGATATGAACAGTGAGCAGCTCAAGACTTCAATAAGAAAAATACATATAGAAAAACATATAAAACTATAAGGTAAAAGAAATAGAGCCCCAGGAGATGTTAATTCAACAACACAAGAGGATCTGCTCATTCTAAGAAGAGGAGACTGACCTGTCATCACTTGATTGACGGCCGCTTGGTTGGTAAAGTCCCATCAGGCATTTCATCAGAAAGCAATGAGCATATTAATGTTTAGCCTAGCAGTTAATTAGTCAGAGCTACTGTGTGCATTCATAAACAAACAAAAAAAAGCTTTATATTCATAATTTGTGCATACCCTCCCCACAGAAATTGATTGTAAAAGTTGCCCAAATATTTGTGGCCCAGAGAGGGAAGTAAGTTGCCTTCACACACATGCATGCACACACTGTCTATGAGTTTCACACTATGTAAACATCACTTTGGACTGAAAAGAAAAGAATGCACACACATAGGTACAAATTCTGTGTTAGGGACATAACGCACTGCATGGAGCCAGAGGAGCCAAGAGATCTGCAGTTATTTGACATGATTGATCTAGCCACAAGAAAATAGTCCTTGGATCTGTATTATTTGTCAGTGTAGTGAAGTTATACTGACCATCTGATGCTTGCCTGAAAGTACATATGAAACAGCTAATTTAACTTCCATTCTTAAAGTAAGGTTGAATGAGCATTGAGAATGAATTTTCTCAGGTCTACTGAAGGTTTGAGTTTGTGACCACAGGAAAGAGTAAAAGAAGTTCTGCTGAGTTGTATAAGTAAGTATATTTTCAAATACATATTCTGAAGTTTCATTATTAAAAAAAAAAAAAAAAAGCCTTATAGGCAATAAATGATAAGATTAACTTCAAGGCCCTTTTAAAATCCCTCTCTCAGTCAATAATATCTTTGCCTTCACCAACGCTCCACTTTTACCTTCATTAATTAAGGATGCAGGTTACATAAGGACCTTTTTTCCAAGACTCGTTACCTATGAAAGTGTAGAGAGATCATCTGAAATAAGTTACAAATTTACTATAAATTACTTTACTGATTACTTACATGTTGAAAAACCCTCATACACTCCAGTAAATATTAAAAGAAAACTGAGCTCTAAACCAGCTAAGTCTCTGGCCCATTTTTTTACATAGCTCTATAATCTGAAAAAAAATCCTTATGTGTTTTTGTGGTTTTATTTGTTGTGTGTGTGCACAAACAAATATGCATTTGTGAAGAACTTCAGGCACTGCAGCTCTGAATCTTACCACAAAATAGTACAAAGAACATTAATGTAAGAGATTAATGTCAAATCATTCTTGAGTAGAAGTAGGCTCTGGTAACATATATTATGATAATACAAGACCTGCGGATGTGATTACATTTGCAGTAGAGGTTTAGGAATAAGATCACAGAGGAAAGAAAGTAATTCTCATAAATGTAATTAATTAATATTTGATTAATAATTGTGTGTCCATGCTGCTCTAATATTGAACGCTGGTTTGATAGTATCAATCAACAAAGTCTTGTCTTCTAAAAGCCTGGTTGTGAATATGATTAAATGTCTGCCCTGGTAAGAGCACCTGCACAATCTGCCAAAAGGAGAAAGTGGAGCTTATCACACGGAGCACTAAACGAATATAAAGAGTTTGATATCAAGGACTCTAAAGTTCGGCATGCCAAAATGAAGGTTTGAAAGTCTGTGGTGGAGTTACCTTGTACTGTGATAATCTGATTTGACCTTCCGTGCTTGTCATTACAAGCACTCTGAATTTCAAGCACCAGGTAGTCATGAACTGCCAATCTAAGGCCAAATGGTGTAAACTACTACTTCAAACTACTTTAGGAAGCTCAGGATCTGGCCGTTTTGTTTTGCAAATGTTTATTTAAATGAATAAAGATGTTGATTCAAGTATATTGAAATTTTCTGCAATCAGACTGTAAACAGAGGTAGAAACCAAGCCACTTTTACTTTGTTTTGGTTTTGTTTTTTTTTAATCCTGGAAAGGTGTAGCTATTAGTAAAGATACCATTAGACTTTAAAAACAGAAATTCAATTACCTTTATATAACTAAATACTTTCCCAATTTCAATACATCATTTTTACTTCTGCTGTTTTTTGAAAGGCTCCTTAAGGAAAAAAAAAAAAAAAAAAAAAAAAAAAAAAAAAAAAAACAACCAAAACCAAACCAAACAGCCAACCTCCAAAATTTACAATGCTAGACAGTGCAGAAGGAAAATTGCAGCCTTTTCAACATGTATATGTATTAGCAGGTAGAAAAGAAAATGAGTATATTCTTTATATAGAATTTATAAATCATGGGACATGACAGAATAGTATTAATAGGATTAATTAACTGTAAATTATAGGTATAAATAATTTTTGAAATCTTAATTGATAACGTTATGGCACGTAGGTTAGGCAAGTAGAAGGTTGCAGAAAATGCTGAGTGAAGACTTCTGGAAGACAATTAGAATGTGGAGGGTAGTACACACACTGTGGATCTAATGTTGCTTTCATGCTTTTCCAATTCCTTTAAGTTAGATCCATGACATTTACAGACATGAACAAAATAGAAATTCCTTTACTTTTTTGATAGGCATGCTTTCTACACAATTACCAAGAAAATATCTTTCCTTCTGACACAGAAAAAAAAAAAAAAAAAAAAACAACTCTCCCTTTATATAGTTCAAGAAAGCAGCATCAAAATCAACTAAATCCCTAACTATCCTCAAATTGCTATTGACTATTTCCTTAGTAAAACAAGATTGTTCCACTTCTACCTTCCTTCAGCTTTCTTTATCACATAATTCAAAATAGAGATGGACCTGAGTTAAAAATCCAGAACATTAGATTCAAGTTCAAGAAGTAATACAGTGTTGTGATAGAAGAACAATCAGCTTTTCAAAATGCTGGTGTGCATTTTATTGAGAGAAATCTACCAGCTTATATGGTGGCAGTCTGTAAGCCTCCATGAAAGGCATTTAGATCAACCAGCTTGGCTAGGACTAAACAGTGAGGCCCAGTGCCACTGAAGCATGGGTATTTTCATTCCAGAATAACAGTGTAAAAAAAGTACCATCTAAAATTAGCAAAATGTTCAAGAAGAGAAAGGAAAAAAGACTAACACAATTCCAATTTCGGATTAGATCTTTGCAAAACAAACAGAAGAAATTGAAGAACTTAATTTTTGACACAATTCTTATGACTTGAAAGACATAAAAAAATTTTTGCTGTTCTGTGCTTTGTAGATGTAGAAAGAAACTACATTTCTTGTCTGCTATATCTTGTTGAGATCAAGAGCATCCTGTTCAACCCTGTGAACATGAGAAGAGAATTTAGTATCCACTACTAGCTGACACTCTGCATTTCTGGTTTCACACTGACCTGAATTTGAAAAGTTACAGAAGGAAAAGCTGTAGTTGTGTTTAAATGAGCCCTTATTTAACTGATTGTGCTCCTGCAGTTATCTCACTCTCCCATAAAATTCATCAACTCTGGACAGCATTGTCACTTAACATCTCTTCTGGAACATGCACACATCTGAAAATAACAGTTTTGCAACACACTCTCATTATATGCCCACTGACTGACAATTTGCTTACAATCTGCTCTTCCCATCTGAATCTTGTTAAGTTCAAACTTTTTTGGTCAGTGAAAGATGTTTTTACTTTTCTGAGTCCAACATAGAATGAATATTTATCAACAGGCTATTCTTAAAAATCACAAGAGCCACTTTGAAGGTTAAACAGAACACTTCACATACATACAGTAAGTGGCTTTTCCTGCTGCACTGCTCTCAGACCAACAAATAATATAGCACCAGCTGAATAAAATTCTTCATTTCAGTTACCATGCTCCTCTTCCCATTAGATGCTGTTCTCTCAAACCAAAAATTGCCTTGTTTATTTTTCTGTTTCATTAAACACAAAATCTCTGCCTCCTAGGTCTCATGTGTCACATGCATAGACTGCAGACCACCTCACTGCGAGCAGCCCTGTTAAGAGCCAGACAGGTGAAATAGGTATCACAGACAAAGACCTCTTATTTTCCAGCTGAAAATTTCAAGGCAGACATGGTGGGCTTTATTCTCCACATTTATAGAACTGATTCTGACAGTTACCAGTCATTTCCACAGTTCGAAGAAGCAAGTTCTACATTGCTCATCCACTGTGTGAGGAACAACATGAAAAAGGAATAGTTTTGCACCCCATATTACGTTATTGTATATCCATTACAAAAGCCAGCTATGATGCAGGTCAAGGTTTTGTTATTCCTCCCAAAGAATTCTGATCAGACACATGCTGGAGTTGAAGATTGACAAAGGAAACATCTTAATACACTTTGAGTCAGTCTGCATAAGGATTCCGTTTCCTACAAGTTTTCAGAGAAGTTGACCAGAAAAAGAAAAATAATAACAACTTTGTCATAAATTAGATCTCTGAAGTGAGGTAGGGTTAAACGGCCACCTGATTTTCAGTTAAATGCTTCTCCTGTAGTTCACACTTCTGAGTGCACTGCTGCAAATCTGCTTGCTCATACTGCTGCTTGCTAGACTGGAGTGACTATTAAATTCTGTAATTAGTGGAATGTAATTATTTCCTGTAATGGGCTGTAAATTCACATTATGCCATAAATCATTCTCATGTACACTTAAGGATTCATTACTCTTCTTTGCAACTGACTAGCATATTTACTAAGCACAGAAATGTTCAGCTGGAGAACTTGCAATGTTCTGCAAGAGCATTAGTTGTTCTCAGTTGCAATCTGGTGGAAGGAAGTGACTAGTGACAGGATAAATGTGTTTCTACCACTGTGGTCAGAAATGAGACTTGAAAACCTGATTCAGCAATGTACTAAAGAAAAAGATTTGCATATCAGTTCCATTGGGATCATTTATTGTCATCATTAAAACTCTTAAATGCTTTCTCAACTCATCTGAAATAAGAGTCAGGGAGAGAGGGAGAGCTGCTGTTTCAGCTATGGAAGATAGGCCAGTGAGAACAGCAGTGCTCTCCACACTGACAGAACACTGAAACCCACGAGTCTGCTAACCCCACAGCAGGACCATAAGCACAGGCAGACCTTCACAAATCCCCTCACCCAATACAAGCATGCCTGGCAGCCATATGGTCACACATCAGGAGAGACACCTGGGCTTGCGTTCAGGCAAACCTCATTATGGCTTCTTTGCTATACCTACAGTTCACCTCCTGGGAATTCAGGAGACAAAGGCATGTGTGCCAGCCCTCCTACGATGTTACACTTCAGGAGGCAAATATACCAGAAAGGCTAGTGGTTGTGCAGAGAGAAACTGTTGCACTCAGGTCCCCACGGGGGCATTGTGATAGAAGGATTTCATGCCAGTAAATGGTTTCCACTCAGGACTACAGGAAAGATAAAAGGCAGCTGTGCTAAGAAGTGAATTTTTTGTACTATTACACTGAGACTACATTACACTGAGACTCTATGAAAATGTGGTCTTAAGGTTTGATCTTCCTTTGTGATGTCCTGTTCGTAACCTCTTAGTGCATAAATGGAAGCAGAAGCTCAATGTATCTTGCAACACTGCTCTCAAGAAACAAGAACGCAGGAAAAGGAAATTGGTCCAATAGAAAAAAAAAAAAATCTTAAGGATCCAGCACAAAATTTGTATCCCATACTATCAGGCATTTCAAACTCTTTCATATAAGTTACTGTACAATTCTTATGGCATGTGCATGCCTCTTGTGCCATCCCAAAATACATTCAAGAAGGGTAAATCAGACCTGAGTGAGATTGACAACTTAATAGAATAGATTCAAGTATATTATATATTATATTTGCTACCCAGCAAACATCATAAAATGCTGTCTAGCAGCTTCCCTGTACTGCAATGACACCTGTTTTTGTAGAAGCCTTTTCCCTCCCCTAAATTAGACCTTATCCTTCCCCTCCCCTTTTTATTGTTATCAGTGATCAAAGTAAAATCTTTGGCAATAGTAAAACAGGATCAGCTCCTGGTGTCTTTTCTCAGACTGTTCTCTGCTCTGGGCAGGCTGGCTGCTGGACCCATGCAGAGACCAAAAGTCAGAATCTGATTGCCTTGTTGCCCGTTGGCAAGCCATGTGCTCTCTGTCATTAAACCCTCCTTTAATGTGGTCCTGATTCAGCATTTCTGGCACAGACAGAAGGTCTCCCTGTGGTATTTACATGACATGTGAGATATGTGACCCTAATTAAAAAAATATATATGTAGGATTAATCTAAAACCGGAAAAGGAAATTTCCATCTGCACCCAAATATTGTCCAGATGTCTGGAATACGCAGGATGGAAAAATATCCTAGCATTCTTTCAGCCCAACACAGAGTGTTAATGATTGCTTTAATTGGGAAAGAAAAATAACAGATAATCCAACAGATAGTAGCAATGAACTAAATGCCAATAAAGAGAATCTGAGAATAAGCTCAACAGATTTGCTGAAGAAGCAACTGCAATACAGACCTGAGGCAATAGCTTGTGGCCAGCAAAGATCAGCTATCTGTTTGTCTAACTCCAGTCCTTTGCATGTGATTAACAAAGGTGAAGGGAAGCATCTCCAGGGACCTGTTTTGGTGAAAGACAGATAGGTGCTTTAAGACATACTCTTTGTTTATGCTGTAACTAACTCTCAAATTCTACTTTTGTTCAAGAATTTACCCTGTCCCCACTGGGCACTGTCAGATCTGATCAGTTTTGTTCCCTTACCTTGCAGAAAATCCTGTCCAAATGTGCACAACATCTTTGCTACCCTGAGGGTTCTCTGGTGCAACTGAAAAACCCAGCATGGTTCTTTTTCAACTAAACACATGGTAAATATGTCTGTGCTAGACCTAGGTACACCTCAACTAAACTGCCACTGACTGAAATGTTTTTCTAATGAGAAAAAAGGGAAAAAATGCACGCTTTGCTGCATTTTAGAGAAGAGCATCATGATGTGTTGAAAACTTTAGCAGAAACCAGTCACCGAAAGAGAATTTTTCTGGTTTTTGTTTGTTCATTTGTTTGTTTAATTTTCAAATTTTAGCAGTAGTTTGACAATGGTGCATGGTTACTGAATACTGAACTAGAGAGCTTCTTGCTCTTCAAGTACAGACCTTTGGGGCACAGAGATCATGAGGGGTATATGTTAGAAGCCATATGTACAGTAGTGCTCTGTCACGGCTCTTCAAGAATGACTTCAGCATGATTTTAAGGGCAAACCACAGTTAAAAGTTTGCCTGTCTGGTTTGGGTCTGTTTTTGCACTCTACTACCTCTGCCAGCTACTGCTGTCACTGGGTTAACAGGATCCCATTCAGTCCTTTTCAAAGGCACAAGAAAGATTCAGCAAGAAGCCTATGATCTTCACAGTCTATTTTTGACAAGTAGGAGAGAAGCTTGCTCACTGTTTGCATGTAGTGAAGGAAAACTGTAAATACCTTTTCATTTTTTAACGTGTGCTGTATTCAGCTAGGAACAAAGATCTCAAATACAACAAAAGTGAAAACTGCTCTTCAGAAATTGAATGGTTAGTATTTCCAAATAAATATGAAAAAAGGTTTCATGTATCATTTCCTCTGACTTTATAACTGAGTAAAATACCATTAAAATATACAGAACTTCTGAGATATATATGTTCAATAAAGGAGTCAATAATAAGCTGCTGTAACAAATTATTTTCCCTTAATTGTATACCTGCTTACTAAGCAAAGTTTTCTCAAGGACTTTTGTTTCTACAAAATCCTTTCTAACAGAGTTTAAAGTTATAAAATTTTGATGATGATCTCAGATTTATAGATGAATGGACCAGTATTTCTGTCCTGTTCTTCATTCTGTTTGTCCAGCCTTTCTTTTCCAGATTATTGTGCAACTTTAATAACTTCAGAAGACTTTTAGTCAATTCAACCAATTCTTTAGCCATGCTAAAGCTTTTGAAGGACTGAAAACAGGGACAGGAAGGGAGCACTAACAACCAGTAACTGCCTGACCCAATTGTGTTATGATTCTTGCTACTAATTAGGATTTTTACCCAAAGCAGATCCGTGGTGAGGTATTCAGAGTCCACCTGGAAGCACTGATTTCAAGGATTACTAATTCACTCATGATTGTCCTAATAACAAAGATATCTCTGTTTCAGTTTCTCTTCCACAAAATATTTAAGAGGGGGAAAAGCTAATCTCTTTGTTTTTAATCTTTTTTCCTCCTGCATTCTGTTCTGGAAAGTTTCTCGCTTTCCACTTTTTTTCATATTCTTCTCTCGTTCTTTTTGACTTATCACTGTTCATTTGCCTGTGGGTAAGACTGTACCTCTACTCTCCGCCATGTATCTAATGATTATTTAAGTCCACAACCAAGCTGGAATCCCCCATCCTGACACCTGAACAAAGACCTTTCCTGGGACCAGGTAAGGGCACATCAATTCTTTTTATTTAAAAAAGGAAGAAACAAAGAAAAAACAATGACAACAACAAAAAGACATCAGTGCTAAAACCAATGTTGCTTTGAAACCTTGAATTAAATGAACTGAAACTACTAAGATCTCAGCTAACTCTGACCTGGTAAACCTTACTCTCATGCATGGATATGACTGAATTTACTCATATTATTATCAAAGTAACAAGCCTAATAGTAAAGCCTATCCAAATAAGAAATTAAAAGAAATCACAGAATAAATTTTCTTAGGATAAAACAGAGGTTAACACAGAGGAACATACTCTTGGAAGAAAGGTTCTCACTTTAGAAATGAAATGCTGCCTCTCCAGCATAGAGATTTGTTGTTTGGTGGTTGTTTTTTTTTCTTTTGTGTGTTGCTTTTTTAATGCAGCATTTATATAAAGCTGTGCATGACAGGTGATTTTTGTTATTTATAATATTTAAGCAATTCATTTTCTTACTAACGCAGGAAAAGTTTTTAGGTTGACCAAATTTTTGCTCTTTTCAAAGAGAACATTTTTATTTCAAACATATCAAAGAAATTTTTTCATGAAGTTTATGGTGAATTTTTTCTCATATGCTGGGTACTTTTGCAGCCAAGAAAAATTGGCAAATGGTGCTCTCTGCAAGCACATGACTTATTAAAAGCATCTCTACATTTCCTCTCATTTAGGAACTCCTTCTAAGTTTAAACCCAGCACAGCCATTATGATGCGGACCTGTATTTGCACACACAGACTTTAGAGCTATTCATTAGCTTCATTAGCTGTCATTAGTTGGCAGAGTGGATTGTCAGTCTATAGGCTATGCATTTCACAACAAATGAAAGCTTTATGTAGCAAAAGATGACAAATTACTACAGCTTTATTTCAAATTCACAGTTAGTACAAGACAAAATGAGAAGGTTCAACAGCAAGTCATAAATCAAACTTAGGAAATGAAAGTAAAGAATTCATACGCAAATGGAATCTCTGGCAGCAAAGCCAGCATTTATCACTTCACACTGATAAAATAAATAAGAATAGATCAGAAATAAATTGCTGAGATAAGCAAATACCTAAGAATGCTGGAATTGGGAGCACAGTCCGTAGCTCAATACAACTCAATACCAAAACAATCTCCTCTGCACTGAATGCAGGAGGATACTTAGCAAAATGGTGTTCTAACACAGTAGAATGTCTTCAAAAATCTCATAAAGCTGAAAGCAAAAATTATCAAATGTCAATATTTATATTTGGCTATATTGTGACTAAGGCTCTGACAAGCAGTAGTAGTCAAATACAGACAATGGTAGGAACATTCTTAACAACAATTTGCTCTAAAAACTCTTATGAAAACAGATCAGGATAGTAGTAAAGTAATTCTGACTTGCTCCTGCAGGTCTGTCTTGAAATCAGATGTGTTTCCCATCTGATTTACTGCCAGTAATGACTAAGGAGAGACTTTCATTAGCTTAACTGACATAACAGGTAGCCCTGTTAAAATAAAACATGTCTTTATGAAGACATAACCAGGTGGATAGATGATGATAAAGCAGTGGATGTGGTCAGTCTTGATTTTAGTAAAGCATTTGACACCATCTCCCACAGTATCCTTGCAGCTAAACAGAGGAAGTGTGGTCTGGACGATCGAGTAGTGAGGTGGATTGTGAACTGGCTGAAGGAAAGAAGCCAGAGAGTTGTGGTCAGTGGGATGGAGTCTAGTTGGAGGCCTGTGTCTAGTGGAGTCCCTCAAGGATCGGTACTGGGACCAGTACTATTCAATCTAATCATCAACGACTTGGATGAGGGAATAGAATGCACTTTCAGCAAGTTTGATGACACAAAACTGGGAAGAGTGGCTGATTTTTTCCTAATACAACTTCAATTAAATATTTTCATTTTCAATAAACTGAAAGATACACAAAGAGAAAGAGAAATATGAGCAGAATGGGTCAATCACAAGAACAACTTCACCACCTTATGCTGTTTACTTCAGCTGGGTATTCCAGCTCCTAAGACTCTTATCAGCACAATGCAATTCATTTTTTGAAGCGTTAACTGTTGGAAGCATCTAATTAATCTAAGCTAGAATAAAATCAGAGGTCTCCTCACTAGTTGTGTTTCTCTTAGGGTCAGGAGAACATTTTGACTGCTTTGAAATGTTATCAAGAAGGACTTAGTGACAAGAAGAAGTAACTCAAAAGAAAAAATAGTGCCTGATGTAACCCAAGTTAATAAGTAACACATCCTCTCCAAAAAAACATTGATATGCTGACCTATCTGTAAAGTGGTTGAGATCTTTATTCAGACTCACATGGACTGACTTCACGTTAAAACAACTTTTTATATGTTGTAAGGTGTTACTGGGTAAGGTGACAAGAATGTCTGGCCAGATAAATAAATTCCTACAACCAAGCCAAAAAAAAAAAAAAAGCAATTGGTAAAATTGGTAATGTGCATGCTTCTAGACAGTAAAGAGTATGATTTCTAGAACTGCAAATTTGGTACTACAATTCCTTTACCAAGCAAATATTTAAAAAAAAAAAAAAAAAAAAAAGATAACAAAACACTGAAATAGAGTATTAATTACTGTTCAAATGAGTTTCAGCATTACTTTATCAGTGCTATGTAAATAAATTACATGGAAAACATTTCTGATGGGACTATTCATATTTGCATGCCCTTAATCTTCAATATAAATTGGAGGAGTCAGTAAGAGCAGAAGGAGAAGTGTAAACACTATGTGCCATTTTCTAATATGAAAACCCATTTTAATAATAATTGAGCCTATGTCTGGAGATCAATTTGATCTAGTCAGAATTTGATGGGTGCTGGGGTATGCTTCATTTATTTCACTTTATGAAGTGAAGGAAAGAGAAAAACCTGGATGAAATTTATAACTTGAATAATGTAAAATGCCTTTTTGATAAGTTATGCTGCTGAAGTTTTTTTCAAGAATGGAGGAAAAATAAAAAGATATTAACAGAAAAGAAGAAGAAAAAAAAAGACACAGATGTTAAAAGGTTAAGATTGAGCAACCTCAAGCAGTCATGAATGTTCAGACCCAGATTACCATCATCTTGATATTCCCCGCTCTGCTTGTTAGTTTGGCTGTAAGTCCTTTGTGGATTTATTCATCTTCCTCACATGCTCTTTGATTTTTATTCTACTGTGTGATATATATTCCAGTTAAAAAAAGGACTCCAAATAAAGCATCGTAAGACTGGAACACATTTATAGATGGATGTGAAGGATCACACACTTCCAGTATGGCTTTTCTAAAGAAAAGAGGAAAAATGCTTAAATAATAAAAACAGATAAATTACATAGCCTTTCTGAAATGATTTTGAACAAGAAGAAATCAAACCTTCTGACCAAGATGGAGAAAATGTAATGCATCACCACAGAGCCACTGGTGACAAGCCATTGATTTCAATAGCATAACAATGATCAATTGAGAATGTGCCTGAAACTCTTGAAGTTTTGAAAATGAACCAAGAAACTGAACCTCACCAAAACTGTCCATCCTTGTTAATGCATGGCTATTCTATTATCGGTCTCAGCCAAGAAGCATTCACTCTCATATCATTGGTCCCTTTATAATCAACAGCAAGTGCAGCACTTCACAAACATGGCTGTTTCTATTACAGCTTTTCCTTGTATTGTGGAAGAGCATGTTTATTTAATATTTTTTGGCATCTTCAAATTCTGTTGGAGTTATACAGCATTTAATTTACCTGCTAGCATTGATTAGCTTCTTGTTTAACAGAAGGTAATTATTCAGGTATATCTTCAACAATCAGTAGCAATCAATCAAATGAGCTTTTTATTTAGCACTATGGTCCTTTCTGAATTTGGTGCTTTTCTCAAGCTACAAGAAATCAGATGTATCAGTGTTTGGATGGGCTCAGCATCCCAGAGAAAGGACAGATTTTCAGAAGAGTACCATTCCTATCCCAACTATAAAATAAGTGGCCTCTGAAGTTGAGTTCATAATTGTGCTAAAAGTTTTGCAAACATAACAAAATTTTTGGACACTGCACATTTGAAATCGCACCTTTTGCTTGTTTGTGTTACAGAGTGCAGGAATAAGAGTGTGTTTATTTAACTATGCATGGTCCAAATGAAGACAACTGCATTTGAATAGATCATACCTTTTTTGTTTATGTAGATAATATCTACATAATGGGGCTGCAATCAGCATTTATAATGTATGATTGACTTACTTCACTTATAGCAAAAGACAGGCACACAGCTGAGAGACAAGCAGAGAGAGAGTAGGAGACTAAATCTGATTTGTCTGAAAACCTATCCAGTAGGGTCAAAAATGTTAGGGGTAATACTGAGCTGACGACTCCTTACTGCTTGCCTTTCTGCGCAATAAAAAGCCCTTTGGATGGAGGAATGTTTACACAAGAGTTATACTGATATTTTTTTGCTCAATTTCTGTTCACCTGTTGCTGAAATACTGTACTTGCTCAGACTGAAAACTACATAATTAGATGCATTTTGTGTATTTACAGGTCTATGTGTTACAAAATGCTACTAAGTGTAGCAACATGGAGCTTTTTAGAAGAGTCTATGGGTCCCATGCTGGCGAACCACTTAAATACGCATGCCTTTTTGTTCTGCTCGCTGTTGTTTGCTCTTTTAGTGCTCTTGAGAACAAACTGAATGCCATAAGATTCTTTACGTAGTAGGTAGGTGACTGTCAGCTCTTAAAATCTCTGACTTGTAAAACATAAAAATAGAATGGCCTTTTTGCTGACAGCCAGTTCAGATGAGTGAGATAAATCTCATATTTCATGTTTTTAATGCTTATAATGTGCTGCTTACTGGCAAAGAACACTCCTCATCCGCCCTTCCCCACACAAGCTCACTCTGAAAGGTGATAGGTACCTAGAGACAGCACTCAGCATAGATCTACACTCCTGGGGAAAAACAGAGATTGATTTTTTCATCTGTACTACAGTTTTAGCATTTACACTACTTTGTTAGTACTGCAATCCTATATTTATACAGGATGTTTATGGTTATTATATTGGACATTTTTCATCTATATTTGCAGAACATGCTGATTTCTTTTTTTTTTTTTTTTTTGGTTGTTTCTTTGTGATGGAGGGAGTCAGCTGCTATTTTTTCCATCCTAGGGAATGACGACGATGTTATTTTAAGTAAGAGCTCGTAATCAAAAGATTCATTTCCCTGCTACCCACAATACATTTCTGCTTGTAGCACAATGACTTGCTGTCTTTGAAAGACCTCACATTTCTAGCAAAGAATTCAGGGCAAAGTTGATGTGAAAACTCTGCCAGCAAGATAAAACCCTATCCTAACTTCCTCTCTCTCCTCAAGTGATACCTCTTGTCAAAAACTGTATACATGTTGAGTCAAGGACTTTAAGGTGGCGTTGTTCCCAACTTTGACAGGTCAGCTCTAACTCCTCGGTAGTTTGCAAACATTTTTCGGTTGTGTTTAGTCTTCTAGATGACACTTAAAGATACGAGAATCTTTGTAGCTACATAATGAAATGTTAATACTAAAATCTGGGTCAGCAAAAGTATGAAGCATAGAAGAACTAAACTGCTGTGCTTTTGTATGACTTCAGCTTCAAAGATAGAACCAATTGGTCATACTACACAGCAGAGTGTAACTCAGGCTATCCCACTGAACTGGCTCTCAGATTCACTGGAACTACAAGAAAGCTTCCTTTTTTCTTTGCACAGAAGGAGGCCTACAAGCAGCTTGTACATACATCTGCACAAACACAAATCTCAGTGCATTCAGAACCTGGTTGGGTTTGGGGGAAGAAGGGCAACGACTTTAAGAGATGACAGTGTCTGAAATCTGAAAGCACAGCTTCTCTTTACCCCTGACAAAACAAATCCACATAAGAGAGTAATTCTGCAATGTGTTAAACAAGCTCTGTGTTTCCCACAGCTCCTAAGCACAGCCCATGAGCCTACTGGAGCAATCACTCTATTGAACATTCATCTGTCTCCTAAATCATGTTAAACCAATCATGCTGTGTGGAGAAATAGGAGGATGACGCATGGCTGAAGATAATAATACCTGGGAAGAAAATATAAAACAGTAACTTGTTCAATTTTCTGCCACTGAAGGAGTAGCCTTGATTGAAAGCTTTTTTTTTTCTTCAGTCTAACATAATAATAATTTGAGCAACACAGCCTCAGCTATGGACTTCCAGAGATGCTGCTGTCTATTCTATTGTCAGGAAATTTTTCAGTTCTGATTTTTTCCCCTTAATAATTTATCCTAATTACTACTTTTTCTGTTTCGTGCCAAAGAGCTCCCCCATCAGAGCTGATACCGCTGGGAAGACAGCAGGCTATTCCTTACTGTGGTATCTTAGCTAGTTTAGCACTTGTTCTTCCCCATGCAGCGTTATAGGCTTGGGGATGAGTAACTGGATGACTGTGAAGAGGGAAGGGACCTGGGGGTGTTGGTTGATGCTCGGCTGAACATGAGCCGACAGTGTGCCCAGGTGGCCATGAGGGCCAACGGCATCCTGGCCTGCATTAGAAATAGTGTGGCCAGCGGGAGCAGGGTGGTAATCATCCCCCTGTACTCAGTACTGGTGAGGCCACACCTCAAGTACTGTGTTCAGTTTTGGGCCCCTCACTACAAGAAAGACATTGAGGCCCTGAAATGTGTCCAGAGAAGGACAATGAAACTGGTGAGGGGTCTGGACCACATATCTTACAAGGAGCAGCTGAGGGAGCTGGGATTATTTAGTCTGGAGGAGGCTCAGGGGAGACCTCATTGCACTCTGTAACTTCCTGAAGGGAGCTTGTGATGAGGAGGAATTTGGTCTCTTCTTCCAGGCAACAAACAGGACCCCAGGAAATGACTGCAAGCTGTAACAGAGGAGGTTTAGATTAGACATAAGAAAAGCCTTTTTCTCTCAGAGAGGGCTCAGGAACTGGAATGGCCTGCCCAGGGAGGTGGTGGAGTGGCTATTTCCTTGCAGTGTTCAAGAAGCGTCTGGATGAGGAGCTACAAGATATGGTTTAGTATTTTGTGGTAGCAATGGTAGTGGGAGGACAGTTGGACTAGATGATCTTGTAGGTCCTTTCCAACCTTGTGATTCTATGATTCTATGATACTTTCCTCCTATAGCAACTAAACCAACATATATTATCAGTTGCATCACACACACATACACACTTTAAGTAAGAGTAACCAACAGAGGAGCACAAATGCACATTTTTTTTTTCTTTTTGACATTTGGCAAGGGTAGTAGCTCTTGAGATATAGCTGAATTTAGAGTTGTCAGCTTTTTGGAGGTCTTTTAGGAAATTATTTCCTTCTGCTTTGAAATTCTAAACTTCTCCCTTTTCACATTAGAATATAGACTTCTTAGGGGATAGTATGTCAGCAATTTCAAATTGCTTCAACTACTTCTTCCCTGTGTTCCCCACTTCCTATGCTGCACCCATGGTGCTAGGGAGACTGTTGCATATTGTGCCTTTCAAACCATTCTATTCCCAGTATACAATTAAATGCTCATTAGCACTAGTGGGACAGGCTCTACAGACTAGAAAGCTAGCGAACTCAAGGTGTGTTGGGAAAGCACTAGGCTTGAACAAAAAATAAGCAAGAATTTGACTGTAACACTCCTCCAGCCTTTCCCCTCTGTGAGTGCCAGAGCTGCACGTAGAAGCTTTCAGACTCTAAGTTCTTTTGAACCATTACCTAATACTAACCAATGTTGCAGCAAAAACATGCACTTTTTAAAAAATCCTTTGGTGTTATTAAATCATAGATGTACATGTTTATAGTGTTTTTTTTTTTTTTGAATAGGTTATTGGATTTTCACCTCCCCTTTACAATATGCATATTAAAAGATGAGCAGCAATCATATGAGAGCAATCAAATTTGAGAAATGTGCTGTTTGTTCATTTTTATTATCTCGTGTTTAGCAATGGCTTCAAGTTCACTTCTCCTTTCTCCTTTGCCATCCTTGTATGATTTTTCTTTTTAATTTGTTAAGGAACAGAATAAAACATTTGAGATCTCTAATCCTTTGTCAAATTTGGCTTAAAATTGCTAGCGAGGTCAAAAGTTTATTGGATAGGAGATGAACAGACAATGTGATCACATAAATCTTATCTTCAAAGGACAGTAGGAAAAAATTTACCATTTAAAATTAAAAAGCCATTTCTTATCTGTTCTTAAGTAGACTTTAATCCACCTTGGGAAGAAAAAAGAAAAATACCTTGATCTATTCATTACATATTGTTTGTCCTTACTGGTGACTGCTCTGCTTGCATTTGATTTTTAGTGTTTTTAAAATACTTTAATTATTATAAGAGCAGAAATTAGACAATCTGCTTAATTAGCATTTAATCCATACTGCTTTGATATTTTTTCCTTGTCTGAGTAATGGAAATTCCTGTTTTCCGTTATTTTCCAAATAATAATCAAATCACTATTTACTTCTTGTTCACTATTATTTATGTTAAATATCTGAAAGTCTGAATCACACAGAGTAAGTCTTTGCTTAAAGTCCTCAGTACCAAGAGGTGCATGGTAACATACATAATTTAACCTGAGCTATGTGCCAGGAAAGGAGGAAGGATCCCTTACTCCTTCCCTTCTCTTGTAGGGAGCTTTAGACACAGGGACAAGGCATGAATGATGTGATCTGATGGTAGTCAGTCACATGCACTTACATTTGGAATTTCTTATACACTTCCACATGTCAATTTCTTTTCCATTCTTCTCTTAATTGGAAGTGTTTTCAGCTGTCCTACACTCTCTAATCACCTGGGAGTAACCCAGCCATACATATTAATTGCTGGTAATCTAAATCTTGTTATCTGACACTTTTTGACTTTTTTACATAGATTATTTCACTCTTATTTATTTATTTCTGGCTGACATATACCAGAATTCATTTGTATACCATGATGAGTGTAAACTGATTTCTCTAATTAAACTTTTTTAATTAAAAAAGATGAAGATGAGTTATTTGCATGAAATCAGCTTTGCTACTCAGAAACCCTTATTGGTATTTACATGATTGCTTGCTGCATGTTTCTTCTTATAACTGTACATGTTAGCTCTTAATGTAATGAAAAGGGCACTAGGACCCAATGTTTTTAATCTGCTATGCTGGTATTCCAAAATTGCCAAATAGATGCTTGGCTGAAGACAATTTTTCAATGGAAGAGTGAACATCCATTTTCTTTATCTAAAGTGTGGAGATGTACCCATCCTGCTAGTTTTTCCAACTGTAATAAATAAATAAATAAATAAAAAACCACTAAAGAAACTTAATAGTAGCTAAACCTCTTTTGCAAAGATATGACTTATAACTAAACGAAAAAGAAAAAAAAGAAGAGAAAGAAAAAAACACCTGAAATTCATTACTCATCCCTTTGAAGTTAGTTAAGTTCTCTGGAAAAAAAAAAAAGTAAAAAAAGACTTTGTCATGGAATAAAACTGTTTTTAGAGAATGCAATTACATTCTTCAGCCAACTTGAACCTTCTTTTTATTTTTTTTTCCCTCTCCTTTCCCTCTCTCTTATTCCCCCAGCAAAAGCATCTTAAAGGATGTCTGCAGTACAGAACTAGAAACTGCAAAAGAATGATTGCTAGATTTACAATCTGAAGAAATATATAAAAGTAATTCAGAAAGAAAAGAAGTCAGTTTTCTTATACTTCAACTGAGAGGAGAGTCTGACTTTGATGTCCAATTGTTGTACTAGTTGTACTCATATTGCCATCCTAAATACATCTCTTTAATTACCCTTCAACACTGCTTCCCTCTGTATTTAAATACATTGATACAAGTATGGAGGGTTGGTTGAGTGGCAGAAGAATGGTGTTTATTTGCATCTGAAAGGCACATAACTGCAATGCCTGCAGGCAGACTCACCAGGGCTTTAAAAATATACCAGCCTCAGGAAATGATCTGTATTCAAACTTAAACAGTTCTTTGTACATAGGACAGGTTAAAACAAAGAATTCAACAACAATAACAACACAACCAGAGACAGAGAGAGTTATACAAAACCTTTGCTCAAGAGCAGAGAAAAATACCATGGTTACTTCCTCCTTCATCTACACTTTGCAAAACTCATCCTAACACAGAAATATTTTGCATCCTTCTTAACTTCTTAAAAAAAAAAAAAAAAAAAGACATTTTTAAGCATTTCCACTCAGCTTTAAATTGTACTAGCTGTAGAGTACAGACGTTGTTAATATGACCAGCCCTGACAATCCTATTTCCAGATGCATAGCATGTGAATTATCTATTAAAATAAATGAGCTACAGTCCTGTAATTTACATGCAGTGTAAATCACAACAAATTTAACCTCCTTCCCACCCTCTTTGGAAATACAATATCCTTAGTGCTCTTGGGACTGAACCTTTGCCATCCTCTGAAGTTTGAACAAAAGCTTTAGAGTTCTTCTGAACTTCCCATTGACAGGTCATGACTGTAACAGTCAACCAAAGTTTGATAACTAAGTAGCCTTCCAAAGAAAACTGAATGATAATTATACAGTAAAATGTGGCAAAAGGGCACTGATGAAATGACAAGAATACAAGGCATCACCTCTGACACCTCTCTTAGGATCCCCATCTTTGAAAGGTGGGGCTGGTGCTTCATTCACCTATAACTTAGGACTCACTGAAGAGCAATCACAGACCTGACTTCTTTCTAGGAATCACTTTGGACACACAAAGCATGCCACAGAAACTTCAAATTTCTAAAAGTATCACACAATACCTTTTTGCCTAGTCTTTTATCTTCCCATCCTCTTTGTTCAACTTTTCAGGGCCATCAATCAATAAAGTCATTAAACTCATGATTACATTTCATATATGCATAAAATATGGGTTGTTTACAACATCCTGCTTGTCAAGCAATTAAAAATTTGCAGGCATTCATAAAACTTAAGGTAGAGGAAATGATGCGGATCTGAAACTTCCATAAACAGCCATCTGTCCATAATATAATAGGGGTGAGGAGAATGCAAGTGAACCAATTTTGATAAGGAAGTACACAAAGAAATTGATGGACCACGTGACCTGAAAGAGCACTGTGGATCCAAGCAGATGTTATGTGTATGCTGACAGGATGGCAGTGGCACCACTCTGCTTCTTAAAGACCTGTCTGCTTATTGTCATGAAAGTAATCCCTCTTGCACCTCTTTTAGGAGAGGGAGGAAATGCTCACAGGATACAGCAGTAAATGGTAGCCATGATAGTAAAGAACTAGAAATATTAAAATTATAGTAAGACCCAGTAGAGAACAAACGAACAGTTTTACCACTGAGTCTCTGCAAACAACAGATGCAGTTTTACAGAATGCATAATGATTTCTCAATTTATACTAGCCCAGGAATTAAGTTATCACATTCATGAAGAAGCTTGCTTCTTAACTAGTGAAAAAAATAAATTTATCAAAGTGTTTAGGAAAAAAAAAAATCCTTTAAAACAACAACAACAAAAAACCTGCAAACCTTGAAACAGTATCACCTAGTTTATTAGCTGAAAGGGACCTCTAGAGGTCATCAAGATCATCGCCTCTTGCTAAAGCCATTCCCTACAGAAGGTTGCGCAGGAAAGCATCCAGGTGGGTTTTGAATATTTCCAGAGAAGGAGACTCCACAAACTCTCTGGGCAGCCTGCTCCACTGCTCTGTCACTCTCACAATAAAAAAGTTTTTCCTCATGTTCTTCCTATGTTCTGGTTTGTCCCTCTTGTTAGGGATCTCAATTGATATTTGTAATCTGAAATGCATTATCAAATGCATTTTGTGACGGTCTTGATTTGTACCAAACCTAACATGGTAGAGCATAAATAGAGGCAATAATGCACGAAAATAAAGAATGACAACATTTTGACTAAAGCTCGGTTTCCAACATATTGCTCTGGCTTTATTTTTAATAACCTGAATAAAAAGAGGATAGCCCAGAGATCATGAACTAACTATAAGAAAGTAAGAGCAGTATATATGTTACTAAATTCAGGAAAACATGGAAAATAATGCTACTTTTAAATACCCTGCTTTAAGTTCTGACTTTGCAGATATATGGAGTAATTCACTATGATAAGGTCCCAGCATCTTTTGCATGTTATACTTTAAAAAGAGAAAGCTCTATGAGAAAGTATAAAAGAAGGATACAAAGAAAGAACACAGCATGATTTGGTCAGTGATGTAAAACTCACAGATTACCTACAGATTATAAATAAGTATTCAATATACAGTTTATAATCATGGAATCATGTAAGGCATAAATTGTGATACCTCATGATTATTCAGAAGAAGATCAGTTTGATTATGCAGTGTTGAAGCACAACAGATATTCTTACTAATGCTTCAATGGACTTTCAGGATGAGTTTAATTTGTCCGTGTTTAGGACAAATATTCTTGAATGGTTATGTACCATTCTTAGATTACTGGCAACTTCAAAACGAGGACTATCTTGTGGATGGGGAGACGCATCCTTTTCCATATCTATTGTTACTTGAAAATTAAATACAATCTCATCATAGAATCACAGAATCATTAAGACCTTTTAAGATCATCTATTCCAACCACCAACTCCTCCCCACTATGCCCACTAACCATGCCCCTCAGTGCCGGATCTACACGGTTCTTGAACACCTCCAGGGATGGTGACTCCACCACCTCCTTGGGCAGCCTGCTCTAGTACTTCATTGCTCATTCTGAAAAGAAATGTTTCCTAATATCCAACCTAAACAAGCAATCTGAAGTGCTTTGCTTATACTTCAGCACTTGCTTTATAATAATATATTGGATTTGCAGTTATGGTGTAAGGGAATCATAGAATCATAGAATCACAGAATGGCCTGGGTTGAAAAGGACCTCAAAGATCATTTAGTTTCAACCCCACTGCCATGGGTAGGGTCACCAACCGCCAGACCAGGCTGCCCGGAGTCACATCCCACCTGGCCTTGAATGCCTTCAGGGATGGACAATCTGCAACCTCTCTGGGCAACCAGTTCCAGTGTGTAACCACTCTCTGCGTGAAAAACTTCCTCCTAATATCCATCTAGGATATTAGTCTCCCATTTTATTCTAAAAACCATTCCCCCTTGTCCTATCACCATCAACCCACGTAAACAGTTCCTCCTCCTTCAAGCTTGAAAGTTCACAAATTTGGATTCTTGGATTCAAAGGTCTCCATCTCTTGATAACACTGTCATCTCGGAGAGTTTGCTTAAATGTATTCATGCAAGAGTGTAGTGCTGCCATCACTGATGTAACTGTAGCTTCTAGGCAGGGGCACCCGAGACTTGATAAAATTTGAGGATAAACAATGTAATGAGTAAATAATTAACACATAATTAAAGCACTGTTAAAACAATTTTGCATTAGCTGTGTGCATACTATGGCTCTCAGGGCTTTTCTGAGACCTAGTGGGCCTCAATTGTTAACTTTTGGCATCTTACATGCAGATCTTTTCCAGCCTGAAGTTAAAAGTGAGTTGCTATCATGTGAATAGAGTAGCATCTTTTGAGCTATTATAAATTAATACACTTATAAACCATAATTGAGACTCAAACACATTCTTTTTCAAATTGTCATAAAATATTATCCCAATTGCCTAAAATTCTCTTTGTTCACAAAATCTCGCTTCCTACAGGAAAACTGATTCAGAGCTCATCAATTTATTTATACATTAGGAATAACAGTACTGCAATGATTTAACTAAGGCTGGTGCAACAGATTAGGTTTCACAAGACCTAAATTATAGTTTCTGTGAGTAATATGCAAGATTTTAAGAAGCCATGAAATTATGAGAACCTCCCATAAATATTCTGGAAATCAGGAATAGGGAGAGGCAGATGTGAGTAAGTGTAGGAGATCTAATGCTTTTCCTTCACCATGAAACTGTGCAAAAGTCCTCTTGAATCACAATATCTGCGCCTCCACAGAAAAAGGATGGCACATTTTTACTCCACGATGTAAGTAGAATGTGTGCACATATATACTGCTTTTCTAAAATCCTGAGAAACGTGGGAACAGAAGAAAGTGAAGAGGGGCTTAAGGGGGCCTAAAGTATTTTGGCTCAGAATCAGTGTACAGAAGATTGCTCCTAACCCTCTTACCCAGACCGGAAGGACTGAGGCTGTATTTAGCCTTGCACTGCAAGTGAAATTAAGAAAGACCTTTTGTGATCCACTGTAGTGTAAATTCAACCACTGCTGCCCTGAAGATTTCTGTACCAACATCTTTTTCCCCATTTCTTCTCATCAGTCTGATTTTCTAATAAAGACAGTTGGTTGCTATGTTCATTTCTATGACTACATTACCTGGTAAGTAAACCTCTGAGTTGGAGAGGTGCTGATAATGGATGAGCTTACATATTTAAAGGGCAGAGAAAGGTTTTCCAAATTAGTCAGAAATGTTTGGTCTAGAAAATACAGCTTTGTGAATAACTGTGACTGAAAAATATTACACAGAGCTGAAACCTGTATGTCAAAACTCATAAAGTAACTTGCCTACCAATCACAAGTGCTATAAGAATGAATTATCTGAACTTGCTTCGATGATATGAACTCTTCAGTTCAAACCTATTTCTCATTAGTACCAGAGAGAAGAATATTTACACTTTTGTGACTTGTACAACACTCTCTGCTTGCTAACACAGAACTACTGCATACTAAATACTGTCATACTACTTGTGATATTGTATTCATCTAGTCAAATAAAGAGAAAAGAATTCTTCATAGACCCTCGGAAAGCCCCCAAATAAATTATAATTAATCGCCAAACTATCGCTTATTTTTTTGATGTTGTTTCTTCTAGCTGCAGAATCAATGGCTTTCCCTACATGGAGAGAAATTCCTCAACAGAGTACCTAGATAGTGGGAAATAGTAGGCACTGTGGTGCACATAGTATACAATCTAGTGGAAGAGCTGAGGCACATTAAAACCGGCTTAAATTAGCAAAAAGCTTCAGAATAGCTTGTGGAAGGCCTGAGACCCAATTGACTTCATTTACTGCAGAAGTAAATCACCCCAAACTATAATATTTTTGCAAGGAAAATGGATGAAGCTTCTACGTGAGTTATCATTCTAAAATATGCTCCCACAATTTTCCATGTTGAAAGAGAAATTGTGCCATCCATAACCTCTTGCTTTCTTGCCTGTGTAGCTTTTGTGAATTGAAGATACAAGTCTGTACATTCTTTACAGTTTCAACAAAGTTTCATTAACTTAGTTCTCTGAACATTCTGCAAAGTGAAAGGAATCTGTTAAATTAAAAAAAAAAAACGGTTGCTGTTGAAAAAAAATTTCCATAATGAATGCCAAGTAATTACAAAAGCATATGAGACATTCTCCCTTTCTTATCTTTGTATTTCAGAGATTAGACATCACAAATATTTTAGAATAACATTACAAACATTTCCCAAGATTGACAGTAATGTAGTTGCTAGAGCTCATTGCAATTCTCTAGCAAAACAAAGATCTGACAGAAAACAATAGATCGTTGAATTTGAGGTGTTTCATTCAATCAGTGGCAGGAAAGACTACACAGCACCAAATTCTGAATACTGCCATGTCGTGACTCAAGGACAGACATACCCTGGGCATATAACCCTGCAGAGACAAAGCTATGCATTTGGTCTTCACAGCCGGCAGCCTTAGTTTTGCTGCTGCTAGAAGCAATGACTTTGACAAGCACAATAATTTCACTGAGCAGCTGAAGTATCCAGGGCCCTCTTGGTTGTCAGAAAATAAAATAAATAAAATAAAATAAAATAAAATAAAATAAAATAAAATAAAATAAAATAAAATAAATAGAGAAATTTTATAAGACAACAGACATAGAGAGTGATAGTTTTCCATACATCCAAAGGAATCTGGTTTCCAGCCAGCCCTAAAGACTCTCTCAGCAGAAAAGCCCCATGTAACAAGTGCTGCTCCTCAACTATTGCATCTGGCAATGTTACTAAATGAGTCCTTGAGATGGAAAAGTCTGGATCTGCTGTGTCTGCACAAATTTGTAGTTTGGAAATTATATCTAGATATATCTGCTTTATTTAGCATGACTTCATCCTCTTCAGAAATGTGTCAGTGTAATATCAAATGAAGTCATGTGGAGACCAAAAAAAAAGCTCTCAACTTCTTTTTTTCTGGACTTCCCAAATCACTTGCATACCCTCAGTCAACAACATCTTGAGTGTCTCTCCTTTTCTCTTGCCATGTCCAGAGCCCAGTTTAACCCACTCTCTTAAGAGAGAAATATTCTTTGCCACGCTTGTTCTCTATCGGATGGGGGAAAGAGTTTACGGGTTCTAAAAGGTAAAGCTGCTCATCTCTGAAATAAATATACAGAAGTACAGCATAAGAAAATAACAAAGTACAACCTAATCTTTTAAAATTCTTTTATTTTTTAAACAATTACTGGGGACCATAATAATTCTTGTGACAAACTACGTTGTCAAAAACCTTAAAATGAGGACAAAAAGACCAAAATGACAAATGTGACTATTCAGAAAGTGGCAAAAATGAAGACAGGAGAGGAAGAAACAAAGCAAGCAACAGCTACTTCAGATACTCAGGGAAAACTTTGCTAAACAGTTGCTGAATGTACAGAACAACTCTTCTGAAGGCAAACTGAATGCTCTGTTTCAATCCTGGTTAATACAAAAGAAATCACAAAGGATGAAATGCAAGTAATCTTGGCAAGATATTTCCTTTGCTTAGAAGACACGAGGTTGTCTTGTGAAGGATATTACTGTATCTTAAGAACCTAACATTCTAATCTAATTTGCTGTGCATTTCTATTTGTAATATTTGCATTTGCTTTTTTTCTTCAGGAAATTATATTTGAAATTGTTTTGAATTTTAGCAGGGGACACAATTCAACACGTACCGTCATTTTAAAGTTGTACAGTCAAGTTTTTGAATATCCTTTCACTATTAGGCAGTAGCACTGCAGAAACAGGGCCATATTGGAAGAATAGATTTTGGTGCTGTTAGAGGGCTCCTAGGTTCTTTACTGATTTGCCACTTTAGCTGTCTGAAGTAAGCAAGAGATGAGAATGCAGTGTCAAGAGAAGAATGCCTCAGAAACTCAGGGTCAGGGGCAGAAAATGCTAATTCCTTCATTCACAAAGATTTATATTCTTTTCCTATCACAGCTTTGCTGGCAGCTCAAGGCAGCTTTCTCCCTTCCCGTAAATCTGTGCTTACCTACAGGTTTCATTAGCAGATTGAGGAACAGAGTGGCATAAATGTTAATTTGACTATAACATCCTACATCATATCTGATAGATCTGATATAGCTGATGTGACATTAGAAATATTTGAATATTCATCTTTTTTTTTTTTTGCCTTATGATTTTATTTTATTTTTTTTAACTTCTAATTGTGCACAAGGCTATAAGAGATTGCAGACTTAAGAACTACCTTTCTCCTAAGAAATACATCTTTCTTACATACCTCTATAATTTCAAAAGAATTTTCTATGGGACCCAGTTCATCAAACACCTTAAAGTCTGTTTTTCTTCTGTGCTATACTTCTTATACAGAAAATGTGATTTCAGATTCATATCATCAAGAATTATAGGAACAACTGGATTGCATTTGTGTTTTTTTGTTTTTTTGTTTGTTTTGCATGTGTTTCTGTTTTTGTTGTTGTAAGGTCTTACTTTTTTTAATGAAAGCACTGACAAGTTTTTTTTGACAAAGAACCTCATCAAAGGCTCTTACAGAGAATAAGCTTCCTTAGGATAACAAAGAAAGCCTGCTATGCATTAATAGCTGCTCAGAAAAAGGAAAATGAAGGTTATGTGTGACAGAATTCCTCAAGTGTAGCTTTATCATAATTTTACTACTCCTACCTATGTTAGAAGAGTAGGTTAAATGAGATCAGGTCCATATTAGAGAGACTAGAGAAGACCTAAGGTCTCTCTGATCATAATAAACTATAGTACGTTGGTGGGTTTTTTGTTTTTTTGTTTTTTTTGTTTTTTTTGGCATGAGGAAAAAGTACAAATAAATGTAAAAGTACAAATAAAAGTACAAATAAAGGTAAGAGTATGCTGGGGAATTTTTTAAACCATTTTGTGTACTGTTTCATTTGCTATTTTTTTCTGTGGAATTTCTGAGATAGCAAATCTAACATCCTCAGGTTGATATTAAAACTTCTATTACCAAAATATTTCCTGTATGACTTTGAAACAGGATCATTTTTCCCTCAAAAAAGGTGAAAGTGTTATTGTCAAAAACTGAAACTCAACTTCTGTATTTATTTGTCCAAGTAACAAAGTTCACTGCCTCATCTAAGTATCCACTCATCAGGCTCATCAATGCAGTCTTAACCCAATTCTTATAATTAACCACTGACAGTTGATTTTCTTTGATTCTGTTTAGCTCCCTTGCTCAAAACATCTAGGAGAAAGGATTATTTTATTGCATTTGTAATTAGTTCAACAATATCTCCATCTATAAATAATATAAATGACCACTGTTACTTCATGCTCTGAACTTTATGGCATTTAGAAATGACTCTGTAAATCAAACCTTTACCGGGAAAGAAAATAACAGTTGTAAGAGCTCAAATCAAGTAATGCTAGAAGCTGTGATATACAACTATGGTACTGTGATAGTAGGTCACAATAAGCCTCAGAATTACTCTAAAATAAGGCTCCTGTCTGATGTTGATTTGCAAGAGTATTCTGATCCTCAGACAAATGAGCAATTGATAATCTCCATCAGCACACATGAGCAATTGATAATCTCCATCAGCTTAGCCTGGGCTTAACTAACCTCTAAATTCAATTAATGCCTAAGATAATTTATTGATTTCTTCTTTAAGTGTCATTGGACAATAGGTGTGATAGTTGCTATCCTGGGAAATATCAAAGATGAAATACATAGTCCAGATACGGGTTAAGAGGAAAATAAACATAAGAGTTTTGCTATGTATTATTTTTTAAGATATGAGGATCTTTGGATGTTTCCCCTACAAGTTATTTAACACAAATCACTACCAATCTGTTACAGAAATATCAAGTTTTATACTCTCAATTATACTGCTGCCTCTGCCCCGCCAATTACATAATTGCTAAGAATATTGCTAAGAAATGTGATGCAGACTGAGCTATTGAATTTCTAATAAAGCTTTGGAAAAAGTAGGTAGTTTTGTCTTAATGTATTATAGCTGGACAGCCTGAAGATATTTACTTATTTATTTATTTTTGTAAGATCTGAAGGTGAATTACGTAGTTTTTAGAAGGATTTTTATATCCTGAAATCTTGTGGAGTCCTTAAATCCACACAGCCCTAAGGCAAACTCTATCAAGTTCACAGAGTTCTGATGTCCAGTGACAACTGTATAAATCTGCACGGCTCCAGTGCCTCACAGTATCTCTTTTAAGCCCACACAGCCCTAAGGCAGTCCTCTCCATCACAGCATGGCTAGAAGGCAAAATGGCAAGTAGGAGCAGGCAGGATGACAGCAGGAGGAAGACTTCAGGGTTCCAGACTGGGAAGACTTGGCACTGGGGATGGGCAGGCAGGGAAGAGTGGGTGCACAGGCTGCTGTGGAGTCTGAGGATGTATATCTCTATCCCTGCAAGCAGAGATGATAGCCAAGATCAAGAAAGTATAGAGATGCTAAAATAAAATGATCATCATTAACTGAGGAACTCAGCCTCTTCTCAGCTACTTAAGAATTGTTAGTCATTCTAGACATAAAGACAGAAGGGACCCCAATCAAACTCTCAAGCATCAATGTCTCAAAATCAATACCTCTGAGCACAGCAAAATCCACTCCCTAAACTTTCTGTTATTTCCTGTCAAATTAAAACCAAAGCTGGAAAATCGACCTCAGGAGAATAGAATATTGGGCTGTCTACTTTTTTAGATTCAGGGTTGCATTAGTATTCTTACTGAAAACAGTAATAGATAAAACATTTAGAGATAGGAAAGGAAAAAGAAATCCGGCCTCAATTTTCTTCACAAGATGCGAAAACCTTAATTGATAAAGTTGTGGCATCACTGCACTGAGGCCAATGCAATATGAATACTTATAGTATACTCACTTTAAGAAAAGGATGATATTACTGGATTTATTTTACAATGGTTACTACTTTTGTATGATCTCTGAGTAACACACATAAGTATGCTATAAGTTTTAGATTGCTTTTATTAATAATGGAAAACAGGAAAGGAAAATCTTTATTACCATATTTGAACAGTAGCCTGTTTTCGTCCTTGCTTGGCTAGTTTATTTGCATTCAGCCTTAGTGCTAGACTTGGAGCATCCTTAAGTTTCATAAAGAGCCAACTTTCTATCTTTATTGGTATTTGTGGCAGAAGGTGTGCCAATGCAAAGTGAATCATTCAATCACAAGAATTTTTTTTCTTTTCACACATAAGACTAATGACAGCTTAAATATTCAATGGCATTGAGTTTCAAAGACAGAAGAACTAAGCAGGTATGCAGAATGTAGTGAGTACAAAAAGATTCAACAACTCGAACACAAGCACAAGAATGCCCATGGCAAGTATGCTTTTGCATACTTAACTGATCTGCAGAAACAAATAGAGCTCTGAGCTTTTCTGTTTGAGTGCATTTAAAAAGGGATGGAGGAGGAAACAGGCAGTTGCAAAAAGAAAGCTAGGGCTCTTCTGGAAACTGGAAAAGGAAGGTCAGACCTAACCATTAGTATCTTTTCAGGCCATGAAATAAAGTAGCAATTTGTGTCGCTTTAGAGGAAGCAAAAATCATAACACCAAACACACTGATGGGTTGACACGAGAAAAAAAAAAATCCATCAGCTGATAACGTTTGTCTGACACTGAGTCAGGGGAGCTGTGTCTGATGGCTTTGGCCTAACCAGCTGATGGAAATTTTATGAACTTGGACAGCAGAGGTTTCAACTTTGTCAGTGAAACTGCTCTACAGAAACACTTCCATTTGATTCAATTCACTGGAGTATCGGTTTTCAGGGTTGATGATTTATTAACGTAAGGTTTGGTACAGTTGAATCTCCCAGTAATGATGATGCTGTTAGTGACACTGAAAATAAATCACTGCAAATCTTTAAGAGAATGGGAGTCCCTAGATCACAAACTGGATGTGCTGGAATTGAAGAAGCTTGGGAAGTCCCGCTAAGTGAGCTAGTAACTTTTTTTTTCCCCAGTTGAAGTATTCTCCTTTTTTGACAACACTGGACAGAGAACAAGTTGATTTAAACACTGTGGTCTCTAAAGCTTTATTTTCTACCTAAAGTTAATTGTATACTCAAATTATACATCTAATTTAACAACTTCACTGCAATGGCAGTTATACATGAAAATCAGGAAGTGATCTAGAAAAAAGAAATAATCATTGGTACAAATGCTTACTTGCCTTGTGTAGAGGAGTTATGACAACTCTAAGCAAATGACAACACAAGTGAATCTGAACTGACTACACTTCAAAAATACTGCATTATGACCTGCACATTTCTCAGTTACATTATTTACCTACAAATAGATCTACCTTTTGCTGGGTACATCAATTGGCTAAAGGTATTCAGAAGATTCTGGCCTTTCCTCCAGGACGATAAAAAAAGTCACGGAATCAAAGAATATCGTAAGTTGGAAGGAAATCTTAAGGACTATCAAGACAACTCCAAGTTGTCTGTATAAATCTGTATAAAAATGGCAGAATTTAAGGATTTCACCAGATTTGCAAGTGAATTTCTCTCTTCGTGCAGCCACTTGCTGTATTGTATATTCAAACCATTTCCTTTTAACAAAGAACTGCTACAGAGAGCTGTATAAGATACATTTTCTCACTGTGGGATCAAAGATACATTCTCTCACTGTGGGATCAAACTTGGTTTCTGCTATATCTCTCGTATAACCTTGTTCTTGTTTTGGGCCTTATTTTTATAGGCTGGTGTAGAAACTCCATGGGGATGCAGAAGTCAGGTACAGATCCCTCTTCTCCATAACCATTTCTTCTGCATCCACCCAGCAGATGCCTCACAGAGCACCTACCACTAAAATGCAGACAAATTGATAGACCTGGATGATTTTCCTTCACCAGTACTTTTGCACCGCTTTGTCTGCTGACATCAATTTTAAGCATATACCACTTTAAAAGGCTGTAATTGAGGGCAGGCAGATATTTGTTTTTTTTTTTTTTTTTTTTTTTTTTTTTTTCATGGGGAAATGAGGGCAACCAAGACCCTACCATGGAAGTAAAACTAATCATCAGTCTGCTGCTGTATTGCTACCACATAATCACTTTTAGACTTTCTGAGATGAGACTAAAACAAAATGTAGATCATCCTCAGTGGTGAACAAAGATGTACTAAATTAATGTTGTACTACACATTATGAAAATCCACTTCTACAAGCTAAATTACAGGAAGCTAATAACTTCACCAGGGGATCACAGCTTCTTTTCTGCCAAGGCCAACCACTTTGTTTTGCTTCCTAATGAACTTCAATTTCAAACTTTTTTTTTTTTTTTCTGTGAGAAAATAACCTAAGTAGGCATAACAAACAACAAGCAGCTCTGACTATTTAAATTATATCCCAGGTATTAGTAAATAAATGTTCCTCAGAAAATCTGGCTCTAATTAGGCTCAACTGTACATAAGTTGCAAAACTTAAAACTGATTTATTACATTACTCACAGCCTTGACAATAGGTATCAAGAAGTATCTTTCATGAAGGACCAAAATTCCCTGGTAGGTCACTGTGTAGCTATACTCAAGAGGTGAGCTAAAGCTCATTAGAAGATTTACTACACTTTACACTTGAGTAAGATCAGCTGTTGCAGTGCAGAGAAGAACAGTGTCCATGGAGTTCTTTTCCATGAGTCAGGGACTCATTTTGCAAGATGCTAAGAAAACCTCCTAGGAATATGGGTAGCATACGACTTCTTAAAAAATAAAGGCAATTGAGAAGGAAAAAAAAAAAAATTAAATGTGGAAGATAACAAATTCCCCACTTCCTCTTGTGTTTATGCAGGATGGGTTCTCTCTCGGGTTGGCATTTAATCCAGCAGGCTTCATGCAGTCCCCCCTTGCATCCTCAGTAAATAGCTGACAACTTCACACTGGGCTGGACATTGTTCCTTGCTCCTCTTATAAAGTCTCAGTCTTTGCCAAGTACTTTGAGGGTTTTCCAGTCAGGCATCTGCTTCTTCTTGGCACAGAGAGAAAGATGGTAACTGGGGACTGCTCCCATCTTCTCAAACTTACATAGCTTTTCTGCTCCTAACAGAAATGTGTGAGAAGCTACACTGCTCATTCACTTTGTTCTTCCCTAAAAAATAAAAAATAAAAAATAAAAAAAAAGATTAAAAAAAGACTAGAATTTAGAAGGTTAAAAGCAGTGTGAATATGAAGAAGGAAGGGTAGCAACATGAAGAAAACATATATACATGTCAACAGAAAATCCATTGAGTCAGAAGTTATGCACTGTTTGGGAATGCTAGGGTTTTGCTGATTATGCAGGGCTAGATTTCTAAACATTCTTCTTTTTCATTTTTGTATAATGTTGAGGTCATTGGGCTAAAAAGCTGTGCTTGATTGAATATAACATTAGGCTCTCAATAAACTCAATGAAAAGATCAAATTGGCTTCAAAATAATAGAGCGGGGGAGTGGGGGGGGAAGAGAAGCAAGTGGAGATAGTAGATAGGTAAACTAAGCTTTTTTAACTGGCTGATATATATGTATCTTAAACCTTGGCAACTCTGTCATAGTCATCCAAGAGTCGTAGTCCAGTTCTGAGAACATAAATCCTTGCCCTTGCAAATGAATGCACAGACTGTCCATTGTGCTGAAATCCAGGTGATGGTGATGCCTAAAGATTTTGAACTAACAGGTGCTGGTAGGAGCAGCAGGGTTTCTGAATAGAGAAACAGATGCAGAGGAAATCAGCCCAGTTATTCTCATCATTTTCATTTATCTATTTGACTTCCCTGACACCGATCTCTGGTTCATCCAAGGTGACCAGAGAATGTATTTTCAGATACTTGTTAGTTGTTTAATAAACCAAGTTTTCAGCATACAAACACATATGCAGATAGGAAGGAAAAAAGAAAAAACAAAAAGCTAACTGAACACTTGACTTTACTTACTTTGGCTGCTCAAGTTGAGTAAAATTTGCTTGGATGTGTAACCAGAGTAAATTCAAGGGACTGAAATTTATATCCATTTTATTCCAGATATGGCAACTATGTCATGTATAATTAACCTTCTTCACATCCATCTACTCTGATGGACTTGAATCTATGAACTTTTTGTCACCAGTACATTAATGTCAGAGAGCCACTTTCTGCTGACAGTGATAAAGTTGTAAATCGGAGGTAAGTCTGTTCACCACAGATGAGTGTAAAGACGTGTAGAATTTGTTCCAGTCAATCTGCTTCCACAGCCCCACACAGGCTGTAGTAAAACTCTTTGACTGCTAAGTGTTTGGATCAGGCTCCACATGTGTGACTGCTCTCAGAGGCAACAATGCAAGCAGACAAAAGTCTGGAGCAAAAGGAGCTGGATTAGTATTTGCCACATGCCTATTGAGCTAAGCTAATGGAGCTGCATCTGCTATCCATAGGCTGCCTTCATGAGGACACTGCCTAACTCGGGTGGTCTCAGACATTCTCTGGATGAGCTTCTCCATTCATGAAACAGGGAACCCAGGGAGATGTGCTAAACAGAGCAGCTTATTTAGGTCCTTTAGCTTGCATCTCTGAAGATGGTGTAAACACTCTGCTTATCTCTAAAGACTTACTGCCGGTACATAAAGTGATCCTCTTAGTAGCAAGGTGTTGTCTACATTGATACTGTGAGATCATTCCCTCGGAGTTCAGCAAGTACTCTTTTATCTGGTTGCATGTAAATGTTACTGGCCCCAAATCTGATGTCTGATGCCATAAGACAAATCACTTAAATGCCCAAAGTATGGCCCAAATCTAATGATCATAAGATGAATCTGTCGTGGCAGGTGCTTTATTAAAACACCTGTTAGATGAAAGTATGATATATAATTATGAATTATAATTATGAAGGAGCCCTCCCCTAAGAAGTAGGAAAGATGAACTTTTCCCTTAACACAGGCATCACTGCAATCAGCAAGAATTAGAGTTGAAGAACAAGAGTCAGGCAGAAAAGCATAAACAGATTAAATGCAGAAGTGATTATTTTACTAATTAAAGATTTCTTAACTGAAATTACATGAAATGCAAAAGCAGCATGAAAGGTCAGCAAAGATTTCTGAAAGAGTGCTCCAGAGGGAAGAAAGAGGGGAAAAAAAGCAATTAAATACAGAGTTAGAAGGTTACGATGCATAGAAGATTATTCCAAACAAGTGGCTGCCAGCATTGTTTTGAATGTTTAATTAATAAAATAATCTTTTTCATTAACTGTTGCCAGTGGAGAAGATAAATTGGAAAAAAACATGCAGAAAACAAAACAGATACGTTTCTCCTTACTTGCATTTCTGCAAATGTAAAAATAAGAAAAGTAAAACTAATCATGTACTTCCTATATGAAGGAATCAGAATGAATACATTGCTGTTACTAAAACTGCATGTGCAGGCCAAGTTCCCTAAATATCAACAGACAATTGGAGAGGAAGAGCCTGCTTAGGCCAAGAGAACCTTCAGCTGAATCTACACCTATAGAAAAGCAGACAGGAACTTTGTCTCCAGTACTTTGAAATCAAAGCCATTCCTAACCCTCACCTGCTTCTTGCTTCAGAGTATGGCCTTCAGCCATTTTGGAGGCACTTTCAAGAAACCCAAGTTCATGAGCTCAAATTGTTACCTCACCCGTGTGCCACTACTTCTGAACAAGATATACACTTAATGCCTGCTGACCAAGATCTGTAAGATCTTCTGATTATCTGATATGATTCCTTATTTTCTTCCTGTTCTCAAAATTGCCTGTTCATCTTTATACAATCCATTACCTCCTCCCTTGCCATTCTACCCCCTCAACGATTTGACTTATATTCAACTGTTGTGTTAAGATCTTGACCTCTGCAATCAAATCAGCCTTCTCTCTGGCATTGCCTAATCAAACCAGGGTAGCAACAGGAATGCGTTCTTGCTCTTCCCTCATGTACTCACAGATACACTTGATATACCAGCAGCAGCTTTCACCAACAGTTTAAAAGCCGTAATTTCCCAGTAGCTTGATTTCAAATGTGAACAGATCATGATCAATGAAGGTTAAAATTATTAGAATCAGCCACTGCATACAAAAGGCTACCCTGGATACATGAAAGCAGCAGGTTTCCCCAAACTTATCCAAATTATCCTCAGTCAGTCAGATTTCCCAGGATATGTACCTGATCCAAATTTCTTTATTCCTAGATTTCACATTCTTTTTGCAAATCACGTGTACACAGAACTTTAAAGAGTTGTCAAAATTTGCAAATATAATTGTTTGGATAGCCTACAGAATGTGTACTCTTTTTTACTTTGTGCATAACACTCAAAGAAAAGAAAAAGAAAAGTGTCTGAGACAGGTAGCATCCTTAAAGAGAAGATTATTCCATCATCAAAGAGAAAGAAGTAACCTCAGCACTTGAAACAAAAATCCTGAGCAACCAAAACCAAGCAAAATGACTTCATATAAAAGGATACCCTTTTTTGTATATACCTCCAGCAGATTTGGATAGTTACCATCCATGAATCAGAAAGGACAGAAAATTCCTCTATTCTATAAATGTACAGACTGAAGATGTTTGTTACTTCCCTTCAAGTGGAATAAAGGAGAGCAGGTGGCCTCTGAAAGCAAGAAGAATTGAATAAATGGCCAATGTATATATGATCAGTCACATTCTGCATGTTTACTGTAAGTATAAATTTTGGTATGCCAACACCCTCCCCTCCTGCCTTCAGCTTTAGACCACATGGAAAGCCAAGCTGCTGTTCACAACTCCGACATGAACAGCAATTAAAGCCAGGCCTTGATCAAATGCAACCTTCAGACTCTTAGTTTGCTGGACTATGCAAAAGAGTGACTTTCTGACACCACATGAATCAAAGGTTCAACTGGATGCTGTTGCAAATAAAAACACTGTAAACAACAACAGCAGCAGTAAGGAAGGATTAAACTTTGATCAAGTTAAAGTTAATTGATTAAAACGTCCATTTTGTTGTCCTTTCATGTCTAAGCTTCAGTAAACAGCACAAGAGCGCAGAACCCAGCATGCAGTAGTAGAAAGGAGGCCACAAAGGAATGCTTGGCAAGTAAACAAAGATTAAAAAGAGACGAAAAATAGATTACACAGAATAAACACAGAAACCTACTGTGCTCATGCCCAGCAGCTTAACCCAATTCTCCAGCTATGCCACTTAGAGGCAGAGGAATTTGTAACCATCAGCAAATCACAGACTCTTATTTGCATTTATTTTTCTCACAGTAACTATGTGAAGTCTTTCTATCATAACCACAATGTGATTTGTGCAAAACTAACCTAGTATAATTCTTCCAATGTGAAATTAATAGCATACCACAAATGATACTGGCTTATATTTGCATGCAATCTGAAATCAAACCTTGTCTTTGGTTAACAGACAAACCAGGTTTTGCATTCTTAAAAGCAGAATGTCTGTAGCAGCAATTTTTCTCTCAGCTGAGAGGTATGAGGATGGTTCCCAAATTCATTCTCAAAGACTTTCTGGTGTATTAACAGCACCAAGAGACAGTAAAAAACTTCAAGAAGCTTTAAGCATCCAGAAAGCTTGCAGGCTTCTTTTCTTGCATAGTTAACAGATGCCCAATCCTCCGTCATCCCCACAGGCAATTCAGAGACCTGATATTTCAGCTTCTAGTCTCACTCCTCTTTCATTATAGTCAAGGCACTCTCCCCAGTCCAGACAGAAATCCTAGGGATGTCTGCCTCACTTACCAAAGTCCATCCTTTCTAACTATCTCTCTCAAGCTTTAAGTCTACTTGGCACTAAACTTACTCGTGCTTTGGCTTAATTTAATAATTTGAGATGCAAGAATAATCTGAGACTGCAAGCTTCTCCTGGAAAAAATCCTGCAGTTCTTGTTTTGACTTACAGAATAATGTCTTTATTTAATTTTTCATTGCTAATAAAAAGGCCTGGTTGTATGTACCTCAAGATCATTCGAGTTCTTCCGCAGATTCAATGCATAAGGGAGAAAGAGATCCAGGTGTAACCCATCCAGTTCCAAATGCTCTCAGAGAGGCTCTGAAGTAAATCAGCAATGGCCAAAGATAACATAGAATCATAGAATCAATGAGGTTGGAAAAAATCTTTAAGATCTTCTAGTCCAACCATCAACCCATCCTACCATGCCCACTATCAATGTCCCTCAGTGCCACATCCACACGGTTCTTGAATACCTCCAGGGACAGTGACTCCACCACCTCCCTGGGCAGCCTGTGCCAGTGCATTGACACACTCTTTCTGAGAAGAAATATTTTCTAATATCCAATCTGAACCTCCCCTGGTGCAACTTGAGGCCACTCCCTCTCATCCCATCCTATCATTTTCACCTGGGAGAAGAGGCCTTAGATAAAGGCTTATTCTTCCACAAAATATAGGTACTGAAATTATCATGATCAGTAACAGGGCAAACACCATCTGAGGGTAATGTTACTACACAATTTATTATACTGTACAATTACCTAATGTCAGACAAATACATTATACAGACACATATATAGCTCAAAAAAGAGTGTATGTAAAACTTCATTTATCATCCTGACAGGATCTGATGCTTAACTCTCTCCTCTCATGGTAAACCATTGCCCACATTTAGTAAATGTTTTTTTTGTTTGTTTGTTTTTAATTAAAGCTTAACTATTTCACTTCCGTACCTAGTTAGTGTTTGACTACCTTTTGTACAAATCTTTTTCTAGTCATGAGTCATTAGCATCATTCTAGTGAAATATGTGAGAGAGGACTAACAAACTGCATTATTTGTTTAGAAAATTGGACTAAGATTAAGTTTTATTAATGTGCTGTCGTCTGTGGACAATTGGTGAAATCCTGCATGTGTGATTCTGTATTATCTCTCTAATGAAGACCATGAGGACCAAAGTGAGCATTGCAATACTACAACATTCTTAGATGATATTTTCCGCTCACATCATTTCAGTTGCTCTATGTTTAGTTTTGAAAATAATTTGATCTAAATAGGGAATGTGTCAACGTAATTCTGGCCATGCAGTTCAAACAGAGCCAGAGTCAAAACAGTGATATAATACACTGAACTGTTCTTCAAATTGGAAATTTAGTCTCACAACCTTCGAAATTCTGGCATTTCCTTTCAAAACAATGTTTTCACTTTATTTATACCACACAGATACCCCCAGCCTAGATTTTTGCCTGCCTTGAGAAAACGTATTTCTCCTCTCCTGTAGGATAATTACCCTGCTGTTCCTTCCCCTAATAGCTATTCTTTTCCTCAGAAAGCCTGAAGAAGCTGTAAATGTAACTCTGCCTTTCCCTCTCCTGCTCCCCCTTTCTTTTCCTTCTATATTATCTGTTCTACACTTCCTATTTAGTCACCTGCAATTTACAAGTTAGCAGTTAGGTGGCAGGGAGTGCTGCTGGAGTCCAAAAAAGTGGGAAATTCATTTTCAGTCCATGGGGAATCCATGGCCTTCTACAGCATAAATCTGATCTGTCTGATTTCCCAGCATCTTCTTAACTAGGATTTCTTCGTGGCTCAGCCTTTCTAGTTTTGTCTGCACTATAACTCATATATCTTCAGCACTTTATGACCTGAACCCTAAGCCCATTTGTTCCTTGCTTTCTGACACACATTTTCATCGTACACTGGGCTTCAAAATTGATCAAATTTAAGTCTAGGCTGAGAAGACTAAAAAAAAAAAAAAGTATGTTTTCACCTTCTTGTTCAGAATAAGCAAGGTCTATTTATCAGAGTAACAGACATATCTGCAAGCCACAGTAATTACTGTCATTTCTACGCTTCTCCTTCCTGACCCTGGAAAAAATCTGCTATTGGTATGAATGACAGACAGACTAACAGGCACCGGCTGAGACAGAAATGCTTCTGTGGGTCACAGCATCAGCAAGGCTTTGCACTATTGCAGAAAGGGATCCCACTGTGCTCTCAGGCTTCCCTTTGGTGAGAAGGCGAGTGGCAAACATTCAAGAAACAATAAAAATGTGATCAGCACTGGGATTTACATGCTGAATGCTTGCTCAGTTGAATATAAGGACATAATTCACATGCTGAGTAGAAATCTACAGGGCGATAACCAGGTGCCATGTATGAGAAAGTATTTTCCAAAACCAAGCATATCTACTCCTACCAAATCACACTGAAATCTCTCTCCCTCAGGAGCTTGTTCAAATTGATGCTTGCCATAGCCAAGTGACCGACTAACCCACATCAGTACTCACTAGGACTTCCCTTAGAGCACTACCTCCTGGTAACCACATGTAAAAAGAGGAGGATGTAGATGCTTTGGGAATAGCATAAGACTGAAGACACAAGATATTTCTCCCACTTTTTGCAGCCTCTAACAATCTGCAGTTTAAAATTTCCTAAAATCTTTGGAGGTAAGGCTGAGTTTAATTGCCCTCATAACTTTTCCATAAAGGCAATTTACTATTTGGAGCTATGTAAAATTTGGGTCCCCACATCCTGAGAAATTTAGTTGCTGTTGTGGCACCACGTGCCATTTGTTTGAACTCTTCAGCTGACTATTTCATGCAACATTATAATTATTTCCGATTTCAGTCCTTGGCACTTATCACAATTGGATACACATCTATCATAGCCACAAACACCACTGTCTGTTTTCCAGGTTGAAAAACCCTTCCTAATCTCCTTAGTACCAGACATGTAATTCTATTGCATCTTCCTTGAGGTGAGAAATGAACAGCACACATTCTTCCAGGCTTACTTTTCAGAGACCGTCACATCTTGGCTTTTGAATACTACTGAGAATTAACATAAAATTTTCAGAAATCTATCTACTGTAACACCATAGTCCCTTTCTCAAGCTAGTAAGTGTTAATTTAGAGCACAGTGCATCAGCTGCCTTCTATAGAGCAAGACTTTGTAGGCACACCACATGCTCTTTACATGTGAACAGCAAGATAGAACAGAAATGGAAATTACCAAGCAGCACTCAAGCTAGGGGAAAACCTACCAAAGATTTTCTTCCATCTACTCCATAACTTTCAATTATTTTCTGTCATCTTTGCTTGTTTCCAGTTGGGAACAAAAGTGTATATCCAAAACACTGCTGGCGTAATCAGCATAGCTCATTCTTGTTTCAGATCAATTTCTACAGGCAGAACTGAAGTGTTTATCTGATATTTACTTGGTTATAATAAGGCATACGTTAGCCCACCTAATTCAGATTTTTCAAACCCTTCCTCTTTGCTTTTATTGATTAAAGTCATATATTTCCAGTTATCTGATTAAAAATATATATGCTATTGGAAAAAAAAAAGTTAATTTCCTATTTAAATTCTAATAACAGTAAGTAGATCCTCTAAGCCTGAACTTTATATGTTTCTTTTACAATCTCCTGTGCTTTCACTACATCTTTCAATCATTCAGTATGTGTGCAGCTACATAGCTAAGCATTAAACCAAAAATAAATCAAAGATAGTAAGGCATATTCATAGAGGTTAGAATATGAAATCGTGTTGCAGTATATTCAACTTACATTTAAATACTGGGTCACATACTGTCACTGCAGGGCAGTTAATATTGCAGTAGTGAGCATGTATTGAAGAGTTCATAATTCCAGTGAACGTATATATCCAGTACTAGACAGCAGTTTTTTTAGATGGGTAATATGAAGCCAATAACTTGACTTCTAATGTACTATTCCTACTCCTATTTCTATTTTTACTTTTGCCTAAAGAACATCAGTGAGATTCCTTAAAAGCATGATAACCAAATAAAATCTCTTAAAACTTGCATTTTGTAGCTCTCAAGGCATCCAAATCAATACGCACTGTAGGACAATGTACTCAGGCAGTTTACACTTATCTTGTAAAACCTTGGTTGAGTTTTATTAAAGGGAAAAAATTGCTCCAAAGCTTCTAGCTATTTCATCTTGCTGAGTTAAAAACTTGTGAATATAGTGGTTTTAAATGGAAGTACTGACATTGTTACTAACGCGGCAACGAATGTCACAGCTATAATAATAACCTATTTGTGTCATTGTCTAGGCTTAAGCATACATGCACACACAGAGAGACTAAGAACTGCTGTCACTTATATCTTTATTACTTCTACAGTGACTGATGCTTTGCAGCCCAAATATACACCCCCAGCACCAAGCCTGATGTGTTTTTTTTCTCATTTAACAGACCAAATGTACATCCCTAGCCACTAGTTGGATCTTCCATTATTGCCTCACGCTTACAGTGCTTGATATATGAGCTGTAGGCAGCTGAGCTCTCATCTTTGAAAAACATCAAATGAGGAGCACTCTAAAAATGCTAAGAGGTGCCTAGTATCCTGTCCGACTCCAATTACGCTTAAAATATAAAGAACTAATCTTGCCAGTACTTATTGTTGCATGTAAGTACTCACTACCATGAATAGTAGTCCCAAAGAAATGCACCCAGTATAGAAGTGCTGTCATCACTTGTAGCACTAAATCACTAAATTATTAAGGAGTACTGGGGGTAAAGATTACATAAGTAGAGATTTAACAGGTACCAAATCTAGAAATGCTAGCTTTCAACTTAACAAAACAATTTGCTTGCCAATACTGTGTGAGCAACTTCCTCTTCTTTCCTACAGTGTAAACAACTCCTAAACCTTGGAAAGTCAAACAAACAGTTGTGTACAATGCATTTAATAACAGATCATTAAAAAAACATTATGTTCAAGTAGTCAGAATTGCAGCAGCAAGGCTCAAGCTAACAGCTTTTATGGATCTATTAGCTTGAGAGCAGGTTTCACATTTTTGAACTGGAATAACAATTTTCCATATCCTGCCTCAAATCCCTGCCTTGCAAGGCGTGTTTGCTAATTTTGAAAGATGAAGCTACTACTGTAATACCCCAGTGTGCCTGAATGGTGAGCTCTGTGGACTGAAATGCTTTTTAATCTCTAATTTATTAATCTGCCATATTTCAAAAATCAGTGGATTTTTCAATCATCTCATTTAAGTGCCACTGATGCTTAGTACAACATTTTAAAGATGTTATTAGACTATTGATGCATTTGTATTCAGCAAGTAGTTAAATCATGCATTTCAATTTCATTTTTAAATTAATGCCAAATCCATGCAAAATGTTTTCAAATGATTTTCAAAGCTACTAACATTGGTCAGATATTGTCTTCTGGTTGGCAATGGCAAGCTTCACAAAACCACACTTCCACAAGTAATGAAATTAATTTCACCTTTCTGAACACATACTGTATTCTAAAATTTATTTATTTTTCTCTAAATGCCTAAAATCATAGTGGTGATGTCTACTTCTAATAAAGAACAGTTTGTTGATTGGAATTTCTTGCATTTCATATTTTCATGGGCCAGACAGCATTACTGATACTGATTATATGTAGTTTAGCCCATGACCAATGCTGCTGAAATCTGTGGATATGCTCTTAGTGTGGAGGGATTCTCCTTAGGAGCAAAAGCATAAGATGAAAAGGGAGATACTCACATCAAGTGAATTAGTATGTAAATTAGATGACAGACTAGCTTATTTACCATTTAAGTAGAAAAAAAATTACTGTTCCTGAGAGCAATTCAGGTCATCAAATGAGGTTATCCCTTCATTTGATGACATGAATGACAGCTTGGGTCTCTCCACAGATTATAGGCAAAATCGGTGAATGCAAACCAGATTGACTGCTTGTGTTGGATGTTTAAGGTAGTGTGCAACCAAAATTCACACAACAGAAATACACATACAAAGATATAAATTTAAAAAATTCAAAGAACAATTGTTCTACAGCCCATCAGAGCCAAACCACAAACAAAGGATTGCATTGCCTGTTATATTGCAGTTGGGTGTCGAAATTTCAACCACAATCCTTTCTTGTTATGTCAGGGTGCAGCTCCAAATAGCCCTTTAAAGCCACTTTCTTCTACACTTACTAATTATGGCAGCATGCAATGAGTTGTCAGTCTGAAACCTCTCCTCTTACAGAAAAATATTGTCAGGGAGGGAAGCACCTGGTTACTAGTCCAGCACTGATATGAATTCTGTTTTTTTCAAAAGAAAGAGGAGTCAAGCAAGGAAGTTTTTCAGGATATAGATAGGGGCCTCCTCTTAACAACTTGCTTTAGGGGGGTGGTCTTGGATGCAAATCTAGCAGTTTTATTAGTACAAAGAGATATTTCCCATGCTCTGGTACATGCACTTCAGAAAAGAAGCCTTTTGAACTACTGTGCTATGTGTATAAATAACTAGGGAGAAAAACAAGAAAACAAAAACAAAACAAAACAAAACACCTGAGATAAACATAATTAAATTGCTAGATAATATTTCCTGTAGATTGTACTTTAGCTAAATTACCTGTACTGATCTTAATTATCCAAATGTCTAGATTAAACAAATGAGATATCTGAAAACCATGCAGGAATCCACATCCTGATTTTTCTCCCCAACCTGGTTTGATTAATATACTACACAGCTAATTAATCTTAAGGGGAAGTAGAAGAGTTGTACTTCATACCAAACACATTACCAGTTGTTGAACTAGTAATGCACCCCAAAGAACTTCTAATCTAAATCGCTATTCATATGTCCTAGTTTGACATTAAATCTTGGGACTGTTTAATTACTGTTGAACTTTCCCTTAAAAACAACTATTTATAGCGTAAGTTGAGCATTCAAAAACTCCATCAAAGAACTTGTGCAGACAGACTTGCAAAATTCTACCCCTAGAAAAACTTTTAATGTTGTCTTTAAGTACTGAGATGCAAACTACAGTACTCAGAGTGTAGAACTGCAATTTTCCAAACAGCAAGATTTGATCATGACTTATTTTTACTCCTCCTGAGTAAAGACATGCCCATCTTTGGATATGATATAATCATTTAATATGACAGTATTTGTTAGCAAGACTAGTGAATCCTCTGATGATATATAGATGACAACATGTGGGAAGTATTTTCTACATTCTCCTGCATCTAAGTTGAGCAGAGAGCCCAAATATGAAACAACTGGAAATGACACAACTGAGAAGACTTTAAAAAAGAGTAAAAACTCACACAACAAGACATAATATCTTATGTCATCTCTGCATTACCTGTATTACCTTGCAGTTCCATAGAACAAAGTTTAAACTGAGAAGTGCACTTTATCAAAGTAAAGGTTCAAGGGTAACTTCATCATAAATCGTGAATACACTGCAGAACTGTTTAAGAAGAAGAAGGTTGTTATGTAAGCTAAAAGGCAGATGAGATACAATTGCTGGAAAGTTGCTATGGTAGATTTTTTAAACCAAAATCTTTACATCAAGATTTTCTAAGGTTACACAGTTGAAAGATAAGTGGCAATACACTGTTAGCATAAGAACTTGGCTTCCCTATTCTGTTTTTAAATTAAAAGTTTGACTTTGTGTGATAGAAAGAAAAAAACCTTCTAAATCATGTATGGTGAGTAAAATTAAGTACACACAAATAGCCTAGTGGAGTATACTAAAATAAATAATGATGAAGGAGAGTGTACACACTTTAAGATACATAGAAAATAAGTTCTGATAGAAACATAGTGTTGATTGTCTGAGAGCATTTTTGTTTTTTACTGAAAAGACAACTGATGCTACAGACATGATGCAGAAAACTGAAATGAAGGTTTTGGGGAGTGAGTTCTAAAAATATGAGTGCAAAATATCTGAACAGTTATCATAGAATCATAGAATATTAGAATCCTTAGAGTTGAAAGGGATCTTTAAAAATTATGCCATTATAAACTCTGGGCTTGCTTTTCTATTTTAAAACAGAATGTTTTGAGAGAGAGACACACACTTCACAAGTGACATTCACACCACTTCTTCCATGAAATACCTTTCTGTACCCTTCACATGATTATGCCTGGCCTACATTCAGAGATGGAGAAGATCATGTTACATGGTTTGATAATCTTCTCAAGCTGTACATCTTAGGATACAAGGTTCTGACAAAACCTTCATGGAGAAAGGGATTTCCCATCACTGGAGTGCTACAATTTTTGTCAAAACTACTCTCCCTGGCAGGTGGCCACCAAAGCATACCGTTAGTGATGAGCTAGTGCCTTTCTAAAGGATTTCAATTGCCAAGTCCCCATGCTAAGAAATCAATCAGCATGAGAAGATGCAAAAGATATAATTACTTATTGTGATCAGATCATCAACATTATTACATATGTTACATATAATAACATTTACATAAATTATTATTATTATCTACAATTTAATTAAAAATACTTGATAGCTCTCTAAATCAACAAAAGAATTGGATTAATTAGACCTGTGAAAATGCACATGCTGCAAACATAATTTTAGAAAGCTCTGGAAGTTCCATATAGATTCTTTAACTTTATGAGAATGAATGACATGATGAGCCAGAGGGCTAAATATTTAGAAAGTCTGTATTCTACAAAAGTGTATTCTTCCAAAAGAAAACTGATGATTTTTACTCAAAGATACACTGAGGTGGTAAATTCTTAAATAAAGTGGAGCAAGAAAAGGCTTCATCAAGGTGTTTCAATTACTGATGAGATATATGCACATACCTTTGGCTTGCAGCCAAATACCGAATGCCACATTCAAAAGCTAAGATATAACTTGGTGCATTTCTCTGGGAGGGATGTTTTAACTGTCAGTGAAATGTAGATAATAAAGATAAAAGCAGCAGATGGGATCAGAACATTGGCTTACTAATCCAAGTAAAACCTCTTATATGAGAAGAAAGTCAGAAACAACTTTAGTAAAAACCATACTGTGTAACCACAAAACAAGTCCTTACGATATAGAACACGACCTTGTCTTTTTGTATCTAGAGTGGATTTCTTTCTTGATTCTCTATTTCTGTCTCTAATCTAATTTCAGTCTGTTTTAGAGATAATAAAGCAATTTAATATATTTGAATATTTTTTCCTCCCTTTTTGAGCTTTATATGGCTGCAGTAACATAATATCAAACATAAGTAAAAATTTTTCTTCTCTAAAACATATATTTGCAATTACAGAAATTATTTCTAGTTTATCAACTAGATTTGTGTGTGTGCATGTGTTCATGTGCATACACATTTGCTTTCAAGAAGAAGTTTGTTCTCCTTTTTCCTTCCTAATAATTACTCCCTTTCTGGTTGTAAGAAAAACCTGTTGTAATAACAAAGAACACAAATTGAGAATATGAAACCAGGAGATCTGTATGTCTTCGATAATTTTATTTTTAAAACAATAGCTGTACTTCTACCTTTTGGTTGATTATCTTTTCAGTTGTGATTACATAGTACTCTGGTGGGCAGATCAAAGAGGAAAGAAGAAGCAACAAAATAGTAAGAGGAATGAAAAGAGCAAAATGTAAAAAAAAAAAAAAAAAAGCCAAGTGAACCAGTAGTAGTAAGTAATGTCATAACACAGACTGGATATAGAAAAAATAAAGAGGACAAATGAACATGGGAATGATGAAGGGAAATGAGTGAAAGTCAAAAAGAAGAAGGGAATTGAGCAACAGATATCATATACCTGGACTTGTGCAAAGTATTTGATTCTGTCCCATATGACATCCTGGTCACTAAATTGGAGAAAAATGGATTTGATTGACAGATCGCTTACTGGACAAGGAACTGGCACTCAGAGTGTGGTCAACAGCTCAGAGTCCAAGTGGAAACAGGTAATGAATGGTGTTCCTTGGGGATTGGTGCTGAGACCAGTGCTATTTAACATCCTTATGGGCAACAAGGAGAAACGGTCACAAACTGAACAATAGGAACAGAAGGAAGTTCTGCACAAACATGTGTAAGATCTTCTTCATGGTAAGGGTGACAGAGGACTGGAACAGGGTCCCCAGAGAGGTTGTGGAGTTTCCTTCTCTGGAGATGTTCAAGACCCTCCTGGACACCTAGCTGTGCAACTTGGTCCAATGGTAAAAGTGGTAATACTTTTTCTTTCAGCATAGGTGCTTCTGCACTTCAGGATGTTGCTATCAGGCACAGGACAGAGTTGTGTTGCCAACAAGCCGTGCATAAGCAGGGTAATGTATAGAGGGAACTGAGAGCAACTGAGATGAACGAGGAAGACCTGACAGATGTTTGCAGGTGGAAGAAGAGATGGTGATATTCACTTTATAGGAGAAAATAATTGAAGCCTTACATTGAGCAGTTAATACTTCACTCTTCTGTGGACTGACGGCTCAGTCTTCCATCATATGACTGTACGATCATAGCAAGATAGGGGCTTTAAGAGACATCATAGGACTGGTCAAAACAAAACTTTCATTTTCAAGGACTTGCAGTTCTGTCAATCTGCTTCATATGTGATTTGGAGCTGGGACACTGGCTCTTGATCTTTTAAAGCAAGCAATAAGGAATGAAAGAACAGATGAATGAATGTTTTCTCGATCTGATGCCTCTCAGATCAGAGGAACGCTGCAGGAGAGAAAAAAAATATCTCAAGCTAACATCACAGAGAAAAGAGCTAAGGAGATAAGCAGAAGAAAAATAAATTACCAGCTGAAACTAAACTGCAGTTAGCATCTTACAGTTACAAAAACTTTGACTTTGTCACATTTGGGAGTTTCTGCTCCAGACTGAGACCAACAGGAGAAAAATGGCACCAAATGAAGGTGAAATGCTTAATTTTGAGAACATCTTTTGAAAATAATACGCACTTCAGTTAGCTTCATGCTGCAGCACGAAGATTACTGTGCTGTTTTGTGGAAGACAACACTTTACAAGCCCAGGCTGCCGGCCAGAAATATGTGCAAGAATTCTCATTGCCAGGGGAAAGGAATAGGGAGGAAATCTAACAGCAGGCAAGCAACAATATACATCTTGTTTTGAAACCGTCTCAGAAAATAAGGCAGTATCAGCTAGTAAAGAAGGTTCTATATGCCTAGAGTTCTCCCTCTTTTATTTATAGTTATTTGTTTTTTTTTTTCCTAAGTGAGAGAAGGTATGTAGTAAAAAAACTGATAAGTTTGTGCTGAGTGGTCAATTAGGGTAACACTGATCGCTTTCCTATCACATTAAGCTTTGCTGTTCACCAACAGATGCATCCAAGTGACTCAGTGAATTAAAAAAACACATTTGTGTGTTAATGACAAATGTTAATCTGCCAAACTGAAAAGAGCATAATTTCTTTATGCTTGGTATGTAAGTATTTGACAGAAAATCAATGCAAGTTACTCTCTCCGAAGAATTTCAAAACTTTGCATTCAGTTCACACTGGCTACCCTACACAGCTCATGCACTCCTTGAACCAATTCAATTTGGATTTATGAGCTCACTGGCAATAAGAAATGTTTTGAAGAAGGTGGTACCTGTTGTGGTTCTATTTTAATAGTTATCCAGAACAGATTGATTTTAATGAAGCACTGGAGAGGTACACCAAGAGTAAAATTGGCCCTTATCAGGGTACAGTGTTGCACATTATTATTTCACTGCAGTGTATAGAAAGGGCACTCAACAGCAGATGATGAGCACAGCCGTGTGTATTTACAGCTCTCTAAAGCACAAACATGGAATGGCTGGAACAGCCATCTGCTATCCTGCAGCTATTAATTTGCTAGATGTCAGCAATTCAACTAGCTTCTCTGATCTTGGCATATGAGAAACTCTTTGAAGGGGAAGGAGTAAATCACCACGTTACAGCACATCAGCACACCCAGCCTGCACAACACTTTATCTTCTTCACATTGGACACCATAAAGCAAGCTATCTGACCTACAGACAGTGTCAACACCAGGAAAACGTGTCTCAGAAAGAGGGAGATCTGAGAAAGAATGGTGTTGGAATGGAATATAGGACCACAGTTTTGTATCTTCCCATTTTGATCTCTGCTGGATTTTTCACAAAGAAATTCATGCAAAAGATCACTTTTATGAAGGCAGTTTTCCCAGTGATTTTACCTAGCATCAGCATTTTCTCTCTCTCTCTCTCTTTCTCCCTCCTTCTCTCTATTTTATGGATGGACAATATCTGTCAGATAATCACTAAATTTTCTCTCGACATGTCAGCAGACTAAAGATAAACTGAAGGTGCTAACAGTTGAATTTGTGAGGTGTTCGGGCAGACAGATGACAGACCATGAGCACGCTGAGATATGTGGAATCCCCTACCCACTCAACTTCAAAAATGAATGCAACAGCTATCATAACAGGTACCATAGGGTCCTGAATGAACTGGCTGATGTTGTTACCAAGCCACTCTTCATTATATTTGAAAAATTATGGCTGTCAGACCAAGTCACAGATTCACAGGATCACAGAATTGTAGCGGTTGGAAGGGATCTCTGAAGATCATCGAGTCCAACTCCCCTGCCATAGCAGGCTCCCTACAGTAGGTTGCATGGGTAGGCATTCAGATGGGTCTTGCATATCTCCAGTAAAGGGAACTCCACAACCCGCCTGAGCAGCCTGTTCCAGTGCTCTGTCAGCCTCACTGTGAAGTTCTTTCGTATACTGGTGCAGAATGCTCCAGTTTATGGCCATTTTCCCTTGTCCTGTCCCCACAGACCACTGAACAGAGGTTAGCCATGTCCCTTAGTCTCTTGCACTTAACGATATTTATAAACATTAATATGATCTCCTCTCAGTCTTTTTTTCTCAAGGCTGAACAGACAATTCCTCACAGGGAGCTGTTTCAGGCGCTTTATAATCTCTGTGGCCCTCCAAGGACTCTTTCCAGGAGATCCTTGCCTTTTTTGCACCGGGGAGCCAGAACTGGATACAGTACTCCAGATGAGGCCTGATCAGGACAGAGAAGAGGAGGAGGATCACCACCTCCTGACCTACTGACCACTTCTTTTAATGCACCTCAGAATGCCACTAGCCTTCTTGACAACAAGGGCCCACTGCTGGCTCATGGCCAACCAGTCGTCCACTAGGACAGCCAGGTCCCTCTTTGCAGAACTCCTCTCCAGCAAGTCATCCCCCAAACTGTACTGATACATGCGGTTATTATATAAGTCCCTGCTGACTGGAAAAAAGGTAAACATTACTTCCATTTTTTAAGAAAGGGAGAAAAGAAGATTCAGGGAATTACAGGTCAGTGAATCTTACGTTTGTGCCTGGGAAGATCATGGAGCAGATCATCCTGGAAGAGACATTAAGGCATGTGAGGGATTAGGAGGTGATCCAAGACAGTCAGCATGGCTTCACCAAGGGCATATGTTGCCTGATTAATCCATTGGCCTTCTATGATGGAGTGATGGCACCATAGGACAAAGGAAGGGCAAGTGATGTTGTCTACCTGGACTAGTGCCTTTGACATGGTTTCACACTACATCCTTTTCCCTGAATTGGAGAGAGATGGATTTGAAGGCTGGACTATTTGGTGGATAAAGAATTGTTTGGGTGGTTGCAGGCAGAGGTTTGTTGTCAAGGGCTCTATGTCCAGTTAGAGGCTTGTCATGAGTGATGTCCCCCAGGGGTACATCTTGGGGCCAGTGCTGTTCAACATCTCATCAGTGACGTAGACAATGGGACTGACTGCAACCTCAAAAAGTTTGCTGATGACACCAAGGTGAGTGGTGCAGTTGACACACTAGAGGGAAGAGCTGCTATCCAGAGGGACCTGGACAGGCTTGAAAAATGGGCCCAGAAGAACGCCATGAGGTTCACCAAGCTCAAGTACAAGGGTACTTGAGGTCAGGGTAATCCCAAATATGTGTAGATTGGAAGAAGAATTCATTGAGAGCAATCCTGCAGAGATACTAAATACGTTAATAAAGAGGGGTGGCCAGCAGGGAGAGGGAGGTGATTGTCCCTCTCTACTTTGCCCTTGTGAGGCCCATCTGGAGTAATGTGTCGAAGCCTTGGGCTCTAGTAGATGAAAGATATGGAACTGCTGAAGCAGGTTCAGAGAAAGGCCACAAAGATGATCAAAGGGCCGGAGCTCCTCTCTTATGAAGATAGGTTGAGGGAACTGGGCTTGTTTAGCTCGGAGAAGAGAAAGCACTAGGGAGACCTCATTATAGCCTGCCAGTATTTGAGGAGAGTTTATACAGGAGGAAGATCAACTTTTTATGTGGTTTGATAGTGATAGAACAAGGGGAAATGGCTTTAAGCTAAAAAAGGGGAGATTTATGTTAGATATTAGGTGGAAATTTTTGCTCAGAATGTGATGAGAGACAGGAACAGGCTGCCCAGAGAAGTTGTGAATGCCGTGTCCTTGGAGGTGTTCCAAGCCACATTGGTTAGGGACCTGGGCAGCCTGATCTAGGGGATAGCAACTCTGACTATGACAGAACAATTGGAATTAAATGATTTTTCAGATCCCTTCCAACCCAAGCCATTCTAAGATTCTATGAAGGTAACTAGAAAGAAGAAAAGCACTGTAACCTGAAAGTACCAGTGCCCTAGGGCTATGAACTATCCTTAGAGAAACAAATTCTGTTCAGTGTAAATCTGCAAGCTGAGACACTTCAATGGACTGCAAGGCAGCTGAAACAGCATTACTGCTCTGTATTTCTCAGACAATCAAGATGACTGTAGATCAAAACTTGTTTCATTGACTTTAGGGTGGTACCTGCGAATTGGCTGGGGTTTCTTTTGAAGGCCTGGGGGCAAGCTGAATAATTTACTTAAGATCTTAGCATCTCTCTTGTTGCTTGTACCTTTCTTTCTCAAGCTTTCCTGGTAATAATATTCTTGCTTCTGGCTAACTGTACTGTGCATTACCAAACTGTCATCACTAGGCTAGTTTGAAAATGTAGCACTTCTCTTTTCCTAAACAGACCATAAAGTTGATACATTTTATTTTCAGCAGTTGAAACCAAAACCAAAACAAACAACCCATCTAACTTTGCAGTTACATGTTAGATGTACTAAAGCAGATAGTTACAAATGAAAGGAAATCTGGTAAGGGAAAAACTACCTAAAACATGGCACTATTACTTACTCTTGGGAGAGAATCAGACTATGTTCAATTTAAATCTGAAAAAAAAACAAAAAACCCACAAACAAAACAATAGAACTTCATTCCTTACTTCTTGGGAATTACTGAAATACATTTTTTAAGTGGTTCACATGAAATACTAGCTTTGCTTTAATAGACCTGAATGAGTTTTAAAACTGATCAAGAATATATCTAAGAAGGTTTCTGGGAAAGTAATGCAAAAACAATTACATCAAATACAAAAAGGGGACACATACAGGATCTGAAACAATTGTTTCAGAAGAAAATGGAAGGTGAAGTTTTTAACCTTATAGAGGACTGAAATAAGCAAGATAGCTAGTGTGTATCAAAATAATAAAGAAAACCTATGAAGTTGGAAACAGGAATCAGCTGCAGACAGTAGGCAGAAATCAGTTAAATTCATACAATTCAGAGATAAGTGAAAGTTTTTCTCTTCACTTACAGCTATGATATTTTAGGCTTTTTGTAGATGAAATATGCAGCTTCTAGCTGTCTAGTGGGATGACTGTACAATACAACAGAAAAAAAGTGTTGCACAACAAAGCAATTCTACAAACCTCTGCACTCCAGTGGATCTGTGGACAGCACTGGCAGTGAGAAAAGCAGCAGATAGAATTAATGTTTGCTGTTAGAATTAAATGATAAAAAGTTCAGATGGGTCTAGGGTACCTTAATAATCCACCAAAGTTCTCCCTTCCCTCTGTCTGTGTTAAGAGTCTTCTCTTCTCTCTGTCATTCTTAAGAGTGTTTGTTTCTCAAAAAAACCCATTTTCATTTCTCTCACTGAGCCTACTGAAAAGTGATTTGCAAATTATGTTTATGCAAAGCTCTTTTTATTCCACACTGAAGCAGATTGGAGAGAAAGTTGCCTTTATGACATACCTTCTTCATATTATTGAGGAGTCTCTTAGCTATATGTAGAATTCTGCTCCAACTGGTTATGGATTCTCACATAAGCCAGACAATTCACCTGCAGACAGCCCTTTTTCAAAATTAATGGGAAAAAGAGAGAAGCTAGTCTCCCAACCTTATATGTTCATTGAACATTGATCTTTAACCTGCAACAAGCTAAACCTATCAGACCTCCAGCAATCTGTTTGCAGCAATCGCTGAGAGAATGAAGGGTCAATGCATTACAACTTCAAGTCTTGGCTGTTCCCAGCCTTACTATAAGATAGATGGTATTGAACCTACACCTCCGACACGGAATCAAGCAGTTTCCCAGTAACTTCCTCACAAAGAATTATCATTTCAGACAATTGCACATTTGCTCCAAGGAAATCAATACATATTTTACCAAACAGCCTTTCATTGTAGACACATCAGAACTAGAGGATGTTTTTGACAGAGCTGCACTTCAGTCTTTTGTTAATTGGATACTAAATACCAATCTCAAGGAAAGTCTATACTATGGCCGCTAAAAGTAAAATATGTATATATGAACAGAACACAAAATAAGAGAAGTTATCTGTATATACAGTAACTTGGGCTCTCTATTACATGCTACACATGTACTCCCAGATCTCATCTTCCTCATGGTATTCTGCCATATCTGATGAGATTATATTCTCATATTTATATGACAAGATTGACTGTTACAAGTTGTATGTGATCCACAAAGATGAAACACACTAGGTATAACTGTAATCATACCTGAAAGACTCTGACCTCAGCTGTATAGGACAGACATGAAAGGAGTGGAATGAAAAATGTGTATTTTTGGAGAATGCATCTCTAAAAATCAGAGAATATCCTGAGTTGGAAGGTATCCACAAGGATCATCACATCTAACTTCAGGCCCCACAGAGGACAACCCAAAATTAAAATCCTGTGTCTGAGAGCACTGTCCAAACACTTCTTGAACTTGGGCAGCTTGGGACTGTGACCACTGCCCTGAGGAGCCTGTTTCAGTGCCTGACCACCCTCTGAGAGATGAATATTTTTCTAATACTTAACCTGATCTTCTCCCCTCTCTTGGGCTCCATGAAAAAGAGATGCAATTTCTTCATGAGGGCTGAGGAATGGGAAAGAAGGCCTTATGAAACCATCAAGAATCAACAAAAGATTTGCTTATTGCTTGGTAATCCAACATGTGAGCCTTCAGGATGCCTAAATTGCTTGCTGTTTCCAAGTCAAAGGTGGGGGCAGACACTGTGATGCAGACAGGGAGTTGGTCTGGTTCTTATAGAATCCTGTTCCTGATGTTATGGCAGAAAGACAAGGCATGCTGAGGGTAGTGCAAGGTCAAGTCTGTAACAGGTGGATCCATTTTCCATCAGTCCTTCTTCATCTTGTGGTGGATCCACCTCCATGGTTTGCTCTCCATCCTCAGGTGAATGGGCGTATCTGAGCCCCTTGCCATTCTCTGTATGATTGGCATGCCTTGGCCACACACCATTCTCTGCTAGATCCACATTTGTGACCTGAATACCACTGGTTGCATGAGTAGCGGCCACTGCATTTATGGCTTTTTGTTCCCTTGTTTGGAGGACGAACTCCTCGTCTGGTAGTAAGAATTATTATTAGGCCCTGAATGGGAAACTGCAGGCAGGTTTCCAAGGAGAAACTCTTGCCCTCCTAAGACATCTGCCAGAAAATGACATCGAGGCAAACAACGATGTCTGGGAGAACCCAGTCTCTTCCTTTTAAGTTCAGATACCTCCAAGGACAGATTCTGCAGTCCCTCTGGACAGCTATTTTATCTGAACAACTTCGTGGGGACAATCTTTTCATCAGCTCCAAGGCAACAGCTCTCTCTTAATTGATTTTATTAATCTACTGCTGTTCTTTACGTACCACCATTGAGGGTCTAACTTCATCTTCAAGCACTTGTACGATAGCTTGCTTGTCTTTAAGCTGAGATACCCCTACCTCCAGGATCCAAGACCTCCAGTAGCTCTCTGGGAGCTGGGATCCTGTCAACCCAATGCAGCAGCCAAAATGAACCAAATCCATGCTTGTCCCCTTTAGTAATCCATGCAGAAGAGATCCCACCTCTTTTATGAGGGGTGGAGATGGGGGATGGGAAAGGAAGACAAGTTAATGGATGGCCTCCCAGCTAATTCTGTGCAGAGGATGAGAGTGGATAGGGAGCTGGGCACCTGGACCTTTGATGATGCTGCTGTGACTGCATTGATGGAAGCCCTGGCAGGATGGTGTTATGCCAGGCTAACTGAGTTGGAGGCAGATCCACCTCCACTGATTCTTCATCTAGAGCTGGATCAATCTCTGAGGGTTTCACAGTACGGATCATTGTTCTAGCCACTGCTTGATGGTGGGATTGATGTTTGGCATGGGATAAGAGATGAATAGGGAGCTCAAAGGCAGGGGACAGAGGTGAAGGTAGAAAGAAGTCTCTATTCCCAATGGGAAGTCTTTCTCTCTAACAAGCAAAATGTTACAGAGAAGCCATCTCCAGGAAAAGGACCCTCAACCTCCTTGTACCTATTTCATCTTCCACAAAGGAATCTTTCAGTGCTGGGATATAATGACAGGCTGAGGGAACTCCCCTGGCCTGTATAAAGAAGAGGAAGGTCAGAAGCAGACCTGATCTCTGACCACTGCTGTCCCCGGACAAACTGAAGCCCTGGATTTCCATCTTGGTATATCAATATACAGAGTAACGGAATCATCAAATTGCTTAGGAATTCTGTATTTTTAAATATTACATTGTGAAACATAAGATAAAGCAGACAAGGCAGGAATCCATGCAAGGAATGAACAATGAAGTTGTGAATAACTCCCTTAAAATTTCACTAAGTACTTAGTGATGGAAGTAGGTAAATCCAGTGAAAAAGAAGAAAATAAAAATTAAAAAATAAAACCACATATCTTGATTATATAAAATGTAATGCTCTTGTACCTGTACTACTGTCAACACTTACTGGTACTCCTTATCTCCTTCCCAAAAGATTTTTTAAAAAAAGCTAGGCAAGGTAGAGAGTAAGGCATAAAAATGAAAGAACTGCATTAATGGGACAGACCAAAAAGTCTACTGTCAGACAGTTGGGAATGGTGAAGGTCCAGAAAGAGTTCAGGCGTAGGCCAGGTGTAGTGATGCGTGACTGTGGTTTGTAGCTCAGGGATTTCCTGGTGTCATCTCTTTGTAACTAGTGGCACTGGACACATTTCTTTATTATTATTTTTTTTTCTCATTTTGATAGGTCTTTTTTTTTTTTTAAATCCATGTAAACTTATAGGATCTGCAGAATTCAGTAGTAATGTGTCTCACAGTGGTCCTGGTCAGAAGTACAGAAGAAGTTGTGTGTGATTGTGATTGTTCAGTTTGGAAGAAATATGAATGAGAACGTGATAGAAGGTTCCAGAACAAGGCAACCAATTTGTATTGCAAGTCAACTGAAAAAGGAGGGGTAAGATCAAGGCTAAGAAGCTCAAAGCAAACAAAAATTGGATATCAATTAAGTTTTTGAGGCAATACCTGGCACTCTGTAATCATCCAAGATTGTAGCAGATTTCCCCATGGTGCTTTGCCAGGAAACATGAACAAGTACCTACACACATCTGCCAAATGATATAATGAATGATAATGGTGCAGTCCTTTGTGATTTCAGCTCCTTCTCAGGATACAAGCCAGTCTCTCCCAGTTTGCCCTAGAATTTAGAAGAAAATCACATCTTCTCAGTGGAATAATGCACTTGGCAAAGGAGGTCCTGGTATTATCAGTGAAGACTTCCAGATTCTCCATTTTCTGACCTGAATATTGTCTGTAATTGGTAAATGAAGAGAGCAGGTAGCAGTGAGTGAATTTGGTACAGCTCAGGGAGAGGCTTGGGCTGGGAAATGGGCATCTCAGGTCAGACAGAGTAGGATTTAAAGATTCCTCCTATTGCGGGGACAACAATACATCCTTCTGTCAAGGAGCACCTCCGAGAAAGAAGACTTAGGCTACAAAGTTTCAGTCTTGGGTCATTACATGACAAAGAGCTTGCATATTTTAAACAGCACCATCCAATCTGCTTGGCAAATCCCTGTTCTGCAAATAAGAAATGGGATTACTATAATTTCCTGTATGTCTTTCTTGATCGTTTAAATCATAAGTATTTGAATTACACACTCTTGCTCTGACTTTACCGTATCAAGACATGATCAAACTCTGTAATAGAAAGTATGTAATAATAAAGTGAAGCTTATTAAACTTGTTTCTCTTTTTTATCTGACTGTTTTTTTTTCCCTGTTGTTAGATAAAAAAATCCTGTACACATACTAAAGTAATCTCTATCTCTATTCCCTTATCCAAGTAGCTAAAATTCCGAAACAGATACAAAATTTCTGTTTTCCTCATTTTTTGCTGCAAAACAAGGTAATGAGTTTATGAAAGTAAAGATTCAACAACTAGTGATATGAAGTTCAGTATATTTTCATCTAACTTCTCCATCTTGAATGTTTTATTTTCCTGCTCTTTGTAGTTCCCACAGAGTCTTTTGATTAATTTCTATAACGGAAATTACAGCTGTACAATTCTACCAACTGAATACTGAATACTTTACTTCCGTACTTCTCGGGTATTATTTTCTTCATAAGGATGAAAAAGAATGATTCATGAATAATTCTGGAGCTGTTCGTGTTTCACTTGTTCCTCTATTCTGCAGCATCCCAGAAGCTAAGCTCCTAAATGTTTCTTTACATTATTTTTTTAATTCGTTTTAAAAGTACAGTATCTCAGTTCATATGTATGCTTTTTTTTCCTTAAAAAAAAAAAAAAACAACCCATAACTATACTGAGTTTCTTATTGTGCAATTCTCCAATAAAAAAGAAAATATCAATCAATCTCATATTATGCAGTTCCTTAGAATGACAAAAGTCTGATGAGAACTCTTAAGCCCTGAAAATCTCCGTGCCCTGTACACTTGAAAGGTCAGCTCTCTACCAAATTGGAGTCAGGAATTTGCAGGGCTTATTTACTCAAAATCTCCTGCTTTCCTTTGTAAGGTGATCTTTTCACATATGAAGATGATGTAGGTTAACATCTGTCTTCATCTTTGAGAGAGCGTCTCCGTTGAGTGGCAAACTTCTGAGGTGTGTCTTAGAACTATTTATCAAGCTTCACTTTGACAAAGGTACATCAGTGATGGTGGAGAGGCGCTCAGCACTTCAGTTTCTGCTAAGGAGGCAAAGACAATTCAGTTCTGCACTCAAAGAAAAGCAAATCTTTCACTTGTTTGAGGCGGGGAACAAGCCTGCCAGTTTAGGGGACCTACAATGTTTACATGATTACTCAAATGGAAATTCAGCATAGTGATGCCCAAACAGAATACGTGAACAGATATTGTATTATAGATGTTTGTTCCTCCTTTCCACCATTTGTATGTCTCCTAAATCCTACCTAATGAAATTTTTCTGCAAGAAACTTATCCTACATGGCTGAAGAGGGATTAGTCTGGTGAAAGCCGTTTTTTTTATGTTCCCTTCATTGCTGGAAGACATTACGCACTTTCACTGGCATCTTCCATTGCTATAGAAAAAGCCTAGATGATTAGCTTAGGGCAGATGCCAAACATTTTTAGGATGCTAAAAGCAGTGAAGTTACTCTGAGCAGTAATGCAGTATTCCTCCTTTTCAGATTTCTGCTGCTATATCCTCCATCTTAACTACATTAAGCAAGTTCAGAAGTCAGGATTCATAATTTTCAAAGAATCAGCACTGCCTCTCTACAAGACTTCAGGATTTACAGCAAATTACATATGTGCATGTGAGGCACATAAAATTGCACTGTTGAAGAGGTTAAATTTACTGCTGCAAGTTTCCCTCCATTGTGTAACTGGATCACGTACAGATATATTAAAACCAGGGTGTAAAAGAAGGATGTAAGCCATACTTATAGGCAAGAGTCAATCAACTCTAAACAAATGCCAGAGTATAAATTACAGTTGACCAGAAATTGTGAGGTAAGCCTCTTTCGACCACAGCCATTAACAATGTGTAAAAGGCCTGCTGAAGAAATCAATCCATAATTGCAGCATTTATCAAGTTCATATAGATTTGTGTTGCTCCTATCTAATTTGGATGGTATTACCAAGGAGATGCCCACAAGTGGGATATCAAAACTGCACCTGGGAGGCTATTTCCTCATTTTGTTTTATCCTTTTGGTATTCTATTGAGGAAAAAGATCTGATATTAACTTCAAAGGACAGCCAGATTCTTTGAAAAGAGATTGTTATTGATCATAAATCCACAGCTGTGCACGTAATACTGCTGTGTAAGGTCTTCTGTATATGAATCTTCTATGCGGTTTTGCCTCATATATTTAATCTTTTGTGCCTATGCCTTATTGCTTTTTCTAATTACACAAAAAATTAATCTGAAAAGATAAGCAGGAAATAATGTTTGGAATATCCAATGGAGTTCATTTGCTTTTTGCTTTTATCTTGAAGGGGCTATTTTTGAAGATGGGGAAAGAAAAAAAATCTGCTAAGAAATAAAATCAAACACTGGATTTCAGTTTCCAAAGGACAGCCTCAGACCAAATTTGCTCAAATGGTAATATGCCAAAAAAAAAAAAAAAAAAAAAAATCCTTAAATACATATTTTAATGCCAACAATGCTTTCAAAGTCAAATTTTAGAGCAGTCATGCTACAAGAGGAATACAGGCAGCAAGAATTCTCTTCCTGCAGAAATCCACAACAAAAAAGGCAACCTGTGACTCAAATGTTATTTTACTGCACAATCCTGATATTTTTTGTACAGGATAAAAGTAAATGGAAAAGGAATTTACCTCTCTGTAGACACCTCCTTCACTTCAACAGCTCACTCCCAGCTCCCTCTCCCTCTTTTCTAATCTGAATATTTTGAGAGCGGAAATAGAGCTCCAGAGAAATGGAGAAAAAAAGATTGCAGTAGTGGTGGGAAGCAGTATAGGACGCGAAGTTGTAGAATACTTATGAGAATAATATCAGTAAAAGATGCAACATTTTGCTTTCTGAAGTAAATACACAAATACATAAAAATATAAACATATGTATGCATACATTTATTTATATCTATACTTCCACGTAATCAGATCAGAGAAGCTTCTGACAAAGATCAGTTTGATGAGATTAAATGAATGGTATCTATGCTTTGCCAATAGATATATATAGTGACATCCCAATAACGATAACAAAGGCATAGTTTTAGTATAGAATACATCATTTTGATGTTAATTTCTAGTACACTTTCAAGACTTTTTTTGCTAGACATCAGAAATTAAAAGAGTGTTTAAATATGGGATGGTTTTGAGTGAGAGTTAGCCAGGATCCAGCTAGCAGCCTGAAAACAAACCAAGAGGTACTACTGTACGCAACACAGAGCTCAACTCTGGAACAGAAGATAGATAGTTGAAATATCAAAGACTTTAGCAGATTCAATTAGCAGGGGGACAAATATATTGGCAAAACTCATTTAGAATTCCCAGGTGCACACTGCCAAAGGCTGAGCAAGTATACAAGGGAAATACCAGTGACAGATCAACATATTCTTATCTTCTTCCTTTGGCACCCATTTTTAAGCCCTACCAGAACAGAACTATTTTTCTGAGCCAGCACCCTGCCTTTTAATATTTGGGAATATTAACTGAATGCTGAATTAACAACTGTTTCCTTTGAGAGAATATTAACATGACCTAATGAGAAGAGCCTTTTTTCTTTAATGTTTTTTTGTTTGTTTGTTTTTGATTGATTGATTTTAAATACTGCAAAGCTGAAATAACGTGTTTCTCTTCCATTTCCAGAGTGAAAGAAAAAATATAGTGAAGAGTTTCTGGAGGTAGAAATAGGATTTTTTAATTATCATTACTTTTATTTGAAATCAAGTTTCAAGTGCAACATGCATATTTTAACTATCAATGTCTGAAGTTACACTCATGCAGCCAGATTATTCTAGCTACATACATTTAAGAAAGTTAAACCACTTCTCTCCAGAATTCCTCCTTTTAGCAGTATTACAAAACAAAACGTCTAGTTGCTACAAGATCTCATCTTGTACAGCTCTTCAACATCTATAGGAATTTGAAAATTGCTAAGTAGCTACATTTTCTTAGATTTCCTTTTTTCAACTATAAAAAGAAAGAAAAGAATTCAAATTACATTCAGAAAATTATTCAGACCAGTGCTCCTTTTATCACTGTGCCTACCTGAATGAATAAAATATTTGGAAAAGGGAAAATATTCAGACTGCCCTATATCCATCCTTTTCTCCAAGCCTACCAAACCATTCTGCCATTTTAAATATGTACCCATCTGCAAGACAGAGATGCTTTAATAAAATGGAAAGCAGATCAGATTTAAAGTACTTAGGGAGGAAATTGTAGAAACTTGTAAACTGAGCAACACACGCCACACATCCTTCTAATTTACTCTTATGAAACAGAGATTGACAGAAGGAACTAGCACAAATCCACAAAGAAACAAACGTAGGCTGTAGCACAAAGCATCTCTTGTAGATCTTCACAGCCACCACTTCTAACATTTTGCTTTCTGAAGTAAATACACAAATACACTTTTTAGGAGGAAAGCGTATCCTGCTTCAAATTGAGAAGCAAAAGAACTGGGCAACATTTATATCTTACTTTTTACCCCTGCTCCACTAGCATCAATGATGTTGAAAGCATGTGGCACATACGTACAGAGACATGAGAATTTCAGCTAAAGGTCTGTCTTCCAGAGCTTGTTAAAACTCTCTTGTTCTTGTTATACTTGAGTAGTCATTTTGTGATTTTTTTTCCCTGTTTGGAGTTAAAAAGCCCTACTTAGCCAAATAGCTCTTTATAGAGGCTGCTCTGCCACGTAATCAAAACATCTCACAAAAGGCTGCTCTTTTGGAAATGTCAAATTAGTTCTCTTTGAAATACTACTTGTCTATACTCTCAACCGAAACCTAGAAGCAACCATTTAATGGAGAACCAACAAAACTGATGCTGAGTGCACTCGTGAAGGTAGTCATTATTTCATTAATCCAAAGACAATTCAATTGATAAAAAGACTTGAACTAAATGATAAGAATAAATTCCTCACTTAGTTGACTTGGCAAATACTATGCAATACCAAAGTACAGCTGTGGTAGATATTTTGAATGGACAAGGATAGATTAGTGGTATGCATTTACAAAACTGTCTGTCTGTAAGCACATGCTTCTTTATATATATATATATATATATATATATATATATATATATATATATATATAAAAGAACTGCATATGTTGTAAATGGATAAGTACAAAAAAAAAAAAGGTTTTGTTTTGAATACAGTGAGAGAAATGAAACAGAAATGAAAGTTAGGATTTTCATGCCATATCAGACCCTTTCTCCCGTCTCCTCCTTTGCTAGTTCATCTTTGCTTGGAAGCACATTTCTCCCCTTCCTCCACCATGAGAAATTGTCCTTGGACAGTAACAGCATGCTATCTCCTAAAATCCTGAGTGGTCTGTCACACTAGATAAAGAATCATCATGTTAATCTATTAGAAAGGGGAAAAAAGAAAAAGTATATCAAATTATATAATCACAGAGTGACAGTATGGTTGAGACTGGAAGGGAGGTCATCCAGTCTGGAGGTCATTCAATTCAACCCCTCTCTACTCAGGCAGCATCACCTACAGCTAATAGTACTGGACCATGCCCTGAATTACCTACAGTAGAGAAGCAGATTCTGTAAGGTTGCTTACTTCTTCCTCCTTTGAATCAGTAAATTCAGTGTTGTGCTGCTGCTTTTTTTCCCCCAATTAGTTTTAATGCACTACGATAGACTTGGTGTAAATGACTGTTTTATGAATGAAAATAAACATATGTATCTGTATTTCTTCTTGTCAACCCTGTATGAAAAGAACAAACACATTCCTAGTAACTCTTAAAACCTCCCATTCTCCACTGAAATGCACAACTCTAAAAGTAATCTCGTGTATTCAGTTATTTTTTATGATAAGAAAATGCTTGTTTATTTCTTTAAATTCTGTTTGTTTTTTTTTTTTCTTAACCTTGTAATTTCAATGCTTATGGAAATAAGGATATCACAGTAGACAATCTTAAAACTCTGTGTTTGTTTTAAAAGAGGGGCCAACCATATCCTGAGTTGCATCAAGAGAAGCATGACCAACCGGGAGAGGGAGGTGATTTTGCCTCTCTACTCTGCTCTCATGAGATCCCACCTGGAGACCTGTGTCCAGTTCTGAGGCCCCCAACACAAGAAAGACAAGAAGACATGGAGCTCTTGGAGTGAGTCCAGAGGAGGGCCATGAAGATGACTGGAGGGGAACAGCACTTCCCCTGCAAGGATAGGCTAAGACAGCTGGGGCTCTTCAGCCTGGAGAAGGCTTCAATGAGATCTTATGGCAGCCTTCCAGTACCTGAAGGGGTCCTACAGGAAAGCTGGGGAGAGACCTTTTATAAGGGCAGGTAGTGACAAAATGAGGGAAAATGGCTATAAACTGGAAGAGGATAAATTTAGACTAGATATTAGGAAGAAGTTCCTATTGTGAAGGTGGTGAGACACTGGAACAGGTTATCCAGGGAGGCTGTGGATGCCCCCTCCCGGAAGCAATCAAGGCCAGCCTGGATGGGGCTTTGAGCAACCTGGTCTAGAGGGAGGTATCCCCTCCTATAGCAGGGAGGTTGGAATTAGGTCCTTTCCAACTCAAACCATTCTATGATTCTAATAATGAAGATTTTTAGCCTTTTAATACCTTAATTACTTTCTAATATCCTGAGCGCTGTAGTTATCTTTTTTCAATATTAATATTATTTTTAAATGGAAAGATAAAGTCAAAGCAAGCATGACATTTATCCAACTACTATCAGTTCTTGGATATCTCCACTCTTTCTTCCCAACTCTGTAGCTAAGACTGGGTATTTCCATAGAAAGAAAATTCTGTGGAAACATGGCTTCTGTATTCTAATTTGATTACTCTAACTTTGGTACCATCCAACTTTTTGTGCATTTATATTCTAAAATATCCAATGGGCTGATACAATTGTATACAGTAGAACTCTGCCTGGACTGCAGAAAGTGTCAGACATTGAAGGCTGTTAGCACTGAATAGTCTGCATGCTCTTCTATATTACTAAAAAAAATAAATATATTATCTTGCTCACGCAGAGCAGAGCTAATTCAGAGCTGTGTTTCTGCCAGACTGCAGAAAATCATGGCACAAGCTGGGTTCAGATGAGTCAACTTGGTTCTTTGAGCACCAGATCATTATAAAAGATGTGTTATGTTCTGGTTCTGAGTATAGACTAAGACATATTTATCTGGAGGACTCATCCTCTGAGATCTTAGCAACCAGTTACCTACACAGGCAAAGCTCTCAACACAAACTGCTGCTCCTCAGCTTTGTGGCTGTTGCTGCAGAGCAGGAGGTATGGAGGCCAACAGACTTCCCAAGAGGTCGGATGGGCTGTGTTTGGCCAGACTGGGCCTCTTGCAGGGCCGATGCAGCATGACCCTGTGAAGCTGACTGCAAGAACAAGCCAGGAATGACCCTTTCCAGCTCAGGGACAAGCCCTGGGCACTTCCTGGAGAGATTTCACCAGCCCCAAAATGGGGACTAGATCAAATCACAGCATGCATCACCATGCCTTGGTGCTGCTCCTGAGGCGTGCAGCAGCCCTCAGCGATTTGCCACAGGCAGACACTCTTTTGACCTTCCTTCCCTCACACCATGGTTTTCTCCAGTTTCCAAGTTAAGTATGCTAAGCAGTGTACAAACAGTCCAAGACCCATAGTAGTAAATGCTAGACATCTTTGACAGAGTCTCCAGCAATGAGGTCAAAGCGAGAAACATCCCAGCTTATGACATCTGAGGAGCAATTGTCCATATTCTGGCAGCATGGCAATGCTTCAGGAGTGTGTACTGCTGCTACTGCTTTGGTGGAGCTAAAAATACAGTTTTGAAGAGACAACGTGATTGTAGCCTTTAAGTCCTGTTCCAATGTCTTTTTGGTGTTAGTTGTATATGAATATATACCTATGTAGGTGGGTGCATGTATACATATATCATCCTGGGAGAAGAGAAAGCACCAGAGAGACTTCATTGTAGTTTTTCAGCCCATACAGGGAGAGTATAAATATAGAGACCAATCTTTTACACAGCCTGGTAGTGACAGTACAATGAGGAATATCTTTAAACTAAAAGAACAGAGATTTAGGTTAGATGTTAGAAGGACATTCTTTACTCAGAAGGTGGTGAGACGCTGGCACAGCTGCCAGAGAAGCTGTGGCATTCCATCCCTGGAAGTGCTCAAAGTCAGGTTGGATGGGGGCCTGGGCAGCCTGAGCTGGTTGGGAGCAGCCCTGCCCACAGGTTGGAGCTGAGTGAGCTGTAAGGTTCCTTCCAACCCAAGCCATTCTATGATTCTATAAAAACGATACTCAAAGACACATGTATTTCTTCCAATCTATTCTCATAGACATATATATTTCTTCCAATCTAAAATTCAGAAATACAGCATTACCTCTTTCCATGCTGAATGTTACCATCATCCTGCATTGCCCTTTATAAATTGGAGTTGAGCCAAGAGGCTTTTGTCCACCTAGCTAACAACCTGCCCAGGCTACAGAGCTGCCACTTCTCCTTCCCTGGATTGGAGCATGAGAAGAAATGTGAGAACCGTCACTGAAATCGGGAAAAGGTACCCCACGCAAGGTGAAAGAAAAATCAGCAAACACCTTGCAAAGAGACAAGTATGAATTGAATTCAGAAGAAAAAGTTTGCAACAACCTTTTGAAAATGCAGTGAAGGCAATTGATAGTATATTTCATATAACATTGAGGCCTTTATAAGAGAGAAGTAAAAAAGCCTGATGCTTGCAAGGTTATTGAGGGTACTGCAGACAGTGCAAACATTATATAAGATGAAGCTGAGCTTTTTCTATTTAACTCATCCTACCTAGCTCACACCAAAGTCAGCACTTTTTGCCTTGTATGTTTACATTTCAAACAAGCCTTTAGTTTATTGCCCTTAGAAATAAGCTCTTAGTACTTGTTATAATAATGAGGGGTACTGGTGCATCATCTTTTGTGCAAGTCCTTCACTCTGAAAATTTTAATTATTAACTGGCAATTATAAGTGTGATAAAATGTGCCTGGAATAACCATACTGTTTCATTTCTAAAGGGAAACATTCAAAATCCTCTCCATGAAAGTTTCATGACTTGTAGAGACTCATTTACACAAGACACCTCCCTGAAAAATAGCAACATCACTGAAAGCACAGCTCTTCTTGCCCTGCAGGAAAAGCAACTCTAGTCAGGATGAAATTTACAAGGATTATCCATGAGATTACTGAGTTAAGCAACTGTAATGCGGCAGTTCTCTGGTTGTGTGCTAGCTTCCGAACCCACCAGGCTAGCACACCTCACCACAACTGCAAGAGACAAAAAATGGCACTTTCTTTTTAAATGTCATCATGTGTCCAGAGCTCCATGAAGAAAAAGTATCAAGTTTTTATCTGGAAAGGAGTTGATCTTCCCAAAGCACAACACAAAAATCAGTCAGGTTCCAGATAATGCTTAAGTTTGAAACTAAATAAGTTTCACTTATGCTAGTGACTGAGAATTTGAACTGCCATTTACTTATGGAAAGCTGAGAAAAATCCTCTTTAACAAAAAACTGTTCCTCATTGACTGTATATTATAAAGCAGTGTTGGTGGCAAACAAAGCCTTGACAACTGTCATACCCAATCCTCCCATGGCCGTGTACCAGTGACAGTCTGGCAGAGATTGTGAATTATGTCAGAAGTGCCAACATGTCATTCCTCAGATTTTTCTCAGCAATACAGTAAGTTTCAGGACTTGAATGTTTTTTTTTTTTTGTTTTTGTTTTTGTTTTTTTAAAGACAAAACCTAAAATGCTGCTGGCAACAAACAGAGCTCATTACTCTCTAGTGAGATGCTGTTTCTCAGCAGATCTTATTCCTGACGTAAGTATCAGGCTGGCAGGAAAATGGTTTTATCTGCTTCAAACACTGAACTATGCAGAAGCTTTAGGAGAGGAACCAATTCCTTACATCATTACCAAATTTGCTTGCACTTTAAAACATATCTCCTAAGGCAACGTTAAGCTAATTATTTACAATGTTACACTCTCAGTCAAGTTAGCAAACAGGTATGTTCCTTTCAATAATATTCCTGCAAAGAACAATCAAGTGAAATGTGAATTCTATATTTTTTAAGAAATATTTTTTGTCTCTGCTAAAATGAAATTTAGTATTTCTCAGATCCAAGTTTTATGGTATCAATAGGATTTTGTCACATCAAACGCTCCAAGCATTCTCAATTTTTTTTGTAAAAATACTCCCACATAATTTGACAGAAGCTACAAGAATACCTTTGTAAAGTAGCTATACAGCTGTTCGTGGGCCCAGTGAATTTCTCGTATTTCTCAGGCAACCAGTCTTCACAAGGGGACCACTGACTTTCCCAAGGTCCCCATACTCAGTTGGCCACTGTAGGGTGTACACTCTTTCTCTGTTGGATGGGACAAAGCTGCTTGCTGCAGAGGGGTAGAAAACCTGATTTTTAGCAATGAGATTCCATACGTGTGGCTGCCACAAGCAGGTAAAGCTGGGTGTTGTTCTGAAGAAAGAATCCTCACCCAAGAACCTGCCTAAAGGCAAGCCACTGCAAAGGATGAAAGACTGTGTGTAGAAGGAAAGAGGGCTGGAGAAAAAAGCCTGGGGACTGGAGGAAGAATGAGCTCTGTAGCAGATAAAGGCAAAGAGGGAGGTTGAAAAAGTGAAAAAGAGAATGATGACATTTGAGGTTTTTAATAAAGAAAACTACTGTTAAAAAAAAAAAAGAAAAAAAAAGAGAGAAAAGGTGTAGGTCATCAGTCAAACTGGGAAATGTCACTGTCTCTTAAATGTTACTGTACTTGTTACCATGAAAGATAAAACAAAATACTGTAAGTGGTTTAGATCAGATCTTTCACTCCTTCTGTAACTTGTGGCAGATAATGCAATTTAAGATACCATCTTTAATATTTTAAAAACTGGAGAATATAAAAAAGCCATTTGGGTCAAAGATGAGCATAACATTTGCAAACAGTACCACAGTTCCATATAAATAGTTTTGTATTTCATAGATCATTTCCATGTTTTAAGATCTTGTTCCTAAGAAATAAAATACATCTGAAAATAAATAAAACCTCTATTCCTGATTCAGCTCAATCTTTCTGTTGTTAACAGTATAATCTAAAGTAAAGGCCTGGCTTTAATTCAGAGCTGGTTGAAGTCACTGGACATATACCATACAGTCATTTGGCAACATCTCCAGAGATGCTGTTGCTTACAAGAAACATGTTATTAAACTTTTATTATGAAGTCTGTTTTGACTGACTTTGGTTCAACTTCGAGAGAAAAAAATATTTTATGATAACTTATCTCAGTAAAGTTGCAAGATAATAAGGGAGCATCACAAAACATACAATAACCTGTGTTGTCAGATATACTGCAATTAACTTCATTTACTAGTTTAAATAGAATACTACTCCTGAGACAAAATCTATGCCTGTTTTACATGGATCATCCTGGGTCAACATCTGCTCTTACTTATAGCTTCCACGTAATGTGAACTACAGTAAGAAAAAAATTTGAATTTCAAATCATCTATTTCACAACATCTATTTTTTTTTTTTGTCTTTCTGGAGACAGTAAAAGATTATCTAAAACACTCATTTAATCCTCCCACATGCATGCTCCATTTCTGCTTTCTGAGCATACGTATTTCCACACACTGAATTTGTATCACCTTATGGAGCGAAATTATACCTACAGTTCAGACCAACTTCAGGTTCTCCACAAATGCAAAACACAGAAACTTCTAGGAAGGACAGAGAAATACTGGAAAGGACATTTGTGGAAAATTTCAAGAATTGCTGAAAATATCATAATGAACAGCAGACTAAGTCTCGACCTCCTCATCTTTGATTTCAGAGGAAATACAAGGTCTTAGCACTTAAGAGGATTTGGTCTCAAGGCAAAGGAAGAAGAGAGGATGAAGTGGGGGGAACATTACCTGATGAAGAGAAAAGAGGATTTTGCTTGCTTTCTGACACATAAGAGATTTTGTTCATTTTATGGAGTGCAGGTACTGTGTATATTTATATAAAAAAAAAAAGAGAGAGAGAGAAAGGAAAAAGAAGAAGAAAAGACATTAGGAGAGACATTTTGTTCTGTGCCTATTACAGGATCTTTAATGTGGTCAGAGAGGCTTATTTGCTGAAACATTCTACCTCGTTTGGAATATCCACAGTGACGTGAAGTTATTCAGTACCGGTTCTCATGTATTTTTCCTTCCAGCCTGCCCACAGATTATTCACTTTATGTCAGTTCCCACAGTTTTATCAAACATGTGAGGGGATATGGGCTCAGCAGAGTCATCACGAGAGGATGGATGACTTCATGACTTGGTGGTTATCAGTATTTTCTTTATCATCTATATTAAAGCAACGTGTAGAGGCATCAACTGAGATCAGAATCTCTGTGGTAGATTGTGTTATATTAAATGCAGGAGGAGATGACTTTTTCCTGGATATTAATTAAACAAGACACAAGAAATAGAAAAACAGATCACATTAGATCTTTCCATGGTAGGTCAAAGGAAGAAGCCAGAATTAAAATCCAGATCTCCAGTGTTATAGCTTAGTATCGTCTTCAATAAAATAACACAAGAAAGCAGCCTGGATTTCCCAGTGTTGCAGCTTTAACTCTTGATGCTGATGGACAGAACCTATGGCCTTTTATGCAAGCAGGCTGTATACCCGTTATAACAAAACACACTGCCTTCCACCAAAACTGATAGAAATTCCTTTTTCCTAAACTTTCAGATTTTCAAAAGACAATCAATTTTCTGTACAGTGAAATATTTTATTCCACATCCTGGTTCCCAAAATTTCTCTTATTCCTTCACACTCTTTTTCTGACTGAACTGTCTTGCTTACAAAAAATGGAACCCATAAGTACAGATTAGCTAGAAAAGTACAGATTAGCTAGAAAAACTGTTACAGCATTTCTTAATCAGAATGGGGCACAAGCATAGGTGAAGTTCTCATTATGCATGACATTTTTCTTATCAGTGGGAAAACATATAGAATCATAGAATCGTAAGGGTTGGAAAGGACCTCCAGAGATCATCAAGTCCAACTCCCCTGCCAAAGCAGATTCCCTACACCAGGTCACACAAGTAGGTGTCCAGGCAGGTCTTGAATATCGCCAGAGAAGGAGACTCCACAACCTCCCTGGGCAGCCTGTTCCAGTGTTCCGTCACCTTCACCTAAAGAAGTTCTTGCGCACATTTGTGCAGAACTTCCTATGCTGCAGTTTCTGGCCATTCCCCCTTGTCCTGTCTCCACACACTGCTGAAAAACAGTCTGGCCTCACCACTCTGCTCCCCACACATTAGATATTTATAGATCTGGATCAGGTCCCCACTCAGTCTTCTTTTCTCAAGGCTAAACAGATTCAGTTCACTTAGCCTTTCTTCACAAGGGAGATGCTCCAGGCCCTTCACCATTTTTGTGGCCCTCTGCTGTACTCTTTCCAAGAGATCCCTGTCTTTTAGTGCTGGGGAGCCCAGTTGGACACAGTACTCCAGATGAGGCCTTACCAGCGCAGAGTAGAGAAGGATCACCTCCCTCAACCTGCTGGCCATGCTCTTTAATGCACCCCAAAATGCCATTGGCCTTTTTGGCCACAATGTATATACTATACATTCATTTGACAGCATCTCCAGAGATGTTGTTGCTTACAAGAGACATGTTATTAAACCTTTATGAAGAAACTAAGCACATTTTATGTGGTACAGAAACTTTTCTCGGAGAACATGAATATCTTACATCACGTAGGTGAAAAATTATCTTTTTTTGATGCTATGAAGTGAATTCTACTCTCTAGAGAACAAATAGTTTAAGCACAAGTAATTTTCCTTTCTTCGGTGGTAATCAGTGTTCATTTTATCAGACTTTATTAGACTTGCTCAAAGTAGCAATTTGGTTGCTAACCAGATGCATTTCCCTTTTTATTTTTACTTTTTTTATTAAGGATCAGCATATGCCTCATTTAACATCTTTGATCTTTGGTACATCAAGTAACGGTGAAGGGAAAAAAATGCGAAACAAAATCTAGACCTTTAAATTTTAATATAAAGTAATTTCTATGTGTAGTAAACAGATTTTTTTTAATAATAAAAATAATTTAAACATAAATGAAACCATTAGAGTTGCTTAATTATTTATTCTTGGCATTAGAGAGTCTGGGTAAAATAATTAGATTATAAGGAAATATGTACCAGTCCCCAAATTTTCACAAATTTAGCAAACAAATACATTAAAAATATGAATACATAATATATATTTTACAGAGAGTTATCTTTTCTAGCACTCAAGGAATTGGTTTTATTTTATTTATTAATTTATTTATTAATTTGTGCATTTTTAGGAAAACTAATTTTTGTATACCATGGAATCCTAGAACGGCTTGCGTTGGAAGGAATCTCAAAGATCATCTAGTTCCAAACTCCTGACATAGGCAGGGCTGCCACCCACCAGATCAGGCTGCCCAGGGCCCCATCCAACCTGGCCTTGAACACCTCCAGAGATGTGGCAGTCATATCTCCAGGCAGCCTGTTCTAGAGCATCAACACCCATGCAGTAAAGAATTTCTTCCTATGATCTTATCTAAGACACCCCTTTTTTAGTTTAAAGCCATTCCCCTTTGTCCTATCTCTACGCTCTTTTATCAAGTGTCCTTCTCCAGCTTTCCTGTAGGCTCCCTACTGGAAGACCACAATGAGGTTTCTCCAGATCCTTCTCTTCTCCAGACTGAACAAGCCCAGCCTCTCTTTGATACAGACGTGTTCTAACTCTCTGATCATCATCTTGGCCTTTTCATCTTCCATATTCTGGGGGGTGCCAGAAGATGGAATACTCATCAGGGAGCAATCAAGATTCACAGTTTAAGCTGAAGACCTGGTCTTCCCACAGTCACAGCAGAACCAACGCCAACAATTTTTTCACATTTTAAACACTTTCCTTTCCCAACAAGGGCAAAGCAAAGTCCAAATCACTTCAGAAACGAACACTGCTGAGCAAACCAAGGAGAGAAGAACGCTGTGCTTTTTTGTGCCGCATTCCCAGGGTGGCTGGGGCAGTAGTGGTCATGCCAGCCTGACCATTGATATTGCTGGAAGCTTTTGGAAAGGACACACAATCAGATGTTGGTGTAAAAGGAAACATGCCATAACCCAGTGTTCACACATGTTCACAAGCCTAATCATCAACAGAAAGTCACAGAGGTGTCCACTCTGCAAGCTGTCAGGCCACATCAACACCTCCAGATCAGGTCAGGTCAGTTCTGTTTGCAAACACTCTGGAAGCCAGTTACTAAAAAGGGCTTCCCTCAAGAGGAGGCTAAGATCACAATGAATAATATTCATGAAGCCAAGTAAGCCTAGCTCAAAACAGCACCAGCAAATCGCTGAAGTACGTGAGTGACAAACTGATTATCAGTTGTTCTGATGGAATATATCTGTCTGTGGGGAAAGATCACATCTTCAGAAATCTGTGTCAGCTGGCCAGTCAGACCTGCCACGCAGACAGGCAGGAGGAACATCAGCTGATTGAACAGCATCTTCTATCATCTCAGAGGGAAAACAAAAGATTCAGCATACAAATTTCATAGGTGAACGCTGCAACACTGAAATAAAGAGCCCTTGGAAACCAGAATCTCACTCTACTCAATAAGCATAACAGCTAGAGCTTTTGTAGAAAATTCACAGTAAGCATTCTTCGGGATGAATAATTCACCCAGCTCTAATTATGCATGTAGTGCTCTGAAACACACTATTCATGAACTGCATTCCAGAAGCCTCTAATGGAAAAAAGAAATCTGGTATATGTAGTTCTAAACCCCACATTAAAAAAAAATAGTATCACATAGGTACTCTCATTTGTCCTTTTAGGAGTACTACAATGGATTTTATGCATGTGGAAACGCATAAAACTAGCAGCAAAATATGCTGGGATACAGAAAATTTAGACTCTTTCTGGGGAGGTCACATTTTTTTCCCCTTAGGCCTATGTACCTCTTTATGATAGAACCATCCTCTCTTACACAGGAAAATATTTCATAAAGAAAAGAGAGGAACACTTGGAGAGAGGCAACCCAATAGGCAAAAATAAACACCATGAAATGTGGTCAAATCCAACTAAAAATTAAAGAGATCCAGCATTACTAATGTAGATCATTATGAATCCCAGAGTTTCAAACCACTTTTCAAAGTACACTTTCCTTTTGTATTTCAAAACTCTAATTCAATTCTATGGTGAAACAGCTGGTTAGAAAACACTGTACTACTGTAGTTTTTCTCTCCTTTTCTATTACTGCAACTTCCATGGATACATAAGTGGAGGGTGCAGGTACTGGATGCCCCCCAAAACAACTGCAACACTGTAAGTTATAGTTTAAGTTTTTGAAAGGGTAACACTACAAAACCAGTGTAGAAAAATACTCTTAATTTCATTCTGTTTTTCCTAATATTAGCAACTTTTTTTTTTTTTTTTATAATAGTAATGTTACTTTTTAAACAACTTCTTGTAATTTGAGGTAATGCTGAAACAGATAGAATTCCTGTAGGCTGCTAATGGCCAAGTTCTTTTAATTAATTCTCTGAACTGTGGATAGCAACAGTGGACAAAATTAGTTAGAATGAAGCCTGGCAATAAAATTTGGCATCGTAGTTAAGATAATTAACGTTTCACATTCTCACTAAGTTATTTAAACTCTCCACACACTGGGGTTACAGGGGGGAAGGAAAAAAAAGAAACAATAGAGTTGTCACTATAGAGTAAAGCCAAAGTAATTATAATTACTAGATAGTGTTTAATAAAGGCATATACTAAATTTATGGGCATATAGAGCACCTTAGGTAAGATAGGTCATTGTAAAGGCAAAAGATTTCTCTTCATAAATCTAAAAATTTTTCAGTGAATTAGATCTTTATGCCAGCAGGATCAGATATTACATTATACTCAGAAGATGCACTTTTCATGCTTTTACTTCCATTTTACTAAAAATATCCCAGTACTGCAGCAACTTATGGCAAAGTCATATGATGAGACATATTAATGCAAGCCATGCAAAGAGCATCTATATATAACATCTCATCCCATCTTCCCCTCTGCTCTACACAAAAATTATCACTGCCACATCCAAAACCTTGAAAAGCAGTTCAATGATGTATTTAGATCAAAGCAAAACTACAACAGCAAAGTTCTCACGCACCTGCTGAAATGATAAATACTTTTTCCACTACTTCATTACAAGTACTCACTGACAGTGTTTTCTAGGGAGACAGTCGTACTTTAAGAAGTGCAAACCTCGGTATCTTATTTTCTCATTAAATTATGACTAATTACTGTGTATAACAGCTGCATAAATACAACTTCAGCTAACAAATTTGCAAAAATATCTCATATGCTCTTTCATACTTTTAATTAGCACTTCCTTCTGAAATATATGTGATGGGATTATTTGAAGGTGTGGAGTCCCACAGAACCCCGCATTGCATCTTCCTCCATGCCATTCCCCACTAACACGAATCCTTTCCTCCAGAATGCATTAATGACCTCAAGACTCCTCCATTAATGTACAAAATCCATAGTCAGTTGCACAAGGATCAGAGGAAGAAAAGCCTTTTAGACAGTTTGCCTGTGCTTTCTTCAAGTCTTCTCAAATGGTTCTGCCTATGGAGCATCACTGTCTCAATAGCACACACTGGGCTCACAGATATTACATGTAGTGCATGTGTATTAGTTAATGTCCATCTAGACTGGCTGAGATGAATCTTACTTCTCAACCACGCTAACATATTTCCTCAATTTACAGTAAGTGCTTAAGATCACACTATTCACTGGTCTTCATGAAAAAAAAAAAAAGGCCAGGAAGTGCCTAAAACAAAAAGCTCCTCCTGGCCAACTTGACTAGTGGTAAAAGGGGGTTCATATTAGTTAAGAAATACAACTTTTCAAGTACTGACCAAAAACACTCTTGAATTCAATGATTACATTAATAATTAATTAATAAGAATTTAGCTGCACAAAACACGTAGTACTTTATCTTCTTCATAATAGAAATATTAGTGAGCATAGTTAAACAGTGGTAGTCACTGTCACATAACTGTGACACACAGTTTAAGGATGTTCTGGAGACAGAAATATAAGGCTTGCTAATCACTAAAACTAATTAAGTCCAAAAGATCTTCACCTCCTTTCTTGGTAACATGCTTGGGAGACTACATGAAAGACTGATCGTATCTCTTTGATCAAAAAACACTCTTATCTGAAAAGTAAGCACTGCATGGCAGCCCTACTTACTTCAGTACATGATGCAATATTGACTTTTCGTATTTTTTAAGGGCTACTACAGTTGAAAAAATACTGCACAAGTACATTGCTTTCCTATAATTGCAAAATTTTGCCACTTTAAAATGATTCAACTGTCTTCAATCCTAAATTTATATGTTATAAAAACATTTACAAGTTATTCTGGGGAGTTGAAATGGGTAAAGAGATCTAGATCAAAACAACTTCTTTTCAAAATGCAGCAATCTTTCTATACTGAAGCATATTCAATTTCCCAATTAGCTGCACCCTTTAGGTTTCAGGTTTTACTGTGAAAAAAAGTCAAAAGAGAAAAAAACAACAAATACATTATGGACAGATTATTTTGCCTTCACTGGTGTTTCCCATGCCTTCCCTGTGTCTTGCTGGGACCTGTTATAGGGAGAGAGGGAACTGACTTCTACTTCACAATTATGCACTACATGCAAAAAATCAGTGTATATTATCTGCTTACTCTAATGAAAGTTTTTAATCTTTGCAGAAGTTCAGGTTGGAAAAATGTTGGCTTTGGAAGTTTGCCTGGCATAAATGAACTAAACTAGGGTATTCATTTAAGAAAGTTTCTTATTATTCAGTAGAATTAAATCAAACTTCTTTTAGGCAAAATTTGTAGTTGTGCTACTTTTTTTCAGTTTGATAAAAAAATATTTGTGTAGTCGGTAAAACCTGTATTGTGTGAAACAATGTGTATGAGATGCTTAGATATTGAATGTCAGAAGTAGTAAATTTCAGAAAACAAGTTTAAGAAGAGTAGTTTTTTTTCTCTGGCGATGGGTTGCGCACCGTGCTCATAAGATAAGCACCAGGAGCAACCAATTTGCCTTCATAATAAGGAATTCCAATAGTACCACACACATCTGAAGATATAAACTTATATTAATTTCAAGACTGCTAATCAGAGGCAGAACTATTGAAACCAGTTTACGTTCAATATGGGGGAACTGCTGAGAATGATTTTTCCTTCTTCCTGAGATAGTGGACAACTTGTGAGAAGATACTGTGATTAGTCAGACATTTGTGAGCACAAGTAGGGGAATAGATAATCCAGTTCAGATGGGACTGCTTCCCTGCCCATATGGAGGATCCAGCACAACAGGGCTAAAATTTAATGGGCAATTATTTTTGCACAGAACACTACTGCAAACAGAAAAATTCTCCAGGGCTGTAATGAAGTTACTATTAATTTGTTCAGTAGCTTGGAAGCAATCCCTAAACCTTGCAGAGGTAGTCCAAAAAGGATAAATCATATATGTAAATTAGTTTGTGCTAATCCTTACATTATAGTTTCACTAGTAATATGCCAAATCTCATCTGTAGAGTGTCAAATAGGCTGAAAGCTGGATTAGCAATAGCTTACTCCTATGTTTTTGTTAGTTTTGTTGTGTTGATTTTTTTTTCCCCAGAGGAAGACTTTGGGGATTTCTACTTCTTTCCAAAACTTCCTGTGCCTCTGATGTACCATTTGAAGCCTTGTGCTGCCTTCACCTTGATGCTTGAAACATTCACATGGCCCCCTACTCAGTTCCAACAATATATCAGAGACTAAATCCCAACACATAAGCTATTCCAAAACATTTTCCCTAATTATTTCAAACTGATTACCTTAAACATCGTCACTTCACTTGCTCATAGCTCACTGGCAGCATAAGCATTTACACTTTTGTCTGAGGATGTATCCACATATGTTCTTTCAGAAACAGCTTCTGAATCTGACAAAGTTAGTTGAGTAACAAAATCCCATTTGGGATGGGGAATCAGCAGTAAGCAGAAAGGCAATTCTATTACATATGTGAATAACTATTTTCAGACCAAAATGAGTTTTATTTCTTTTCTGTAACAACCCAAGAAAGAGGTCAATAACCTTGGCACCTCAGATAAACCATTTAATCACTCTTCATAGCTCTATAGCAGTCAATTTACAGCAACTATCAACAGCCACCCAAGACTGTTCTCCCTACAGAACACAGTCCTTAAATCCAACTGTTGATTTTGCTTATATGCATGTTATTATACAAAACTACTTCTCACAGATGCTGCCTCATAAAATTACAGACAAACAGAAACAGATGAACATATATATAGATACGCAAGTGGCACACAGTTAGAAGTGAGGAATAAGGAGCAAAATTAAACACAAAGCAAGCTATGTTCCTTGTTTATACAACTGTTTTCAGGTAAGTTCCAGACTAACTCTCATGTGGAACACCTTTTTTTGGATCTGCACTGGGAACTGCAGTCTGGCTGAGCCATCAGGAAGCTCTGGTTCCAATCTTTTTCAAAAGCAGAGCTATGATAGGCACTGCCACCCCCTGCCATTCGGTTAACGGGTTTTGGATGTATGCTGGTTGAGAAAATGCAAATATTGAGAAGTTTAATCATTTGTTTTCTCTGAGAAGAGAAGAGATATGTAAAATAACTGCTTGCTGTTTTTTTTTTTTTTCCTATGACTTCTGTTAAGCAGCAGTACGAGCAAAAATCTAAATTTTACAACTTTGTTTCAGCGGTTGGTTTTCTATCTGATAAATACTTCCATGGATTAATTTCTGAGGTTGAAAAATGTGACCCTAGAACAAAAAACATATGCTGAAGACATCTTGTTAAATAGGCTTAATAAAGATAATACAAGCAAGGTTAGTTCAGTTTAATATAATATTTGTTGTTTATGGTCTACATGTCAGCTGATAAAAAAGCACCAATGCAAGTCAAAACAGAACTTCATCTAATGAAATCCCACAGGGCTTGACCCTACGTGGCCTTGAATCTGATGGAATCCTTTTTGTTGTGCAAGGCTGTGTATAAAATAAGCACATTTTAGGGAAGTTATAAAGAACTGCATGAGCTATAAGGCAGTATAATGTCAGTAAAGGGTCCCCTTCTGGACAAAGAACTTTTGCTTTCCTCCCTACAGCTAAAACCTGCTCTCAAGTCTGAAAGCACAGATTAAGAGAAAGAGTAAAATGGCTGGATTTACTTCAGGTCTAGGTACCTGGGGGCAGAATTTGACCATGTACACATAAAATAACATTGTCACTTGTGCTAATTGCCTCCTTGGCATCAGAATTGCATGAAGAAAGTCTTTCAAGCACATAGAGAAAAGTACCAAAAATTGTTTTAATAAGTGCCTTGTTTTGCAGCCCTTAGAATTTTGATACGAAGGACGTATCAACATAATTTGTTCTGCAAGAAGGGGAAATGAATGCGAGGAACAAGAAAGTGAGAATTATCATGCTTTACCAAAGAGTAACTGAGGCACTGACTGCCTGAGTTACAGGCAATTTTCTTCACCTCAAACTTAAAAAAAAGTAACTGATCAAATGTCTGACTAGCTTCTATTTTGAATTATAAAATTTTAAAGATAGCTCAAAGCAGTTACTCTACAAATCCACATCTCCCTGAATCTATAGCACAGTAATGTGCACTGCAGTACCCACAGTGCCTGTCACTCACCAGAGCCCCTTGGTTGGCAATAAATGCCCAAATGCTATGTGATCTCTGAATGTTCTGCAAAAACTCACACTCAGAATTTCCATAAAATCAATAATCTGTGTTTAAAAATATACTTTTGTCCTTGCTTTTGCTTGTCTCAGAGCAAAATTTAGTCCATTACAAAGTCATTAGAAAAGCCATCAGACTGTCAAACAAGGATCGGTGTCACATTGCAGAGCTCTGGGTGATTGTGGTGAGAAACAAAACAATCTCAGAACAAACCACAATAAAATTCAAAACAATATCAACGACAACAAAAACCCAAATCAACAGGTATTTCAATTTTCCAGCTCTGCAGCATTTGTCAGGACAGTGATGAAAACATTCCTTTCCCACCCCAACCATTTTCTCTTTATAACTTGTTAAAATAACACTGTCTACAATTACAGGGCCATTTGTTATGCATGATATAATAGACTACAAACATAAAAAGGCATTATCATTACTTTTGTCCTTTGTTCTTCCAGGCCAGAATATTGCATAGTTCTTTACTTTGACATTTATTGCTTTTAGATTGGTAATAGAATGGTTTGTGTTGCTCATTATCTTGAATGATGATAATATTAGAGTTTGGGGACCCTGCTTTCCCTGTTAAGTAAAGTAAAGGCTTATATAATTTACCAAAGGTCATTACTGGACAATTACCCACAATACAGTTCAAGTCTAATAAATGTTAGCCGTATTCACTCTTAAATACCATGTCTGTAGTATGGTTTCTAGGAAACCATAGAACGATTTAAGTCATCCATGCATGTGGGAGGTGGAGGGATGTTAATGTGTGCATATGTATACACAAACGTAATTTTTAATGCTTGCTACTGGGAATCTTTAGAAAAAAGATCTTGTTCAAAGAAGCAACTGGAACTTTGAGCAAGGAATAGAAAGGGAGCGGGATAAAGTAAAACCTCATTTTTCTCCTGTGTTATTAGAAATAATGAAGTAATTCCAAATTTAAAGTGATAAAAATGATATCATATTTTGGCCTAAGATTTTGCATAAGAACTTACTTAGCAACCTAATACACTGCATTAATCAATTAGCAGTACAAGCAATTGAAAGCCAGATTTCATCCTTCCACTCCTGTTACCTCTGATAGCATGCAGTGTTCCACTCTGACCAGTGCCAGGGCTCTACTCTGGTTGAATTTCATGCCTGCAGCAATTGTGAGGGTTTTACATGGGAAAGTGGCTGGTGTGGGACTCCAAACCATGCTTCAGACTTGCAGATGCCTGTATGTACGTTGGTTGCTCTGAAAGTACTGCCTCTGATTTATTTCCATGGAAACTACAACAGTTACAAAGAGCACAAACAGTATTTGAGAGGGGCACTTTTTCAACATAGCCACCACCTTTTCCTCTGCATTTTCACCAGTGATGAACAGCCTGTATGTTGCATTCATAAAAATCTTCACCAGTAGAGGTGAAACACTGTCACTGTTGTCACTGCTGAAATGCGCCACCCACCATCTCACTGTGCTCGTATCCACTGTTTGATCTTCATAAATGTTCATCAAGTGTCAATGAATGTCAGTCGGTGCCATTTTCTCCACATAGGAATTCAGTGACACATCTTTTCTTCATATACATTTCCATGTCAGATGCTGTTTTGTCTGTCGCACAGCAACAAAAAGTAACAGAATATTGGTAGGAAGGTTTAAGCTCTACTGCCACACCACCAACATCCACCTCTGATGTCGTGGGCCAATATAATAAAATAGGAGAGAGTACCTTCAGAGCAGCCCTCATGTATAAAGCAGTCTATGCACAGGCACACACGTTTGCATAGGCATGGGTACAAACACTGAACAATGTTTTCTGTTCCTTTTCAGCCTGGTACTCCAGTTTGCCTGCAGCCATTTATGTTCAATTTATGTTCATCAGTTCATTTCTCCAGCGGCAGCACTTTCAATGAAACGTTTCTACTTGGTGCCAAGTAATAGTAGCTGGGGTTATTTGCCCTATGAATTTCAGTAGATTAGTTTTTGTAATTTACATACATATCCAATTTCTACCAATTTTCATTGACAGTTTTCTCCTTGGACTTTGTTTCATTTCTATATTTGAGCTGTAACATTGTTTCAGACTTACAGCCCTCTGTAAACTTTATGATATATTCTGCATTATTATAGTCATCTAGTAATGCAAAAATGAGAGAAAAACCTTTCGCTCTAAATATTAAAATAGTCTGAAGAAAATGGAGTTAATGTTTCATGAAATAAATGTCATAATATGAAAAACATATTTTAATGGATATTTGTTCAAAGCCTCAGATGTTTCTTTTCTGACTAACATCAGTTACTATACATCATATGAATCATAAAACCCATACTGATTAGGTCATCTGCCTCATCCTTATGACAATAAATAACTTTAAAAATACACAGATTTGCAGTTATGATGAGCTGACACAAGATGAATACAAGCCCGTGAGTATAATTGTAGGCAGCTGACACACCTGTGATTGGTTTGCTCTCAAGAGTGAGCATATTGATGGCTGGTATTTCCGATGTTGTTAGAACAAGACAAGCCATAAAACAAGATAATGTTCTTCCATGCTGTGCCAGAAACACTCAGCAGATGTTCAGGAGAAGCACAGAGAACCACACGACTGTTGTTACTGAATTGTTTGATATTTTAACAGCCACGCACATATAGGTGGGAGGCGAGTACCTTTGGAGCTGAGTGGCCTTGCCCAGCGTGGGCCCTATGCAATTGTCACACAGGATGCCAGAAGGCTTCCCAGGAGCTGCCATGGGATTTCAATAGGGCTCGATGCGCATACACAGCAGCTGCACAGACCCAAAAGTGCTTTGACTCCCGAGCACAGTAAGCCTGGCCCGGCTATCCCTGCTCACAGGCAGCAACAGGATGCTGAATACCTAAAAGAGTTTTGTGCAGGGCACAGCATCATGGGCACAGCTTGGGCAGCACTGATGCCTGCCAATAGTACAGTTTTTCATTAAAAACTGGAAAGAAGCAGGTGCTGCTTCAGCACAGGGTGCACTGCCCTCAAAGCCTTGCTCCCAAACCTACAATTATGCCAATCATCCCTGAGTATTTTTCAAATAGCGTGGAAAACTTAGATACACAAATCCCATTAAAAGTAAATCAATGTGCTCATCCCTCCTACTTGCTTTCAAAACTTCAACTTATTTTTGAAAAATAAAATGGCAAAATACATAATGAACTGGCCTAGACTTTCATCTTTCCATATCCTCTGAGCATTCAGAAGAACAACTCAAATATTCAGCTGTGCAGTTTTGATAATATAGCATGGCCCAAAGAAAAGAGGTTGGTTTTTTTCCAAACTGTGGCAAGATCTTCATAAAGTTGGGAGCCTGCACAGAAACTCATAACTGAGCTGTACATAGGCTCAAATTCTGCAGGGAGAGAGAGGAGTCATTGTTTAGGTCAGCAGCCAAGCTCAAGTCACTGAAGACTGGAAATAAAGCAAGGGCAAGTACTATTGATGCAGCTTTCCCCCACATGGATACTGATGATGAATGTGTTTCAAATGCCAATAACTCAACCTTTGTTTTTGTTCATCATGATACAAGCTTTGCATTACCTCACTGGCAAACACCTTGCTGCTGTTTGCACCTTCACTACCATTTGTTGCCTGCACATCTGGGCTCACAAGCACTCACTTTTTTGTTCTTTCTTTCCATCGACTGTAATTATTTCCCCAGTGACCTTGCAAACTTACCAAAGTTATTCAATGAAAGTGACCTTGATTCTTAAGTACATTTTCTCTTTGTCTTATTCACCCAGTTTTAAATGCAATATATATATACACACATATTTGTGTATTCATTTCAGTTGATTCACATTTTTATTTATCAGTTTATTAGGTTGTTGGTTTGGGTTTTTTTTGTTCTAGGGGCTACTAGTAACAAGAAGTGATCCTTTTAATTTACTTGTTCAATTTGCATTTACACATTCCCCTGCAGGGGGATGTCATTTGGGTCAAATCTTAAAAAGGATTTACTTCTCTGTAGGGCTCAGCCAGCACTGTGCACCTGGACTGTGGAAAGTTATTGCCAAAGCAGAACTCTGAATTTATCCTTCTCCTCCCACACACATCTTATGGTGCCATTCTTGCCTTCAGGCCATTCACACAGCAGCTTAGAATAGCAGAGATCATGGTTCAAGTCCTCAGTTCTTCATAAGAGAATCTGGACCTGCCACTACCATATTAAAGAAGGCAACTAAACTGTTCCACTTTGCATAAAACAACTGAAAAAGTCAATTTGCTCCAGGTGAATTAAATATTTCCTATATATATTAAACAAACAAACAAAGCACATTGAATTCAATAAGTAAGAGTTCAGGCTTTTTTGATACACAGTATCAGTCACGATGCATGAAACTAACTCTGTGGACACCATAGTGTCATCAGTAAACACCTTTACTACCGCAAACAGATTTCAACATCGCCTTCAGTTTGTTGTGGAATAAGTAGATACAAACATCCTTCTCCACACCAACAGTAGAGCTGCAAAGGAGCTCCTTCTGCACTGCCTACAGGACTTCAGTTTTAGTCCCAAAGCACTTTAAAGGATTGCAAATTGAAGGCAGTGGCATGCACAACCTACAAGCATCACAGCAGCAAGCTCTGAGTCTGTGCAATTCAGTATCCACCAAGATTCTGAATTGGGCACCTGGCCAGCGCTACCGTTGTACAACTTCTTGTCAGTGAGAAGAGCAAGGATATCCTCTATTTTAAATATTATAATCTACTAGGGTACCAAAATCCCCTCTAATAAGTGTATTTAGGAACAAAATCCTAAGACAAAATATGCCTGCAGTTGCTGCACACATACAACACAATTTCTGCAGCGTGGAGCTCTGTGGTGTAGTAACAATTTTATCTTATGGGGCAGAAGCCTGAGGCGAGAGCTAGAACAGATAGGCTGGGAATTTAAGTAGTGCTTCTGTGCCATTTGTTGTTGCTTTCAGCATTACATTAAAACAATGAGGGGTCATTAATCATCATCCAAATAAAACATCTAATCACACATACAAGGAAACAAGTAAGCAAGTGTGTGAGCAGTGAATTGTAGTACTCACAGATGGGAAATTGATATGCTAACATATTCTGATATAATGGGTCTTGAACAGGAGTCTTAAAACTGGTCAGAAGTTTGTCTTCCTGAGGGAAACCCTTTCAGGTCTAGTTGGAGAGAGAAATATTTTTATTCTTTGAGAAATAGAATCTTTCCTGAAATACTTTTGAGACTCTCAGAAGAATATATTCCCCCTCCTGGAAATTTTACAATCATAATGCCCAAATGAAACATTTTAAAGACTAATCCTTCACTTATACTTTACATTTGTTTCAAAACAAATAAAACAACTAGGAAATTCTTGCTTTGGCAAAACAAACAAACAAACGCATGTATGTAGGGTAAATATATAGGGTAACTTTTAATGTATTTACTTGTATTTTTTTCATTTTTCATTCTCAGACAAAAATATCAAATAGACAAGATGTTAAACAATTGTTATCAGAGATGTAAAGAAAATGATCAGTCAGCAAGCATTTGTATTCAGGTCCCTATCCTGTGCAGAAGGTGATGTTCAGGGCTGCTGAGATGCCAGTGGGGCTGCACATACTGCCAAGGAGCAGCTGAGTTTGTAAGAGCTTCTTCTAAATGAGTACTTTTGTCTGAGGTTGTCGGTTTGGATTGCCACCACTGACAACAGACAGAAATGGGTATTTGTGTGCCCATCGCATCACCCTACATTACAACCTAACTGGTTTCCCAAAGGAGATAAGAGTTGATCACTAATGCTCATTTCTTGGCACTAATAACGCAGTGAGAGGAGGAAAAAAAACTTGTGTAAAGATACATCTGTCATAGACACATGAAGTATCTGGCAGAATTCATCTCACAACATATTTTTATGAATAGAACTGACTCAAAAGATCTAAGAAAGGAAAAAAACTGTCATTTTCATTTGCTGTAAATTCTGAACTACACTTACATTCTATCCCCCTTCTTGTTAATATTAAAGGAAGTATAATCTGTATGAAAGCTAATGGAAAATGAATTACTGTCTTATAACCAAGTGAAGTAGGAACGCAGATTTGGCTGTCTAGGGATTTGATTTGTGCTGCACACTGAATGCAATCCTGGGAGATGCTGTACATCACACGGAGAGGAGGAAGTACATGCTTTATAGACTTGGATGCTTAAATAGGTAGTATCTCTGCTGAGCATGATGTGGATGAAAGCTGCAGGGTTGGATCCTGCGAACTTCCTTGTGCTGAATTACTTCCATGTTAGTAGGTGACAAGACAGTGGACTCGCATATCTACTTCCAAAAGGTGATACTAAAATAAAAGATCTGTCTGGAAGAAAGCCTAACTCAGGCATGCAAAACTTACTAATTTGAAGCAAGTGACTTCCACTGACAGACATCTCAAATTTGTGCTTTATGTGAACCATTAAGTATGCTGAATGTGAGGAGAAAGGAGGGAGCTGCACCCTCCCCTGCTCCTGCCGTTGGACAAAGAAGTGGCCAGGGAGCTGCTGTCAAAAGATGGGACAAAGTTTGTAGGAAACCATTAGGGAGTGAGGGACTGTAGCAACAGAACTGCCTTGGCCCTGATGTGCTGGCCTGATTCAAATGTTCGTCTCCTGTCAGAAAGAAAGAGATATACAAGTTCTTCCAAGGTTTTCTGTTGTGAAAAATTGGAAGTATACCTGGAAGGAAATCTGCTTAAACAGTAAGAAATTAGAAAGAGAAAGGAGGATTAATGATATTCTTTCCTAGTATTTTAGGTCTTGCTAGAAATCAGCATCAACTCAGCTTCTCCTCCAGCCTATTGTAGTTCTCTATAAGGCACAAAGATCCCTTCCATGGTCCTTCCTGACCTGTAAGACACCACGACAAAGGTATGGCAGCAACCAGTAAACCTTTTGATTTCTGTAGCTGAAACATAAAGGAGGAGAAAACAGCAGGTATGCTACTTGCTACTCTGGTGAGATTACTTCCACAGGACAGATAGAATTGAGCTACATCCCAGGAATGTCACAAAACAACACTATATCTAACAAATGTAATGGAGCTGATGAGCAAGATTTTGACCATACTCCCTGGCAAACCAACAACTAAATGCAGAGTAGAGTTTTTGAAAACACACCTGTTTTTCATGTACAGTGGAGGTTTCTAAAAATCTTTTTTCTTTATAAAGACACTGATCTCTTTTTTCTTCCTTTTCTTTCAACTGAAGACTTGCAAACATGGATAGTTTATACTAATTTCATCTTTAACTAATTTTTTTTTCCATGCAAAAACTAGGATGCTTAAGCTGTAGAAACAAATCAGGTTCACTAGCTTCTTTTTGTCAAGTATAATTTTACTTCTTGGCTTGACTCACCATACCCAAATTTAGCAGCCTATATTTTTAGGTCATCATTCACTGCAAAAATGATAATCGTGCATCTCATCTCTCTTTTCCTGTATTATTCTTATGAGCCCTCATCAAATACATTATTTGTCATTCTTTGTACCCAAGCCACGAATAGCATAGAAACACATCTACTGCAAAGTAGATGAAAAAATATACTGCAGCCAAAAATATGCCTGAACCTTCCACTTGGGAAGCACCTGGACAAGTTCACACTGTTCATATGAACAGGTCTTCAAGATGAAACTTGCTCCTTTTATTGATCAACTAGGGACTTGTTTATTGATCAACTAGTATGTGGGGCCACAAAACATATGGGACTTCAATGAAAATTCCAGTTTGCAGTGACCTGTCCAAAACGGGAATGCCAGAGTACTTCTCCCGGGCACTGTAGTGTACTTGCGCTACATTTCAAAGACACTTCTTGTTTTCTGTGAAGACTAAGGCCACAAGTCTGAGAGTTACACACATCTCTATAGCTTTGAGACTTCCTATGCTCAGCAGCGTATAGATTAGTGCTCACAGTTTAGATATGGACTCAACCAAACAAGGCAAATCTAATATGCCATCCCAATCTGTACTATGTTGATGTATCCTTTTCTTTTGTGCACACTTGAGATTTAAAGTACCCTCTCTACTGTTCCCAGGTAGACTTTAATTATTCACTATTTTTAATAATTCATATTTAGCATAGCTTCTGCATAACACACTTTTTGAGAAAGTAATTTCACACATAGTCTGGGACCATAAAGCTGGAAGTGCTCCCTAGTGCTTCTATTTTCCATTGTTATTAGCAAACAGTCATCTATGCTACAGTCACTCATTTTCACACATTCCTTTTATAAAATTGTCTTTCAAGGATTAAAAATGTATTTTCTTTTGGAAAGGCAGGGCTGAGCATTCAACTGCCAGATGGCCATTCCTATGAGGAGCTTAGATGTAGTTAGCTAGCCAGAACCTCATTGTCTCAACAATCCAATGGTTTGCAAGGCTTTCTGAGCTGAGCCATCTGTTTACTGTCCATTGAGCTCTCTCCATGGGCAGATATAAGGGACAGTTCTTGAGGTACACTCCTGTGCTGACATCTCAAGATGGTGTTGACCATTCTCAAATAGCCCACTGACTTCCGTATTTACTCAGACAACAAGAGGGTTCAAAGTTTTATCTAAGTAACAAGAAAAGTAATCAGGTTCTGCACTGTAATGCAAGTTACTGCAAGCCACACTAGTACTCTTCTATTTAAGAAGGGCACCAGGAGAAACAGATCACCTAGCACTGACTAGAAGGAAAGCATAAGATGGATGCATTTGTGAAGGGTTAGCACAACTTTTCACTGTGACCGAAAGAAGCATCTGCTCTGAGAATATATTATATGTTCTCACAGCACTTCCACAGAGATCATATTGCCTACATCTTCCAGCCAAGGGACTACAGGGCTGATTTCTAGGAGGTAATTAGGCAGTGTCATTCTGCCCAAACCAAAACCAGAATTTTTCGAGAGGTAGCTTAAGTTCAAAATGCACATTCCATTGCAATCTGACAATGCACTTCCCAATCTGTGTCAGTATCTGAAAATAGGCTCGTCTAAAATTGACTTGTCTGTATCTAAAACCATGATTATCCTGCCTAAGTCTCTTATTTATTTTATTTAAAGATGCCAGCTAGAGATAAAGCAGGAGCAGCTACTCTTATACTTCTTGATAGGTGGGAGACTTGGACTTCTAGGGCATCCATTGACTGAAGGAGGATTTTAAACACACCACCACTTCTTGGTGAGGATATTACATTTTTAAGCCCAGTTGAGAAGCAGGAGGAAACTCTGAGCGCCCTCAGTCTAAGCTAGAGAATAAAAGGAACTGAGAAGCGCACAATACCAACTATTGAAAGATATCTTGTTCTGACAGAGCAGTGAGAGGCAATAAACCAAACAACATGACCAGTTGCTCTAAAGAAGGTTTGGGATTCCATGACTCTACGACCCCCTACTCATAATTGAGGGGTGCCCAAGAAGTCTATGTACATATATATGCTTCTGAACATGTCTTTATGTGTGTGAATAAATAATATTTGTTTATTGCTTAGTCTCACACTTCTCTCTGGATAAAAACAGTTTGCTTGCCCTTCTATTTAGGGAGAGAAAGCAAACTGCTTCTCTTTTTCTTCTCTATACCAGTTCTCTTGCAGTTCAGTGGTTGGGGTGCTATCCAGAAGTCAGAAATACAGCTATCCTTTCTCAAGCATCCACTAAAATATGAGATGACGGCAACCACTACATTTTCCACTTAACGCCAGCCAGTGCTTTTGTCCTTACCTCACAGCCTTCTCTCCTACCCCTGAAATAGTTTCATACTTTCTTTTCTGATTTTTATGATTTCTTTTCTGACTTAACACATTTTCTTAATGCTAACTGAAGTAGACCCAAAGTAGAACCTACACACTATGTAGCAAGATGTGTTTATTTGCTGCAATAAGTGGTGTTACAATATATATACAAAAACATATCTGAAACAATTCTAATGTCTTTTTAACATTCAACTATGAGGAAAAAAAAAATAAAAAAATCACATGATTGCCAGTGTTTAAGTGCCATTGCCATTTTCTTTCCCAGCCAAGTCCAAGGTTCAAATCTCACCAGCACAGTCAGAGCTGGCACAACTATAGAGTGAGGTGCAGCCCCACACAGCAATGTCATACAGACTTCTGTCAGGAACAGCACTAATACATAATGTACAACATTGTCTTTCACTTGTAAATAATCAGTGACGTTAAACAAAATGTTTGTAACTGAGATCTTGGACAATGTTTGTAACATTCTTAAAATTAACCATTCCCAGTTCTTACATTGGACTGTGTATCTGACTCAGGTGATTAGCTCTGCTGCCTGCTCTCTAACAATCTGGGCTGCTCAGCTCTGTATAAGGTCTATTTTATAGAATAATCGACCACAATACCCAAGTAAAAGCTGCAAAAATCTGTTAAAGATAAGAGACTCAGCATTGGTCCAGCCAGAGTCCTAATAGACATGCAAAGGCACTACAGAATACAGTCAATGCAAAAATAGTAGCCATCAAGAATGGCATACAACTTGTAGAATAAATTAAAGGAAATGTTGCAAGATAGGTTTTGAAATTATATACACATATCTAGATCAGCTTCTCAAACAGAGGAACTCTATGGAATTGTCTCACTTTCCTCCCTTGCTCATCCTCTCCTGTCCAAGAAAGTGGCTATTTCCAGCCAGGCGTGTCTTTATTACCTGCAGCACCTTATGCAGTCCTGCCTTAGCAAGGAGGAGAAGCATGGCAGGGAGAAGTTTCCGAGGTTTGGGGGTTTAGAGTTGAGGAGAAGCATGGCAGGGAGAAGTTTCCGAGGTTTGGGGGTTTAGAGTTGTGTTTCTTTGTGGAGGTGGGAGGGACAAGTATTTGAAGTAGTAAGTTATGAGTTAGACACGGCTATATTCCTTTCAATATTTGTCTCATAACACACAGAAGCTTTTCAATGATGGACATAAAAGAGATGCTCTTGGCACAGTATTTGACCCATTGCAAATTCCTCTTCACAGGAATCCTTGTTTGCTGCCAGTGGCAGTCTATAGTCTAAAACTTGGGCTCAGCCAGGATTTGGCAGCCTTCAGATGAAAACATAACCCACTGTCTGCCAAACCAGCACCCTAACAGATTATGCTGTTACCCCCCTCTCTCTTCTGGGAACATTAGCAGCCTAAATGAATGAATTGCCTTTGTGCTCTCCACAAAGGAGGACAGTGCAGACAATAGGGCCGTTACAATAACCCTCACCTACACTGCACTCACATGAAGGCTCAGCTTCTGTTAGGCTTTTGTGCGCACATCATCTTACAAGATAAGGCTGTGATTATTTGCATTGCTTCCAACACTTTGAGCATATGCACTCCACATTTTTTATATGACAAAGGCCTAGCACAGATGTAATTATGCAAAGGCTACTGTTTTGCCATTATCTCTGTAGCATTTTTACAGCTTTTTTTGGTTTCATGCCTACATTTAAATTCAGATAGACATTATTTACAGGTTAGACTGGTGTACTGCTTGGCAAAGTTCATAGGTGAAATCATTTAATATTTGCTAAATAAAGTCAATGAAACCTGTCATCAGGATGAGTTATGGAAGCTGCTCAGCCTGCAAGGAGATGCCCCACAGAACAATCATTATTTAAGTGTTTTATTTTGTTCTTTAATGCAGCTGATACATTAATAGGGTTTCTAATTCAGCACATAAAGTATTGCTTTTAGGAAAAAAAAGAGAAAGTTATTTTTAACAAAACCATCAGAAAAAGATGTATTCTTCCTTCCCTGATGAAAAAATGAAATTATCTATTATAATAGAACGTGCATTTTACATTGGTCAACTGCAGCCACCTTAGGGCTTTTACTGAAAGAAAAATCTTTCAACCAAGATAGTTATTTTATTAAATCTTCTCAGAATAAAAGGATTAGAAACCCAGAACTATGCCCTAAAAAAGTGAGCATTGCTGATAGTTCAAAAAGTCAAGTATTCTTTTGCCTTGCAGTTGGCCCAGGTGACTCTTTTTGGTGATACTATTGACTTCTGCCTTCAGTGGATCTATCATCCACCCATGTCAACTTGAAGCTGCAGTTAAGAGTTGATGCTGGTTTGCATCAAAGAGACAGGTTTGCTGAGGAAAGGTATCTGCATCAATATGGATCTCCCCTAGTCCCAGAGGGCCAAACACCCACGTGATTGCTGCTGCATTGTGTCACCAGAAAGCCTCACTTCAGAGAAACAATAAACACAACCCCTACCACAGAACCAAAGCAGGCAGCTTCCCACTAAATCCAAGCCCTCAGTGGATGACAGTGGAAGAGAGTTTTTGCTGTACAGAGCAACCAGAGTCAGGCCTTTAACAGAGCTACATGGTAAGTGTCTTTCACACTTCTTACACAGTAAAGCTTTTGTACTTTACTTTTTCTCTTCCTTTCTCCCCTCTCCCCCCACAAGATTTCTTTCTTCTGAAGGGCATCAGCTCTATTGCCAAACATATAAAGAAGGGAACTCAAAACTTGTCCCTTGTTCAGTGGCTGTGAGGACAACCCACTCCTTTCCAGTGATATCACACTGAGGAAGATGTCCTGTCCCTGAAGACCTGGTGATGAGCAAAGCTGTATGTCACTGCAGCCAGCAGGTCACCTGCTACTTTACTTGTAAACAAGTACAATGGCAATAAAACATCTTCTAAGAGCTTCAACTATGTGGGTTTGCCTGAGCTGCGGTTCTTACAGCTGAATTGCAGTAATAGGAAAGCCTCACAGCAAAAGTTCAAATGCTGCAGCCTGCTACAGCAACAAACAAGGAACTGGAAAGTGCAAGCTGTGATCACTGGCAAGAAGTGTCCAAACAGGTCTTCAATGAACACAAGAAAAACAGGTAGGAGGAACAGCAGCCAGCAGGTATATGCATGGTTTCAAGCAATGTTCAGTTTGTCAGGGGCTTGTGAAATCTGGTCCAGTACCACTCAGAGACACACTATTTCCCTTATTAGTAGCAAACCAGGCACTGGGCTGTTTATGTAAAAGAGATGGCATTACTCTCTTTGCAACACATCTGGTAAGCATGGATACCATTCAGCCCTCTAAGTTTTCCAGCAAATGTCATGTTAATGTCTTCACAGAAAGGACTTAAGTTTCATGTCAGAGTATGTTTTTCAGTGATAATCAAAAGAAAATATGCATCTCAGCCAAATAGTTACCTTCTTTCACAGTCCTGGCAGCTCTCCCTCCTATCTAATGGGCCCGTGTCTCTGCTAGCTTCATTTTCTCTATGCACAATGAAAATATTTTCTGCTGTACCAACAGTATAGCTAGTTCTGTTTCTCTCTTGGCAGAGAAGACATCAAACCTCTCCAGAGCCTTTTTTCCTTTTCCAGGTAGCTTACTGTCCATAATGGATCCATGGCTGCCTTGGTTTAGATTTCCCTTTTATTATTTTATCCTTTGGGATTAAGCACCAAAGAATGTTTGCTGAAGACAACTATAAGCAAGTCCAAGCTCATTCCCTTCATTTCTCACCATGTATTTCTGTGCTGCTTTATCAGCTCATATTGTTCCCAAGTCAAAGAGCTATTCTCATTCATAATTCTTATAACTAAGCATTCTTTTTCTCATTGTCTGCTTGTACACAGTGTCATTGTTCTCAGTCTGTCATTCAATGAGTTCTTTTCCAGCATGTCCAAAGTTATGTCATTTTTTAATATGCCCACAGGCTCTCCAATATTCATTTGTGCACACATAACCCAAAAGACTGACTTTCAAACACCAGAATTAGTTCTGACAGTCAAATCCACTATTTCCTTCAAATAGCACTTCTTCAGGAAAGGACAACTACAAACACATGATCAATAGCTAGAGAACAGGAAATACCTTGAGCAGCTAAGCTTTATTTACCTTTATTCACAAGTCATCACCCTAACCTGAAGGAAAAACCAGAGTCGCTTAAAATATTCAATACTATAGTACAGGCAAAAGACCATTGATTTTTGCTACATCTTATCAGTGTGCCAGCTATCCAATTTTGTATCATTTTCTGCTTGCTCTAGATCTTTCTACCTTAAGCAGTATCTGCTTCCAAGGGTCCACTCATATGTGTGAATTCTATATACTGCATACAGCACAAGTAGGTTTTAAGGCTGCGTAATAAAATAGGATACTTTTCCACAGTTGCTTTAAGTCACCTCATCTGGTCTCTGCTCTATGCTAATAGTGAATAGTTGTCTTCCTTTTCTACAAACAGGTACAGATATCACAAAACTGCAAACCTACAATTAAGGTCAATTCACATTTTTGGGGCAGAAAATGCACTTGGAAAACATATTTAACCTAAAGGCTATAGAAGAGAAGGCACAGAATAAGCACTACAGTTAGTGTTTTGATCTTAATAAGTTTAGCCTGTAAGTATTAAATTACTCAAGTGTTGATGAATGCAAAATGGTAATTCTGTAGAAAAATAAATAAAATGCAATTAAAAGAAGCAGTGTAATGACCCACTTCAGAGTTGCACTTATGTAAAGTGATTCAGTAACAGATCAGGGAAACATCTCACAAATATTAATGCAGTAGCTGCAAAGAAAGGCAGTACAGTTCTTTAATTATGGCATAAGCTTAATTTTTTTCATGGTTAAAAAACTCTGATGCTTTGTTAGAATGAGAAGAACTAAGTATTTTTTTTATCAAGAAACAGTACTAAGGACAGTTTTGGTCTTTGTCACATTTCAGAAAACAGGTAGTTGGAATACGAAGTGACAGAAGTATAGGGAGAAATGCATTAGTTCAAACTCTAAAAGACAAGACTTCAAAAAGTCAAGTACTCAAACTGATAGTAAGTGGATCTGTTTTGCTATAATACTCAACAGAAGCACCAAAAAAGGTGATCATCACTGATTTCTGCGTTTATTTTACTGAGTTGGTTAGTGGGTCTTCTGCCTTAGCTGTAAGTAGTTTCTGACATACGAAACAGGAGGAGCCCAGCAGCACACAAAGACAAGTGAATGCTCAAGGAAGACCTGAGCAGGTAGCAAGTAAGAAGGGCACCCTTCCTACTTGCCCTCTTTATTTACCAGCTTCAGAAGACTAACCCTGCTGAGTTTCATGCTATGAAGCGTGAAAAATCTTTACAGTTTCTTTTACCAAGTGACACTACAACTGGGCCACATTTCCAGAAAGACTCTCCAGATAGGCTAGCTCAAATTCTAGAGCTTGCCTGGTCTGGTTGTTGACTGGTTCCAGATTTGATTTCCAGTACTGCCTACCTAGACCCTTTCTAGACCCTATAGATGATTCTAGAGTTGCATCTAGGGCCAATTCTAGAGTTCTTACAGGGCCCAAATGCTATTCTATAGCTTTTTTTCCTTTTTCTTTTTCTTTCCCTCCCCCCAGAGCTCTTCTAGATTCTAGGGCAGATTCTATGTTAAATTCTAGAGCAGGTTCTTATCAAGAATGGCTATCAAACCAAATAAATTTCCTACTGGTAAATGTGCATGCTGAGGAAAGCTTCTATTTTATACTTCATGAAACCATGACTGTAAGAGCAAATTCACTCACATATTGGTCACTGCATAGTAGCTAGTGATCTCCCATTAAAATGAAGCAAAGCACTGTTGGCACTAATACCATCTCATCTTTCCAGCAATAGCAGTTTTCACATATGTGCATACATATATATAGTAACAGAATATTAAATAGACCTGTTGTGAGTGATAACAAATGAGGCTGTAAGCTTAACATATGGCCTGGAAGATTTATAAATTTCTGCCTTTAAAAGTGGGATTAATAGAGCTTGCAAAGTCTCACAGAAAGGAAGGCACCTTACTGGCTCATTTGGTACCAATAACATCACCCAACTGCAACATTCAGAACCAGACAAAAAACACAAGCAGGCTTCCCAAGGTCATTGTTCCCACAGAAATAGAATTTGGAGCTGCCACATCTTAGGCAGCTACTCCTTTTCTTCATCTTAGTCTTTTGCTTTACAGTGGGCTACAGAGGCATACGGCAAGTGCTGCACAGATCAGAGATGCAGAAAGTAAGCCAAGGATGGTTTTGAAGACCTGAGGGGGAAGTTCATCTGAAGACAGTAAAGGAAGACTCAGAGGAGGGAATGGTAAAATTAGCTGGAATAGAGGTGAAAAGGATATGATTATTCTTTCCCTCACTGGTGTCACAAATTCTTTAGTAAAAGGTTATTTCAAACAAACCTAAGCCTCAAACTAAGAATTGCCCTAAGAACTGTAAGTGAAAATTAACTATTAAACAATAGGATATCTAGTTGCAAGAATATATTCACCAACTCTCCCTGCAGAAACAGCTTCAGAAAGTCATTTGAAGGATGTAGAAAAAGTGCAAGATCCCATTAATTACATTTCCAGGTGATACTGAAAACTAGGGCATATTTGTAGCTGAGAAATAAGATAGTGTGCAAAGAAAAAAGCACCACATTCTGAAAGAATGTCATTTTTTAAAGGCAGATTTGAAACAATAGAGAAGTATACAGTGCAAGAGTAAGGTGGCTTTGCTTGAAAGAAGAGAAAAAAGGGGATCTGAGATAGCAACAGAGAACAGTTTTTAAATAAGTTTACAGTTATCAGTCATTAGAAGAAAGGAAGAAAAGTATTAGGAGATACTGCACACCACTCAGATACCCAGGAAGACATGTGCACCCTTCGGATAAGTCCTGAGCTCTGCAGATCTGTTTGTGAATGCACAGCACTCCAGGGCTCCCTAAGGGACAGCTGTGAACTGAGGTGTAAGATGTTGCATTGAATTCTGGGTCCTTCTGCACCAGAGACCTGAAGTGGGTGAGTGAACAGATTCCCAATGTGCAGTTAAATAGAGTTAAAAATGAGCAGTTTAAGAGAAAACTGAAAATATATTGAATTAGTTTGACAATCCCTGCTGGGACATGATACCTATTTACCAGTAAGTATAGGAAAAGGAAAGGGTTGCAATGAGGATTGCATGGAATTAAAACCAGAGAATGTACCAGATCAACATCAAGAAATTTTGCAGAATCATAGAATCACAAGTTTGGAAAGGACCTACAAGATCATCTAGTGCAACCATCCTCCATTGCTACCACAAGCCACTACATTTTGTAGCCACTATTTAGTGTAACAAGATGTAGACACTCAATCAAGAAACTTTTTTTTTTTTTTTTAAAAAAAAGATGCCCCCAAAAACAAACCCAAGGGGCATATAACAAAAAAACAAGCTAAAGCTGTGTGGAGCTGAGATAGATTGTGTTACTCCAAACTTCTGGCACTTATACTGCCAAACTAACATCCATAGGCATCACAATTAAAAAAAATCACAAAGCCAAATGTCTTAAAGGGTTTTTTGGAAATAACATCATAATAAAGTTGAAACCAACACGAACACTGGCTCTGACTTTCACTGTAAGTTGCTGAAAGTGGAGATGAAGCATTAATCTCTGCTGCTTGCTGAAAATTGAGAGATGTCAAGGGAAAGAATTTGTTTTCTGCAACTTTCCCTAGGCATTTGGCATGGGCCATTGACAAGGGCAGGAGACTGCTCTTTTATTCTCTGCCATAGATGCCAATTTCCTAAAGAACACACCAAGCTCAGCAATCAAGCTACACCCAAGAGACTGAAGAGAAAAATTATCATGAGCCTGTTTCAAAGAAACACAAGGTAATTTTGTCTGGCTATTAAATTTAAGATAAGAAGGAATACTAAATAGGTAGGAGTCTCCTAAGATATTTATCTCTCCAAGGGTCTCCCATCTCCCATATAAGGTGACAGATTGACTCAAGAAAGGCTGTGGTCTTCTCAGATGTAGACAGAGATATGCCCAAGGGAATAGCTGAAGACTTGCTGTGATTTCTATAAGAAAAAAATAAAAACAAAAAATAAGTGCAGATATTTTTCTACCCATGTTTTACATGCAACCATTTGTCACTATGCTCACCACTCGGCACTGATGAAACCCCACTGCCTCACAACAAGAGCCTCCATTCAAAACAGGAGTTCACCACAAAACAAAATGCAAGCAATTTGGCTAAACTGCAAATAATTCCAAGCAAGCAAAACATTGCTGAATCCCAAGCATCAGACATATAAATAAAATGCATTTTTTCTAAATGAAAATTCACCTAATTACAGAATCATAGGAAATAGACCTGTATGGGACATCACAAGGTATGTTAGTCCATCCTCCTTCCTCAAGGCAAAAATCAACTATTCAAAAAAAAAAATTGAACCTGAAAATTGGCCTTCATTTTACCATGCAGTGGCTTTCACAGCTTTTAATGCTGCAATGACAAAGAACAGAGAACTAGAACTGACTGAATCTACGTTCCAAAACAAATATTTCCCTTTGTTTGAAAATGATGTCCAAAATCCTACAAATAACTCCAGAGAAGTGTGAGAGATGCTCCAAAAAAATGAAGAATATCAGTTAGTGAAAAAAATGAACATTGTGAAATGAATGATTTGTTGAATACCATGAGCACAAGCAGACACGAATCCTGTTCAAAAGCAGTCAGAAAAGCTTACAATGGCTCATAAATCTAAAGCTGGAGAAAAAACAAAGACAAAAATAAAGCAAAGCAAATGCTTTAGTAATGGGGGTCCTCAGTCATATGAGGGAAAGCTGCTACTAAGTACTGTCAAACAACAGGATGTTTAAGATTTTGCTCAAGTATGAGAGGGTTGATGCAAAAAAAAAAAAAAAAAACAGTTTTACACAATTTGCTGAGTTCCAGATCCATAACTGGTCTGCAACCAAAGGGCTCAAACCACAGTCTGCTGCCCTTGCAATGAAGCTGAGGATGGATGTAAGTTATTGTTGGATGTTTGTGCATATCAAGTTCATTGTAAGAACTGAAGCCATCTCCCTGACTTAGGTTTCATTCTCTCTGACCCTAAATACTGAGTATCTGCAGTAGGGCCCCTTGTCAAGCAACCCTTTCAGATACAAGGTTGCCTGCCAAGAAACACATACAAGGGCATATACTTGCAATTCAGCAAGGGGTTTATCACCAAAGACAAAGAGAGGGGACAACCGTGAAGTATACAAGATTGAATTTAACAAAATCCATATACAAAGCACTAAAATTGTGTCATTATTTAAATGTTAGAAAAGTTGTAAGGCTATGTTCAAAGGAATCTATACCTTTATACAGTTGAAGATAATGCTAGTCTCTGAGTTACATCAGTTCTAGACCAGGCCCTCTTTTTTTCCTCTCTGGATATACATGCCATATGCATATATACACATACATGAATATGATTTTGTACACATCTCACATACTAGCACTGACTAACTGAAAATGGTAGAAGACTGATAATAATTTCCCTCTCTGAAAATAGAATTGCTTTTAATGTTCTGTCTTACTAGAAGGCATAAACAAAGAAAACAAAGAAACAACAAAAACCAGATTGTTTAATGAATATTAAGACAAAGATGTTATTTTAACATACTAATAGATGCAGTCTCTTTTTTCCAGTTATTACTACAAGGAGATAATTTATTCTACTCTTCCAAATGCATGTTTTCATAATAGTAATGCCCTTTATAACTTTGACATTTTATTGCCAGTACTCTGGGTATTTATCATTTTCCAGGCAAATGGCAGTCAGAAGGCCAGCATAGAAACATTATAATTTATTTGCATGAGGTTTACTGGGAGAGAGTTGCACAATATACATGGAACTTTTGTTATTTTTTTCCTTATTGTAAAATACAAACACACAATTCAGCTATGTTATGCTTCCATATCCTAACTATAAAGGCAGTACTGAAACCTGAATTTCTAACTAAACTATTAGTATACATAGAGAGAGATAGATCACAGTCATCTTTGCTTTTAGCATTCTACAAATGACAAATTCAGCAAAGGTTTGATTACAATGTGAGTGAGACTATCTTGGTATAAAAATAAAAATCTCCAAGGATGAGTGTACCTGATTAAATAAAAGACTGAACTGAATAAATCCAGAATGGCAACAATGAAGAGGATAAGAATACAAAAAGAGCATTCTGAATGAGAGTAAATTATGCAGGCATAGAGAAAAATTGCTACCCCATTCACTTTCTTTGTCTCATTAGAGTCACGGAGAGAATTTAGAATATAGTAAGAGAAAGTTGTTTGACTGAGATGCAATGAGCCACTCCTGGGAAACTGCTGTCTTCCCTTACATTGTATAAGCACAGTGTTCATGGAAGACATTGGTCTTGCAGGACTCAGTGAAGTCTTCTTAATTGAACTCATGGTAAAGCCATAAAAACTACCAGCGACCTGTTCCTCTGTCACTATCATGGAACTCCGATTTAATGGCACCTCATACTGGAGAGAAAAAAGCTCTTCATCGCCAGTTTTCTGTCAAGAGTATCTGTCAGTTTTGTCTGCTCAAGTTAAACTGCAGATGACTCAAGCAACCTGGAGTATCTTGGTAGTGTTACTTGTGCTAATGATCATTTCCAAAGTACCTCTTCAAGTAGTTCTGTGTCTTTATGAAGCAATAACATCACCTACACTCTAATCCTAATTTTTGTACCAAACATTTCTTGGCTGATCAGAAACGTGACCTTTGAGACTAAAGTTTCACGATACAGGAGCTGCAGTAGTAAGACTAGTCTTAAGCCTAAATTAGCCTTAATTAATACTAATTTGTCCTTGCTACTCATTCTGATACCTATTCAGCACTGAATTACTCCTGGAGTTGTGCTGCTGCAACATGCTTTAAATCAGATTAATTAAATGACTCTTAAGCAGGACTTTTTTTTTTTTTTAATCAAAGCATTTTCTTGTTGTCTTTAAAAAGGACAGCCCACAGGAAGCTAATCTGACTGACACAGAACATGCTGCATCCTAGAGATCAGAATATGCAGCTAAGGGAAGGAAACAATGCCAAAACTACAGAAAAAAAATTGCTGCAGCACAGAATTAAAACCTAAGATACTCCCTCTTGTTAAGTCAGTACCTATACTCACTAAATACAAGTTTCTCCTTCTCTGTGAAACCAAGAAAAGAGATTAAGGCATAAGCTGGATACTATGGAACTTGTCTCTTAGATCCTTGCTCCACAGTGGGTGATTTCAGATGGGAAACGCCATCTGCACTGAGCAACTGCCCTAAAGCCTGGAGGTCAATTCCCAGCTAGGCATGGTCTCAGTCTGCCCCCATAGTTTCCTATTTCCTTTTGTCAAGGCCTTTATCAGTACCATTAAACCAGCTCAAGTGGAATAAAAACTGAAAAAAGTAGAGACATTTTATACACCAGCTAGAGAACTACTGATATTGCTCCTAACAGCAATTTGTTCTTATTGAAGAAAGGATGAAATAAAATCAGCAACAAAGCAGAGCAATGTGTTTGCTCCCTCGTCTCCCTAGTGATGAACAATACAATCATTTCGCACTTTCCAAAGCAGCAACTGAATCCCATTTATCCCTTTCTTTCATAAGCCATTCTACTCCATTTTTGAGGAACTCAGCTCTCTCCTGCAGTTGGAGAAACAAAAACGTACTTCTCTTCTAAATGAAGTAGTTACCTTATCCCCATTTGTTCAGATGCTGTTTTTAAGACAGTTTTCCTTTGTCTCCCATTTCTTTCTATAACATTGGCATTTGCATCCCATTTCAAGGCACAATCTGAGCACAGATAGTGGATGGATCTCAGGCAGTTTTAGCCCTACTACACGGAGGACCCTCTACCCCTTCTCCCCCAGCACTTATGTATTCCAAGATCAGTGGATACTCAAATATGGCATTGGTCTCCTCTTTTTCACTGTTTGAACTCAAAGCTTATAAGCATTTCCCAAACTGTAGAGCTATGACATCAAGAATGACCCAGCCAGATATCATAATAGTCAGCAAATTAATTTGCACTCAGTTGTTCTATTGTTTGCAATTCTGCAGAAGTCTTTTACATTTCAAGAGAGTCACAGTTCACAGCTGTATCATAACTCTAAATATAACCCCTTAATGACATTGCAGTCAGGAGATATGGCATTTTTTTTTTGCTGGCTAGCAGTAAGATTTTTCTTATATCCATCAGATACAGAGATTAGAGAGATATTGAGGGTATATATAGAAAATACTATCAGCAGTCAATCTGGAGCAAAAAAGAGCTTCAGGCACATGATACTCACAAGTTATTTTCAAACTAACAGAATTTAATACCCTCCTCAGCCTAACACCTGTATTCAAAGAGTCAGTCACCGTATCTTTGTCACAGCATCAACACTGCTGAACATTAGCCTGAGTTGTGGTTCTCTCACTCTCTCCTTTTTTTCCCTCCTCATTATTCTGAGACATTTTGGGCAAAAATGCTCTAGATCAATATGTTCTCCATTTCACTTCATTATTTGCTCATTCCTTATTTAAAAGGGTCATAAGTGAACTAGGTATTTTTGAAAAAAACACAGCAGAAGCGTGCAATACTCAAGCTGAGAACCCAGTATGTTTTGCCATAAGGCGCTCCCAAATATTTGTGAAAAATCAAACTATTATGCAGCTTGGAATATTTCGGGAGTAACAAACGTCACAAGCTCTGAGCACCATAAAATTCAGGATAGCACAATATTTTTCTATAAAAAAAAAGAATTTTTTCTCTGCTCTGGTTTTCTTTCATTAAAAGAAGTGCTAGCATATACAGATATTTTATGTGTATGTCTACATATATTTTGCATCTGTAGGCAGGGGGCTATCCTTTATTTTTTTTAGTACTTTCCTTTGCTCTTTTTGCTTTTTTTTTTTTTTTTTTTAATTGGCATGAGAAGTTACACAAATCTATGGCTTTGCTCCTACACTACATGGGCCTCATGGGTGTATCTGTGGAAATAGTTTCACTACAAAAACCAGAGGATGATCTAAAGAGAGGATAAAAAAAAGATAACGAACACAGGGCCAAGAAAAGAATGAAATCCTTTCCCCTTGAAAGGAGGCTGGCCTATAACCTGTAAGCAGGGCCCCAGATCATTATTCAGAAGATGCTAAAGGTCAGCCTGGGTAAACCCAAGTAAGGAAGCATGTGCCACCTACAGAGGCAACGTACTTACTACAGTTTCTGTGCAATACAGGCATGCTCTGGTGATGCCTATGATCTCAGTGCAGACCCTGAAGAAAATACTTCTGAAGTCCATTTTTTGATTCCTGACCACTGGAGAATTTCAGAGGTTCATGTATCCAAATTATACTGATATTATTCATAATACATCTCCTTTCATTTGAGGAAACTTAAACTCTTTGAACAAATATTTCATCAGGCCTCATGCGGAACAGAACAGAAAATATTTTTAACGATATCGTGTAGTCAAGAACAAAATTTGCTGACAGTTACCATACATGTGGCATTCAAGTTTAACACTTTTTTTTTCCACACTGATGAGAGTTACATTTAGTAATAGTTGGCGAAATCTGACATTTCTTGGTAGTATATCCCAGCACTGAACTATCTCTGGGATAGAACACATTAGGTGGCATGGAGTATGAGGCAGCACCCACTGCAGCAGGATTTGGGAGGGAAGCAGTCAGTAGTCAAACCAGAGGAAACTGCAGAGAAGTGACACACTGTCATCTTGACTGGCACCTGGCTGAGAGACTACTGTCATCTGTACTTCTGTGATGTGATGGTCTAAGGTCTACAACAAGCAGCAGTAACTTAAATGAAAACAATTTTCAAAGGTATAAAAATATGAATTTTTAAGAGCCCAAGGTTTAACCTGTGTCAAAATACTGTCTAGGTTAAAATTAGCTGTCAATAACCACTACGAGGTTTCCTCTGTCTGTCTGTGTCTTTCAGTAGGTCAAACTTCTGCTGGATAAATGGAGTGTGGGAAACTCTCATTACACTCAGCAAGGAATAAAGAACTTCTTGGTATGATCCTGCTCTTTTAAGACCAGAGACATTATATTTCCTGTTATTAGTGTCATCTCATAATTTACAAACTAACAAGAACAGTATATTCAGCATATACCTTAAAGATACTTGAATATCCAGAGGAGAGATACGCTGAGAATTGATAACCAGCCTACAGATCCTGCAGGAATCCTGATGGAGGGGTGTATAATCAATGAATATACAGATGTTATAACTATGAAATAAACAAGAGAGTTTTGACTAAGCAGGTTATTATACCAAAAAGAGAATAGATAGAGTGCTTACCCTTGTCCTGGGCTTGCTGCAAAACTCCAAAGGAGGAAACTCCAGAAAGAGATCCTTTCCTACTGGTAGTCAGCTTCTAAATGGGTCTAGGAGAGGTGGAGCCAGGCTTCACTCTTTCAAGCAGCACAGGTGAATTGCCTTCACCTGTGTTCCCATGGCTGACTCATTGCTCACCTCAGGTGATCAATCAGAGGTTCAGGCCATGATTCAGCAGTTTCCATACAAGGGGAAATCACGTTCTTGATATAATCAAATCCACTTTGTAACAACTATCTCAGATACTTCATGCTAGAAAGGCTTTTTCTGAATTGTTCCTTCAACAACTTTGCTGGACCTTGAAAAGAAATGTGATGTTGATGAAAGAGCAATTATTAGGGAGACACTGCTATGACCAAGTCTGTTGTTATGGATTACAGGAATTTCTTTTAATCACATTCAAATAACTCCTTTATTTTCAGTTATCAGTGAACACACACCTTAAAAACTCTCTCTGATATCATTTGCAATATTCTGGTAATACAGTAAAGAAAAGAGCCTAAAGAAACCGTGTAACAAGGAGGAAAAGTGAATTAGGAACTCTTCCTCTCAAAATGACTACAAATGTTTCATGAATCCAAGTGACAAAAGGCACATTCATGCATGGACTCACAAAAAAAAACCCAGAATGACTGTATTATTGTTAAAGAGCTACATGAATCATCAGTACTTCTAAGTAAGTAGCTACAAGCTAGAATATAAAAAAAAAAGCTTCTAATGAACAAACAATTAGTTGGAGACCAAGAAAGTGTGTTTCCTATATTTTTCTGCAATTTACTAATTTAATCTGACACCATACATAATGCCTCTCCGTATATTTCTCTGACACAGACACATTCATCAACTTATATCATCATTAGATTTTTATTTCATTAAGAAGTAGATGGAAAACTTCACCTTTGGACATGACAAATGTCACTATAAGCAAAAATGGACAATGACTGATCACTCAATAATCAGATACTCTTCTCCTGCTTCATTCTCACTGTCTGTACTGCAAAAGCAGAAACACGTGGACAGGGAAAGGCATGATTCATCTGTGCATGTGTCTAATGCACCAAAAAGATCTTTCTGAAACAGACTTATCTGCATACAAATATAATATAACCATGTAGCCATGTTTAAAACAACTGCCTTTGCAGGCAGTAACAGCAAGAAAATCACCCTTTCAGCAAAAGTAACTAAGAATTTCATGTGCTGCCCTGATATCAAAAGAGGAGGCTGGAGATACTTATGCACAAATATGCCTCTGAAACACCAATACAGCATGTCAAAATGTTCACACTGATATTAGATCCATTAATACCAATCACACTCTGGTATGCTTTGGAATGTAACTCTAAGCCAGTTTGACCAACATATCAAAATAATTTAAAGGAAAACTTTTTTTAAATTTTTTTTTTACATTTTCATTTCATTGTTCCTTTTTTCCTCCACCTATAAATATCCAAAGAGGTGATTTCTACAATTATTGGAAAACAGAACACAAAACTGGACAAGATTTTGACTGCTAATTTGGCTTATATTGAAGGTCAGACAGATAACTGAACTTTATTGAACTATAAATTTACAGAACCAGAATTTTCAGACTTTTAGGCAGTATTGTTCACAATTAACAAAATTAATCCTAGTTTTAAAGAGTAGCAAAGGGTATTTGATTTTACTGTTATTTGCTCATCCACTTATTAACCTTATGATTTCACCCTTGTGCAAATTACTACTAGTAAATAAATCTCAAGTGAAAGACAATGAAGTACTTCTTTTGTAATGTTAATGTTACTGTCTTGATAAATCTCCAATTCCATCCACAGTCTTAGTCCTCACTAGCTTTGATTTACACACAGGCTGACCTGGGCCTAACCCTGTCAGCTCTCACTCTGAGACAGCACGTAGGCTTACGGTCTCTGATCTGGCAAATTCCTAAGAGGAAAAAATTAACTGAGGAAAGCTCACTCTGACAAGTGATAAAACCCTATTCTTTTCAGGTTGCACTAGAGATGGAGTAATGGGAAGAATAATTGAGAGAGACACAGGGACACTAAAAAGAAAATACATGAAAGAAACAGGAAGAGAATTACAGAGTTTATGAGAGAATTACTGAGAAAGGAAGAAGAAGGGGTTGAAGGGAAGCAATCAATTCCCATTTATGGGGTAGGGAGTCTAGCAAACTAATTAGCATTAGAGCCAGATCAATTTTCTTGCACAAAGTATTTTATGAGATTGTTACATGACAGTATACTAATTAAAACTGATTGGCCTAATTAAAGCAACATTAATAACATAGCAGGCACTGGGAGTAGCACTGCTTAGTCTGTGACATACTTTTAAGATAAAGATACATGAGACTCACCACAGATGTCCCTTGTTTTAAAATATTGTTTTGTAGCAAGACAACTGTATGTCCACGATCAAAGAGTCATGGAATCACAGAACTGTAGGAGTTGGAAGAGTCCTCTAGAAATCATCATGTCCAACCTCCCTTGCTAAAGTAGTTCCCTACAACAGGTTACACAGGAAAGCATCCAGGTAGGTCTTGAATATCTGCAGAGTAGAAGACTCCACAGCCTCTCTGGGCAGCATGTTCCAGCTCTCATCACTCTGACAACAAAGAAATTCTTCCTCGTGTTTGTATGGAACTTCCTGTATTCCTGTTTCTGCACATAGCCCCTTGTTCTACTGTTGCTCACCACTGAACTGCCCCCCATCAACTTGACTCCCACACTTAAGACATTTATAAATAATGACAAGCTCTCCCTCATCCTTCTCTACTCCAGGCTGAACAGTCCCATGTCTCTCAGCTTTTCCCTGTATAAGAGATGCTTCAGGTTTTTTGTTGCCCTCTGCTGGACTTATTCTAGGAGATCCCTGTCTTCGAACTAGTGAGCTCAAAACTGGAAACAGTACTCCAGATGTGGCCTCACCAGGGCAGAGTAGAGGGGGAGGATCACCTTCCTTGATCTGCTGGCCACATTATTCTTAATGCACCCCAGGATACCACTGGCCTTCTTGGCCACAAGGGCCCACTGCTGGCTCATGGTCAACCTGTCGTCCACCAGGACACCCAGGTCCTTCTCCGCAAGTCATGCATTGTGGATAGCTTGCTTCTTTTCTGCACTAGAAAAACTGAGAGAAAAATGGCAAATGAGACATTACAGACAGACAACTTGAGAACTGATGACAATGAAAAAAAAATATGGAAAGCCCATATAGAGCCTGCAATAAAGAGAAATGTTCAAGGTTATAATTCCAGTTACTTGCCTATAATACGTGAATGTATTCATGTATTGAATGTGTTCATGTATTCACAATACACTCATTAGTTTTAAATAAATATATTTGTATGCTACAGTTTCCTAAATCTGAACACATACTGAAGAAAGGCATACCAGTGCAGAAATAAAATGCTTACAGTAATTAGCTGATTTTAATATTTTAAGCTTCACAAATTAACTTTAAGTGATTAATTCCATATTAATCATGTAAACAAATACACACAAAGAAAAGTACTTGTATAATGGACACGATGAACCTGCTATTAAATTACACTCAAACCTGCAGCGAGCCTCTAATGAAACCTGGGCAACTAATGGACCTTTGCTTGTGTGAATTGTATTGCTCAGCTTCACAGTCAACAAAAAGCAGAGCATTTGCCACGTGTTTCCTTAAGAATTTCTATGCATTTTACATATATATATCTCAGAATTTCAAGGGATTCTAGTGATGTTCAATTGAAAAATGTCTGAATAACTCATAACTTAGAGAACTACAAATCGGTAATTAAATGCAAAAAGCAACTTCAAAAGCCAATCCCTGCATAAAATCTGACAGTTCTTGCCCTGGTTACTCATATTTGAACACTGCAGTATAACTTCTGATAGGTTATACAGTTGAATGCACATTCTACAGCTGAAGTTTACCCCTTGGGTCTGCCCCTCCCTGAAATTCCTACAGAGAATTCCTTGAATTCTCTGGCTCACTTTACAACCATGAACCTTTCTTGAAAAGTGTACTTGAAATCCCATCTTTCAGAATCTCTAGGATATCTGCTGATCCCCAGGTCTACTCTGTTATTTAAGCATGTTGTTGTTTTTTTTCCTCAAACGTGCAGATCTGCTGGCAGGCTAGGTTTTTAAGTTCTCGTGTTTGGAGGAACATAATACTTGACACAAATGTATGCAGAGAATGTAAGAAAATCCAGTCACTGCCATACGTAGTATAAGGAACACACACACACACACACAAAATCTGTTTTCAGTGCATTCTGCCTCAATTTCTTTGTCAGCCTTGACTGGCTTTTATACTGAAATCAAATCTATCTTAGTAGTCCAGGTTTCTTTGTTCTGTTCATGGTTTCTTCTCCACAGTTTTATGCACACAGCTCCTTCGTTCTCAGATGGCCTTGAAGCTAAATTTCCCCTCCAACCACAAAAGTACACCTTTTTTTTCCCATTCTGTAATGTGCCAGTTTTTGCTATTCCATTTCATTTGTGCTCCCTTTTCACTTTTACCACTTCTTACACTAGAAAGGCATATCTAGTTGTTTCTTTTTCCCTCTGAGATATTATCTCAGTCTGCAAAGCCTCTTGCAGAGAGGCAAGAAAAACAGCTGACTGAAAACCATGGGAGTTTAACAAGGCTGACTTAGAAGAAATGTAACTTGGCCATTTAGCTATGCCTAGCTGTGCATGGCAAACTCCACATATGTAAAACCATTCATTGATTAAGTTAATTCATAATGCCAATTAAAAATCATAATTTGTACAATATATGTAAAAACATCTGATTTTCAGTCAGCTCTTCCTATCCTGAATTTCAGATGCCTAGGCATGTATTGGGTAGTCAAAATTAAGAGCCAGTTTCAAAACTGTAGTGCAACTAGAATTGAAAGTTCTGGTACTAACATTCAGTGTAGGTTGAAGATCACAGCTATTCCATATGTATTCTGGGTAACAGCACAAAGTGTTTTTCAGTGCTTCTATCTGACCTAAGGAGACAAATGATCTCATGATATCTAACTTTTCCTGTCAGACATTCCTGTGCAGACGTGAACTTTAGTATAACTTTAGTTTAACAAAGAACAAAAATGATTTTAGTGTTAACAAATATCATAATTCTTCTGAGAAATCTGAACCTTTGAGCAGTACAACAGGGATGCTGTTTGCAGTTATATGCAGCACTGTGAAGTACTGCACCTGTTCAGATTCATTTGAATACTTTGAAAAGACAGCTGTTGTCTTCTTCAGCAGTACCCTGAAGTATATTAGAATACCACAGGAAGGGCATTAATAAAACAGAGGTGCATCAAATGCATAAAAATGAGAAACTGCTGAGGGGTCTGAAATTTTAGAAACTGTAATCATGTTTCTGAGCTCTTATTCAGTTTTGTTTAAACATACCACTAATGGATGTTAAATATATTGGTCCACATCCTCAGTTAGAGGGAGGGGAGGCTGGAAATCAATAAAGCTTAAATAGATTTATATCAGTTGTGGTTCTGCCCTTCCATCCTGATATTTACATTTCGGCAGTTCGTTTGTCTTCAGCCTGGTTCTTGAATGCTTTCAGTTTTGCAAGAGATGAGAAAGCTACGATCTTTTTTATAACCTCTGGAGCAAGTCTCACTGCTGAAAGCAGAATCACCCCTTCATATAACCTCATTTTGACTGGACCTGTTTAAAGGTTCTTAATGCTCATAGGGGAAATAAACAGTTGAGGTAACTAAGTTCACGGGTTCACTGATTCAGCTACAAGGCTGAATATAATCCATTTCTTAAGCCACAGCCTCCCATTTGCTTTCACGTGAAGCCTGAGCATTCCACAATTAAAAAAAACACTGTGAAGCACATCATCTGAGAGCTTAAACCACTCTGAACTAACTTCCAGCTAAATATCCAATGTTTTGTTTTAAAGAGACCTTTCTAGTCATTGTCATTTAAAATCTATCACCATATTTCTTGCAAGTCCCAAGCTATTAATTACATAGCACTCCACTATGGATAGAGATACTCTGCAAACCATCAAGGAATATGCTCCCACCACAGAAGAAAACAAGCAACACTGAACTGAAGGTAGCTTCATTCTAGTGACAGGGTAATCATGCTCTGTTCAGCTGATCATTTACACAAACAATGCGGTCATATTCAAATGGGAAACAAAGACTTCTGATCCTACAAAATGCTTCTGCACAACCTGCATGATGAGTCCTGTCTGTTCTTTGGACTCCTGTGGCAGTCCCAGGAAAGCTGCAGAAGACGCCTGAGTGAGACTGCCTCACCTTCTGTGCTAAGTGCTGCATGGATCTGGTACCATGGGCAACTTGAGTACAAACCACAACAGAATTAAGGAGCATATCAAGATTGCATATTTATTCTACTGGAAAATGCTTTCTTCAAAATCAAACTTTCTGGAAGAACACATTGGTTTTCTTGTAGAAATTTTTAATTTAGGCACTACAGGAATAGAATTATTTCAAAAGGGAGAGAATACATGATTGATACTTGTTTGTTTTAAACATGTAGTATGTATATATGTTCAACTGACTTAATTCTCACTTAATTCTGGACCCAGCCAGAAGTGAATTAGAAAGTGTCAATGTATTTTAATCTAGTTACACAATTTTTGCAATAGCAATCTGTCTGCAAAAGTATCTTGTGCCCGAATCAAGAAAATGGTTCCAGTTAAGGGAACTAAGCAATTTATCTCTCTTTTTTATCTATCTAAAAAAGCAAAGTTAGCTCCACAGAGAAGACACAGCATACCACAACTAGCATTGCCAAAAAACAGGTTGGTGCTGTGCAGCTAAGTGCCTTGATCAAATCCCACACTGGGTACAGAAAAAGAATGAATAACAAATAAGTTTCTTTCAGAACATGAAAGGAAAATTAACAAGACAGTAATATTCACGTATCAAAGCATTACTGACTGAGCTGATGCTCCAGAACCTTGAAAAGTATTCCCAGTTACTGCAGCAGTGGAGCTCCCAAACAACTTGCAGATGAACTTCACAAGGGCAAATGGTGGAAAGGATACAGAGGAACCAAGGAGAAGTTCCTTGTTCAAAGTCACTCTGTATGACAAAAGTACAGCTGGGAATAGAGCCTTGGCCTCATTCAATCCACTTAATACACTAATTGGCACACTAGTACAATTATCCTCAATGTAAGGGTAAGAGAGAGTTTTAAAAGACATTAAAAAGTAACTGCAAGAAAAGTAAAAGAATGCATAAGCCATGAATGAGACAACCTTTCAACATGTATAATTATATTGGTCGCCTGCTTAGACTCATTCCAACTGCAGATTGAAACACTTTCACAGAGACTGTTTTGACTGCAAACCTGAGAGGATTTTGGACATCTCAGGAAGACCGACACTGCTGGTAAGCAAATTGCAAACCAGGATCTGAATAATGACTCTTCATTCTACCGTCAGTGCCAGAAGCCTGCTGATACTGGGTCACCTGTACTTTGATCATTTTTAGGCTCCCTTGGATTTGCAAAACACGATGATTTCCTTTGCCAGGTGGTATAAAATTTATAATCACTTCCTCCACAACCCTACTGCAAAAGACTGAGCAAGTCCATAACCAACGAGATCACATTTAATGGTACTTGGAAACAGCTATAAAGAAAGGGTTAAGGAAAGAGGATTAGATTTACGCTCCAGCCCCTTCAACAAACAAAGAAATAGAAAAGCAATGTGATCGACCTCTCAGTTATTTTAAAACTCTGGAGTTTGGGGTGACACTTCTCACAGTGATCTCTCATCATCCCTCAAGGTGAAAAGCAAAACATATCCCAAGGAGCTGAATAGGACTGGCTCTGCATGCTTGGCTCTACAGGCAACTGCACAATTGGGTCTGAAATAATAGAGAGGAAATTAAGAAGCAATCAAGCAGAAAATCCCTTCCTTTTGCCATCTGTCTCAGCTGAGAGGCCTTCAGGGGGCAGCTCTCCCACATGAACCTGCACAGGATGTAGCATGGCTGGGAACATGAAGTCCCTCTGCACTAAATGAAGGGAGATTCAGCATGCCGTTGGGTGGGCCGTGGCTGACTCTCATTCTTACTATCTTTCAGCCACACTGAAAGGTCTGCATTGCTGCTCCAGGACACAGCCAGTGGCCTGGCTCCTCAACATGGAGGCTTGAGGGGCAAATGCAGCACACTGAGTAACAGAGGACACCAGAGGAAATTTTCCTTATGGTCTCAAGTGAGAGGTCAATTTGTGGCAACTTCAACTCATGCTGCAGTTGAAAGATCAGAAGCTGGTTTTGGCCAGGCCACAACGTGCAGGGGCAGTTACCTTTGGGGCAGAGGCCAAGAAAGGAGCATGGTCCAGACCCAGAGAGTGAGCTGAGCTGAGGCAGGAAGACAACAAGAAGACAACAGGAAGAAAATGGGGCAGCAGGGCCCATTCTCCCTCACTCCAGGGCATTGCAGAAGAGCCCCATCAGCTCTGTTTAACTGTAGGTAGCAGTTTTCTCCACCTGTCGGAAGGAAATACCTATATATTTTTTTAAGTGAGACTTTTCCTCAAAACTTTATGAACTAAAATGATTAAAACAATTTAAAGCTCTTTTTTCTTCCTCTCTTCCATTATTTTATTTCCTTTTTGCAGCTGAATCCAAGGGTAAGAATAATTTAAGTATTCCTATATCACTTTGTGTAAGAAAACAAAAAATTCCTGTCATCTCCTCCAGATATCATTTTCACAGCATAGTAGGAAAATAAAATAAAGGAATAAATGGATGTATGGAAGAAACAGTGAAGTGGTTTTGTTGAAAAATGGTATACATAAATTGAAAAAGCTTCCAATCAATATATAGTATGAGAAAGCTACAACCAAGTATAGTCATATTAAAGTAACTTGCAACTTATTTTGGAAAGGACAACTTATTGACCCTGCACATACATCAACTTCACCTCAAACAATGAGCAAGAGAGCATTTAGACGATACTGCTTCCCATTGATGAGTCTGTGAGGAGTCTCAGTACAACATTAATCATTTTGTGAGTATTATGTATCCCATCTGTGTGATATTTATGCATTTGCTTTATGGTTCCAAGATGTTAATTCAAGCAGGAAAACGCAGTTGCTTTGCATAGCACCATTTACCAACCTTTAAAGGACAGTGCAGGTGCATTTTTTTTGCTAGCAAGTTATACCTCAGGCTATTCTGAACTGCAGTATTTGGCTTGTAAACACAGATAGTAGAATTCAAGAGAGAAAACAAGTAACATTTGGTGGATAAAAGAAGGATTTCTAAGAAGTGAGGGAAAAAAATGAGCAAGGAATTTCACAGAGTTGAATGAGTTTTCCCATGGCTATCAGGAACTTGGGATATTTGGAAGGAGAAAAAAGAAAAAAGTTAGCAGAAAAATAATTAGCCTAAAATGTGCAAGCAATCCTTTTTCTGATCGAAATAATTCATTTATTTATTTATTGGCTAGTTTTTCATGTTTTGTTTTGTTTTGTTTTTTGTTGCTGAACTATTAAGAATCAGTTAAAACTTCTCCTACTGGTACCCTAACCATGGACAGCATGGACACCTGGGCGACGTGAAGCACATGACTTTGACCTGAACAAACATGCAGTCCAACTATTTTAATTGGCACCCACTAGAAATTGTTGAGACAACTGAGCAGCAGAAAACCTACCTGTGACACTGACCACAGCTGGAATTTGGGATTGAAAAACAGAAACCGCTATTTCCTGATTCAAGTGCACTGGCTTAGCTAGTCAGTGCTGCTAGAAAACAGCAGTGCACATTTCAGACACACTCACTCCTTCTAATTGCAAAGCTTGCACAGTGTGATGGCAGACATTTGCCTTCAGTTCAGTTTACAGGATGTCTTCAGCAAACCACACACTTCACTTTGCACATGCAAAATGGGCACAGTATCATCCTAGTTGCAGTCTGGGTGACACACAGAGTGCCTATTCTTGTGCTGGCAGCTTGCTCCCACAGCACTGCTTTCCTATCAGGATGGAAAGCAATGGTATAAGCACTACTTTGCACACAGAGTGGCTTAAGAAACACAGACTTGGCTGCTCTCCCCTGAACAGAATAGGGTCTCTCAGTCAATACACAGGACTTCTGCTGCTAACCTACAAGCATAACGTACCTGATACAATTTGAACTTCTCTGCATCTTTTGTGTATGTGCTCAGGACTGTGTGCCCCACTCTGCCTACTTCTGACTTTTACTTTGATGTCTGAACATTAAGTGTTAAGTTACTCCTATCTATATGAGTACGCTACACAAGGCAGCTCACAGAAGTTCTGCAGCACAGAGCTCTACCTACCATTTTATTTCAAAAGCAGAGATTGAAAAATTTAAGCAAAAGACTAATTTGAAGCTCCTTATAAAGAATACTGAAGTGAACTGTGGGCAAGAGATAAGAACAGAAACAAGATATGTGTATGTGTGCAAGTTTGTATGTATAAGAGAAGGAAAGAAAAGAGAAGAAGAAACTCACAAAATCTAAAATAAAGGTACTATGGACAAACATGGGATTAGAAATCACAACCCCAGCCCCAATTTTGAAAGTACAATCTGCTTCAGTGTAGGATTGGTAGACAAATTTGGAAATAGGGATTTGAATCCTGTATAAAGTAACTGTAGATATGTACAGTTCAGTCAGACGTTTTCTACTGCACTGCTCCAATTTCTTTTTATCAAGAAGCAAAACCTGTATAGATACACAAGAGACAGTCTGGGTCAAGACTTACTGAATCAGTCAAAAAGTTTTGTAGTTCCCTACACTGAGAAGCTTATAAAAATGTGAAAATTTTGTGTTTGCCTAAAGGTACATCTTCTCATTTTCCTGTCCATGCTACTATTTCTCCATGATTGTGGCATCTGACAGTGTAGGTAGTGGCTCTTCACTTTGCACCAGAAAGAACATTTTCCAGTCAAGATGAATCTCCTTGCGGTGCATAATAGTGAATGCTTTTTAAAATGAGGATATCCTTTGGGATTATAAAGAAATAACCTCATAAGGTGATATGCACCCAATGCTGTCATATTTTAAAGCCTTATCTCTACGAAGCCTTCAAAGACCATAAAATTAACAGCTGCACATATAACTCATCAGACAATGTGAAGAGATATTACAACCTGTCTTCAAGTTGTTCAAATTCATTTTTTAAACAGTTCCACTAAATTTTTGGTAGGGGTTGGGATTCTCACATGTTTTTGCATGGTATGAGCATGCAATACAAGGGTAGATATCAAAAACTGCTTTTCCCTTTACATGAACGTGACACCAAAATAATTTCTGGGTGCTTCCATCTCAATTCAATAGGCCACTTCTTTGTAAGAATATCTGCATTAGTATGTGTTAGTATCAGTAGTTCTTATTTTAATACATGCTGCTCAAAAACATGCTGGGGGGATGAAACCCACTGTTAAATAATAGTTAAATACAGTTATATTCATGATATATCGGTAAATATGTATCTCATATCAACATAGCTAAACAAGAGCTCTGTTTTCAACAGCTTTCCTCTCCTGGGGAACAGGTACTCAAATCTGAATTCTTCCTTACTTCCTCATTATAGCACATTACAAAATAATTCCCTACTTTTGCATCAGTGTAACTGGCTGTGACTCCATGCTGATGCCATGATTTCTCTTATTGTTGGCAGTGCTTGTTACCAAAAGGAACTGTAAACACTTGTGAATAACTTGGCAGAATTTTCACTGTGACTATCTGTAAATGAATCTTTAAAATAATGAAAAGTTCTAGGCATCTTCCATTCATTTAAGAAAGGAAATGTAATGCAAGCACATGCCAAGCTAGAGTTTCTATTCTCACAACAAAAGTTGTAAATAGCACATTATCTACTTTCTCATCTTATTTGTAAAGCAGGAAAAAATCTATTTTATTGAACTGGATGCTCAGTGCTTTCTCACTAATGCAATATTAAGAGCCCTTTTCTATTACTGGAGCAGAGCTTTAAATTAAACACCAAATACATTTTGTCAGATGAAGCATGGCAAATGTGGCCACCCTTAAAGAAGGGCTGACAGTTTAGCTGTGTGCACTGCAGGGCTATCATCAAGCATTACTGACTAATGTATCACTGTCTGATAGGACACCGCTCCTGTCCTCAAACCAATTTAAGCTTTCTCCCTATTCCCATAAAGAGTTTTATTGATATCGGTTCTTCTAATAGTGATTCTTTTGTAAAATCACTCAACAGCTGTTTTAGTAAGCCAGGAATAGAAAATAATAGCTTTGAGGACTTGCTTGTGGATTTAATAATAATTTATGGAATCTGAGCAAAATAGTATCTGTGACCTCTAAGAAAAGCAGCAGCTCTGGATTGTTGATTTATATTGGTGCAGGGAAATGCAAAACATGAAAAAGATTTTCAATCTATCCTCTTTAACCACAGAAAACTGAAGGACATTTGAGACAGCTGAGGGGTTTAGGGACTATTTTACACTCCCTCACATCTTGAGTTGGCATGCATCATCTTAACTTCAATTGTTCAGATGCATACATATTCATAGTAATGCAAGATTGCACCACCTCTCTTAACCTGTGGTTAGATAACATTGTCTTCCTACAGGCTGAGGTCACAAACAGAATTACTACAAATCGAATGAACTTTTTTTTTTTTATCACATTACTGCCAATGCTAAGTCTTTTCCAGGTTATATTCACTGTAACATAGCTATAGGAAAGTCTGGATTTCACTGAATTTTTCCCTGAACCTTGATGCCCAAAGGATTCAGGGCCACGTTACCTTCCAGACCTTACACAGCTCTCTTGGTAGAAAATAACACCTCATAGGTCTCTTACTAACTTCAATGGCAATTTCATGGGCATACAGAAGAAATAACTTGTCACTTACTATTGAAAATCAAAGACATGGCATAGCATGAAAAGTTTACAAGATCACTTTAAAATTAGTTGCAACTGTCAAAAAATTTAAAAAAATCAAAACTATAAAGTATAACACATGCAAAGACTGCTATAAAACTACTTGTACTTGCACAGATTACAATATCACTATATAGGTAAATCACTTAAAATCAGTATCTGTGCTTTTAGGCAGATACTAGTCTATTCACATCACAATGCATTCATTTAAAATAAGCAAATTGCATTGTTTTCGTCATCTACATCTTTTCAATGAAAATTAGAGTCCAAGGTTGACTTTTGATAAGGATGAAAAATAAGATCGAATTCTCTAGTGTTTGGAAATCAAAGTTTTCTTTGAAGACTTATTTTGAAGACTTATTTTTCCTATTTTGAGGCACCTTAAAAAAACTGAATTTGCAGAAAATACCAACATCATGCTCTAAAAATCAGGAGAAGAACATATAGCATTACAAATAACTTTTATGAAACTAGAATTCCTATAGTTGAAGTTTCCAAGGTTACTAAGGTTAACTTCACTAATTTATATCACTCTTATAAAAATTAACTATCTATCTAAATAAATCAATAAATACAGTTCTTATGTAATGTTGTAATTGTTAAGAAAAAAACACTTCTCAATATCATGTTTTTACTTTGAATAAGGCAACCAAACTCCATGCAAAAAGACTGAGTATCATTCAAGTCCTAAGCTCATTTTTTTTAGCCCATGATTGTTTAAAGGCAATTAAGAGTAGAATCGCCTGAGGAAGCCCAAAACCTGTATTGGGTAATTAGCTCAGTTAAGGACTTCACAACGGTGAAAGCAAACGTACTGTCACCCTCTAGTGATCAGGTGAGATCTAACTAATGATCCAGAGCAGCATCCTGCTGGGAAAATGCTCTAAATTCTCCATAAATGAAAGAGTTTTAAGAACCTTTCAAAATCAGCAACTGGAGAAACAGAATGCTTCACATAGAAAATGGAGAGAAAACAAGCACATAACACCACAACAGCTCTAAAGTTCTTTAAACACATCAATGCAAAATTACTTTCCAATGACCAAGAGAGATGGTACTCAGAGTTAAAAGAAGGGCATGCTGCTAATGATGGGAAGAAAAACAATACAAGTGCTCAGACAACCAGAAAGGCTCTGGCTTTAAATGAATCACAACTAGCAGGGGACATAAAAGGCAGTAAGCAAAGGTTTTATAAATACCTGAGATATAAGAGAAAAACAAAGGAAAGTACCGGTCCATCATGACCAGGTAAGATAAGCAAACAGTAGATGACAGGTTAAAATCATGTAATGACTTTGATTGGAAGAGACCTTAAAGACCATCTAGTTCCAGCTCCCTGTCATGGGTAGAGTTGCCAGCCAACAGATCAGGCTGCCTAAGGCCGCATCAAACCTGGCTTTGTACACCTCCAGGGATGTTTTACAAAGGGATCTATCCACAGCTTCTCTCAGCAACCTGTTTCAGTGCCTCAGCACTACCTAATATCTATCCTAAATCTCTTCTATTTTAGCTCAAAGTCATTTTCCCTTGTCCTATCACTAACAGACTGTGTAAAAGTCAGCCTCCTCCCTGCGTGTAAGCTCCCTTCACATACTGGAAGGCTACAATGAAGTCTCCCCAGAACCTTCACATCTCCATACTAAACAAGACCAACACCCTCAACCCTTCTGTATCAAAGAGGTGTTCCAGCCCTTTGGTCATTTTTGTGATCCTCCTCTCCTCTCTTTGACAGTTCTGCATTGTTCCTGTACTGGGAGATGGGGGTCCCAGTTTTGGACACAGTACTCACATGAGTGAGTTCTCACGAGGACAAAGCGTGGCAGGGGAACAACCACCTCTCTCTCTCTGCTGGCGACTCCTTGTTTTGATGCAGCCCAGGATACAGTTGGCTTTCCAGGCTGCAAGTGCACACTGTTGGCCCACATAAAGCTTTTCATCTATCAGAACACACCCAAGTCCTTCTCCACAAGGCCGTTGATTATTTCTTCTCCCAGCTTGTACACATATTTGGAATTGCCCTGACCCAAGTGCAGCACCTTGCACTCTCCCGTGGTGAACCTCATTAGATTCACATAGGCTCACTTTTCAAGCTTGTCCAGGTCCCTCTGGATAGCAGCCCTTCCTTCTATTGTGTCAGCTGCATCACCCAACATGGTGTCATTAGCGAACTTGCTGAGGGTGCATTCAATCCCACTGCCTATGTCATTAGTAAAGATGGTGAAGAGTACTGGTCCCGAGACAAACTCCTGGAGGACACCACTCATCACTGACCTCCACCTGGACACAACTCCCGGGCTATGAACATCCAAACAATTATTTATCTGCCATCAAATCTGTATCTCTCCAGTTCAGAGAAAAGGATATGTTGCAGGATCATGTCAAAGGCCTTGAACAAGACCAGGCAGATGACATCAGTTGCCCTTCCTCTGCTCACAGATGTCATCACTCCATCACAGAAGGCCACTGGATTAATCAGGCACAATCTATCCTTGGTGAAGCCATAGTGGTTGTCTCAGATCACCTCCTATCATTCACATGCCTTAATATATCTTTCAGGAAGATCTACTCCATGATATTCCCAGTCACGGACACGAAAGTTCACAGCTTGTAGCTCCCTGGGTCTCCCTTTCTCCCTTTCTTGAAAACTGGAGTAGTGTCTCTCTTTTTCCAGTCACCGCGGATTTCTCCTGATTGTCACTACTTTTCAAATATGATGGGGAGCAGCTTGGCAACAACATCTGACATTTCCTTCAGAATCTTGGGATGCACAATATCTGACTGCATAGAGTGCATTCAGCCTCAGGAGGCAGCCTTGGTTTAGTAGAGAACAAATTCTTAGCACATTTACTATTAACAGTAAAGGCATAGAAATACAATCCAAAATGGGCAACAAATAAAATAAAGAATATTTAGGCAGGTTAGATGAATATAATGTGGTAAACCAACCTTTGGACTACTAAAGAACTACCCAGAGAAGTTATAGCAGAGTTTAAATTCCCAAAGCATTGAAAGGGAAATATCTACCCTTAATGAGACAAACAGAGGAGCCACAAAGAAATAAAAATAATCTGTTAAACTGAAGTGAGCATTCTAAGCACTTAAGATAGAAAGACTGTGGATATATGCGGGGAAAGAATAGCAAACACATCAAGATAATTATTTTTCTGAACAGGTAGTTTGAATAGTTCAGAGGGCAGAAACAACTTCAGCAAATCTGACGCATGCATTGTATGGCATTCTTATTAACCATCCTTCCTAATTATCTAGGTATAGGGTATGTAGTTGGCAGCATGCAGCCTCCCAGGGAACAGATCCAGAAAGTTTCTGGAAAGAACTGAGGAGCGCTTGCCCTAAGTTGCAAAGCTGAAGGGCACATGTGGGCACAGCAGTAACAAATAGTCATCAGCACTTCATTCAAACCACAGGCTGGGTTCTGCAGGTCCCTATCTCTGAGAAACTGGGAAAAAAAAGAAAAAAAAAAAAAAAAAAACACTAAAACACTAGCATGAAATTGTTATTATATAATAAATAAAAATCTTGGAATTGCAGCTTATTAAGTAAAACATGTAATAACACTGGGATGCTGTCAGCATAGCACAGACTTTATTTCATCTTCTGGAGATGCATGACAGAACAGAACTAGCTGTTTTAATGCATCTGGAGCATTCACTGTAGCCAGCTCTGGGAATAGCACTGTTCAAGAGACAAGGATAAACGGAACTGTGTTTATAGGAGAAACAAAAGACAGAGGTTTGGAAAACATGACCTCTGCAGGGAGGCTGAAAGAACTGACTTCATTTATTCTACAAAAAAGGAGGTGCAAAAGAGCAGGAAGAGGCAAAACAGGCAAAGATTCCTCCAAGTATTTACAAAGTTGCAATAGGAAAGATGTTCTCAAATGGAACAATAAAAAGCAACAAAACTGACAATTAAATTTTCAGTGGGAAAAAAAACAAAGCACAATAAAGCATTCCATCTAATCTGTCTTGGAACAGGTAATTCAGACTGTAACATTGGATAATCTGCTGATGAGCTAGAGAAACATCAGTTAGGAGCTCCTTGTGTCCATCCATCCTGTTTTCAGTAAAGGAACATCATTTCTAATCTTAAAGTTCCACGAGTTCCATGAATTTCATGTTTTCAGGGTCATTTGGACATAGTCTAATCCTAATTATTTAATTATTTAATTTACAGTATTAAGCAAAATTTGAGAACATACTATAGACCAATAATTGGAAATAAGCTGCACTACAAGCACCGCTCTGAAAGTAATGCCTCTATTTTATTATGTGGCTCCATGACATCAGAGACAGATGTTGGTGGTATAAAAGCAGAGGTTGAGTCTTTCCACTAGTATTTCATTACATTTTGTTGCTGCATGACGGACAACAGCAGAGAAGGAGTCTAACAAAATGCTATCTGACATGGAAGTGTGTATGAAGCAAAGGGGTGTCACTAAATTCCTGTATGTGTAAAAAATGGCACCCACTGACATTCACTGACATTTGCTAAATGTTTATGGAGAACAAACAGTGGATGTGACCACAGGGAGATGGTGGGTGTGTGTTTCAGCAGTGGTAACAGCAGATCACCAGAGGACTTTTAGGAGCACAGCATGCACACTCTTGTTCACTGCTGGCAAAAATGCACGGCTAATGATGGCGACCATGTTGAAAAATAGCATTTTGCAGCTGAGAATTTGCTCTATCAAATATTATTATTGTATTCCTTGTACCTGCTGCAGTTTCCTTGGAAATAAATAGGGAGCATTAGTTTCGGAGTGACTTATGTCTTTTGACTTAGAGTAACAGCAAACAATTTGGCTGAAAGAATCAGCAAAGTAAAACTGAGTGTTGTGAATAGGATCAGAGACAAAGGAAATCATGTTCGCTAAATACTGAACACAAAAATAAAGTAACAACTTTAAATAAAATATTAAATAGAGGTAAATGGAGGGAGAAAAGTCCCTGATTTCTAATTTCTAGCAGAATTACACTATGAAAACCCATGATTCCACCTTTCAGAAACAGTGACATTTGGACTGAAAAAAAAAAAAAACAAAAAAACACCTTGAAATATTTTTAAAACAAGGGAATAGTAAAAACATTTTCTTTTGTATGTTAGTCTGAAATTTCTGCTTACTGTTAGACATTAGATTGATGCAATTAATTCAGGATTTCACAGTCAGTTGACTCTCCCAGGAATAATGCAGTAGAAAAGAGAACAAGTATATATTCAAGTGTTAAAAGCCTTCAAACAACTTCTGCATACTAAACTAATATGCAGATTTAGTAGCCTAAATAATTTTGTAGGGAAAACTATTAGTAAAAATTATACAGAAGTATTTTAAGTGTTAGCACAATGCCTTCATACCTTCAAACATGAGAAGTGTAGCACTGAAGATGGCTATGCTTCAGACAATCCCTCAAAAGCATGTATAATGACTGAGTTCATCAAAATCATCACATGTAATTTTGGAAAAAATAATGTTCAATTTTGTTTAAGAAATGAATTAAATAACATGAATATATTGGTTGACTTTCACCATCTCCTGCCTCTTGTTCTCTCTTCAAGTAATAAAAGCAAAAACTTTCCTATTTAGATGAAAGTGTTGAACATAACAAGTATGTTGCATTTTGAGATGGTGTAATTTTTTTATTGCAATGCAAGTTTGCTTTTTTTAAATTTTATTTTAATTCTTCCTTAAATTATTTTCCCAAGAAAACCTTCCAATCAACTTTATTCACCAGTGCGACAAATAGAAGTGAGAGTTCTACCCAGCAGCTGTAATAGCACTCAGGACACAAGACAAAGCCATATATGCATGCCGTAACTACCAGTGACCAACGTACTTCCATTATCACTTTTTCAGCTGTTTGGTTTCTAAGATGCATTATCAGAATCCTTTATAGAAAATCAGGTTTTTCTGTTTTTAAAAGTGATGGGGAATCTAAATGAACTACATTCTTAGCAACAAAATCCAGACCCTGTTATTTGAAAACAACTGAATCAAGTGAGCAGCAATAACTGTCTGTGTGAGATGGTAAACATTAATTTCCATGAACCTTGTCACCTGAACAATGAAAGAAGTAATAACACTGGAAAAGGCCTGCCTAGACTGTTGTTGTCTAGATAAATACTGAATAATTGCACCAAACTAATGCAATTAGTGTTTCTTTTGGTCTTGTGTGTATGATAATAAAAGTCATTCTCCTTGTAATAAGACATTTGATTAATACGAGTGTCTGGTAATTTCAGATTATTAATTCCCTTAGCCATAAAGAGACGCCCATGTACTAGCAAAACTAATGCAAATTGAAGGTGATATAAATTATCTAACACAAATTGAAATTTACAAAATCCATTAAGCACCACAAATATGAAAATAAATCATACTTGGAAAACCTTTAGCCTTATTTGCCTGTTCCATAATTCAGATTACTAAGTAAAAAATATTCAAAATTTTGGCCGTGAAGTAAATGACAGTTTTGGTTGGATTTGGCTAATCGCTGTCCAACAGTGACCTCTGTCCTTTCTGACACATTTTACACACTGGCAGTAATTGAAGTCACTTTTCTATAAATGAAGATTGCAAGAAACTGGTTTGCTAGATATGAGGGCTGCTCCAAAAGTAAAGTCTCCTATTTCATTATATTAGCCCTCAACATCAGAGGCCGATGGTGGTGGTATGGTAGTAAAGGTTGAACCTTCTCACAAATATTCCATTATATTTTGTAGTCATGTGACAGATGGCAGCAGAGGGGCAGTCTGACAACACGGTGTCTGACATGGAAGTGCACGTGAAACAAAAGGGTGCCACTGAATTTCTCCGTGAGGAAAAGATGGCACTCACTGACATATGTTAACACTTTCTTAACATTTCTGAAGACCAAACAGTGGATGGGAGCACAGTGAGTTGCATTTCAGCTGTAGTGACAGTGTTTCACTTCCTCTGGTGCAGATTTTTACAAGCGCAGCATGCAAGCTCTTGTTCATCACTGGTGAAAATACACAGCTAATGGTGGTGACTGTGTTGAAAAAGAGTGCTTTGTAGCTCAGAATTTGATGTATCAAATAGTGTTTTTGTGCTCCCTTGTAGTTGTAGTTTCCATGGAAAAACTAGGAGGAATTACCTACATAAAAGAATGATGTATTGCTCAGATCATGATTTTCAGATTTCAGATTTTCATTTTACTTTCACTAGGATAAATTAAGAAGATTTATTTTTTCCTGTTAGCAATCTTCAGTCATTTGGATTACCCTTCTGCCACACTATCCTCTATCCTTTGCTAGCTATGGACCTTGAGATATACCTACAGCTATCAAAGTGTATCCTACTAACTTTCCATTTTATGATTTTTTATTATGCAACTCAGGATTCACAGAGTTGGGGAAAAAATTGTTTTAGGAGAATCTCAGAAGCAGGAATGATACTACTGAAGAGTGTTGAGGCTTTGTCAATGAAGAAGAGAAAGGAACACAAGTGTCTGCTAAACCCACCAATCGAAGGGGTGAATACCAGCTCGCTCAAAGTGCCATCATTTTCCCCATCTCTCCATTACCTGAAAGAGATCAGTATGGATGAAGACCATGGATGAAGACCAAGACTCACTGCTTGGGAGATAAGATTTTGAAAGGCGGTGTTTGTACACAGAATACTAATCATTATTGTTTTAGCTAATAAACCATGGCCATATTTAAAACAAACAAAAATTTAAACAAAATCAACCCACAAAAGCAACAAAACAGACAGAGGAAAATCACAACAAAATACCACACGACTATTTCCTTTGACTCAAAAGTATAGTACCAGATCTCTGTTAAGTACATCAGCCCCACACCACCAGTTATCAGTGGGCAGCAGCAAGGTTGGACTGGGTTACTGCTGTCAAAACTCCCACTCTAATAAATGTAACCATAGAGTTAGGCAGGGAGATGTCCAGTTTTAAAATAAGTATCAAAGATAGACAAGGAAAATAATCAGAGATGTGAAGGAAATTGGAGCATTAGTTGTACAGCATTAAACTTATAAATGTTTCTTCCACTTCAAGGTAAACTGTGCTTGAATTGCTTTAACTTAATCCTCTTTAGTGGCTTTATGTCTCCTGAATGTCCCCCTGCTTCAACATGGAAAACATTTATGAAGACTTTGATGATCTCATAAGGATGAAAGGCAAGCTGATTTTTATTTATATAACCATAGCACTGATTCTCAGTCTATTAGAATAATGTCTTTATGATGTCTTTTACCTAATACTGGGGAAAACAAACAAACAAACAAACAAGAAACGTAACAATTAATCTCAATTCTTCTCCTACAAGCACGGGCTACCAAAATGGGGTTCTAGAAAATAATTTTGAACTTCATTTATCCCAGGTTGTTGTCCATTGCAGAAGTTCTGAGCAGAATACAGGTGCTAGGAGTTACACTTACTGTACAACCCTAATGGGACCAACAGTTCTCAGTAATTTCTCTCTGTGCTTTAAAAAGTGTAGGATCATCAATAAGGCAATGCTGGACTCAGCTTCAGAGCCTACCTATATGATGTTCTTGTTGCTGTGGCTAAAGCACTCTGCAACATGCATAACAGAAGTTTCTCTTGAAAACAAAGTAACTTACCAAAAAAGGTAGGGAAAAAAGTTATCTTTTACATTTTAAATCTCATGATGTGGGGTAACTTGGCTCTTTATTTTTAATTTTTTAAATAACATCAGACAATGGTAATAGGAAACCAAATACAAAGACATAAAGAAAGGAAGTTGATCTGTTCCTAAATAACTATCTGAGATATTTGCTGTCATCTGTCTGCTGAAGTATCTTCACTAATGAAGACCTATTGGGTATAAAATATATATAAAAATTTCTAAACCCCCCAGACCAGGTGGGCAGAATTTTTAGCCCCTTTGAACTTTGCCAGCTTTTCTGCTTACAGCACAGAAGCTCACTAAGCTCAGCAATACTGTGCTTGCTGAGGACTCCTGAGCACCCTCTTCACAAGAGGAATTCTGCTGATGAGCACATTTGATTAAGACATTGCTGCTTCTTCTACAGTATTTGTTTGGTCAAGTTGATGCCTCTGATCACAGGACAGTGAAATATTGTTAATTCAAAGCAGAAGCTGACCAAGAGTGTCTCATTCATAAAATCTCTTCTGAGACTAAAAGCCCCATTTAGTCCTGCTACTCGTCATTCCACTAACGGCAGCATTTCAGACTGAGGTGTCTCAGCACAAGGAAAATAAAATAAAGCAGCTTGCAAATAAGTCTTACTTGCTGTCAGAAACAAGTTTAAAAATCACTTTTATAACTACTTCAACAAAAGGAGCTGGGAGAAAATACAGGAACAGCTAGTTAACAATTGGTGTATTTACACACAAAATAGAGCCATAATTTGCCTGGACATCACCTAGAGTCGTGACTCAGCTTCCATCAAGTGTTGTCCAGACCTCACTGAGAGAAATATAGGTGTTATGTATGCTAACTGAATTTTAGCAATTCCTTGTTACTGATAGGTTGGAAAAAAAGTTGATATTTTAACAGAAAAAAAAAAATAACATAGGAAGAAATGTTCTTGGTAGCTGAGTGCGGCCCATCTGACAATAATGCAGTAGCCGCAGTGTATATGGTTTCCTGCTCAACTCTCACACCAACATCTTTCTGTTCAGTGTAGATATTCATCATCGAGGCAAACAATAAGAGAACTGATGGGAGAATGGAAAAGTAAAGAAACTTTTCTTCCAGCATGACACCAAGCAGGCCAGGTTGATCAGGTGCCCAGAGAGCAGGCACAGCTTGGCACCATTCACTCTCAGGTCTCAAGTACAGTGAAGCCATGCCTGCTTATGGCACATGTGGGAAAGCACTTCTATTCTTGTCAAGAGCCAAGAAGAGAATCTGCAGGTAATGCAAGTTGGTCTTAGAGGACAAACAATAGGACTATGGCTTTGTGGACTGACTACCCATGGGTCAACAGGTAACTCTGAATTGCTAGTGGAGAAAACCTAAAGTAACCAGGTCTTAGAGTAACAAAAGGGAAACCACTAAAACTGACAAGACATTTCTAAAATTATGGCTGAAGGTGAGCTCCTGTGATCTGTTTCAGCTGCTTCACATATAATCATTTCCCACGTATTCTCTTAAATAAATTTTAATTGATAAAGATTAATTCAACTATACATTTAACAGAAATAGTAAAAAGCATTGATAGAATGCACGTGCCTAATGACAAATGCAAAATTTTAAATCAAAATCAGGTTTAAGATATTTTCTTACCTAATGAGGTAATAGCTCAAAACTTCCTCACACCCATTTAATCAGAATTATCCAGCACATATTGAATTTTAGCATTCCAAGATTGCTCAAGAAAACACAAGTGCATCAATGAGGGATTCTTGGTTGTTTAGCAGAATTACTCACTTAAAATATTGTATAAAGTAACTTGAGAAATGCACATCATCAGTTTCTGAATCTGTTACCTGCTGAAGAAAAACAAGAAGACTTTTCTTGAAGTCCTAGCATGCTGAAAGTTAGTCCATAGCATGAATCAGCATAGGAACTGGTATGCAAGTAATCTGGGCAGAAGCAGGCTATAACTATCTGCAGCATAAAATTTGCCCTATTCCAGAAACTAAAGAACTGTTGTACAGTAATTTTACTGGTTGCCATCCTGATAATCTGTTTATTGAGATAGAGGCTAATATTTGAATGCCTGCTAACATCACTACATCTGTGTTTGAAAAGGTTTACAGTGAAACAAATCTCTGAAGTTCAAAGTTGCTGGCAGGAATCAAATGAAGTATTCCCAACAGAATTTGCCACTTCTTTGCCCAGTATTTTTTTTTTTTTCCCACATAGAGAAGATGGTAGTCTGAAATATATTAGTGTGCCATTATGCTATTACTAAAAGTACTAGAAGGTAGGATGCCATACCATTGCTTCAAATTATTAAAAAAAAATAAAAATAAATAAAATAAAATAAAATAAAAATAAAAATAAAAACACTACCATGTCAGTTAAGAGTCTATGCAAAAGGAAGGTGAAGGCAGCAACATGATAGAAAATGCTGAATATTCTTGCTGAAAGCACAACAAAAAGTTGAGCTTCTCTGGAATTGCAGCAGCAGAGATAATGGTGGGCAAACAAACATTACAATTAGATTATGATTAGAAAGATCATAATCTAATTTCTCTCCCCAGGGCCACAAGTCCTTTTCCCCAGAAATGTGTTCTCTGCTGTGAGCTCAGTCATGCTGCCAGGCAGAGTTCCCCCAGCCCAGAGACTGGACGTGGCACTTGTCCATGTTTTAATCCTGGAGCTGCACGCCAGCTCATCTCCAACCTGCCAAACTTCCTTTGAGGATCAGCCCTGCCCTTCAGCATATCAAGTGCATACCCCAGTTCAGTTGTGAGTGTGCCCTGACCTCATCATTCAAGTTGTTAAAGAAGTTATCATACAGTATTGGCATCAGTATCCAACCCCAAAGGATGCCACTAGCAATTGGTCACCCATTTGTGTCACTGATCACAACCTTCAAGTATAACAGTCTGGCCTGTTTCCATTGACTTTGTCATCTGCTTATCAAGCTCATATCTCACCAACTAGGCTACAACAGTAATGTGGGAAACCATGCCAGAAGCCCTGCTAAAGGCAAGGTAAACAACATACACTGTGCTTCCCTTGTCAACACCACTACTCATCTCATTATAGGCAATGTGGTTGGTCAGGCATGATATGCTCTTCATAAATTCAACTGGCTGGTCCTTTTTGTTCTTCCTGGTAATGGTAATCTACTACTTCATTATTTTCAAAAAATAACAATATATTTCTTTGATATTTAACTTTATTTTTTAGCAAGTTATATGTATATTTATTTTAAATTCTTCATAACAACTAGGCCTATAGGTAAGCTTGACCATGGCCTCCAATAAGTAGTAACGCAATCCCATCTATCATCTGTACAAATGACAAAGGATTATACATATTACTAAGTGAAAAAAGTACAATATTGATATAGCCATAAATGTTTTAAGTTGCTCAGAGTAAATCCTTCTTTAGTAAGGTTTTTTGTTTCAGTCATACGATAACATGCAATTACACCTCTTAAAGTGTTATAGTAAAAAGCAGTAGTGCAAAGAAACGCTCTCCGAAAAGCTTCAGAAAATCTCTGCAGATTTATATTAAGTTCAAAATTCAGCAAGAATCTGTTCAACATGGTTGAGAGAAGAATTGAGTTATGGAGTTTATGGCTTAAGGCTATCAACTGAAACTGAGCTTTAATTAAAATGGATTTGATAACACACTGTAGAGTTGGGGATGACTTAAAGAAAAACATTTCAGAAAGCTGATGTTGTTTGCCAAGTTTTCAGTGAAGTAATCTACACTACGTAGATATTAGAGTTTTTAAATGATGCATAAAAAGAGGGAGGTGAATTTTAGGTTAATCAACAGAAGTAGCAACTTCTAAACAAAAGCCTACTAATATGTATCTGAAGTATTTGGAGATTTCCTTGTACCACCTGTGGAGCCACTGGCTAAAAGCAAAACTAGAGCTCTCTTCTCCAATGCCTTAAAAGAAAGTTAGGAAGACTTAAGCCTTCTCCAAGTTGTTTGAGAAGGACCTGAGGAACAGAAACCTTTAGAAGAGGGACATCTGAAATTTTGCCCCTTGCTACCTCAACACACAGATGAGAAACTTCTGGAGCTCAGCTTGGTTTGCTTGGAAACTAGGAAACTATCAAATCCACACCACTTTTCATCAACAGGAACTTTTCAGACAGCAAGGAGCCTTTCCACATAAGAGGTGTTCCTAGCAGATCAAGAGTTCACAGAGAAGAGAAAATAAATTGGAAAGTCTGAAGTTGAAAGCACTGTGGAAGATATTAGGTTGATTGTGAAGGACAAAATATTTTTTCCCTCATGCTTACAATCATTCAAATGACTAGTGAATATATGAGTACATCCACATAATTATCTGTAATCTCGCCCATTAATCATTACCTACTCTTACCCTGTCATAAAACCTTGCCTATAAAAAAGATTGTTAATTTTACAACTAAGGTTATAGTATCTAGTAACATTTCCAGTTATCCATGTCAAATACATTTATTTCCGACCTTGCTGATGACAAACTATGCCTAAACACAGCCAAGCTTTACCGTCCAACAGAATGCCAAAATAAAACATACTCTCAGGGTAGTTGTAAGCCTTTGATTATACCCCAGACAGCTCCACTTTATCCCTCATTCACACAACGCAGATATGTATATTTCACATAATCAATTTAACCCAAAACTAAATTCAGTTTGAGACTGGAGCTAAAGACTTGGCAGATAATTGAATTTTACAGCAATTCTGGAAGGTCTGGAAGAAGAAAGTTACAGCCTTCATTCTGTGCTAATGAAGCTTTTTGTCACTGAATAGAAAAGAGATTTCTCCATCTTAACAAGATTAAGTATTTCATACTTTACATTAAACTTGTGGGTGAAACTTCCAGTAATGCTTCATCAATGCTAACTTGTAGGGTACTCCCTAAAGGTGTTGTAGAGTTAAACACATACTGAAGAAGTGAACAAGCAGCCCAACAGAGCAGCCCATCCTTCTGATTCTGCAGATGTTAGGGCGCTGCTTTGAAATACTCTAGAGAAAGTATCACAAAAAGTACTGCGGAGCTTAGAATACGATATTTCATGTTAAGCTATCAAGTACCTTTGGCAACCATAAATTAAGGACCATTCATTGTTAACCACAGTCATGCCAGTCACAAAACTGAAATTTCCCCGGGTTTTTAGATGTATCTGCTTTTACTGGTCTTGATTATGAAAGTTTTTTTTTTTTTTCCCAACAGAGCTGAAGCATTTTTGTAGCCTGCTTGTCTTAACAGAAACTTAGAGTAGTTTCTTGCAGAGGAAATTAAATAATCTGTTCTGTTCAATCTGACAGCAATATTTACATACAATGTGAAGGCTACAGATTTCAGAAGTCACATTTTATCATTCATATGATTTGAAGGATTTGTTGAGCAAAATCAACCACAAAAAAAATTCCATCTCCCTCAATATTATGATTAAATTAGAATAGTATTTAGATGACAACGATTTTTATCATGCTGGATATCAGATGTTTTCTAATGCCAGAAAAAAATTACCCTCTCTGCAGGATTAGTTAGAATATTTAGTGAAAATTAATATATTCTGAATATTGTTCTTAGACAAAGACACTGCTGCTATCAATTTACAAGCTGACACGCAAATAAGGGATTTTTCATTAAAGAAAACCCAGCAGGAATAAAAACAATGTGCATGTGTGAGAAGGGAGATTACATAGCCAATTTGTAACTGTAAGTAAAACCCTTTACAGAATAAAACATTACAAGAAAAGGTTCACACAGGGAGGAGGAAATTGTTTTAAGACCAGTACAGGGCAAGAGTAATATATCAGCTATTCTCTGGCAGCATTTGTATCATAAAAGCAAATAGACAATTGCATAAAATTCCCAACATAGGGTGCACAGAAGGCTGGCAAGATCCAGATAGCTGTCTGCATAGCAAACCGTAAGAATTGGCCCAGTTTATCTCTGCAGTTTCTTTCTCAGAAATACACATGAACAAAGATCTGACTCCCACAATTTCCTCCCTCATGAAGAGCTATTGTACTTTTTCCTCATGAAATTTTCTCACCTTCTGCTTCCAAATTCAAGTGATCAAATAATATCCTAAATTTTTCTAGGTTCTACATGCACAGAACAAAGTATTTAATTTGTTTCTGCACTACATTTCCACTGATCAATACACATGCAAAAACTCGCTTCAGGACATGAACTCCTTGGAGCAGAAGCCACCTTCTAAGCTTTATTCCCTCCAGGCCTCCCATGGCCAGGTTTTGGTCAGGCACTAGGTATAACCAGAAGCAGTTACGACTGTGTCAACTGAATTCCAGGTGTAGTGTATCAGAGCAAGAAAATGTGTAAACTTATTTCCTAAATCTACTACAAGGCATGAGCAAAAAAGCTCAAACAGTGACCTGTAAGAGTAACATTAGTATGCCATTACAATCACCCCTTTGATAAGCCATAAAGTAGATTTATCTCTGAAGACTGAATTTAACCTAAAGAGGAATAAGGAACACAAAAGTTCTATTTTGCTAGTTTTACTTTTAAAAAAGTTGCCAAACCAATAGCATTATCTTCTAAGCAGAAATGTCCAGTTCAATTCTGATCTCTCAATATAAATGAGAAGTACCTTCATAGAAGGCAATAGAGCAGTAAAATCAATGTAAGGAAGGTCAGATTAAGACCCTCCATATTTAGAGGCAAGGGTGTTATTCAGTCAAGACATTTGTGGTATTCTGGATCGATCATCAGTTAGTTGTGACATTCTGTGCTTCACCAAAAACGTGTGCTGAATAAACACTAGACGGATGACAGCTTAATATCTGGCAGCAGCTAGAGAAAAGTCAGGCCATATTTTTCATTTCCAAAAGCAATAAACAAAGGACCAGCGCACGTGCTGGGAATCATTTAAGTTGCAACCCTCACTTGAGAACATGAAAGAGTCATGGCACTACAACAGCAACACCAAACAGTACAGCATTTACTTAACAGCACCAAAGCAAAGAAGAAAGAGACTTCAGCAGATAGCAAAGTTTCTGGCTTACTACCACCTTCCCTCCCTTACAAAAGATGGATGAAGCTGTGCACAAGTTCAGGGTACATGCTTCTGCAATACTTTGACTCCAAACCTAAAATTCAAGTTTGACTTTCAGTCCTCAGCTTTGCCAAGGGAACGGTGAAGCCACTGCACCATTGATATTTCTGACCTGTGGCTTGAGCCCTTTTTCCATTAGAGGAAAACAACAACTTAATGTCTCAATTCCATTTTGCCTTCCTGCACTAAACAACTCTGTCCTCAGAAACTCCCACCACTGGAAGTTAGAGAAAATACAAATTTGTATCATCAACGAGAAAAAAAGCTACAATGCAATCAGTGTACAAAACTGGGGCTGCCTCAGAAAGCAAATACACATGATCTAGTTCCATCAGACATATCAAGTTTTATATCCCCCATTTCAGTAGGAAAGGAACTGCAAGAACAACACCGCCCTAAGCCTTCACCTGTACTGCCTAACACCTCTTGCTTATTGCCTCTATTTGTCTGTGAACGCAGCTGTATGTTTCTCTGTTCCTCAGGCTACCTGCTTCTTCACAGTCTAATTCCTTGTGCAAATCTTCCTAAACCCTTGTTCTTCTGCAGTTAGTACCTGAGCATCAGCAACATTAGTAATAAAGACTACAAAATGGAGCCCCCCTTGCTTAAACATATTCCTCTCTCTTGCACTTTCTTCATATCCCACCCTTCAAGGCAGGGATTGTCTGTTGTATTTTGCCTTGAAATTTGCTCAGCATGACTCTTTTAGCACTTAACCAAAACTAATGTTTTGGATAAAAGATAATTAAGTGTACAGTCATGGATCAGTAGAGTATCCTTGTACCCTAACTGAAAGACTTCCACATCAGCACATTTCTGTACAATAATAAACTCTGTATGTCTAGGTTTGACCACAGATTTAATAATTGTATTGGAAAGGACAATTACCTTTCATGAGATGACCCTTCATGAAGACAAACCAAGATTCATTTGGCTCCTCTTCCAGTTATCTGAGGATGCAGGAAGTAGAGCATTTGATTTATTTTATTGCACTTCAAACCTGACTGCTGGGGGTCACTAATAGAGAAATCATTATAAATACCAGTTGTTCTTTCTTATCAGGGAAAACACTAAACTGCTTGGGGGGGCTCTACTGAGCTGTGCAGTGTCACTTCTGCAACGAACAGACTTAGAACCTTATCAGCAGATTCAGAGCTTGAGCACAGACCAAAAAATTCATGACCTGAGGCTTCCTCCTAAGAAACCTGAGGTCACTGACTGATCAAGACTTCAAGCATCACAGAAAACGAAGTTTCCTGTCTTGCTCTCCCCTCTCAGGAGAGGTTTACAAAGGAAGACCAGCTATCAGAAGTAGTCAGATATAGATCAGCGGTCAGAAGTTGAGATGCGTATATGAAATGACAAATGTCTTGAATCAGCAGTGTTTATGATATTTTATCTCCAGGAGCAGTGTTTAAAATGTTGAAATGTGCAGAGAAACTCAAAAGAAAAATGTTCCTTTAGAAAACTCATCCATAATCTTAATGGTCGTTTTCTGGTTTTGGTTGTTTTTTTTTTCTATCTAGTAACTTCACAGGGGAAATTAGCAGCAGCAGAACAGAATGTTCACTTGCATACACACATATATACACATATACATATTTGTCACTACAGAATTTCCACAAAAATGTTTTTGGTGTAAAAAGAACTCAAAAAAATACAATCACATAATGTCCAGATTTACAGATAATTATGAAAAAAAATTACTAAGTCACAACCTGTTCAATTAATATTTACTTAGGTTGCTCTGGAAGTAATGCCTCCTATTTATTTCCATGGAAACAGCAACAAAGAGACAGTAACACTATCTGACAGAGCAAATTCTGTTACAAGACACTGTCCTTCAACATAGTCCCACTTTTAGCTGCACATTTTCACCACCATTTTCAAATCTACATAGCCATTAGGAACAAGGCTTGTCATTCACATCTCTGTCATCACTGCTGAAACACATCACCCACCACCTCCCTGTGCTCACATCCACTGTCTGCATAGATATTCATCAAGTGTCAATGAATGTCAATGGGTGCCATTTTTTCTGCATGGAGGAACTCAATAACACACCTTTTTGTTTCACATGCACTTCCATGTCAGATGTTATTGTGTCAGACTGTCCCTCTGCTGCCATCTGTCACATGGCAACAAAGTGTAATAGTATATTGTTGGGAAGTTTCAGCCTCTACTGCCATAGCACCAACACCTGCCTCTGATGTCATGGGCCAACAGAATAAAATAGGTGGCATTACTTTTGGAGTAATCCTTGTATCAGCCTAAGCAATTTCACAGGGAAACAATAGTAGAAAAGCACTAGACTAAACTTCCTTTATCTGCTTGTGCAGAAAGTATGTATTGCTATCTGGCCTCCTCTGGAGAGGAACACAATCACTAGAAGATGTATTTAACACTAAGTAAAGTCACAGAGTTAATCCTGTGCGTAAGACTCAGTTCTTATAGTTACCAATAGGTGCTTACAGTTTCATCAGACAGACCTGAACAAGCTTGTTGGCTAAATATGCAAACACTTTTAATAAAGGCAGTACAGGATTTCACTTACAAGCCCAAGAGCAAGGGTTCATCACATGTTCCTGGAGTTCTGTGTGAGAATGATTAGTATGCAGGAAGCATGGGTTAGATGAATAGACAGTGAGATGGATTGAGATCTGGCCAACTGGCAGAGATCAGAGAGTTGTGATCAGTGTCAGAATCTAGCTGGAGGCCTGGAACTAACAGTGACCCCCAGGAGTAGGTGCTGAGTCTAATCTTGTTCAACATCATTATCGATGATCTAGATGAAGGGAGAGAGTTCGTTATCAGCAAGTTTGCTGCTGATGCAAAGCTGGGAGGAACATCTGACAGACCAGAAGGTTGTCCTACCATTTAGTGAGACCTGGTCAGATTGGAGAGTTGTGCAGAGAGGAACCTGATAAGGTTCAACAAAAATAAATGTAGAAACCTACACCTGGGGATGAATAACCACACACATCAGTGTTAGGAGATGTTCTGCCGGAGAGGAGCTCTGTGGAGAAGGACCTGGGTGTCCTGGTGGGCAACAGGTTGGCAGTGTGCCCTTGTGGCCAAGAAGACCAATGGTATCATGGAGTGCATTAAAAAGAGTGTGGTCAGCAGGTTGAGAGAAGTGATCCTCCACCTCTATGCTGCCCTGCTGAGGCCACATCTGGAATACTGTGTCCAGTTCTGGGCTCCCCAGTTCAAGACAGACGCGGAACTTCTAGAGAATCTATCAGAGGACACATCTTCTGTACAAGAAAAAGCTGAGGGACATGGGACTGTTCAGGCTGGAGAAGGCTGAGAGGAGGTCTTATCAGCACTTATAAATATCCAAAGGGTGAGAATCAAGTTGATGGGTCTGGGTTCTTTTCAGTGGCATGCAGCAACAGAACAAGGAGCAATGGGCACAAACTGGAACACAGGAAGTTTCATCTGATCATGAGAGAAAATTTCTATACTGTGAGGGTGAAAGAGCACTGGAACAGGCTGCCCAGAGAGACTGCGAAGTCTCCTTTGGAGACATCCAAGACCTGTCTGGGCATTTTCCTGTGCAATGTGCTGTAGGAAACTGCTTTAGCAGAAGACTGGACTCTGTGATCTCCAGAGGTCCCTTCCAACCTCAACAATACTGTGATTCTTTACATCATCACTACAAAACACACTGAAATGACATATGAGATATCTCTATGCAAGGATAACAGTAGCAATATTCAAGGCTGCAGTTTAGAAGTTACTTGCACGATGTATTTATAAAATAGAATGAATCTGTTAAAGGAGCAGGGACAGATTAAAAAAAAAAAAAAAACCAACACTTGGATTCCACATCCTTTGCTCTAACTATTCAGCTACATTCCCTCTTTTTCAGCAAGATCACTTCTGCCAGTTCAGTCATTGTATCTCACTCTCCCTTGTTGAAAAAACCTTTCTGAGACAAATATTGTCTTTTACAGCACATCACTTTCTCCTTAAGAGATCAATAAACTGTAATTATACCTGTAATGTCTTTGATATCTTTGCTTGGATTGTTTAACAACTGCAAGTGCACTGTACTGTTTTGAGATTTGGTGCTGGATAGAAGAGTGGGAAGGCCAAATGCCTTTTTTTTTTTTTTTTTTTAATTTAGGTTGTCACAGAAAGTCCTGGGATTGATTGGGGATTAATAATCGTGACATCAAGTTGACTGTAATATACTCCTTTCCCAGGAATGTCATGTTTATTGCCTAGAGTGAGCTGCATCAAATTGAAAGTCCAAAAAATTATGTGCCAAATGCTCCTGTGGGCACAATTCGTCACCTGCCCTTTTCCAAGCCACTGACATGCAATTAAAATAGCATCATATAAATAGATGGGGAAAGTTTGAGAATATTTTAATTCCTCAGAGAAGAGCAACTTGGACAATACATGAAATTACATTTCATTGCCCTTCTGTTTTGCTATCAACTTGAACTGAAGAAATCCACAAATGTAGGAAGTTTGGTGCTGTAATCTCACTATCTCCTGTCACTTCCTGACACCTGAAGAAAAGCAAACCGATTTTTTCAGCAACCCCAACTTACGTTTTGCTACTGAATATGCAGCTTTGAGAATAAAAACAAAACAACACAAAGGGCTCCTGACACTAAAAATCAGATTTATGACATAAGACTTGGTTTTTAGTTTACCTTTATTTTGTTTGAGGAACTTTGATAGAGATGTCTATGATAAACTCTGAGAAAAAATCCCCACTTTTCAAAGAAGGTTGAAAAAATATTTTTTAAAATCCAGAACACCTTTGGAACTATAAATATATGAAGCTAAAGGCCTATTTCTTTTTCAGTTTTAAAATGCCAGTTATCTATTTTCCCCTTTACAAAGCTTCTTACTTAATTTTCACATTGAAAAAGAAAGCAAGGGGGTAAACAATATCATAATCTTCCTCAGACTCGAAAAACCAGGGAGAGAATCTGAAAATGTAGGCAGCAGTTTGCTGTCAATTTTGAGGCTATTTTAAATTCAGTAAAACTTTCTTGTAACAGAACTAGAAAGCTGCATGTGGATAATCTTGCTAGAGAAATGCCTATTGTGTTCTAATTTCCAAGAAGTAAGGCAAACAGATAACAGGATACCAGAACCCCAGAAGTCACACAGGTCAGGAGCTGCTTCAGCCACTACTTTCTTCTTAGCTTTGTCCAAATTTAATTTGTTAGGTGGCGAGATCTTTGTAGCATGTGTGGATGACGCTGGACATAGTAAGACTTCAACATCTGTTGATCAGGAGGCTCTGTGTACTAACTTTTCTCCTATACAGGGAATGTATCATTTATCAAACAAGTTAAGTTTTCTGGCATCTGCTTAAACCAGGCAGGGGCGTCAGATCTCCATATACCCATACTGGGTCACTCAGATGTTTGCTACTCATAGCAGCCTTTTTTATGTTGTTGTTTGTTTGTTTTCATTTTGTTTTTAAAGTTCTTGAAAAAATTATTTCTATCACATGTACATTGTTCGCTGCAACATTTTCCTTTCTGATGGTGGTTGTTTTGCTAGTTGCTGTACCAGAAAACTTCTAATAGCATTTGCATGCATGCCTTCTGTCACGTTAAAGCAGATTATGCTATTTTCTGCAGGAAGGTTATACTATGCACCTCCCAGATAGGAGAAATACCATGCAGGATTACCAAGCCAGTTTTAAAAATAAGTTCTGGCAAACTCTTCACCTCTTCATACTAGCAGTAAATTCTAAAACTTAAATGGTCTTCAAACTCCTACTTTCATATATACGTTTCCTCTTATTGTCTACGCAGGCACCAACATAGCAAAATAATTGCACTAAAACAGTGCGGTGGGGATTTGTGTTTATATTTTTAGAGATACTTAAAAAACTTTATTAAAGTGCCTAGGCAGCAAGCGTAGGTCATACCAAAGAAATTACTGAAGACTTCAAGGAGGGCAAAGCAACTAAACAGCGAAATAGTACATAAGTATACAACAAACAAACTGTACCAGGCAGTGATCACTCTTGAGACAAGCAGGCTGATGCAGACACCTGCCTGAATGGATTTCTCTGCGTGGGATAACAGAGATGTTTTGGACCAAGAGAGTGATGAGCTCATGCTCAGCTGATGGTGGGAGTCAACGCCAGCCTGCTAAAGCATGACAGCCCCATGGCAAACAACTGCAGCCAGACAAGCCCAGACAGATCTCATTCCCTACTTTCAGCCCTCGCCTCCACACAGTGACTTTTTGTTCTACAGTTGCTTGGAGAAGAGCATTTTTGCCCAAGAGCACCATGTAGACAAGTTGGCACAAGCAAGCAGAACCACACTGCATTTTCTCTCCCCTAAGTCTGGCTGTGGGCTTTCTGAGGAGAGGGATTCCTGTAACTGACAATAATTTCCACAGCCTTAAGTGGAAAGGACTATTTTTAAGTTTACCAAAGCTAAAAGCAACCATCTCACCCACAGGAGATGAGTGCTTAGAGCTAGACATGAGGTAGGCCCACATGGTGTGGCCTTCCTGTTACAGAAAGGGAGGGAAAGAGGGCAGGGGTGGGGTGACACAGGAAAGTACAAAATATTTCCAATAAAACAACCTACAAATACTGTGGTTGAGCTGAAAATACACTGCTTTCAAAGTCTGATTTTACTATAATTGAACTGCTACTTAAAAATTACATGCTGACTTTGTTAATGGTAAGTTTCTGTTTAGAACAGTGCAAGATCATTTTTATTTAATTCTATATTTAGATTATTGGATAATGTCTATCAGAAAGCCTTTAAAAGCAAAAATCCTAGGTAATCATATCATGCACAGGTCATAACAACTGCTCGCAGACAGATTTGAAAACTTTTATCTATGCATAATTCATTCTGTTTTTCCTGCAAGGGTCAACATCAAATAGGGAAACTGAATAGGAATTTATGCACTTATTTTCTCAATTTCTGTGGGCAATCTTTCACACACACACACACACACAAAAACAAAAAACAAAAAACAAACAAACAAAAAAACAAAAAAACCAAAGTTGATGCTTATCCTATTAAAAAGAAAAAAATCAAAATTCTTTTCAGACTGTTTCCATTGTATTAGTGAGTATCACTGGCTATCCCATATTTACTGTTATGCTGAGAAAAACTGATATATAATAATAAAGTGTGCCTTTGATTTGTGGGTATTTGGAGACAACTGAAAATAGCCATTTTGTGAAGTGACTATTGTGCCATCGTGTCACGCACAATGAATAAATTAAAACTCAGCTATTATGGAATAAAAAGAGCAGAAATAATACAATAGAGGCACGCTTGAAGAGTGAACCCCTACATTTTTTTCCCCAGAGTGATGGTTCTGGTTACAGGACCACACTATTTTTGATATAACATGGAAAATGAGCGAGCTTGATGGATTACAAGAGTACTAATGTGTAAAAAAGACCTTTTTATCCCAACAGCCTGAAGTTGATGCTTAAGAGACATAAGGGAAGGGCACAATACCTACCTATATTTCCTCAAAATACTCGTCTACTTCTACAAATTTCTGGTTAGGAATTTTCATAGACTTCAGAGGATGTCTGAATAATGGATGTATCTATTTTCCTTAAAGTCTTGTTAATGTCTACAGCCCATTCCCTGTGTCATGGAGTTCCACAGACTGAATAAATGCTGTTAGGGGTTGACTTTTTATTCTGAGCCTGGCACTTTTTACTTTCTGCAGGTTCCATTTCAGAAAAAAAAATATATATATATTTACTCTATGGCTTATTTTGCCCATGTTTTTGAAGGAGAGGAGAACATAGATGCTGTGTCAATAACCTTTTATAACAACAAGAGTAGATGTAAGGCTGTAACTGACAAACCTGATAGCTCTGGTTTTTCTGTCATTTGTTCTGATTTCAGGATGGCTACAAGATACTCTGATTGATCACATCTGTACAGACAGTGCATTAAGAAATCAACCTACATCTCAGGCAGCTAGTACATAAAGTCTATAGTGCATTACAAATCAAAGTCAATGTATTTAATTACATCTAAAAACTAAATGGAAGCCAATATATTGTATAAAGAGAAATAGGCTTCACATTTGTACTTAGCAGCAAACCTGGGACAGTCTGCTATTAATAAGCATCTGACTGTTTTCACTACTTTATCATAATAAATCCCAACACGAGTTCCTGAACACTTCATGACAGCATTACACTGACTATGCTTTTCTGACCAAGAGTAGAGGAAGTTACAACATGAATCACAAACCCATGAGAGTGTCTGTTTCTCTAAGAGGTGCTGATAGGATAAATCAGCCCTCTGGTCCCTGTGATAAATCTTTTCTGGCTCAAATCTGTGCAAGTTCATTTCCAAGTCTCTTGAGTCAGTATTCACACCAGAAGTACCGGAGCAGTCACCTGATGAAGGAGCAGACAAAACTTTTTATGCAACACATTCAACCCATCACGGTTCATCAACAAACCCCAAAACAGGAACAATCAATCATAAAATGCTGTCAACAATCAGAGTTTAAAAGAGCCTCAAATGCACGATTAAACTATACACCTGAAATAATTCTGTCTGACAAACATTATTCTGTATTTGGCTATCACCTTGTCATGATTTGATGCAACTTATTGACAGTCCTGTCACCATATCAGAGGGTAGCAGGCAGGGAGGAGGGACAGGAAAGAGGAGAAAGAGAGAATGAACAAGAATGTTTCATTGCATAAAGCACTAACCTGAAAAAAGTAAAAACTTTGTTGTCAAAATTCGTTGAGAAAAAAAAAAGTTCAAAACAATCTGTTCTTGATATCAAGAGTTTTTAAGTAGGCAGATCAGTTTTTGGGAAAACTTCTGAACTTTCAATGGAGAGTTTTTAATCTAAATTATTCTATTAGAAAGAGCCATGGACTTTCGGGAAACAAAACACAAAATAAGTTTGGAGGTTCCTGATCTAGTCCAGCCCTCCTGCTCCATCCCTCACCCACTCTCCAACTTCCCACAGAGACTTAAAAGCCTCATTTCTTTAAAAGATCTTAATTCTCAAAACTCAAAAATATTATTTTTTGTTGTTGTTTTTGTTGTCCAAATTAAACATTTTTAGTCCTTTAATGTATGAGGTCAAGACCTCTATTTTAAACTTGACCTAGTTTCAACCTTCATTTCTCAACAAACGTGGAAGTACACTGACAATTAGCAATATTAGGCGACACGACTGTTGTTATTTGTAGACAGGCTAAGATAACTGAAGGAGAAAAGAAAAAAGAGAAGAAAAGAGGAGAAGACAGGAGAGGAGAGGAGAAGACAGGAGAGGAGAGGAGAGGAGAGGAGAGGAGAGGAGAGGAGAGGAGAGGAGAGGAGAGGAGAGGAGAGGAGAGGAGAGGAGAGGAGAGGAGAGGAGAGGAGAGGAGAGGAGAGTTAAAAACCAGTACTTGAATAGTCAAGCATTTCTTGGGTGACCAAAATTTACCACTGGCATATCCATGATTATTAGAAATGAGATGTATCTGTCACTAAATGATTGAGCTGTATCACAAATGAAAATAAGAGCTACAACTGACATTGCACTGTCATTCTTTCCAAGAAAGAGCAAATCAGGTCCAGAAAAAGAGAAAAATACTATACCTCTGAACTTTTCACAATTAACCCTGCAAAGCCGCACTGTAAACTTTCTCAGGGTTGAATTTCAAACCTATTATCAGCTCATTCAAAAGCATAAGATCTGATTTTATCTCACCTAACAAGAAAAAGCATTAGCAATCATATTATCATCAATCCTGTTAAAAACACAGGGCACTTGCCTTTGGGTGACCTCTGACTGAATGCCACAGACTGAAATATTCTCTGAAGAGACAATTTTTTTTTTTTTAATTCTAATTTGAGCTAACATTAACATCTATGATCAGCTGGGTACATACATAAAAGTAACCAGCTTACTCAATATACAGAAGTATATAATCTTTGTTTCTACTTATTGCTTGAGAAACAGCACACACCCTAATATACAACACTCAGAATTTGTACCCTATAGTCAAGCTGATTTAATGTTTTCAATTAGGTAGTGAAGTTGTTCCTTTCAGAATTCACAGAACAGAGTAGCTCCTCATGTAACTCATGGGTGATTGAGCATGCAGGCTCAGGGAGTTTGAGGACACAGAGAGGAGTAAGGAAACACTATTGGCTTTAGGAAGCAGCAGGGGGAAAATCTCAGATTTTTCCCAGAGGTTTTTGGGAGGGCTCCTCTAAAAAGGTAACGCCCAGCTGAAGTGCCTCTGTACCAGTGCACACTGCGGTGCAATTGGAAAACTACCATCTTATTGCTATCATGAAAACATGGTGGGATGATTTTCATAACTAGAATACCATGATTGAAGCCTATGAGATTTTTAGAAGGGATAGGTGAGGTAAGAGAGGTGAGGGAGCTGCTGTCTATGTTAAGAAGTAGATAGATTGCAAAGAGCTGCTCCTGAGAAATAATTACGAGCAGGTTGGAAGTTTGTGGGTTAAAGCTAAAGACTGGACCAATAAAGGGCATCTGATGGTTAGGGTCTACTGCAGGCCACCTGATCAATGGGAGCCCACTGATGAGGTCTTATTGCTTCATCTGCAAGAGGCATCACGCTCACAGGTTCTGATCCTGATGGGGGATTTCAACACCCAGATATTTGCTGGGAAAACAACATGGTAAGTTGCAAGCAATCCAGGAAACTCCTACTGTGCACTGACAACAACATTTTGGTTCAGGTATTGGACAGACCCACCAGAGGTGATGCGTTGCTGGACCTGGTGCTCAAAAACATGGATGAGATTGTAAGAGGTTAAGATCAGAGGCAGCCTGGGCGGCAGCGACCATGTCCTGGTTTAGTTTGTGATCTCAAGGAACATGGGCCTGAAAAGAGTAGAGAAAGGACCCTGACCGTCAGGAGAATTTCAGGCTCTTTAAGTAACTGTTGGATGAGATACCCTGTGAAACTGTCCTTAGGGACAAAGGAACAGAACAGAGCTGGCAGCACTTTAAGGATGCCTTTCTGAGAGCGCAAGAGCTCTCCATCTCCCAGAATATGAAATCAGGCAGACAAGGCATAAAATCAGCACAGCTAAGCAAGGACCTGCTAGTCAGGCTGAGAGAAAAAAAGTGAAAAGTATAAGCAATGGAAGCAGGGGTGGGCGGCCTGGGAGGAATACAGGGAAAGCCAAGGTGTAGGTAGAACTGAACTTAGCAAGGGATGTGAAAAGCAGCAACAGCTGATGTGGTTGCCAAGCCAGTTCCCATCATATCTGAAAAACTGTGGCTGTCAGGCAAAGTCCCCAGTGACTGGAAAAAGAGATACATCACTCCCACATTCAAGAAAGGGAAAAAGGAAGACCTGGGGAACAGTAGGTCAGTAAGCCTCACATCTGTGCCTGGAAAGATCATGGCACAGATCCTTTTGGAAGATATGTTAAGGCACATGCAAGATATGGTGATCCTAGACAGACAGCACAGCTTCACTAAGAGTAGATTGTGCCTGACCAAGCTGTGATGGCCTTCTATCATGGAGTGATAGCATTGGTGGACAAACAAAAGGCAACTGATGTCATCTGCCTCAACTCGTGCAGGGCCTTTGGCATGGTCCCACACCACATCTTTATCTCTGAATAGAAGACGTATGAATCTGAAGGCTGGACTATTTAGGTGGATAAAGAATTGGCTGGATAGTCGTAACCCAGAGGGTTGTTGCCAGTGGCTCTATGTCCAGTTGGGGGCCAGTCACAAGTGGTGTCCCCCAGGGGTCCACGTCTTGGGACCAGTGTTCTTCAGCATCTTTATCAAAGACATAGTGGGATTGAGTGTACCCTCAGCAAGTTTACTGATGACAGCAAGCTGAGTGGTGCAGCTGACACAATAGAAGGGACACCATCCAGAGGACTTGGAGACGCTCTAAAAGTGGGCACTTAAGAATCTAAAGCTGAGAGCCTTGTTATACTTCAGCCTAGGCAGTCCTAGACAAGAGTACAGACTAGGATAAGAATGCATAGAAAGCAGGAACTCTTAAGTCCTTCTCAGCAAGGCTGTTGAAGAAAACGCTGAACATGATTCAGCAGTGTGCACTTGCAGCCCAAAAGGCCAACGGTATCCTGGGCTGCACTAAAAGAGGGGTGGCCAGCAGGGAGAGGGAGGGGATTGTCCTCTATTCTGTGCACATGAAGCCCCATCTAGAGTACTGTGTCCAAACCTGGGAACCCCAGTATGAGAAGGATGTGAAACTGTTAGAGTGGTCCAGAGAAGGCCACGAAAAATGATCAAAGGGCTAGAGCACAAAAGCACTCTTTAAGAGCATGCATTATATGTTTGTCTTTTCCATTTAATGTACGTTCTGAGAGGAAAATAATATTTTGCTGGGCATTTAAAATTATTTTTCTGGTCAAAATCAACCATAGGATCAAAAATGCAACTAATTTGAAATGATTTTTTCAAATTATTTTCTTCCCCATTGACCTCAATGAATCACCTGAGTAATGCAGGAGGACAGAAAGTGGTAAAATATATACAATATATTAGACACACACAGAAACTGCAGTCAATTTTTCTTTACGTGCCTCTAACAAATGAGCCCTCAGTTGCTTCATTTCCTTTAAGTGACAGCTGTGCAGATGAGTGTTTGTAAATAGTAATAAGGCTAGAATGAAAGCGAGGCTGAAGGAAGCATACAGTGCTTAAATGGTACAAGTGACAAAAAACAGCTTGTATTTTTACAAGCCAGAAGCAATTCAACCATCTTCCAAAGGGCCACTTGCATGTGGATAATAGAAATGAGTTATTTGCAGCTCTAAAAAGAAAAATAAGTTAATTGAAAGGAAACAAGACAAGATGGTGAAAGATAAAGGAAGCAATATCTTCACTAGACCAAAATAGCATATTCTGGTTTACGATCCTTCTATAAAATTTTCTCCACAGTCTTCCTTTCAATAAAATGTAGGTTTGACTTGCTTTTTGTTTCCACATCTAAGCACACTAATCCCTTGCCATGTAGGACATTTTTGAAGGGGAAAAAAAAAAAAAAAAAAAAAAAAAAACTTCACATAGAATGTCAAATCTTTGTTTTGTTCCAGAAAAATTAATTCCATCACATATATCTCCAAAATTCAAATACTCAAATGCATGCAGATATTTCTGCAAGCAACAGTGCATATGTCAGCATGGTCTATGCCACTTATCAAGCAAAGCTACTTCAACACATGCTTTATTAACCAAAAGGTCCATCTAAAATTTGTTCATCTTTAGTCTACTGACAAGAAGGAAGTTTAACGCAGACCTTCATTTGCACTTCAGTAAAAAGTAAGACAACCATGCTTGGTCATAAAATGAAGCAAAGTGGCTTTTGTTAGCTGTGCTTGGGCAGAGTCTACCTATTTTGCTTTTTCTTTAGGTACCAGAGTACTGTTTTATAGAACAGTGTGTCTGCAGGCTTTTCAGTCTTGCTGGATAATGGATAGCAATAAAATGGCAAATGAAAAAAATGTTCAAAGGGTCCATTAGCCTTTTGGTTGTGAGTTACCTAAATATCTGAAACATTCAAATACTGATAAGTTTATCTCTTAAAAAATAAACAAACAAACAAACATAAACACACACACAAAGAACAATTTTTCAATATAATATAAAACAGTTAAATAATTATTTAATTATTAAGAGCAGCCAACAGAATACAAACTGAAAAACCCGTAGCCAAAAAAAGCAAAAACAAAAAAACCCACCCCTCTCACCATCTTCCAGATCAAAACAGTTTTCGGAATGCTTCAATAGCAATTGAACTGGTTGTTGGAAACATTCAAATAATTTTTGTCAGGACGGTATCTCTGATAAAAGCAGATTTTATTCGCGATTGCAATGGCGGGCGTCCCACAAACAGGAACGCACCTATGGACACAAGATGACAGTCTTTATACCCTGTTTTTTCCTTTATCCATCCCCCTGCCCTGTTTCCCCATGGCTGGGTACTCCAGGTTCACAATCTTATCACAGTTTACATTTGTTAATTGGTGTGTTATCTGGTGTCAGCCAGCAGCCATCCTGTTGTTTCCAAGATGTCTCAGTGCTCTTCTTGTCGTATTGATATGGTGATTTTCTCCAAAGTCTTCGTTAAACAAAGAGCACCGGGGGGGGGGGGGGGGGGGGGGGGGGGAAGGGGGAGAAGGGGAAAGGACGATGCCAGGCCTTCTGATGTCTCTTCAGGCGCTTCCTCGGGCATGCTATGTTTGATCTCGTGCAGGATATTCTTGCAGTATGCATGACAAAATATACATATATACACATATATACATATATATTCCTGGGAAGGTTCGTCTAGAGGATAAGAGATGTAAACCAGCAGAGATCTTCCCCAAGTTAAGTAGAAAGACACCCAAAAAGAATTATGACAGCAGAGATCATGAAATTAAAAAAATATATTATCCAACTCTAATGCAGAAACAACATTTGATTCCAACACTGGTGACACTGGCAAGCTGGAACAGGAAATGAAATTGCATGTGATGGTAAAACGCCCAAAATATTAAATAAATATTTCCTAACTATTAACTTGAAGCTGGTTCATCCAAATCAATTTGCAAATGCTCACTTTTGCAGATTTAAGAACCTTTCAAATTAGAAGTTGATGGTAAGTGCACCCTAGAAGACTGATTCTCATTTAACATTCTGCAGCTATCCAGACGGAGCGATAAGAAGATTACATATTCAGCTGGAGGTGGGTGCACTGAAAGATGAGGTTTGTAATTGCAGTTTGGTATTAATCTGGTTATTTATTATTGCCCCAAAAACAGGATAAAGAAGAAGGAAAAGAAAAAAAAAAAAAAAGTATTACCACAACTATTTAAAACAAGTTAGTATATTTTAGAATAATTTCAAATTAAGAAACTTCTTTCTGTGATTCTCTGATTCTCAATCTTACATAGAAAGTCCATAGAGCATTTTTTTCCTTTGTTTTCTTTAAACAAGAAAATACAGAATATGTAACACAGTGAATATTATTTTGCCACCGCTTAAAAGTCATAAGCTTTTTTACTAATCTGACCATGCCAGGTCTCAGAAATTGTCTGGACTCTTCTTGGCCTGAGACATCTTTAGCCTGCTTAGCTCTGATAACAGATATCTACTAGTCTCACTCAATTTCATTTCAGTTTTGATTTGGTTTACAATGATAATAGGCAGTTATTTCAATGTGAACTCCTGAAGAAAATGAAATATTAAAGAACCTACCTGCTGTGCATCAACATTCTTGATGCATAGGAATATAGTTTTTAGAGTTTTTCTTTTAAAAGAAAATAAAACATTTTCTGAAGTTCTTCACTGTTGAAAGGCTTCCCAATGCTTTTCTACAATTAGTGAACAGAGACAAACAATTTGCTTTAGGCTTTTCTTTGACTATTTCTATGATGATGAAATGCAAGATAGTTCTTCAGGGTGATACGCTATCATTAGCTACTACAAGAGGAAAAAAAACCTTCTTATTGAAACAGGAAAACAAGTGACCAAACTCCAACTAAATTATTTCACAGTGGAGTATATACGCCACGACTTGAAATTAGGCCACAAGTCTCTTCTGATGCAGCTGGCAAAAAAACGCTGCCCATCATGGGTTTCCTTTTGCTTCCTACTTTTTCCTGTTCGTGTCACAGTGAATAAGACATGGCAAGAAAACCCTGAGTATGAGAACTACCTCTTGGGCAACACATTTAGAAACGGAAAGAATTACAGATTTAGATGCTAAGATACACCCTGTTAAATACCTTAGTTTTGCAAACTACCCAAGGTAAGATACAGACAAAAACACATTTCAAAAGAAATGCAAGCAGAAGTATACACCTTCATATAAAACATCGTTTTTACCCACAGTTTTGACAAAAGCAGAACATAAAGGAAAAAAAAACCAAACAAACAACAACAAACAAAAACAAACCCTGAAAATATCCACCTACAAGCACCCCACCCCAAAGACCACCTACAAGCAATCCAAACTCACATGGTTTATTTTTATAGAATCATAGAATCACAGCATTGTTCAGGTTGGAAAAGACCTTAAAGATCATCAAGTCCAATCACAACCTAACCATACTCTAACAACCCTCCTCTAAATCATGTCCCTGAGCACCACATCCAGACAGTTTTGCAGCAAGACATCATCTGTACTGGTGTCACCACCACACTTTCAGCAGCACTGATCTGAAACATACACTCTGTCATTTGTGGGCCAGGCATCCATGTCAAGGAGCACATCTGGCACATTAGATGGTACAAAAGCAGATCAGTGCATATGCAGCAAGCCCAGCATGTCCCTGGTTTTCAGGATTCTCTTCTCAAAACAGGAAACTTGTGTCTGTGCAGTTGCCTTAATGCTCTTAACAGCAGATAAAAGTACAAAACAGCATGGGTCACTTGTGGCAGATACATAGGAGTACTGCTTTTAGGCAACTAAATGTTGAATCATAATAGCTCCTGTCCTTAGTATAGTGGTACTTAGTCTTAACAGATTACACAAAAAAAAGTCATGTTTCCTGGAGAAAAGCTTTCTAACTCCAAAGCTTCCCAAATCTCATGAGTTCAATTGTTTTATGTTTTTGCATTATCTGCAGAAAGGAAAAAGCCAGCTGTTCCCTTGCCTTGCTGGCTACCTCTGTATTGATGCAGTCCAGGATACAGTTGGCCTTTCAGACTATAAGCACGCACTGCTTTCTGATGTTGAATTTCTCATTAACCAATCAAATACTTCAGTTCTACTCTCAATTCATTCTCCATTCAGCTGCTATTTATGCTTGTGATTGCCCCAACCCATATTCAGGACCTTGCAGTCGGCCTTGTTGAACTTTGTGAAGCTTATGAATAGCTTTGATACTGTCATGGGAGCATGGCACTTTTTAGTAAACAATGAGTACCAGAGAAAAAATAATAAATAATAATAAAATAATTTGGTTGTGAGGTAAGTCACATCACATATCAGAAGTTTTAGGACATTTACTGATACATTAGTGGAAGAGGAATCCTAAAACATTGAACAGCATACAGTTTGTTACTAGACATCTCAACTTCATCTAGAGCCAAACAGTATTGCCTAGATAAAAGTGATTTTCTTAGCAAATCCTTATACTCACAGGACTTGACAGATTCACAAGAGCACAACATTATCACAGCAGGTAGGCATGCTATGCTGGGGAAAGAGGTGGCACCAGCTTGCTGAGTTGGCAGCCTGCAAGCAGAGTTGCAAAATTTCACCCATAGTCTATTTGGAGCAGAAGCAACAGACATAAGCCACAGTATCTCTTTTGTAGAGCAGGTCTTTTGTAATGCACATCACCTTCACTTTCTGCATATTAATCCATCTTCACTCAAATTCTTTAACTGCAAGGAAAGGTTGCAGAAGGGAAAAGAAAAAAAAGACAAAACAAAACAAAAAGCTCAGTACAAAAGTATGAAGTCTACTTTAATGAATTCTTAGATCTAAAAACAACCTGCAAGGTTTGCAAAACCTTGAAGTCCATAAGGTTTAAACCATTGATGAAATCAATTTGCTTAACATATGATTCACTGTTTAGCCAGCATCCTAATTAAACAGTAACTTCTTATTATTCCAGTAAGGAATAAAGCACAGTAGGTGATATAAGGTCATCAGCCTATACTTAAATATATTCCTTCCCAGCTTTTTAATTATGCTAATTTTTCAGAAGTCAACTGAGAGTGGATTAAAATGGATATAGGTTGAAAAATAAACATTTTTTAAGCGCGGTCAGCACCCAGTAAGACTTTAGACCAACACCACAGTACTATTTAAATTATTTATTTTTAAAAAAGAAGGAAGAAAAATTTACTATCTATCTCCAAGCTTTGTGGTTATTTCTTCCATCTCTGTGGCTTTGGATGATCTAAATCAAGGTAAATAGTTTAAATAACTCCAACTTCTTAAAATAAAAATCCTCCTTGCTACAGGTATTCTGTATAAAAAGGCTGATTTCACAGCCATGGCAGCAACTATGTAATTGCAAAAACAGTATTAGATTATTTCATTGGGTGGAATCACAGGCATCCAGACGGGTCTTGAATATCTCCATAGAAAGAGGCTCTACCATCTCTGAGCAACCTGTTCCAGTGCTCCAACACCCTTACTGTAAAAAAGTTCTGTAAAATTCATACACTTAATCCCTCCTACCTTCACAGGTTGAGTCTGGATTAATCTTAACTTTAAAAAAAATGCCTTCACGTAGCAGAAAGGATTAGAATACTGAACTAAAAGTAAGTGAAATCGATTCAATTCTACAATTTTATTTGGATAGTTCTACCCATAATACTACATAAAGATTGAAGCAGACATCACTTTGCCCTACCTGGGCTTTATCTGTCAAGTTCACATTGCTTGAAGAGCAAAGCAAACCTAGAGTTACAAATACTATCCATCCCTAATTTTAGTTACCTCACAAAACTCTACTGATGGTAAATGATAATGCATAGGGTTGTTTTTTTTCCTTTATATTCTTGACAGATACTCAGAAAATTGTTAGCTCTAAGTCTACGTACAATTGGTAATCTCTAGTTTGTCTGACTCCTTTTCACCAGAATAGCCAAAAATCCCAGCATGAAACATTCCCTTGAATAAAAAGCACCATTCTTTAAAATCCTCTCCCCCACTCCTTAACTATGCATCTCCCAGTTGTTCAAATAATTGGTATGAAATAGACTCCACGTTTTAGTAGCATTAGTTGCATCAAGTATCTTTTCTCAGGTATGTTTTGTTGTTGTTGTTTGCTGTAAATACACCGTGCTGCAACTCTGAAGACATGGAGACTATTAGCAGCTGAATCAGCAGCTCCCTAGGTGACCTTGGCCACATCTCTTCATTCCTAGGCTTTCTTTTCTGCACCAATTCCTCTTCAGTGAAATGAGAACACTACTTTCCTGTATAAAAACATACTCAGTACCACTGTAAAGTACTCTATCCCTTGTACATCATTGTGCCTTGACCTTCTAGTATTATGACAAAAACAGATGAATGTCTTTTGTTCACTGCTCCAGCTGCCTGAGAAAGTGGTGTGATTCATTCCTCTGAATATTTGATTTGAGGTGATTTTTCCCCTCTACTCATCTCTTGTGAGGCCTCATCTGGAGTACTGCATCCAGGCCTCAGGCCCCCAGGACAGGAAGGACTGGGAGCTCTTAGAGTGGTCCAGAGGAGGGCCACTAAGATGATCAGAGGGCTGGAGCACCTCTCCCATGAGGAAAGGTTGAGGGAACTGGGGTTGTTTAGAACTGGGAGAAGAGAAGGCTCCAGGGAGACCTCATTGTGGCCTTCCAGTACTTGAAGGGAGCACATTAACAGTAGGGAGAATGACTGTTTAAGAGGGTGAATAGTGATAGGACACGGGGGAATGGTTCTAAACTGTGACAGGGGAGGTTTAGGTTAGATATTAGATATTTTCACACAGAGGGTGATGACGCACTGGAACAGGTTGCCCAAGGAAGTTGTGGATGCCCCATCCCTGGAGGCATTCAAGGGCAGGCTGGATGTGGCTCTGGGCAGCCTGGGCTGGTGGTTGGCAACCCTGCACATAGCAGGGGGGTTGAAATTAGATGATCACTGTGGTCTTTTTCAACCCAGGCCATTCTATGATTCTATGCCTTATGATTATTTCACTGCAGAGGCCAGCACGTAATCATGCAGGGAATTAAGCGTGGCTGCTCTGCGCTCAGCCTCAGTCTTCTCTGCTGAGCTGCTGTCAGACCTTGCTAACAGTGTCACGAAAAGCAGGCTGAAAAGGAAAATTTACATACAAGCAACAAGTAGACATTGTTTTTCACACATTCTTATTTACAGATCACAGAAGAACATTTGACATAGGAATTTACCTGAAAATATTTCACATCTATCTGAATACAGCAAAAAGATTTCAGTACTTGGAAATGCATCAAGTAGAAACATCACTGATAAGATAACCCAGTAGCATTACAACTCATGTTTATTTGACCAGTACTGTGCCAGTTTAAATGGAGAATTCTTCTCATCTCATTTTATCGCTTCTATGGTGCTACAGAACTGAGACGGTTCCAAACCACTGATATTTATGACTGCAAAGAATATATGGTTTGCTGTAGGAGAAGCCACCATTTTAACTTTGACAATACACTTGAAAAAAGAATGGCTAGAGATGAAGTACCTCTGCTTCTTGAATGAATGCCTCATCATTTTCTTTGCCAGAGATGTGAAAACTAAATTCTTTCTCAGACCAAATTCAGAATAAAATTTATGCTCAGCTGCATTTGAAATAAAAGCTATGGTACACAGGACTTAAAACAGGAGGGGCCATCTGTAGCTTTTCAGATTTTTTGTAAGTTTCTTTGAAATTCATAGAAAATTCCTGAAAGGCAGCAACAGTGCAGCTCACATGAAATAAATGATAAGACACAGCACAATCATTACACAAAACTAGCAGCTATTGCTCTATTCCACAGTTTTGGCAAGAGCTGCTTGGACCTCAGAAACACAATTTCTGCTGAAGTTGAGTTTTCTGTCCCTCATATCTGATGTATAAGTGGGAAAAAAAAAAAAAAAAAAGAGAAAAGAAAAGAAAAAAAGAAGAAAAAAAAGTAGAGAAAATCACAACTTTCCCCAAGGCATCTTTGCCTTTCAGAGGGAGTGGGGTATATAGGGATCATCATTCTTGAAATCAATATAGCTTTTTGATAAATTCTTCACTGCATCCAGAATAGTTTAAATAGCATTCAAACAGGATATATTTGCAAACACAAGTCGGTTAAAGAATCCAGAATCTAGTAAAAAATAATTGTTTATATAAATTATTGCATAAAGCAGGGATAGAATTAGGCATCATAAGCAGTTGCTAGTAAATATACAAAAATAAACTGCAAACACAACAAATCTTGTTCATATCAGTCAAAAGCCTGTCTCAGAAAGACAAGAATTTATATGCTTAATTTTTAGATGTTAGACAACATACCTTATGCATTACATGATTTACTGTCTTCCATGGTTGAAATCATCCTTCTCACCTTTGTCCTGTCTTACCATATTCCCCTCTCCTCCTTTGATTTGTTCTTATTTTGTTTATTTACATAAGGGCAGAAGAAATAGGGGAGGCTAAGACAGATGCTTGATTCCCACTCACTAAAAAGCAGGAATGTAATTCATGCAAGAAGTTTTCTTCTTTTTTTCTTCTCTTTTCATTGTTCTTTTGCTAAGCACATTTTTCTAATGTGAACACGTGTACATGGAAAGAATACAAATACCTGCATATAGAGAGAAATGCACACAGATTGTATCTATACAGAAGCATTTTGGACATGATCTCAAAGGTCTCTTACAACCTAGGTAATTCTATGACACTATGATTTTCATGTAAAAGTGAAATAGACAAGTAAGGGCGAAATAATGAGTTAAAAGGGAGAAGAGAAGATGGTTAATATTGATATCAATATTAACTGCTGCTAGATATGCAGTTTCTATATTAATTGTGAATAACTACTTTTGGTTTTCTTCTGTACATTGCCCTTACCTGTGCTGAAGCAATTCCTAAAGGAAGAGAAATAAAACAGCAGACTGGCTAAGAATAGGAAGTCGGATGAACACACATAAGAACTAATGAAGAATGAGGAACTAATCAGCTAAAACTCAGATTGAATAGGAATCATTCCTGCCTACCAAATTAGGACCAAAAAGATTAGGAAACAACCCACTGGGAAGAATTGCTTGAAATCCTCCTGTACATCTCCTTTTCTCATTCAAATACATCTGGCAATTAAAAGAGAAGAAGGAAAAAATCAAATGGGAGAAATAATACAGCTGTTACCAGCTGTTTTGTAGCATTTCCCAAAATGGAATAAACTTGAAGAATTCTAAAATTTGTCTCCCTAAATCACCCTGACCCTGACACAAATCACAAGGTTTTTTTGTTTGTTTGTTTTGTTTTGTTTTGTTTTCCATTCTAGATAGTGGTTTTTAAAAAGCAAAGAATACAATTGAACAAAAAGGGAAACTGTCTTCTTCATATTGCTGCCAGGAAAGTAAATGTCATACATTGTCAAAGTTCTAACTTGGTACTGCACTTGATCTCCAGAGATACCTGGCCCTTGCAACATCCATTGACTTTCAGAGTTTCAGAGAGAATCAAAAGCTCTCTCCTGTCATATGAGATACTGTTTGCGCTTAGAGATGTTAAATGCTAAGCATATCAGATTCTAGAATTTGGTACATCTTTCATCTTACTGAACCTCAGAATCTTTAATACCAAACAATGCAGTTGAAACAATTTCAGATTTAAGAAAACTTCACCAAGAGAGAAATATTTGCAAAAGCGCACTATGGAGCACTAGTGTATATTTATGCTACAATCGGAGTCGGATGTTTTCATATCCCTCAAACTTCTTGCAAAAGCATTTATAATCAAGAAATTGTTCGGAATCTTATTAAGAAATGTTCCAAACCATAGCCCAAAAATTAAAATCCAAAAGCATGACACATACATGCTATCTCTTTCTGTTTGATTGCTACTGTTATCTGCTGCTGAAGTGATCCAAGACTACCAGAAACCTAATGTTACAAGCTCCTGTGCACACATCTGTAATCACATTATTTAAATAGCAAACACAAGCAGTAAGATGATTTCTTGCCATGACATTATATTTGCAGATAAAAATACAAGTGTTAATCTTGAGCTACTCAGAGTGCATCATTTAGACGTTAAGATAGAAGCAGGTTGATACTAGTTTATAATGGGGTAGAGGATGTTAATAGGAGGGGGAAAAAAAGGAGAGTACTCAAGTACAGACTTTTCTGTGCCTCCTTTCATGGACTTCAACAAGAGGAAATTGCAAGGGTTTTGTTTTGTTTTGTTTTGTTTTTTAAGCTGTGATTCCCAAATTTATTACAGTAGCTTTAAGGAATATGTACTTTGGAATCCACAAAGATTACATTGATCTATATCTTTATTACAAATGCAAAATCATGTCATATTATGAAAAGCAACACTAAAAGAATCAGCAGCTCTAATTTTTCCATGGTCTGTATGTGACAAAGGGAAATAAAGGGAAATGAAGCGAGTCTAAACCTGAGCCACAACATTAGATCCACTCAGGTTGTGTGCAGGGAAAAAGGTGGAGAGAAATGACAACCAAACAAAAAAAATTTGCAACTGGGTCAATATCCTCATCTTAAAAAAAAAAAAAAAAAAAAAAAAAAACCTGCAGACTGAAGAAATTTAGTAAGCTGTATACGCTGCAAAATTCTCCAAATGATTTGGGTAGACTGAAGCAACTGAACTGTTAAAAACAAAGATCAGTATAAAATAAGTTCACTCATTGTTCCCCTTCCTGTACAATCCCTAATGAACTGCATACATAAATATGTACGTATTTCAATTGCTTATTAGCAGCTATCACCCCTCACTGTCCCCCAAGTATAAGAAGGATAAGCGCTTATTATTTTAGTCTATCTTCTGAGAGGGACTTGAAGGGACTCCTTTTGGTCACAGATAAAGCATTATAAAAGTAGTGCAGAAGAAGTCTTGATTTCTTTTGGTATCCTTCATGTAGATGGGGAAAAAAAAAAAAAGAGAGAGAGGTTTTTATGCCCCCAAAAAACAGTTTATAATCTCAGAATTCAGACTTCAGTAAGTTGAAAGAAAAAACTATACCCTAAGACCTATTTTGTAGCACTTAAAATTCAGATGCACAATTTTTGCTAGCTCCGAGGTGACCCTGCCTCTATGTTCAGGCAGGGGGTATGGTCCTGAGAAACCCTACTCATTAACGGAGAGATTCCGAGTCCTCTCCCAAAGGGAAATATAAGGCAGCTTATATCTTTCATCTTGCACCATCAGTGTATTCTAAGGGGAATGCATGCAGTTTTCTTAGGGCCAGTGAGAAATACCTTTACTCTCTGCACTGAATCTGAAAGAATATATACACACACACTATTCCTATGAACTATCACCTCTCTCATCTATTTTATTCTTTGAATGCTGCATTCTTTAACAGCAGCTCAAGCACATTTGAAATAAAATTATGCTTACTTGCTCTACAGCAAAAACAAATGTATTTGTGTTCAAACTGCATTTGCAGCTATTCCAAGGGGAATTAAAGAGCACTTCATAATGTAAGAGGAACATTAATCTTACCATGCTATTTAAGCATTAATTTGATCTCACATTGCATATACACCATATCTCCAAGCATGACACACTTCACGAAGAAAAAATAATAATAATCCACAGACAAAAAACTACAGCAAGTTGTATATGAGTGGTGCTTTAGAGCATAATTATCTGAAAGATAGAAACAATTACTGTAACTCATGCTCAGTGGATCCGTCTCAGAAGAAGGGATGAAGGATGAAAATAGCTGCACTGTTTCCTCCTGTTATGTTAGAAAACTCGCCGAGTTTCCCCATGCACTTAATGGATACAGCCAATACAGCAGTGTCAGCAATCAGAGATGGTAAACTGGACAAAATGAGTGCTTTTAATGAAAAAGACTGACTCTTACATTCCTGGAAAAATTAGTACTCTTCTACATGGAAATGTGATTGCTTGTTCATACTTTTTTGTTCTAGCCATCCACTGCCAAGCACAAACTACCAAGAAGAATATAAACAGAAACTCTATTTATTCCTTATATTGCAGCACAATGCCCCAGGTCACGATAGAGGTTGTACAGGTAGAAGCTGATTGTCTGATCTCATTGATTGTGTCAATAAAATGCACTTGCTAGGATAATGGAGCATGCAGTAGGTGAAAGGCACATGTAAAATAGTTGCATGAAAAGTCTATTTCTAATCAAAGCAACATCAGCTTGATGGTTGTGTAACCATATTTTTATGCCACACACTGATTACAGGAAAAAGTTCAAAGCCCTTAATCCATCAAAAGCAGCTAGGACACAAGGTTTTGCAGCCTGTTTTACATCTCCTAGCTGTATGTGTGTGTGTACAGGTAGATATATGCATATATATGTGCAAAGCCCTTTTATTTTATATTTTATTTTTTAAAGAAGCAAGATTTTTCTGGTTAGATACATGGCATTTAACTTCACACTACCTGCTTCTACTCTTCTCTATTTCTGCAAGGGAGGATTTTCCCAGTCTACTGGGAAGAAAAAAAGTGAAGCAGGAATAGGAGTGAATCAAAAGGGGAGAGGCTGAGCTTCCCTACCATTATTCCATTATCATAGACAAATATTAATAAAAACACAACTGAGAAGTTAATCATTCATGTATCAGAAAACTGGTGAATTGTTTTTATTAAGCTACACATACAAAATTAGATAGATTTTATGATGTTCACTATGAAGTCAGAAAGCTAGCTAGCTAGCTTCTAGTTATATCTAATTGCAAATACCTAGACATGGAGCAGAAACAGCATGTGAACATCATATACAGAAAAAATTTTGACTGCAACTGAACAGAGATCAACTAACTTTTGCTCTGAGATGTTTTGAATTTAATTACTTACTCTATGTAACTGTGTTTTATCCTATACCAAAAGAAGAAGAAAAACACACCTGATTTTCCCTGACTTTTGTGAGATTGGATTGCACTGTAAAGACTGAGAAACTCCACTGGAGATGTGGTCAGATAGAACGACTGACATTTAAAATTCCATTCAGATGGTAAAACTATCATATAAACAGTGATGAAACCTAAGGACATAAGGATGAAATTATTTTCATAATAGAGTTTAAAATAGAACAAGCAATTAAAAGCTGAAAAAGATACTCTGCTAAGTGTATAAACAAAAGGGAGAAAGACTGCTTATGAGGTTGGAGAGTGATAGGACAAGGGGGAATGGTTTTAAACTGAAATGGGGAGGTTTATTAGATATTAGGAGGCAGTTTTTCACACAGAGGGTGGTGACACACTGGAACAGGTTGCCCAAGGAGGTTGTGGATGCCCCATCCCTGGAGGCATTCAGGGCCAAGCTGGATGTGGCTCTGTGCAGCCTGATCTAGTGGTTGGCACTGTGGTCCTTTTCAACCCAGGCCATTCTGTGATTCTGTGATCTAAAGCATGAGTCTAGTGAAGATTAAAGAGAAGATCCCAAGCCACCAGCTGGAACCAAGTTCAACTGTGAGACTTCACAGCAACATTCTCAATCGTTTGGGCCTTCCACAGATAATTGCTGATAGGTACATCATATCTCAGAGGGCTAACAAAGTATAATAAATTCAATAGTCTATTACTTATTCTATGTATCCTTGATTTGCAGAATTTATTTCCGAACAGACATGCTTGAGCTGTTCATCAGCAACACAAACATTTTGTTCTTTGTTGTGCTATGAGATGAATATTGCATATGCAATCTGAACCCAAATTGTTCAGATGAAAGCAATTTGGGAGCATGAGGAATGTAATGCAGGTTTTGCAGTGTTAAAAGCTCTAAACAGAATATACGCTACTGAAGCTTGGCACAGGGGAAAAAAAAAAAAAAGGTACTGAAAATTTGCAGCTAACATCCACAACAGCATTAAATATTTGGTGAAGTACCTGGTAGCTTGCAAAGTGTGTTAATGCCTTTTACTACAGCAGAAGATACTAAAGAATGTGATGGATATCAGTTTCCTGCTTTCTAAAGCTGACTGGACATTTGAATATTACCTGCATCCTTATCTCCAACACAACAGCAAACTCAGTAGTTTGTCACCGGGAAAGCAAACAAAGGAAAGAGAATTATTTAACTTAATGGATTGAATTGAGGTATTTCCAACAACAGAATTAAAAAACAAAATTAGACTAGAAATCGTAAGATAATTCCTACTTATGAGGACAAGGATATTCTGGTCTGAATTTCCAGAAGGGAAGAAAACCTAAATTAAATGTGAAACTTCATTCAACTGTAAACCAGCCAGCCAAACAAAAAATTCCATACAGGAACACTTCAGAGGCACATCAGGAGCACTAAGATTTTAGTGTGCTATTGACCATTGACAGGGGCTTCAAGAACAGCTACCCATTAGGAAGCACCAATGCTGTGCCAAGTTCTGACAGAAGTACATTGCTGTCAGAGTGCAGACAAAACAGAGATCCTGAGAGAATCATGTCAGGGTTGCTTGTTTAGCTCATCTTAAAGAGCTCTACGTGGCTTTCACATTGTGCAACAAAATACAGAAAAAAAGAGGTACTAGGTGCATGCATGCAGGCATGCTGTAGCATTTGGGTGTTCAAGAAACAGAATATTTTTAAGAGATGCAGAGAAGACGGTTTCCAGTGAGTTTCTGGAAATCTATGCCCACGCAGAAAGATGAAGGTTCCAAATTAAAGCAATCAGTTTCCAAATTTTATGATCTTTTTTAAGGAGAGAGATTTTTTTAAGAATTACCTCCAAGAGTGGCTCAAGGGATCTATCCCCAGTATGTGCTCTTACAGACATCCCATTGACTAACAGTAACCTAGAGTCACAGAATCACAGAATGGCCCGGGTTGGAAGGGACCTCAAGGATCATGAATCTCCAATTCCCATGTCACATGCAGGGCCACCAACCTCCACATTTAATACTAGACTGGGCTGCCCAGGGCCCCATCCAATCTGGCCTTAAGCACCTCCAGGGACGGGGCATCCACAACCTCTCTGGGCAGCCTGTTCCAGCATCTCACCACTCTCATAGTAAAGAACTTCCCCCTGACATTCAACCTAAATCTTCCCTCCCTCGATTTAAAACCATTTCTCCTTGTCCTGCTGTTATCTACCCTTTCAAAGAGTTGATTCCCCTCCTGTTTGTAGGCTCCCTTTAGTTACTGAAAGTCTTTCTAGAAGGCAAGGAAGAAGTGGTTATTCATGGCACAGTATTCATCACTGCACTGCTGAAGCTTCCTTGCTTTCCTGAGGCTCTTTTTCAAATACTAAGTTTAAGGGATCTTCTCTTTGACATTCAAAGGTGCACCACACCACCTTGTCACATGGCCTGACAGCACTGTGTGTAAGCTATTACTCCAAAGTCGCTTTCAATTTTCTCTCACTCTAGTTCTATCACATTAATTCGTATTCATGAATTTATTTTGAAGCCAAATGCGTATTCCTTTCCACTTGTACACATACAATTTCATTTGCTCTCTCTGAGACCACTTAAATAGTAGATCTAAATCCTGTCTGAATTTTACCAGCTGTTGAGCAGTGACCTCAATTTCTGATTTTGTGGCATCAGCAAATTCAATTAGTTTATTTCCCACATTTAGGTCATTGATGCTGGCCAGAAATGAAAGAGGTCAAAGCACTGACCTCCGCAGAACTTTCACTGCCATCCACATGCCTGCTCTGTTTTTCTATTGTTTAATTGGATTTCACTCATTTTTATCTGCTATCTCTAATGTCTGAACTTCCCGTGCTTTCAACAGCATCCTGCCAACTAGAACTGTCTCTTCTTTTCTGAGCTGCCAAGAACCTCATTTTGAGAAAATCAAAATTATCCCTGCCCATATCTGCTCAACTCTAAAACAAGAGGAAAAACCAAACAAAGCAGCACAGATGGAGCAGCATCTAATTACTGAGTCACTGTAAGGTGTGGGTACCAGAAAAAAAAAAAAAAAAAATCTATTCAAAAAAGAAAAGATTGTTGCAACTAGTTACATTCAATGGTGTCTCTTCTGCTTTAAAGGACTACTTCTACCCTCTCTGCTGCAGCTTACAAAGTGTTACCATGACACTAATTTGTCCAACTCAGGTTGGAAGAGTCCTCTGGCGTCCACCAGCCCAGTGCCCCAGCTCAAGGCATGCTTAACTACAATTTGCTGCTGAGAGCTTTCTCTAGTCAATTCCTGAGCATACCCAAGGACTGATGTTTCAAACCCATTTAGGTAACCTCTCCAGTGTCTGACTGCCCTCATGCTGGAATTTTATATACATATATATCTAAATATAATTTGAAAAATGACCATCAAACAGCCTTAGCCAGTTTCTAATACACCAAACTTGCAGACAGAATACCTGTAGTAGTATTGGAGTACTGGGAAATAGTAACTGTCAAGCAACCAACATAGTTGGAAATAAATCAGAAATAAAATTTTGATATTATCAACCTGTAATGAAATATTTTTGAGATATAAATACCAATAGGCAATACTTCATATTGATGTAGTTAAAAAAAGAAGAAAAAAAAATTTAGAAGCCACCACAGAAAATATATCAGTTGTCCTAGTTCCAATTTGGAAATTAAAAAATAAAATAATTAACAGCAACAACAAAAAAACAACAAAACCTAACTAACACATCCTCAGTATTTTCCAGATACCTTTAGATGACCATTGCGGTTGAAGAAGAGAAAACAGGAACAAGAACTCACTAGGTTTGACTAAAAAGAGATTGATTTTTGATTTAAACAACCTATTATGCTCTACAGAATGCATGACTTTATAAAACAGCCATTGCCATGAGTCAAGTACTTATTACCTCACCAAACCACAATTTTCCCGCACAATAAAAGTAAATATAGCTATCAGTACTTTGGACCAGTCTTTAAATTTTCTGACTCCTGCACTTACAGTGATCACTCAGGTTTTATCTCAAGATTGATCATCTGAATTTTCCAAGGATATTTTCTGAAATGCATTGCTAAGTAGATAGGGTTGCAATTAGATAGGGCTTCAATTTTAAAAGCACTGATATGAAATTCGTCAAATTCTTTCCACGTGTAAAGCAAGCTGCTTCTTCCTGGCTTATGAGCAGTAGGCAGGAATTTTGCTGAGTTCAGCTAAACAAGGAAGAAAAACAGGGCCTCCTGCACACTAAGACCTGGTCACACTGCTCAAAGATTTTCATTTATTCCTAGCTCTAAGCCAAGGCTGATCTCTCCCCAGTGGAAACAGCTATTTCACAAAGCTTCATAGCAGTACATACTGTTAGTACAGTTGCTAAAACTGCGGTCTTGAGAATATTCCCTCTGTTTTTACAAGGCTTTCCATATGCTTCTCTTTGCAGCTAGCTCATTTGGCAGCACACAACATGTTGGCAGTCTGCAATAATATGCGAAAAAAGTAGAAGGTTGAGACAAATAATAAAAATACTTCTAAGCAGACTGTATGGAGGAGGAAAGAGTAATTGTGCACAGATATCAGGACGCAGGGATATGGGCAATTGCCAAATTGCCAGCAAAAAACTCCTACCCTGTTAACTGTGATTATAGCACCCCCATAACAATAGCTCTACAGCCTAAAGCAAGCAGCAGCTTAGTTCAGGAATCAAAACAGCCCCTATACACTTGGGCAGTGCTCCTCCTTAGACAAAATACAAGAGGAAGCGCAGAAGGCAGCCTGATATGGCTATGCATAGCAGCTTGAATGTGCATCCCTAGCTGATAGTCCAGACAACCATCTCCAGCCAAAACAGATGACTTTCAGAGTTTGTCTTCTTATTTTTCCCAGTCACCATCTATCAGAAAAAGAGAGGTACATTCCATATACAACTTCTGAAATGTTTTCCAACACCTTTATTCATGGACAGTGAAACACCATGGGGTTATCTGGTGAAATTCTATAAACTAGCACAGAAAGACAATGGATCTAGTCTCTTTTCATAGATGAGACATTTCTCAATAATAAGTGGACAAAGAACATTTTTTCTTCCCACTAGTATAAGTTCTAAATACGGCAATGAAGGAATTTGATCTAGTTTATAGAATCATGGAATCATAGAATGGCCTGGGTTGAAAAGGACCACAATGATCATCTTGTTTCAACCGCCCATAGGGTCACCAACTACCAGACCAGGCTGCCCAGAGCCACATTCAGCCTGGCTTTGAATGCCTCCAGGGATGGGGCATCCATAACCTTCTTGGGCAACCTGTTCCAATGCGTCACCACCTTCTGTGTGAAAAACTTCCTCCTAATATCTAATAAATCTCCCCGTTTCAGTTTAAAACCATTCCCCCTTGTCCTATCACTCTCCAGCCTTGTAAACAGCTTTCCCCCCCCCTGTTGATACGCTCCTTTCAAGTATTGGAAGGCCACAATGAGGTCTCCCTGGAACCTTCTCTTCTCCAAGCTAAACAAGCCCATTTTCCTCAACCTTTCCTTGTAAGAGAGGTGCTCCAGCCCTCTGATCATCTTAGTGGCCTTCCTCTGGACCTGCTCTAAAAGCTCCACGTCCCTCCTGTACTGGGGGCCCCAGGCCTGGACGCAATACTCCAGATGGGGCCTCACAAGAGCTAAGTAGAGGGGGACAATCACCTCCACATCCTTGCTGGCCACTCTTCTAATGCAGCCCAGGATATAGTCGGCCTTCTGGGCTGCATGCACACACTGCTGAGTGCACTGCAAGCACACAGTTATGTAAGCTACCTCAGTACAAATGCCTTTCAGTGTTTCAACTCTCCAAACAACTTTGGATAGAAAACAATTTCTAAGATGTACTATGCAAATCCAAAACCTACTTGCTTTACAACTGCAAAGTTCACTGCATCCCAGAAGGCTTTTTATGTATGAAGAAATGCTTCAAAATTATAAGATCCAGCAGCAAACACATTTGAGTGCTATAATGTAAGGATTGCTCCTTCAATGCCATGTAGAATGTTGACCAATAATTTAATTAACTCAAGCATTAAGAAATTTAGTTCTGTTCTCTCTGAAGAAAGAAATTAATGTTACATAAAGACATTTAATAGATGACCCAAGATAGATCTGTGAACATTGCCAAGGAGCAGAAAAATGTTGATGAAATTGAGGGCGCATCTTCTTTAATGGTAGTTGAAACAAATGGTAGTTGAAGGGCATGAATAAAACTGCCACAGTTTTCACCTAGACAAGTGGAGGATGCCAACATTTATCACAAAAGCAGTTTTAGAATTGGATCTTCTCCTCTACCATCCATCAAAAGCTGAGCTTCATTCCTTATGTAACTCACAGGAGTTTCAAATGGAAAGAACAAAGGAGACCTCAGCAGAATCTGACATATGTATGAGTCTTACTAAGGCTGGTAAGTAAGCTTCCAAGGCAGTCTACCTTAACTACTGCCCACAATTGCTGGAACTTTGGTAAATTCTGCACCATCAACATGTGTGCAAGCACCTAGATAGCAGCTTGTCACATGAACAGACAGAGGTACTGAACAAACCATTTCACTGTTAGTAAAATATTTTCTTCTTACTATTAGACTAAATATAATGTACTATTGCAGAACAAAATAATTCCCATAATGTATTATTTTGCCATCATTGGTTCACAGATTTGTGTACTATCTACAGCAGGATGGCCTATACGCTACAGTTTTTCCAAGGACATTTTACAAGTGCTGGTGTGAAATACTCTGATACCAAAGCCTGTGCCGAAGCCAACTTTGCAAGTAGGTTTACCCATCCTATTACAAATCATAGTCCTTCATGCATTCAGAACAGAGCTCTTGGATTCCATGATTCCATGCGCAGAAGGGAAATTCATCTCTTTTGACATATTTGATCCTAAGAATTTCTGCTTACCCACAATTGCTGGAATTAAAAAAGTAATAATAATTTTAAAAAAAAGCATACCAAAAATGCTTTTAAACTTCCAAAGTATAGATGCACCAACGTATTTCAGGTAAATTCTGCACAAAAATGAGAATATGAACTGCACATAAAGGTTTTGATCTCACACTATTCAAGTCATAGGGAATTTTCTCAGCAACTTGAATGGGAGGAGGATCAAGCCCAGGGAGCATAATAGGGCACCTAGCTGGCCCTAAGGTATTGATTGTGAGCCCTATGTCCTTTTTGAAACAATATGTTCAACCCTCAGGCTAAATCGACTGGCACAAATGATCTACACTGAATAGAATGCTACCAGCTCAGACCCTCATAGAAAGACGTGCAAAATTTGGCATTTCTCTTCCACCTCAGGTGCTGACTCACACAGTTATGTTGGAATCTCAGCTTCAATATGAAAATACTTTTAGCCCTGAGTTATAGACAGCTTGAAAAGTTAAAGACCTATGGTTGAAAAAATTAGGCATCATGCCAATTACAAATCTGAGGCTCACCATTTTTTGCAGAAAAGAGCAGTGATGTTCAAACTCTCTAGATAGAAGCCGTTTCTAAAACTCTTTTTATTTCACCTACTGATAAAAAATTGTAAAATAGAGATATATAAAACTTTAAACAGATGACATTTATAGAAGCTCCTTAACACAGACAAGTAAAGTTACAAAAGTTATTTTAATTAATAGAAAGTTACATTATTAATTTCTTTGGAATCACAGTATTTTGCAAATGTTGCAACTGCTGAAGATAACAAAACAAACATACCACTCAAATGTGAGGTTAATTCTGACACACTGAAAGCAAATACAGAATAACATTCATTTGAAATCACAGCCTATGGAAAAGCAAATGTTGCTTCTGCAACACTGCAAAGACTTTGTGAGAGAAAGAAAAGCCTGAGACAAGCTTACAGCCATTAAAGTAAAAGGGTCACCATATTAGTTTACATTTCATCAGCAGATCTGTTGTTTCAGACTGTAGCAAAAGTCTGATTACTTCAAAAGGTATAAAACCCACACTGAGTTAATCAACATAAAAATTACAGTGAAAGAGTTTGAAATGGCTCGTGAAAACCTTAGCTTTGGGAAATAAAAGCAAATTCACTTTTCAAAATTTGTTGGTTTATGGAGGAGGACATTTACATAAACAAGTTTGTTCATTCCATAATTCCTCTAAAAATAGGTTGTATTTTTTTTCCTTTCTCACTCCAAGGAAAAAAGTGATCTGAGAGAAATATATTTCAGACAGAAAAAAAGTGAAATAGTGCCATGACAGATGGTATATGATTTATACTTTTAATTTACTCCATGTCATACTTCCCCAAAAAGATGTAGCTGGTCACTACAGAAGAAGGTCTTCTCTTTACTTGCAAATTGGTTCAGGTAAAGAGATATGTTAAACTTCCTTGAGCACAAGTGACACAGGCAGAAATGAGAGAAAGTCAAAGACCCACTCACTTGGATCTTTCAGCATCAATCTAGACTGGGAGAATCCTGAGAAGAGGAGGCAAAAAATATAATCCCTTTGTGTCCTTGTATTGCAGTGTTTGCACTGCTTAAGAGCCACAAGTAACTGGACAGAGAAAAAACAGTGGAAAGACCTCTCCTACAATGGCAAGGAAAGAGGATTTTCTTGCAGATACCTACCATTTCTACGCAGTGAAAACATTACCTTCTTTAAAGGATCATTAGTTCAGTTTATCTCCTCAAATTTAAACATCATCTTACTGTTTGGGGATTCTCACTGTGGAAAACTATGTGAACAGAGTTGCCAAAAAAGCTCTGATCAATTTGGACTCATCGCTGTAAAAATGCAGTAATGAAAAAACTAAGTGAATGTTGCAAGAAAAAAAGAAAAAACAAAACTGTTTCACTCGTATGACTGACTGAAATCAGGATCAAAGGGGCTCACTGATTTATTAGTGACATGTAATCAAGTGGGAAGTGGAGAAATATATTTTCAGGGTCAATAACAACAACACAACAGAAACCACAAAGCTAGATGCTTACAAATGTTAATACCTACACATTTCTAAGAACCCTTCTATAACTGTTAGGTCTTCCTGAGGCCATCCCTCTTCCATGCTGAAGAAGCTCAGACTTCAATCCCAGTTTGACACCACAAACACAATCACTACAATACATTTTCCTTGAGTTTCTCTCACAATTCTCTGAAAAACAGTTCTTCTAAGACATGAACAGCAGCACATAAAATCAGAGAAGATACTGGCAGGTTGTTTTGCTTTGTCAAGGGCTACAGTTCACCATGGGCTAGAGAAGCAGCAACAGCCAGCAGTTATGTAGAGAGAAATTCATTATGCAAGCCATACAGAGAAAGACTAACACAAACAAAGGCTACAAACTTTCCAGTGGCTCAGACAGAGGGTTAAAACAGCAGCAACAAGATTACAAAACTCCCAGTGCACTACAGGGTGTTATGATGTGGAATAGCAACAATCAAAATCACAAAACCATAACAGGAGTATTGCTACTTACTAACAACCTTTAATAGCACAGACAAGACCTAGCAAACAACCAAAAATCAAGTTGGTTGGCTCAATGGCTCTCCTAGAGCTTTAGGCAATAAGTTACCTCCAACTCTGACCTCTAGTTGCCATCTCAACATATGACTCTTCCAGTGTAATTCTACATTTCAATAATAAACAGTATTTAGATACTTCTGGAGAATGACATTCCCAACATCTGCGGGGAAGGTACGAGGAATGTACCCGTTCCCCCGGAGGGAGGTGTAGCAGGACTGGTCTGCAGGTTGCTACAGGAAGGCAACGCTACTATTCTAGTCATTTTTTGCTCCTCTTATCAGATGCTGATGATAACACAACCAGGTGAGTCTTCTGTGGCTAAAAAATACTGGTGGAGCAAATAGCACAGGAAAGAGCTAGCTCTCTCTCAATGAACACTCTTGCAGGGTGGGGCCCAATGCTCTCCAAAAGTGAAAAAGCTCCTGGATCTCATCAACAAGCAAAATACTTCACCACACTCACAAGATCCCTTTATTCCACCCTTGGCACATTGTGCTCACTCAGAGGCCACAGTCTTCCCCTGTACCCCGCCTGGACAAGACTGCAAACCCCATCCGCTTAAGAAGCAAGCATTAGGCCGTTAATTCTCAGCAGCAGAAGGCTCAGAAATCCCCATGCTTCTGACCTGCCATAACACAGGCCACATACCAAACACTTGTGGTTCAAAGGCAAGCTCTGTAAAGCATGCTTAACATCTTGGTGAAATCCCCAGGTGGATGGCAGTACATTTTAAATAGTCTCCTCTCCTCTGAACGACCTGGATGGAAAATGCACTGCTGAGTGATTTTTTAAGGCTTTACAGGGATGTAGTTAATTCCTCTTGCCAGGAAAAGCTTTATAGAGCAATGATCCTAACCTCTGTCTGAAAACATAAGACAAAGCAAGGGTTCAAGAGTCAGAAATCAGCTCAAGCTATTTTAAAGTTTACGCTCACAAGGCAAGAATACACCATAAAGCTAACAGGTAATAAGATTTGATAAATATTGAAGAACATTAAAATAATTTCAGCTGTTATGTAAAACAAACCCTTCCTCAAGCAAAAATACATATACACATCAAGTGTTTAAAACAGGTCTGGTATCTGACTATTCCCTGTGCTAATTGACACGCAGGGAGGACACTGCCTCTGGCACTCATCTAGTCTAAGCTGCATGCATGCCCTTCCACCATGTAGCATACAGGGATCCCGTTAGAATGGTGCCAGCATGTCACCTCTTTCCTCAGTACTGTTTTCAGAACAGATATTCAGCACTATGAGACAAATAGGTACTCTAAGATGACAAACATACAAAGCTAAGAATAAAAAAATACTAACTGCTGGGAGTAAGTTTTTAAGAAAAGAAAAATACCAAGCAAGATGTGTGCATTGCTCTCTAAATAGAGAATAAAAAATCTCATTTAAATCCAACAGTCCACTAAAATGAGGTACTGTTGGGCCTTACAACTGAACCTGTAAAACTCAGCTTTCAAAATCTGAAGTGGAAACAAGATGCACTTGCAAAATACAATCTGATTTTTAACATCAGTGCTTACTCTCTGTGCTCTTGAAAATATTAGCGATGTTTCTGGACAAACCAAAAGACAAACACAAGTATGTTTTTCACCAATAAACCATCCATCAATAATTTTGTAGTGATTTATTTTGCTCTATTTAGAAAAACTTGGCATCCTTGCACCATCGTTTTATCCTTGGGCACTCAAGAAAGGAAGCCACTATTTAAAGAGGTACAAAATCATCCTAGAAGGGGTGCAAAGGGTAGCTGTTCTCCATATCTTAGAAAGCACCCACGGAAGTAAAAAAAAAGAAAAGAAAAGAAAAAAAAAAAAGAAAAAAGCTAGATTCTCAAAGTCATCAGGCAAGCTTCAAAAATAAAGGAGAGACAGCTGTTGAAGTAGTCCTAAGAAAATGAGCATCATATTAAAATCTCTCTGCCCACTCTTGTCTCAGCTGCTGATTCCCATTCCCACAGATGGCCTGCCTGCTCTGAAAGCTTTCTGTAGGATCCTGTGCCAAAAATTGTGCCTGGAATGTCAGCAAGTGAAAAGGAAAAAAAAAATGAAACATAATTTGCTTTCAGATTTTTGCAGATATAAGAGTCAAAGAGCAAAGACTATTCAAAAGCACCACCCAAATAAATGAGATTTTTACTGCATCTGCTTGTCTCTCAGTAGCACAGCCTATGCTGGAAAAACAAGGAAGCAACAGATGAACTTGCCTACCTGTTGTGAAATATAATATTGTTGTAGCACATTTGGAAAAGGAAACTAAATAATGGGGAGCCACTCTCCTAGGCATCTGACGCTGTCAAAGGCTGAGCTGCAATGGAAAATGCAGGAGCTGAGTGGGCAGCCACTGAGGCAAAGAGAGTAATGCTGTTCCCTGAACCCATGGTGTCTACCTAAATGAGGTCAGAGGGATGCAAGCCTTCACATGTATGAGGGTGTGATGCATGTCACAGACAGACATGGCTATCCACCCACTGTACTTGTCTGTATTAGCAAGTCGATTTTACATTCCACATATCAGTAAGTGCTGTAATTTTGGTTTTGTTTCTGACACAAGCTCCCCCATGATGTACAGTTGCTTCCCACTTAATGTTACTCCACTGATGATCAAAAAAAAAAAAAAAAAAGCACATTTTGGGGTTTTCTTTGTTTTGCTTAGTGTGATCTCTCTCACTTCTGGTTCTGTGAGTTTGCTCTATGACTGCGGCTTTTCTCCAGAAGACACAACAAAGAGGGTGCATGAGATTAGGGACACCATAAAAATGTGCAGTAGAAAGATGCATCAGATAGCTAAAATCACATGTATAGACTGAAATAAGCTTTATTCTCCTGTGGAAATAGAGAAAGCCACAATGAAATAGATTTTGACAGCAAAACTTAGTCTGAAAGTTTTAGTGATGAAGTTGCAACTCCAGCTACTTTACAGTTACCACAGATTTGATTTACAGCAGTATACAGAGACCTTGAACCATTCCACCTCTCCTTGTCATACTTATTTTTAAGCAAGATATTTACTTTGGCAAAATTTAAGCAATTCTCTCAACTCTTTTTTTAGAAGATTAATTCTCTGAAATCACTTAATGATATTCAACTATTATGTCAAGCATAATTGACTAACCTAAGGACTAAAGACACCGGCTATTATCAGTTAAATGGTTTAAAACACAATTTGCAGATGTGGTCACAGCCAGAATCTGTAACATAGCACACATACTCTCAGAGTAAGTAGCAATCTCTTGCTTTGCTACTAAAGTGTCACGTATCACCTCTCTCAGGTTTGGATGAGCAAGGGGCTAATACACAAATTGCACATGAAAAAGGTTTGTCCAATATATGAAGTCTAAGAATGCAGATGCTTAAAGGACTACTTGGAGAAATTTAAGCAGCATAGACATTGTACAGTTTTTCCTCCCTTACTGACCTGGGATTTCTATGTTGGCTAAATCTAACAAACTAGTTCTACAAAATTCACATAGAAAAGGGAAAGGTGTAAGCTTCTCTTTCTTGTTTTGAATCTCCTAAATCTTATTTTGAATGTAGCATAAGAGTGTTTCTGCAATTCCTGAAAAAAAATCTGGCATTGTTTACATTATGAGTCTCATAATGTGAAGCATTTCTTGAGTTTTGAGTGGGAAGAGAAAGCAGGAAAAGGAAACTGAATATCAAACATTACTTCTTTCAAATGCAGATAATCTACTGTGCTTAAGTTTTTCTTATCAGTATATCTAGTTCTTGCCTATGGCAGGAAGCTTACTGCTTTTCTAGAAGCCTGCAGAAACAGCTAATACTAAATGAAAGACACTGTATTACAGATAGCCAGGTCTCATTGCAGTTTCCTGCGTTTCCAGTTCATGACAATTCAGGTTGTTGAATTTACCCAAAGAAGATGACAAATTTTACTTGTGTCGGTTCTGAGGAATGGGCACAGAACTGAATTCTTCAGCTGCTTACTCATGGTTCAAAAACATGACATTCATCAGAACAGCATGCTATTTGCAGCAGGAGAAAGTAGAGAACAAATCAAATCTGAAAGCATTGGCTTTTTGCTATTAAAAACACTAAGATCAAAATTCAAGAACAGTGAGGTAGATAAGACACTGTGCTCATTTACTCATGGTAATTTTAATACTCAAACATGAAAACAGCAGCAAAATTGCTGACAGACAACCAACAAAACTTAAATCAGCAATGAAACTAAATTTTCTAAATCTGTGCTATGTTGTCTAGTAATTAATATCAGTTCAAAGTTCTGTGGGTGTTGGAAAAGTTGAAAATGTTGTGCCCTTCCAGTGAGGGTCACAATATTTCCCTGGCCTGGAGGACAATCACTATTCCCTGATCTTGAACACCTGAAAAACCTTCAAAAATGGCAGCATTGGAAGAAGAAAAACAAAACAAAACAAAACATGCTGTTTAGAGTCTGTATTTTAAATCTGGGTTCTGTTCCTTATAGCAAGATTATATCTCAAACCCTTCTTTACAGAAGAAAGGGACAGAACGTAGATCCAGCCCTTTCCTGAAACTTTGAATTCAAGGAGTACAGGAAAAAATACTTCCTTCTTCAGCTACAGTTGGTTTCACAACCATGGCTATGCATATCATAGCACAACAGCTTGCCTCTGGAAGATTCTACCATCAATGGGAATGGTAGGTACAGAGAAGAATTTAGCATCCAGTGTGCTTGCGATTTTGCAGATTATTTGGTTGAGCCCAGTCATGCCTGTTACCCATGAAGTTACTTTAAAGGGAGTAATCCTGATATAATCTGTCATAGTATGAGACAACATCAGTGAGACTTAAGTAAAGCTGTCCTAGTGTGAAGTCAGTGAGAGTACAGCTCTCTTTAATAGCTCCTACTTGCAGAGATGTGCTGCTGTGCCTGTTATACATACTGTCTTCACGTAAAGAAATTTCTTAAGATGTTCTTGCAGAAACAATAATTAGAAGCAGCAGAAATCAGTGCTCCTACTGGTGTCAGTGATGGTTTAGGAAGACCTTCAACAAGAATCTTTTCATCCCCTGTGACAACGAAATGCCTTTTCAGAAGAATTATAACTGCGTGGTAAAAACAAGATAGCAAACAGTTTCTTGGTAACTGATGAGCAGAAAGAACTATTCTGAAATAAGCCAGAGAGTAAAATCAGCCATAAGACCACAATAAAAAACAAGCACATATTTCTACTGCAAAAGAAGAGAGCCTGTATTCTTGCTGATATTAGTATCTTCTTTAGTTCTGTTATTTATCATTGTTTATGCGGTAGCACTTTAAAACCTCAGGCTTGAACAGGGTTGCCATTAAACAAACAGAATAAAGATATGCTGCTCCCTCCTGTTACATGCGGTAAGTTTTGTTAAATTATTTAGAAAACCTTGCTGAGGAGACAATTCTTCCTGTTGTTTTAGATATGTTTGGGTTGAAAGGCAACTACAATTCATCTGTTAAAAGTGCTCATAAAAGTTAAATGTCTTGATATACTGCATTAAACACATCTACTAGATGACAAGTTTTTATCAAAACCAAAAACATACCCTATGTCAGTAACCCACATCAGAAGTTGTACGTAAATGCAAAGATCCTCTCTGGAAGATGGTCGGTCTTTAAGCCAACATCCCTAGATACATTTAACACAAGTGATTGCTTCATGGAACACACTGTTTTTTCTAATACAATATTTCTTATTTTATTTTGAACACTGGATACACTTTTGCACATAGCATTTCTCCCTCTAAAGCACTATAATTCAGTAATCTTTATCGACACAAGATCCATTAGAAACTTTAAGTAGTAAATGCTCTTCATTGATTAATCATTAAAATTAAATTAAACAATAACCTTTCAATATTGAGTTCAGTAGTACTGTCCTGCTATGGTTTGGTTAGTTAAGCAGAGAAAGGCTGGTATCCAAAGTGAAGCATACACTCAACATTTTAAGGATTTCCCATTTGGAAGAAGTGCTATCTACAAGCTTTGTGTATAACTAAATATAAAGCATCTCTCATTTGGCTAGTGTTCCTCTCATCTCCAGTATAAGAGATGGAACAAGAATTACTTGAGATTAACATATTTAGCCTCCACACTTGATTAATACCATTTTAACTGAGTCTTGTTAGCAATTTGAGAGCAAGAAAAAACACTTTGAGGACCAAGATCTGCAAAGGTGAAATTCTGTCATACTGTTGCACCATCTAATGTTGTAATGTATCCTTGCTGCCCTTCCTAACCCTTCATAACTTGCACATGACAGAAAAGTGATTGGTACAAGACTGCATTAAATTCAAATATGTGAGTACCATTTTTCAAGTGTCGAAGGCGCAGAGCAAGGTGTATGAGGCAAAAAAAATCAAACCAGTGGAGGAAAGCCCATAAGTGATGTGGAACATTTACAGGGACTACAGAATGAGAAAGACTTTCTTCGGTCTGTCTAGCAGACATTCCCCACAAACATTTATTCTAATTCACCACCATCACAATGGTCAGTTGTAGTTATGAACTCTCAAAGTGATATCAGAAAAAGCAACGTAAATAATAAAACTAATTTCTGATTGCATTCTTCTAATAAAGGCTGACAGTCAAAACCTGCATCCATTTTCAATTAATACAAAGTGATTAATAGGATAATTCAGTTTGGAGGTCTCTAGTCCAACCTTCTGCTCAGAGCAGGGTCAGACATAGGATCAGACCAGGCTATTGCCCTATAGCTACCAGAGATGATGCAAAGGGCCGGTGGAAGGTAGGAAGAAGCAGAGGAAGGAGGAGAGCGAGAGCTGTCAGCAACATACACAGCAGCTAAGGGACAAATCTGAAGCTGATTCACAACTGGACTATGGCAAGTACTGCTGTACTCAGTGACTCAGCATAGTGCACTCGGGGGCTCTGAATATTATTCTTTGCATTTCTTCTGCTATGTGAAAAAAGGCTTTTGTCGGCTTTCATTTTTATGTTTCTAAGAAAGGCCTATAATTTCTCAGGAAACTTGGGAAAAAAAATGTATGGGTGTACTGACTCCTCTTGCACAAGCCACCGCATTTGTCAAGTTGCTTGTGTCAGATGCACATGCTATAGGAAGTAGGTGGTGATTATTTTTCCTCTACAAAACATGTGAGAAAAATCCTAGAGATGACTGTCTAACAAGAGATACATACATCTGCTATAAACAAGAAGGTAGAGGACACAAGAGAAGCCTCTGTTTCAGCCCCCAGGCATCACAGAATCACAGAATCATAGAAGTTGGAAAGGACCTCCAGAGATCATCAAGTCCAACTCCCCTGCCAAAGCAGGTTCCCTTCACCAGGTTGCACAATTAGGTGTCCAGGCAGGTCTTGAATATCTCCAGAGAAGGAGACTCCACAACCTCCCTGGGCAGCCTGTTCCAGTGCTCCGTCACCCTCACCGTAAAGAAGTTCTTGCGCACATTTGTGCAGAACTTCCTATGCTGCAGTTTCTGGCCATTCCCCCTTGTCCTGTCTCCACACACTGCTGAAAACAGTCTGGCCTCACCACTCTGCCCCCCACACTTTAGATATTTATAGACCTGGATCAGGCCCCCTCTCAGTCTTCTTTTCTCAAGGCTAAACAGACCCAGTTCACTCAGTCTTTCTTCATAGAGGAGATGCTCCAGGCCCTTCATCATCTTTGTGGCTCTCCACTGGACTCTTTCCAAGAGATCCCTGTCTTTTTTGTACTGGGAAGCCCAGTACACAGTACTCCAGATGAGGCCTTACCAGGGCAGAGTAGAGGGGGAGGATCACCTCCCTTTACCTGCTGACCATGCTCTTTTTAATGCCATTATTATGCCACCCCAGAATGCCATTGGCCTTTTTGGCCACAAGGGCACACTGCTGGCTCATGGCCAACCTGTCGTCCACCAGGACACCCAGGTTCTCTCCGCAGAGCTCCTCTCCAGCAGGTCATCCCCCAACCTGTACCAGTGCATGCAATTATTCCTCCCTAGGTGCAAGACTCTACACTTGCTTTTGTTAAACCACATCTGGTTTCTTACTGCCCAGCTCTCCAGCCTGTCCAGGTCCCATTGAATGGCAGCACAACCTTCAGGCATGTCAGCCAATCCTCCCAACTTCGTATCATCAGCAAACTTGCTGAGGGTGGCCACTATCCCCTCATCAAGGTCATTGATGAAGATGTTGAACAAGACTGGACCCAGCTCCGACCCCTGAGGAACACCATTAGTTACAGGTCTCCATCAGACTCTACACTGCCAATGACGACTCTCTGTGCTCTGCCAGTCAGCCAATTCTCAACCCACCTCACAGTCCACTCATCTATCCCACACTTCCTCAGCTTTGTTATAAGGATGTCGTGGGAGACAGTATTTCTACTTCAGATAAAAAAAGGGTCAGCCTCAAAGTAAAGCCTTAAGTAATGCTGTATTTCTGCAAATAAACAGAAGTCATTTAATGAGAAGTCCATCCAGATGCAACTGGGTAGAACTAGAACTAAAATCTTTTCTAAATATTAAATTGCATAACAATTAGGGAGTTGGTTCAGTGTAAGAGTTTTGTCTAAATATGCAAGCTCAGATTTTGATTTGAAGAGTAATGGTTGAACAAAGGGGAGGTAAGTGTAAGAACCCATAGCCTCTGATCACTTCTCAGATATCCTCTTGGAATGCAAGTTGTTTTTTTCTTGTACATCCATTCAGTAATCTTTATATCAATGCTGGATGAGTCAGCCACAATAGCTAGCCATCGATAAAGCACAAATGAAATACTAGCATGGATGTAGTACCTTCATGGAAACACACTAGGAAAACATATGCTTTAGTAAGCAATAAGCAGGATTCAAAAATTAATCCCTGCAGTGGCTGAAACATCATATCAAGATCCTTTCCTCCTTAGCATGACAGCAATGGCTACTGGATAGAGCGAGGGAGGAAAATACTTCGAATAAATAAGACTTTAAACCAATCCTTTTAAAGATAAATAGCAGGCAAATGTGCAGAAATTGCAAAATGGGATGTTATTTTATAGCTCTCTTTGAATAGAACAAGACTGAATATAGATGATTCTTCCTGAGTTTCTTCTCAGGAAGAATTAATGCAAAATGGAAGATTATCAGTTGTTCTAGAAGGCCAACTTGTCAATGTTAGATGTATAGGAGGAAAAAAAAAACCAACAGATAAGAATACGTGCACATAAAACAGCAAGACAGATTTTCTAAAAGTCAACTAAAGATTTTAGAGATCATCTGTTAACTTAAGCTTAACTGGAGTGAAAAAACAGGGCAGTTTTATAGTAGAATTAGGACATGTATTTTGTAACACAGCTATAAGCAATTTATAAGCAGTTAGGAGTGTCTTTTATGGGGAATAGCTGTGTAACCAGATGCAGTAAAGCTCTTACAATAACTATGAAGAGTTGTACAGAACTCTCTGCAACTCCACCTTCACCTTTCCACTCTAGCTTCTCACACTTGTGCTTCCAAGCCAGGTACCATTTAAAATGGCAGATATTCACGCATAAGCCTGAGAGCAAGCTAGCATGCATGTTACAGGAAACCTCTTCCAGCACAATGGGGGAAAGCCACTTCCATAATTCAGCAAAAATTTTTGCTATGTGACAACTCTTCTGTTGCTTAAGAACTGAAATGAATTTCTTCTTCTATAGCCTTCCAATATCCAGCTGCAGTATACAGGGATCTTAACAGACATGCAATTGCAATAGTAGTACAAATTCTATAATAAAATGGAGAATGTTTTTTTCTCCTTCACATCAAAATGATTTTATTCCACCGACTGTAGCAAAGAGCAATACTAATAAGAGAAAACTGCCTTGGGAAAAGGGAGGACTGAACTTTCCACAGCTGGAAACCTAATTCTGATGTTTCCACATCATGTTCATAGCATGTTCATGGAAGTTCATGGAAGTCAGAAAGCCAGATTTTGAAAATCTTATCTTCTGTTCCCCTTCTGTACAATTAGTGCTGTACTCTGCACAGGACAAATGGTAAAGAAAGGGAATGTTGCTCTGTGTTCAGTCCTAAAAGAGATGTTAATTTGCATCCACAATAACCCAAGATGCTTTTAAGCAAGCCCAGCTACTATCTTCCAGAAGTTAACTGCTTGATAGATTGCAAATGGAAGCTCTCTTACAAGATTTTCTGTGGTTCCAAACAGTGATTCACCATTAAGTACAGCTCCAACAAACCATAACCTCTTCCTTCAGCGATGATTTATTAAGTGATTTTCCCACTATAGCTTAGTCAAGTTTTTTGACCATGACTGCACAGTCAAGATCACCCTAAACTGGAATCTATTTCCTACCACCTTCAGCGTTTTTGATGTTTAACTTGACAGAGTAAGTCAATTACCGACCAGATTTAAGAAGCATAAGGGAGGGGATTCAAGGTATACACAGTCTGATTTTACACACCTACACACTTAGCACATAAGGAGCAACTTACTGCAACTACAAATGAAAGGATGGGAGGAAAAAAAGGTAAAATAAAAGGTTGAATATGCCCCTACATTTATTAGCCTCCTAAAATAGTGCTCTGAACACTCTAAAGACAAAAAGAGGCAGACATGTACCTGCAGACACTGATTGCTTGATGTGCCCCAGGAAACTATTATTGCTCCTATTCAGCATCACTTAACCGAAGAGGGTTACAGAGCCCTGTATTTTTAATTTTTTTTTGCAGGAATTACTAATATTATACACTTTTTGCCCTTGACACCCATAAGAAGTAGCACTTGGATTAGGTTTCCTTGTTAACATTCATTTCCAGGGCAAGAGAGAAGCTCTAGATATGAATTCTAAGGGGAAGCTAGATATTAATTCTAATACTAAAATTAATTTGGAACATGCATTGACTAAATGGGACAACATTAACACTATATACAAATATCTATGTTTTTATCTTTACTAAAAATTTTAATCGTTCAGTAACAAATTTCCTTAGGAAGCAGATTTACAGTGATATACAGTACCAGGCAACTCAGAAGAAACAACCAATAGGAAAGTTGGTTTAATTATACTTCACCTTTAAAATGCTCAGAATTACCTATAAGAATACAGTAATGTTATAAAAATGAATTTTTTTTTTTAGTGAGAATACAAATAAATTAGATTTTAGATAGCTAATTTTTCCATTTAGATGTATATAATTTATATTATTACATATATATAATAAAACTATCACCAACTTAACACCTAAGAGAAAAAAAAAAAAATTTGGCTTGTCATCTACATACACTATCTAGAGTATTAACAGCAGGGTTCTAGTTGCTGATTTTGTTATAGAAATAGATTACCAAAAGAAGCTATGTACTCACGTATAGAATAGCTAGAACATAAGCACATATATAAAGAAGACTGCATTTACAGATTTAAAAATGTGTTCAGTACTTCAATGCTTATCAGTGTTCAGACCATCTTTCCACAGCTTCTACAGATCTGCTGAAGTTGCAGAGGGCTCAATTACTACAGATGGCTGTTTTTAGAGGGATATTTATCAGTAACCCTAATATACAGGTGGTGTCTGCAAAGACCCTTGGTAATTAAGCACCACACATGTGATCTTGCTAACCACACTCTCAGCAGCTAAATCCAGAATGTCCCTCAGAGCTGCCAGGTGGCCTTGTTCTCTAGCAGCTTCTGAGACAGTACACTGTGCTAACAACATCTTGTGCTTCTTTAAGTTTTCCCCTCCATCTCAGTTCCCAAAATGAGAGGGCTGACTATTCAAGCAGTAATTTATTGTCATGCCTAGAGATCTTTATAAGGAATGAAAAGTGTGAAGAGCAAACACTAAGTACATTCAACTCTCCAAAATCCAGTACACAATTAAAATCGCTGGGATTTTCCATTGTTTCAATTCAATTTATACAAAAAATAATGAACATTTAGGAGAGATCTTAAGAGCAAACAAAGCTGTGGAGACCACACATTACATGTTAAAGTCAACAACCAGCTGAGTTCCACATTGACACACAACCACTTCAGACGATGAGGGAAGAGAATCAGAAGGGCGAAAGTAAGACAACTCCTGGGTTGAAATAAAGACAGTTTGTTCGGTTTTGTTTTGTTTTGTTTTTTAAGCTGGGGAAAATAAAACAAAAGCTAAGTGATGCAAAATGGAACTGCTCACCACTTGCTGACTGATGCCCAGCAAGTGGTGACAAAGCAACAGCAACCATCACCACGTTTATTGTCCAGCATGTTGCCATATAGCACGATGTATCCTTTAGGTCAGTTCTTCTAACTGTAACCTCTCCCAGCTTCTCGTGCCAGCTCCATGTTGGCAGAGCAGCATGAGAAAAGGCTTTGGTGCTGCGTAAGCACTACTGACAGTAATTTAAATATTGGTGCATGATCAACAGTGTTTTCATCAAATCCAGTATAGCACCATATAAGCTATTATAAAGAAAACTAATTCTATCCCAGCCAAAGAACAGCACACCATCACAGAGAAGCAAACACAAGCTATCATTCAGGTCACCTGGTAAGAATAGGGCTTTAGCTGGCACAATTTAACACTAGCATAACACACACAACCTACTCAAGAAACAGAATGAGAAACCATGTCTGGAGCATCTCTACAATCATTTGATTTCTTGGGTTCCTCAAAATTCTTCACATGATGGGACTGTATTCCTGCTCCAATAGTTACCCTTCAGACTTGGTCACATATCCCTTCCACACCAACTTCTCATAGTTCCCTCAGGACTACTATCAGACAAACATGGAACAGCTTCCTTAAGCTAAATGCAAGCAGCAAAATCTCATACAGCACACAGATTTCCTTAGCCATCCCAAGCAGAACAAGCACTTGACCTTCTGTTACATATGTCATTGCTCTCACCTTGGATCCAGCACTGCTCTGTCCTGCTCCAGCTCTGAAAGGCATATCATTGTCTGTTGCTTCTCTAGTGGACTCTCACAGTTCTCTTCCCAGAGGTTTTCCTTTCCAGCTGCAAGACAACAACTTCTGTGAGCCTTTTCTATTTATAGAGGGTGGGGCAGTATCTGCTGCCAGTTTTAGGCACAACTAAATGGTGCATTAGACTGTGGTAGTACACTTTACTTCATGTTGCACAAATCTGAACCTGAACACAGAATAGAATTAGTACATATTTGCAGTGGCTTATCTGATATAAAAACATAAAACAGTTGATGTCACCTTGAGCAAGACAAATATGTAGTAGTTAGTAAGAAAAGAAAAAAAAAAAAAAAAAAAGAGTAACTAAAGAATCAAGAGATCCCTTTATATTCAGATGGTGCAAGTGAAATCAGAAGCTCTTCTCCTAAATCCAAGCCAACATGCACCAGGGATATACTTGTCTTCAAAATACATCTCTGCAGTTAACCTGAAAAAAGATCAGGAGTCTGTCTGTCTTGGTTTTTAATTAGTTTGCACTAGAAAGAAAAGGTAGTCGGGCTCTTTTGTAACATTCCATTAACTCATGATGTTGCTAAAGGCTGAAAGGTTTAGGAAGATACAAAAGAGAATGTAAACAAAAGTAAAAAGCAGAAGTTAAACAGCGAAAGAACATCTTAAGGAGGCATAATAGCTGAAGACTCTGTAATACTTTGAAAATACGTTAACACCACTTTATCTATGTCTTTCCTACAACAGAAGACAAACAGCAGCATAAGGATGGCATTATATTAGTATCATTGACAAATATATTAGTATTATTGACAAATCGCTCTGCAATGAAGAAAGCACCTATACTTAGATTTTCAGCTGTGTAAGCCCTGAAGGGACACAGATGTCACAAAGCTTTGTTGAATGTTATAAGGTAATTTTTTCTTTTCTGAAAACATAAGTAGTGAATTTATTCTGTAGAGGATAGAAGAAGACAAAGGGAGAGGTTCCTGCTTTGGTAGGCTCAAACAGAACAAGAACTGGGCATTCTTCCTGCTGCCTTTTTCACCTACTTCAATTTTTATTCTCACCTAGAAATGCTTGTGCTTGCACTCCATGAGGCTGTTTGGAAAGAGAGGTTAGCTTCACACTGTAAGAAGTATGATGCTAAACAACATGAATCACAATGCAGGACTTCTTAATAATTCTGAAGAGAAGGAATTTGCCTGTAGATTTCTTAAACATTTGAAGTACTTTGCTGAATGCATTACAATAGAAGTGACCATGTGGAAGATGACTGCATTTTTGCAATGATTTTTTTTTTTTTTTTTTTTTTTTTGGTTTTGTGCATGCAGGATATAAAATGTAAGTGCTCCAGGAGTAAACCAGGAACTCCATCTATTTAAACTTCTGTACAGTCATGGCTTGCCTGTAAACATTATGTTTGGAGAACAATCCCCAGTTAGCTCAAACAGAAGTCAGCAGGTGATCAGTCCAGATGAAGTTGAAGGAGGCTAATGAGAAGGGGAAGAAAAGAGCTGAGCACCACTCAGCGGGTGGAAAGAATTCAGCAGTACAGAAGAGAAGGTGGCTAAAGCAGAGTTGCCTGACACACTGTAGTACAATAATCTTCAGTAACAGCAGTAATACTGAATGCATTTTTAGGAATTTTACTGACGTTAAAAGAATGCATCATAGGAAAAATGGCACAAAAGTACAGTCAGCTGCATTTTTCAACATCCCTTTTCTACTAACTTAAAACACAGAATGGGAGGAAAAGGAATCCTCTGCTTTCCCTCACAGAACAGTATCTCTGAACGCAGCCGACATGAAGCAGTCAGCTGTCTGCCTGACTGCTGTCATTCTCAGGATTGATTTGATACAGATGACACCTGTATGGCTGATAGCTGCAGCAAACTGCAGCTTCAGCCAGACATCCATGACACACACCACTCCTGGAAGCATTTTAAATACACTGCTGTTTTAAGTCCCATGCTTGCTAACAAGGTCACAGATGATAAAGGAGCCAACTTGAGGGCATTGTGCACGTGTGTGGTCTATTATGGTCAGAAAGAGCCACGCTCTCACCAGACATAAAGAACCACAAGCTTATGGACTTTTACAATCTCTAATTTGAAGACTCCAAGTAAGTTTCCGGCCAGGAGCCAGACATCACAATCCCTGCTGAGGACTGCAGATCCTGGATTTATGGCTGCCTTACATCACCACAACAGCCATTAATGGTTGTGAGTTACCAGCAAATTTGGTCTTGAAGAGTTATTTAATGTACCTACTTCCTAAATCATAGTGAAATGTGGAATAATGGAAATCTTGCAAGCCACCTTAGCCTCTACCACGCTACCTCCAACTATTTGGTGTACCTGGGAAAAAGTAAATGCCCATATATAGCAATATAGCTCACAGGGCCAATTTTCACCTTTTTACTACCATTTATGCTTCTTCATAGTAACTGTATCCTGGACAGCCATGTGATTTGCGGTTTTTATATGCAACTATAAATCAGGCTGCATTTACTACTGGGAATGAGAAAGGCAGAGGAGAAATGAGCACTCAGATATAAAAGAAGCCATCCATTTTAATAATAAAGGCAATTACACCAAATTTTCTAAGAACAACAATCTATAGCACCTTCTGTTCAGGTACTCTATTGACTTACATTCTGCTTAATAGGTACTGCAAATACTTTGCTTAGCAGAGTATGCCCCTGGTGCACTTGATATTTCCACATTCATCTTATTGCCATTTCATTAAGACAGCTGCCTAATCTGCCTCCTGTAATAATGGCAGCATATCACACATGACATGGAAGACCAGCTTCTGAAATGAAAACTAGGCTGTGGAATATTTGTTAGCTTCTACTTATCCTTCCTGAGCGTAAAGACAACATAAGGTTAACTCAGCATAGATGAGAACTTTTGAAACACCTGATAATTTGTTGGAACTTCCTAATTTTCTAGCAATAAATAATAAATGATCTTTAATTGAGCATGTACATGCCTTGAGCAAACTGAACTTTTTAGATATTTGTAAGATTTTTTTGTTTGTTTTAAGGGTACGTGTCTTGTTATTAACAAAGAGTAAAACAGCACTGAACAAAAGCTGTGTATTTATTCTCAGTACAGCAGAGCTTTGAGGATGGTATAATCTTCCACTCAAATTGCCTCAGTGTTTTTGACATAAAAACATGAATAATTAAACATTCTCTAATATCATGACTTATACACCCTCTGGATATAGCTCTCAGGATTACTCAGATTGCATGCAGTTCTTACACCTGCTTTAATATCTACTGAAAGAAATGATTCTCCAAGTGATTTCATTGGGCTTAGGATCAGATGTTAAGACTTTTATCTCCATTAAGACAACATGTGTGAAAAGGAAGCCAAACTGATGTATTTATTTCAATGACATAGGCCGCACTTCCACAGACAGTGGTCTGACTTGCCAAGTCCGTTCCATTCCACGTCCTGCACAATCAACAAAGAATAAAGACTGATGATCTTTGCCAGGTTGGGCTTGATTTAAACTGATAGCCTGGAGCTGACAGACTTATGCACCCCATTAGAGTATTTCACGGTGCAGACAAATGGTTACAAAAGCATGCAAAAGTAAATGAATTTAATTTGATGAAGACACCTTCTTACCCCCCGCTGATGTTGATTCCTTCAACTATGCAGAAAGAAATCTGCTGCCTGCTGATGAAAGATAATATATAAAGCAACAGAAGAAAGAAAAAAGAATTCTAATGACACAGGCTCTCAACTCACTGCGTGGGGTTTTATGGTCACAAATCCTATTAGCATTAATCAGCGTATGATGTTGGGCTTTCTAATGTGTTTGGTCTGGCAGACAGAACCTGCCCAAAGCTGAAAATTGGAACTTCGCAGAGCAGAGAAGAAGAAGGAAGGACAGGTGAAGAACTCCCCTATCTACCAAAATACCACAGCATAATTTGGAAAATATTGAAGACTCATTTCCTATGCTGACTTGTCTAAAGCACTGCACACTAATAAGCAGCTGTCATAGAGGTGGGTAGAGCAATAAAATCCCAACAGTCAAGCTGAACTGATGCAGTCCATTACCTATTGAATCGTGCCCACACAGGTCTCTCAACTGAATGATTACAGCAGTACCAATGGTCTGTGCACTGCAGTGTTGTATTACAGCTCTGGTTCATAAAATTTTACAATGTATAAGTAAAAAATTAGATGCTACTGAAGACATAGGCATTTCTCTTTCACACATGCAGCAGACGTATCCAACGATGGCTGATGAATTTCTAGGAAACTGGCCAAAATCTAATACAATACAGCCACATGGACCTCCTAAAAAGACATCCAGCAAAAGTCTTGCTTTTGAGTATTTGCAGCTGATATTACAATTATGTGGCTATCACTGAACTACTGTTTATCCTTATTCTTTATTTTGGAAATAGTTCAATGAATTTATAGGCAGATGAGCCAGAACCAAAATGAACACTTGCTGGCCTGCATTTTGATACAATCAACACAGAAATGAAAATTCCAGCCAGAGATACTTAACTAGAAAACTACACAACACATATAATTCTGAGCATGCACAAAATCTAAACACCTCCTTTAATGACACAGGATATCTTTTCCTAAAACACGCTTCTGTTCAAATAATATCAATGATTACTTTTGTTAGAGCTGATCAAATAGTATTCCGCAAATACTGACTCTGGTAAATCTGAGTGTGCTTTCAAATTGTGAAATATTCACAAACCATCGCCATCTGTTTGCAAATCTTCTTGGAAACACGTGAAGAAAATGACAAGCAAGCCGTCTTGTCTGTGACTATGCAGAAAGTATTAGGAATTAGTATTTGCTTCTTGAAGCTTAATCTTCAAAATCAGTAATCAGCCAGAAGAAGTACATCACACCAAAATACTCAGATTTTTCAAAATGTGCTCTTTACTTTTGAGGCTTGTTTTGAAAAAAATCAAGTATGGTTAAACAACATTGCATGTCTACCACTCTTGCAGTATTTATGCAGCAATATGAGGCCAGCCTGGTAAAACGAACTCTAGCACATATTCATATTTGCTCATCACTGCAAATCCTAGATCACATTTCCAGCTGGTATAAGTGGACTTAATCTAACAGTTTTTGCTCATTTATCACAGCAAATACTTTGGCTATGGCAGGTAAAAATAAAAAATAATAATAATAAAAAAATTAGATGTGCTCAGATGTGCTCTTAAAACTTTGTTCTTCATTTGTTTCTGTTGAGAAGAACATTTGCCAAATGTTGAGATCCCATTAAAATATTTGAATCAGTGAGATTTAAGCACCTAATTTAATTCACTGAGCTTCTGAAAAAAAAATTGAAAAAAGGAATTCTTTGATGACTTTTGCTAAGAAAGATCTTAAAGAAAACATTTGTAGTTTTACAGCAGTAGGAAATGCTCATATCAACAACTAATTTTCTGTTGTTGTATCTACTTAAATTTAAAATGAGCTGCGCAATGAGAAATCATACTCCTGAAAATTAAACATACATCTATTCTTGTATCAATCCTCTTGCTAGGCTGTAATACCCAGATATGCATACAAAAACTGAACTATTATGATCAAACACATCCTAATTGCCACAAAGCTCAGCAGAAGTAGATAAAGAAGATCTCTCTTCACCTGAATACTCTTGCCTCAATTCATCAAACCAGCTGGATTTGAAAGCTAAAGTCTGCACAGACATCAGAATATGCTACAAACAACATGCATCAATTAACTCTTGTGAAGAGGTAAACTCTGGAATCATACTGGAGTCAGCTTTGTCAGTTCCAACTCTGGGGAGTCTTTGACTATTTTGGACGAAGTCACTATGCACACCAGTATTCACTCCAAAATAAGTTGCATAGCTTATCACTCATAGACTACACATATTTATTACTAGAGTCTTCCAAGTACATTACCCATATGTCCTTAAGTAATTTCTCTGCCTGTATGGGCTTACACCAATTAAGCACAGAAGTGTTATTGACATAATTCTGCTTGAGGTGGTATCATTGTCAAAATTTGTCATTAACCTATTGTTAGCTATGTATGAAAATCAGGCTGCAATTATTTAGAAACTGTGTCCAAAACTATTACATGTTGAAAAACAACAACAAAAACCCCTAAAATCTGCAGTTTTTACAACTGAGCTTTTTATTTTTGCTTTTGTAACTATTTAAAATAGTAAATGGCACACACAGAAAATACAGAAAGTGATTCCTACTATGAATTCTCCAGAGAAATCAAACAATTTTTAAACAAAAGTTAGATTTCTTGCAATATCAAATAGAACATTTAGCTTTTGAATAAAGAAAATAGTGAAATGGAGACATCCGCTCTTTTCATATGGTTGCATCCATGCTGACATTTCTTTGCTTTTACAACTGCTTCCAGTCACTCACTGATTTTCTGAATTGCACCAAATTCCACCTACTCCTCTCTCGTTCCTTTTATAACCCTTTAAGATTGCTGTTATTCAGTTTCTCAACCTACATCAGCTCCTTGATGTACTCAGGAAATTCCTGCCCTTGCCACACTCAGTACTCCTTCCAGGGAAAACCTGTCCAAGCTCCAGGGAACCTGATTTGGTAAGACAAAACCTGTGTGTAGACTAATTAGACATGGTTTGTCTAAGTACTTGCATTTATTTATATAAGAAATGCTTTGATACAACAGACTGATGTTTCTGTAATTAAGTTGTTTTCCGACTTTTTGATTAGTAAGGGATTAAAGTTGTGAAAAGAAAGCAATGCAACAGGTTCCAGCACACTCCTTCTGACAAAAATTGTCCTCACCACACAGGAAAAAAAGCACATTTTGAAACATGCTGTCAGCTGATTGATAGGACTAAACTGTTTATGTGAGTGTAGAAACAACACTGAACAGCTGTGTTTCCAGAGAGATCCCTACAAGGACTGTTCCAATGCTAATTAACTCTATCAGCAGCGACCTTATTTTCTTCCAGATCACTGATAACAGAATTGGTAAAGGCAAAAGATCAAGAGTAGATAGTGAGAAGGTAAAGATGCTGATTCACAGCAACTAAAATAACTTTGTAAACTGGGACACAACCAAAGGGTACGGACTGTAAATGTCAGGTTAAATATCTGGGTAGTAAGAGAAGGCATCTCAAGAGGCTCAAGAGGCTTACCTCAGGGAGACTCACGCACACTATACTTCCACTACAGCTAGTGGAGAAAGATGCTTCCACAGGGGAGGATTCAGAATAATTAAGAAGTTTTCATTCTCCTTCTGACGCAACTCCAGTTTTCCTCTTCATTTTCTTCACTCTTCAGTGGAAGATTAGTGAGCAAAGATCAAAGGGACCTGGAAGACTCAGAGTAATACTGCGTCTGAAGAGCTACATCTGTATCTGCTTGTTCAACTCTACATGATAGCTGGAAGTCACAAGACTGGTGGGAATACACTCTGCAGAAAATAGGCTTTCACAGAATCACAGGGGTTGGAAGGGATTTCAAAAGGTCATCGAGTCCAACCCCTCTGCTAAAGCAGGTACTCTACAGTAGGTTACACAAGTAGACATCTAGACATGTCCTGAACACCTCCATAAAAAGAGACTTCACAACCTCTCTGAGCAGCCTGTGTCAGTTTTCCATTAAACTTCCACAGTAGCAAACAAGATTTTACTAAACTTAATCACGTACTACAATGAATACGTACAAATGTGATAAAGAATAGTAAGCAGGGAATACGTCCAGATTGTGATTCTCTGGGTACAGAATAGGTGGAAAGATTATCTTGCAGAAATTCTTCTAGGAAAGTTGTGCTTTTCTAAAAGACTGTATCTAGCTTGCTTAAGTTCAGCAAAAATATTTGAAGAAGGGTCTGGCATCTGTTGACACCCCTGCAATTCCACGTGTTGAAGAAGAACAGAATCAGAATTCCAGGCCCTTCTTTTACTGTCTTCATTCATAATCCTAATATAAGGTAAACAGGAGAGATGGTGCAATCCTTTTTCAATCCAAATACTCTAAAGTTACAAGTTATATTCAGTCTGTAGCTGTGAGGCTGTTTCTCCTGACCTTCTAGCCACAGAAAACCCTGAATTATCTGTCTCTCATATCCAAAATCTCCTCCTCCCTCCATTCTTCTCAGTCTACCTAAGCTGACCTGTGCTGTCTATTGGTTACTCATATATGCTAAACAATGACTCACAATTGCATTCTATACTTGATGGTCCTTGTTCAGTACTTCCTATATAATTTTATATACACAAGCATTCTGAAAGAGTTGGGATTAAACTGGCACCGAGCCTTCAATACAGATAATGAACAGTGGGGGGTTCAGAGAATCATGAAAAGAAACGGATATTAAAAACATGAGATCAGGGTAATGTAATTTATTTTGCTTTTCAAAGATAAAAACAGAGATTAATATGGGAACTTTTGTGTTACCGTGTTACAGTCATCTTCTTTTTTTGCCTAAAAGACAAAAGGATGAACAGTGTTCAAGGCTTCAAGTGCAAACCAGATAAATGCAGATGAGAAATAAGGCTAAAAGCTCAAGCTGCAAGCACAATCAATCAATCACAACAAATTACTGTTTAAAGCAGCTTCTCTTTCACTGCAAATCTTTGAATCAATATCAGGTTTTAGAGGTTTTGAGGGTGTTTTGCTCTCTCCTGTTGACTTTTTTTGTTGTTGTTGTTCTGCCTTCAAAGATCACCTAATTTAGCCAATTTGCTGGACTCAAAGCAGGCCACAGGACTTCAGAGACACAGCTGCAAAACTACACACAAAGTCAGACCAGCTAGTTCAGGAAACCAACTGAGCTCTGACATTTACAAACTAACCAATCCACAGGCTGTATATTCCGGCTCATGGTGATCTAAGCCAAGCAAGATCTGAGACCAGATAATCTACATAAATTTTGGAAAGAAAGTCCCTGACTAAAACAAATAACATTTTCCAATGGTAAAATACATTTCATGTTGTAGAGATACAGACATGCAAAATAGAGAGCTTGACCAGTTCCAGCTTTGACCAGTCGTTCCAGCTTTCCCCAGATGCAGATTATCCCAAAATATAAATTGTCACTCACCATTGATGTCACAATAACTCTTGATTTATCAGAACTAATTAACAGAAAACCATAGACTGTCGTCAACTGAATCAATGCTGTGCAAGGGCAACAAAACATTCTAAAGCCCGTTTGTATCACAGCCTTACCTATATGGCAAAGAAAAAAGAAACCAATACATGCTTAATTACAGTATATGGAAATAATTCCCTTCAACTCAGATTCCTGATTTCTGTGTTAACAGATGAAACATCTCCATTATGTTCCGTATGCAGTAGTTACCATTTCCAGATATCACCTTCCAGGAGCTGTCCCAGAATTTATGTGACAATGTCTAAGTAAGCTTCATGCACCCACTTCACTGGCCAGACAAAAGTACAAAACAAAACACACATATACTCCTGTTAACAGAGCTGTACAATTTTTAAGCCTCACCTTGGAAAACCCAAGGGCTAATAGTTTAAAAAGCTGAATTAATTAACAAAGTATTGATTGAGAAGTATATTTTACCCTACGATCTTACACTGTCAAAAGTCATATCTCTACCATCGTGCGAAAACTAGCACAGTTAGCAAATAGCACTTGGAATAGATTGCCCTGGGATGTCCAAGGACAGTGGATCTATTGTCTTCTGGGTTAACAGCCTGCATATTTCCTTTCCTACTCTTAAGTCAACAGTAGAAATTAATGATTTATTTCTCTTTCAAAACATTCTCTTTCACAGTCAGGGAAATAAGATTTGTGTGCCAAAGGCCCAATAGCATGGTATAGATATATTTATATGTTCTTGTAATTATATTTATACTGTACCTAAGGGATTCTAACTCAACAAATAAATCTTGTTGTTTTCTACACTATGCAAATAAACTTCCTACAATAGAAATAAATCATTTCTTCAACTACAGAATTATTTTCTCCAAAAGCATATTGCTGGTTTTGATAACACAATGTCCTATCAGACAGCAGTGGTCAAGTCCCACCAAGTGTGTCAAGTTGTAGCTTCCACAGCTCACTTCAGCGGGAAAGACCAGGAAAAATAAATACATAAATAAATACATAAATAAATTCAATGAGCAGTGGGACTGGTTAGCTGTGTGTACACTCCTAACAGTACTCTGCTGGGACATGTGCAGGAAATAGCCCACACTGAGCAATCTGGCTTCAGAGCCCTGCTGCTGGTTCTTCTTAGGCTGGTTTTCCTCCACTGCACACTGCAAATACAGCCCTGATCCAGAAGGGACAAGACAGCACTGTATCTGTAGATAACAGAGGAGGGGTAAACAAGGCAGTTTACTTCTACCCAGATGTGGGGGCAAACAGGTTTGGGGAATGTTGATTTTCTGCCAAGCAGCATTAATCTTAATCAGCAAGGCAACTCTCAATTTAAATATATATAAACTGTGAGAAGAATTAATCCTGAGTTTAATTCAGTTTACTTTCTTCAGTGGCACCATTTCAATAGCATCCAAGCGTCCTGCATTATTTAATTGCATTTATATTCACTTCAGCCTTGCAAATGGGAAAACACTATTACTGGTTTGATAAGTGGAAATCTGAGGCACAGAGAAATGAAGTGACCTACTCAAGGTCACAGGGAGGCCTGTTTCAACATAAGCATTAAATCCTAGATTTGCTGAGTGTTTTGACAGTACAGCCCAGCAAGACAGTCTGCCTATGCCATTCTCCCCTCACTGGTACTAAGTATTTCCCTTGTAATTGTTTAGGCAATTTCTTGAAGTTTCAAAAGAAGTTAGGCATGTGGGACAAATAAAAAATAAACTAGAAAACAGAATTTGACCTCAGTGATACTCTACATAAGACTCTAAGTAAGTTGTGTTGTTTTTTGTTTTTTGTTTTTTGTTTTTTTTAAGGAAAAAAAATCACTTTTCTACTTCAGAAGCAGTATTTTCTTCTTTCAAAATATATTCTTTCTGATGAGAGCAACACAGCATGAAACAGCATGCCTTACATTCTGTAGAAAATTCTTTTCCTTCTTTTTTTTCTTTATACACATTTCATCTTTCCTCTTCTTGATTCTCCTCTTCCTTTCCACTAAGGAAGATAAGTGAAGTTACAGACACCTGTCTTCCAGTTAATTGCTAGCAAAGGCACTTTACTATTTCCCTAAGGATGATGCAGCTCAGAATAAAAATACTTTATATTCGAATAGGTAAGTCTGGCTCTACTGTTACTGAGCTGCACCTTGCTCAGAGCTAGCCTGTCTTCAGAAGATCTCTGTTAACAGAGTAGTACGGATTCAAGGGAGGATGCTGAGATGCACTTGAGTTATTCTTTTTAGGAAAAGCAATGTGAATAGCAAATAAGGTAATTGAAAAGGTAACCAGACACGTGTCTCATGGAAGACAGCACAGAGAGAGGTAAGTTAATTTACTGAAAGGTCAGAACAGAGTAAGACTCTTGTTTTCCCAACACAAGCATAAGGAAAGCAGATACAGGGAGAAATGCACAAGCCAACTAAATAATGCCCACAATAACTGCTGTAAAGAACTGGTAACTTGTACAAAACGCAGTGCAGAGGGAGTAAGGAAGGCAAAAGTGAAGAAGTAAGTGAATGAAGCACCAGTTTGAATTCTGGAGATATAGATTATATTCACATTTGCCAGTGATTGCTAAGCTATTTGCAAGTGCCCCCCTTCCACTCTTCAGCATCCATACATGTTAAATACAGCACAATTATTATCAAAATAATTGCAAAGTAAAAAAGATGCTATGGCAGTGGAGCTCCATGCTGTGGAGCACTTGGATTTCTGCCATCAAAAAAGCTAAACATTACTTATGAAGGAATATTTCTAGGCATCTTAAAATTTACTTCAATAGCAAAAAAAAACAAAAACAAACCAAAACACATTTATTTAAAAAACAACCAAACAAAAACACTAATTAGTGTTTCTTTTGGCTAAGTTTCATGCATAATGTCAGTTCACACCAGCACTACAGTCCTCAATGTCAGCTTTTCTGTGACCCTCCCTAAGAAGGAAGCTCCTGAGCACTGCCCATGGTGGAGCAGGTGCAGCTGCAAGACCTGCTTGTGATCCCTGCTTCAGCCCAGGTTAGGAACCAGCTGGCAAGGCTGCAGTTACTACACAAGTTAACTCAACCCACTGGCTTTTGACAAATAGCCTCTTCAGGACTACTGGCAGCTGCTACTGCTTAGCATTTTGAAGCTGCTCTAATCAAGCAGGCAACCAGTCAAAGAACTGGCCATGGGTCAAAGAGATACAGCCTATCTCCAATCTTCCCAGTGATACTCAGAGTACAGTTTTCCTTTGTATTTTACTGGGTAGCACTTATTTTTCTGTAACCGCTTCAAAGATCAAATCTGATTGATTCAAAATAGCCAACGTTCAGATGAGCAAGATTAGGTAAAAGATCTGACCATTTACCTGTTTTTTTGGTTTTTTTTTTTGACAGCTGATGATATTCTATATTATATTATGGACCATCAGATCCATTCTATATTAGGAGTTTGTAACACAGAGACAGCCCATCAGAAACAGCTCCAGCCAGTTCTCCTTATCCATTTTTCAATGCCCAATCTCTTCCAAGACAATTGTACAATCCTCCCCAACCAGCTCTTCTGACCTAAGTAGCATCCCTCACACAGATAGGGCCCACAGGTGCTCCATACGGACTAGAGTTGGTGACTTTTTTTGACATTATTTTCACTATAGGCCATCAATAAACCAGCTGAATCAGAAGCATACTCCAATCAGAATCAGAACCTATTCCACCTTATGAGCCTGGCCAGTAGTAAGCAAGGTTGTTTGATTTTCAGACTTTTAAAAGTTTTCCAGTGGAGGTATGGAACCAGAATAGTAGATTAAAACTTTCTTTTAACAGGCCTGATTTCTTAGACTCCTTTTATGATTGGCTTAGAAATAGTTCACAGATTGAGGAATTCAAAAACAAATAACAATCCTGAAAATTAAGAAATCCTAAAATACACCTCCACAATGCCTAGATTAGACTTATCAAAACAGTGGAGCTAATAATCTTTCCCAAGGTCATCACTACAAGCAAATTAGACTTGCAATTTGTTAGGATGGTTCAGTTTCCCAAAAAGAGAATATGAATCTCTGTAGTATATGGGACATCCATGTTAGCTCATTTCACACTGCATATTTTCATTAGCTGGCACCACGGAACATGTTCCCTGTTTCCATATGCTCAAATTTCCAAACTGCCTGCAGATTTATGCAACTTCGGCAGGTGAGTGATTCGGACCCAAATTTGGTACATCTTTGTTCTGACGTGGCATCTTGGTAATAATTCATCTCCATTGCTTTTGCCAGCAGAGTTTCCTCTGGGGCCAAAAGAGATACCCCCACTGTTGTTGCATAATACTCTGGCGTGTGATTTTTTTCTTAAGTCATGCAAAAGCCTGTTTGTGCCTAGGTAAGAATACTACAGTTATTACTACATTCATCCTTGTGATGACCTTTAAGCTTATCTTGTTGCAGTACACACACTATTTCTGCTCAGTGAGCCTTCCTTTTGAATTAAGAGGTGAAATTTTATGTCAGCTTTTGTGAAAAGAAAACGTAACGTTTACTTATTGTTTTGGAGCAATGCACTTGGGAAACGGCCATCACACTTTTAATATGAAATTCTGTTTGTTTAAAATGCTGCTTTTGAGCCAGAAAAGAATACAAAAGAATTGAAAGACCATAATAAATGTTTTGTGATCTCATTTTTGTGAATCAAAGTCATGATTAGTAGCTTTCATTTTCAAACTGATAATCCAGAAAAATAATAAATAAATAAATAAATAAATAAATAAATAAGAAAAAAGATTGATTACATTTAACTTTAAGCTAATTCTTAAATAACACTGTATTTAACAGAAAACAATAGCCAGGCATAATTACCATATGGGCCAACCAAGGAACAACAAGCTTAGGAATAGGTCAACAGAATAGGTGGCAGGCCACAATAGGAGTGACCATGCAGAAAACACCACTGCTGGTCCATGGGTTAGTCACTGTTAACTACTGCTCAAGGTCTGAAGGCCACTTAACATAGCTTTGTCAAGACGTGGTCACTAAAGCCTTCTAGCTGGAAATTTTGCTGAAGTAAAAATATTTCCCATTCTTACTTCATTTTGACATAACATATTTTTGCAAAGCAGAGTAGAAGTCTTGCCAGCACTACCTTTCACACCAGATGTGTCTTACTTAAAGAGAGTTGTCTCATTTCATCACTTCAGCTTAGGTCTTTGATCCATTCTTGCGTAATTCAGTTTTTTTAGCAAAGTAAACAGGACTATACAGCACACAGAATGCAGGATTAGTCACACTGGCAGTCTTAGAAAGCAACACTTAGAAAGCATTAGAAGAGTCTAAAAAAGAACTAGAAAAGCTTTTCCCAAAAACCCACAATAACATATGGACTTTGAAAATTCTCATTTTCAGTAGCAATGATGATACTTGAATGACAGGAAAGCAGTACCCAGTACAACAAGCTCACTTCTTTTGATATTATCCCTTCATTTCTGGTAGTTGTTCTGCTATATTTAGATGAAAGCTGGTTCAATCTAACCACCAATTCCATATGTAACTACATTCCTGCTCTTCACATGTACCTTGAATGCTGCTGGTCATCTATAACCTGAGAAACCTGAACAACCATAAGTCTATGGATCCCAATGAGATAAACCCCAGATTCCCAAAGGAACTGGTTATTGTAGCTGCCAAGCCACATTCAATGATATTTGAATCGTCATGGCAGTCAGTTGATGTCCCTGGTGACTGGAAAAAAGGTAATGTCAAAAAGCCCTGCCAAAGAAGACTTGAGGGTACTTGTGGATGGCAAACAGGACATGAGCCAGCAATATACCCTCACAGTCCAGAAAGCCAACCGTATCCTGGGCTGCATCAAAAGAAGTGTGGTCAGTGGGTTGAGAGAGGTAATACTACCCCTCTATTCTGCACTGGTGAGACCTTACCTGGAGGGCTGAGTCAGTACTATACTGACATGCGGACTCATGTCAGTATAGGACAGACATGAACCTGCTGGAGTGTGTCCAGAAAAGGGGCATTAAAATGGTCTTAGGGATCACATAGCTCCCCTACAAGAACAGGCTGAGAGAGTTGGGGCTGTTCAGTCCTGAGATGAGAAGGCTTCAGGAAGACCTGTGGTTTTTCAGTATCTAAAGGGGGCTATAAGAAAGGAGATAGACTCTTTAGCAAGGGTCTGTTGTGACAGGACAAGCGGAAAAGAGGGGAGATTTAAGTTGGATATAAGGAAAGAGGGTTTTCTATGATGAGGGTAGTTGAAGCACTGGAACCCAGAGAGGTGGTAGATTCCTCATCCCTGGAGACATTTAAGATCAGGCTGGACAGAGGTCTGAGCAATCTGATCTAGCTGTAGGTGTCCCTGTTCATTGCAGGGGAGTTGAACTAGATGACCTTTAAGGATCCCTATCAACTCAAATGATTCTCTGATTCTATGACTTTGAAGTTAAGGGGAGAAAATTTGCACTCTCCCAGGGTCTTACAGCATTCAGTCTCAGCAATTTGCAACACAGGATACTAGTGGGCAGCACATGCTTTCAGTTACATCACCTCAAGTTTCTGCAATAAAGCAGAGAAGTATTCTTGAGGTACAAAAATCTCTCCAAACTGATAACATTATCAGTTATTATAGTTTGATATCAGTATCTATCACGTACTCCCCTTGCAACCTTCAGTCTTCCAATTGTTATTTAGACAGGCAAAAAGGGGGAGGGAAAAGAAACAAAAACCACCACCACCACCACCACCACCACACACACACACACACAAAAAAAAAAAAGCAGAAAAAAAACAGCTAACAGGACACAAGAATCTGGCTGGCACCTTATTAATTCCTCCTCAAAGTAGCCAAACACATGTATCAATAAATCTCAGCCATTCTGGAGGATGGTATTTTTCAGCCTTATTATTTCCAATATTTTGCCTGTCATTTCTGAATGGCTTCTCAAAAATAAAAGCTTGTCCTTGAGAAGCCAGAAAAAGTTACTATATTTGCAGTCTGAATCACCTCGTAATATAAGCACTGAAATGCTAGGAATAATGTAAACTCTACAGTAAAATACAATGATATAGTATACCTAGAAATATCTCAGCTTAATAGGTGTTGTGCCATTAACAGTGAATTTTATGGAAGCTAGTAGATGTAAATCTGTCAGGTAGACAAAGATTTACAGTAATATCCACTGCAGTGGACGATTTTTATCACATTCAGGACAGTCAGGCAACTAGTGTGTTTTCTTCAGTTCCTTTAGTCATGAAGGCCCCTTCATTTTATTTAAAGGCTTGTACTTTCACCTTCAGGAATTTAGCACTGATGAACAGAGCTCCCCTATGCCCTGTCCCTTTTCATGAATATAGCCGAGAGCGGAGGTGATTTTGTACATTCATGCCACTCTTTTCCAGAGAAGAGCCATGGCCCCAAGCACTGGACACTGTCATTCATGCAAAAGGTGAGATCCAAGTTTATGGCATATGCATTTGCAAAAAAAACTAGAACAGGATTGACTAGGACACTCTGCTGACTCAGATTCAACTTGCTGTCAGTCAGAACCACAAGTCCCTTTCCACAGGGCTGCTCTCTAGCCTCTGTCCCCCTGTCCTTACATACAACCAGAGTTGTCCTGTCCCACTTGCAGAATCCAGCACTTGTTCTTGTTAAACTTAATATGCTTGGTGATTGCCCAGCCTTCCAATTTGTCAAGATCTCCCTGTGCGATCACTCTATCTTCAAAGGAAGTTAAACAGCCAAATGTTTATCCTAGTTCAGTGTTGCTGACAAACTTACTTAATATACCTTCAACTCCTCTATTCAAATAATTGATGGAAATATAAAAGAGAACTGGTCCTAAAATTAAGCCCTGTAGAACCTCACTACTGACTGGCCACCAATCTGCTGAAACTTTATTTGCTGATGGGTCAACGGGTTATTATAAACTGTTCACTCATCAAATTCTGTCTTTGTCTAGTTGTGTGCTGGACATTTTGCATAGAAGGATACTGTGAGAAACAATACTGAAAGCCTTGCTGGAATCCAAATGGTCACATCAGCTGCCTTCCCTTGGTTGACTAGATGGGTGGCCTTGTCATAAAAGGAGAGCAAGTCTGTTAAACAGAAAGTTTTCCTCATGTACACACACTGGCTGTGAATAATAACTGCATTTTCTTTTAGATGTTTTTCAATAACTCCTAGCATAATCTTCTCCATAATTTTGTTGGGAAGTGAGAATGATAGGCCTAGAATGATCTTCCTGCCTGTCTTTCTCGAAACCTGGGACTTATATCAGCTTTCCAGATACCCAAGACCATTGAAAAATAATTGAGAGATCTTGCCATGACAACAGTCAAGATGGCCCCCAACAGCTCTTTCTCCCATGAGATCCTCACTGTTTATAAGTTACAAATCTATGACAGCACCTTGCCTCATCAGCTCCCTAAGTACCTGTACCAGGAAGTTATCTCCAAGATGTTTGAAGGAATCTCCTGGATCTTTATGCATCATCTGTCTGGTATTCCTAGTTAATATCTGGCAAGTAAAAATCACCCTTAGGACAAGGAAAGCTGATCTAGTGGTATCTCTTAATTCCTTAAAGAACAATTCATTGGTGTCACTGTCCTGGCTGGGCAGCCTATTGTAGAATTCCACAAGGACAGATACTTTATTTGCTTGTCACTTGCTCCTAACCCAGAGGCTTTCAACTTTATCATTGCCAACTACAAGCTCTGTACAGCTCAGCCCCCCCAGACAAGAAAGAAGACTCTGGTAATTATAGGCCTGTCAGTCTCACTTTTGTGGCTGGCAAAATTATGGCCAAACATATCCTGGGGTACCTCTGACCCACCACCGCCAGACAGGTTAGGGATTATCCTGTTCTGCTCTATGCAACCTCACCTCCAGAACTGCGTGCATTTTTTGGCACCACATAGTTTTATGTCCTTCCTACAACTAGAGAGCTTTCAAAGGAGGGCTACAAAGATGGGGCAGGGTCTGGAGGGCAAGGAGTTTGACAAGTGGCTGAGGTCCCCTGGTTGGTTCAGCACAGAGCAGAGGAGCTGAGGAGAGGCCTCATGGCAGATACAGCCCCTCACGAGGGAAGCAGAGGGGCAGCACCAGAGGAGGGGCAGCTGGGGATTAGGTAACAGTTCTTCACCAGAGGATGGCAGGGCTCTGGAAGAGGCTCCCCAAGGCTGTAGGCACAGCCCCAAGTTTTTGGACTTCAAGAAATATTGGAAAACCGCCCTTGGAAGTATATCAGCTTCATGTGCTCCAGTCAACCAGCCAGTCAGGGAGTCACTACTCCCAAGCCAACCACAGAGTCTTTTAAATAATCACAATTTGCCAGTGACACACACACAAGAACTTAGCTGCTATAATACCTGTCCACTCATCACCACGCCCCAGTCATCACTAGGCACATAGCAACCAAGCAGAGTGGCAAAGCAATGGTTCATTATGAGGTTACAGCACTCAAGGATTCAGTACAGATGCATTGGCCTGTCAGAACTCCAGCATATCAGCATGGCGTCCTCCATCACAGGGGATGGCAGTAGAAGGGCTTTCAGATGCCTCTACTAACCACCAGCACCCCCAGCTCCACTACTACACACCACTTTCCAGCCAGTCAGCTGTCCTTTATCTAGGGAGAAGAGGCCCCACCCAATATTCTGACCAAGACGATCTCAAAGCAGTTACAATCACTATTTCATCAGTCAGAAGGCAACTACCAAGGCATATGTCACAGGTCTCTGAACATTCTGGTATCAGTGTTCACTGCTGCCTGGTGGGGCTACTCAGTTACCAATGGCGTCTGAGCAGTGCAGGGTGAAGCATGACGTGAAACCTTCCCGTGAAGCCACCTCCACACACCAGGCCTCTCACACCTCCCCGGCCTCACTGGATGGGACAGCAGCAATGACTCTGCTCCCAGATGAAAGACAGGCAGTGCAAGATGCTGTGTGAACCTGCACAATGCCTGAGACTGCTGCTCCTCAGAGCATTGCTGCTGTGCAGCTTCAGTCTTAAGGCCAGATTCTGCACATGAAATGGTTGGTGGCAGACAGAAATACCTGCAGTAAAGAGTCTGGAAACCCCGATGAGACTTTCGCGTTGCTCCTGGCTCAGTGTAAAGAAACCATTTGTAAACCCCAGTAAACTGGGGCTCTTCAGCCTGGAGAAGAGAAGACCCCAAGGACACCCTACAGCCACCTTCCAGTACCTGAAGGGGCCTACAGGAAAGCTGGGAAGGGACATTTTATAAGGGCAGGTAGCGACAGGATGAGGAAAAATGGCTGTAAACTGGAAGAGGGTAGATTTAGACTAAATACTAGGAAGAAATTGTTTACTGTGAGGGTGGTGAAACACTGGAACAGGTTGCTCAGTGAGGTTGTGAATGCCCCCTCCCTGGAAGCATTCAAGGCCAGGCTGGATGTGGCTTTGAGCAGCCTGGTCTAGTGGGAGATGTCCCTGCTTATAGCAGGGGAGTTGGAACTAGGTGATCTTAAAGGTCCCTACCAACACAAACCATTCTGTGATTCTACAACCACATAAAATCAGTGCCACAGGAACAATGGCACATGGGAAGTTGGGAAATTACAGCACTCAGGTCTAGAGCCACAATTGCTCCTTCTTTCTCCACGCTGCACTCAGTCATACATGTACTGTGATGAAAAAGAAAAAAAATGCTATTGAAAGATTTAATTTCTTCTGTTATGGTGCACCTTTTACACAAATACCCAAATAAACACATCCAAATTTCTGCTTTCTCAAACATAGCAAGAAGCATTTTTTCCTGGGATGAAACAAGTTTCACAGGAGTGAAACTACAATAACAAAGCATATCATACTTTTAATTATACTTCACCATTTCCACAGTCCTAACTGTCATCAGTGCTACAACAGCGCAATTATGTGACAACCATAGGCTACCTAACTATTCGATGCTTGCAGAGCATATTCTGAAAGAGGAGGACCTCTGGCAATCACTGCTAAATACAGTCTAACTGTGCTAATAATGGAGGTGAAATATCTTCATACTGCAACACTCCAAATGCAGGAAATCTTGAGCCAACAAACTCCTCAAAAGCTGAGCAATTACAAGTTAAATCTACTTCCAATCAAGAACTGCAAAAGCACCTGATATCCAAAAGGAAGCCTGCCATTTGCTTCCTGCAGAGAACCCCCTATCTTCTTCAATTCTAATTAATCTTTCAAGCTGCTTCATTTCCAGCTGGAAAGCAGCAACAACAAAATACCTACATCTTGCAGGCTAGGAGCTGGAAGAGCATTTCCCTGAACCAGACAGTGTCACTGTTATCCCTATAGCCTCTGAGTTTTGGCAGAAAAGCCCCATACATCATCCCCTAGCAGTGCATCCTAAATAATGCTTAGGGAAACATGCAGTACACTCAGTTGTATCCTATGGTAATGAAACTAATAACAATGCAATCTCTATGCTAAAGTGTCCACTGGATAAATTCAAATACATGGAAACAGTAGCCTATAAATTAAATTAAAAGACTTCACAGCTTTACTTTTCACCACATGCATTCTAGTGTACATTCTATTTACAGGCTTATCCGTACTAAAATTTCACCGTTTAAAATTCTGTTTTGACCTTGGTCTGTCAAGTGTCTCCTATCACCTTCACAGCATGTTTTAATGGTATTGAGCTAGGATTTTTACAGTTTACTAGATCAGAAGAGTTCCTTACAATCTCTAGTCTTACTTTCTGCACAAGATGGCTGAAATCAAAGGCAAAGAATGGTGACAGCTCTGCCATATCCCTAGACAGATAGCTCTAGTAGTTAATTACACTCAGAATTAAAAGTCCATTCTTTATTTTGATTTTTCTAACTGTCCTAATTGCATTCCCAGAATCCTATAACACCTTTGTCATCCAAGAGGCCTCTGGAGAAAAGCAGCCTTTTTTCATAGCCTTACCAATCATGTTTCATCTTCCTTCCCTTAAAATAGTTTCAGGAAAATGTTTAGGAATTAATTTCCCCATCTTTCTTGTTTTATTAGAACTACTTCATTTGAAGCATCAAATAAGCTAGAAGATAATTATATAGCATTTCCTAAAGATTTCTTAAAGTAGTGGCATTGATTACAGAAGGAAGAAGTTTTTGACCAGTCCTAACATGGCAGAAACAAAAACAGTCAGGATCATTCACTCAAAAACAATGAGAAAAGAAAAAAGGATACTCATAAAAAATCACATAAACATGGATATTCCATAAATGTTGTCCATATTCTATGTTTCCTCCTCAGCATTTTTCCTGGGATGTAATTTGGGCCATTTTTTTGTTAGGAAGAAGAGCAGAAAATATGAGTAAGTCTAGTCAACAACTAAAACATTTTTCTTAGAACATTTTGAGATAAATTCTGCTCTGGAATAAGCAAAGATAGGATATCAACTATAAAGGAGACTACTTTCAAGGGCTTTAAAAAAAAACCAAAAACAACTCACTTCTGAAGATAGATTTACAGTAATACTCTCCACATAGTGCCAGAAACCCACACTGAGCTTTAGTTTCCAAAACTTTCCAGCACCATTTTAATCAGCAGATCCATCCACAGGTAAAGTGCAGATCCAAGATGAAGCCACATGGGATGAACTAAAAATCAGGTCAGCATTTTCTGAGCTATAAATAAGTATGTATTTTTACTAGCACAAGTAATTGAAAGTATCTGTGCTCGTATCCCCTCTTATTAAACTTAACTGCATTTTTTATATTGACAGTTTTGTTTTTCTGGCATCCACAAAGTCTAAAACACTGAAAAGTTCAGTCCGATAGACATTTCAATGGAAGGGAGACTTGTCATTTAGCAGGAGGTATCAAATGTAAAGGTACACAAATTTAGGCCAAATCATAACCATTCTGAGAATAATGGATGGTTCATCCCCAGAAAGGACATGCTTTCACAGCTAAAACATTCAAGGAGGCAAGCTTTGCATTTGAAGCTTGTACAACCGTACTACAATGGGAACACTACCACCTCATCACAGCAGAGGAACTGGCTGTACCCTTTCTAGCTTTGAATAACTGTGTATTTATTACAGATAACTCTGTATTTAAAATACTAAAACCATAAAGCTTAATAAATGGCCCATGCCAAAATTATATGCAGGAACTGCACATCACATGAAGATGCTAGACTTACCCACAGGAATAGCTGCTATATGTTATTTAAGAAAAAGGGATATTGAAAATGGATATTGAAACCTTTTATCACTTATCACTTCTCGATAATTAATTCCTTCTCTGAGTCTATGAATATTTCTAATGTTTAGGGGAGACTCCTCATAAGAAAAATGGTTTTCATATTCTTGAAAATTAATATATAAATTAATTTATATTATGTCAATAAATTAATACTACAGGTTGTGTTCATGATTCATCTCTAACATCTGTGATATTTTATATGACCCTGACTGGATCACCACAGGACAAACTGTGTGGAACTCCTTCAACTTGGTATGTGTATTTGCAGAAATTGTTCATGTAGGTATCAACGTGAAGTAACAATTTCCTGAACTACAATGTAACTGAATTGCTTTCTTTATTGGTCTGAAAAACTCCAAAGGATGTGGGGGAAGGAGGGGATAAAAAAAAACTATAAGGAGAAGAGGAAAGGGAAACAAACAGAACAATAACAAAAAAAAAAAAAAGAACAACAACAAAACACCATGATCCTTTCTATTCCTTTGTATTAACTGTTCATTAGAAGGAAAGGTTGTTGCTCTGTTAAGGCTGAACTTTGCAGGTAAACTTCTCTTTCAGAATTTTTGTCTGTGATTATATCCCCTAGAGCATAAATTACAGAATAAATACAGGGGAGCTGCTGGGATTTAGCATCATTTGTTGCAATGACTGGGTGGCTCACTCCATTGGAAAACTACAGGAACATGTAGCTCTGTATACCGCCCTTTAGGAATCGCAATTTCACAGTTTGATTCCCAGCACTGCCTTGCGGGGCTGCTACCATAATGAGTTTCTGGATCTTCACTCACCATGTGAAAGATTCCCTTTGCTGAAGTTTCCCAATAGGGCATGCAAAAAGAAGTAGCAGAAAAGTAGTTGAGGCAAAGCATTTCTACACCAAGAGGACAGTATAGAATGCTCCAAACACTTCACTAGAGGATTTGTCTTTTTCTTTGCTGCACTGTCATTGTCTTTTTCACTTCTGCACTGTTGTTTCAGAGCACCAACAGTTGCTTTAAAACAGCAGAAGTTCAGGGATCACATGAGGAATGTTATATTTCTGCCTGGGTCATAAGCACTAAGTGCAAACTGTGGTTTTAGGCACTGGCATGAACAACTAAGTTGAAAGAGCCAGGAATAAGTAAACCAAGAAAACACAAATGAGGAAAAAAGTGATTTTGTAAACATAAGCTTTACAATAACTTGGTTATCAACCCATTCACATTTCTTTTCAGAGTACTCCAAACAGGATTTTTACAAGTGCCCTTTGATCAGAGGAAGAAACATCACACTTGCTACAACCTCTTTCATTAACTGCTTGTCTTTTACATTTTAAGTTTTTAGACAGTAGAGTGACATCTTAATAAAACAGGGCTGTAAACCCCAGTCACCTTTCCTAATGGTTGCTAAAATACCAGTTTCAAGAGCATTTGTCCAGAACAACTATATTTTTTATGTAGACAGCAGTATGTTTAGCTTCAAAGCTTTTACTCTGCAGGAAAAAATATCTATATATAAAAAAGAAACCTATGCATGAATATAAGGAAGATGATGAGCAACCATTTCATTCTTATACTTTGGGAGCTGTTATAAGTTGTTGTTTCAAAAGCACTTTCATTATTTGGAAAAATAAATCCCATTTTGGGGCTTGTCTACAAATGACAACTGAAGAGCATAAGCAATTCATTCAGTAAGGTTAAAATATAAAGGTGGATTCACAAAAGAGTGACTGCAGTTAAAATGTGCAAAACTGCCCATAAAAGATTCCTCCCACACAGGAAAGGTAGAATAAATCAAGTAGGAATTACCATGAAAACAGTTTAACTGTGCTGATAAAAGTTAAATGGGTAAGAGAGAAGAGCAACCATACTCCTCAGAGAAGCAACTATACCAGCAGAAAACCATATATATACATACAGATTAAGGCTCCAAACCAAACACTACTCTCAGGGAACATTTTTAGAAATGCAATTAAAAAAAAAAATCTCCAGCACCTTAGTGCCTCTTGTTCTGAGGAGTCCAGAATGGTCATGAGACTCCAGGTGCAGTCTCAGCAATGCCAGACAGAAGAAAGGATCACTGCTCTTAGCCTGTTGCCCACACTCCTGCTAATGCAGCCCCAGGACAACACTGGCTTTTTATTTTTTTTTTTTCCTCCAGAAAGTTGCTCTTGCTGAACTGCATGAGGTTCCTGTTGGCCCATTCCAGCCTCTGAAAGGTAGCCCTGCCATTCAGCACATGTAACCACTCCCAGTTTAGGATTGCAGATTAATTTCCTGAGTGTAATGTACCTCATCATCCTGTTTGTTAATAGAGAGATTAACTGTATTGGGATCAGTTTAGATACTTTGGGGAGATCACTCATACCCTGCAAAATTTCCGCTTCATGTTACTGATCATCACCATTCAAGCCTGATAATATAGCCAAATTTCACCCACTGCACTAAACATTTGTGCAATCCATATCTTACCAACACAGCTGTAATGGTCCTGTCTGCTCCAATTATATGAGATGGTTTGCCACATTTGAGCCAGACGTGATTTTCCCTTGATATCTCTGATTGGCTGTTTCCATTCACCTTCTCATTCTTCATGTGTCTGGAAATGCCTTCCAAGTGAATTTGCTTCATAATCTTGCCAACGCCAAAGGTAAGGCTGACCAGCATGTAGCTCACCATATCCATATAATTCTTGCTCTTTCACAACTGGTATGAAATTTGCTTTTCTCTAGCAAACAGGAACCTCCACTGCTCACTGTGACTTTTCCAAGATAATAAATAGCATTCCTCAGCAACCTTGGGAGCATCTAATTAGTGCCCATAGACTTGTGTGCATCTAACTTTCTTCAATAGGTATTACTGTTAGGATGGGAAATGGCACCTCCAGAAGAAAAGGGCTTTGCAGTATGAGCTTATTTTCCACTGGCCATTCTAGAAAACAACTGAGCTTTCCTGGAAGTCAAGATATAGCAGTATTTCTTTAAATTGCTCTTCAGTTTGGTCAAATCAATACAGCAGGGCAGATAGATGGAGATAATGCAGAAGAATGGATTAAATTCCTCACTTAGCAAGCAGTGCAATAACATTTTTTTCTCCCTATATTTGTCATGAAGAAAATCCAGAGGACTTGAAACAAACACTGCCATTTTAGAAACACTGGTGTCTCAAAATAAAGGTATGAAGAACTCCCAAAGGAATATATTAGGATCTTGTTCAAAATCTTCATCTCCATTTCACTGCTTTTTCAAAGGATGATCTTTTTCACACTCTAACTTCCAAGCACAGCAGACTTGGGATTAGAAACAGCAGAAACAGCACTGGGAAGATAGGTGAAGAAAAAAATTATGAAAATAGAGCTGTGCTCCTGCTATGGCCAGTAATATTCTGCCCATTTCACCAACTATATCACATATACAGTGTTCTGTATTAACTTAAGACATTTTTAGTCTCTGACTTCAAATTACACAGCATAGAATGGTTTGTGTTGTAAAGTACCTTTAAGATCACTTAATTCCAACTCCCCTGCTATAGGCAAGGACACCTCCCATTAGACCAGGCTGCACAAAGCCCCATCCAGCCTTGCCTTGAATGCTTCCAGGGAGGGGGCCTTCACAACCTCACTGAGCAACCTGTTCCAGTGTCTCACTACCCTCACAGTAAACAATTTCTTCCTAGTATTTAGTCTAAATTTACCCTCTTCCAGTTTATAGCCATTTTCCCTTATCTGCCCTTATAAAATGTCCCATCCCAGCTTTCCCATAGGAGTGTCTGTGTCAGCCTTCAGGTACTGGAAGGCTGCTATAAGGTCTGCTCAGAGCCTTCTCTTCTCTAGGCTCTGAGCAGAGAGCCTCTCTCAGCCTGTTCTCGTAGGGTAGGGAATGTGCTCCTGTCCTCTGATCATCTTTGTGGCCCTCCTCTGGACCTTATCCAACAATTCCATGTCCTTCTTATGTTGAGGGCCCCAGAACTGGACATGGTACTCCAGGTGGGGTCTCACAAGAGCAGAAGGACAAGATCACCTCCCTCGACCTGCTGGTCACATTTCCCTTAATGCAGCCGAGGATACGGTTGGCTTTCTGGGCTGCAAGTGCACAATGCTGGCTCATGTTGAATCTTTCATCAATCGATACTCCCAAATTCTTCTCTTCAGGGCTGCTCTTAAGCCATTCTCCACCGAGCCTGTATCTGTGCTTGGGTTTGACCTGACCCAGGTACAGGACCTTGCACTTGCCCTTGCTGAACTTCTTGAGGTTGGTGTGGACCCACATCTCAAGTCTGTCCAGTCCCTCTGAATAGCATCCCTTCTGTCTGTCCACTGCACCACTCAGCTTGGTGTCATCTGCAAACTTGCTAAAGGTGTATTCAATCCCACTGTCCATGTTGCTACAATGATGTTAAATAACACCAGTCCCAATGCCAACCCCTGAGGAACCCCATTCCTTGCTGGTCTCCACTTGGTCACTGAGCCATTGACCACAACTCTCTGTCCTATAAAGGCCTCCCCCTCTTTAAGAAATGCAATATAATTAATTGTCTGAAGTTATTATTTGAAGAGGCATCATCCCCTTAAGGATAAATGTGCTGTCCAAAGGAGAGACTAGAAGAAAACCAGAAAGAACGTTAAAAGCCTAATTACAGCTTTGCGTATTGTGCATTGAACAAAGCAGCTGAAGACATGCTGGCCCACCAGCTTTACAGGATTACATATCTTGCTTTTCATTAATGTCACTCTGGACTGCCTCAGTATCTCTAAAATTTGCAACTTAAATTGCAGCATGCTGCTTTTACTAGTTTTGCCAACTGCACTGGGAAGATTCCTGATTCTCTTTATTCACAAAGTTGGGGATGGAAGTTTTGGTGAGGATAACATATTAAGAAGTCAAAAGAGAAAAACTCCAAGCAGATGGACACCTGCAGCATATCCCTTGCACGGGATCCATTCCTTGTAAGGAAATGTCATTTTCCAAACAAGTCTGGACACTGGTATTGAGAGTATGATATCCAGCCTGCCTAACACTTGGCATCACTTAATTCATACTCCACAGTCCACTATTATTTAAGTTTTCACATCTGATCTGGATTTTGCTATTCCAAAATCATTAAAGCACCTCATGAAATATTCAGAAGATCACTAAGCCATCAGTCTACTGTAGGAGCCAAAACTGCATTTACTTTCTTTTCTTTAATCTCCTGGACCTTAATTGCCATATTGACAGTAAAGAAACACTTGTTTACCTTCCAAAGTCTCAGGAGTGCCTGCCAAATTAATCCTTTTAAGCAGTGTTTCTTTGGCTCCAGAAACAACTAAGTAGCATGCAAAGCAGGAGATAGTCCCTTAAGAGGCAGTAAACAAACGCGCTGCTTCAGAATTAACCTTGACTATTACAACTTGTCAAAGGTTCATTCTTCTCCATTTCATATAGTCTAGAGGTTCCAAAAGGTGAGGGTGGTTTCTTAAAGTACAACCAGGATGTTTTGAAAATTGTATTCAAAAGTTTTGTTACCTAGATAGGTGCAGTGGTCAAAATGCACAAAGGAGTATGGAGGAGAGGTATTACCTAAAGAGTGAGCTCACAGAAACTGAAAGCACCAAAAGGAGAAAAAAATGTTTAGAAACTGGCTCCTGGAAAACATGAAAACAAGCTGCACATAGCAGAGCTGAGCAATGTGTAAAGGCTATGAAAGAGTGCATAGCACTAGTAGTCTGTGACAGTATGTCCTACAGTCAATACTGTACATTTTAGGGCATAATTATTTTTCCTCCTGCAAACTGACATGCCACCCCTTCTGTTGATAAATTTGACAAAACTGGAATTTGCTATGTAAATTGACTCTTGCTTGATAACTGAAACAAAACAAATGAAAAAATATTGTTTTTTTTTATTATTATTATTCTTAGATAATGCTTATACTTCACTTGCAAAAGAAATGGAAACTCCAGAAGAAACAGCAGCATGCAATTCGTGTTTCAAGATAAGACCAGAAGCACACAGCTAGGCTTCTGCTAAAATCAACACCTAACTGAAGTTCTGAATGATTTGCCATTGTCCTCCCCACATGGTCCTTTACTTGCTCTGTCCCTTGGGAAAGAACATTTCTTACTATGTCTGTAGTGGCATGTAAACCCAAAACGGTTCTGCCAGAACTGAAGGAGCTGGTTAATGGAATGATGTTTAAACCAAGAAGGCAGCTCCACTCTTAAATGTACTTCAGCATACAGAATGTAACACAGTTTCTTTTTATCTGAAGCATTTCAGCAGAGGCTTTATGTGTTGCCTGTTGCCACCTCTAAATTTTATTGTTATTCTCTCAAGAATTATTTCAGCCTGGGAAATTTAAGAGCATGTTTGCAATGATGAGGGTATAACCAAGGCAAAAGAATAGCACGTTTAAGAGGAAATAGGGGAGAAAGGAGTCTCTTGGTGTTAGCTAAGTTCTGAGTAAAATCAGTGGGAATATAAGGGTGCCAAATCTTATACAAGATATCACGAAATCTTACATGGTTGCAGCCATGCAGCCATGGAATCACCACTCATTTTTAGAAGTACTGCTGCTCTTAATGTAGTTGGTATGTCTTACAGTAGTCATAGCATTGTTCTAGGTCCAGCAGTCACAGCTGTGGCAGGACTGAAATCAGGACTGAAAAAGGGCATGTTTTTGAAGTGCCCTGCTTTGTTTAAATAGGTATGCTCAGTCATGGAATATGCTATTGAAGAGCTGAAAAAACCTTCCCACACATTCTTAACTCTCTCTCAAAAAAAAGATGCACTGAATATATAGTGTCTCTCATCTTCTCAAAATGAAAATGGAAGGTATATCTCTCTTTCATACTGAGGTTTGCTAACATTGTACAGAAGTTCACTAAAACTACACTGATTAGTGTAGAGTGCCGTAGAACAACTTCTTAAAATCAGGTTTTTCATATTTCATATTTATTATGCCACTCCTTGAAATTATTAACAGAAAAATGAGCTGTTTTGGAAAAATAATTTGGGATGGCATTTCATTTTCACATCTACTCCTCAGCTGTTCATTGGTCATGCTTATATGAAAGAGTATGACATTTCAGCCCCGCTACTCAAGATTAATCTTTACTTACATTGACAAACAGTAGAATTGATTGCGCTAGTTCTACTTTGGATGGGCTAATGTTTACAAGGAGAGCGTCCAATTGCATCCACATAAAAAAGTCAGCAGTAGCCAAAAGCCCATATCCACTGTGGCTTCAAGTATTGTTAACAGCAAATAGGTTGGACGTGAGACAGTAGCGAAGGGAAAAAATTCCTCATTGAGGACAGCAGAGCACAATTTCTCACCATGGAATGTGACTTTTCCATCTTTATGGACTTCTGCACCTTCAAAGAACACAGCCATTTGCACTCTAACTCGGAAAGCAATTGGCTAAGAATCCACTCTGTGGATACTGAATGGTACTCCAGAAACTCTATAGTTAAGCCTTCTTTTTTTTTCCTAGCAATTATAGGCAATGCTGCAAGGAAAAAAAAAAAAAAAAAAGGCTTATCATCCTCTACAGAGGAGGTGTTTACTTTTGCAAGAGAAACCATGCATCTTCCATACATATTAATGCATCAGCATGTCAGTGCATATTCACTTCATATTCTTGGTAGCCTTCCTGCCTTGATGCCTATCCTTCAGTCAGAAAACCAAAAGAAAAAATGAATAGAAAGTAGACATGCAGTTGCCTTCCAGAGATCTTCAATGAAGACTGCTCTTCAGTATTTCTAAGTCCCAGGACCACCATTTCTGAATTTAATTCCTTCTATAAAGACCCCTGCTTTGCATAATCCACTGTGATAATTATGTATTGAGATAGATGCATAGATAAGCACTGTGAGAAATAGCTTTAGATAAGCATGAAGAAGTTCACAGATCCAAGTGCAAGGTACAAATGGGAAATAAGATCAGTTTGACAAGACTGACAATGGAAAGTCTATCAGAAAGCAAGATGTGCATAGAAGCTAATACCACCAGTCAGAACTACAGACTGTTCTGCAAACATGCTCCTCAAATAACCTATGCTTATTAGAATTTTTTATGTTTTAATGCATAGGGCAAATGGTACAGCACATAATGACATGGAAGTTATGACTAAGCTCCCTAACATAAACCAGAAATATTCCCACTCTTTTCAGTGCATCCCACCAACCTCTTAAGGAAATAAGGCTGTTTTCTCCTCCATCTCTCAGCAGAGGAGTTGTTTTCCTAAAAAGATCAAGATCAGTGTCGTGTTTAGTTGTTTCTATCTGCCACAAAGAGAAGAACACAATCCTGAAGATACCATCAATGCAGCTATGCAGCAATGGAGCTAGAGTTTAAAGTGCAAATGCTACAGAGAACCAGTTCCAGTTTGACCAACAATTCTCATTGACTGGCATAAAAACATGTTAGAGAAAACACTTTACTTCAAGATTTATAAAGAAAGGCTTCCTGGTAGGAAGCTTTTGTTGACTCAGAGGATCCTGAAACAGATCTAGGTTTGCTCCACAGAACACCAAATGCTTGTCAGGCCCTCAAGGGCACCCCAGTCCTAACTGTTTCCCAGCTCTGCCCAGGACACAAGACTCCATGTCAGCTCCTGATGCCATCAGCTCCTGTCCCAGCAAGCCTGCAGCAGCTCTTGACTCTAGCTCCCATAGCCCTTCCCATCATGAGCCCCCCAAATTGGGCCTACTCATAGACCACAGCCCAGTTCTGGCCTCCATTGTCCTGCTTCTCTCTGATGACTCCTCAACCTGTGAGAGGGTGCTCCAGTATTCAGAAATTTCATGAGGTCTATCTGTCACGTCTGGGCAACCTGAGTGCAAGTTTGATAAAATTTACAACACTCCCACCTTAAAACACTTTTTGACAGCAATTCCATGCACCTGCAGCATTTCTGTCTTTCTTACAGGAAACCCTCAACTTGGGAGTCAATAGAGGCAAGAAAGTTCAACTTTTCTTTATTTGGCTGAATCCTATATCTGGTAGTGCTGAGGAAGACAAGCTTCCCACCATCACTGTGGCAGAGACTGGTGAGGCAAGCAGATCTTAATGTTCTCTGAGTTTCAGAGCAAAAAATAGGAAGTAACTAATCTTACAGAAAGAAGATTGTGTTTTATGTCACTTACTGAAGACTTTCAAAATGTCAGTTGGTAGCAGAACCAAAACCACTCAGAAACCAAACCAAAACCAAAATCCCACTCATCATTGAAGTAACAACTAGAAAATAGCTAGGGCTAAGGCTCGATTTGAAGGAGAAACAGCCACGCCATGTCAGCTAGAAAAAGATCCTATGATGCCCTCTGTAAAAAGCAGTGGATAGACTGAATATCCCAGCAGCAAAAATAGTTTGTAGTAGTAGTGCAACTGTTCAGTTTTCTGTAGAGAGGTTTTGTTTGTCTGCCTGGATGCTATGCTATAAGCATTTAACTAGTTGCTCTGTAAGCACTTTAGACTAAAGGTCTCAGACATGAAATGAACTTGTTCAATCCATTTATTATATGTACAGTCTGTTACTTTGCTCCACCACATTGCCATATCACCAGCTATTTCCTCATATATTTGTGCCTCTAGCTGTGCTTCCAGAAAACAAATCCCTTGCAAGACTAGTCCTGTATTTAGTTTCATCAAAGAAGCCATCTGCTTGATGCAGCTCAACAGTTACATTCACTTTCAATGACCAGGCATCCTTTCTCTCTGCCTTCCTGTGATTACATCTTAGCAAAAGCAAAACAAATAATCCCAAACAAGCTTCACAACTACAATCCTCAAAATGCTTTTCACCACTTACTGATCCATTGAGTGTGCTGCTCTTGCCCTCTCCTTTTCAGAAAGGAAAACAACCATTTATGAGCACCTGTCTCCCAGAAAATCAAATCTCTCATAGCAGACAGCTCTCCTTTGGGAAAGCTTGTTGCTAAATATCAGTTCAAACAGCAGTGCAACATTAGGTTCAAAAATACCGCCCTTTCCTGAGATTCAACACCTATTCAGATTTCAGTGACACTCTAATGTCAAGCCATCATATCAGCACTGAAATATTGTTCTTTTCTATGTCTCTTAGCAATAAACATCATTTTAGTTACCTTTGCCTAAATACATTATTAAACCTTACTGCAAAGTGATTGAAAGGTTAAAAATATATTATTATTTTTTTAAAGAGTTAAGAAAAACTGTATTAGCTCATCAGCAAAGTTTATACTGGGGGTTGAATCTCCTGGGAAGATTAATTCAAGTACATGCAAGTGGACAGCGGTATATATCTGCTAGTTCCAGTGATCATCAGTTTTTCCATTTGTACTAATTATCTCTGTAACAGCTGACTCCTTATATCTCAGCTAAGCATTTTAAGTTATAGGAAGCAAACCCACCAAGTACATTAAGTTACCACTGCTAGAACAAAATACTAATATAGTGCCAAAAGAGTCATTCTTACAGCAGAACTGTGGTAGAAAAGGGCATGTTCAGTTTTCTGCTTCTGTGCTAGTTACTTTTTAACCTATCTGCTACTGACATCAAATAGAAATGTCTTAAACTTTTCCAAGAGGAACAATGTCCGTGCCAGTGTCCTGAGTAGTGCCATAAAGAAGAGAGCAGGAAATGTCTACAATACATGACATGTGTTTGTTTTCTTCATGCTCCAAAGTTACATCTCTTGGATTTTGTCACCAACAGAGACAGGAAGACATATCTATGCTGTTGTGTTGAGCCATTTTCAGAACTAGGAAGGAGGGCACATAGCAGACCAGAAATTTCCCCCCAAATGAAACATTAATATGAGAGACGAGGTGCCATGCAAAATTACAACTCCACAACTGATTCCCTAACACATTACATCAGAATTTACAAACTTGAAGTTTTTTTAACTCTTCTGAAATCAGCAGGTTAAGAGACTAGACACCAGGGCACTTTTAAAGTAGCATATCTTAATTCACTGATATCGACTGAAACAATTTTAAAACTTCATTAAGCCAAAGGCACACAGCTAATCCTGCAAATTTGAGACAACTAATTTAGAACACTTGCAGATGTCTGGCAAATCATAATGTCAGATTAGCTCATCTGTCACAACTTGATGATCTTTAGAAAGGCAGATGCATACCATGCAATGACTTTGCTTTGAATCTACTAGCTAGAAACCATTCCTTCCATACAAATTATTTAATGTAAAATAAAATATACTTTTATTCCTCTGTTCATACAGTACACTAGACAATTTTAAGTAGTTCCCTAACAGAAACAGCACCATCAGGAAAGGAGGAGAGGAAAAGGGAAGAAAAAAACTAAAAAAAAAAAAGCCTTTTCTTTTTAAAAGCATGATGGCAGTGGTATGAGTATTCCTAACAATGAATTTTTCTGCAAAACAGAACAAAAAACAAAAACAAAGCTATAAACACTAAAGCAGACTGTATAGCATTAATGGTTTCCTCTGTCCTTTTAAAGATTTACTGTCTTTAAAGATATTGCCTCTCAACAGTCTGCCACAGTAATATTGTAGAATGCTGAGAAGCCAGCCAAGGCTCACAGTAGAAATAAATATGAGAGTAAAGTTCTTGGAACAGAGTTGACAAACCAAACTCCCTTGACTTTACAGTTAATTCCTCCACCAGGGCCCTTATTTCTCTTTCTGGAAATCAAGTAACATTAGAACATATTGTGGAACCTGTTAATTTCTTGGTCTGTATGTAATACTTTCTGTTTTATTCATTATGCCATTAATGACCTTGCTGGTCCAAATGTACCCAGATATTAAACATCTTGCTAGATGATCAGACTCATGGATTCATAGAATGTCTTGCGTTGTAAGGGACAGGCTGTAATATCAAAATGAAATCACTTCCTGCTGAAAACATTTCATGAATGTGGCCACACTGGAACAAGAGGATCAACAAGCAGTAGGGCATCTTCCACTTAAAAAGGAAGTAATGAAGGAAGTGGTATGTGTATTCCCCATTTTATAATCCAAACCAAATCTCCGGGAGGAATGAACTGTGCTATTGGTGATTTGACATCCAGCTCTTCTTCTGCTAGGAGATTCAAATCATCTCTGTGGGAATTGGAAGATGAAGCAAAGAAGAATACATGTCAGTTAAGGCTGAAATGCTCACCCAGCCTATATTCCACATTAGACTTTCAGGCAAGATATTTTTCCCCAGTTCCTCAGAGAAATAAAAATATATGTAAAAAACAAAAGGAAGAGCTAAAAAATATATATATTACACATGATATGAAGGGATTTTGAAGCTGGATCAATTAATACTTGTATTGATTGATTTTTTCTTTTTCTTTTTAATAAATCACTATGGAGATCTCTGGAATGAAAATTCTATAAGAAAAACTCCATACAACTCGACTTTTTAGGCAGATTAAAGTGAATAGCATCTGAATAGTATCCACTGGAAAAAAAAAAAAAAAAAAGTACAGCACAGATATGGGAAAAAGCATTAATATGATGGCTCATCAGGGAGCTATGGAAAGTCAGAAACAAATATTGAAGTAGCTAGCACAACTGGCTCAAGAGCTTTCTCTCCTTTTGCCCCGGTGGTCTCAGGGTTGATCAGTACCTTTCTCAGGATGCCTCCTCTTCTGGGAAGTCAACAGTACAGTAAAAGGCCCTCTTACACCCTCTTCAGCCTATAACATGTAACTGCAACTAAAGATTACAAAGTAATTAACATGAAGAGGATTTGGTGAGCCTGTGCTAGTTCATAGACAAGAGAAGGTTAGCGTCACTGGGCTTCGGAAGACTAGCATTCACAAATAGCAAAAGTGAGAGCAAAAGCACACTCTGAAAATGAGCTGCATGTCTTACAAATTCAAGGAAGGGGAACTTTGCCTGCCTAACAGTGATGATTCCAGTCTCTGGCTGCAGGGAGTGCCTGTGCCTGTTCCTTCCAGTAAAAAGCGGCAGGGATTCCACCTGCATGAGGTGTGAGCAGGTGGATGATCTGCTCAGTATGGTGGCGGAGTTCAAGGAGGAGGTGGAAAGATTAAGGAGTATCAAGGGAGTGTGAGCAGGGGATAAAATGGTGGAGTAACTCTGTGAGGAATATATCAGGGTGATACTCCCTAAACAGTGGTGGACACTCTCCCCTGCCATAGTGGAGCAGAGGGAGCCAATTTGAGAGAAGAGGAAAAATGGAAACAGGTCCCAACTCAGTGACACAGGCAACTCCCATCCCAACCTACCTGGGTTCCCCATGTGCCTCTACACAATAGGCTTGAGGCCCTGGAACCCAAGAGAAAGGTGAGTGAGGACGCAATGGGAGGTTTGCCTCAGAGGCTGTCTAGTGTGAAGTCATCAACCTCATGCCTCAAAACTGCATCTGCCAAGAAGGATAGAAGAGCGATTGTCGTAGGTGACTCCCTTCTGAAAGGAATGGAGGGCCCTATATGTCAGCCCAAGCTTCCCTATAGAGAGGTCTGCTGCCTCCTTGGGGCCCAGGTCAGGGATATCTTAGAATACTCCATAGTCTGATCCGTCCCTCTGATTATTACCCTTTCTTACTACTTCAGGCCAGCAGTGATGAGATCACTGATAGAAACCTGAGGATTATCAAAAATGACTTCAGGGGACTGAGGTGGTTAGCTGATGGAGCACGCATACAGGTAGCATTTTCCTCTATTCCTTCCGTGGCAGAGAAAGACACTGAGAGGAGCAGGAAAACCCATTTTACAAACACATGGCTGAGAGGCTGGTGCAAATGCAAGAATTTGGGGTTCTTTGATCATAGGGCAGTTTACTCAGCACCTGGCCTGTGGTCTGCAGATGGGCCTCACCTGCCTCAAAGGGGGAAATGGATCCTTTCTGAGGAGCTGACAAGGCTTGTGGAGAGGACTTTAAACCAGAGATGAAGGGGGAATGGAATAAAACCAGGCCTGCTAGAGGTGAGCCTGGGTGAATGATAACAGGATTAGGGATGAGGCAAGGGGCTCAGCTGAAGTGCATCTATACCAATGCACACATGGGCAGCACAATGCAGCATGGGCAAGAAACAGGAGGAACTGGAAGCCACTGTGCCACTATATGATAGCTGCTATCATTCCATCTTACCTTTATAGCAATCAGTTCATGTAACCATGTCCCGCAATACATTTTGTTATTATTACCGCCATTCAAGGCAGTGCAGCATTACAAAATTTCTTTGACTGTAATTAAACAGATCATTTCCTTTTATTTAATATTGAAAAGCAATAAGATGTTATTAGAAGGTGGAAGCTTTAATGCCAGTTTATTAGTAGCAGTGACTTGGTGCCTGCTGATAGTTACCATAAAGTTCAAAAGGTTAACAAGAGTTGGCTGGGATCAAGTAGTTGCCAGGTGTTTTCCTTGTGGTTAATGGAGTAAAGCCAATTGAAATTATCAGTTTGAAAACTAGCCACTAGCAACTCTTCATTTCAACATGGAAACATCATTTCATGATGAAAAAAATATCATTTTTCTTCTCTAAAAGAACTCTCACATAATTTGTAATAATTAGAACCAACAGCAGCCAGCTTTCTCTCAGACTACAACAGCTTCCTCACAAAAAAAAAAAAAAAAAAAAGTGCAAGGAAAGTGTAACACTTTGCATTAAAATAATAATGATCTTTTCAGAAGAATAAAGTCATACAGCTATGTGAATTTAGCGAGCAATACTTAAGGTGTAGAATAGGTGTTAATTCCCCCCTGACCCCCCAAAGGCCTTTTAATTACCTAATTTGTATCTGTAAAAAGTTGTAATAATAATATAGAAATATACTTAAATATGAGTAAGACAGAATGGATAGTTAAAGAAATGCACACTGTTGATTTGGACTGAATATACATGTATTTGGTCCAAAATAAAGCAGATGGCAAACCAAAAAAGAAAGCATCCACTTCATCTTGCAAATACTGTGGTTCTCTTAATTACTGTTACTTATTTGGGGGTACATCAATATATCTGTAAAATTAGGCAGACAAAAAAGATGACATTTCATGTTGCACAAATTCATTGTCAGAAGATAAAAAGATAAAAATTGGTGTGTTAGAAAACACATCAGTTAAAACCAGATGATACTATCTGAGTTGCTAGGCTATTCCCTTTTACTTTGTCGTGCATAGGGCTGTATCCTAACCAGAGCTTACCAAAGCATGAATTCAGTCTTTTAGGGCAGCCCTTTGAACATCTGTGCTTACCTGTTAGATCGGTGTGTGAGCATATCTATATTCACACACCACATACTCATTTTTATAAGTCTTTAGCCTCAATGACCTTTTAACACAACAACACAAATAGGAATTTTGATGCATGCTTTAAGTGCTTGTAACTTCGTCTCATCTTTAGAAGTATTTTAAAACTTCCTAAAGGCAGAATGAGTTTCTCCCTACACTGAAATCAAAAGTGGTTTTGATCAAGTCAGGGTTTTACCCTTGATAGCTAATTCTGAATAAAAATAATAATAATTTCCAATTGGAAGGTAAGAGGGGAAAGGGGGAACAGGGGGTTTCTGTGCAGCAAGTACGTTAGAGAACTATTTTTCCAGGTGAATTCTACTAAGGAGATACTTCTATATTTAGGGACTCGCCTTTCCCCCGTCACACAGCATTTCAGGCAATTTGTTTGAAAATTCTTATATTAAACTGTTCAGCCTCATTCCCTGCCTGTCCATTCTACAGCATTTCCTGTTCAGAACCCTATCATTCTTATAGTGCTGCTAATGACAACAAAATGCTCCATTCCATGTTGAAATTTCAGAAAGATGAAGCTGAAGTATTCTGCAAGGACAAAGGGTACATTAAAATGAGCTGTGGAGTGTATGGTAATCATGACATGAAGAAAATATCCTCTCTAGCAACTTGTTCTAGTATTTGTCCTTCTCTATGGTAATAAATAAATAAATAAATCCTAATATTGAGTTCATATTTTCCACGTCCCCCCTTCTGTCTGCTGTCTCTTGTCCTGTCACTGTGCCCCTCAGTAGAGAGCCTGCTTCCATCTCCACCTTCTCTTTTCATCAGACAGCACCAAGGACTCCCTGCCCTCAGCCTGCTGGCTGCATTCCTGTGAACACAACCCGGGATGCAGCTGGCATTTTTGCCGCAAGGACACGTTGCTAACTTGTTCAGCTTGCTGTCCACAGGGACTCCAAGTTTTTTCTTGTTTTCTCTGCTGTGGGCTCAGCCCGTGGTTTTGCATGGGGGTCACCCTAGCTCAGGGGCTGGATATCAGACTTGCATGTTGCTGAATTCCTGGAGGTACCAGTAAGACTACTTACTAGCATGCTGAGGTACCTCCAAAAGGCAGTCTTGCCCTTCAGCAAAGCAAACACTTCCCATAACTTAGTATCATACATTTACTGAGAGTGTGTTTTATTTCATTATTCAGTTTGTGAACAGGGAGGTAAAAAATTGTTGGCATCATTATTGATGCCTGAGAGATGCCACTAGTAATCAGCCATGAATTTGTGTCACTGATCACAATATTTTGAGTCTAACAATCCAGCCAGTTTTCAAACACCTTATCATTCACTTGTGTAGGCTGTATCTCACCAGTTTATTTACAAGAACACTAGAGCTTTTGCCAAAGGCTTTGCTAATGTAAGGTAAACAACACAACCATTTATCTCATTGCAGGACACATTTGGGCTAGGAGTTGCTCTAATTCAGTCTGCACTCTCTGTTTGGAGTCACATTCTCATTCTTCACATGCCTAGAAATGGCTTCAAAGAAGATTTGACTGACCAGCTCAGACCTCCATAGACCCTCATCCTTCTTACCTCACTCTTCTTGACAACATATGTGAGGTTTACTTTCCTGCAGCAAACAGGAAACTTCCTTGATCACCATGACCCTTCCACAGTAATATACAGCATCCTCCCCACGTAACTGGTCAACTCTTTCAACCACCTCAGATGAAACCTATCTGGTCATATGGACTTATATACATTCTGTCACATATAACCATGGGCAATGGGGTCAGACAATGTGGGAGGACTACAGATACTGTTTACAGTTGAAGAGGGAAAATCTGCGCAGTCAAAGCTCAGAGTTAAAGCAGGCCAACGCTGAGAGAGGACAACAAAAAAGGCTTTTAAAAACTTGTTAATAACACAGGGATATCATTGATGCGTATCTTTATGAGGATAGTCACCTCGCAAATAGGGATGGAGACAAAAAAAGAGATGTTAAATGCACTCTTTGTCTTCAAGACCAGTGATGAGCACTGGGAACCCAGGAGCCTTGAGTTCGAGGACAGTGACTATGGCAGCTCCTAAATTTTGACAGATTTGCTGCTCCAGCTGGATGCATGTAAGTTGAGGAAGCCCAATGAAATTCATCCCAGGGTAGTCTATGACTGATGTCATCACAAGAACTCTCGATTGTTGTTCAACAGTCTCAGAATCTGGAGAGGTCCATTTGACTGGAGGGTGGAAAACATAGCTCCAGTTTTCAAGAAGGGCAAGAAAGAAGGCTTCAGTAATTACAGGCCTATCAGTCTCACTTCAGTGCCTGGTAAAATTATGGAGATGATAATGATGAGAGTTATTGAAAAATACCTGAAAGAAAATGCGGTGACTTATCATAGCCAACATGGTCTTCTGAAGGGAAAGTCCTGCTTCACAAATTTCATCTCTTTTTACAAGGTTACTCACCTATCTGACCAAGGGAAGCCAGTTGATGTAATACTTCTGGATTCCAGCAAAGCTTTCTGTACTAACATTATCCATTTCGGCAAAAAAAATCAATCAAACAACTAAATTTTAAAAAATTATTTTTAAGGAGATAAGTTAGATTTCTTGGATTCTTTCTCCTCTCCTCCACTGCCTTCTTTCCTAACCAGACGTAAGCATAATGGACACTCTCTACTTTGAACAGTCAGAAGAGCAGACAATCTCACCAATGCCAAGTATCTTTTTCAGAGCTTTCTCTAACTATTTAGGCTCAGTAATACATATAAATACTCTCCATATCTAAATCCGACTTTAAGTTAAGAAGTATTTGCCTCCTATATGCCTCATTTTCCTCTCAAAACACTAAAGATTTTGTAATGTTTCCTTCAGATTAGCAAATACAATTAAGGCTCAATTTGTTACTATCATAATTGCAATCATATATCCATCTTGAGGATGAATCCCTTTTGTTTCTCACAAAGCAATTGTTTGTTATTAAATAGGTTGAAATACAGCATTAGCACTATACACTGCATTTTTATGAGCACACTAGCCAAGAAATGATTAAAGAACATAACAGCTTTTCCGAACTGGATCTAAATTACCATCGATCTTCAATAAACTGCAACAAGATTTCCCCTTCTTGCACATTTTGTCAAACACCACTGCATGTTTTCCTAACTAAAGTCTATGGTGGCAAAAGGCATCTCTCAGAGGAATACAGTGTTGGACATACAGGACACAATATATGCTTTAAAAGATGAAACTACGTTTGTAATTTATCCCTTTCTCCCATTATTTCATTCTTTTTCAGTACAGCAGTCTTCACAAGAGTGGCATATTGTCATCTTTCAAAATGTGTTTTGACATACTTCTCAAGTAATCACAGCAACGGTTTTCGCAATTTACTGGCATATATATTTTTATTTTTCTCACTATTCCTTCATGTTCTGCTGCTCAGTTTTATCTACTGTTTTTTTTCTTTTCTCTTTAATGTAATCCAGCCCCATAATAGCTTTCTTTACCTGCAAAAGCAATTTTTGTTTGAATTGCCCAGGAATCCAATTGAATGTGCAGTAATCCTATAATTACACGATAGAAACACACCACTTTCCCTAGCTAATCCAGAAACTGTTCTCCCTCCATAAAATTATCAATAAGCAAAGCACACTTAAATGTGGTTTCCAACAGACTCATTTCAGGTGAATGCTAAAACAGACAAATCTGTATCTACTCTGCAGCTACGGAGAGTGCAGGACAGTCCAAAAAGTCAAGTCTGAGGGATTTGACAAATCATTATTTACTCTGCTTTAAAGTAATTCTAGCTAATTTTGATATGCCAAATCCAGACACATACAGTAATCCTGAATTAACACCAATTACCGTGTCATTTCAGGGCATAAAACCGTCTTTTCCTATAACTCTTCACATAAGAAAGACAGAAAGAAATGCAGATTATTCACAAACATTTTAATTACATATAACTCAGTCTGTTTCCTCAGGCATTTAAAAGTTAGCACCTGGACCCATTTCTGTTTGACAATAGTCAAATGCTTATGGCTGAGTACAGACTCACATAGTAAAATAAATTATGTTAAATAAATAAATCATGTTAAATAATATAGCACAAGCCATACAGGCCAGAAGAATGCATTTCAAAAAAATTGTATTTATATTCTGTGAGAAGATGATATCCAACTGCTTCACAAGTAAGCAGCAACACAAAGGCCAAGTCCTGTTCATAGCAGTGAAGAAAATATACTCTGTTTCCAGATCAGGAAGTATTTTGGAATTTGCTTTGCCATCCAGGCATGTTGTTTGCATTTTTTAGTCCAGTTAGATTCTCTTGAGAGAAACTAATTACATAGAAGCATTTTTTTGACTGTAGACATTTTAATTTTCAGCTATTATATGATTCTCTCAGTGCCTGGACACCACACATTCTCCTTGCAGCTTACAAGGCAGACAGAAGTGGGACATAAACAGTGTGAAGATTTTGCGATATGCAGATTAAACACTGCTAGAGTGAGGAGCAAGGTGTATGCCAGTAAAGCTCATTCTGCTCCAAAAGCTCTGAGAGAACTCAAGATTCCCAGGTCAAAAGCACTTCAGCACATGCTATCCCAGAACTATGTAAGTGAACACTGTGTCAACATAAGCAGGGTATAGAGAAGCAGTTATGCCTGTACACAGAACATTAACATAGGAATATTCAGGAGTACGGCCTGAGACCCCCAGTGTTCTTTTAGGTGTTTGTTAGTATCTCCATGCACATGGACATATATGTACAAAGTTTGTTTATGTGATTAAAAAAAAAAAAACTTAAAATATCCTATTAGCACTTGTGTGGTGTTTTTGTTTTGTTTCTAAAAGATATATTTGTATCACTGTATAACCAGGATGAGACATTCAAAAGCAATCAACAGAAATAAGATGCTTAAATCTGTTCTTATTGTAATTGGTGGCACTGGTCTTCCAGAGAAAACAGTCACACAAATTAGTTGACTGATTTAAAACCCCTCACCTGTAAGACACAAGGAACCATGAATAGCAGCAAGGATGAGTTAGTTGAAGAAGGTTGGTGAGGGAGGAAAAAAAAAAATCTTTCCAAAGAAGCCCGATTACAAAAGCAAGGAAGAGGACGGTTACAGTATAGCTGGATTTGAGTTTCACAGAGTGCTTCATAAACATCTTACAAGAAAGAACTGGTTCAAGCTCAAATGTGAATGCTGAGGCACAGAAAGTCTACGTGAAGAGTATGGTCCAGAGGTAACAATACAATCTAGTAGGGAATTTCCTTCATTTTTTTCAATATTTTCTAAAGTTTCCCAGTTAAAATAATAATAATAATAATAAAGCTTAATTGTTTAACAGCCCAGGTAAAGAAGATGCAAGTATTGAGCAAGATCTAGAATCAACATGGCAGTAAACTGTGCAAGAAAATTAAGCAGCACACAGGGTCTGTACAGCACTATAAAGGTGCTGCTATCATTTGTATCTTTCCACTCCTTTTTGCTGGTCTCTTTCAATTGGTACATCTTGTCTTCTAGAGAGTCTTGTCTTCAGAACAAGACTTGTTATTTTGCTAGGTGCTCTATTCAATGCTTAACAAAATAGGCCCTGAATGGCTAAGATTCCTTGCGGTATTACTTCAGTATAAATGTTAAGCAACAATATTATTGTTATGCTACATAGCTGATCCACATCAAAGGATTTGGAGTTGATTCATTCATCATTGTCAGACAGGCAGTTTAAATTCCATTTGAGCCCATAAGCAACAACTTGAGAATAATGTGATCACTTCTTAAGGTTATTGAAGGGAAAGGGAGTCTTGGGAACAATTTGAAATGAAGAAAGGTCACGTAATAACTGAAGCCAAACTGGAGCTTAACAACTTGATGCAGCCCATAAGGTACAATAATATGAATCTGTGAGGTTCCATGAGACTTGTCTGCAAGACCCTTCTCAAGCTGATGTTAGGCATGTGCTTGTAATTCCCGGGAGTGAAACACCAGGGACAGAGTTCCCCATGGTCTCCTGGACCTACTTATAGGTCCAGGAAAATAGCTTAAGTTGTGATGCCACCTAACTGGTTTCAGAGAGACAAGATGACAGTCATTCCCAAAAGCATACTTGCCACTCGCCCCAGTGATCAGAGAGATTTTGTAGGCTGTTGGCACTTGGATTCTTCACAAGCTGTTCCACAGTCTTTCCTGCCTTACAATCCAGCAACAGCCAGTAGGCCCAACACAGCAACAAGCATAGCCTCGTCAGATGGGACATCAAGAGGTAACATTTTATGTCTGAATTAGATATTAAGACTGAAAAAGTTCAAATAATACTTTCTAGAAACCAAAGACTTCCTTTGGTGTTCAGACACTCTTTCTACACTCACAGTAAAGCTTCCGGGCACTCCTGACCTCAGCATTACATCTTCTCCCCTGCAAGAATATATATAGCCAAGCTTTTCTTTTGCATTCTTGTATCATTTCCAACTTGATCAATGTTTCAGAAAGTCCTGCTTTACTTCATCATCATACTTCTATCTGAAGTGACAGGTCTTCCATCAGACTCAAATACAGCAAACCGCATTAGGCTCCTACACCAAAATCAGATCTGAAACTTCCAGATTCCAGATATTCTGAATCAAGAAGATATACCTTGATCTAGCTTCAGTTTCACTCTAGGTCTTTACCGATATATTCCTTATGTTATGCAAGTAACACAGTGCAAACCTCAGAATATACTACTTGATGATATCACAGAATCACACAGAATCACAGAATGGCCCGGGTTGGAAGGGACCTCAAGGATCATGAATCTCCAAACTCCCTGCCACAGGCAGGGCCACCAACCTCCCCATTTAATACTAGACCAGGCTGCCCAGGGCCCCATCCAATCTGGCCTTGAACACCTCCAGGGATGGGGTATCCACAACCTCTCTGGGCAGCCTGTTCCAGCACCTCACCACTCTCTCTGTAAAGAATTTCCCTCTGACATCCAACCTAAATCTTCCCTCCTTCAACTTAAAAGCATTTCCCTTTGTCCTGCTGTTATCAACCCTTTCAAAGAATTGATTCCCCTCCTGTTTGTAGGCTCCCTTTAGGTACTGAAAGGCTGCAATGAGGTCACCCCGCAGCCTTCTTTTCTCCAGGCTGAACAAGCCCAGCTCCCTCAGCCTGTCCTCATAGGGGAGGTGCTCCAGCCCCCTGATCATCTTTGTGGCTCTCCTCTGGACCCTCTCCAACAGCTCCCTGTCTTTCTGGGGGCTCCAGACCTGGACACAGTACTCCAGGTGGGGCCTCACAAGAGCAGAGTAGAGGGGGACAATCACCTCCCTGTCCCTGCCGGCCATCCCTCTTCTGATGGAGCCCAGGATACCATTTGCTTGATATAAAAAAAATTTAGTTCCTGTTCTTAACAGTGAATTTCAAAATCAATAGCAGAGATAACTGCATTAGGATTATACATATATTTTCTTTGAATACAGGTAAATGGAATACCTTTGTGTGGCAGCCAGAGATACAAGACAGTTTAATTGGAAAAGATAAAAAACCAAAGTCTTGACCATCTGTGTTCCCTGAAAATCTCAAGGGGTTATCACAAGTTTAAGCATTTAGCCTGTGTTTCTCCAAATGACAAACCAGTCTCCAAACCCAAATCAGTTTGGGTTATCTGAACAGGTGACTTGCACTGTACTTCTTATTTGGAAAACTCTTTTGATTGTATTCCAGGCAAAAAATAAAAGTATGGAAAAGCCGCTGGATTATTTACAAAACCCTTCACAAGAAAAGGCATGACAAATGCAAATTAAGATACCACTGGAAATCACAATGTTATTGTAAAAACTCCTTTCTAATAACATTTCTCTATTTTAAAAAACTTAGAAAGGTCGTATTTAAAAGCATGAGTTCAAAATGGGAGTGTTCTCTTTGCATGATACAATGAATTTAATGGAGGAAAGCACATATGCTCCTTTTAAAAAAGCTCTCTCTATAGAGAGATTTTCTTTTTTTTTCTCCTCCCATTTTAAGTAACAGCTGTAAGGTCAACAAATGTTCCCTGCTGAAAAAAAAAATGTTTTCTTTTACTTCTAATTGCTGCACTTGCTCGCTAGTTGCCTTCACTTAAGAAAGTGCAGCATCTAAGCACTCAGCAGTCCGTGAACTCCTGCATCTTTCACATTGCGTGACTGGCTACCCAAGGGCAAGAAAGCAATCCTCTCAGATGCCGAACAAGTGCACTCGAGGGGAAAGAGGCATGAGTGTTGTCATCAGCCTCTGGAATCAGCTTGCCAGCTATGGGGGCAGGAGGAGAAGAGAAACAAGCACAAGGAGAGAAGAGCGAAACAAAACACGCTGTACCCTAACTCAGTGTCAAAATAAATGCAGTGTTTGTTTACTAACAAAGATGTCAAATGCTTTTTTGAAGCTTGGGAATTTTCCTGTTCACTTCAGGTGTCTGACTGTGTTTTGTCTTATGAATGAGGAACTTGCTGAGGGTTTGTTTGTTGTTTTTTTTGGGCTTTTTTTTTTCCCCATTTTGCTGATATGCTTAAAAACATCCATGAAATTGTGATATTATTAATCTCTGTAATTACCTGTATTAAGGCACAATATTGCTCAAAATTGGCCAGAGAGAATTCTCCAAATGGCTATGCACAACCTCTGTGTGTTTTGGATGACCACAGAGACCAAGCCTGCAAAAGGCAGGTAGCGGGGCCAGGATGTCACTCTACTTCACCACTGCAAGAAGTGAACTGGAAGTTAAGTGGTTCAGTCCTTCTGTTCAGACACATTAAGGGCAGAGTTTTAAAGTTGGGCGATAGGAGGTGGAGAACGACAATATGAAAGTAGCTAGTTCTCAGCAATTAGCCTAACCTTCTAAATATCTCAGTCCAAGTCTTACTTCAGATTCATGTGTCTTTATCCTTGTCAAGCCAGATAGCACATTGCAGAAAAAAAAAAACTGTGAATGGAAAATGAAGGGCTTTCTTACAGTCATCTCTGCAAATTTCCAAATTACTGATTCACATTCATCTCATTGCTATTATCCTCTTATTTGCAGCTCAGCAAAGTGCGAAAGCCCACAGAGCTTTCCACAGACCATGCATTTATTTCCTACATCTCTAGGGATGTTTGGTCTTTAACTCCAAGCATTTTGGAACCGAGACTGACATTCCTGTTGTATGTTTATGCAGCACTGCTCAATGGTCTACTGGCCTTCAGTTGCTACCTTCGGGATTAACACGAAACACACTTCCACATATTCCATGCAACTTACATTTCTCCTTGGAGCAAATTATGCTTCCTCCCCCCAACACACACTATTTTTTCCTTAAATATTAACTGGTTTAAGAGTTATGATAACAGTAAGGTTGAGTTGTTTTATTAGTAATGACAGACAGTAGAAACAAATGCAAGATATGAGAAGTAACAGCACTGACACTGTAATAAGTATAAATTTCATAGCAATGTTTTGAGGCTAATTATTGGTACATGCTCTTTGACTTAGTGAAAACGTGCAACACCACTTTGGTCCTATAGATGTTTTCACCAGCCACTTCCGCAGTAAGGGATAAATAACATCAGGGAGGCAAAGAACATTATCTAGTGGAAGATCATTTAGAAAGAAATCCCCTATCCGACATCTCACAGAACAAATACAACACATTACATCTCATCTATATGTTGGGAAAATATAAAAAGTCTTCCTGCTTTCTAGATGTTTGAAGAGAAAAACAGAAAAAAACAAGTTCTCTTGCCAGCAGTCCTTCTGGAAAGATATATATATATATTTTTTCCCCCCAGCTTGGGGCTGAGTCACAACCACTGTCCCTCACTGATGATGGTAAACTGTGGATCAAAGCGGCAGTGAGGGAGCACAAACCCTGAGCACTGGAGCCCTGAATACCAGCTTTAATTCCTCTCCATTCACAGCTCTTCAGGTGGTACTGCAACGTTGATTTGACTGATGTGTGCCATCATGTGGCCAAACTCAGCAGTACGCAAACAACACAAACCTCGCTTCTTTCAGTGCTGCAATTTTAAATACTAGATAAAAGTGAAATAGAAAGAGACGTGATTGCAAAAATGTATTCATTCGGGCCTGCTTCTCCGGCAGGAATTTGAGATTCCTCAAGTGACACTGCCCTTTCTATTCCTGAAATGGTTGCTAGCAAGTTGAATAAGGATTATAATCCTTGCACCCCTGGTGGGAATATTGCTGCCACAAAAATTAAACCCTAATGCATCTTCAGAAAGTTCTGCATTTTCTAGTAAATGTTATTATATCCTTGCAAATCAGTGAGGAGCTCAATCCTGCTTTGCAGCTGCAGAGAAGGTGCTGACTGACCCCCCCTACCAAATGAATCAAGCTGATGAGCTGTCTGCAGCCAACAGCCGGGGGCCCAAAACAGAGCGGTCACCTTTACACATAACAGCACAAGAAAATTACAATTTCAAAAACATTTAGACACTTACACTAAAATAGCAAATCCAGTCATTTTCATGAGTGTTGCTTAACGCAATTTCATGGCCTTGCAGCCTTGCTGAGCAGCGTTTTCTGCTCCTTCCTCTTCACAAGGCTAAAGTGAGTGATTAAAGCTGGCAGAGCTGACTCGCCCCAAACACAGAGGGCTGGGCTGGGTAGCACTTAAAGCCACAGCATTGGGTATTATCAGAAGGCAACAAGGACAAACCAGTCCTTGAGCAAGCAGTTATAGGTCAGGCTGTCCTCATCACAAACGCAAACCACAGTGTGCTTCAGGGATGAGCAACTGCAGAGTCACCTCTCCTCGATTCTTGTATATAAATATTGGAGGCAGTAAAGCAAGGCTTGTACTAGAGAATAAAATGGAATTCAAACAACCTATTGTAGTCTACAGAATGAAGGATGAGAGCTTGAGTTTAACTTAAACATTTATTGATAGAGCTTAAAGGCGAACAAGACCATTACAATCATTTTGAGTGACCTCCTGTATACTACACACCACTAAATTTTACCCAGTTATCCATGAAATAAGCCCAATAACTTTTGTACAGCTAAAGAATGTTTTCCAGCGCAGCACTGAATCTTGATTTGAAACATAGCACCTAAAATCACTTCCCTTGGGAGCTTGTATCAGAGGTTACAAAGTTAAAACTTTGTCCCATTACTACATTAGTTTGCCCAACATCAGCTTATAGCCACTGATTTGCCATCTCCTGCTACTCTGGGCTGAAGGGCCCATTAGTACCCAGTATTTTCTCTCCTTGAAGACATTTAAATTTTGCAATCAAATCATCTTAGAGTAATCTTTCTGATACCTACACAGATTTTACTATTCTTGTATTGCTAAGAGTCTTCCAGGATGACTTCAGAGCCTGTTTTCTAAACTGGCCTTAATTTTTAACATCAGATCATAAGATAGTTACCAAAATTAAGCAGAGTGCTTCAACAGACACTTTGATGGTGCCCCACAGAAATAAAATTCTGTCTTTTTTCCTCTGCTTCTTAGTACTTTTTCAACAACTTTTTCAACAACTGTTCTGACAACTGTTTCCACACCTGGCAAGTTCCCAATAAGCTAAAGGTATAGTGACAAAACTCAAAGAGTGCTACATCTTTAGGCAACCACAATATTACCAACTGTTGATCAAGGTCTATTATCTATATCTATAGATATTAGATATATCTATTCATAAATATCAAAGTGCTTAATCAGTAACACCTATTTTGACTGACATTCTTCAAAGCTCATATCTACCAGCATTTACTTTTATGTAAATGTATCAATTCTTTATAAATTAAATCTGCATCATTTGCCTAATATAGAGTCTGAGATAGACATTAAGCTAACAGGATTTTTACAGTCCATATCACCAAGTTTGTCTTGAAATAGTGACTGTAAAACTTCCCAAATCCACAATGTATGGAAAATAAAAAACACAATTTCATGCAACTCTTTTCTGTCATTGATAAAAGTCACTTTAAATCAGCAAGTCTGGGTGTTACTCTCTAAGAGACATCATTCAACAACCTCCTCAAAATTATCATTGGCTTAACAAGTACCTCAACAACCTCATACAGTCTGAGTGCATTATTTCGTTTCTTTCTCTACATGGAAAAGATTTTAATCAAATACCTCTGCCATTTCTGCATCAGTTATTGACATCTTCCCTTTCACTTACAGGTGTGGTGGGTTTGCCTTGGCTAACAGCAAGATTTCTACCCAAAACAACTGCTCTGTATCATTTCCCTAATTTTATTTCTAAAACTCTTTAAAACTTTTGTAGGTATTAAACTGTAAAACCGTGTTGATATATCATAGATATCTCTTAGTAAACAAAGAATCCCCTTCCAGTTTTCTGAACTTCATAGTGTCTTTGATTGCTTTGACTGCCATGTTGCCTTCTTTTATCTTGTGCATATTAGCACTTTCTCTTTATTGCAAAATAGGTTTATAACTAAAATTCCATTTTACTGTAGAATCAAGGTACTATTCAAACTTTCAATATTTAACAATTACCAGTGACTATGTACTCAACATCTTCCAGGCCAAAAATTAATATTTCTTAATATGCCATCCTGAAGTACAAAAATGCAGTTTACAATACAATATCTGTATCCCAGAAAGAAGCTTAGGCAGTCATGCGTGGTATTCTGTAAATTGACTGAGTAAGCTAAAAGGGAGAATTTTGCAAGTTAGAACACCAGTGCTTGTGTGTTTGAGATCCCGCATTTAGGTTACTAGTCATACTACTAAAAAAAAAAAAAAAAAACCCACAAGAAAAACAACCTGACCCTGTATTGTTACTAAACAGGCCATAGTCAGTCATCTTAATGTGCATTATCTCAGTTTTCAGAAATCCCTCATGGACATTACTCATCATCAGGACTAACAATCAAACACAGTAAACACAAAATGCACCTAAACATGGAAGTCCAAAACTTGGGTTTAGCTAAGCTGAAGTCAGTCCCAAGAGGGAGAAAAGTTATGGTTTATGCACCCTCTCCACTATTTAGACATTTGAAGTTGCTCTAAATTATTCTTCTGTTTTGGCACTTCCTGCTACCCATGCTCCAAGTAGTCCTGAGACCAAGTGACATAAAATAGCTGTATGAACTGTAAAGCCGGAAGTTTCCTCCCTCTGAGAAGACCTTGAGCCAGGCAGTTAGACAGTCTTTACAGCCTCCTCAAACCTCTGAAGCACAGATAATCACTGGAGGATAGAGACTATGCCAACATAACAGGATTTATTTCCTCTAACACATAAAACCTTTTCCTCATATACAAAAGAAATAAAATTTACACAAAGCACTGACCAACGGAGCTGTAAGCAATACAGCACTGGTCATCAGATATAGCCTTGGACAAAAAAAAAAAAAGTCACGTTCAGAGAAAATGAACTCCAGAACTGGAGACCTTTATCACATGAAAATAAGAACTCACTAGCAAAGATATATGCCCCACCTTTGGATGTCTGGAATCTATTCACAACTAAAAGGTACCATAAATAACTCTTCAACTACATAGAGAGGGCTTCAGAACCAAGGAATTCCAATTAATGCTTTAGGGGGTAAAATAATAGGTTTGTCAAAGTGCTCATTAAAAAAAAATGGCAGATGGATATCAAATTAACATACGAAAAAACACTAGAAATAGATTCACAAAGAAGGATTTGCTATCTATTCATCAAAGGAACAAAATGTTACCTTACATGAAGAAAAATGCATGGCACAAATTCATAGAACAATACAGCAAGAAGGGCCCTTAAGAAATTATTAACTCTGTCCTCCACAATCCTGACACAGGACCACTTTCTTCACAAACATTACCATTAAACACACACACACGCAAACACAAAATAAAAAATAGTAAAATAAAATAAATCAAACACCCCTCCCCCCCCCCCCCCCCCCCAAAAAAAAAGGTCTGATGTGTAAACCCATCTTTTTTGATAAAGCATAAATCTCAGCACTTCCTGTTCAATCTACCAGGAGTACAAAAAATAGACCACTACTTCCCTCCTCATAGATGATTTTTATACCTCTGAAGTCTTAATGTGGTCTTTCCTTTTCTCTTCACTGTCCCTTCTCATTGCTAAATAAACTTATTTAACAATAGGATAGAATTTCTAAATAAAGACAATTCTGCAGCCTGGGTTTTGTAGAAGAAAGAAGCTAACTTCTACACTGAAGATCTCCAGAATCTCAATGAGTGAAACAACAAAGCTATGAAGATTATATCATATTTATTATATTATGTTTATTACAGTATCGTCTGTTTTGCTATCACATATTTAACTGGTCAGTTTCTGCGGCTGTCATTTTCCACACATAGTCACAGTATCCAACCTATCAACCAGAAGAGTCAAAACAACGAAAAATCATCCTATACCTAACTGAGTAAACTACATGGAAAGTCATGTTGCAGACAGTATCTGACAGAGTGAAGAATGTCTTTTGCATTTCTGTTAAGTTTCAGCATATCAGGTTGCAATACTCTCACAGTATATCCAATTTAGAGTGTGATTTTTGTCCATGAAATATCCCATATTTGTCATCTGTCGCGGGCCATTTTGCTCAGACAGGATGATTTTAATAGGAGGAAAATGCAGAGAAAAAGAATGTTTATGAGTCATCATGTTGACAGTGAAGGACAGAAGACATGTTATTTTGTTTCATCTTTCACCAGAAGATAATTCTTCAGACTTTGTGCTTTGTCAGGTTTAGGATATTTCAATAGACTTAAAGATAAGGGTGGCAGCACCATGGCCTTATCCATACCTTCTACTCAAGTTTAATATCACATTTATTGTACGACCACTGAATCCAAATCAAACTTATTCACGAAAAAGATGAGGAGACTTTCCCATGCTTTAGTATACACTTACTCTTATAAATGCATACATTTCAAACTGTTATATACAAATATTGAGCTTTTTTGTCTTCATTAGCTCTACACATTTGGGCATATGTTCCTTTTATGATACAAGCCAAAGCGAGGAGGAGCAAAGCATTGGCTTGTATTGATCCAAGTTGATGAAACACCTTTATCTTAATCCTTATATTTAATACCACCATTCCCACTACTGGGATCAAATCCTTTACATATTTATATAAACATTTATTAGCCTTTTCTCATTGAATGATCAACAGTAGTTTAAGAACTACTTCAGTTTAGACCTTTGCTACATTTTCTGTTGTAATCAGATATTTGCTTGGTCATCAAAATTGGCCAGCTTCAGAGGTAACACCCTACAGAACATTGAGGCATGGTTAAGAGCTATACTATATGAATCCTTTAAGGTCTCAGAGTAAGTCATATCTGACATTCCATTTGTCATCCTGAAATCCTGAGAACAGAAAACAAATGGCCCTCAATGTTGAAGGGAATCCTTCAGACAGAAATCACTTTAAAAGTAATAAGTTAATAAAGTGATGCTTATGCAGAATAGTCATCAGGCTCATGGGCTGGGATTTTGCTCAGATCTCTTTGAATAACTTCCTAGATAAAGAAGAGGATTTAATTTTCCTGATAAAATTAGACCAATTAATCAGGCAGCATAGCAAAGATGTACTTCCCTTCTATAAGGGAAAAACCAGCTAAGTTATGATAAAGAATTTATTAGTAAGAAGCATTTTCCTTAGACTTCTTTGGGAAATGAAGGGCAAGCCAATAGTAAAATTTTTTAAAGCTCATTGTGGGCTTTTGGAGCACTGGTGAAATGTGCACTATCTATCAAGATTATTAAGATGAAACTATTAACCCTGTGACAGTTTAATAACCATTCTTTACGTTATAATAACACAGGGCCCCTTTGGGATCAGAGTTCCAATTTTGGAGGTAGTGTCCATCATTTGTCAAGGAAATTGAACCTTTGTGTTGAACAGAACAGCAACAGGACCAGCCTCCCTCCCACCTTTTCCTCCCAAAACAATACAGTTGTGCAGATTAAGGTTGAGGTTTTTCTCTTTACAAGCTTTTTTTCCTGTAAATAGAGCCATTTGGTCTTTACACTTCTTAGGGGAGTCACAAATCACTGGACTATAAGAACAAAACAAAAAAAACAAAATAAACAAAAAAAAAAGGATTAAAGAAGATTGGTCTTACAAACCTGAACACTCCTGAAGCTCATAAGGCTTTAGACCTCTTACAGCATTGACATGTTATGGTACCATATAAATGCCAAATCCCAAGCGACTTGTATCAGTTACTCGTCATAACGTACAAAACGACACCTCTAGTGCAGCACCTAGAAAAAGGCCTTGCACCTTCCTTTACACACACTTTGCAGTCGATTCAAAAATGAAAGCAAGGATTATTAACATTCATACCATGCATGGCCGGTACCGTGTATATCTGCATTTCTAATGCATCAGGTTTAACATTCACAGATTTGTTGGCACACATGGTCATTCTGGAAGTCACATGAAAACAACACAACAACAACAAAAATATTAACTAAAAAACTTTACTAGGCAACACTGCAGCAAAGCAGTCAGCACCAAGGACTATAAGATCCAAACATTGCCAACTCTAGTGCCAGCTGAGGGTTTGCTGTTACTTTGAGAGAAACCTTTCCCATTTTTGGTTTTGATTTTTCAGTGGTCCATTTTCAATAACTTTACTTCCTTGGACTCGCTCCCACATCACATATGAGGATAACATACATAAAGTTCCTAAAGAGTTTCCCCATGTACAGTTATACCTCAAGGTATGACTCAACCGAGGGCACTCAACCTTGCTATTAACATGTATTTTTTACACATTAGTAAATGATATGCCATAGGTAATAGCATTTCACCCAAAATGCAGTGAAGGCCAGGTTGGACGGGGCCCTGGGCAGCCTGGTCTAGTATTAAATGTGGAGGTTGGTGGCTCTGCCTGTGGCAGGGGGGGGTTAGAGATTCACGATCCTTGAGGTCCCTTCCAACCCTGGCCATTCTGTGATTCTGTGAAGCTACCTTCAAGCAGAATACTCTTTCATTATGTCTTCAGGTTGGTTCACCCTAACTTACAAATATGAGAGCTTCTATACTACTGCTTGCGCACATTGGCTGAAAACAAGCTTCCTGTAATAATGTTATTAAAGCCATTACACTGTGGTACAGTGCAGCTCTAGTTGATTAAGACTCTACTGTGGGACTCAAGACTTTTAAGCTCACTACTGGGCACCTTTCCAGAGTTCCTCAATGACTATGGGCAAATCACCAGGGAAATAACTTGCTAAGGTACATGAATTAGGAAAGGGCCTCAGTTCCTTGCAAAACTTGCACAGTACTTCGAAGAGGCCTCCTGTTAACTGCTTCTGTTTTGAGTTTTCTTGTCACTTACAACATGGTGAAAGGCAAAAGTACAAATGCTTCTGAAGGTAAAACTGCATGCTGTAAAATTGTTGCCCAAAATCTTGAAAAGAATGCTCTCACATGCTAGTCAGCCATTTATTAATGGGAACAAACAACACTTACGTTTGCTGTAAAGCAAACCCATGAAGTATTACTTCTTAACTAATAATGAAAATTAAATTGACATGTAAAACTAAATATATATACACGCATACGGATACATTATATAAATATTGAATACATGCTTACAGAAATGTTTTCTTTTCTTACACACTCACCTATCATTTTGAGTACTTATGTCTGATTTTGGAAGCCACAAACTTCTCATTTCTGAATTCATTTTGTAGGAATTTACTACTGTAGATTTGATTTGTCTTCCATTGTATTTTGAAGACTAAAGATCTGTTTATCCTTGAAACTTCATCTATATATTTTTTCTACATAAAATTGAAGACCTATTGGACTTGCTCAATTCTAAACAATAAGGATTGAGAGCTGTTCTTGGTCCATCCAGTTCCCAGTGACTTCATCAAACTTTTCAGAGGTAACTGAAATTGCACTTGAAATCATATGGACAAAATAAATCAGCCATTCTAGGATAACAAAATAGCAAGATTAAGCTCCCAAGTCACAAATCATCAGAAAATTCTTTGGTTTTCTCAGAAAATTCTTTGGAAGATCACTGAATTCTGTAAGAGTACTTATATGTAGTTTCCAGAGATTATTTGTAATATTCAACACTTAGAATTCCAACAAAAAACTCAGAAAGCTAGCACGGCCATCTTCAAAGTAACATGCTAATATCCCCAAAAGCCTTGACAAACTGTAACCAAGAGGTAAGCATTTCCTCCAGAAAGTGAATAACTAGTCTTGACATAAAGAGAATATTACACAGAAATCTCATTTAGAATCCCACTCCAGTCTTTTATAGCTATTCCATACCAACATTATAATCTACATAATCCACATTTTTTTGCACTACCCTTGTGAGTACAAATGTTTGTCATGTAGCCAAGTATTCTACATCTCCATGTTTTAGGGAATCACAATCATCTAGTGAGGAGTCTTTTGCAGAAATAATGTATGTAGCCACAACGGGGTTAGCTAGACAGAATTTCAAGGTGTTCTTATATCAAAGCGATGTGCACTGTTATCAGCATAGTTTTCTTATTCAATTCATCCTCAGCTACAACAGCCCAACATTTGTAGTATAACACTTTGAAGGGACAACTGCCGAGTTCCTATTTCCTCACCTGCCGGGTGATTCACATCTGAAGTTTGCCAGAGCCCACAATAAAGACAGCTCTCAGCTCTGAAGGCTGTGCCAGATGCTTCACTTCCCCAAAATGGGCAGGTGCTCAGATCTGAGTCTTGGGTCAGGCACACTGAGCTGCACACAACTCTCTGGTGATGAATTGTAGTGCTGTAAACAACAGACCATATCAGAAGGCTAAGATTAATTAACCAGGAAGAACAATTTAAAAGACTATGAATGAAGAAAAACAAACAAAAAAACAAAAACAAACAAATGCAAAAAAAACCCACAGACCTATTTTGCCCAAACATCCAAATATCATAGTTTTCTTTTTCCTTCCCTTCCTGAATTTCATTCTCTGTGTCAGGTTATACAAGGAATATTTATTCCACACTCCACAGAGGTCTGTTCGTGAAACACTTTCTATCACATTTTGCAGAACAATTTTTAGACAGGCAGGTCCTCAACTGGTATGCAAAGAATACTTTGATAACACTGAAGTCAGTGTACCAAAACCATAACATTTTAATGAATTTATCATCAACTGCTAGGTATTTTCCTAGTCCCCGTGTGCAACACTCCCCAGCAAGTCACCAGCAAAGCTTACGCTACCAGTCTGGTCAAGAGGTGATAGCAACAAACATCAAGAAACAAAAGAAAATCATACCCATGAACTGAGTATTCTTGAATGCAGAAAACGACAGTTTACATGGGTTGACAGCAATAGGACAAGGGGGAATGGTTTTAAACTGAGACAAGGGAGGTTTAGGTTAGATATTAGGAGGGAGTTTTTCACACAGAGGGTGGTGACACACTGGAACAGATTGCCCAAGGAGGTTGTGGATGCCCCATCCCTGGAGGAACTCAAGGCCAGGCTGGATGTGGCTCTGGGCAGCCTGGTCTGGTTGTTGGTGACCTTGCACATAGCAGGGGGGTTGAAATGAGATGATCATTGTGGTCCTTTTCAACCCAGGCCATTCCATGATCCTATGATAAAGGAAATCAGACAGTATGCTAAAGACAGAAGTCCCAATAAACAGAGGTGGTTTCACTGTCTACTGAAGACCATTGATTGGCATTTCCTTCAAAAGGTGGTACACACTAACTTTTTGCCTTGTAAATTTTGCTGACACTTTATGTTTAAAGTCAGAAAATATACAGATTTTTATAAGTGTGCCCATTTGAGCATATTTATATTATTATATATTTATATTTATATATTTATAACATACACTTTTGGTCCTGTGCCTAATTTGGTGTAGTTCATCTGTAACCTTCCTTCTTTTCAAGAATTCAACTCTGATTGTCAACCATTTCTTCTCCTGCAAAGCTCTGTTTCTCCTATCCCAAACTTGGCAAAATTGACTTTGCGTTAGTGACTGACAATCTTACCAGATGTCTTTGGGTGACCTCAGTACCCTTCATCAATTGTCAACTCTCCCAAGTTTCTAATTTAAAACATCTCCTCCCAAATCTCATCAGTGTTCTGTGTCAGCACTCTAGTAAGGAAAAAAAAAAAAAAAAAAAGGAAAAAAACTGATTTGCATTACCTTTTCCTTCTACAAGTGAGTGAGCGAGCAACTAATAGTACACTGAAAGTTTTCATTATGTCATCTTCTCTCCCCAGTTTAGGCAAGGTCAAGCTTGGCTTTCATACAGAACTTGAATAATTTAGAAGATGTTGATGCTTCTTCTCCTTCTTTCCACTCTTGGGAATTAAGTGCATCTCCCCCAAACTCTCATCACCTTACCAGCTTAATTCACTAATTCTAGTCAGAACTTGTTATGTCCCATACAGATGTTGAGATTTTTCTTTTCTCTGCAATTACTGAAATCACATACATAAGAAAAATGCATCTCAGACCTGAGGTTTCAGGGAAAGTCATCTACGCCACTCTACAGGAATGGATATTCAATTTAATAATTTATATTGAAATATCAATATTGAATATTTTGTATTCGATTTGAATATTAATTTTGTGAGCTGTTTTTATCTGAATATTCCAGTTTCTGTCTATCGACACCAATGTAAAATGTGCCATTGCATCACATGCTGAATGATGCTGCTGAAGAAAATACCACTGTGCTTCCTACACTTCCTAGTATCAGAAGTGAAGCTACCTGACACAGTCACTGCCTGCTTCTTCTGTACTGAAAGATCAGAAATTCTCTTCTAGTCCCTTAAAATGTTTGATGATTTGCCACTAGATTTAGACTAAGGAAAGAGAGAGAGTTTTTTAGTATTTAAATTTTTGACAGTATTAGCTGTGTATGGAATTCTTTACTTGAGCTCGGTCACTGCGAGTTCATGCTTTATACTCTTTTCATTAAGCAACTTGCTTTCAATTAAGCTGCTTGAGAGCTTTGTGATGAACTCAGGCATTTATTTCCAATTTCTTGTTATTCAAATTTCTTTCTTTTAAAGATATTTAACTTCAAGCATGCATTTAAGTCACAGGGAACTCAATGGCTCTTAAGAACGTGCTTAGTACTCAGTAGCTTACTGAATATAAAAGGATTTGAAAGCAAGTTTAATTATTCAGATGAAATTGGAGCTGGAAAGAATATATTACTTTAAACTGCAGTCCTCCAAGAGCATTTGTAGTTAGTAGAGTGTACACTTTTCAGTAGAGGCACAGGAACCTTACCTTACAGAACCCCTTCAACATTTGCTGTCATATGTCTTTTATATTGTCATAATATGTGAAGTATCCTTAGAGTAGGAAACTAGAATTAGTTTTTGCAGTGGTTTAAAAATAAAAATAAAAAAAGTATTTTGCAGAGTACAAAACATTATGGATTCACATTGTAACGACACCATGGGTAAGAGCGCAAACAATTTGTTTACATTACTTCCTTAGTGCTGGCAATGAGTATTGTCAAGCTTCACAAAGCAATTCTGTATTAAAAGTGAGTCCTCAGTCCTTACAACTTACTGCAAATTTGTGTTGAAAATCTGATATTTCTGTAAAGTTTAGAAAATTATTTCCAGCCTTTTGAGAATAAGGGCAGGAAAAAATAAAAGAAGAAAATCGCACAATCCAAATAGATCTAGGGCCTGTGTTTTATCTATTTCATGGGTTGTTACCAGCCCCTGAAACTGTTCAAAAGTAAGTTATTTGTTGGAGTATTATACTGAGAAAAAATAAAAAAAGCTTCCCTGTTTCTTGAGTCGATGGATGCCAAGATGGCTGATGGTCAGACAGAAAATCCACAGATGAAGTACAGCTAGATCAACTGACTCTCGGTCTGTGCTCTATGGATTAGGCCAATCTTCTCCTTATAAAGAGAACTATTACTAGGCAGTATGATGTGGTCTTATAGCCACAGTGATAAATAACAATAAACACTCTATAACTCTACAGAATCCACACAGACTTTTCTGTAGGAAGCCATACAGAGGGGTACTACTACAGACTAAAAGACACTGTCTATATACATCTTGACATGTGAGAAAAATAAATCCATCCCTTCTTCAAAAAAAAAAAACCTCAGAAGTTTACTGTATACATTTCATTAAAAAGAATAAAATAATTTGAATATAAAGGGCAAAAAATTCTAATTATCAGCCTAACACAATAAATGTCAAAATTAGCCTGATTTTACAAAATAATGATTTGCAGCAAACTCCATCAAAGCATTTCATTTCCTGTGGAAACTTTCAAATTGCCTAAAGGCATTCTTTGACCAGCTGTACAACACATTAACTAAATATCCTCTGAGTAAAAAGATTCCCACATCAGAGGCACCTGCACAATATGCAACAACACATTTCTTTTTCACATATTTGTTGAAGGCAGCTATACAGTTCCACTGGATCATCATTTACATTCACAATGGACAGCTGGCATCATCTAAATGAAACATTAAACTTGTTCATGCTTTCAGTAAATAAATAAAATGAATATAAAAAAAAAAAAATCAGAGCTGTAACAGCAAAAAAAGGAATGAATTTAAAAGTTCTTTCAGATTCAGAAATGTTTAATTGTACTTTTGACTGGCAACCAATCAAAATATGCTTCTTCTCATATATTACAAACACTAAAGAAAGTTAAAAAAAAAAAACAAAAAAAAAAAAAAACAAAAAAAGCAAAAGAAAAGCACCCCAATTTTGCAATCCCCCAAAATATTTCTAGATCTCTTTGTCAAATCAGGATGATGGGAGAAAGAAGTATAATTATTGCAAACCTCTGTTTCATTAACAGACCACAATCCAACAGAAAATTTAACCATACAATGTACTTCTCTATGGAAGCAGTAAGAACAAATCAGAACGCCTTATAGTTAAGCCCTCTAAAAATGTATGCATTTGCTGAATTCTGCCTGGTGAAATCCTACCCTTGCTTATGCTAGCAGAAACATTTTTGCTGATTTTAGATGAAGCCCTAGCATTTAATTACCCAAGTCAATGCCTCTTGTATGAGCTCACCTGTTTATGATGTTTCAGCGTTCACAGGTTCCCATTCACCTGAAGTTTTGTTGGTCCACAAAACTTCACATCAATGATTGCTTTTATTATCCCTGCTGGCAAATTTCTTGATTGAGAGAAAATATTTCTTCAGAGATTGGCTTCAAGATACAACTGCTTCTAGCCTCTTACCAGCTGAGAACAATCTTCCTTCAACTCTTACCTCCTAGTCACCGTGTTTTACCTCACCAAGCTACAATGAGGGCTACTGCTTTATAAAGGAAGCAGAGTTGAGTGCTGAGACCTAATAAGTAAGTGCCCATTCCCATAGCATCCAAATGAGGTGAGCAGAGCAAGTCCATAGACTGTAACTAAAATCAGCAGAGCCCAGATATCAACAAGCAAGTCTGTAGGTCAAGCTGATAGCTCACGTTAGCAAGTTAAGGTTGGGATCAACAACCTGGACACAGAAACACCTGTAGTGTGGCTCAGACAAGCAGAAGGTTAATGCAGCTCCCAGGCACTGTACAGGAGGTCCCTAAGAACGCCTCAGCCAGCTCTCCCCCAGGGCTTAGCACCTAAGTGCTCAGTTACTTTTCCTTTAGAAAATTCAAGAAATAGTCAGTCATGAAAAACTATCAGAACAAATGAACTTAATTCCGTATCTTAGATTCCCCATGCTTTTTGAAACTCTTGCAGATTCTTGAAGTGCTACCAAATCCATCTCTTTCACACTGAAATTCACAATTTCTCTATCCAGTTCTCACAGGGTCCATCGTCCTTGCCTGTCTAGGGCCCTCAGTTTGTAAGCTTCAGGGTCTACACAATGTTCTCACTGCTCCGCTACCAATGCACCAGAACAAACTTTTCTGAGACATGCTCCCTCTATTTACCATTTTTGTTAATCTTGAATGTTCAGTATGAACTGGAGAAAAAGATGGTTAGGAAGTCTACTTTCACCATAATAAAGACTTATTAAGTCACAGGCTAGTATATAAAGCTTATGTATGTCTGTAGTACACAAAGGACTAAGACGTAGGCCACTCCAAAAGTAACACTTCCTATTTCCTTCCATGGAAACTACAACAGATACAAAAAGCATAACTATCCATGTTAGATGCCATTCTATCAGACTGCCCCTCTGCTGCCATCTGTCACATGGCAACAAAATATTACAGAATATTGTCAGGAAGGTTCAACCTCTATTGCCATACCACCAACATCTGCCTCTGAATCTAAGCTGTCATTGACTCCAGCATCATCACTTCCAAAGCTCACTTTGTGGTAAGCATGCTTGCAGCACAAGGGATCCCAGTCATTTTCTCTGAATTACCTTGACTCATTCTCCTGTCTGACAGCAGCTGCCTGACAAATTTCAACCCTAAACCTTCTGAAATGATTTTGGTGTTGGAGAACAGTTCTCAGCTGGGAAACAGCTGAGACTTCTTTAGGAGGTTTCCAATGAAAAGTCTTCATTTCTATAGTAAGTTACATCTTCTGTTTGTATGACAAGCCTTTACCATTAAGTGTGCTCAAATAAGAATGGCCAAATTTTGTACAATCCTTAGTTTGCTGAATTCCCACTAGTCCTACTAATTCCAAGGTGCTTTTCTCAGCACTTTGTTAAAGTGAACTAGTTAAAAATATTTCCTGTGGATTTTTTCGTGTGTTTTTATTCATTTATTTTTTTTATTCCTTCAGTACAAAAGAAATTTCAGTTGGAGAGACTCATGTAAAGGGTTGCAATGTCTTCAAGAGAAGTGTAACAAGGGATAGGAGTTTTAACCTATTCCCTCAGAAGGTCAAACAGTGCAAGTTAAAAGTACTACTGTGTTTGAGTTATGGAGATTTGTGCAGAATCTGAGTTAAGAGAAACACTTGCAACTCCATCAACTTTTGCATTAAAGGCAAGGGTCATTTACAATTTTTACCACAAACATTGGTTCATCCATCATGCCTGCATATCATGTTGCCACTCTCCTTTGAGAGAGCTACCATAACAGGACACATTAGTTTGCCACTCCATTAAATTCCTTCTTTGCCTTTGTGCCAATAAAAAGAATGAGATTTTTCTCCAAGATACTGTGATGGAAGAAAGCCAGATGAATGTAAAGCATTTTACAAGCTTAACTGATTAAACAAGCAATGCAGCCTTCATACAGTGGAGATGTTATCATTCTCCTTGATGGAGACAGTGAAACAATAAGAGATTTACAAGGCATGCCCGAAGTTACATATTTACTTGGACAAATAAGGAGGAAAAAGATGATCTCTGAACTCATGAATCCCATAACTTCTTTCAGAGGTTTGTCTTTCACACAAATGTGATGTTGCTTTATGTGATTTGGATACTGATCCTCAAAGAAATGAACTCAAGCTTCTTACTGTTGGGGTGGATGGTGAGTAATAGGGAACCTACTCTGTGGATTTACTGCTATAATGTTGCTGTTGGTCAGAGTGACTGAATTTTCAAAAACCCATCACAATACATGACTACACTCTATCTCTCTCAAAAATAGTTGTGAGGTATTCGTGTGGACATTTAATATTCTCACTGTATGCAGAAGCCCAAGTCTCAGAATGGCTTAACTAGATGAGTGTGCAAAGACAATGCAACCTTAAATAGATGGGCTAATTATTGTGCTTTAAATGCAAATTTCAATCCAGACAGGAAAGCAAATCTACAATTTCATTCAAAAGAATATTTGTAAATGTCTCTTGCTCACTATTACTTGAAAGCTCTTCATTAGACCAAATCTAAGATTGACTTGAATCTAAAACTTGGAACTTAACTGTTTGTTTGCCAGTACTGATCCTTTGAACTTCATGTATACCCCTCTTACTTAAAAGTACATCAAATACAATGGGGGAAAAATAACTGAATCTGGCATTAGAGAGTACCTGTTGAAGGCAAATTTAATGATGTTATGCTTCAGGAAAGTAAACTTCACCATTTGTTTGGAACTTCTGTCAAGCTTTTTTAAGCACCTATGAGATTAATGAAAAGTCCGTGCAGGAAACATTTAATATCATACTGATAGCTACACTTTTTTCTGAGTTTTCAGTGGAGTGTGGAATCCAGATCAGTTTTGTTTCTTGAATAAAGACCTCTGAAATCAATGCAAATCTTTGCGACTTCTTTCTTTCACTTTTCATGACTACTTTTGTCAGTGGTTAACCAGACTTGTGCTTTCATGGAACTGGAAATTTTCAGTCAATTAATGCAGATCTGATTTCTGTGAAGAACTGCTAATTATTACCATCTTTCCCTTTGGTGTTATAAACAAAGGTTTTAAAAAGTTTAAAACTTCTGGAAAAATGAATCTGTCTTAAAAGTCACTAATTTTATTCTGGAGACATCAGAGAGTGCTATCAAAATAAATACTATATTCCAGTTTCCAATCTTTATCTATTTCTAATGTCAACTGCCAAGAACATGTTCAACAGTGGGAGCCTATTTATCTGCACAATGCATATTCTTGTTTACACATTATCACTTCTTAAGTTTTATGGCTGTAGACAAAAGGAAAAGTTGTACTGAAACTGCATGAGTCTAACAGGGGAATGCTCCTGACAGAATAGAACAGACTACTGATTATGGTTTTTAAACACATCATTTTATGAATTGCCAAGTGATAACAATGGTCAGAATTTTGATAAGGTTTATAACCAGCACTGCCTGCACTCCCTGGTTTTAAGAAAGATGGTGTTATCATTTCCGTAATTAATACAGAATTCTAGGCAGGTTAATTCTCACAATAATCCAGTTATTTTATTTTAGAAAAAGAAAAGAAAAGAAAAAAGAAGAGAAGAGAAGAGAAGAGAAGAGAAGAGAAGAGAAGAGAAGAGAAGAGAAGAGAAGAGAAGAGAAGAGAAGAGAAGAGAAAAGAAAAGAAAAGAAAAGAAAAGAAAAGAAAAGAAAAGAAAAGAAAAGAAAAGAAAAGAAAAGAAAAGAAAAGAAAAGAAAAGAAAAGAAAAGAAAAGAAAAGAAAAGAAAAGAAAGGAAAAGAAGAAATAAAGAAATAAAACCCCGAGCTTCTTTCCAGTGTGAGAGGAAGCACTGAGGGTAAATAACATAATTTTGCAGAATAAGTTAAGCCTGTTCAACCTTGAATTGGTCATGAAATTTTTGGAATAGGACTTCACAGCATGTTTCTGTTCTGTTGCCTTTAGAATCAACGTTTGACTTGCTTGACTTAATCAACATTTCACCTGTATTCAATAACAGATTTTTCACTTTCTCTGAAGGCCACTTATACCTGGATCCAGACACAGCGCCGTCATTACCTTTCATCACTGTGATAGATCACTTCCACCGACACCTTTAACTGGATGATTCTGATGACTACCTGTAAGATGTAACTCCTTGTTTCCTTCAGATTTTATGGCTCAGGTTCTGGCTCAAGATTAAAGATCTGACCTTAAGCTCAAAAAGAGAAGTTTAATTTATGACAGTTCTTCTCCAAATAGAAAGCACCTTTGAACGCATATATAGGGATAAGTTTTCATCGTGTATTTTGCTACGTTACTGTAGCACAGGATTAAATTCACTGTAAGGCTTTACTAACCACTTGGTACACACCTTCAATATTCATATGTGATTTTGTTCATCACCACTAAACAAAACCCAAAGCTGAAGTGATTGGTAGTGAAATTTTCTGGTAAAATTGACAACACCATTTCAAATATTATATTAAATATATATATATATATATTTTAATGAATATGTAGCATTTTTGTTCACATTGCAGTAAGTCAGAAAGCAAGTTTTTTATTTTCCCATACTATTTTTTTTTTAAGTATACAGGAAATATACATAATCCTCTAATCTTGCTCTGAGCAAGAACTGTATAGCCCAGTTTTGTGTGATACTGCAAATGTATCTTGAAAGAAGAATCTGAATGCATTTGTATAAATGGCCAACTTCACCATGAACTGAAACATGACAGGGTTATGATCTTCAAATCTTGTTCTTCCCTTCCTTTAAGTGTGGCTATCCTGAACTCCTTGTCATGTCAGAAGTGATAGATAGAGCCAGAAAACAAGATCAGAGTAATTTCTGTACCAGCTACTCCATTTAACACAAAGAGACTCTCTTAAATGACAAAGAAAGACAAATGGACATCAAATTGATGTCCTTCAGGTGCTAGTTCAGCCAATGACTTCTAATAGAGACGTTTTCTCGACATGGAGAGGCCATTCAATATTTAAAACTATTCTTCAAGGAGGTCTGAGTCTGCTAAACTGCAAATCTTTTTGCCTTATGCCTTAAAAAATAAAAAGTTGAAAATCCACTTTTTTTTTTTTTTTTTGATCAATTATCCCAAAGGCTGTACTATTAAGTGTATTTATTTCTGTTCAGAAATCCTATGTTAACAATTGCATCGCATTAAGCATGTAAGTGCCTGTTAAAAACAACTATCACCATCCTGCAGTCATTGACGCATCCATTACAATTTTCAGCTGTGTTAATGCCACAATGTGGAACATTACCATAGAGCACAACATTTCTGTGTGAGGGAGCAGATGGGAGCTCAGTGCTGTGTATTTTCTGTTCTCAAGTGGATTTTTGAGATCAGTCTGTTCTCTCTAGGGCAACCCACAAATGACCTGTATAAATGAAAACCCTGTATACAAAGACTGTACCAAAAGCAGAGACCAGGGACAGAACTACTAGAGAACATTCAAAGGATGGCTATGAAGATGGTGAAGGGTCTGGAGGGCAAGAGGTATGAGGAGGAACTGATATCCCTAGATTGTTCAGAGCAGAGCAGGGGAACTGAGGGGAGGCCTAATGGCGCCTGCAGCTCCTCACAGGGAGCAGAGGGGCAGCGCTGAGCTCTGCTCTGTGTGACAGCGACAGGGCCCGAGGGAACGGCATGGAGCTGTGTCAGGGGAGGGGCAGGAAAAGAATCTTCCAAGACAGTGGTGGGGCATGGAACAGGCTCCCAAGAGCAGTGGGCGTGGCCTCAAGATGTTGATGTTCAAGAAGACAGTGCTTTCAGATATGGGGTTTGGATTTTGGGTGGTCCTGTATGGAGCCAGGAGTTGGACTCAATGTACTTTGTGGGTCCATTCTAGCTAGGGGTATTCTGTGATTCTGTGACCGCATGAGCCAGTGATATTGTGGTGAAAAACCTCATCTTCTTGATTCATCTCACGTTATTAGATTCTTTTCAGTTTTATTGATTGAACAGATTTTTTTCATATAGATTAATTGGAAGAGATGTTTATTATCATTTCTGCCTTGATTAGCATTTGAGAGACATTTGATGATGATAAAGTGTTATTAAATCCATCAGAGAACATTCAAAATCTGGCATTTTCTAACGTGTGAATCAGATGGAAATTACCTTCTGAGTATACTATAACAGACAATGTGTATCTAATATTAATCTGATATGCCTGTGGATATTAGTTCTGCACATGCCTCTTTTGAAATCAGTAGACTTGCATGAGCAAAATCTGGCCTTCACCAATTGCCTCACTAAGGACATAAGGGCTGAGGGTCTCTCCAGGTAACCATTTGGCCAGAAGAGACAGGTCAAAGCGAGTGTACCTCCTTTGGTAAATGTAAAAGGAGAACTGGCTTCAATGGACGGAGAGAAGGCTGAGGTACTGAATGAGTTCTTTGCTTCGGTCTTCACTGGCAGCCAGGATTCCAGTACTTCTCCCGTCCCTGAGCCCTGCATCCCTACACCTCTGGGTGGGGACTGGGGTGGTAATTCCCCTCCTGCTGTGAGGACAGAGCAGGTCCGAGACTGCCTTATGAGACTGAATGTGTACAAGTCTCTGGGGCCAGATGGCGTGCATCCCAGGGTTCTGAAGGAACTGGCTGAAGTGGTTGCTGAGCCACTCTCCATCATATTTGAAAAGTTGTGGCTGTCAACTGAGGTCCTGAATGACTGGAGGAAGGGTCACGTCACTCCCATTTACAAGAAAGGGAGCAAGGAGGACTCCGGGAACTACAGGCCGGTGAGTCTCACCTCTGTGCCTGGGAAGATCATGGAACAAATCCTCCTGGATGACATGGTTGATCACATGAGGAAAGGGCGTGTGATCTGTGACAGCCAGCACGGCTTCACCAGGGGAAGGTCATGCTTGACCAATCTGGTGGCCTTTTATGATGGAGTGATGGCATTGATGGACAAAGTGAAGGCGACCAATGTCATTTACCTGGACATGAGCAAGGCCTTTGACATGGTCCCCCACCACATCCTTATCTCCAAATTAGAGGGATGTGGATGTGGATTTGATGGGTGGACCACTCGATGGATAAGAAACTGGTTGAAAGGCCGCAGAGGGTGGTCATCAATGGCTCTATGTCCAGGTGAAGGCTGGTAACGAGTGGCGTCCCCAGGGGTCTGTCTTGGGACCGGTGCTCTTTAACATCTTTATCGATGACATCGATGACGGAATTGAGTGCACCCTCAGCAAGTTTGCTGACAACACCAAGCTGAGTGGTGCAGTCAACATGGTTGAAGGAAGAGATGCCATTCAGAAGGACCTCGAAAGGCTAGAAAGGTGGGCCCGGGTGAACCTGATGAGGTTCAATACGGCAAAGTGCAGTTTTGCACTTGGGCTGGAGGAATCCCAGGCATCCATAGAGACTGGAAGGAGCGGTCCTTGAGAGCAGCCCTGTGGAGAAGGACCTGGGGGTTTTGATAGATGAAAAACTTAACATGAGCCAGCAGTGCATGCTCTTGCAGCTCAATAAGCAAATGGTATCCTGGGCTCCATCAAAAGAGGGGTGGCCTGCAGGGACAGGGGGGTGATTGTTCCCCTCTACTCTGCCCTTGTGAGGCCCCATCTGGAATACTGCGTCCAAGTGTGGAGCCCCCAGTACAAGAAAGACAGGGAACTGTTGGAGAGGGTCCAGAGGAGGGCCACAAAGATGATCAGGGGACTGGAGCACCTCCCCTATGAGGACAGGCTGAGGGAGCTGGGCTTGTTCAGTCTGAAGAAAAGAAGGCTGCAGGGTGACCTCATTGCAGCATTTCAGTACCTAAAGGGAGCCTACAAACAGGAGGGGAATCAACTCTTTGAAAGGGTTGATAACAGCAGGATGAGGGGAAATGGTTTTAAGTTGAGGGAGGGGAGATTTAGGTTGGATGTCAGAGGGAAATTCTTTACAGAGAGAGTGGTGAGGTACTGGAACAGGCTGCCCAGAGAGGTTGTGGATGCCCCATCCCTGGAGGTGTTCAAGGCCAGATTAGATGGGGCCCTGGGCAGCCTGGTCTAGCATTAGGTGGGAAGGTTGGTGGCCCTGCATGTGGCAGGGGGGTTGGAGATTCATGATCCTTGAGGTCCCTTCCAACCCTGGCAATTCTGTGATTCTGTGATTCTATGATTTCAAGCATGAAAGATGGTACTCAGACCAGCCCCTCACGCTTTCCAGTCACTGCGCTTCATATGTGCATCAGGGTGCCACCGCCTCTTTAGCTTCCATGATCCCACATGTGCAGAGATACAGCTAACCTGTGACGAAACTGACACACTGTGCTGGGAACACAAAAGACAGAGAAACTCCTTCAGCACTGAACACTGCAACTAGAAGCCCCAGTTCCCAAAGAGTCCAGCTCCACACAAGGGCTCTGCCAGCTGATAGATCTGAGGGTCTTGCACAACAAGGAGGATGTGGGTAGCTGTGACCATCTGGCGGACATGAGCATGTCAAATCTTGCCGCTGACTGCAGCAGCCCTGAACAGCATTCAAAGATGGCAGTGAAACTCATCTGGTTTGTGTTCCATTCTTTGCTTCCAGAATTGTCAGTGGAATTCACATCTGCTTTTTCTACATAAATATTTTACTTTCAGGAAAGCGAACTTGTTTGTTTTTCTTGACCGTAACAGTTTTAATTTAGAATCTTGCTGATTTTGTTGAGCCAGAATACATAGGTATAGACACCTACTTTAGATGATCAAAGCTGTGTTAGATATGATTGATTCAAGAAATGCTATGCATGAAATACTACTGTAAAGTTTAGCTAGATTATGCTAGTGTGCTCTTTATGTTTTTAAATAACATTCTTTTTTAAAAAAATAGCTGGAGAGGAGTTCTGCAGGGAAGGGCCTGGGTGCCCTGGTGGACAACAGACTGGCCATGAGCCAGCAGGGTGCCCTTGTAGCCAAGAAGGCCAGTGTTATTCCGGGGTGCATTAAAAAGAGCATGAACAGCAGGTTGACGGAGGTTCTCCTCTCCCTCTACTCTGCCCTGGTGAGGCCACATCTGGAGGACTGTTTTCAGTCCTGGGCTCCTCAGCTCAAAAAGACAGAGATCTTCCAGAGAGAGTCCAGAGAAGAGCTACAAAGATTACTTTCCTCCACGTGAGGAAAGGCTGAGAGACGTAGGACTCTTCAGCCTGGAGAAGGAAAGGCTGTGGGGAGATCTTATCAATGCTTATGAATATTTAATAGGAAGGTGCCAACGGGATGAAGCCATGCTCTTTTCAACAGCACCCAGTGACAGAACTGGGCAAGGGGCAAGGGACACAAATTGAAACACAGGAAGTTCTATGCAAATACAAGAAATAACTTCTTTATTGTGAGGGTGACAGATCAGTAAATAAGCTGCCCAGAGTCATTTTTGGAGTCCCCTTCTCTGGAGATATACAAAATCTGCCTGGACACTTTCCTGTTTAAACTACTCTAGGGAAGCTACTTTAGTGAATGATGTTCAGAGGTCCCTTCCAATGCCTGTGATTCTGTGATAAAATTGAGTCCGTGGAAACACATAAAGCATTAAAGGAGTTACTATAGCACAGAACAATGGAAAATCAAAAATGCAATTATCAGGTTGCTTGTTTTGACACATGTCTGAGAAATACCTAATGCCATCATATCACAAAATTTTAAGTAGCAAAACCCTACTCTCATTTAAAACACAACAAATATCTAGCATCAGTTTCAATAACTACTGTTGCTGTGCAAACATGTACATGCAGAAACACACAAATTATTTAGGCAACGTTACCCTCAAGATACCATTTTAGTTCTAAAGGTACTTCTACACTTGAAAACATCAGCACTAAAAAAATCATGAAACTTCAGCTACAGAATTGACTGAAATAAATGCAGAAACGAATGTCACTGTAAAATTATCTTCATGAATTTTCAGTGTATGGATTGTGATTTATTTATTTATTTTAATTTACAGATTCTCTAAATCTGTTATGCTCTGCATTTGGGACTGGAAAGTCAACACACATATTTGAACTCAGCCAAAGCACTTTGGCAAACCAAAAGAGAATTCTTAATAATTGGCTTCCAGTCATCCAAAGTCCTTGGGCTAGGTTGGCAGGGAACTTGTGCCTGCATGTAATCCTACTCACCTGCCTCGTTCTCTTTTCCACACACACTAGGAAGCCTTCAGAGGAAAGGAAAGACAGACAAGAAAGGGCAAGCAAGCATTAAACCAATATAGTTACATATTCTTCTCCTTTTGTTTTCTGTAAGCTGCAGAGGAATGGCACAAGGTGTCAAAGATCAGGACCAAGGGAAAAAAGATGGAGAAAAATGAGAAGACAGAAGGACATAAGAGTGGAATCATGAAATTGTTGAAGAAGAATCAGGAAATAAAGAAATGTGGAGCATAAAGATTTTTTGAAAATCTCCTTCTTGCTTGGCAATGTATTTTTAGATAAAGAAAGAAAAAAAGAAAAACCTTATGAAAGAGTTACTCTACGTATAAGTAAAAACGAGTGTTAGATACAGCTCTAGACCTTGTAAGTTAGACACTAACCTTGGTCTAATTAATTCATCCCTTTCTTCCTCAGTTTAAGCAGGAAATAAGATTAAAGAAACTTGCCTCACAATAGTTCTGTCAAAAGGTTTACAAAATATTTGGAGATCTCAGTGGATAAGTCAGCACATAATAGGAGAATATTTTTATGGCAACGGGCAAGGATATTTTATCACCTGCTGGATGAGTTGGCGTGCAAGGGATTAAAGAAAGTGCATCAAAAGAAAACTCCTCATGTCCATCAGCTGCAGTCTATGTAAATGTATCAAGCTACAGTCTCCTCACGCCTCAGCTACTTAATAAAAGGTACGCAAAGAAGCCACCACTCTGAGCTGAATGCTTCTAGCTTATTAATTCCTCACGGACAAGATAAGGAGATAGGAAGCCTCTGAAGCATGTAAATTTCATTGTTTATAAGTGTAAGTTTTTCTAAAGTGTAAGCTCTTTTAACCCTGCATAGTCATGCCAGGCATTTGAAGCACCCAAATGTCAGACAGTCTTCTGATTTTGCTGTTTTACCTCAATTTAATTTGTCTCAAGCAGAGAAACAGCCCCATCCCAAAAGCCAGCTAAATGACTCAGTGGTAAAGATAGGGAAGAAAAATCCCCAGTCACGGCTCCACACTCTGGTAATTGAAGAGAATGGATAGAGTAGAGGGCAGTCTTGTCAGTTAATGATAGGCAACAGAACAGGTACTTACAATAATGAGACTTTTATAATTTTTGCCACAAACGAGCCTGCAGAGGTATCCAGTTTTTTCAGATTAACTGGGAGCATAATGGGTCTGCAATCCATTGTTATGGGCAGCCAGTTTTTCCAGGAACACCAACGTCCCCTCAAAGCATGGAGAAAATGTTCTCTGTCCCCTGACCTCCAACAGTATCTTCAGAGAAACTCTAAAATTTGGGGTAATCTTGGTTCTTTCTCAATAGCATTTGTTAATTAACAAAGCTACTTAAATAAATTTTCACTCAAGTTGCAGTTTGATTTGTGGGACTTATATGACAGAGCTCCAAAAACAATGGAAGATGTGTCTTTCTGAGCAGTATTTCCTGAATACTTGATCAGGCTTTAACGGAAGCAGTATCTGACCCTCTTATACTGTAAGAACAGAAACAGGAATTCACCCAGAAATATGAATCTGTCGCTGGTAGCCAGCAAGACTGTGTATCAGGCACAATTCTCTCCTCATCTGCAATGGTACTGCACAGCTCCAGTTAGAAGTTCAGTGTAACAGCTTCTGATTTACAATGGCTGGAAAAGAGGCAAAAATGTTTACAGGATGCCATAGTCACCACTAAGTGCAATTAATAGGGCAGTTTTGCTGTACAGAAGCAAAACAGGGATAAATCACACTCAGCTTCTGGATCTCAACAGAAAAACACCCTGATCTGCTACAGGACATCTCCCCATCAAGGCTCATTGCAGATGAGTGTAGATGCTCATCAGCTCTAGCGAGCTGCTCCAAGCAAAGGTAATAACAATTATTTGAGGGGTGTTGCTTTTTTTCCTTCCTTATGTCTCCTTAATTTTCAGTAGCAGCTACGTTACCAATTCAACAGCTATTGCTGAGATGAAGTGGTTGTTGAGTGGAGAGACTGGAGAGAGAGTGTACTGCTTACCGAGCTGCAATCAATTCTGGTGAATCAATGCTACCAGAATAAAATATTGAGTTGTAATTAGATGTTCTTTCTTCAGAATGGTAGATCAAGTGCTGATTATACTTGTTAGGCTCATTCTTTGGACACTGACAATTCTAGCTTGTGCCAGAAGGGAGTATATAAAGGTGCTCACTTGCCAGAATTTACACAACATGGAGAGAAAGTAAAACCTGACTGAAGTCCCCTCACTATAAGCAGCCAATTTAGTAAGTCCATTAGTGTCCCCAGAAGGGAAGGAAAAGGCATAGAAAAGAAAAACAATGTATGCTTCCAGGCACATCATAAGCTGTTGAAAGCAATACTTCTTTGATACTATTGTGTTCTGGAAGGCTTTGGTATTTTTATTATTCTGTCAAACTGGAATCACTCAGCTCATTTTGACTGATAAAAGTCTAATGTCCCAAAGAGGAGAACATTTTAACACATCATAAAAAATGCAGAAAATACACAGATGAATGCAGAGTAGGAAGCAGATGCCAGATAAGGTAAAGAAATGGTGCCAAAACATCAACAAAGTCTTGTGGACAGGGTAACTGGGGCACACACGAAGAACTTCAGTGAGTTTGCATCAGTATGACTTCACTAATCTTACCTTCCAATGGCACAGCCCCATCTGCAGCTGATCATCAGTTTCTTTTAAAAAAGAAGTTACTCATTCAGCTCTCACTATCTCAGAATAGACAACTTTCCTTCCAATACATGGGGCCTATGTGAATATTTAAAAATAGGTAGCAGAATGACATGCCATTGCATATGGCATCTCTTCAAGCAACATTTCCCTCTGCAGAAAAAAAAGAAAAAAAAAGTGATAAGAGATGCATCAATATTTCTGTGGGATCAGCAGAGAACACTGGAAAGTTTTCTGAAAGCAGATTTTATAACAGAAGAGAAACTCACAAAACATCCCAGGAATACCAACAGGAGCTTCAGTGATGTTCTCCCTACCAAATTTTCGCTGTGACAGGTGACAAAGGCCACAGAGCCTGCTTTTTTTTCTGCTGACTAAGAGTCAGGAAGCACCCAAAAAGAGATGGAAACAATATTCTCCAGCTCCCAAAATATGAGCAGTGACATCACCAAGAGTTATTCCAGAGTTATTCCCTGCGCTAGGGCCCAAGTAGTCAGTGCAAACACAGTATCTTTAAATCTTTTTTTTTTTTTTTTTGCTAGTACAATATAAATGTCTCAACTCTCTTCTTTGCTTGTGTCCTAAAGATGAACCTGACCAGAATAATTGACTTTCAATCTTCCTGATATAGCTACTGAAAATAACTTCATCTAATGTAATCTCTTTATTACTACTGTAAAACACTTGTCTCTTACTTCAGGTCACAGGCAGAAGGATAAGCTGGTTGAACGCCTAAGCTGGTTCCGGGAACACAGAACTCCAGCAAACGTCAGAGCTTCATATATAATCAGCACTCTTTTCAGCTGCAAGGAAATCTGATTTACATCAAGCTGCCGCTGCAGCAAAGGCAGAAAAGGTCCTTCCAAGATGCACAGTTCCAATAAATCCAGGAACCATATCAGAAATTAAACTGAGGGTCACATTCTGCTCCTGGTTATGCCACAGTAACAGCCCTGCAATCAATGGAATTATTCTTGATTGATATCATACCTGATAGCAAAAATCTGTCCATAAGCCTCCAGTACCAGGCTCTGCTCTCTAGAGAGCTTTGAAATATTTCTAAGCCTGCTGTTTTTAAGCCTCCAATTACAACCAATAGCATAAAGGCTTTTGAAGGCAAAATACCACTCCTCACTCCAGCAAGGGTATTAAAAGCAGATCTCCCTTTTGTGATTCTCAAGAACATCCAAGAGCATGCTGGAAAAAAAAAGTACAATCTCCAGAAGATTGATGAGCCATGAAACTTTTTTTTTTTTTTTCTTTTTTCAGGTAATTGATCAACCTTGATCACTGAGGTTAAGAGAAAAAAACCACCACCAACAACAAAAAAAAACAAAGTAAAACAACAACAAACACCCAAACTCACATCACATTATCACCAACACAGACACTTCGGATTGTGTATGAAGTGCCCATGGTCACAGGAGCGTAAGGAGGCAGAATACAGGAGTATCGCAAAGGCTGAACTGATCTTTTATGTTAATTCCTATGCTCAATTTATGGTCTGAAGTAACAAATGAGAGCTGCTTGCACAAATAGCAAGCCTCATCTTTTCTCTTACAGCAACACTCTGCTGGTTGCCATCTATTTATTTATTATACTAGCTAGCACCTTACAAATGCATTAGTTAGATTCAGGCAAAAACCACCAGGCAGAGCTATTAAAATAAATACAAAATCAACGCGCAGACACAGCAAAAAGCCTGTTCAAGCCTTTCTTGTGGAATGTGTAGAGCAATAAAAGAAAACCAAATTGCTTTCTGGAGAGCACTGGTGTAGAGGAGTTTTATGTCTGCATCCCAGCCTGATCTCTTGCTTTCCAGGAAAAGGAGACAAGTCTGTGTTCTCCATTGGTGCTGGGAGCTTAAGCACTCTTACAGAAATGGCCTGCAGCAAAACAAGATGAAAGCTGCATCAAGATTGATTCAAGCTATTTTGTCTGTTCAACTGTTATGACTTTTTCCCATTTCTTGAGCCATTTGGATGGTTTCATCCATCCCTTTGTTGGAAAGACAAACCTCCTTTTTTTCCAGCCACTACAATCTACTAAATTTCTCCCCGAGGAGAAACTCATCTTCAGACATTTAAGGCTTACAATGATGAGTTCCATCTTTGAATCACAGACAAAACAATCCCAAAGTCAAACAAACAAGCAGAAACAACAGCTCTGAGGTCAAAGCACATCCAATAAACAAGGGAAACTAAAGCTCCAGAAAGAGTGACTCACTCCAAGTAAGTTGACTTCTCTACTGAAGAGTCTATCTCCAGGTGATGTTGGACTGTCTCTAAAATTGATTTGTGCAGGACATTTTGATCTTACCCTATTACTCAGTGGAACAAATGCCTACTTTTGTACCAGAGGCTGCAGAGCAAGAGACCTCTATTTGGATGTGGGATTTAAAGTAGTGCTGTGCTACAAATCATGATGCAATTAAAGTAATCCATCATAAGTGACCATCAAGATTTTACTGCAGAAGACTATGAAATAAAAATGGAATGCGGAGACTAGAGAATTGCCAGGACACAAACATTTTGAATAGTAGTGTGTTTTAATCAATGTTTAACATTTACAATTTCATGGTAAATATATATTATGCAAATGGAGGGCCAGTGCTGAGAAGAGATATATAAAACTCACAAAATACTACATCAGGGGTTCAATCTACGCTCAAATATCTTTATCCCTATGATGAGTCATTAGTAGATGCCATATAAAGCGAAATAATAATAATAAAGAAAAACAAAATGTAGTCAAAATACAGACTGTGTAAGCAAAGACCTGAATACAGTTAAAAGAAACGAAAACATCCCCTCCAAAAAATATTCAGTGATGAAACAAAGCATGGGACAGTAAAGTAATAAAAAAGAAACAATTAAAACAGTATTTGTCTGAAATTATTGGCTAAGAAGGATCAACCAGGAGAATATAATCCTGACAATGAAATTTACACAGCATGTATATTCCAAGAGACTAAATGGCAAACTTGGGCTATTTTGATCACCTTCATATACTGATACAGATAGGATGACAGAACTGATTCCTTTGCAACTGTTCAGCGTATTATTACCGTAATGTAAACTGCAGTAATGTTGAAGCCTCTTGGAATTATAGAATGGTTTAGGTTGGAAAGGACTTTTAAGATCACCTAGTTTCAACCCCCCTGCTATAGGCAGGGACACCCCCCTCTAGACCAGGTTGCTCAAAGCTCTGTCCAGCCTGGCATAACAGGATTTCCTTTCAGATGCTGTGAAAAGGAGGTAGTGCTCCATTTTAGAATGCCTCCATCATAACAGAACCATTCAGTGCAAACACAGAGATGAAAGCCTATTGGGTCACAATTGTTATAAGTGGGAGGAAAGTAGGAAAATAAACTACAGGCTAATTTTAATGGGAAACAGACAACTGGAGATCCTTTTCACTACTACTAATGTTAGCAGACATTCAGCAAGATCTGTCTTCCTCTTCTTATATGGCCAATTCCAAGGGGATTACTGAAAAACTATCAGTGACTGAGTATGCCCAGATATGTGGCAGGGGGGTTGGAGATTCATGATCCTTGAGGTCCCTTCCAACCCTGGCAATTCTATGATTCTGTGCTACTGTGATATGCTGGCTGGTTAAAAATAAGATAAAATGTTTCAGAACCAAGCCAGTGAAGCTTTATTTCTACTGCAATTAGCCATTAATAAAACAAGAAGAGAGGGAGTAGGTATGAACAGAAAATGAAAGTAATGTGAAAGAAGAAAAATATGTAAAATCAGGAGTAAAGCAAACCTAATAGGAAAATTACCCAATAGAGCAGAAATCTTCCTGTATTTCATCAACCAAGTTTCAAGAAGCATTTTGAAACTACAAGTAAGAACCTCTCCAACCACAGAGTTTCAAGGACAAAGTACTACTATTATGATGTCTTTTATTAAGTATATCTAATTATTTTAATTAACCTCATATTGATCCACATGAAGAAAATCTTATGTTTATTGGTGACCTAGCTGTCAAGCTCTTTCTTCTGACCTTTTTGATCATGGAAAGATACAACTGCCTGTCACCTCCTGTACTTCCTTATCCTGTAGCTTTCACAGCCTACAGAAAAATTGATCTAAAATGCATAAAACAGTTGCCAATAGCTACCAAGCTTCTATTAATAATTTTATGCCTTCTATTTCCAGTGAAAGAGTTAGGACTAAATGGAGGGAGTCACTGATGCTAAGTAAGTTTCTTTTGATCACATTGGGTATTACAAACTGCACAGAACTCTCTCAAACCAATCCGTCATATTGCAGTAGGCACAGGTTTTATTTCTCTCCAACGAGTAAGTACTCACTGTACTTGGAGCCATCTGCCTTACATTCCTTGTAGAAGCAATTCTCCCATTCTGTCTTTGGAAACAGTTAGGGGAATTCATGCCAGCACTGGGGTGACTTTGTCCTGTGGGCTTGAGACAAGCGTGGTTCTGTGCAGTCTCATACTATACTAATGATTTGTACGGGAAAAGTGGTGTAGTGTGGAAAACTGGTGGATGTCAGTGGGAAGAAATGGTTAAGTAAGAATGGCAGAGAACATAGGGTTTAGAAGAGAAGCAATGAGTAATTTAGGAAATAACACTAAGCTGGGGAGGAGTGCAGCCATGTGAACTGGAAAAAGAAGAGGACAAGTTTTCTATTTGTGACCACAAGAGAAGACCAGGTCACAGGCAGAGAGGATACAAACTGGAGGAGCACTGGGAAGACAGAGCAAAGCTGTAGACTGCAGAGGAAGAGAGAAGGACATCATATTACTCCTTTCTCATAGGCTCTGGGAGGCAATTACAGGTACTTGGTATTCCAATCAGTATTAAAGCAACTCTAGTTCAGTGTATGTGAGACTACTACCTTCTGATCTTGATTTAGTATAATGTTTCTAAAACAGAAAGCAGATGTTTCCTAGCTTAATTCTCTGACAAAAGCAGAACCTTTAAAATGATGCCACAAATGATGCTGTTATTTCTAAGCACTTACTTAAATAGGGCTCCTCATTATTTGAAAAAAAAAATAGCATTTGTGGACTCTTCTCGCCTTTCAATGATAGAGTATATGCTGGAGTCAAGCTTCTCATTATTATGGTTGCATTATTTCTGCAGACATAGGACACAACATTGACAAGTAGGCTATGAAGCATCGTAAACAATTACAGGTACACTAATGCTGATGAAAACAAGAAATAGAACATGTTTCCTGAAACAGAAGCTGTCCTTGTAGAATGGCTTAGTTGCTAGCGCACAAAATTCATTGATGTACAGTTTTTTTCACTCTCTAGAGCAAATCAGCAGAGATTTATTGGTCTGATGAATGAAATGAAAATTGTACAGAGTATCAAAAGCCAAAGGACAAGCTTTTCCTTCCAAAAATGCCCCAACATTTTTATAGCAAAAACAGATGTTCACATCAGTGTAGTTATTTCCCCAATTCAGCCATTTCTGGAGCACACATTATGTGTTTGGTTTACTGAAATACAAAGCACACATGCAGCATCATACATAAAGCATATATTGTACATGAAGTATATACATGTGTATCTAAAAATGAGGTGAAGAGCTTCAGGTCAGAGAAAGGTAATATCTCAATCTGTAGTCTGTATATGTGATGCAATTCACCCAGTTGCAGATAATTATATACAATAATCAGCTATAAAGATCCACAAATAAGATTTCATAACCTGCATTGCAAATTCTTGTATTAAAAAGTTGATTCCTTCAATGATGGGTTGTTCTAACAGAGTGTTTCTATCTACACATTTATGCTCATAGATTTTAAAAGCAGGAGATGTGTACGTATCTTTTATTATGGATTGCTTTCATTGTCTTTTGACTTCTTAGCTTCTGTTTACAAATTTTCTGAGAAGAAGTTCTAGTAGTAAAACCTTATTCTAATTTAGCAAATGGATTATCCATTATCACATTTGAGTACAGTAGACCAAATACCAAATTAAGTGCCTGTAAGCATCTCTTCCACAAAACTAATAATCATTTTTTCTAATTTGCTTCTTTGAAGTTAGCTCGTAATATGGTAGCAAATTACATGAAAACAAATTTTGGTACAGGGAATATCTGTGTATACCCACACTCTCTCCAGTTCCTGTTAGGGACACTGTGTTACAATCTGTATTCAGAGACTTCTGTGGGCAGTTTAAAAACTGAAGGCACAAAGAAAAGTGAAAATTCTAAGAGGCCACACACTATTTACCATGGTTCTCATTACAAAATATAGTCAAATCAGGAAGGGTCAGGAATGATTCACTATAAACTGTTGGATTACCTTGATGTAGAACTAGTGGGTAAAGACAAGAAGATGTTAAACAGTAAAGAAGTAAACCAAGCTCTATGTCTACACAAATTATCAGAAAAAATGGTCTGTCTCTTACTAAGCATCTGTTTTCAGGAGCATGTGAAATAAGCTGCAGAACTGAAGTGTATTCATCATACTGTTATTAAACTTCATTACCTATCTAAAATCAATTGTTCAAATCGCCAGGAGGTGTGTGAGGAGGGGGAAAGGTTAATTCTTTCTCTGAACTTACTTTAAAGGCTTCCTATATTTAGAGACCAACCATTTAGCTGACTCCTTTCATCATCAAACCTGAAATATCAGAGACCTACAGAAGATGCCAGGGGAATTTCTATTAGACCACGTACACTGTAAAGCTTGAAAATACGAACTTCAGAGATCTGAAAGTTCTCCAAGGAACCAATACTCAAATAAACTGCTGAGTCCTCAGCCCTTACTGCACACGTCTTCTTCTGTTAAATGTACTGTTTGGTAATGCATAACCATGAAATCTGCTTCTCTGACATAGTGGTTCTTCACATTTCCTGTGTCTTCTGAGCTAGACTTCCCACTTCCACCATGCATAACTGTTTCATCCCTCACATGAAAGCACGTTACTAGTGCTTAACACTGCTGTGTTTTGCTGCAGCTCCACAGTGGATTAGAAACCATCCACCCACTCTTATTTATGAGGCCAAAGGTTCAAAGCCTGTATATTAGCAGAGAGCTCTGCTTTTCCAAAACCCTTCAAGTTTTCTGTTCTCTGACGTGTGAGTGCTGCACTGCATCATAAAATAGCATGAGATTATCTTATGAAAACACAAAATCTGTAGAAGTCTTCCACTATGCCGTAAAAGCCTAAGACATGGTACTATAAGTGGATGCAAAGTACTCATTTGCACGTCTCTCCTAAAACAGTGTCCTGTTCCCAGAAGAGTTTTTGCTTATGGTCTTGATCTGTGACACTTAGGACAGGTTACTTGAATGAAAACAGAGTAGAGGTAGATAGGGGAAATAAGGTAAAATGAAGAAAAATAAAAAGTTCCTAGGGATAAGCAGGAGATTTAAGTTTGAAACTTGTCCATTTCTGCTAAGCCCTGGATAATCACAAACTCTATGCCAATGTGACAGCATTTCATACAACAGGTCTGGACTATGGTTAAGAGCTGTAAAAAGACAAGGATATTTAACCAAAGTCTGAAACAAGCAGAACTGAACATGGGAGAAGCATGCTCCAAAACAAAAGGCAGAACAGGCAGTTTTGCAGATAAAGATTTCTTAAACATGACAAAGGGATGGATTTGGGGATGTTGATTGATGAAAGACTCAACATGAGCCAGCAATGTGGACTTGCAGCCCAGAAGGCCAATTGTATCCTGGGTCGCATCAAGTGTGACCAGCAGGTTGAGGGAGGTGATTCTGCCCCTCTGTTCTGCTCTCGTGAGAACGCACTTGGAGTACTGCATCCAGAACTGGGGCCCCCAGTACAAGAAGGATGTGGAGCTGATGGAGCAGGTGCAGAGGAGGGCCACAAAGATGATCAGAAAGCAGGAGCACCTCCCCTACAAGGACAGGCTGAGAAAGCTGGGGCTCTTTAGCCTGGAGAAGACTCTGGGGAGATGTTATAGCAGCCTTCCAGTACCCGGAGGGGACCTACAGGAAAGTTGGGGAGGGAGGAACTTTTTATAATGGCATGTAATGACAGGACAAGGGAAAATATCTTTAAACTGGAAGAGGGTAGATTTAGACTAGATATTAGGAGAAAATTCTTTATTGTGAGGGTGGTGAGATGCTGGTTACCGAGCGAAGTTGTGGATGCCCCCTCCCTGGAAGCTTTGAGCTGATGTGGCTTTGAGCAACCTGGTCTAGTGGGAGGTGTCTCTGCCCATAGCAGCAGGTTGGAACTAGGTGATCTTAAAGGTCCCTTCCAATTCTAACTATTCTGTAGTTCTATGAAGTCCTTCTCCTCTTCCTCCTTCCTTGCTTATCCTGCTGCTCAAAACATTTTCCTAGCTCTCACAATAGATAAGTAATCTACTCCCTCTTCTCAACCCTAATGCCTGGACTTGAAATTATTCTGCTGGGTTTTTTTTGTTGTTGTTGTTTTGTTTTGTTTTGCTTTGTCCTTGCAAAATAAATCTCCTTTCTGTATCATCTTTTCCACTCACTTGACATAAACAAAACATTTTAAATGGAAACTACAAATCCAATATCCATGAAAATGTTGCTACTTCAAGTGCTGGCAAACGGCCTATGTTGTGCAGGAAGTCAGATTATATTACCTTCTGGCCTTTGCATATAACAAAAACACTTGGCTCTTTCCTACTCACCCCCATAATTAGGAGGCAGAGCATCAATCAACAACTTATACATATAGAAGGCTCGGTGCTAAGCCTGCTGAATTCCTGTCTGTGCTCAATTCTCAGAGAAGCCTAGGAGAAAACATGATTTTAAGCCACATCAAAACAACAACTTTATGAAATCTCACTTTGCTTTGAGATCCAAAACCTATTTCGTATACTGACAGAGTATAAAATCCTGGAGGGCTCCCCTTTCCTTCAGTAAAATAATAGCCCTACCTTTAAGAGGAAAAGGAAATCTTATATTAGGCTGGTGGTTGTCATGGTATGAAAAATTAGCTTGTCTAACTGAAATCTGATTCAAATGGCTTCAATTCTGGGGATATGATAGGTTGCATTCTTAACTATAGATACAACAAAGCTTTTCTGCACAAATTTATCTAAGCTGTGTGATTATTTCTGTGCAAAAATGAGTGAAGATGAAGCTGATTACAATACTGCTCAGCTAGCTCCACATTAATATGAATCTACTGTTTGCATTTCATTTATGTGTGTAGTATTTCAAAATATATGAGGGCTGCTCCAAAAGCGATGCCTCTATTTTATTATGTTGGTTCACAATGTCAGAGGCGGATGTTGGTGGTATGGCAATAGAGGTTGAACCTTCCCACCAATATTCCCTTACATGTTGTTGCTGTGCGATAGATGGCAGCAGAAGGGCAGTCTGACAGAATGTCATCTGACATGAAAGGGCAAATGAAGCAAAGACATGTCATTAAATAATTCAGTGCAGAAAAAAATGGTATCCACTGACATTCATCAACACTTGCTGAGCATTTCTGGAGACAAAACAGTGGATGTGAGCACAGCGAGGCAACAGGTGGTGTGTTTCATCAGCACCAACAGCAACATGAAGGACTAGTCATGTTCCAGAGAGCCATGTACAGCTGTTACGCCTTGAAATGAAGAATATCTTGATCAGTTCTTCTGCATGAGTCAGCTAATATGGCCACCAAGTTGAAGAAGTGTTTTATTGCTGAGAATTTGCTCTATCAGTGTTATTGTGCTTTGTATTTGTTGTAGATTCCATGGATATAAATAGGAAGCATTATTTTTGGAGCAACCTACATATATTTAGGAGTAGCTGTAGGCCAGTACATGATGTTAAACCCTGCAGAAGCACATGGAAATGAGGATAAGATAGCTATTGGCCTAGACATCCTTCTACATAAATGAAACGGTTTGACTACAAAACCAGCTTACACAAGCATTAGAGTATGTGATTTTACTAGCTATGATGGTTTGCTGCTGCTACCGTCTACCATGGGAGCTTTCCTTTTGTATAGGGAAAACAGAATGGCTTCTCTGAATAGTGCCACCATATAAGTGTCCTACGGACTTGAACTGGCACCACTTCACGTGCTGTAGCTTTGTTCTGTGCAGTCTGATGCTATGGTCAAGGCTATAACAGGCACTTCATCACCCTGCTCGGATCACTTGTCTGAGACAAGATAGGAGACAAATCTATGACTATCTTATTGTTGGCCAATGCAGCAAACAAGTGAAATGGATCTCAGAAAACAAGGCAGATGAGCAATATCTAAATGTCAGGGTTTACACTCACACTGTCACCTTCAGCACTCCTCCTAGTCCTTGTTACATTACATGCTCACAGGTCAGAGAACTTGCATTAAACCTGATTTGAGCTGACCTGGGATTGAGGCTGAACATATTTCCATATTTGTGTTCTCTTTTTTTTTTTTTATAAACTTAGATTTATTAATGTTCCCCTTGCTATAAAATTCTTGGATTAAGGTAAATAAGGCTGTAACTCAAAATATTTTGCCCAGCAATCTGCAGTGAAAAAAGAACCGTAGATTTCTGGTAGTGATGACTGGATGTACTAATAATGGTATTATTTTTTATTTGTGTCTAAAACGCACAAGAGTTATTAACTTTAGTAAACACAAGTCACAAACATAAGCATATAGAAAATGGAATACAGAAACTCAGCACTAAGAACAATTTTATATTAAAATGAAGACTGTCATGCTTCAACCACAGAACTAGAAAAAAATCCAGCTTATAAATCTCAGCCTAGCCAAAAGAAATAAATACCAACAAATGCAGCTCAGCTCTGATCTCTTCCGGACCTTTTAGATTTCTCTATTTTGTGCTATTTTGTACCAATCAATATATTGCCATTATATGACAAGTAGGCCTGCTAATTAAAGAAAATAACCTGCACCACCAAAAATACCATAGCACTGAATATTCATGTGAGTGTGAAAGCTAACTCATGCAATGCTTATATTACTTGTGCCTGCTCACAGCCCAGAAGATATATCCTGGGCTGCATAAGAAGAGGGGTTGCCAGCAGAGAAAGAGGCGATTGTTCCTTTCTACTCTGCCCTTATGAGCCCCCATCTAGAGTACTGTATCCAGGTCTGAGGCCTGCAGCACAAGAAAAACACACAACTGTTGGAGTGGGTCCAAAGATGATCAGAGGGCTGGAGCATCTCCTCTATGAAGACAGGCTGAGGGAGTTGGGCTTGTTCAGCCTGGAGAAGAGAAGGCTGCAGGGAAATCTCAACTGCAGCCTTTCAGTACTAAAAGGGAACGTATAAGCAGGAAGGAGACTGACTTTATGTGATCAGGTAGTGTCAGGACAAGGGAAACGGTTTTGAGCTTAAAGAGAACTAAAGATTTAGATTAGATGTTAGGATGTTAGATGTTATTACTCATTAGTAGTCCACACACAGTGTGGACATTATTGTGTGTTATTGTTTTAGCAGCAGACCAGGAAGGTATTCAACATACATGTGCCATAAGCAGTAGAAAAAAATTCTTGAATTAATATGAATGAATTGATCTATATGTGCAATAAATAATGTTCAATAAACATAGACCTAATCTTGTCAAGAGCAAATTGCTTTTGCATTTTGTACCACAAGTTGCTTGCAGACTTTAGCAAATCATAAATGCAAGATACAGAACTACATTATGGGAAAATTTTATGGAACCTAAAAAAAAGAGTAATTGAAACAAAATCCCATAAATATGTCATGGATTTATATAGAAATTGTCATGAATATGACAATAACCCGTGGAATTTGTTAGAATCAGTTTTTTTTTTTTTTTTTAATTGTGTTAACATATCCTATAGAAATTAATGTCACAGACATTATTTTTAATTCTAGCATGTTCCAATTTAAGGTTGAAGCTTTTCCATTAATAAAACTCTTCCAGAAGACTAACCTGCTAAACCACTGCATGCGATATGCAATGTTACATATTTTTACTTATGGTTTAGCTGTATGTTTTACATATATTACAGATACGCTCTAAATAATATATGTATATATTTATACTCCCATATTGTAGGCTGCTTTGCAACACAATATCTAACAGCAATTACTGGTATGCAAACAGGTTTACATCAAAAGGCAACATGTCATTAAGCTATCTCCTGAAGTAGGTGAAACACTTTTCAGCAATCCTAAATTTTATCTGATTCAAAGAATGCATTAAGAAGCAGAGAAAATAAAGGAAAGGAAAGAAGGTGAGGAGGAAGGACAGGACCCCTTATCCTATGAAAAATTGGAGCAAGTTCCAGTCTGTGATACAAATTGTCATCCTGAGACGACCTGGAAGGTTGGAAGAAAGGAGGTAAGAAAGATTCACATTATCATCAGTGCGAGAGAACAAATGTTAATGGTAGAGAATTGAGTTTTATCCAGAGAAATGAATCAAACCCTATTAAATAGGGATGAAAACATACAGAAATACAATACCAGATCTTAAATAAAGTCATTTATAAAAGAATATTTGTTGTAGATTTCCAACCCGCTGTAGTAGGAAAATTCATGAATAATAATAGTGGCATTTACATGATCCACTTTCTTCCTGTACAATATTTGTCTAATCTAATGAGATCTGGGTTGGCTGAATGTAATAAAAAAATTTTAGAATGTTATACCTGAAATTGATCATGCATGTATTAGAAAAAAGAAAAAAAAAGGAAAAGTGAGCATTTTTAATCCCTGCAATACTGTGTTAATATTGACACTCAACTGTACTAATATAGGAGGTTATTGCAACTGAATTAATAGCGCTAAAAATTAACATTGCTAGGAGCCCCACTGATTACATGAACATCTCCTGTACAAACATACTTTTTCCATTCCTGTTCAGGTCAAGGCCATGATGTTCTAATTTCACTTGAACAATTCAATTTTTATTCTCTGAGGCAGACAATGTGGGAGAAGTATGACCGACAGAAGATAGATTTGCTTTATTTATTGAAATTGAGGTGAAAATTACTTTTGTGTCACTACATCCTAATTCACTCGCCTATGAATATCCATACCAGATAGATAGATAGATGCCACTTACTACCATACAAAACACAAGAAGTTGTCATATTTTAAGTCATACTGACAATCCCACAAATTCAAAAAGAACTAGATGAAAAAGTTTCACTTTTGTTTGCAAGCTCTGTGTAACTACATACATACCATAGTTTATGTCTAGAAAAAAGTATACAAGTCATTTTGTGAATAAAGCCAAAAAATTTAGGTAGGACAGAACTGGGCTTGCTTCAGTATAAATTAGAGAGAACTATGTTTAGCAAGTCAGCAGTTTGCTAAATGTTGTCTTACATTTCTCTTCCCTTCCTTGAGTCTTGTTTTCCAAGTTTTTACTTTTTGTGTACTTCAGCTACCTTTTGAATAGGCAGCCAAATTCCTAGTAGCTACGAGTATTTTCATGCCTCCTGAAGGTTTCCATTTGCAAGGCAATCCAAGGGACCGTACTTCCTACCTCTGATGAAACTGGCCATCAGAGTTCTCTGCTCACAGCACACTGCTTAAACTTGCTCAGGTTTGTACATCCAGGTGGTCTAGGGATTACAGTCCTAAACTAATCGCCAGGACAAGGCAAAATGAAAGCCCAAGTGTTGTGATCGAAAACTTTGGGAAAACCTTTCCTCCTCAAAAGATGGACCAGATTACTTGCTGGAATCAGCCACCACTGCTCTGTTGAAGCTATGAGAATTTACTCCAATGGAGCTCCTTTTTCCCAGACAGTATCTCTGATAAGGATTTGCTCCAGAATTCTGCTGTGTGTCACAGTCTCAGTGGCTGCAATCCCAGGAAAGTTGTCTTGCTTAACATATAAAGGAGCTATGCATTCTTCTCAGTTTTTCAAGCACTGCCTTTTTTGCCATCTCCTTTGTAAGGGGAAAACTGCAGCTGACGTGTTTATATTTGCATCAGACACAATGGTCTCCAGGTAATTTCTTAACAAATCATTTATAAGCCTGCAAGCTACACCTGCCAAACTTGATAGTGGAAATATAGCATGCAAGGTAGAATGGGCCTGTAGGGAAAAAATACAGAGCAAAGCATCACCTGACACAGACAGAAGAAAATGTTTTCAGTGTGCAAATTCAGAACAGAGACTACTACAAGGTAACAGCAGTCAGGAAGTCTTTAAGTCTAACATATATATTGACATCCTCTAATGAATTAGGTTTGCGAGATAAATGTGTTATAATACAGGTGCTGGGCCATAGCTGTGAGTCGAAAGGAGTTGACAGGTCTGTACAAGAGGTAAAACAGATTGATTCATCCAGAAATATAGAAATTAAACTAAGAGGGATTAGAACAGACTCCATATCCAAATGTGGTAACAGTCATAACACCTCCATTATAACAATGGCTGCAGTAGCTCAGATCCAATAAAAATTAAGTTAATGAACTGATGACAAATTTCATTTTTACCAGTTTGCATGCATTCTTAACAATAAATGACCTCTTTAACTAGTTTTCCCTCCTTCTTCAGCATATTTACTGGACTGACTGACATTCATAGTAGACATGCTTTGCATTTGAGTGCAAGCGTAACGTATTTTGGAAGAGATGGGGAAATCAGCTATTCAGCTGAATAATATTTAAATGCAGCTCTCTTTTGAGTAGAAAATTATTTCCACCTGAAGCCCCAGAGAGACATCAGGTATGCATGTCCTGACCTGAGTAAAGAGCAAAAGTTCGAAAATATCATTGCAGACTTGTCATTACAGAATGAGCTGAAGAAAACAAGGGGATTGAATCGTATCTTTCTATATTACATTCACTGAACAAACAGCTACATAAAACGTAAGGAAGCTTTAACAGCGGTACTCTAATATCTTAACATTTGCTAACTTTTTCCAATAGAATATGCCAAACCGATTGTGCCTCAGACAGCATTTTTCACATTTTCACATTTATTAAAGCTCTGAAACGACTGTGAAAAGGGAGTACACCAAGGAAAGAAGAGCAAAGATTCATTCTTCTGAAATCCTCGTGTTTACTTCTTGCCCACAGAGATTTGAATATCAAAAGAAGCCTGAAATCATGAGATTATTACACATTCAGTAAGAGTTGTTTTTTGAAGGATCACTTAATTTTCGTTAACTGCTGCCTTTTGTGGGGAGAAGCTTAAAGTGATTCTTAAGCACTCGTTCTCTTCCCCCCCAGTACAAAACCAACCTGCCCACTCCCCTTTCCAGAACTGTTTTTGCCTCTCCTGCAGTTCTTCATAGCATCATAAAAATGGCCTGAGTTGAAAAGGACCACAATGATCATCTAGTTTCAACCCCACAGCTGTGTGCAGGGTCGCCAACCACTAGACCATTTTTCTTTTTACCTTCTCTAAAAGTTAGTACAGAAAAAACCAAAATGCTTCTTTTTACAAATGTCAGGATGCTATCTAAGTGCAGAGAAAGAAGTAAGAAACAAGAGTAGCAGCAAAGGGAGTGGGGTAACTCAAGGAACTGGGCTTCCCTATGCACTCAGTCCAGTAGGGCGATGGAGATACCCTGTAGGAGTGACTGACCATTCTTACGGGTTGCATTTAGCAGAGCACAAGGAGAAAATTGCTTTTCTTACAGATAAGCTTACATTTTTCTGAAGGTGAAACCCATTTGTTTGCTTGTATGGGCTTAACCTCACCAAGGCCTAAACATTCATCTTCAAATACATTTTGGAGCCTGAATGGAGATATCAGCTGCAACCTCTGAGACAGACTTAACCCAAGTAAGGATTTGCAGTCTGAGATTATCTTTGTCACTCCAGCACCAGGAATTTGCACACTGCTGTCTTTCTGTTTGTGTCCTCTTTGTAATGCCCTGTCGTATCACTTGAGCTAAACACGAGCATGCGGGATGTTAAAGATGAACTAGTATGATGACATTTTAAGCTCTGCCTGCATCACAGATACTGCTGCAAAATTTCACATGCGGGAGCTTGAAATGCAGTTTGTGTGCCTGGTCCCACTTTATTCATCCTAACAATCATCAGTTAAATGGCATAAACCAGTTGCAGATATTTCAACAGAAGTTCACCCTTTCCAAACCAAGTCTACATAAAGTGTTGATTCAAACATTTTTGATTTCCCCTATGGAAAAATCAAATGCACTTTCCCATTCACTATCAACAGCAGCAGTTGCGTACCTGACGTAACCATTGGGAAAAAGTTGTACAGAACTGACTGAAATCTAGTTCATTTTGACCTTTAAGTTAACATTTTCAAAGAGCTGAAATGTTTTTGGAAGCCCAAATCTCCAAGGAAGTGAATATGACTTTGACACCTAGGTCACTTAGCTACTGTCAACCTTACTCCATTTCCGATAGATTAAAATTATTGTGTAAAGAGTGGAAGACAGAGTTCTAATTTTCCTTTTAATGTAGGATTCAACAGAGAATGTGCTGCCTTAGAAAACCTTTTATAGTCTCGTTCTCTTATATCCGATTTCAGAAAGAGCAATCTTTTTTTTTTTTTTAAATAGGAATAAAAACTTTAGAAAACTTTAGATTAAGACATTTATCTCTACCATAGTTCCCTTTTTCCTACTGCTTATTCAAAATACATAAATCAACAATGCAAAAAGTTCAATAAAAACAAAGCACAGTCTATTGCATTTAATCAGCATTCATATCTGTCTCACTTATCTGTGATCCTAGAACCATCTCTAAGACCTTTCAGGTAGAAGAATCTAAAGAAGCCTCTCAGCGTATGTACCAAGGTGTGTAGGAGGAGGCACCTTTTCTTAAAAACGAAACACAAAGAAAATCAAATCTGTTCAGACTTTTTCCCCACCCTCATTCCCCATAGGAACACAGATAATTCCATCTAGCATAAAAAATGTTTATAATACCTGATCTTGAATCTCCACAGAATCATCACAGAGAAGACAAAGAATCTCTCCACATCAAGAACTTGAGCTAAGCACGGATCCATTCAGTTGTCTTCACAGAATAATCTCATACATACTTTTCAGTGCAATGCACCTATTCTTCCTCAGACATTCATTCTCACCAGGACTATTATCTAATTTCCCTTTCTGAAAAAAAAAAAAAAAAACAACCCCACAAAAACAAACAAACAAACAAACTTATCTTATAGACAAACTTCAAAGGCCTACTATACTACTCCTTTAAGTAGCAGAGTAGCCTTTAGTGTGTTAACTTCAATAATATCCTTTGATATCCGCTGCACCCGCAACCCAAGTAAAACTGTAAATGTTTTTCCAAAACACCTTCAGTTCTGCATTGAGAATCAATTTGTATGATGCAATTTGAAGAAAAATAAAACTTGTTTTGTGCTTCTTGGTCAAGCATTAATAATTTAAAAAAGCCACATTTCTCAGAATAAAACAAAGCTAAGTTTAGAAACTACAGCATTTTGTACTCTGCAAGAAGGCTAGAAGAAAGCATAAGGGGATAGTCATTTATATATATTTTTTTCACCTAAGAAAGAACTCTTAAGAGAGGACATAGGAAGAAAAACTCTGGAGGAAAGGCTCTTCCCCAACTTCTGTTATTAAAGCTTTGTATTTTTTCAGCAAAAGCAATGAAACTTTTCATTAAAAAGTAGCCACATAATTTAAGAAATCAAGTCCCAGGTCAACTTCTGTCTGAAAACTGGTGGAGTAAGTAGTGAGACATTTATAAATAAGTAAATGCTACTGGAGCAAGCTTGGCTTTTGTTGACAGATGGAAAAACGAGGCCCTGAGAGTTTAAAGACAAAGCAGTTTACGCACTTCATTGTGTCTTAACTCCGTTCTCAGACAAACCAACAGGAATGTTTGATATTGATTGGAGAGAGTCCTCTACTGAGTGCTTCTAAAAGAAGAAAATTGCCCAAGGGAAAAACCGTGAACTCAACTCTGACCTCCTGAACTTCAGGCTAGTGCTATAACAACAATATCGTCTTCACAAAGCCATAGTTGCCTTATAAGGCATGACATTATGGCGTACAGTCCAACACATCGGTGGGATATAGCTCTATAAGATCCTTTCAGCACTTGAAGTGAAGGTCAGCATGTCCTTGAGAACAGGGGAAGAATATTAATCACAGCCTAAGAGTTCAAGTCAACTTTGTATCTAGTATTAAAAAACAAACAAAAAAACAACAACATCATGACTACTTATATATTTAAACAAGGTTAAAAAATAAAAGGCAATGAAAACCAACCAAATGAAACTATATAATTCCTGTTTGTATTGGGTGACAACTGGTTTACTTGAGTTGCAGTGTAGGGGACTGCATGAAAATTGACCGCTTGGATGGTTAGATGACATTAACATGCTTCCGGATGGTGGTATTTTCCTGTGTCACCCCACCACAACACAGCTACTTAAATTCATGAAGACACACTCTTCAATGTTACAGCCCTAACCAAAAGGAGGCCTACCTCAACAAGGTGGATATACTCTTGCATACATCCCAGTCAAATAAAGAGATCATAAGTCTTTGCATACTCCAGTTCCAGAAGGAATAGCAACGCACGAAGTGAAAGAGTGTGTTGTACAAAAAGGCTTGGTGATCAGCCACTGCAGTACAGTTTGCTGAATTATTTAGTCTCTATTAGTACGTGACTCACAACTATGCTGTAAGGCTAAGTTACACTGCAAACTTCCCATTTGGGTCCTCTACAAACCCTGTTATCTTATTAAGCTAGGAATGCAGATGCTACCCAACATAAATATGTACATACATAACTGTGAAGGAAGGAAGATGCTCAAGTGAAGACACAGGTCTATCAGATAGCTTTATTTCTATCATGCACATACTGAATGCTAATCCACATTTTTCAAAGCACAACCAGCAAGAGCTTAGAGTTACTAAAACACAGCTCATACACTGCACATTTATTTTAAACAGGCTCAAGGATGATGGGTTCTGGAAGGAGTATGTACCTCACCACTGTCTAATGTGTTTCTCACTTAAGAACGCTAAGATAGCCAAAGAGTCAATAATGACTTTTTTTTTGTTTGTACCCTGTTAATTAAGTGAATCTGTTCTATTCACGCAGGTGATATCCAAAAGGGACCTTTCTAAGCCTCTGGGGCTGCAGACTACCAGTAATGTACAAACTCAGTGATCCATACTGCCTTCAGTTCTCCTTGATGCTTCCTATTTTTCAGTTTTGAAGCATAATGGTAACCTTGCAAGTATTTCTAATCTAGTTACCTCCAGTAACTCATTCATGGAAATTTTCCAAAGGTGGCCCTTCACACATGGAGACCTTCTAAGTGCATACTGTGCCTAAAATAAATAAATAACCAAATGCCAACATCTAAATCTCCTTCTGAAGATTGATCACATTATCAGTTGGCGGTGACATGAATGGTTTTGAATTAACCGCTTTGTAAAACATTCTCAGAGCTTCAGATGAGAGGCACATTATATACAGAAAGTAGTGTGTGCAGGAAATATACATTGTATATCTACAAAATGGGCCATATCCCATTGCCATTAAAATTGATGGGAGTTTTGCCATTCACTTCAATGGGATCAGCAGCAGTATATAAAGATGAATTGGCTATAAGCACACACACTGGCGCTTTATGGGCGTGACAATATAAAAGCCTTGTGAGAAGTAATGAAATGAATTATAACAGCTCTGGGTATGTCAATCTTCCTTCTCCTACCTTCAGTTGCTGTATCAGGAACATTAAACTTTTCCCCAGTTAGCCATAGAATCATAAAAATTACAGATAAAAAGTACTATTAAGTCTATTTTCTGCCAACACAAAATTATTCCTCCCTGTACCTTTTCTAATCCTCTGTGCACTCTAGATTTAAACGACTCAATGTTCTGACTTCTCCTTCCTGAAAGGAATTATTCCATCAGCTACTTAATCACAGGTTCAACCAATCTAGTTTTTTTTTTTTTTTTTTCCCTAGAAAACACATCAAAAAAGCAAAAACCATTACAAAACAAACGATGCGTTGCTCCCAACTCTTATCTTGTTCCACATAGAGACAACTAGAGGAACACTTGAGAATTCTATCAGTTACATATTTGCCTACTTTTCATAGCCCAGCATATCCAAATGAAGGCACAGCAATAGCTGCTCATTCTGTTCCTGGTGTGGTGGCAAACACAAAAGCAGGCAGTGATGTGAACTGCTCATTTGACATCCTAAATTTTGAGTAATGCAATTTTGATACCATTGTTTAATTCTCAGTAATGCACGCTCGTCTTACAGTTTCCAGCAAAGCTGAAAACTTTTTAAAAAGTTACTTTCACATTGTTCCTTACCCATCCACTCCCACCTGCCTCAACACATTTACCTTGTTTTAGGTAAGTAGAGAGCACCAGCCTTCTTCCTATTTTAGGGCAGAATATTTAATGAATAAATTAAAAAAGGGAAAATAGTGTATCTACAATATAATCTACATTCTTATACACTTCATGCTCAAGACACATCCAAGCAGGGAAACATAACACAAGAACACGTATTAAGAGCCTGAATTTTTGTCTTGCTCCTCTTGAAAGCCATTCACTTCTAGACTCTCACTGAAGCAAGATAAATATAGACTTCTAGAGGTTTCTCCAGTAGCAAAGCGAGTTGCTTGAGACAAATAGAGAACAAGGAGTTGTGTTAGGCCCATCACCAACACAAGTGCTCTTCTATAATTATTAGACCAGAATAGCATCAAAGAAACAGCAATAGATAACCCAAATTTCCTTTGGACTGCTGTGAGATCATCTCTAATGCTGCATCTGCATGTAAATGAGCCTCCTGCTTATTTTCACTGCTTTGTTTAAGTACAGTGTCAGTAAGGTCAGGCCAAACATATGGTCATCAGCATCATTTTAGAAAAAAGCAAGGTGGAGATATCACTACTCTTATCAGATGAAGTGTTGGTACCTTTCATATTCGGGTAGCTGTGCTGCCTCCTAGAGTTTTAACAACCTTGACAAAAGACTCAGTTCTGCAACAACTTTTGGAGAATCCCTTACTATAAATATATATATCTATATACACACACACGTATATATCATATACTATATATATATCATATATATTATATCATATATATGTATATAGACAAATATATATATAACTTACAGTTACTGCCTGTAGATTAAGGGGATCACAATCTGTTTCTTTTTCCTCTGTGACTGTGAGAGGTTACACCACCACAACACACTGACAAGTGACCAGGTCCACAGGACTACCGCTAAGTGAAACAGTGAGGAAGTGCTTACGTAAGTGACCAACCTAAACACAGCTGCATGGAGTAGAAATTCTACAGTGAAACATACAGACCATCATAAAAACCATATTTATGTTCCACCCCTTCCTTTCATGAGCAGTTGTCACTTTTTGAACAGTGTTTTATTTCCATACCACCTGCCTTTTTTAAATGAAAGCAGGAGAGCTCTATGATGCTTCTCTCTGCAGAAGACCACATACTCTCTCAAATAAAATTCAACCCCTCCTGAAGCTTTTAGACCCTGACCTTAAATCCTAAGGGCACTGAGGAATATCAGACAGGAAAAGCATTTTCAGACAAACGTGTTGCTATGATCTGTCTTATAAAATCCTACCTTTAGTCAAAAATCACATGGTGGGGGCACAGCAGAGCTATCAAAAGCCTGAGATCAGCAACTGCATACACTCCAGGCTCTCTGATCCAAGTTGGACAAAAATAGTAATTGAAAACTTAAGTTTCATCTTTAGCTGAGTTTTATCTGGAAGCTGACTACCAATATGCACTGCTCAAGTTTCCTTTAGAAATAGAAAAAAAAGTCTCATTTATAGACAACATTGCATAAGTTTCCCAGCACGCCAAAGCAATTTAACCAACAAGAACACGACACCAACACAACCATCCATTCTGCTAAAAACAGGTAGTCAGGTTCTATTTAAGTGCTCACAGCTGATTTAAATACTTGATTAATTTAAAGCAAAACCCCATCACTTTCCTGGCAACATCTTCAAAATAACTTTTCCTACTGTGATAGTACTGAGATAGCCAAATGAGTTAGGCAGGTCCTCTCCAACCCCAGCACACAACTGTGGCCCCAAGTAATTTTCTTACCCCCTCTCATCCCAGGAATCTCCTTTCCCCATCACTCACTCACTCACAGGTTATCTGCACAGGATTCAGCATCGCTGCTGTTTCATTCAGTTCAGAACTGCAGAAAGCCATGGTATCTTTCTTCCCATATTTCACATTATGCTTCCATTGCTTTTCACACATCTTAGTGAGGAAGTCAAGAGGTTGTTAGTCCCTGAGTTCACTGTAACAGTCCAGTGTCATTCGTGTGTAATTTGTTTTTCCACTCTGCTCCACAGTGGAGAATGCTTTTGACAAGCTGTAATTGAACTGTGTCAGATGTCATTGATAAAGGATAAGATCTGGCAAATACTGAAGCTTCCTCTATAAGATCATCTTATTGTACCATGTATATATGTATATATATATATATAGATATATATATACACACACATACACAGACACTAAAAAAAAGTCCAAACATCTAAACAGAGAAAATATTTTTTCTATGTTTGAAAAAGGAATGGCAGAAAAGCACAATTAGTTGAATTTCAGTTATCTCTACTGTCTCTGAAATCTTCTGTGCTGATATTTGCTACATGAGATACATTTGCAATGAGATGAGTCATTAAACAAGCGCAATCTTAATTGTCTGCCATGAAGATAATACAGATTTCTCTAGCTACTCAAACACACAACAGAAGTGGCCACTTTCTTGCCCTCAGTTTGCTCACCTGCCTGTTCCTGGGGCTGCCACTTCCATTAAGATGGAGAGGCCAACTTATTCGCCACCTCATTTCTAACAGCACTGCTTGTTATTAAAGAGGAGGCAAGATATAGAACACCTCAGGGAAATGGATGTAAAAAAACCAGAAAAGTATTGCTGCTTTGCCCTGAAGGTCAGCAGAGGAAATTCTAAAGAATCATAGAATGGCCTGGGTCGATACGGACCACAATGATCACCTAGTTTCAACCCCCCTGCTACGTGCAGGGTCACCAACCAGCACACCAGGCTGCCCAGAGCCACATCCAACCTGGCCTTCAGTGCCTCCAGGGATGGGGCATCCACAACCTCCTTGGGCAACCTGTTCCAGCGCGTCACCACCCTCTGTGTGAAAAACTTCCTCCTAATATCTAACCTAAACCTTCCCTGTCTCAGTTTAAAACCATTCCCCCTTGTCCTATTACTATCCACCTTCATAAACAGTCATCCCTCCTCCTGTTTATATGCTCCCTTCAAGTATTGGAAAGCCACAGTGAGATCTTCCCGAAGCCTTCTCTTCTCCAAGCTAAACAAGTCCAGTTCCCTCAACCTTTCCTCGTAGGAGAAGTGCTCCAGCCCTCTGATCATCTTAGTGGCCCTCCTCTGGACCCGCTCTAACAGAAAATACTTTTAAAGACATTGGAAGTAACCAAGAAATAACTGAACAGGCACACAAGCTTTCTAAGTACCCTTGCTTGGAAACTACTTCATGGTGTAGGTGTACACTTACCTCCATAGGAATGTCTCTCTTCCTTTGTTTTCTCCTTCTTTTCCTCCCTCTCCCACCACACGTGCTTACCAAATCTCTCTCAGCAGCCAGAACTAATTAGAACATAAAATATTCTCCACAGTACTCTGAACAAGCACTCATCTGTTACCAAGCAAAATAAGTACCACTTCACAGTGAGCCTCTTTTCCTCCTGTAGTTTTGCTGTCTTTTTAGGCTAGCTGAAAAGAAACTCCATAAGAACAGCAAAGGGTGCTGCAGAACTCAGTGCAGCTTTTATATAAATCAGGAGGCCTTGCCGCATAATTTAGGTCTAATGCAATGCACTTCACAGGGACTCACCCATATATCGAGACTGAGCAGAGTTCAGTTTTCAAGCATTCCTTTATTCATCGTGTGATTACCTAGCCCACCTTTTCCTCAACTATTCAGTTTAATCACATATTTTAATTCCATTCCTGAATGTTACATTCTAGGCTTTCCATTTCAATTTCCACAGGGCAAATAAAACTGATGGAAAGCGTTTTGACAAGAGTATTGTTATTTCATCCAGTTGCCTGAGATGACTCCAAATTCAGATATTACATTTAATGTTTCTGGGGCAGATGCTTTTTTTTTTTTTTTCTTCTCCAAAGGAACACAGTCTCATCATCTGCATACATTAGTGACTTCTCTGCCTCAAGTTGCATATGCTTCATATAGTCTTAAGCTTTCAGAGAGACTGCTGAAAATTTAATACCATTGGGGCATTTCAAACATTTTTCATCACAAAGTAAAGGAGAGGATAACTGTGGAAATTCATGTATCAAAGGAAAGAGTACTTCATGCATTTATTTGCTTCAGCAGTAGGAACAGCAGTGAGATACTATTTGAGGGCAAACTGCCCCAACCATTTTTCTTCTCGGTCACAGGAGCCTAAAGAACCAAAGCTACTGCTTACAATCAGCATCTGTTTTTAAGCAACAAAGATTTTTCTACAGTTCAGCTTCCATGGTTTTGAACATTACCATCCCACTGCTCTAGATACTAGGTCCAGGACGCTCCCAGCAAACATAAAGCTCAGAGTGGGAATAGACATTCAGCAATCCATGACAGGACTGCTGTGAAGAGTTAAAGCCCATCAATATAACAAGGCGAGCAAGGAATAAAGGCATTAAAAAAAAATTCACTCCAGAGACAAAAGGTAGTTTACTCATAATGGTAACAAGCATTTTTCAGCTTGCCACAACAGAATTACTGGAGAAATTGAAGCAGAACTACTGCATTTCCAGTGGAACTTCTGACAGAAGACCTCACATAATCAACATTCTTCTCATCTTTGTTCATGAGGTGCTGAATCAATAATCATTTTAACTATTTTTTTCCAGTATTTATGAGCCAATGTCCTTCTGTATTAAAAAAAAAAAACATCTGCATTAGTCTTGGTTTTGATTGGGATTGATTGTACATGCATGTACACAAATACGTATACACAAAATATGATATCTATATGTACACAGTCACACAAACTTGAAACCAAAAAAAAAAATCTCCACTCTTTACAACAGCATTCCTTAAAAATTTACTATAAGCTTCAGTGAGGGAAACAACTTAATTTCTTTGCTAAGAGTAGCACAGGAGGACTCCACTCTATTTTAACACAGGCATCCAACCAAGCAGATATACTGTTACATGATTCATTCAGAGGCAAAAGCCAAGCACTGACAGATCGGTGCTTTATACACCCAGTCCACTGACAATATACATGAAAATACAGTTTGCATGTATATATATGCATGAACATGTACATACCTGTCTATATAGCCATATTTCTCTCTACAGCACTGCATAGCAGAACTGAGGAAACCTAAGGGAACATTAATACATATTCTTCTCACTGAATCTCCTGTACACACCACAGCTGTGCCATCACAAATTCATTCAACATTCCTTAACTTAGGGTATAAGCCACCTCTTCAGATTGTTTTGCTCATAATGACTGCAATCGTGTAACAAAACTGTCTGAATATGGTACCACTACTGCAGTTATTAATCATTCTGGTTCTATGTGCTTTATAGCCAGCTCAATATACTGCATTATGTCACAAACTAAGTATCAAAGCTAAACACATCTGAGTCTACTGTTATAAGGACCTTTCAAAAATATAAATTATTTTTGTAAGCTAAAAAAAAGCTGGTGTTGATATTCAGCTGCAAAGGTCAGCAGCTAAACATAAGACAGTTTTCAACCAGTAAACAACCTAACTAACATTAAACCTGCTTCGCCATTGCTAGGAATAGTCAGAGATTAAGATGATCAACTTTGCATACAAAGCAACTCTTAAAAGAAAACACATTTCAAGACAACACATTTCAAGATATCTTCAAGAATGAATGCATTATTTCCAAGATTTCAGAAGCAGGCACCATTCAAACCATTTTTGAAAAATATACTGTATTTCATCAGAATTAGTAATTTAAAAACAGTACAAAAAGAACCACACAGACCTCTATTCAGGAATACAAATCCATTTAAGAGCATCACATGGAAAATACTGCCAGGCTCTGATTTTGAGCACACACCCACCCATGTTAGAGAACACATTTTGTATTTTTACGTAACCAGGTTACATTTCATTTACATTTTATTAGGGAGTTGCACATACAAAATAGCGAAGCTCTAAATTCAGTTGACTTGGACATGTGCGTGTTCAAACACACAGTATAGCAGAAATACAGTTTCATTGATTAGTGAATAAACTAACAGTCATCATGTGGACTACATTTTCTTTAATTTAGCTACATACATTGGACCCCATGCTCTCCCCTTCTCTGGCAGAACCAGAAGTTCATGCTGTTGTGTACCACTGTGAAAAGTGAATTCCTGGGAAACAGCTTTGGCAATTTCACTTATATTTACAGGAATAACATTAGTGCAGGAGTTCAGAATGAGATTTATTACACTGCTATTCTCTTCCTTTGAGAGAGTGCACGTAGAGTAGACCAGTGATCCACCAGGACGCAGTGCTTTAATAGCAGACCTGCAAATAATGAAAAAAAGTTAAGCATACATAATGAAATACTGAGGGAGAGGATAGGGGAGAGAAAAAGGAGGAAAGGTGTGCGAGTTGTAAGTTCAGATTTACAAATAGGTACACAAATAGGAAAATATAACATCATGAAATATTAATAGAATAATTGACAGTTCAGGAAAAAAACACCTGCACCACAGTTTTGCCTTCTCATTCATTATTGTATTCTCAGTTAATTAAGAGTGTGTTGGTTTTTTTAAAATGTAAGAATGACAAGTAGATAACAGCATTCATTCAGAGCTGCAGAATATACTTTGGATCATTTATATGCACAGCACAACTGTGAAAATGCTGCAACTGTGCATACAAAATGGGTGAATACCACATCAAAAGTGCTAGTTAGATACTTAGCTGGCTGCTGGAGTGAACAAATAGCAGAATGTACTGATACAGTAATAGCCTGGACTAATTGCTCCACTCTAATTTGTGCAATTTCAGCGACTTATTCAGCATATATCAGGGCTGGAGATATCACTTAGACACTACTTTTCAATCTGATTTGATAAGGAAATATGATTTGTTGCATTATATCATCTACATGTGTCTATGTGTTTATATACCCTTCACTTGTTACCCTGTTGACAAATACTGGCTAAATAAGGGCAATATTTCAGGTTTATAGAAAACTTAATGACTACCGATGGACAGTACTGGGTATTCCCTCCCCCACTCACCCCCCTTAATTCCCCACTGAAACTGAGATTGAACAAACTGTTTACTTTCCATTAAAGCAGATTCCCAAGGTCCTTCTCATAAAGAGAGAAAGACTATAAGTTGTAAGAAAATGAGATATGCAATTCATAAACTTACAGCAAATTAAAAAAAAAAAGAAAATAAAACCTCTCACCACAGAAGACTGTTGAAGCCTTAGTCTGGCAGGTATTATTGAGATGACTGCACTGACCAAGAAGAGAGAAAATTAACAACATGAAGATGCTAAGTGGGAACGAAAAACCCCAATCCTCAAATCAGGTGAGCAGCCCCCAGAAGCAGTGAGCCTGCTTTCAGGCTCAGATGAATAAACACAGTGCCACTGAAATAGCAAATCCTCCAGAGGCAAGCTGAGGATCTGTTAAGCGTGATACCGGAATGAAAGCAGTTGAGAAAAAAGAAAAAAAGAGTGGAGGGAGAAATCTCAAGTCCCTTCTTTCTTTTTTAAAAACAAGATTGGGCCTTTTCAGTAGAAGAATCAATGATAAAAGCTTTATCACAAGCAGGATCAAAGTAACTCTGAAAGCCCTGCAAAATAATAGGGAAACACCAGGACAAATGACTGAGATAATATATCACTGTTCACCTTCCCAGGTGAAAACACCTTTGTTATATATTTTATACTCTTTGCATTATACTATTAAACTTTGTATTGTATTTCTCTGAGGAGCGTAAGATCATCTCACTCATTTCTATTAGTCTCAGTAAGGTTAATCAACAAGCCAAATACAGTTTACTGTAACTACACTACTCCAGTTTTACTTAGCATAAGGGAACAGATCTCTCTCAACAGACGACGCTAAAAAAAAATTAAAAGTCAGTGTTTAATGCCTTTGTTGTATCATCTCAATAAAAAAGATGGTGAGTGAGCAGATGGCTAGCACATTTAGCATAAGTGAGAGAACAGTTCAAGATCAGCCTGTTATAGGTAAAGAACAGGTTACAGAATACTTACGTAGTCGGAATACTTTCAATTTAACTGAGCCTAATGGACTCATTCTAGGATACTTCCAAAATTAGCTAAAGCTTATGAAAGAGCAAGCTTATCTCAGATTTCTGAGTAGTTTCTGAGGATCTGTGAAAGTGTTTAAGAATATTTTAGATACAGTCTGATATAGATGGCATTAACCACATCACCTTGAGACAGTAAATATAGAATAGTTGTCATACCAACATTTTTTCACATGATCACAGAATAATTTATGTTGGAAGGGAACTCTGGAAGTCACCTTGTCCAATCCAGACCTTATTTTCCAAAATTCTGCAACTGATGGGTTGACAGTTGGATGATGGGTTCACAGTTGGATTAGATGATCATAGTGGTCTGCTCCACAACCTTAATGACTCTGTGATTCCAATTACCAGCATTCACTTCAATTACTCAGTCCTGGATAGTCATCCCTTCTCTTCCTCCTGCATCCCAATATACACACACCCTATAGCAGGGTTCAAAAAAGTATTGGACCAGAGAGTCTCAGCTGTCTATCCAAATAATTTTTTGTTTGCAGCTCTTGTGCTATGGTGACAGCCGTCCATTTTAATGGGCAGAGTTAACGCTACTTCTGTATGGCTTGTCTAACCAACCAAAACACACCCAGATGTACAGAAGACAGCTACTGTAAAGCACAGCATGAAGCCACAGTATGCATATCACAAAATATTTGCAAGAAATTCTGTAACATAAGTAATTTTCCATTGTTTCACAACAAACAGAAGTTTTTAGATGTCTTGAATTGACTGCCTATTTACTTAGATTTCAAATGCTACAGTGAAAGCAATCTTTATGAAATTATCTTCTTAAGGCATAATTCATAGCACCATTTTGTAGTTTAGAAATTTTGCAGTAAAGCATTGCTTCAGAATTTTGGGCTACCACTCAATGCCACTGCACTGTGTCTTGGGACAAAATAGTCCAGTGCCCAAAACGTCACTTGTTCATAGTTACTAGTGAGGAATCACAGGGCACATTGCAAATCCTGCACTTTGAAACATATGAACAAAACAACAGAGACAATTAAGTGCCACAGTCAGTCACTATCAGGAAGCAAGACAAATATCCACTTCTAAGACAAATGCAAACACATAAAACAGCTGTATATATATAGTTCATGAGCAGTTTCATACACCATTCAATTCATACACCAAGTTGATTATATGCATCCAAATTTAACATGTAAAACATGATGTATGAAACATAAGCAACACTTAACAGAATTGAAAAGGTCACTGAAATGTGGGGTTTTGCCACAGGCATAATTGTCTCTGCTACTACAAGAAAGGAGAAAAAAAGATGTTCACAGTTCAGTTACTCTTTGTAAAAACATGTAGCTTTGTAGGTGTGCTATAGCAGTTTCTGAAGACCTTACTAAGGACAGCGTACTTAAGTACTGTTCTGAAAGCAAGTGAGGCCATTCCTAAAGAGTCTTCCGTGTTTAAGCATAAACAAATACAAAACCATTAAAGAAACAGGAAAGTACATTCCTCTTATTCTGAAGATGAACAACAAACCAGGATCAGTGCACCGTTCTGTCTTCTTAGACTTGTACCAGTTCTGGAAATCATTAAAGCATTTTTCCCCACATCTAATAGTTGCTCATTTTCTAGTTTTTTTTATCAGAACTTATGAGAAGAAATCTAAACAGTGTCTTAAAGTGTAGCTCATCATCATAATATTATAAGAAACCAAATAGTTTTCTCATTTTCATATTTTCTCCTTCCTTTTACACCTTCTCCATATATCCAGGAATGCTGAGCTACAGAAGTACAGCCATTCAAAATGTGAAAATATTTTTGCACAACAATCAAGATGTACTTTCAGTACACCTGATAAAACTGTATTCAGAGTTGATAACCACAGCTTCTTTCCTATAATGCATATACTGTATGAGAATTTAAACAAGTGAGAAAATATTTTTACTGTTAAAAATTGGAAAAGTTAAGAGAGAAGTACTGAAAAAGTAGGCTAGCCTAGACACTGCTAAATGTTTTTCTTTTTCCTGAAGTAACAAACATTCAAGGCATAACTTCCAAAGGCACCATGCTCCTACCACCAAGACCCTGGTGCAGGATTCAGAGGAAGAAGCAACACAATTTCCAGAAGAAAATCAGAAAATCTCACAATGAAAACCAAGACTCCTTGACAATTTTCACTACCCCATGACCCCAAAAAAGTCAGGCTGCTCAATGCAAAGTCATCTTTACTCTGAACCTATGCCATGAATTAAAATACCTAAGAGAGATTACTTGACACTGCAAGGTTAAATCACTGTATCTATCCATCTTGACAAGCTCAGCAACAGCTGTTTCAGCAGCAGTGTTCAATGTCAACCAACCGCCATCCTTGATTAAGCTGTGCCTGGCTTCTGAAAAACCTTCAAAGAGCTGCAAAATTCAAAGTGAAGAAGAGCTGGGCTCAAAGTCACAGGGGGATAATGTGGTGGGTTAAGCTGATTCAGAGAATCAGATCCCCTCATCATCAGCATGATAGAGAATCCATTCATAAGAAAGCATGCACAAATACATTTAGGAAACTAATCTTCTATAAACAAGGGAGGGAAACAAGTCCATTAAAGGGGCACATCAGAGCTGGACCATAACATACTGACACCCAGAACCCACCATCAATATTGTGACTACACAATTCAAGGATGTACAGTTCCTCTTACACAAGGCATTATCACTCTGATTCTTAAAGCTTGACTCTCAACAAAGCAATCCGGTGCTTGTCATGAGCTAGTTGGTGACTTCCAAACATGAGCTCCAAATCTAGAATGACTAAAAAGGATGTGAGGGCAGAAGATACTGATGGTTTTTTCACCTTTCTTTTATAATAATGTGTTGCTTGAACATAAAATGTATTAGGTAATTAACCACAGTGATTCTTCTCTTAGTGGTATAGATGTTCTTCTTCCTACTTATTAAAGAAGTAGCAAAACTTAGTTGAAATATGAATTGAGTTACACTTAATTTGATAATTTGAACATATACATTTATCATACTGAATTTTACATGTAACATGCACTAACACTGCACAGTTTTAAGCTTCTCATGAGAATATATATTAGAAGGACGGGAAACATTTCCTGGAGCCTCATATGCCAGTTTTTCATACAACCAATTTTGTTTTACTATACTGTCAACAGCTGATATGTGTAACTCAGCTTGTGCATCCTATCGTACTGCACCATTGCAGAAGTGTGAGGTTATTGTTTTAGTTCTGTAACCTGGTCAACACACAGCAAAACAAAAAAGAATAGAACTGGTAAAACACAAAGCAATCAATTAACATACACCATTCATCATGTAAGGCCTGAATCCAAAACCTCGAGGTTTAGCTCTTCCAGCATACAATATAAAACAGCATGCAAAAAGAAGTATATTATAGAACTGCAATTGCTACTGCACGTTTGTGAAATAACTTACATATTAAACTAAAGGAAAAAAAGTCAATATTTTCTAAGATAGTTAATGCAACTTAAGAGACACCAGCTTTGTACAATTAGGAAAACTCACTACAATATCAAAATAGTCAAATCATTGTAATTACAATAGCTAGAAAATTACAGGTTATACTGAGATTAACTGACACATTATTCTGTAGAAATTTGCTTGATGCTTCTCCTGTCTGCCTCGGTTTACTGACATTATTACTTTACAGTCACTGAATTTATATCTTTCCAGTACATAAGTCTAAGACACAACCATAATCCAAACATAAGTTGCACCTCTTCCCATTCTAAATGAGTTTTGTCAACAAAAAAGTTTTGCTCTTTGCAAGATGTTTCTTTGGAAACAGGTTGAATAGCATTTATTGTACCACAGAGTCAGAGGTATAAATGGTGCATTAGTCTCTTTTAATCCCTCATATATCTTGAATACTGGATAACATTTTTATTTATTTTAAAAGATCATACTATTTCAAAACATTTTTGTTAAAGTTTACTTCTCAAGAATTACTTTAAAACTAGAAAGAGATGATGCTATTAGAGGAAACAGTAGTATGATTATTTAATACCTCTGGGAATAAAGGCAGGTCTAGAGCCAACTCTAAAAGCATTTCTTCGTGCAACTAAAAGACAGTTAAGCAAGAACCCTAAATTAAGATTTTTCACACTAAAAGAAAATTAAACATGATAAGCTGACATTTTAGTTGTTTTAAAAGTCTTGCCATCTCCAACTCTCTTTTAAAAATAGGCAGACAATAAATTTGTATTTCAAAGTTACAGCTAACACCTGTATGTTCAGCCTACTCCTGCTATCTTGGGTGTGTGTTGCATGCCATTGGAAGGGTCAGCATTAATTACATTACTCATTTAACCTTTTTCAGTATTTAAAGTAAAAAAGATAGGGTATATTTTAGGGTATTTTAAAAATAATAACACTTCAACAGTGCCATCTTTTGGCAACTGGAATGTATTTCTGCTCAATATGCACGACCATGATCAGAATAAAACCTGCTAACACGTACAAACTATTCAAGAATTAGAGTATTTGAAATTAAGCTTGCTTTTATCCTCAATTCTATTCTTTTTGTTGACAAAAGATATCAGGCATTTCCTTCTTTCTCTTATAGGAGTCCAGGTGCATCAAGGTAATATGGACTGCACATTAAAGGTTTTGCTTGGCTTTTCCTCAGATAAAGCCAAGATAAGGAAATCCCTCTTGTGATGACATGCCCAGTTTATAATAATTTGTGAAGAGCAGTGACGGAGGTGTACAGGAGAGAGACAACTTCAAATATCACCACACAGTATGGTAAGAAACAGCTCTATTGCAGAATTAAAGTAAACAGCCTTCAAAAAAGAAAACCAAACACACCTCCTCCAATTTAGTCAATTTCTTCCTCTGAAAATTCTGATCAATAATGTTTCTACAGCAAATAATTTCAAGTTCTTCTGATAAGAATATTAGACCTTCAATTTAACATTGTTGAGCTTTCTCCCGTGATGCACACTGAATCCTAGAACAATCACTCTGTTAACACAAGGCTACGAGATATCCTTCGCTATACTAAAATTGCCTTACTAAAATTGCTAAAAGTACCCTTACAAGGGCAACAGATTAGGCTATTTCCATACACATATTTAAGAGTCAAAAGTGTCAATGCAATACCCATCAACTTTTCTTCCACTCTCAAACGCTGCAGCTGCTGCATACACATATATGCTATGCCTCCACACAACCAGCATCACTGACAGTAACGCAAGGTGTAGTTACTCTGCAGCAGCCAGAGTTAGCTCACTTCAAATCAGAACTTCAACCCTTCTGTCATTTTAGCCATAGCAGGATTAACACTCGCAGAGGTCCATTCCTCTTCCAAACATCAAAGTTTTATTTGAGAAAAGATGAACATATACAGCCCAAGTAGAACCTTTTCAACTAGAGAAGGCAGACCAGTAGACTTTTGAAGCCTACTGTCACTTTACCACGCAGCTTCTAAAGTAGTATTTTTCATTACAACTTATGAATCACACATATACAGAAAAGAATGAAGACAGAAGTAAACATTTTGTCTTTGTTGACATTTGAGAACCCAAGTATCTAGCCACTGGATAAATTATTTTTTCTGTTTATTGATTCCAGACATTTTTTTGCAACCCACTACTTGATATGTAAATTACATGTATATCAGGGACTTGATACGTAAGTTATGAACAGAGCACCTCAAAAGGCTTTAGGAACTAGGCAGTACATAAATTCAGAAGTTACTTCATCTCTCTGAAGAAAGATGAGATTGGGCCACAACAGTGGCATCTGAAGACTGAAAAAATTGAAACCAGTCATAATTCTAAAAACCAACCAGAGTCTATTCTAAAATAAAGGCACTCTCCGGTTCCCTGATATAGGTGTTACTTACTGATGAAAAACTGACCTTTAATACGAACAAAGAGGCAGTATGTCTCTCACGTGAAGTGGCTCAGGCACTTATTAATACTCAAATTCAATTTTCAAACATTAAGTGTTTTAATTAACAGCTATTTATATAAAACAGATTCTAGTCTAGTATTCCAGGGATTGACTCCTCCCATCTTCTCTCAGCTCAAACATTGTGCTCCCTCTTGCTGATACATCTCTACTTTTGTCTAGTGGCAGTCTCAACAGAAAAGAATAAGATTAACTTATACTTCTAGCAGTGTAATGAACAGTCGCTTGAGGAATAGCATGGAATAAATACTGGCATATGCATAATTAGAACAAAATGTAAAAACTCACTGTCCAGCCAATAGCTACCAAACCACTTCCAACCGAAGGGACAAGGAGGTACGGAAAGGGAACCTGGTGAAATGGCTTCAGGGCTCAGTGAAATGCCCTGAAGAGCACACCTGATACGAAGCCTTGGGCAATCACTCTGCATAAATTATTCAACTTTTCTGAGATGGAAAGTAGTTAAAGGAAGAACCATCTACAGAATCTGCCAGAACAACAGTTACAATTCTGACAGATTCTCAGTGGAGGTGAGTAGATGATTACAGAAAACAAGAGGGAGTATATGAGGAGGAAGAGGAAAAACTCCAGAGAACAAGCCAAAAAACAGTACAGATCAGCAATCCTGCACATGACATACGCCTCACTGTCCTGCATGTCTTCTCTTCCGTTCTCCACAGAACACAGCATTCATTTCCTCTCTTAATTCACCACTCCATCACTGACACCTCAGTTTAGAATTCCCTCAGATCATTTAAAAATGCTACATAACTTAACTCACAGAGCTCTGATGTAGGAGTCTAGTAGTTTCTCAGCCAAGGCTGCCATATATTATTACATGCCCACGTTATAAAGGCTCTTGTCTTAACAAAAAAAACAACAACAACCATAGAGTATGGTGGTATCCATACCCTAATATCTCAGTCATATGATTGCATACTACCTACTTAAAAAAAAAATAATCAGAATTTGCCTTCACTTTACAACAAAACAAGCAATTTGCAGCACACATACATCAGAAAAAGTGTAAAACAGACATTGTAATTCTTCATTGAAGTACACGTGGAAAACTCTTCAGTGAAAACACAGAAGAGACACCAAATGCCAAAGGAATAATAGTGGAGTTGCTGTATTTTTTCAGTAATTCAAAATACTTAATACACTTTTTTTTTCCCCAATTATTTTAGTAAAAAAATCTATGATGAAATTCTATGAGCGCATTTATTCTATGAATTCATGTCACTGATTTAATTACAGAGAGAAAACAGTAGCTTGTAACTTTAATTGTCTGCATCCTAAATTTTCACGAGAAGCTTTATTATTTACTTAATCTTCAAAAGACCGGGCTTCAGAAAATAATGCTGGTCTGCTGGTAAGCAGGTTAGCCTTTAGAGACTTAGGCTGCCAGTTCTACCTGATGACTTAAGGGAAAACGTCAATCTTATTTCACAGGCCACACAAACATGCCATGCACCTTGACTCTGATGTTCTAGAGGGAAGAAAAGACATTGGACATTCTGCTAAAAGGTATGTGGAGTGTTTAGGGGCTGTTCTCATGGATAGTTATCAAGCAGTCAAAGGAAAAAAAGTTCCTTGTTTGATTGCAGTGAGTTGCTGACATGCTGTAATAAACCATGCTCATTAATGATGCTTTGATTGATGATGCTCGGACATGCTCATTGTCTTGATGAAAGCATTTCCCTAACTCAGGACAGGAAAGTCTTTTTCCTTAACCTAGATTCAATGCTTCATTTTGAATTCTGAAAAACAAGAACCCATACAAACCAAAAGATCAACTAGCAAAACAAGTATTTTGTATTACTGACTCTGCCACCAGTAATCAGAAGGGCGGAATAGTCATGTCTCTTCAAACCTCTCATACACTCAAAATCCTCTCAAACCTTCTAGCTTTGTGCATGCTTGTCTTACACACTCAAAACTAACACATTCCCTTGTAGTTAACTACTTTCAGAGAAAACTAGGTGAAAAAAAGTCAGCTACGTCTTTTAAAGTCAGTTTGAGTTCCTCTGGACCAGAACTGTATGAGACACCAATTACAGCTGTTTAACTCCTGCAAGATGTTGTGTATAGAATTAAAGTAGTCTGAATGCCTTTGCTGCATTTTCTGAAGTGCATCCTGTTTGGATTTATTTGCAGATGAATCCTAACAGTTTATTTCAGCTGCAGTAAGTGGTTCAGAAATAATTACAACATCTGTAACAGTTTCACCATCAAGTTATTATGCACTCGACCTTAACCCCCAGTTTAATTTTCATCTGAGAACTGATAATATTGGTAAATTCATTTATGGGAACCACTGCCTTTCACGCTAGCATTCACTATCAGGAAATGAACATTTCTTAGTTTGCAATTTGTTTTCTGCATGAACACTCCAAATAATAACAAGATTTGCAGCATGTTCTTGGATTATAGCACTCTGCAGGGATGCTTTGGTTTTGATATTAATAATCACTATAGTCTCAATTTCCTTCAAATCAGTGATGCCTTTGTTGCTTATAAAATTTGCTGTTCAACATCTATGCTATTCATTTACATTTCAAATTTTGTTCAGACTGGTGGAGGAAGAACATTACATCAGTTTCAACTTTTTTTTTTTTTTTTTTTTAAGATTTTTACTCCCTGAAGCCTTCAAGTACTTTGTACAATGTATTACAAAAACTTTTTCTTCCTCACTGACATCCCCGGTTTCCCCTCCTTCTAAGGCTGATTTGCTTTAGCCAAAACCCCAAAACAGGATGACAAAATTCAGAACAGGATTACAGGTGAGGCATCACCATAAATAAAAAGAAAATAGAAATCACATGTGCTGAATGTCACTCAGAAGAAACAAAGATTGCATTCCCTTTTGCATTTTGTAATTCTCATTTGTAGATAACCTCTTTTGCTGTCTTCCTTATACAACAAAATTACTGCTAAACTGAAGTCACACCTGGCTTTTGTATTTTATTTTCAAATCACACCATTTCTTTCACTACTTTCAACAAAATTGCTGAGATCTAGCTTTATATTTATTTTTTTTTTTACAGACAGAGCAACCGAGGTGAGAGATACCCATGAACATAAAGCACAAGACAGCCTGAATAGGTAACCCAGAGCTAGCACTGCGTGAGCTGACTCAAGGAAGGTGATTTAGCATACGTTCAGTCTTCCTGGATATTACTAGAAGGTATGTATTACCAGAAAGTATCAGGGACAGAATTCAAACTGAGTTTTTGATTTATAATTACGTACCCCGGCTATAAAACAAAGGCTCAAGCAGGTAATATTCTAAATCTTAGTTTTGCAAAAATTCTAATGCACTTGCATGAATCATTTAGCCTTTCCTGGTCTCATTTTATAATTTCCTTTTTCCCCTTTCACATATAATCTGAGATGCCATTAATATTGGAAATTCATTCTAAAATAATCAGAAGGAGCAATAAAAATCCAGCAGATGCATACAACGCTTCCAAGTACATCATTAGATTAAGTGTGCAATCTTTACATCATGAAACTCACCATTTAATTATTGTGCCCCAAAATCTTTTAGAGGAGAAAAATAATATCCAGTGTGCATAACAATACTGTTCAATCTACAGAACTGCTCAGATATATTTGAATGATAAAATGTAAGTCGAAGTAAAAGGATTTTAAATTCCATACCAAAACTATTCTAGTCCTTACAAAGCTTATTCTTCTTGTTGTTACTGTGAAGCATACTCTCAACAGACAAAATTCTTTTCTCAATTTAGGAATAATTCAATTAAATCCTACTTGGGGGTGACAGGTGTGTATTTCTGTTGGTTTTGTTCTTAAAAAAAAGTTCCTGTCATCATGAGTCCTTCATTTCAGCATTACAAACTGCAATGATTTATGCAAATTCTCCAAATTTCACTGCATGATATATGCTTTCTTTTGGTTGGGAATCACAAATTGGATTTTGTATGCCAAATATTGAAAAGAAAAAACTGAAATAGGTCAGTGTTTTAAATATGATCGATTTCTTCAAAGGAAATAGATGACATGATGCATTACTGCAATAAGATACCCATATTTGTGCTATAAATCACAGGCTTTCAATAGGTCTTTTTCAGCCAGAACCTGTGCAAAACTACTTGGAAATGCTGCAAAGGAAACTTTCCATAACGACTACTTTTTTTTTTTTTTGTAATATGTTATATTTCCCCTCAAGTTGCTTTGACAGATAGACTGATAGACTTCAGGCATGGTTGTTTCTTAGTTAAAAACACTGAAGACTAAAAGGAAGTACTGAGAAGTCACAGGACAGTTTTTCCTCATTGGAGAAAAATGAGTTTCAAAGGTTTCACAAATGCTAGCCAGCCTATTTCTGGTATTATTAAGAAGTGTAATACATGACAACTTTAAGTTACAAGGTGAAAGGTCCTGAAAAATAGATAGCCTCCCCCAGCCCGGTTCCCCCACCAACCAGCATTCTTTTACTTTTTTTTTTTTTTTTTTTACCCAATTATTTATGGTAAGTAGTATTTTTGGACTAACAGTAATCAAAGGGGTACATATACATACACACACACACACAACTACTCTTGCAGTTTAAGAAAAAAAAGCAAACCAGGAATACTATGCAAGTTTTCACTTCAGATAAGGAACATTTATGAAATCATTTTAGCTGTATTCACTGAAGATATACCAGACTACTCTGAATCATCTGAAAATAGACAGATACGAGTTAGTTAAACAGCAGCATGCAGAAGCACCACAGCAAAGGACCCAGACCTCACCATTTGTGTTACACCATGCAAATTTCCATATTCAAATTAATTTTTTAATCTAAACAATAATTGCAACAACCTACTCTTTATGTTTTTTTCCTCATGCAGTGAAACTTAGGTTTGGATACTAAACATGACAGATCTTGCCCTCATATAATTTTCATTAACTACAAAAGCTCCTTTCATAGCTCTTCTTCACACTTCTCACCTTAGCAGCTGGAACTGCAGAACAGATAACTCATTCCTTTGTAGTAACCTAAGTGTAGCTTGCTGAATATCAGAAGAGAATAGCCAACTTCTGTCATTTGAACAAGGAGCATCAACCAGTATCTATACAAAAAAAGAGCAAATAAGACAATTCACAATGTAGATATTCACTTTCTGAAAACTGTCTATCAAAGTACTTTTACAAGCACTGAGAAGACCATATTTTACTTTCCATCCAGGGTGTGGGAACAATCTAATTACTACGTTGAGATGTGGCAGTCTTAAGGAATCACCAGGTAGGAAGAGAAAACAAAACATAAGAAGCTGCTGCTCCAGAACTACCCTCTACCTGGATGGGTCTTTCTTGTTCCCTCACGATAACATGATGGAAGGTGCAACAATGGCAGAGTAGCAAGATCCCAGGCTACAGCAAGTGAGGATGTGCTCAAACACGACAGCAGAAGGCACAAAAACAAAGGAAAGAATCTACTTATCTTCAGAAGGCCTCTGGTAGGCAGGCATCTCTAGCAAAAGATACCCTCCCCTCCAACCCTTAAATAAGGTCTGGGAAGGGGTAGATGCTGGTTCCATCTCTTCTAGTCACTCAGGTGCATTGGTTGCACCTGAGCTCCCCTGGGTTGGCCCTGCCTTCCCATCAGGTTCTCAATTAACTGGCTCAAGCCGTGACTTTGCACTTCCATTACACACCTGAAGCCATAAGCTCTTTGTTATCAAGGCTCCTTGTCAAGACTAACTGGGTAACATCATCTAACACATGAACAAACATGCAATAAGAATCGTCAAATGACTTCTGAGGCTCTGCAGATACTCATATAAACAAAGTTACAAGATCATGTGCAAATATTTTTGTTGGGTTCAGAAAAGCAAGAAAACAAAGGGAACAGCATAGGAAAAGTAGTAGAATGTTACCTTGTCATAGAACTCAGGCTTAAGTTCTCCAATCTGTCTACCGTCTAGGTTAGAGACAGTTATTAAGTTAAACAGAGGATGTGGGATGAAGGATTCCATTGTCTGTTTCAACCATCTTGATCTCAACTCATCATACTCATTACAGTGAAATTGACCTTAAAATAATGAAAAGAAAATAAATGCTCTAAAGCAAAAAAAAAAAGTTACACAATTCTCAGAAATTCTACAGATATTTTTTGTGAAAGCCACTGAGCTTATAAACTATGTGCTTATGTTATCATACATTTTATAGCACTGCTTGTTTTTTATAAACCCTCACAAATTTCAACATGTTCCTACAAAGCAATCCATGAATGTTTACTAGAAAAAAATAAAATACTTAGGGTAGCAATAGACTTCCACAGTAAAACAAACTTGAAACATAAGTCACATCCAATGTGCTAATCTGAAGATTGTTCTGGGCTCCTTCTGCCATTGTGCTTAGATAACCAAGCATGTATCTCTTATAAATTAACTGCCTTTTAACTAAATGAAAGCTCAGCTGACTGCACCCTATGTCAGGGCAGTCAGAGCTTTTGAAGAAAAGTCACTTATACTTATCAAGCGCAACAATACATTTTCTCTTACTTCCCTCTGCTATTTTATTAAAGTTCCTCCTTTCCCAGTTCTGGACACCCACCTGTGGTTCATCCTAAATCCTATGCCTGTTACAGACAGCAGAATACATCTCAGCATCCAGCCACTCAGGTACAGCCACAATTAACTTCCTTGAACCCTACCTTCTCAGCAACAAACTGATAATTTTAGAAGCAGAGGTAAAAATCAAGTAACATTCCCCCTCCACAACTTTTTGAAAAGGCAACCCCACATTTCGTTTACCTCATCAGCAGCATTGGATTCTTCTAGGTGACAGAGAATGAGAACCAGCTGTAATCAATGGGACAGGTGGTTCTAATTAACATTCTCATCTGCAAGAACCTAAGGTGCTGCAAACATTTTGAGACAATTACTACCCAAACTAACAGACAAACCTGGATACAGCAACCAAGGCTTACTTGAACCCCTTGGCCTAGTAGAAATGGGCAACACCAAGCAGTGGCTTTCTAACGTGCTGGGGTTACTGCAAAAGAGAGCTCTGAGATATGTAGGTAAATCAAGACTGGAATGTATTAAATACTGGTATAGACCAATTTTTTGCCATAAGCTTTCTTCCCCTGCCTAGATCTAGCACATTTAATCTATATTCTATTTTACACTGGTTCATTTATTTGCTTACGCTATTTGCACAGCACTTCCCAAATTGGAAGCAGGGGGGAAAAAAGTACAAACATTCTAGGGCTGTAAGTTACTTAACTTCAGGGATCAATAAATTTACAAAAGACTTGAAGTAAATTCTTCAGAAATAATATAAAGAAATTAGTGGGAAAAAAAAGAAAAACGAAGCTACTCTGCATTTGTCTGTCAGTATGCAGTAACCTATATTTAAATAACTTCTGCCATTTTCATCAGTTTTAGGTAAACAGAATTCAAAAGAACGTTAGCAACAGCACGGAACTAACCACTTTTATTAAATACCCTCCACCCCCATTTCCAACTCTCATATAAAGCACATACACAACTCAAATAGTCCAGATGCAAATCAGCTTCTTGATACAGTACCTGGATGGGCGCACTGTAGGATCATTACTGATTTACCCCCTGGCGCAGCACAGAGATCCAAAACATCTTCCCCATCCTTCACCTCTAATGCTAGCACTGGTAACACAGAAGCAGCGTTGAGTAGGTAATATTCTTTCAGTTTACCAGTCTGGTGTTTTTGTGAAGGGAACCTCCTAGGAGTTCTACTGACGTAACACTTCAGTGATCTCGGAAGATATGGCAAAGTTCCTCTGAAGGCAGGATGATATCCCTGTGCACACAAGGTGTCCTCCAGGTCAGCAGTGTGGCTGAATTTGTTTAGCAGGACGGCGTGCTGCCAGCATGATGGGTATGTGAGTACCTCTCTAGATTGGAAAAAGGAAAATCTATTTAATAAGTTGACAAGTAATATGAACTTTCCACCATGCAAGAAGCCTCTTCTTACATATGGATAACCAGATGATTCTTCTGCAAACAAAAAGGAATCATTTTGATTAGATATAGTCGTGAAAAACAGGCAGGAAAAGAACTTCAACAGGAAGTCAAGCCATCATTTTCCCTAGTTACTGCTTTAAAACACTAACTTCTTCTGAAATAAGGCGTTCTCAATTTTTCCAAATTCTTTAACAAATGACTTGGAAGTTGTAAAATACGAAGCACAATGTTTTTACTTCTCACTACAGTTGCAAATAGCAACTGTAATGTTAGTCATCAGAAATCACAGCAAAAGCAATCCCATTGGCTTCGCAGTGGTCATTTCATCCAATGCTGTATACACACGTGTAAAACGCAATTTTTACAAGCATCCTTTGCTAAATTTTTATGTATGTTCTATAATGTTTCAGGAAAAAAAAAAAAAAAAAAAAAAAAACAACTTAAATGAGGAGACATTCCTTGAAGATAATCAAAAAGCAGTGTTTAATTACAGGAATGCAACTGTTATAATTTCAATTTGATTTTTTCTGGCTTTTCTTCAAAGACTTCCCATTTTCTATTCATAAATTGATCCAGCCTAAGAGTTTTTAAGTTGATTCAGTTCAACTAATGCTGCACTTTCATGCTTTTATTTACACATATATATTTTCAAGAGGTCATTCAGAGTAGTCACATGGTTACTAAGAATACAAAAGAAACTTTTCCACTCAAATAATGTGGCACAGCTCACATGAGCATTCAGCTTGAAGCTAACTGCTTTTGTTCACATTCCTTATACACAAGCTAAGCAATGAACTCCCCCAGAAGCGCTCTTCTATGGCTTTTTTTATGAGGAACTACCATCCAGCAGGGAAGACAAGATGTCCTCTCCGAATTCCAGTTCTTCAGCTGCTGTGTGATCAAGGCTCAAGTTAAGTGACACGATTCTCTGTACAGATACACAGTCAGTTCTCAATTTCTTCTAACATCCCAACTATGAAGCTGTAGAAAAATACTAACAGCAGCTGCGAAGTAAAAAGGATTACTTTTTGAACTGTTCTATAGAACAGCTAACAGAGCAAGACAGCAGTATTCTGGCAGTGCACATACACACAGGTGAACAGAAACTTAATCACCACATCAAAAAACCAACGTCAGGGAAAAACTTAACAATTCCAACATCTAACCTTCTGTTACTTCCTGCTTTTACTACAGTTCTAAATGACAAATAAACTGGAACAATTGCTACAATCTATGCAAGACTCTTTCTGAAGTTAGCTTTTAAGTGCTTTATAAACTAACAGAACCTCTCTCATTCCCCTACCCCCAGTATGCCCAAAACAACAGACCTGATGCTGCCCCATGCATCTCCTAGCTCTGTCGAGTACTGCTTCTCAAAGTGGTCCAGAACAACTTGACAGATTTGCTTTTGAAGCTTCTGTTTGGTTTTGTTTTCCAGCTTCAGAGAAAGGAGTTAAAAAGGGAAAAATACAAAAACAACTATTAAAATACTTTTTTCACATTAAATCAATTAGTATCATTGATACTCATATATCAAGGTGGTATCCCACGCATATTAAAATGTAACAAACTGAAGGACTAAGCTAGGTCCTCTCTCCTTTCCCCAGCTGTTAACAAGAGCAATCAAACCCTGCCAAACACATTCCCCCTCCATCCACACTAGGATAATGTAGTGGGTCCTGTGGCTGTGTGATATGGGGAGCAAAAGAAGCAGAGCATGACTGAAAAGAATGTCTTCCTATTGTTAGGGATGTGGAAAAACAATACGAAGACATTCTACAGGTACATTGGCCAGAAGAGACAGGTCAAAATGAGCGTACCTCCTTCGGTAAATGTAAAAGGAGAACTGGCTTCAACAGATGAAGAGAAGGCTGAGGTACTGGATGTGTTCTTTACCTTGGTCTTCACTGGCAACCAGGATTCCAGTATTTCTCACGTCCCCAAGACCTGCATCCCTAAACCTATAGGTGGAAACCAGGGCGGTAAATCCCCCCTGCTGTAAGGGGGGAGCAAGTCATGAGAATGAATGTGTACAAGTCTCTGCGGCCAGATGGCGTGCATCCCAGGGTTCTGAAGGAGCTGGCTGAGGTGGTTGCTGAGCCGCTCTCCATCATATTTGAAAAGTTGTGGCTGTCAGCTGAGGTCCCGGATAACTGGAGGAAGGATTGCGTCACTCCCATTTACAAGAAAGGGAGCAAGGAGGACCCTGGGAACTACAGGCCAGTGAGTCTCACCTCTGTGCCTAGGACGATCATGGAACAGATCATCCTGGATGACATGCTTGATCACATGAGGAATGAGCGTGTGATCCAAGACAGCCAGCACAGCTTCACCAGGGGAAGGTCATGCTTAAACAATCTGGTGGCCTTCTATGATGGAGTGACAGCATTGGTGGACAAACTGAAGGCGACCGATGTCATTTGCCTGGACTTGAGCAAGGCCTTTGACATGGTCCCCCACCACATCCTTATCTCCAAATTAGAGGGATGTGGATTTGATGGGTGGACCACTCGATGGATACAAAAGTGGCTGAAAGGCCGCAGACAAAGGGTGGTCATCAATGGCTCTATGTCCAAGCGGAGGCTGGTAATGAGCGGCGCCCCTCAGGAGTCTGTCTTAGAACTGATGTTCTTGAACATCTTTATCAATGACATCGATGACGGAATTGAGTGCACCCTCAGCAAGTTTGCTGATGACACCAAGATGAGTGGTGTGGTTGACATGGTAGAAGGAAGGGATCCCATTCAGAGGGACTTCAACTTGAAAGGTGTGCTTGGATGAACCTGATGAGGTTCAACAGCAAAGTGCAAGATTAAGCTGGAGGAATCGTAGGCATTTATACAGACTGGAAGGAACAGTCCTTGAGAAAAGGACCTGGGGATCCTGATGGATGAAAAGCTTAACATGAGCCAGCAGTGTGCCTTGCAGCTTGAAAAGCAAATGGTATCCTGGGCTCCATCAGAAGAGGGATGGCCAGCAAGGACAGGGAGGAGACTGTCCCTCTCTACTCTGCTCTTGTGAGGCCCCACCTGGAGTACTACGTCCAGGTCTGGAGCACCCAGTACAAGAAAGAGAGAGAGCTGTTGGAGAGTCCAGAGGAGAGCCACAAAGATGATCAGGGGACTGGAGCACCTCCCCTACAAAGACAGGCTGAGGGAGTTGGGCTTGTACAGCCTGGAGAAAAGAAGGCTGCAGGGTGACCTCATTGCAGCCTTTCAGTACCTAAAGGGAGCCTACAAACAGGAGGGGAATCAACTCTTTGAAAGGGCAGGTAAACAGGACAAGGGGAAATGGTTTTAAGTTGAAGGAGGGAAGATTTAGGTTGGATGTCAGGGGGAAGTTCTTTACCAAGAGAGTGGTGAGGTGCTGGAACAGGCTGCCCAGAGAGGTTGTGGATGCCCCATCCCTGGAGGTGTTCAAGGCCAGATTGGATGTGGCCCTGGGCAGCCTGGTCTAGTATTAAATGGGGAGATTGGTGGCCCTGCATGTGGCATGGGGATTGGAGATTCATGATACTGGAAGTCCCTTCCAACCCAGGCCATTCTGTAATTCTGTGAAAAGACTGCTTGCTAGAGCCTGGAACTTGGCAATCACTTCTGCCATGGCTTACCTACACACTTAAGTAAAATCCATTGGAATCATTGTGCAAGTTCTTTGGAGCAGAGCCACAAAGCACTGCAACAATGAAGTTATTCCAAGAATAATAATTTGAATCATGGAATTACTTGAGTTGGGAGAGACCCTTAAAGGCCATTTAGATCAACCCCCTGCAATGAACAGGGACACCTGCAGCTCCATCAGGTGCTCAGAGTCCTGTCCAGCCTGACCTTGATTGTGTCCAGTGATGGAGCATCCACCACCTCTCTGGGCAACCTGTTGTAGTGCCTCACCACCCTTACTGTGAAACACTTTGGCCTTATATCCACCTAAATTTTCCCCCTTAGTTTGAAACCATTTCCCTTTGCCCCATCACAACAGAACCTGCTGAAGGGTCTGTTCCCCTCTTTCTTACAGCTCCCTAATTAGCTGTAATTCAGCCATAATTTTGATTCCCTTCTCAGCCTACAAAAATATATATGTTTCACTTCACAAGAAAGAAGAAAGAACTTCTGGTTTCTGAACAAAGCCGTATTATTCACAAAGTGGGCACAGAACTTTGCACGGCTTTCCTCCTCGGGGCCGTGCCAAACCTCTCCCCTCCAAGCTGGGACCATCATTCCCCCACTTCCCTTACAGCCTTTCACGACCCTCAGTCACGCAACCCTGGACACACCACCCCGCCCCCCCCGCCGGGCCGTGCAGGAAGGGGCCGGTCGTTCCTCCCAGCCAACTTCCGGCCCCGTGTCGCCGCCGAAGCGCGGCGCCTCACCTGCCCCGGCGCCTGGGCGGCCCCGCGTTGCGGGCGCAGAGCGACCCCGGTGGAGAGCGGCGGCAGCAGGCGAGCTGCTGCGTGAGGCAGCCTCATGGCCGGCGTGGGGCGGGGCGGCCGAGGGCTACTCCTCCCAGCTGGAGCACTGCACTGCTCTCTACCGGTCAACTGGCCCCGTGCTGGAAGCGGTTTTTTTTTTTTTTTTTTTTTTTTTTTTTTTTTTTTTTTTTTTTTTTTTTTCCGGAAGTGGTTTGCTCCTTCAGAAGCGGGGTTTTTGTTTTGCTTTGTTATCATGGTAGCAGGCTGTGTTGTCCTCTCTTCTCTGGGATTGTGCTTGATCAACTTACAGAGCTGATCCTATCCCGCTGTTGCAGCCATTCCAAACACCACCACAAGACCTCCACGCACGGGGTTCTGGCCCAAACTTAAGAGACATTGGAACTACCGTTCCATTGCTCAGCATCCCCCTGTAAAACACTAGAGACAGGATCATAGGTTGGAAAGACTACTAAAAGTCCAACCAGCAGCCCATCACCACCAGTACTGCCCACTAACCATGTTCCTCAGTGCCACAACCACACAGTTCTTCAGCACCTCCAGGGATGGGGACTCCACCTCCTCCCTGGGCAGCCTGTGCCAATGCATTGCCACGTTTTCTGAGAAGAAATATTTCCTAGTATCCAACCTGAACCTCCTCTGGTGCAACTTAAGGCCATTTCCTCTCATCCTATCACTGTTACCAGGGAGAAGAGGCTTACCCCATCTCACCACAGCCTCCTTTCAGGCTTAGAGTGATAAGATCTCCCCTGAGCCTCCTCTTCTCCAGATGAATAATCCCGGTTCCCTCAGCCGCTCCCCATAAGAGCTGTGCTACACACCCTTCACAGCTCTGTTTCCCATCTCTAGACATGCTCCAGAGCCTCAATTTGCTGAAACAGGACCATGGAGACCTGCAGGCTCCTTGTGTGAGGAAGGACATCAGTTTGTTCTTTTAGCCTGCTTTTGCCGTTGTTGCTCTGGCCCACTTAAGCAAGTACACACGCTCTGCTCTCTCAGAAGCCTGTTTATCAGCTCTTGCTGACTCCTCCGGAAAGAGCAACTTGGAAACAGCAAGTTCCTCTAGCAAGGCTCTTTGTTAATGACTGCTTGTGCAGCTCCTGTGCGCTTACACTGGCCTCTAAAATCCAGAATGGAAAGGGGTGCAAAGGTAAAGGCAAGAGCACCAAATAAATATTTGAGTTTCAGGCACTGACTAATGAAGACTAGGAACATTCATGCTCACCTCATGCAAATGATTGTCAAACTTCAAAGCTAGTTTAAAGTGTTTCAATCAATATCCTGAGAAGGAACCAGTGGGTGAAATGGAGTGTTCCTGCATACTCAACTGAAAGGAAACCAGAAGAGTTTTTAATAGATGGGATGTACCACCAGACATGGAATAAAGCTGGTCTAGAAGTATAATTCTCTGCAGCTGCAGTTCTGCCAAGTCCTATAACTAACACATGCAAGAAAATACATACAATTTAATTGTACTCTGCCAATAACACAAACCAGAAGCCTGTCTTAGTGAGGAATTAAGTGTGACCAGTACCATGCTCAATACCTGCCTTAGAGTCCTTGAGTGTAATTAGTACTTTGCTATTTATGTGACTGAAAAAGGCTTTGTGTGGAGAGTCCAGGATGAAAGAGGAGGTTGAGGGAAGCACACTTACAGTTCTCACTCTGCACTTCCCTCAACTTCGGTCATTCCGCTAGCCCAAGAGGAAAATAACTTGAAGTTATGTTAAATTCATATTTAGTGAGGCATATAGACAGATCATCAACTTTTCCATGGCCTATTTCCCTAGTTTTGTAAAAAGTTCAGGCTTTGTTACCACAGAGCAGTTGCCAGAGCAATCCTGGGTAAGGAAATGGTTTATCTGAAGGGGGGGAGCTCTTCTGTCCTAGGACAAACATTTCCAAATTACATTTGCTTTTAAAATTTAGAGCTTTATATACTAGCAATGCAAATGAGGCTTGTAGACATAAAATATTTTTGACTATTTTTGCCTCAAAAATAAAAATTATGATAATTTGGGAAATGTTGATGCTGTACATTAGTTTTAGTGTGTATGTAAATGCAATCTTGAGCAAATAAAAAATCAAAGTAACATAAAAAAGAAAAAGCTACTGTGGTCAATATATTTTCATAAATAAAACAGCATGAAACATTTTCAGTACTTTGGTCATTTATTGGTACAGATTATTTTAAAAGCAGAAACAAAACTGATACATGTGCCCACACGCATAAAACGTTTAGCACACATTTCACACATAAGTAACATCTTACCTTTCAGTTTCTCAAATTTTGTTTCCACAGCAGTATGTAGCTTTATTTTTTTAAATAAAGATTTCAATTAATTTGTTTTTTATTAGTGTTAATATAAAAGGGTAATGCATTTCTAGAAACTGACACTGTAAAAAAAAAAAAAAAAAAAAAGAGTCTTAAAGCCAAAATAATGAAGTGGTAACAGAGTAAAAAATGGTTAAGATTGGGATTGTACCTATAAAAAAATATTCAATCCTTTCTCCACTAAGTATCAAGTTTGTTTAAAGTGAAAATGACTAAGTCTCCCAAATCATCAAACTGAACCATATTACACTATTAGAATATAAGAAAAATATTCTCATGCTGACAGTCACATACAAATTGTTTCACCTGTATGCCAAATTTGCAAGCCTGGAATATTTCTTTCTACCCAATCCAAACTTAATATTCCTAAGACTGATTCTTTTTTCCGCTCAAACATACTCTTAAAATCTTAATTAATCATGTCATTTCAATATGGTATATTTGGTTGTGTAACTTACTGACATTGTGGGTATGTGGCAAATATTTCTAATGTCAAAGTGCTGAATGCATCACATTAATGTAATTTCTACTCAAATCATTAAATAATATTACATTATGGAAAACTGAGAGCAGAATGGAAAATCAGCAAAGAGCACTTCTTAAAAAAATTCTGAATGAGGGTTCCGTCCTTGTAACTAATTGGCATGGCTATATACTTTTATATAATATACCAATGGTTGCCTCCAAAGTAAGAGGAAAGACAGCAGATAGGGCATGTCAGTAACCATGTATCATAACCATTTCTAACCTGTTTTACATATCCCTTGTATTTGATTTTTTTAAATGTAAAATTAAAACACTACACAGGGACATTATATAACTTCTTAAAATTCTGCAGATTCTTTTATTTTCAAGATGGCATTTTACTGTTAATGAGATTAAAAAGTGCTGGAGCTTAAATGCATATTGGATGATTCAGTTTTTCATCAGAACTGATGACTGAATTAGTGCAAAACTTTCACAATGTGCAATTTTATTGTATGTTGTAACAGACAATACAATATTCAGCTCTATTTTTCAAACTGAACTTATAACCTACACCCAATTCAGTTAACAAAACTAAAACAACAATGCATAAGAAAAAAATCAGGTGATTCAAATAGCATAATTTTGTAAAAAATGTATTTATATTAAACTTCCCTTTCTACCTACGTCCCTTCAGATTGCCAGAAATAAGTAATAAAGGTAATGTAATCCCTAATAAGAGGTATTGCTACTGTAAGAAAAATGTTAAGTCAAACACATTTTACTTGCATGTATTTAGGTATCAGCTTTCTAATGCTTTCTGGGTATCGTTTTATTGGTAGTAGGTAGGAAAATCCACATATATTTTCAAATAGTTTTACAAAAAGTTAGAAAAATATACTTGATATTTGTTGTGTAACCTGCCTATATTCACCGTAACATACATAAAAAAATGCATTAGAACCATTTATTAGCTGCAAAAATATCAACCACTGCACAGCACCTGGTGAAAGGTTTAAAAGAGAACGTACAATCCAATATTTTATCATCTTGAAGGTATTTTTCTTCGGGTTTATAGCTATGCATTTTCACAAGTAAACCCAATATGTATTCCATACTGTGTTCATAGGAGCCTCCATGAAAACACAGATCTTCCTTGCTTTCATGCTTTTTTTCACCCTGAAGTGCTGGTGATGTGAAAAGTAAATGACAAAGTACAACAGAATGAACTCCGTGTTTAATTGTTACCGAATTTTTACTTTTCAAAAAGCTCATAGACTGTCATTTTAAAAATTTTCCTTCATGGACAAAACTCATTTATAATACAATTTCTTGACCATGTTTTTTCATTGTTATCTGGGATCCAGTTAAGCAATGACATCATGGGTATCACTGTTTGGTCTTTGGCGTACAGTCAATGGTGGCAGAGGTTTTCCATAGAAATCTGTATAAAAAATGCCAGAGAAGAAAAACACATTAAATGGATGTTTACCATCTCCTTTGCTTAATAAACTGTTTAAATAAGGCCAACTGTTGTTTCCATACTGAAAGCTAGATAGCTGATGTGTTTAGAGCTAATTCCTACAAAGCAACTTTCAGGCATAGTGCTAACAGCTGCTGGTGTAATGTCCAAAAAACACATTTAATTACATTTTGTTAAACATGCATCAGCACTTGGAAAATCTTGTCCAGAAGTAATCTACAAACATCCTGTAAGCGGCTGTTTACGAGGGTGGATAGTAATAGGACAAAGGGGAATGGTTTTAAACTGAGAAAGGGAAGGTTTAGGTGAGATATTAGGAGGAAGTTTTTCACACGGAGGGTGGTGACACAGTGGAACAGGTTGCCCAAGGAGGTTGTGGATGCCCCATCCCTGGAGGCATTCAAGGCCAGGCTGGATGTGGCTCTGGGCAGCCTGGTCTGGTGGTTGGCGACCTGCACATAGCAGGGGGGTTGAAACTAGATGATCATTGTGGTCCTTTTCAACCCAGGCCATTCTATGATCCTAAATATAGAGCATGAAACATGCAAAGTATAGAACTGGCAACAGAGAAAATGAAGTATAAAAATTTGAATTTTAGTGCATTCAGTGCAGTTGTTGCAATCAAGTTTTAAGTGACAGTAACACTAAGCAGCATCCAAAATTTTATTTCCATTTATGCATGGCATCTATCTTGAAAAGCATACCAATTTTCTAGAACTATATTATGAATTTTTAGATATAGGTGTAACAATGCCTGTTGCCAATAAAGGAATTTAAAGGAGGAAAATCATTCAAGACTGTTAAGTACATTCAAAGCTATTAAGTACACCAGAAGAGAATAGGCATCATCCTTAAATATTTGCTAGTGATATAAAAGAAAAAAGAAACAAGACACAAATCATGCAGACTGGTACATACAAAATGTTTCACAAAAGAAAAAAAAAAAAAAAGATGGTAAGAGGAAGCAGGTATAAAATAAGAATAACTAAGCAGCTTTTTGAATTATTCAAATCTCAGCTTCAGTTACATGGGAAATTTCCTCCCCAGCAAAGCTTTAACAACATGCCACCAAACACAAAATTCAGCTTTAACAGAGCATAGTTTTCCAATAAAAGCTGTATTACACTTGCTCTAAACATGGAATAACTTGAATTAAAACTGCATTTCCAAGCTAAAGCTAACAAAAACAAGTTGTATTACATTGCTCTAAGAATAGGTATACATGTCTGTAGGATCAGGCTTTTAGTTATCACTGCATAAGCAAAATGATAAAACTTCTGTACTCTTGGAATCCCTTGACTTTCATGGAGCTAATTCAGTGTTCCATCAGTATATGAAAAGCAACAGAACTGCTAAAAATGATTGCAGGGTAGATGAAAACCTGCACAATGGATGTTTTATTACTGTCAGCATTTTGAAGTCTGGCAGACAACTTTAGGACTGGCAGACAATTTTAGCTCCTATTATACGTAAGACAGGTTCATCATTCCTGCAAATGTATTCTCCAGTGGCAATAAACAGATATTACCAAGTGTTGTGCTAGAATCATTACCACGACAGGAAAAATTGCAGTCCTTGGTGAAAGTAACAATACAATTAAAGATTGAAATAGTTTACTATACTGCTTGTTAACTTCGCCTAAACATCTAGCACAACATCCTTTGCTAAGAATGACACAAAATGACACAGTCTATGTCCTAAATAGCCCAATAACTAACACACTTTTCAGCTTGCACATTAAATTATTAAGATGGATTTACATCTCTGATAACGTCTAGCATTAAAAACAGACCTTTGCATTGTTGTTTTCACCTCATACTACTCTAGTTTTGTGTATTTCTGCAGCAATACCAGTACTACAACTGTGTTCAGTTTTGGGCACCTCAGTACAGAAAGGACACTGAGGTGCTGGAGCAGGTCCATAGAAGGGCAACAAAGCTTGTGAAGGGCTTGGAGAATGTGCCCTATGAGGAGAGGCTGAAGGAACTGGGGCTGTTTAGCTGGGGAAAAGGAGGCTGAGGGGAGACCTTATTGCTCTCTTCCAAAACCTGAAAGGTGCTTACAGCGAGAGTGGGGTTGGTCTCTCCTCACTGGTAACAGGTGACAGGACGAGGGGAAATGGTCTCAAGTTGCACCAGGGTAAGGTTAGGTAGGGTATCATGAAAAAAATTCTTTACTGAAAGGGTTGTTAAGCACTGGAATAGGCTCCCCAGGAGGTGGCTGAGTCACCATCCCTGAATGTGTTTAAAAACTGTTTGGATGTGGTGCTCAGGGACGTGATTTAGCAGAGGGTTGTTAGTTAGGGTAGTATGGTTAGGTTGTGGTTGGACTTGATGATCTTTAAGGTCTTTTCCAACCTGAGCAATTCTATGATTCTAGATCTCTGCCTCACTTAAAAAGAATAGTAATAATACAGAAACAGAGAAATAACTGCTATCCTGAAGTCATAAACCTTACACTACATTATACCTGAATTCTGGGAAACATTTATTCCTGTGTCTTTTCATTGACTAGCAGAAACAAACAATATAAAAACTTGTTTTGAAGCATAAGAGTGTTGGTTTCTTGACTTATATTGAAGAGCTATCAAATGATTCAGTTATATATGCTCTTGGACATGGACTTTGAGAGTACTCCTGAAAATAATCTCTGTGCAGAAACAAAGCTCACTGAACTTTTAAATGCAGTCTTTAACTTAAATACTTAAAATCTCAAAGAAATAAAGCCTTACCAAAGTCTAAGCTGAAGGAAATTAAAAAAAAAAACAAAAACAAAAACCTATAAGCCTTCATCACAAATTGTGTCTTCAAGACACTTGCCATCAATTATCATGAAATCAAGCTAGGAGCCTTGGCTCAATCCCAGAACTACAACATAATCAACAGATGTGAAACACAGTGGGAAGAGTTCTGTGATCAGTGTATCACAATGGACAGTTCTGGGCTCTTCAGCAGGGACAAGGATGGCACATGAGGCAGGAGATGGCTGTGTGTGAGGGAGGGATGGATTGGGAAAGGATGAAGGGTGAAGCAAATAAAGAAACTATCAGTGTGGAATTCTGCTATAGGTCACCCAGCCAGGATGATGATGTTGAGGAATTGTTCTTAAAGGAACTACGAGATACCTCTAGATCATCTACCCTTGTCCTAAAGGGTGACTTCAACTTGCCAGATGTTAACTGGGAATACCACACAGCTGATATAAATAGGTACAAGAGATTCCTAAGATATCTTGATAGCTTCATGGTACTGGTTCTAAGGGAGCCAATTCGGCAAAGTCCTCTCCTAGTTTTGTTGCTTGCAAACAGAGAAGGTCTCATGGCCATAGTGACCATGAAGTAGTTGAATCTAAAATCTTTTATGATAGGAGGAAAATTGACACTAAAACTTCAATCCTGGATATGGGGAGAGCAGGGTTCAGGCTGCTCAGTGAATTACTTGGCAAGGTCCCCTAGTAAATTATTTGAAGGCCTTGGTTTCCATCAATGCTGGACACTTTTTAAGTATCACTTCTTAAGAGCACAGGAACAAGCAATTACAATATGTTGGAAGTCATGCAGGCAGGAAAGAAGGCTGGCTAGTCTAAGCAAGGAGATTCTTATAGAGCGTAGGTGGAAAAAGAAGGTATATTGCCACTGGAAGTGAGGTTGGGCAAATTGTTATTCATTTTAGAGAGAAAACTGGGTGGCCAGTGTATTGTGAGGAACAATAAAGAGGACTTTAAAAAATATGTTAACAGTAAAAGAAAGATCAGAGATAACATTGGTTCACTATGTGATGGGGATGGTCACTTCATAAATAGTGACAAAGACAAAGCAGAGATGTTTTATGCCTTCTACACCTCTGTCATCAACACTAGTGATGAGCACTAGGAACCCTGCACCCCTGAGTCAGAGAAATCAGTTGCTGAAAAGGTCACAGAATTTATGGGTGTGAAATCCACTATTAAAATGGCCTTTAGCACAAAATTCTTATTCAGAGAGTAAAATGGCAATGTTCAAAAAAGATGATGGGCTTTTTTTTTTTTTCTTTAACATCCAATTAAAGACAAAACGAAGATTTTTTCAGTGTTCATTAAAAGAGTATCCATTCCAAGTCCATACTGGCAGGTGTTGGAAATAACTTTCAGCTTTTACCATGTTGGAAATAATTTGTGTGACAAAAAATAATAATAATAATTAAAAAAGCTGAAATAGCTCAACAAATACATTTTACATTTTACTGCTCTATGCTGTTTCTGTTATTAACAACATTTCTGACAAAACAAATGTCTGGCAGAAGCACAGGCAATGTTTTTAATCTGCAAAGTGCTGAGCGCTCTGTGTTTCCTCTGACCTCAGTGGTTATCTCTGGTCATTAGATTGTCCCCCTACCAATGTGTTTTCTATCTTTAGATTCCAAAATACTTTCATTATTATTTCCATTTTACAAATAAACTAAAGAAGCACAGATCTCAGATCACTGATCTTACACACCTGTGAGTAGAGAAACTAGCTTAATTTTTCTTTTCTTCCTTGTCCACCCATGCTCTTCCTACAAAATGTGACACCTCCCTTAGGCACAGATTGAGTTAAAAATAAAAATAAAAAAAAAACAATTATCACCCCTTCCCTTTCTTCCCCACCCTACCTCTCCATCTGGATTTTCTTTCTTGCCTTCTTTTCTCTACATTCCTTTAAAAAAAAAAAAAGCAAAAAAAAAAAAAAAAAAAAGCAGAAAGATGGCTTTATGATTAAAATTTTCTGAAATGCAGACTATAGACTACATTTTATGTACGTTCCTTTGGAAAATAAACATGTAGTTTCAGAGATTTAATTCCCCTTTAGGCAACTTTTGATTATTTGTGTGTTGGTTATCCTTTGGCAGAGATGCTGCACATTCTGTTGCTTCAGAAATTCAGCAGGTATGTCTACATGGTGCTGTACTACATGACCTTAATCATGGCTTGAAATGATTAATTCAAGGATTAAATCTGATCTCTTTTCTCTATAAACTCCTGAATTAATGTTTTCTTTGATCAAGTGTGTCCATTGCTTTAGTATGCTTATCCTCCTCTCATACTACTCTAAATGTCTTCACATTCACTTGTTTTTTGAAAAATTGAAAAATAAAAACCATAAGAAAAATGAAGACTTTTTCATCTAAAACTGAGAATGTATGGTTTGCCCACTTATATCCTGAATGCAGTATGTGTTTGCACACTTAAAGCAACGATCCTGTTACTGTCTGTAATATGCATTTTTATAATATTTACGTTCATGTTGTTTGAGCAAATAACAACTAGCTTTTAACATCCCATACCATGTTAAATTTTGCAAAGGAATCTGAGAGAACTTACATCTTTGGTTAAAAAAAAAAGGGAAAAAAGATATGAGACTTGAAAAATCAAAAAGATGCTTTCAACTAAATTATAGGGTTAGCTTTTGGTCAAAGAAAACTGACATTGAAAATTAAAAAAAAAAAAAAAAAAACGAAAAATGAAATGACTGTAGAAGTGAACGAACAGTGGAGAATGGTTTAAGAAAGTTCAAAACCCGAAATATTTTAAATTACCAGTATGATGTGTTTCACCAAGAGGCTCGAGTTTTCGAAGTCTATTAAGTTTAGGAGTTCCCCATCCAACTAAAGAAAAACAAAGACTGTCAAAATACATCTCGACTTGATTCTGAGAAAACTTAGGGACACCAGGCTCTTTTTGGAGAATTCAAGGCATTTAGGAATGGAAAAAAACCCTATTATATATTTGATGAATTCCATTTAGGTAATTTTAAAATAAAACAATCTACCCTTAAAAATACGGATATTTTGATTACCCACTGATATTAGTCTGACTTTTTTCCTCTGCATGTGAAAATAACAACTTCTCCCCATGGTATGAATGAAATCAACACTGCTAAAACGTCAGAAGTGGGAAACTACATCAGAGATTTCTTAAAGAAGAAGTTTTGGCAGTATATCTCTGTGTGCATATCAGTTTCATCATTGACAGATAAATATTTTAAAAGTCTAAAAACCACAGATTGAGACATCAGTTGTTGTTTATTAGTACATTTACCTGGTGGAAGAGCTGGTGGTGGTGGTGTAGGATTTGGGGGAACTGCATCATCTCCATTAATGGGTTCTACTCTGTGGCCTCTTTTTAATTTTGTTTTTTTATTTTTCTTCTTACTGTTATCTATATGGAACAAAAATAATTAAATGAATAAATAATTACATACCATATGGTTATATTCAGAGAACACGTTAATATGAAGAACATCTTTTAATATGATTACTGGGGTGAGACACATGAGCATTTTCAGTCTAGATCTGCACAATACAACAAAAGTTTGTGAAATGTACAATGTATACAGCACGCTTTGTTACTGTAAGCATAAAATATATGCAAACTCTACATTTTAATAAACAAATTCATCTTAGCTTGGTAGCGATGGCAACTGGATCACATATTAGATTATGATAACAAAGGACTCAGTTTCAGCTGTAATCACAAAATCATAGAATCACCAAGGTTGGAAAAGACCTCCAAGATTATCCAGCTCAACCATCCACATACTGCCAATATTTCCCACTAAACCATATCCCTCAGTACAACATTTAAACATTTCTTGAACACCTCCAGGGATAGTGACTCCACCACCCCCCTGGGGACCTGTTCCAGTGACTGACCACTTTCTCAGAGAAGAAGGATTTCCCAACCTGAATTTCCCCTGGCACAACTTGAGGCCATTTCATCTAGTAATATCAGTCAAACTAGGAAATACACACTTTTTATAAGTAGATTTTTCAGATCCTGAAAAATAACTGAATGGTGTGCTTTCAATACATTCAATTAACATGTATCACCTTGAAAAGTAATGCAGACATAGGGAAAAAATGTGTGAAAAATAACATTAGAAGGAAGCAGCGTTACCTGAGTCAAGGCTTTCTGAGGTTTGCTGCTCATTTTCTTCATGCTGCAAATGTTCTGCAGTAGTAGAATTGCATGTTTCTAGTCTGGTATCATTTGTTTTTTGACTACCATTAATTGATAATTGCTTAGCATCCACTCGTTCCTGTTCTGTCTGAGATGTTGAGACAACAGTTGCCTTTTCAGTCTCCAACCTTTGCCGCTTCTTTTCCTTCTCAATTTGTTTTTCATTCTAATAATAATAATAATGATAATATTTTGTTTTTATAACTTCTAATGCTGTAAGTTAATGATATAATGAAATATTCCTAAAGGTTTTTTTTTTTTTTTTTTTTTTTAATGTCCCACATATAGCATACAAACTGTTTTCAGACAATAACTGAAGAAGGTAACATCTCCATTACGCTACCCGAAGTGGCACAAGAAGAAAAAAAGACAAGGGACTTACAGGAAAAGAAATTATCTTTAGGTTTATATATTGACATCCACTTACATATGACTGACAGAGCTTTACAGCCTGCTTTCTTACTTTGTTTTATTTTTTGGTTAAATGAGGGAAAAAAAAAGACACTACATATATATACAAGAACAGTAGTCCTAAGCAGATTTTTTTCCATTGTCTTAATTTTCAATAGAAAACAACAGGTTATGCTGAGAAATCTAAGAAGTTGAAGCAGACAGGGAGATTTTATCTAAGTAACTACAACACTTAAATACTTTACTTGTTGGCAGACTTGGAATATTTTCCAGTCCTGAATGTCCAATAGTTTAATCAGGAAATATTTTCAATCAAATGTTTACAGTGTGATTATTTTACTGTGTCTTCATTTTTTCCCCCCTTAAACCAATATTAGGGGATTTTCTTAACATGAAAGCATTGATTCATTGCACAGAAAACAAGACTGCCAAGATTAAAAAAAAGTGCTGTGTGTACAGAGTTAGAGCAATTCTTTCAAAGAAACTACTTTTCTTATTACCTCTCAGACATTTGTTAGAAGGTCTAAAATGATCCAGATTTCCACATATTTTCATACCTCAGAGATTACTGCAGCTATAGGCTGGAAAGGGTTTTCAGAATTTCCAGGCTCAGGGTCCTCCTCATCATGTACACTTCTTCCTTCTTCTCTTTCCCTTTTTAGTTGATATTATTTTGTTGTTGTTATGGCGTGTTTTGTGGGTAGAAGAGAAAGATGAACAAAGAATTATGAAATAGCCAGGTCATAAATTTTACAAAATAAGACCAGTTATTAGGTCATCTGACTCATCCTCCAGGATATGCCAGCTGATTTTTACATCATCTTTCTCTATTTTGAAACACATTCTACAAAAATCACTGTAACAGGCTAACATCAGTAGAACATAAGGACACGTTATAGCAGAGATAAAAATACATGTTGTTACGTGCCAGAATGCTCAAGTTGCACTTCAGAAAGCCTGCACTTTCTAGGGACCAGGCGTGTGACAGAAAACTTCTGTAAGAAAGATTTTGATGGTTCAGCAGTATGATGAAATATCAGCATTGTTAATCTTCCACAACTATTATTTCGTGGTATTCAACTATTAAGAAAATTGACATGCTGAGAAATCAGACTATCTGAAACATCTACATGATTGTATTTCACACAATCATAGAATGGCCTGGGATGAAAAGGACCACAATGATCATCTAGTTTCAACCCCCCTGTTATGTGCAGGGTCGCTAACCACCAGACCAGGCTGCCCAGAGCCACACCAAGTTACGCACCCAACCATTGCTCACCCAAATGAATCCAAAAAAAGTGGTTTGGATTTCTTTAAGAGGAAAATCACAAGTGAGAAGTGATATTCTGAACAGGAAGTAAACAGTTAATATTTCCCAAGAATGAGCACCAAGTCAGTTGTGTATTTAACACATTTTGTTTCTCATCGTTCTAGATTCTCTTAACATATGGAAAGGAAAACAGCTGACAAACGAATCAGTATATATAGTAACAGGGAAAATTATTTGTTTCAGTGAGAGTCAGAAAAGTTGAGAAAATCAAACCAAATCAGTAAGGGCACAAATCAAGAGACTTCAAAGAAGCTTCACAGTTACTTCTCGCAATAACTCTGACTTGTATGTCTCTACATTTTTAGGGCAGACAGAGACAAAATGGACACTTAGAACATATTATGATAATGCCCCAGTAAAATGATTCACAACAGTCTCTAATAGGAACCGTGGTAGGCTGCTGACAACTGCAACAGGCCTTGGAAGGAAAGTAATAAATACTCAGATCATTTGAGTTGGAAGGGACCTCTGAAGGTCCTCTAGTCCACCTTCCCTGCAATGAACAAGGACACCTACAGACAGATCTGGTTTGTCAGATCATGAGTCCCTACTTCCCTGCATCATCTTAACTCCCCTCCGTGCCTTGTGGGCTGGATATCCTAAAGTTTATTAGGCATAGCATCAAGCAGAGCTTAATCTCTGATATTCACATATGGGTTACAAAGTGTCATTTAAGTTAGCAAAAGGTTATTTTAGGACACACCTGAAAATATATTAAGACTAAATGACTATATATATATTTATTTTTAGCATCCTGTGAAGTTCTATCAGCAAGACCAAATTTATTCCACAAAAGGCTCTGCAATTCTCACTTCAGCATGAAAAAAGGAATTGAAACAGGCAAAAACTTGTAGACCTTAAAGAAAAGGTTTGGCATTCAGGTCCTTACTTCTAATATGTAAGCCTTGGCTTGAAGCCTTAAATCCATCACATAAGCTCTATGAACAAGAATTAATCAAATATCCTAGAGAGGGAGGGAAGGGAGGTAGGAGAAATAAAAGAAAAAGAACCTTTCTTCTCGTATCCTTCTCACTCGCTCAGCTCGTTCTCGTTTCTTTTGTTCCTCGTATGCTTTTTGTTCTGTAGTATCTCTTTGGATGCGCTCATTTAAGGCATCAAAATCTTTTGCTATGATATGCAGAAGCCAATATAAACCCTTTTTAATTGATTTATCAATTTTTTTCCCATAGCCCATGACAGCTGAGCAAGGTTCCTGTAAATATAAGAAGGAAAAAAAAAAAAGGAGGAGAAATTATTTAATTATTTGCAGTTCAGATTACTTCACCAAATACATGGGCTCAGTCAAACAAATACTCTTGATCTTAAGCTTGCAAAACATTAAGAAGTATGAGAAATAAATCTGCATTTAGTTCTTGTGTAAATGTAGGTGCATTTTTTTGCTAAGATACAAATCACATCAGATCTACCAATTCCTGTATTTCCAGTCCCACTTCAACAATACTACCTGCTGCAGAAAAATATTTGCATGTCAATCTCCAAATAAACATACATATACACCAGTTACATCCATATCCATTATTTATTTACACATCTATTTATATTCCTATTTCAACAGACAATCTATGCATCTCCATAGAAATATAAGCATTTTATCAAAATTAAATATGTACTTTCTATCTTGCTGGTGTTTTATAATAGCCTAAATTATATTTATCTAGTAAAATGGAAGAAAAAAAAAAAAGAGAGAGATCTAAGGGAATCAGTTCATGAAATAAATGTTCAAGTTATTCACAAGCATTTAGGAGATTAATAAAATTCTATCTGAATTTGTCAGAAAAACTCAAACCTCTTCAGTTTCTCAGATCAGGAGAGGAGTGAAGTAAAACATCCATTTTGACTGAAATAAAACTTTTGTTATGATATTCTTATAAACAAACAGACACAAGTATGCAAATCTACTGGAAAAACGTGCAAAATTTTGCTAAACTAGTTTAGAATACTCGATACAACACTTGAGATAAGAGTGGTTGACTAAAAGGAATTAAGAGGAACAGAAAAATAATTTTAAAAATATTGATTATTAAGTACATCTGGTTAGAACGTGTTGAAAGGACAGGAGTGGGCTTCTCCGTGAAATGAAAAAGCATCAAGGAGTTATGATAATAGTCCTCAAAAAATGAGAAAATTCCAAATAGGAAAAGAATAATTTTTTGCTTGTGTTTGTAATCAGGAAGACAACTATAACTGGCTCTAATTGGAAAAAAAGAGAGGTGGCTCAATTCTAAGGTTCAAATACGAGTGTTATTTACTACAGAACACTACAGCATTCTCTAGAAAAACCTTATCAGGGAGAAGATGAGTAGGCACGTCTCTGAGAAACTAAGCTAATAGACCGGTCTATTTTCATCTAGGCTTGCACAAAGGTTACTTTTGTAGTGGTTCAAGTATAAAATATAGAAATTTAGAGATAAAGAAAACATAGGAATATTAAAAAAAGATGATGGTCATTCTGACTGACACTGTGTGACTGCTAGACAAATGACTCAAATTGCTTTAATATTTTTGCAGAAAAATATAAAAATCCAACAGAAAACTGATTGAATATTTAAAAAAAAGTTTTTTTGATTCCTACCTCATTTTATTTAAATCTTTTTTTGTTTCATAATCCCATATTTAAATTCATCCCATGAATGATCATACTGAAAGAGCTTGGGACCAAATTTATCTTTAATGATCCTAGTAAAAACCTTTCCTTGGAAGTTGAAACTAGATTATCATTATGGTCCTTTTCAACCCAGACCATTCTATGATTCCATGATTCATACTTCATAAATAAGTTTGCAAGATTCTTACAGCTGCTTTCAGTTGAAATGACTCAGCGTACACAGACGAGTTTCAAGATAAAAACAGAATGAGAAATTAAGTAAATCTAAAGTACTGGAAATATGCATTAGAATCTCTTTCTAATGTTTTTTCTAGTGTTTTTTCTAGTGTTTTTTCTACTGTTAATGCTTTGTAAGAAAATAATATTACCACAGAAATCCCTCAAGAACAATACTGTGATCTTTTTATGTTTATGATTGCTGCTGTATACTCAGTGCAATGTCTGCTGAATGAAGAAAAGCCTTCAAAGGGTCAAGACACTATGAATCTAGCTGTGACTATGCTATAATACAGCTTCCTACAAAATAACATTATATCTGTGCTACTCAATGAATATTTTAACTCTTCCTACAGAATTAAAAATCCTTTTAGCTTTAAGACCCACATATCAGATGGAATGTATATTCAAAATCATCTTCCAATGTTGTTTAATAGTTTCTATATAGTTTGTAATATTCTTAAAACATTTATGAGGCAATTACAAAAAGATCGTACACTTAAAACTCACAAATACTTAAATTAGACGACTTGTTGATTAAAAAATGACCATAACTACCACATCTAAAATGTAATTATTTTAGGACAGATATTAACTAGACCTTACTGTGTCTACTAGGCTGGGAATTAGAAGAAATTACTTTACTTCATGTACTTTACTCTTACTATTTCGCAGATGATAACTCAGACTACGTGAGGTTTTAGCTATGGACAGAACGGAGACAAACATTACAACTGAACAGTGGTCCTTCCTGAATGTCAACATAAACAAATTTCACTAATTCATTATTTTTATATGGTTTCAAGGTGGACCAGTAACTACACTTTGACAACCTCTGTAGTGATTTCTTCAACAAATTCAGAAGCCAAGTATCAAGGTGAACAGTAGATTTTTGCGTGCAAGAAAAAAAAAAAAGTACAGATGTACATACTGTACCTTTGCTGGGATTGCAGGCTTCTTGTTTCATTTTTATGCTATATAGCATAATCCCCTATCTCCTTGCAAGCATTATGTAGGCTGCAGAGCTCAGTACAAGCATGACACTAATGCCCTATAACTTGCAGTACCCACTGATTTTTAACCTCTTATATCTTGAATGAATTATACTCTAGCAGAATCTAAACAAGGAGATGTATGGCAGAAATACCTTGTTTCTGTAAGAATTAACTTTGTTTCTCTGAGAAAGACTGAGATAATAGACAGAACTGGTGTAAATTTCTTCAGGGTTTGCATAAAGGTTATTCTTGTTGCTGGGATTGCAGGCTTCTCATTTCAGTGTTACGCTAAACGGCATAATTCCCTACCTCCTTACAAGCACGTATGCATAAGAAAATGAAGCATCTTAAAATATACTTACAATCTGACACAGACATTTGTGCTCATTGACAAGCTTTTCCAGAGATAAGGTCTCAATTACATCTGCTTCTGACAGAGCTCCTTCTCTGTCCTGCTTATTTGCCAGCCTGAAGAAAAGATCAAAAGGAAACACTCAGCATCCAGAAATAGGGAAGAAGTCAAATCTTCAGAACTACATTTCTGACAAAAGTAGGAAAACGTAGGAGAAAGTAAAGAGAAAATGCCTTACTCCAGCTTTAATTCTTAGTTCTTTCTACCATACACCATTTTCACCAGAGATACACATATTAATTACTACACACCCACAGACAAAGCAATTTTATTTTACAGCTGGAAAGACAGCAACTGTACTGGCTCACCTATGGCAACCCAGTATAACCTGCCAGGGTCTGTGGATCAAAGTTCAGAACTTTGCAACTTCCCAAACCACATGCACTTTCCACGTGCACATCATACTGCTTCACAATCACCTCAGGTCTGCCTACTATCTACTATTTTTCTCAGCTGCCAAACAGTTTCTTGAACCTGTTATTCATAAATAAACTCAGAACTTGCATGAATAGCTCTAAAAGAGCTATTTTATTATTAAAGTTTATTTTATTATTAAAGCAAGAGAAGAAAAAGGAAGGTATACAAAATGCATAACTTAAAAAATAACTGCATAACTGCACCAGAAATGTGTTTTATACACTACAAATGTAACTTGATTCACTACCCCAAGAATGTTTTTCATTATTTCACACTTGAGTATGTACACTGACCTGAAAACAGGGGATGCTATGATCCTTTCAATACTGTTGAAAGAGTTATCAGTATTCATTAAAAATAAGACTGCCTAGAGTTACAAACATTCTAAACATTTAAATTCTTCTCTTCAGTAAACTTCTGCTTATACCACAGTATAAACACAAAAGCTACCTCCTTTTATCATGACTAAATTTTTAATGTTTAATTGGAATCTCCTTTATATAATATGAATTGAAAATGTTTCCAATCTAAAATCCTGACAGAACTACTTCTCACAGAAAGGTGAAATGTTGTCCCTGATGGGGATTTCTCTCAGCTATTTCAAGCAATGATTTTCATGAAAAACACAGAACTTGTCAATCCTTGAGAACTCAATTTCTTGAATAAAACAGACTTAAACGGGTCACCATACAAGAAGACAGGATGCATTATAGGCATTGTGATCATGTATGTCTCACTTCTTTAGGAAAATGGGCTAAGTCTGTGAATCTGTAAAATCTCCTCACTCACTCTCTAGCAATATGCATTTATCCTGTTGAATGTATTCCATACCTGTAGATTTCAAATTCAACAGAAAGGGATACAATTCATAGAAGCAAAAGAAATGTCTACATGAAATAATCACAGAATCATAGAATGGCCTGGGTTGAAAAGGACCTTAAAGATCACAGAATCACAGAATTGTAGGGGTTGGAAGGGACCTCCAGAGATCGAGTCCAACCCCCCTGCCAAAGCAGGCTCCCTACACCAGGTCACACAGGTAGGCGTCCAGGCGAGTCTTGAATACCTCCAGAGAAGGAGACTCCACAACCTCCCTGGGCAGCCTGTTCCAGTGCTCCGTCACCCTCACCGTAAAGAAGTTCTTGCGCACATTGGTGCGGAACTTCCTGTGCTCCAGCTTCTGGCTGTTTCCCCTTGTCCTGTCTCCGCACACTGCTGAAAAGAGTCTGGTCTCATCACTTTGCCCCCCACACCTTAGATATTTATAGACCTGGATCAGGTCCCCTCTCAGTCTTCTCTTCTCAAGGCTGAACAGACCCAGTTCTCTTAGCCTTTCAACCCCCCTGCTATGTGCAGGGTTGCCAGCCAGCAGACCAGGCTGCCCAGAGCCACATCCAGCCTGGCCTTGAATGCCTCCAGGGATGGGGCATCCACAACCTCCTTGGTCAACATGTTCCAGTGTGTCACCATCCTCTGTGTAAAAACTTCCTCCTAATATCTAACCTAAACCTCCCCTGACTCAGTTTAAAACCATTTATTCTTGTCCTATCACTATCCACCCTCATAAACAGCCATTCCCCCTCCTATTTATATGCTCCCTCCCACTGGAAGGCCACAATGAGGTCTTCCTGGAGTTTTCTCTTCTCCAAGCTAAACAAGCCCAGTTCCTTCAGCCTTTCCTCATAGGAGAGGTGCTCCAGCCTAATGTGTAGAAAAAGTCAGAAAAAATATAACAAAGTGAATCTGTTTATCTGAGTAATTAGGAATGTGTTAGCCAGACACATGTTCCCCAAGAAAAAAGTTAAAAAAGCAAAGTTGCAGTCACACTGATGAATGCAAGCACATGTTTATAACAAGTGGACAAATTAAGATGGAAATCCAAAGTATATTTTTAAACAAACAAAAACAAGAAGAGAAAACATGTAAGAAAATTTTTGTCTTTCAAAAGAAGAATTTAAGAGTTTTATAAGAAATAAACAAAACTTCACAAGAGTAGTGAAATCTAAGAGTTGTTCCAATCTTTGATAAAAACAGTTGGCGACAACAGGTTATATATATAGTGTTTCCTTTCCTATTAATTGCTTTATTAAAAGCTAAGATAGTAAATCTCCAGGAACATGGAAGGGCATTAATATGCAAAATACTATTAATATTTGAAGTTACAATTTGTATATATGAAAAACTGTACTGTTTATATTTAACCAATGTACGAAGGTCACTCTGAAAGTAATGCCTCCTATTTATTTCCATGGAAACAACAGCAGATACAAACAGCACAATAACACTACTTCATAGAGAATATTCTCAGCTACAAAACTCTGTTTTTCAACATAGTCACCACATTTAGCCAACTCACACAGATGAGCTAATCAAGATGCTCTTCATTTTGTGGTATGGCAGCTGTGCAAGACTGTCCAGAATGTGGCTTGTCTTTCAGCTCACTGTCACCACCACTGAAATGCACCATCCACCACCTCACTGTGCTCACATCCACTGTGTAGTCTCCATAGACCTTCAAGAAGCGTTGATCAGTGTCAGTGGATACCATTTTTTCTACATGGAAAAACTTCAGTGACGCATCTTTGCTTCATCTGCACTTCCATGTCAGACTCCATTCTGTCAGACTGTCCCTCTGCTGCCATCTGTCACACAGCAACAAAATGTAGCAGAATACTGGTGGAAAGGTTCAACCTCTACTGCTATACCAACATCCACCTCTGACATTATGGGTGAACATAATAAAACAGGAGGCATTACCTCTGGAGCAGCCCTCAGATCACTATGGTGCAATCAGATTTTGATTTCTACAAATACTGGTAATACTACTTTCTACAGTTATTATAATCCAGACAATTAAAGTGCAAAAGCTGTAATTTCTCATAGTACTAGGAAAACAGAAAACTGCACTTGCTTCTCTCTAGTAAAGCAATTCCCCTAAAATAACTTTTTGTAATTTAGTAACTCTTCCATTGCCAAAGAACTCTGAATCAACTTTCTAGACAAAATCACAAACAATTTGGCTTCCATGAATGCAATGGCAGATTGGTTTAGAACCAGACTTCACAATCTTTCTTCTAAATCTTAAGTTGTCATCATCACTTTTAGGGAATGTTTGGCCAAAGCTTGTAAGGATTTATCATACTCCTTACTGGGAGGAAACAATGGTAAGAATTCACTCTGTAGTTAGTGAAATTTGCTAGTATATGAGGTCCGCCTACAAACTCACTTATTCTCATTTTCCAGAATTGCAGTATGAGAGTCTCAGTTCTTAATTATCATAATCCTAAGAGATCTTTTAACCTCAAAGAGCCATAAAAAAGTTGTATTATATTTACAGCTCCAAAAAACATTCCTTGTCACCATTAATCTCGTGTGCTGTGATTCAGTATCTGACATTCCCTTTCAAGGAGTGTGTATGAAGGAGACCACAGAAAGACAGCTTCTTAAACATCCTGACAGCTCAATTCTCTTTTGATCTTCATTAGTCTTAAAAACCACATGCAGTCAAAAAGGTTTATATATTTACCATCAGCTTGGGGATAAAAACTCCTATATCTTACCTACAATCAAAACTTTGCTGACTTGCCTGCAGCGCTAGAAAAAGCACAGATATGTTAACACTTGGTTTGATAATCCATTCCCACTTCTTGACAAAAATATTAATTCTACAGTGCTTTGTACTCTGTGTGGTTTAGTGCAGGCAATACTTCATGCTTCCTTATTTCATATACAGAACAAATGACATTTTCAATGTGTTTATTTTACTCTGGCACTGTTTCTTAACAAACAGCTACAAGAAGTAACGTTGTCCCAGTATTTGGTTATTAAATGAGCCTGAAACTAAACTAGAGAAAAACTGAAATAGAATTCAAGAAAGTTATAGGGAGAAATCAAAAGACTGAAAACAGTTCTCTCTGCCTTCTTTTTTTTTCCCCTCCATTTAGCCTACCTTTGCCACAGTTTAAAAATCCTATTGCACTTTTCCTAGTCTCAAAAAGCATTCCTCAGCAGTGCTGTCAATCCCTATCTTGATCTGACTTAAGAAAATATTTCTGAGCACATACTTTGTTGCCACAGCCTATTCCTTTTCAACCTCAAGATTAAATAACTGAAGTATTTACTGTTTCACTGGACTGTACATTCTACAAATCACAGATGACGCAGAATGTAATCTTGGTAAAGTGCATACCTCAGTTTGACAGTAATGCCCTATAACATGCAGTATCTGCTGATTTTTGACCTTTATTATTTTGAATGGCATACAGTTTGCTTTTTGGACAGTTATCTTCTGTTTTCAATACAGAAATCCTGTTATAATAACCAGCTGCATTCAAAAATTGAAATTGAAGTTCTGTACCTAGCTAAGTGAAATATCCAAATGGCAGTCTTCACCTCATGCTTCCCAAGAATTGATTTAATACAGGTCATACATTTCCTGTTGTTCTACTCCCTGTCCCACTTCAGTCTGTAGATCAAACTTAAGTAATTAAAATATTGTTCAAATACTTTTAAGACACCAACCGTCACCACTGTACATTAACGATGCCTCATATTTTTTCCTTTCAAGTAAGCATATGGATAGATTCACAACCTACTCCTGCTTTCTTTTTCCTTCTTGCTTCAGCGTAGAAGAAAGCAATTACTGTGCTTACACTTGTGCTTCAGAGGCAGGCACTGCTATGTTTGCAGCTGACAAGGTCTCTACCTAGGGAGCTGGTCTCAGACACTTCCTACTATTGGCCAACTCCATGAGAGTGATCCGCCTCGCAGCAAGGCTGGGTTGCAAACAGGCAGAACCAGATTCCCCAAGTAGAAAGTAATCAATTTGCCTGTCTACTGCAGTTGCAGAAGTCAGCTTCTCTCTCGCACTGCTGCACTTGAAGATGAGCCCTTGGACAATTATTTAAGGACTAGGAGCAGAAAGCATGCTGAAAAGACTTACCGGAATGCCACTCAGGATACAGTACTTGGGAAAATATTCAAAACAATATTTGTCTCATTATACTCAAGCTTAGCCTCCAGAGTTCCTTTCTAAAGGATAACGTGTGCCATCAGCACTGGATTCAAAGGTAAAGACTTTTCTTTTACTTAATGTTTAAGAAGTTGCAAATATCAGAAAAAGGCTGTGTAGTCTGCGTCAGAGTGTCAAGACACGCAAACAGTGAATGTCGACCCTGAAAATAATTGGATAGAACTCTGGGTGAATATTGTCTCAGAGCTCCACTGCTCATGCACGGGAATACTAAGCTTTGAAGCCAAGTTTAATGCATAAAACCTCATTCTTTACTGAATACACTGGAGTTATCTTAAAGGACAGAACTTGGTTTTAATTTTCCAAAGCAGCAAAACTTCATATGTAGCAATCTTTGGTGTTTAAGAACTATAAGAAGTATTGATAAACACACTTGAAAGCACTGATGGCATATAACATTAAGTTTGCCAACTCCAAAGCTTTTATAAATAAAATCATGCTTTACTTATTTCAATTTCACAAAGTATACTTGGAACCCTCTTAGTGTAACAAAAAATGTTATTTATAAAAGAAACAGAGAAAAGGAAAGCACCAAATGCTTTTATGTCATGCAAGATTTTTTTAAAACAACTAGAGAGCTTTGAACTTTATTTTTAGAGTCATGGGAAACAGTGTGGAAAGGGAGTGTATGTGTGCATTGGCACAACTGACATCTACACTTCAGTATTTCCCTCAGAAGCCAGAAGACATACCAGCAAAAAAGTCTCTGAACATGAACTATGTGCACTCGGCTTGCTTCTAAAATATAAATTACCCAGCAAGTAGGGAACAAATAAGCATTAAAACTTACTTCACAGTCCAAGAGATTTGTGAAAAAATCTGGTGTAAAAAGGACATATTTGTATCTCAGTTTTCTTAAAACAAACAAACAAACAAGAAACGTCAGAGAAAAAACAGATGTTTCTTTCACAGAAGGTATTCTGCATAAGTGCCTAGATGTGTTTATTTTCTTGGTTTGCAGGCTCGGACTTTTTGTTTTAAACACATTTGCTTTACAACTTGTGTATTTGGTGTTGGATTAGCATACAGTAAGAACACTGAAAACTAAATAGTGTACAGGCAGGCTGTTAGAAATAATATGTGAAAGTAGCTTCAGTAGCTTCAAAACAGTATACATACTGTTTTGAGTTTAGCCAATTATCACAGACTTGAGAAGTTTGGTCAAATCTGCATGTTGGCCATAAAAAATATAGAAGAGCACAGTATACCTCCAGGATACTTTGGTCAAAATACTGCAGTATCAGAATTGTCAATCTTGAGTAGAAGTAACTTCAGGAAAATGTATCTTTAAAAGAATGATTTACCTGAGATCAGGAATACTAGGCTTGAAGGCTAATTCAAGAAGCCATAGCTTTGAAAGTGACTGAGCCACCATTCCTCAGAATGCAAAGGCAAGACCGCTTTCAACTGCGCAGCAGTCTAAACAAGAATGAACAAAGCCATATTTTTCAACCTACGGTTGAGCTTTTAGAAAAAATGTTCCACATATTTTCTTCAGAATTTCAGCTCTCATCCATTTTTTTTTCCCCCTTGGACAGTCCTGTGGACAGCAATTACTAGGATGACACAATAGAAAACTATAGAAATAGAGGCCCGTGCAGTTATGTGAAGAGTTATTAGTTTCTTTGTTTTCCTCTTATTACTGACCATGCAACTCAAACTCGACAAACAGACAGAAAGATGCGAGTGTGTCAGACAGTTTTTGCCCATCAGTTATTGGCAATTCATTAACTTTTCAAGAAAAACAAACTTACTGCTAATTTAACAAGTACACACATAGGAGAACTAGCAAATAGTTTCAGGCCTCCTGTGGAGACTGTGAGGAACTCTCTGCTCCCCCTTCTTTCTGTAGGCTTTTTGCAGATTGCGTTTAACAGCTTTTAACTATACAAATAGTCCAAACGTGGCTCTTAGCAGATCTTAAGCTACATTCTTTGGCACTCTAAGGAGCTGCCTTATCATTAGGCATTTTCTGGATTGTTGATAAGAGCTGGAAAACCATTAGTAACTTTTTACTGATTGACACTAGGGTCTTCCTCAAAAACACGGTATATTTAATTTTCCTAGTTTGTTTTTTATGTCTTCTATTATTACATAAAACAGTACTTTCAATATTAGGGTAAGATATAGTGAAAAACTAGTGAATGAGATGCTCCAAGACCATCTGCCTACAAACATCAGTCAAGAGTTTGTGTACACGTAATTGCAGGGAGATCAATTTCTCTAATTCACCTTTTTCCCTAACTAGTTCCTCCAGGTCACTTCTAATTATTCTTTTATTTAGATGTAAGATTCTAAACTCATCCTGTTTATAGCATCTGTAGGCAACTCTAAAGCAATCTCATTCTCATACTACCTTTTGAAGTGGTTAAATGAATGTCAGTTATCATTTGTTTCACTTTAGGTAAGTGGCCGCATTCCTACCTCGTATCTAAATCGTATTCTCATTTACCAAAAGTGTATTTCTACAACACACTTTTCACTATCTGTTTATTCCAACCTACTACTCAAATGGGCTTTACACAAAGAGATCTGAGGTTATAACTAGGACACTGCATTAAACTTCCAGGTGTTTAACTGAAAAAAAAATAAGTTATGCTGCCATGTTTTTGTGTAAGAATTTAAAAAAATCCCTGAAAATATGTATTATTTTCATATACTTTTCATGTATTACACCTTAATGTATAAATACCAAGACAAATAGTGAAGTTTCTTGAGGCAAACTACCTGTAAGATACATTGTGGTTTTTGCTTTGCCTAGAAATCCTTACATTTATTACAGATGAATTGCAATGCTGCAATACTTAGCCATATGATGTGACAAATGAAATGAGAATGAAAACTAAGTGGGACTATGAATTTTTGCTCCTGCAACTCTACTATCAGGATAAAAGAAAATCTGGAAATAGATATATACTAACAGAGTTCTAGAGAAAGCTATTAACTAGGAGTTAAAAATATACACCCTATTAAATGGAAATGATTTCACTTGTCCTTCATCCTGCTTCAGCCTCCTCTTTTGTCAATTTACTTTCAAATTCTACCTTACAATATATAAACATCTAAAGCTTTATTATGTGATTTTTGGTAGAGGAAATTACAGTCTTCTTTCTGGATTTCTATGACTTGTAAGTTGGCCACCATGCTCATACCAGCTAAACAAGTGAACTAGCATTATTCTTGTCTGAAAGAAAAACAAAACCAGGAATTTATATATATAAATACAGTGATTTACTTTTGGGTTTTTTTTCTTTTTTTTTTCTTTTTTTTAAGTTTCCTAAAGAGCACTACTTTCAGTAATTCTTTAGTACATGAAACATCATAAACACATTAAATAAGTTCTTCAGTTTTAAATACAGGATACTCCAGTCCCTTACCAACTAGAGAGAACAATCTACAGACTAACTGATTTGCAGGATGAAATCACTGTTTTGTCAGTCACGACTCAGTGACGCATGCTGCACCTGCAAGTGTGACTTATGCCAGTGCAAAGGCATGACCTTAGCACCTTCCAATACCCACAGTTTCAGTGGAGAGCCTGAGAATCACTGTCTTTACACAAGGAAATAATGACAGATCGCTATCCTCAAATCCTCTACAGACATCCAGAACAGATTACAAACCTCCAAGGTACAAACCCAGCTTTGCCACTGACTCATTATGCATCACTGAATCACATATTTCATAAAAATAGTAACATCACCACATCTCTGTAACACCACAGAACTGCCCTAAAAGAACTGTATCTCCAGCATCTTGAGTGTGTCACAGATTTCTGGCCAAGAACATCTAAATTAATTAAAATAACTAAACATCTATTTTCTGCCCTTATATCTCCCTTGAAGTGGTCATCCAGCAGCACAGCTTAATGACACTCTTCCAGCAATCTTCAAATCATTTTCACCCATGAAATTTTGTTGTGCACCTTAATACTCAGACCTGTTATATTTGCATCAAACATTTTTATTCAGTATTTGTGTTTCTCCCCTTCCCATACCTACTTCACATTAACTAGAGAACTCCCAAGCTACACAGCTTCAAAAGCACCATTTCTATTCTACTCCATATGGATCATTTTGGGTTCATCCAGTTGTCTTCTGGCAGTTCTAGTATGGGATATTTTCTCAAGGGGGCAAGAAACAAGATTCTATTTCCTCAACATCACATAGTGGGCTGTGGAGTTACATGTTATAGATTATACAACAGCCTTCACATGTTAGCAGTTCTTAAAAATATTAATAGGGATCTCATTCAAGTCCCCCGCATTGAAAATGCAGTTGATTTTGCACTGTCATATAATATACTTCAATACTACTTACCTACCTTGCAAATACAAATGGTATGTGTTTTTAGGCCTACACCCAAGGCAAACTCTCTGCCTTTACTGTTTTCTTGTTGAGTAACAACCATGCTTCCCATAAACAGAAGCCTGAACTTAGAACTAGTCTTAAGTATGTTTTTCCAAGGAATTATCATCTTAAAACATGATGATTTAAGAGGACATTTTCATCCAATTGCCTTGCTTCCTGAAAATCCTTGCTTTAAGCATGTGTGTTTACGAGACAATTAAGCTAAAATAAACTTTTTTTTATTTTTAAAAAAGGAGAAAATAAATTTAACCTGCAGCAAATTTCCTTACTTTAGTTGCTTAAAATGTATCTTGGAGTAATAACATAAGATTCTAGAGCACAAAACATATTATTTCTTTTCTTGTGAGAATAAATGAAAGCACAACCTTTTCAGAAAATTTAAATTTCGATTCAAAACCTCAGCCTTTCCCACAAACTATTAAGAGTCAATATTAAGTTCAAATGACATAAATGCTTCAGTAATTTTTTATTGAGTTGCTAAGACACTGAAAACAGCAATCAGGTTCCAGACCAGAGTATGTCTCTGAACGTGACTCAAAGCCAATGTGGTCAAAAAGAACAGTTACACAGGTTTGGTTTTTTTTGCACAATATAACAGAGATGCAACTTCATTGCAGCCTAGAAATGTATTTAATAAAAAATTAGCTAAAATTCCTTTGGGATATATGTTGTTTGCAAGTGTCTTCTACCTAGTGCCCTTCATTGTATTATAACTAAAGAACAGAAAAACAAATCAACCCTTATTTTTATTGCAGTTTTGTTTTGTTTTTGTTTTTTAAAGCTGTTTCAGCAGAGGTAATGATATGATCTTTGATAAGAATTTAAGGCATACTTTATCATAATAACAAATTAATAATGGATGATGGTAGTCCACTTATCAGGATCTACTGTTCTCCTAGGTAGATGTACTTGTCATTGTAAAGGCTTCCCCATCCACACGGGCCATCACTTTGGACAGACTCATCTCTGGTGAATAACACATTAAAATTATCAAAACGCCAATACTCTCACAGTAACCTTAAAATATTTGACAAAGATATGAAAATTGTACTCCTAAAGCTGTCAATAATATATAAGAAGATGACTACCAGAACAAATACAAACTGAATCACCAGTGAATCTGAATGACAACTGTGTGTGCACTGGGAGAGGAGGGATGGAGAACAAAGCCTTCCTAGGAGATGAGGTTTGTCAGCATGACCAAATTGAAATGCAGCGCGTGCATTCCTATTCCCCTCTCCCGGCCAAATATAGTATGCTAACAAAAGCTGGTCAATAATCCTTAAGCTCTAAATACAGCTTATGTAGTGGCAAAACTGACCCTGACTTTTTCTCTTCTGTAGACTATTCCGTTCCCTTCCTTACCCTCATCCACCTTCTGCCTAAAATCATCCTATAGCCCTATCTGTTCTTTGGCTATGCTTTCTGTATTACATAACTTTTTTACTGTACATAGAAAAGGCACAGTGCCACATGAATTTGACTGAATTATTGCAGCTGTATCGTCTCCCTAACTACATAGTATCTTTTAAAGGCCTACAGCTTGTGATTATGGTTCTGAATAACGCTTCAGTAACTCAAATGCAGCAACAATTATGTCTGAGGAAGGGCAAGAAACACCAACAGATCTCACTGATGCTCTTCACATCTTCACATTCTTCTCAGAGCTATTTCTAAACTTAGTCAACAATTTTCTGCTGCAGTTTAGCAAGCTAATGCTTGTTTCTTTTTACCATTACTGAAGTCAACCTCCCGCTGTTAGTTGTTGTAACTCAACTTCTCCAACCAGTGAAGTCTGATAAGGATGCTAAGAATGTACTAGGCTGTGTTGAGTGGAAGGTTGCCTTGAGCATAAATTAGCAGAGGGAGTATGCATGTGAATAATTGGGTTTGAAGAACAGGAAAGCTGGAATTTCTATTCTACAGTGACTGCCAGCTGTAGTTGATTTCACCACTTCTGTAAGGCAAGTCCTCTGTTTCTGATAGTGCTTCCAGATTCCTTTGGATGAGAAGGAGCAAACTTTAGTACAGTTAAGTGTCAGTATCTTTCATCAACAGAAGTGCAGGACTATTTGTTTATGTGAGAGTTGACACCACGTCAAAACTTCAAGTTGGAGTCACTCAAAGGAATACTGAGAAAGAGAAATCCAATGCAAAATAACTAATTGTGTGTTGATTTCCCAGTAGGAAACCTTTCTCCGAGTTTGAGATTGCTGAACAATGTCAGATAGCAGGATCAGGGTTTCTTACATGACCTAGAAAAAACTCAACACTTCACACATCTCTTTTCAGAACACTTGTGGAATTAGGGAAGAATTACTACATATATAGTCTAACACATCAAGGCAGGGAAAAACAGATTCTCAGTCACAGCTTGGTCCCAGGCTCACTTAATTCATGGAAAAGATCCCAGTGACTGCAGCAGACTGAGGATGGTGCCTCCAGGTCTGGTTTTGACCAGAAGCCAAAGTGCTGCATGTGCTGGAGAAAACAACCTCCTCAACTTCAGTAAGAGGTATTTATTTCCCTTTACCACTAACAGCTTTGGACAATCCAAGACACAATGCCTACCTAAAAGGAAACAAAGCTTATATTCACAGCATGCTTAGCAGCTGAAACAGGTATCTGTATGTGAAATACACACTTATCTTAAGAGAAGCTTAATGTTTTGAAATATAAAGCTCCAACAGTCTGAAATAGTTGGGAATTCCTTCCTTTCTAACTTAGCAACATGGTGCTTGGCTGATGTTAGCAAGTGAACTCTTATTTACGAAGTGCCCTTATGGTGCCTTGTGAAATTCAACACTTCTCTCCATGAAAATTGGCGCTATCTATCATGAGAACATAATCCCCCAGGACAGGAGAAACAAACTTCTCCTCCACAAACAGATGTGCGCACATTCCCCACCTCTGTAACTTAGGCTGCCTTTTGGCAAGGAACTTCAGCAGCTGCACATCTGCAGAGGTGAAAAACTTTCAGCAGAAAATACAGAGTAGGATCTTATTGCTCCCACACCTGCAAAGCAAGCTCAGCATTTGTTCCTCTCCAGATGACACCCTGATGGGTTGATTAAATCATTCAGAAGCATGCCTATTCACATTGCTTGCAAAACACCATGGCTGTGACAGCATCTCACCTGAACTGCTTACAGTAGTAACATGGTTTGTCAGCAAGAACTTAGCAAGCGCTCTCACAGGGTATTACGAGAAAAGTGCTGTTCAAGGACATTGTTAATATAAAACGATTTTACAGAATACAACTGTGTGTATGAGACCACTTGTTATTAGGGAAACACCTAAACACCTGTTTAATTTTAAGCACACGCTCAAAGCCCATTATCTTCAACTAGATTTGAGTGTATGCTGCCCGAAGTCCAGTCTCAGTTTCTCAGAGTGAAAACGATGTAATGTACTAGGAAACAGAGAGCTCTTCTGCGGAGGTTTAACCACGTGCTCAGATCTGTGCATCTGCTTAAATGATTTGCCAAACTGGGGGCACTATATAGAATATTTAAATATAGAAGGATCACATAAAAACTTCACTATTCCTAAAGTGAAATTTAATCAAAACGTGGAGCACCTAAGAATGTTAAATGATTCTGGCTACAAACAGCACAAGTCTTCCTCCCCTGAAACACTCACTCTCAAGTCAAATTAACCTTTGTGCAAATGACTTAAACGGCAAACCTGGTAGCATATCAGTGGCGGGACAACGGCCTCATGCTAAATGTGAAAGTCGTCTAGTTGATGTAGAAGATCACAGGATGTTTAATTAGTAAAAACCTTTATTCATCACTGTTGCTATTGCTCTCTGTCCAGCTAGCTCCCAGGAATTAATATTATTCCTGCTTCAGCTGGTTTCCCTGATCCAAGAAGATGAGGTAATACTCACATGAAAGATGAAGACAGTATCAAGACTCACAGTGCTCATTCACTGAAGGACATAATTTCTTCAAACTACTGTCTGTCCAGCTGTGCTTGATTTCCCCTCAGCATTACTGTGGGGCAGCACTATTTCCAGAAAAGGTAGAAATTAGGTCATTGATAGACATCGATACTCTAAAGAAAGAAGTCCTAGTGCTAAATACCAGATTGAAAATGGGTTTGAATGGGTTTGAAAACATTACATCTTTTTTGAAATAGTTTGAAATATTAAGAATTGGTTTAAACTAACAGAGAAAGCTGGAACTGATTGGAACCAGACTGTATTCTGAATGTAGGGGACTTAGTCACTCAAGAGATTTCCATCTATGAATTCCCTTTACTCAACTCTAAAAGAGCTGGCATATTCTCCCTGTGTTGGCAAAAACTTCAGTAAGTCTTTCATCTCAACTGAAAGAACAGCAGGATGCACCCCTATACATACAATGCAACGCAAAGGACAACAACACAAAGGACTCCCTGTATGAACCAAGTTAGTTAGGAAACACTCAAATAGTCAAGCCAACAATTTCCAAGGTTATCTATGTCATAAAGACATCCTTGTTTATTTTAAACCAGCATGCGTTTCAGTTGCAATACAATCAGCCACATTTACTGGCAAGCAAGTTCAGAGGTGGGTTTTGAAGGCTGTCCAAATAGGAGGTAGGATACGAAAGTAGGGTTCCATTGCTTACATTCCACTCCCTAGTGAGCTCAATGTTTAAACAAGACAAAACCAAAACAAAACAAAAGAAAAAAAAAAACAATTAGCTACTTGAAGTATTTTCTGCTTACTTCCTCATAAGTTTGAGATTTAAGAAGAAAATTAAGAAGAAACTTAAGAAGAAACAGAAGGAACTGTTCCATTTGTGGATGACTATATGATTCATACTTTGCAAAGAGTCCCCTAACAGTCATGCAATTCTGCTGCTTTTTAGTTTCTTCTCCCCCTCAAGGAATTCAAATATTTCAAGATCAGTGAACCCAAACCATCAAAAAGTAGATAATAATTGTTAATAGATACACAAATTGAACATCAAACCTAGTTCTCATGGTCCTGTGATCGACTCACTTCAAAGCCACAGCAAATTGAACTTAAGAAAAATCAGTAACAGTCCTTTTGAGAAATTGTGCTGCGTTCTGATGGAATAACTGGATGACTATATGCATGTTTTACAGCTTTCCAGTAATTACTTGAATTTCCTTAGATACAATAAAGTCTTGCCACCTCACATAAGCTTTAATGGTGCCATTAAAACTTGCTTTTGATCACAGGATTGCCAAGCCATGTTAAATTAACATGGGTCAACAGATGCGTTAGGCTGTACTAAAACAAGATTTTCAGGTCAATTCTCCAAAGCCTTGTTCTTTCACATGCCCCACACTGAACTTTCCCCACAGCAGTCATGGTGGTGCCAAGCAGTTCTGAAACATTTCATAAGAATGTTAACCTTAAAGAAACTGCTTCTTTTTGCTGTGGGAAATACCACTAGTTAAGCAACGCTGAGGAATTACTGTAATAAAATAAATACATGTTGTATTTTTCTCCACCCTGAAGTAGTATTTTCCACAAAATTACTTGGAAGTTTGCCTGTTAACTCTTAGTACAATATGGTAACATTCATTACCTACCAGTTTTTGTTGTTTTTTTCTTTTTTTAAAAAAATTTTCTCTTGCAGTAAATGAATAAACATTATATTTGGATCTTAAATCATGGAAGTGGGGGTGGAGTTGGGGGTTTCAGGGAAAATCAATAAAAAAAGCAGTAAGGGAAATCTGCACTGCACTATGGTACAACATCAGCATTATTTCTTACAATTGATGTCTGTACATTTAAAGTTTTGTTTTTAAGCTAATCTTCCTGTAGACAGCAATGTATAAATGTGTGGAAAATATGTTCACAATGTACGGGTCCATGACTTAGATAATGAAAAAAAAAATATTTAGGGACCTTAAATATGGGTAAGGGATCAGAGAAACCACAGAACTATTATATGAAGTTATTCTAATGTAACAAAATTGTTTGCATATTGACTGGTTACTAGATTGATTCCTTGTAACTACTACAAAATGCACTCTTTTGGATACTAGAAAGAAATATTGCATTTGCTTACTAAAAAAGATTCTCTAGAATTGGGATTTCAGAGAATATGCATCTATAAAACACAGCCACTTAGGAAGACTATCCTGAAACCTCAAAAAACAGCTAAAACATACTATTGCACAGTTTAACATTCATGCCTGAATAAACCCATGAAAGAAACACATTTGATTTGACCAGAAGACCCTAAGTAAAAATTTCATAGTCTTCTAGTCCTGAATACTTTTAACAGATTTTCAGTTCTTGATTTTATTCCAAGGAAAACATTCACGGGAAGTTTAAGTAAATACTTTCATCCCTGTAATTAAAAAAGATTATATACTCAAAGGAAACTTTCTTTTAATTAAAAAAAGAAAACTGCTGAATTACATAGTATTAAATGTATGTATACACACCAAATTTTTGGAGTCCACCTAAAGAAATCAACAGAAATACCTAAGAGAGGTGATCCACCCTCAGTAACGTTGCACTGTCAAATCAGACAGAGGTATCTCATGTAAGTAATTCTTGCTCTGAGTAACTGAGATTCACTGAACAGTTTGCAAACTAATCACAAACTAACCATTTATTAGATTTATACAAAAACTTGAAAATAAGTAGTAAAACCCAATGACAATCTACTGCAAAGCAGCAATGACCGATACTTTTGACTTTTGCAGAATGGAACAACTCTTTTTTTCACAGAATAGAGGGTAAAAACAAAAAAACAATGAAAAATAGCAGCCCTAAAACACCCAGAACAACAATAACAAAAATAATTCTACCAAAAAGACAAGCTCTGCAGTAGATACACAAGAAGGTGCAGAGTGTGTGCATTAATTCCATAAACGCGGGTTCGTTAATATGATTCAAAGACTTCTAGAAGTTGCCTGCTAGTGTGTAGAGGTTATGCTCCATGCAATGAAAATGTGCAACATAAGCATCTTACTACCAAATGTCCTGCCTTCAGTATATGAATTTTGAAAAGCCAAGTTAAATCTTCAGAAATGTTTCAATGAAAAAGTATTTTGATGAAATAACTGTTTTAGTCATTTTAAATATTCCCTTAAAGGTCCATATCGTCCGCAGTGTTCCAGATGACTTATTTACCTGCACAGAGATCTCACAAAGAAAGGAAATAATTGAAAACAGAGAAAAGGTCTTGCAAATTCAAACAAATGAACTATAATACTCTTCAAAAATATTTAATTTAATGGCACTCAGAGGAAGAAACGCCCACAACATTCACATTGTGTGTGTCAAAGTTACAGACCTTTTGGTCCAACTCCCAGTATGTGGTACAGAGAACTATATCCCAGAAGTATGCCATCCCACATGCCACCCACGAACAGCCCTTTCCAAGTTCTTATTCCTTGTGGCATGAAAAGGTTCTTTCTTTCTCCGAACTTAAAGAAGAAATATTTGCATCCAGAAATACTAATGCTTATCACTCTTATTTTTTGGGGCTTTTCAGTTAATGTTTCATCTGTGTGCATTGCAGGTTATAGATACCTCTCCATGGATATTGCTGCATTCAAGAAGACAAGCACACATTCAACAGAGATCAATTAAAAATGTATTTTATTGTGGGCATAAACCAACTGCAAAAAGCTGCCAATTTCTAAGATTTGGTTTTTAATTTCAATTTTTTTTAAATGGAAGATGTCTTCAAGCAAGTCCTTGAAATACTTTCCTATGTTCAAAATCAAACAGGAAAATTTAGACTGACCACAGAGGCCAGACTGAAAGCTATGCCCATAGCCATTTGAAAGGTATGTTTCTCAGATTTGCTATAAAATCATTCCCGCTAAAAAAGTTCAGTATCACATTAACAGATCTCTGTTAATATAATTCTCAGAGTGAGTTTAAATATCTCCAGCTAAGCTTGCACAACAGTTAAGGTAGAAAACTAACTAAATCCACTTTCTATTAAATAAGAAACATTACTGAATTGTGTGCTAACATGTTGTATAGAATATGTCAGTAAAAATTGTATTAAGATCATAAATGGCAATGTAAAGTGAAAATCCAAAGAAGCTTATAAAATCTTCAATACCTGATGTTAATTACACTGAATCCACTTCTACTTAGTATTTTCATACTAAACTATGAGTTCTGGCTTGCTGTAGTTCAGTAATCGTCACTTTAACTCCACAGATAAGGGAAGGCAAGGAAAAAAATGAGAAAAAAATTTGTGTGGCTGAACTAAGAGCTTAAAATAGCATATTCAAGCCAAAATTTTGACCCTTAGACAGACTGTCTCAAAGGCCAAAGTTGCTTGCTTTCCACTGAAGATGAAAATTTTCTATATTTCCAAAAAGATTTAAAGTGATTCATCTTCCTTCATGAAATAAAGAATTATGATAAAACAAGAATTTAAGTTTCTCATTTCTTCCTTCACAAAGTGGAAATCTTCCCCACATGCCATGTTCTTAGTTATTTTAAGTTCTAGATAATAAACCATAATCTATCATAAAAATTGGATTGGACTACAAGTTACTGTCTATGGAAACACAAAAGATAACAAAAAAGCCAAGGAAAGACTTAACTGTGCACATCTGAAGATAAACTAAAAACTTTAGGTTTTGATTAAGTCCTTCAGAAACTGGGTTAAAGGGTAGATTGTTCTGACATCACCTTCCTTGAACTCAAAACACTCACCTGCTAATTTTACCGGTGTACAAAGGAAAGTAGCTCTGAGTTCCAAAACTACTTTTAATGCCTATAGACCACTAACATGGATTGTCTTTACATTTTGATTACAGGGAAACAAGCAAAAAGAAAAAACTGGAGCTAACTCCCTGTGTTGCAAGAGAGGTAAAGAACGACGAAAAAACTGAGCACAAGAATCATGAGAGATCGCCTCCAGGAGCTTAAACTCCGAGCCAAAGAACTACATATGGCTGTAGAAAATAACTGTCCACCTGTACGAGACGAGCAGGAAGAGTTTGAACAGCAGGCCATTATTTATGAAAGGGAGCCTATAACTGAAAGGCACTTCCATGAAATCCAGAAGCTTCAGAATGAGATCAATAATTTGGTGGAGGAAGTTCAAAAATTCAGTCAACAACAAAAAAGTCTGGTATCTTCAATGAGAAGGTTCAGTGTTCTTAAAAAAGAATCTAACACAGCAAGAGAAATAAAAATTCAAGCAGAGCATATACGAAAAGGTTTGGATGAACTGTCAAAAACAGTGAAAAAAGTTGAAAATGAATATGGATTATCACGTGCCATAGTAAGAATTCTGGCTTCCCAGCACACTTTCCTGTCCCGGTGTTACTTAAATGCTATGCTTTCATACAATGAGGCTATAACAGCCAAACAAGAGAAATGCAGAAGATTTATTGTTCGTCAGCTTGAAGTAGCTGGTAAAGAGGTATCTGAGGACGAAGTCAACGATATGTTCCAACAAGGAAAATGGGAGATTTTCAATGAGAATCTACTCACTGAAGCCAAAATTACTAAAGCTCAGCTTTCAGAGATTGAACAGAGACACAAAGAACTGATCAGCCTAGAGAGTCAGATCAAAGATTTGAAGGAACTTTTCATCCAGATATCGGTTCTGGTGGAAGAGCAGGGGGAGATCATCAACAACATTGAAATCAGTATGAACAACACTCAAGAATACACTCAAATATCTAGAGAAAAATTTGGACTTGCAGTCAGGTATCGAAAAAGAAACCCTTGCAAAGTAATATGCTGCTGGTGTTGTCCATGCTGCAAGTGACAAAGAAAACGACCTTCATAAGTAGCAGCAGGTCTTATGCAGGAAACTGAACTTATCAATCAATCCCAGGATTCTTTTATTGCTTCATTTTTCTTCCTTTTTCCCCTTCCACACTTCCACTGAGGAAAAATTGCACCTGTTTTTCCAAACTGAGTTCAAAGACTGAAATCAGATCTCCACCTGTGCCTAAATTTTATGGTTTCCACCTAAACACATAAACTAGAGGAAAAGATCAAAGGAGACAAATAACATTTTCTTATTCCTCCACTCATAAGAAGCATCAACAAAATGTGTCAACATGCCATATGTGCTTCTGGGAAACACCAAATTATTGTAAATCTCAGACAGGATTCACAAGACCGGCTGAATTACCTTTTATAAAATAATAATTAGTATTCTTTCAATTTCAATTGCTGTTTGTTTTTTTGTTTGTTTGGATCGTTTTTTTTTTTTGTTGTTGTTGTTCTTGTTTGTACAAGTGCTCATATTTACTTGGTTCAGATTTCATTTTTTCCTTCCCAAGAACTTGAAGTACAAATAAAAGTAACAGAAAGCAGGCAATCTCAGTAACAATCAAGAAACTGATGCATAAACTTTTCTGACTTCTTGTTTGGTTATCAAAACTACATATCACCACCTGTCTGAGAACTGTGCTCCATTTTCTCTGCACCTCCCTATTACGTAGTGGTAGGATTTCCCACCTTGGTTTCTTCCTACTTCTGAGCAAATGCAGATCTCTTGCATCTCCTCACATCACACACTCCAGCAACATTTCAGATTCAATGCAGTATAATCAACATTTGTCTTCGCTGTTCTTCTTGTAGTGAGGCAAGACATTTATTTGTACTGCTGAAGGAGTGGTTCGAAGAAGTAGATGAGGATCTCTAGAACACTAAATAGTCCTATGAAATTCTGTTATTTTGTATAAACCTAGTATATCCTAATTTAAGAATGTATGATAGGTGCCTGAATTAATAAAAATTAATACCTTCCCTTAGTACCTGAAATGAACATGGAATACATACAAGAGGACAATATGGTGTGTACTGAGTTAACTGTCCTTGAAAAATTTTGATCAATCACCATTTTGGTTTCCCTTTTAAAGCTTTAAATTGCAGTCTAGTTTAACCATTCTAGATTACATATGCCAGACACTCTACATTACAAATTAACCGGAGCGTGTTCAGCTGCTACCTCTTCAGGCCTGAAGGACATGCAATGAAATCCAGACCGAAGATGCTAGCAAGGATTATACAAGAATCAAACTCTCATTAATTTTTTGTATCAGCTTCTTTGAGTCAGATTGATGTCTCCACACCCTTCAGATTTTAACTGCAAAAAAGGTATTAACAACACTTGCTGTTTCACAATTTTCTCTATTTACTTTTTATTTCCCTTGTATCTTTCTTTTCACTTTAGTTTCTCAGGTTCCCACTCTTAATAGCGCCATTTCCATCTACAAATGTAGGTGTTTACACATCCCCAATACTTACATATATTTCTGTGCACAAATAAGTATATTTCCATGTATGAATATAGTGTCCATGAATCAACTATTATATAAATAAATAGATACTTAAATCAATTTAAAATTATACTTTGCAATGGGATTTGAATAACTAAGATGGTAAACTCCCATAACTTCATGAAAATAAGCAAGCAGTTTTTCCTCTACCTGTGCTGAACGTAAATTTTCAGTAGAAGAACAGTAAAAGGTGCCTAAAAACTTATCTGCCAGATTTCCATATACATAAAAGACTGATTAACCACTTAAGCACTTGAGCACACCACAGTTAAAGCTGAAGAAGCAGTTGAAGAACTACTGAATCCCTTTACAAAACTAAGATACTGCAAGAGCAAGTTCTGCTCAAAAACTGGAGAGAGTCAATTAGAAGGAAATAACATCAATAAACTTAGTTTAGTCACAGTTAAACTCAATTAACAGACTCTGTCTTCTGATTAGCCGATGACATGGATCAGAACCAGGACTAAGTACCAAGGAAGTGCATGAGCTCTGTGGAGGTTCAGATAAACACCCACATAAACTGTATTACAGGATTAGAGCGGAGATTTATATGAAAAAAATAAAAATTAAAAAATTATATTTGTTTTGAAACACTGCACAGTTGTCAGCTGTCCTAGGTTCATTTTTAGAAGAACAGATTTAAGTTAAACTAGTTGCATTAAGATGGCTTTATTGCCTTCCCCATACTACATAGAAATGGTAGTTAAAATCTAAACTATATTTCAAGATACAATTAGCTTTCTTAACTGTAATCCATTTCACCAAAACAGATTAAAAAGCTTTACTCTCAAACCACCAGAATATCACTACTCCTTGAAAGGCCTCTCTTTTTAGCTTTAAGAATAGATTCTTTATAACACAACAGAAACGTACAATTATACCCACCAAAGATATTGTTCTGAGAAACCATTTTCAACTCTGAAGTTACAAAATAAGCTATGAAAATTGTGTTTGTTGCCATTTTTTTCACTGCTGAGTTTAACAAAACATTACTTCCAGTGTATCACAAATGATAGTTTTTAAGGAGATAAATTAAAGACTTTTTCTCTGTTTTGTGAAAGAATATCTAGACCTTTCGAAACTTCAAACAAACAAAATTTCCCACTGATTAAACTTAAAACATACACTAAAGCAAAAGCAAATACCAAATACTAACAAAGTAAGTTTTCTTTAATGAGATCATGCAGCAGCAGCACGTGTTAGGTAAACAAGATATTAATTACTGAATCTTTACTGGTATTGTAGAATATAAACAATCGTTTACAATTTGTGGAATGGATATAGGTCAAAATAGAATCATAGAATGGCTTGGGTTGGAAAGGACCTCAAGGATCATCAAGTTCCAACCTCCCTGCCACAGGCACGGTTACCAGATGCTAGATCAAGTGCTACAACAGATTGCCCAGGGCCCCATCTAATCTGGCTTTAAACACCTCCAAGGACAGAGCATCCACAGTCTCTCTACGTACCTGCTTCAGCACCTCACCACTCTCTCAGTAAAAAATTTCCCACTGACATCTCATCTAAATCTCCTTTCCTTTAGTTTAAAACCATTTCCCCTTGTCCTCTCACTATCTACCCTTGTAAAATATTGTTTTCCCTCATGTTTATAAACTTCCTTTAAATACTGGGAAGCTGCAATGAGGTCTCCCCACAGCCTTTAGTAACAACATTTTTACAAGGGAATTGTCATTTCAGATTTGCGCAGCCTTTAACCTACCATATCATTGGAAGTATTACTTAAATTTTCAAGAGTTAAGAAAATAATTTAAAAATTCAATGTATTTTTTATTAATACTGAAAGAGAAGATAAATAAATATCCCTGAAAAAGACTAACTAGAAAGTCAGATGCAGTGAATGTGAAACCACATACACTTCAAGAGAGAAAGCAGGAAGCAAGAAAGGAAAGAAAGAAAAGGCTCTGTTAATTATTATAAGCAAATACTTCAGAAAAACCATGATTGCAATATTGTTTAGTGCTGAAATATACTGTTAGTGTACATTATATTTATACTATACACATAAACTTCATCTACATACTGAAGGTCAAAATCAACAACATTTCAGATTACGAAGAAAACATTTATAAACATTACTTACACTAATACGGGCTTCCCTGATATCTTAGGGCTGTTTAAAACTTCAGTCATGGCTTCCTTTGTTTCTTCCATTCTTTCAATGTCACTAGAATCCACAACAAATATTACACCATATGACTCAGCATAGTAATTTCTCCATATGTTCCGAATTCGTTTTCCACCTCCTAAATCAAAGATGGTGACTTCAAAGCGTCCCTGTTTAAGGTCTATCTTGGAAAAGCCAACCGTTGGAGCTACATCTTCAGGAGACTCTGTCAGAGAGATCGCAGAAGAAGAAAATTTTTACTGAAATTTTCTTAGTCATTTACAGAGAATTTTACATTGTAATTTCTGCAGAAAAAAACACTGTATTTTTTAAACACATGGAGCAAGCTTTCAATGTTACTTGAGCATGTTGTTAACTACATATTTTACATTAATATTTTACTTCTCCTCAGGATATTTTATATTAACACATACTCTCAATCAATTATTTTACATCGATTGAGATAGAAGCACCAGGGAAGAAAAAAACAAAAAGGAAAAAAGGCATTCTTTAATATTTAACAATACTGTTGAAGGGAACTGTGTTTTTTAGTTTTAATAACAGACCCATTCCATCCCAGGTGCACCCATCCAAACAGTATAGAATAGCATTCAGCAGATGCATGGTATTAAACCCAGTCTGAGAAGCAAAAAACATTCAATGCGTTATGACCTGGGAAGCCTTCCGAGTGAGAATATGCTCATCACACTCCACATGAGGATTCAGAATAGACAGACCCCCTGCCAGAGCAGCTTAGGCCAACACTCCAACAAGAGAATGGAACACCTGTTTGTGAAAGATTCCAACTTCAAAATTCAGTCTTTGTACTTACTGTACTTGCCTATACAAGAGAGCAATGAGAGCATGAAGGCTTGCTAAAGGTGCAAGTTACTAACGATGCAGAATTTAAGGTGATATTGTTGAAACATTCAGTCCTGTTGTACTGCAAGGTTCAACAGTAAACAGTCTGTGTGAAAAAACAGCATCTGCTATATAAGCTGCAAATCCATTTTGGCAAATACAACTGCTGACAAGCTGATTTGCCCACATTTAAGAACCAAAATACGTTTGGAGATGGTTCCTGCTAAAACCCACTAATCATAACTGTTGGTTATGATACTGTTTTTACCAAGCTTGGGAAAAAAAAAAAAAAAAAACAAAAAAAAAACACAGACACTTGAAGGTTCTAACCTCTGCAAGTTCTGTTAGAGAACAATTTTATTCTTTTCCTTAAGACAAACAATATTCAAGTCTTGTGAAATAGTCACAGAAGTCAGAACTATCTTTTTTATAGAGCTTCTCTTTAGAAATATTTGTATCTTCTTTTTTTCTCCCTCCCAAAAAAAAGAACTTTCAGAAATAACAGCAATTTTTATCTGATAAAGACATTAAAGTTTATCTTGAAACAGAATTGAAGGCTAAATAACGTACTCACATTTTCACAGTACAATTCAGGAACACAAATGAGTGAACACAAATACATTATTCCTAACTTTATTCATAATTGAGCAAATCACTGAACTTGCACAACAAGTGTAAACAAAGTCAATTCAAAGTCTGTCAAAACAATTTTCAGCAGTCCCTTGTGTAAATGAGTTACTCAAAAACTTCAATCTCACAAGTAAAAAACACCTTAGAAAATATTTATTTTCACACAATTCTTATCTCAAGTCTTATCCTGCTTGAAAGTAATATTGGGCAATGCAAAGTGCCCTCCAAAATCAAGTGGTCTTTTACGGAAGAAAGTGCCTACAAAACTGCTAGTGCTTTTCTAGAAACAAAAAAGAAACTACATAAAATATATATCACTCAAACTATTGAGTATGTTTATTGCTTATGTTATACACAGACACATGCAATTTCATTTTTTGGAACCTTTTCCTATTTTCTGTGTGATCAGAGATCACACAGCATGTGCAGGACAACCAAGGGATCAGGTCCAGCCAGCGTGGGCTCATGAAAGGGAAGTTCTGTCTAACCAAACTTATCTCTTTCTATGACCAGATGACCAGTCTGGTGGATGAGAGAAAAGCTGTTGATACAGTCCACCTAGACTTTAGCAAAGCCTCAAACTCCATCTCCCACAGTATTCTCATGGAGAAGCTGGCAGATCATGGTGTGTACTCTTCACTGGGTAAAAAACTGACTGAACAGAAGGGCTCAGACGGGGGTGAAAGGAGTTAAATCCAGCTAGTTACCAGTCACTAGCAGTGTTCCCCGGGGTCAGTACTGGGGCCTGTCCTGTTTAATACCTTAATTGGTGAGCTGTATGTGGGAATTGAGTGAACCCTCAATAAGTTTGCAGATAACACCAAGTTGGGAGGAAGCGTTAATCTGCTTGAGAGTAGGAAGATCCTACAGCAGGAATTGGATGAGTAGCCTTGGCCAATTGTATAAGGTTCAACAAGACCAAGTGCTGGGTCCTGCACATTGGTCATAATAATCCCAGGCAACACTAAAGATCTGGGGCAAAGCAGCTGGAAAGCTGCAGGGAGGAAAAGGATTGGGGGGTGTCAGTTAACAGCCAGCTGAACACAACCCAGCAGTGTGCCCAGGTGGTGAAGAAGGCCAATGGCATGCTAGCTTGTAAGGGAATAGCATAGAAACAGGAGCAGGGAGTTGATTGTCCCTCTGTACTCTTCACTGATGAGGCCTTACCCCAAGTAGTGTTCAGTTCACAGCCTTCACTACAAGAAAGACAATGAGGCCCTGGAATGTGTCCAAAGAGGGGGAACAAAGCTGTGAACGGTCTGGAGCATACGTCTTATGGGGAGCTGCTAAGGGAACTGGGATTGTTCAGCCTGAAGAAGAGGATGCTCAGGGGAGATCTTGTTCTCTACAACTGCCTAAAAGGAAGTTGTGGCGAGGTGGGAGTCAGCCTCTTCTCTCAAGTAACAGTGATAGGCCAAGTGGTAATGGTCTCAAGTTGTACCAGGGGAGGTTCAGGTTGCATACTAGGAAAAATTTCTTAGAAAGAGTGGCAATGCATGGGAATAGGCTGTCTAGGGAAATACAGAGTCACTGTACCTGAAGATTTCCAAGAAACATGTAGATGTGGCAATGAGGGACATGGTTAGTGGTCATGGTGGTGATGGGTTGGCAGTTGGAATACAAGATCTTAGAGGTCTTTTTTTCAACCTTAATAATCTTGCTATTCTATATTACTTGAAACACTGGTGTTATACAAAGTCTACTGATACTTGCATGTTACTGAATGATCACCAGAAAGCTACTTCCGCACACATAACATGAAAAAAACATGGTCCACCAATTTCTCTAGTTTAGGCTGAGATGTGAAACACTCTGTTAACCATAATATTCTCCTTCTTAATGTTAATTCAAACTAACTGTGAATTTGAACATTACCTACAGACTTGAGTATTTTTCCTATACTTTCTTTTATTTAAATCAAGCAACAACATTCTTTTAGCTCTTTGTTGAAATAACCAAGAAAAATTCTTCCCACTCAAAAACATTCTATGATGCTTATTAAATCAAAACAAGAACCCTTACCCAGAAGAGATTTTGGTGCAAATTTGCATTACAATAACAATACAGGGGGTACTCAAGGCATGTAAGTACTAAGGTACTCTGAACACTGACTTGAGATTTCCAAAATAATAAAAAATGCCTCTGAGGATTAGTTTTCTGTGTGCGTGGATCAAAGGTTCTAGTGCTGCATAGAGCATTTATGCTGTCTTATGAGGCAGCTCTCTCCATTATATTCACCTCACCTCTATCATATACTACTGTTCTTGAATAGTAGCAATTCTGCTTGTCAGCTGCTGCTGGTGTGTTAAGCAGCACTACACTCACTCAACATTATCTTAACTATAGTGGTTAAAAAGCAGAGCTTGCTCTACTACTTCCCCTGAGCATAATGTACATGACTAGAAGCACCTACTTTTTTAACGTCATCCTAGCATGATGTGCCAAATACCAAAAATCAGGATCTTTATGTCTCCATACAAGACCATTTAATTTTTTCATTCCTTGTAATGGAGCCTGCAACTTGTTCACTTTTGCTACCAGATCCCTAGAGAAGTGCACAATCAGCAAAAATTTAATTTCAACAACATAAAATGAGAGGAAGAGATAAATCAAGAGATGAAGAAATACGTTAGGTGAAAACGATGCAAAGCAAGTAATTATACTATTTCAACAATACATTTAGATGATAAATTAATTGCTTACCTCCTTGAATTCCTCGGACTGTAGCAGTTTTACCAGCATTATCAAGACCCACCATTATTAATGTCACCTTCCTCCAAAAACAATGAAAAAAAAGAGAAAGATATTTCAAGTCCTTTTCTTTCTTGCCAGACATCACTTTTTTATTAGATTTATTTTTTTTTTTAAGAAACATTCATATCAAATTTCCCACAAAGTAGTAGAAAGAATAAATCTCAAAATATCTAATTTGCAGACATTGTTACATTCATATATCTGCCATTGGATATGTCAAACTATATCAAAGTACAGTAAGTTGTACTGTAAGTTTCATGAGACAAATTATATTGGCCCACTAAATTTTAATTTCACGGTACTGTAGATTTTTTTTCTTCATAGTGTTTACCTCTTTACTAGTTTCTTTAAGTTAGTTTCCACTCCTTGAATTTTTATCATCTCTGTCTCAGACAAAACTGTGGTCTTGCTTATACCAGCAATTTCTGTATCAACCAGTGAAACTGAACAACACCATAAAAGAATTTAAAAAGTGGGTCGATAACCTAGGACACTATAAGCTAAGTGTCTCTGGTACTCATCGTGTCTTCTTTTTCCCCAAGCAGGAACAACTGAAGCTGCAAATATGCAAATCAGTGGTGTTACTAATATACTCTGTATAATCAAATTAGTGCACAGACTAGAATTTGTACTAGGACAAGATTTTAAGTAAAGCCATAGGACAAAAATACTTATGTGTAGACCCTGATTATACCTCCAATCCACGAATACTCAAACAAGTAAAAGAAATTTGCTGAATTTTATGCTCCTAAGTGAAATAACACTATATGCATCACTGTTTCCAGTCTTGAAACTACACTAACATCATACATGAAGTTACATTCATCTACATTCTTTGAGAAGAGGCAAAAAGCTCTGAGAAACCCAAAAAATGAACAATGGGATCCTACTAAATTTTACTTTAAACATAAGCCATAACTGGAACAGCCATGAACTTACAACTGTCTACAAATGGCTCGTATCAAAAAGCTGTTTAATTCAGTATACTTCTCTAAGCAGCAGCACGGTCAGCAAAACCTCAACTTTTCTAGCACACAAGATCAAATCCTCATACATGAGTGAAGTTAAAAAAAAAAAAAGAAAAAATATAGTGCTGTACCCCTTATTTCCCTTCTTCCTAGTTTGTAAGCAGTTTGAAATAAAATCTATGCATCTTTGCTAACTGGAGGAAAAAGAATGTTGTGTGTCAAAATAAAACTAACATAAAAGGAAAAACAGTTACATTCTAGAAGCAGGAATGGATCACCAAGTTGATCATAAAATGCAGCATCAAGGTACTTAAAAGAAGGAACTAGAATTACCCTGGGGTTACAGCATACTCTTGACAGTATTTTAACAAACTACACTTCATAATCTCAAAATGCAGAAACCAAATTGATTAAATTTTACATAAACATTCTAGCAACCCCCCATAGGAAACTTTATGCAACAAATGGTATTTTGAACTTTATACTTTCAGTCAGAAACAAATTATCTTCATTATGAGTGTACATGTAATTTGTAAGTTCAGAATACATACTGATTATCACTTGGAGTTAAAAAAAAAAATATATATTGGAATTAAAAAAAAAAAAATGCTAGGAATGAAAGTAAAACACTGGTGAGATTACGTGAGATAAAGTTTGGGAAGAAGGTCAGCACAGAAGCGTAAATAAATACTTTCACATATTTACCTGACAGGCTCCTGCCACCGTTTTAGCCAGGTGCAACAATTGGCCATTAGGTTGAACATCTCTCTTCACTAGCCATTCAGAGCCTTGAAAGCTACAGAAACAACATGAACAGGTCAGACCAACACAGGAAGACTGGGAGACTGCAGAGGCCCAGATATTGACCTGTCACCCCTAGCAAGAAAAACAAATGCAGTTAGTCCCAACATGTAACCAAGACAAACCATCCGTATGCACAGCATACAGCAGCAGCAACCTGTTTATTCAGTGTTACTCAACCCCAACAAAGTCCCACTGCATCTTTCACCCTTTCGCACTTTGCTTGCCCGTGTTTGGGGCATTGTGGTAGGAATACCACAGCATTTACACAAAATAATAATGCAAAACCTTTGCACATCAGGAAAACAGCAAGTTAGAGCAGTGCAACATATCAAGCTATGAAATCCCAGCGCTTGTTTAGCAATTGCATTGCACAGTGCTCCTGGCTATGCAATAGCAGCCAAATTCAAGTACAGGTAAGGCCTAAGAACGTAACACAATAAGACATCAAATGCAAACAAAATGTCATACCCACTACATATATTCATTTATCATCAGTTTCTTTTATGCATCAAGGAAACCGGGTTCTCTAGAAGGTACTTCGAGGAATAGGCAACTTAGTATACTACTTTTCACAAAATTAAAGAGTAGAATCAAATATCTGTCATTTTACAATTCCATTTTCTACCCTCCAGGTGTGAGGAAAATAAACAGAACGTTCCCTTCTGATGCTGCTCTGTGGAATAAAATATGGGGAATGACTGCCTGATTGAATGTATGTCTAATAAGTACAAAACAGTGCGGCTTACACAAATCATGCCTTCATCACTGTTATTGGCAGGCTCTTGTGCTGGTCACAGAGCTTGCTTACTTTACTGTAGATTGGAGTCTAGAGCTTGCTAGTGGCTGGGAAAGGCAGCATGGGGGTTGCTTCTCCCTTGGGAAAAGGCAAATCTATTTGTGGCATAATCTTTGCACAAATACCCAGGTGCTCTTGATTGGTAATATAGGGAAAATTTTCTCAAGGAGATATAAAATTGGGGGAAAATAGCACAGTATTCCAGTTGTGTATTACAAAAACTATTTAAACCAAGGCAGGATGAGCCTTTTGCAGGGGAACCAGGACTGTGCAGCAGCAACTCACTCCAAGCCCATCTTGGCATCCCACAGTCCAACATGCCACTAGTCCTGTACTGGACAGCAACCTCCACAGATAGGGCCCAACTCATCAACTCTTCTCACAGACATTTGCCAAGGGGGGAGGGAGTGAAACATACTGAATAGAGGACTAATATCTGTGCTACGTCAAAGGATGGTGGTTAATAAAATACCAATCTCTCCTCTAGAGGATGTCACAAAGACAGATGTTCTCTACTGGTAACTTGTCTCCGCGTCATCAGAAAGCAGTAACACTTTGAATTGCCACAGCAAATTTCCTGAAGCTCATTTCTCAAAGTTTATTTTTTAAACAAATTAATTCCTTTGTTATTTTAAGTGATAACTAAGCTCAAACTAAGCCATGTTCAAGAGAAGCAGAAAACTGAGTAATTAAGGATAACTTTCTAAACTTCTTCCTAATTTAAAGTAATCAAAGTAGGGAAAAACTGAGAAGCTATCCGTGACAAATGCACATTATCCCTAACAAAGAATGATACTTTAAATAATTTATGCAGGTAGTAACTGAAGACTCCTGACCTTACAAAGCTGTTGTATTCAAGGATGCCTTTGTACGAGTCCGACATTATTTAATATCACAAACAGATCAGATTTCTTCCAGAGCAGACAACAGATATTCTTTAAATATTTACATTGCTATGTATAAGAGCACCTTAGCTTTTCCACAAGACTAGCGTGTAAGGAACAGAGAGGCTCCTTAAGAAGAAAGCAAGACGATTGCAAGTATTCCAAATACAAAAACCAGGCTCTGAACAACCATAAAAGCCTCCAAGAAAACACATGCCATGGAATACAGTGCCTAGACCAACAAGCAAGTACCAACAAAGTTAATCGTGAGAACATGAATACACAAATTCATTTTCAGGACATGGGCGTCACCACTGAACAAATCTTTTCCCACATTATACATGCTGTCCAGCTTTACAAATTCCAACAAAACTGCAGTAAAGACATTGCCTGCAATATTCAACAGACATTGTGTTCTGCTATTTTGCAGATATGTATAGCTCATTAACAGCACACACATGTTGCTCCAGCTATAACATTTGTTAGTTTGAACTCTTTGAGATGAAGCAAAACCAACAAGCCCACAAGCTCAGAAATCGATAAAACTGTATAGTTAAGCTGTAACAACACTTAGGTAGCAAGTCAGCATAAGTGTCAGGGACAAAAGCTGTGAAAGATTCAACTTTCAGGTAAGAGAACATAAAGAGCACAGAAACTAAGAAAACCATAATAAATAACTTCATTAACCCTTGTAATTCTGTATTAGGATCAAGAGCTACTTAGCAGCCCATATGTAATGTGATCCAAAATACCAAGTACCAGCAAGTACAAAACTCAGAGGAATCTGTTAATCTGATGATTTTATTTCCACATCAAAGTATCTTTTAGATACTTCACTGTCAAGAGTTTACATGAAGCATTCTGCCCTTGGTAGAGAATTTTTCATTGTAATATCAATCCTTCATCTTCCTTAAAGAATAACTAAGCAAAGCATTTAAAGCTTACCCTTCTCAGCAAGTTTAACTATTTCCTGCTACGCTGCTCCTTAGAATTGTTTGAGTTAGAAGGGATCCTTAAAGGCCATCTAGTCCAACCCCACCGCAATGAACATGGACACCTACAGCTCCATCAGGTTGCTCAGAGCCTGGTCCAGCCTTCCTCGAATGTCTCCAAGGATGGAACATTCACCACCTCTATGGGCAACCTGCTTTATAACTACCCTTACCATAAAAAAAACTTCTTTCTTAAACCCCAAATAAATTTCTCTTCTTTTAGTCTGAAACCACTCCCCCTTGTCCTATCACAGCAGACCCTGAGAAAGCGTGCTCTCTCCTTTCTCATAATCCCCCTGCAGGTACTGAAAGACTGCTGCCAGGCCTCCTAGTCCGACTTGTTTGAATTTTATCAATAAAAACAAAGAGCTCTAGTTGAGTTACATTATGTTTTGAACAGCCAGCCAAGCAACCGAGCAGTGACGGAGGCACGCTTCACCTAAGTCTGAATACCATCATTTCAGCCAAAACCTCAGCGTAGCCAACAGGCACACAAAGTACAAGCAGGAACAGTGTTGGGCTTGCTGGTTCCTTTGGGTCACGTAACGGGACTTTGGGTCACATCACACCTGGCTTGCTCTTAAACCAGAGTGACAAGAGTTAATGCGTTCTGCCGATACAGATCCCAACCGAGTCTCAAAGGCCCTCCCGGCTCCACACTTACCAGCGATCGAGGCGCGGCGGTGCGGCCTAGGCGGGCCGGGCGGGACGGTGCGCTGTTGCGGGGGCGGCTGCAGTCCGCCCCGCCGCGCCGGGGTCACGTGCCCAGCGGCCCGCTAACTCCAAGCCGCCCATTGGTGGAAACCCTCATCGGTAGGGACGCGTAACCAGGCCGGTAACCCCGGGTTACCGCCGACGGGAGGGGAAAAAGGACAAAATTCTCGCAGACCGAGAAACGCGGAGGAGGGCAGAGCCGCGCCGGGGAGGAGAGGCAGGCCGGCGGTCGGCCAATAGGAGCGCGACTCTCCGCACCGCCCGCGGCGGGCCGGCCGATCGGCGGCGAAGAGGCGCCTCGTCCCCCGTGCGGGAGGACCCGAAGGCGGCCGGCCGGGTGGCCGATGTACCCTTCGGCGCGGGCGACGCTCGGCCCGCTCCCGCCGGGAAGAAGCCTCGCCGCCCGGCAGCTCCCGGCGATGCGTCCCGCGGAGCCCGCCCGCCTCGCTCCCCGAGCCGGGCGCAGACGGCGATCGTCGCCGCGGCGCTGCCCCCGGCGCCCTGCTGACGCTCGGGCCGGGCACGGTCGTCGGCCTCGGCCCAGCCTCCCCCCCCCGCCCCGCCGCCCCTCCCTCCGGCTCCCAGAGGCTCGCCCGGCCCCGCCGCCCCGCAGAGGAGCCGTCGCGCAGTCCCGGCGCCGTGCCCGCTCCCCGCCGCCCGCCGGCAGCGATGAGGCCGCGGGGCGGGCGGTGCGTGCCGCTGCTCGCCGGCCTGGCGGTGGCCGTCGCGCTGGCGGAGGCCGCGACCTGTGAGTGGGGCGGGGGGCGCGGGCGGTGGGGAGAGGGCTGACCCGAGCGACGGGGCCCTCCGGATGGGAGCTGTGCGCTCGGAGTCGCGGTCCGCGGATACGGCGGGGGCTGCGGGGCCGAAGGGTGGTGACCAAAATCCAGCGCTGAGGCTCAGGGAGAGCCTCTTCTTACCTAGCGCTTGGTCCTCTTAGATACGGTTGTGTATCTGGGGCAGCTAGAATTAGGGCTGAAAGCAAGCCTGCTTCTGACGCGTCTTACTAATGATTAAACGGGCAGAAGAGAAAAGTAATGTTTACTAAATCAGACTTCTGTTTGAACGGCAGGGATTCAGGCTAGGAGGAGAAGGGTATAGAAAGATGAAAATTCATTTTAGAAATTAGGTTTGAATCGACCCTAAAAATAGGCTTTTTTCAACATCTCCCTTTCTCCTGCTTTTATACACTTTCATAAAATCGTTTGAGTTGGAAGGGACCCTTAAAGGCCATCTAGCCCAACTTCCCTGCAATGAACCCACAGCTAGATCAGGGTGCTCAGAGCTCCACCCAACCTCACCTTGAGTGTCTCCAGGGATGGGGCATCCACCACCTCTCTGGACAACCTGTTCCAGTGCCTCACCACCCTTATTGTGAAACGCTTTTTCCTTATATCCACTCTAAATCTCCCCTCTTTGTTTGAAACCATTTAGCCTTGTGCCATCAGCAGACCCTGATAAAGAGTCTGTTCCCTTCTTTCTTACAGCCTCCCTTCAGATACTGAATTTATATACTTTATTTCAAAGTATTGTTCCGAAAATAATGCTTCCTACTTATTTATATTAAAATGACAACAGATACAAAGAGCACAGTAATGCTATTTGATAGAAAAAATTCTCAACTACAGAACACTCTTTTTCCAACATAGGCACCATCATAGCTATGCATTTTCACTAGCGATGAACAAGAGTGTTCATGCCCCACTTTTAAACATCCACACCAGTGGAGGTGACTCACTGTCACTTTGCCCACTGCTACAATGCACCACCTACTTCCTGACATCCACTTTTTGGTCTCCCTAAACATTTAGCAAGTGTTGATGAATGCTAGTGGGTGCCATTTTTCCCACAGGAAGGAATTTGGTGACACACTTTTGCTTCATACACACTTCCATGTCAGATGTCATTTTGTCAGACTGCACATCCGTTGCTATCTGTTGCACAGTAACAATATATGATGAAATACTGATGAGAAGGTTCAGCCTCTATTGCCATAGCACCAACATCTGCCTCTGACATCATGGGCCAACAGAATAAGATAGGAGCAGGAGGCCTCATATGTACACTGTTCTTTTTTACACAAATGGCTGATCTGTAATAACATACAGCATTGAGCTGGACTAATTGCAAGCTTTATAAATGTTCTTGTTGTGCAGCATAAGTGTGTATAAGTTTTGGGCAAGACAGAACAGACAAACATTAGCAGTTAGTTGACTTTAATTTGTTGGTTGCGTAAAGCTTGTCACAGATGTGCATTTCTAAAGACTTTAGGAATTATGGAGCTGACCGCGATATAGCAGCTCTACAAATAAGACAATTCCACTAACTATAGTGTCATCAGTTTTAGTTTTTATTCATTGTATTGGGTCTGTGAAGTTTCTCTGACAGCAGTAGTAGGCTACAACATCTTTCCACAACCAGGGTATTTGATAAGCAGCTCTAAGCTGTGCTTAACTAGCCCACTTAAAGCAAGTTTGTGGCTGTCTGTGCACTACAAATTAGCTTTAAGGAGCCACTCAGTCTTATCCTCTCCTCTTTTTTTTTTTTTTTTATTTCTTTATCAAGAGTATTGCTTTTAAACATGCATTTGATAACTAGACTCTACACTGTGTCTGTGCAGAGCTTGTTGGTGGAAAGTGTAGCCAAGATTTCCAAGAGGCTTCAGTGATACTTAAATAAAATATGCTGAGTTCCTTAAGGGTTAACTATTGGTTTGGCAGGGTCAGGAGTTCACTGGAGTTTCCTGTAATCAAACTGGCAGCAACAGCAGAGAGGATTGTTTTTTCCAATTAAAAGTCCTGTCATGATCCTTGTAAGGAAAAAAAAGTTAAGTAAATACACTACTAAGTCTGTACATGTGAATTGAAATATTTTCAATAAAAATTTGTGCTAAGGTATCTTAATTAAACTTAAAAGCTTAGAGAAGTATAAATGGAGGCTAAAGTACTGTATTGTAAAAGAATACGCCTATTTCCGCTACCCCACTGTATTCAAAGCAGGTAGTCTTATGTCCGGGGTCATGTCCTCCAAAACACTCTACTTGGCATTTTATTGCACGTTATTTATTGAAAAAGTGTGTTGAAATGAGAATGATGGTCAAAACAAGAACATTTTAAGTCAGCTGTGAATTAGGCCTCATCTCCACCACAGAGCCTCTGCCTCAGAGCTGTATCAGCAAGCTTACACTGGTGCTAACCATAAACAAAATTGGCAAGAGTTTTTCTGCTTGCACACTTACTTAGTTTTTCATGGTAGCATACACCAATGAAAGCTCTTTTCTATCAGCATAACTATATATATACACACACATATATGAGTTCTGTGCTTTTTGAGACATTCCAGCAGAGCTTTGTACTGAAGTCTTGGCCTCATTACTGTTGTGGATCAGTCTGCACCTTACAGAGATCTTTCCCATCTCTGATAAGACTAACTCATAGATAACGTATGTAGGAAGAAATGAATCCTCCAAAACTAGGCTGATGCCTACTCAAATTCTCAGAACAGGGCATAAGCTGTCCTCTTGTCCTTGCATTTCTGAGCAACTTGCTGGTTACTTTCTGAGACAAGGATGTGCTTCTAAGCTTTAGAGGTATGGTGTAGTAGATCTGCCTTCTCAGAAAATCTTACCTGTTGCCATACTGTATAATCAACAAATATTAAGCAGTGTGATTAGGCTGGTATCTACAGATCATATAACTAGAAAGGTTATCACAGTGGAAGGGGATAAGTGAAAATAAATGAACTGCTCACCCATGTCCTAGGCTTGCAAGAAAACTCCAAAGGGAGCAATCTCCAGAAAAAGATCCTTCCCCCCCTCACAGTCAGCCCTTAAATGCGGTCTAGGAGAGGTGCAGCCAGGCTCCACCCCTTCTGGTCACACAGCTGAATTGCCTTCACCTGTGTTCCCAAGGCTGACTCAGTGCTTGCAGTTCCTATACACCATACCATAAGGATTAATCTTATCAAATACACCAAAGAAAACAATTTGAGGCTACAGTCTTATTCTATATCAAATACTTTTAGGATGCTGTAACAGAAAGGTTTCATCAGGTCACTGTCCATGTTGAAGTGCTCCAGAGTGCTTCATCTGTGTTTGTCATCACTTGACTGAGAGCTTTGTGTTTAGGGTGCTATGGTTTTAAGTTACATCTGTCACTTGAAAGCCAATCTGTCTTCAAGTCCTGTACATCGTTAGCTGTTCTTCCTAAAAGCCTTTTAAGTTTTTCCTCTCTTAGTGCTTTGGGAGGCCATTCTCTGACATTTGGCTACAAAAGTACTCTGGGTTTGAGGTATTACAAGCTCATAAAAAACACTGAATTGACTATGTCTGCTTAAATTGATCTTCACATACTAGTGATGAGTATTTAAGTACACTGTATCTGATTTGCACTGTAGGTGCCCTCTCACAGTTATGCTAGCCAGACAAGTTGCTTGTATAAAAGCTGGTAAAAGAAGGGAAGGTGCAGAAGTGCCATGCTGTCTAGTTAGCATCTGTCAGCCATGCTCTTTAACCCTGTGAGCTGGAGTTCTTACTATTATGCTCATCCATTTTTCTCTTAATAACAAGGTATATCCAAAAATAAAATCAATGAGGCAGTCTAATTTAGTCTCTTTCCCCTTAATATTGTGTGCTCTGCAAAGAACGCTGGACCAAATGGATATCTTTCTATTGTAATACAATTTCACAACTCATTTCATTGTCAATTGTCTAAGTGTCAATAAAATAGCAAGAATAAGATATGTGAACATTAGGAATGACTCATAACATGATCAATTTGAAATACAAAAGTTAAATAAGATTCTATTTTACATGTGTCAAATGTGAATGTAGTTTCAGGTTGTTGGCCTTGATATTTTTTGGAATATCATTATCTTTTACTTTGTCATATTCTTTGTGATTCTGAAAAATTAAAATGACTTTGTGTTAATTACAGATAACAAGTTGCCTGATTTCTTTAAGACATATTTTTGATCACATATATAGGATCAGAATATTTACTTCTAGGTCAAGGAGACAGGTAATAGAAAGAGTAATTGAGAGCATTTTTCCATTTTTCAGTCACATATCTCATTTACAACATCATAGCTTAAAAAAAAAAAGACTGAATATAACATTTAAATTGTGCTTCAGACACAGCACTGCATAAGGTTTTTGTGGTGACTTGGCATTTTTTTTGGTCAGAAACAGCTAGGAAATGTACCAAGAACAGAATCCTGGAATGTTTGTGCCTATACTAAATCATAGGAAACAGCCACTTCATGAGTAATGACTTAATTCAGACTTTTGTAAGAGAACCTCATGTTTATCTCATATTTCAGCAGTTAAAAATAAATAACAGCTCCTTTGTTTCTACCAAGTTTTATCCCACCAGTCTGCCTCTGAGTTCCTGGTGAGGAAACGTCGAGCAAATTCTTTTATGGAAGAAAGTAAGAAGGGAAATTTAGAAAGAGAGTGTGTTGAAGAATTATGCAACAAGGAAGAAGCCAGAGAAATCTTTGAAAATAATCCTGAAACTGTAAGTATGTGATGAATATCTGTGAGATAAATAGTAGTTCTTTGCAGTGGTATTCTAGAAGTACATAGAATTCACATTGCAAAGCTTAAAAAAACCCCTCAAACCTTGCAGACCATGAACTGGGCTGAAAGTCTCCTGCGTATAGAATCAATTAATACTAAACAACGTATAAACAAAGAGAATAGTTGAGTAGATATTATTTTGATTTCAGGTATGGATCACCAGTTTTAGACCACAGTTGTCTGCGAGCATTCCATGTGGGGAAAGCCTGTTAGCTTCAAATAAAATTTTACAGAGAGGATGCATGCCAGTGCAAATCTTTTAATGAAGGGATCGAATGTATTACTATGAGCTTTTTTCCTAGTGGAGATAACTGTTCTTCAGCTCATTCCCACTGCACAGTATTTAGCATTAGGAATATTGTATTCAGCTTCATCCTGTAAAGGGGTTATTATGTACAGAATATGTGATTAAGATGAATTCTTGTTTTGCAAGTCATATGTTAGTTCTATGTTCTGTCTTTGATAACATTGCATATATCTGGAGATACTGTTTGTTGATATTTAAGTAAAATAAATTGTTTCAGTAATCAGTTGTTTATTAAAAAAAAATGTAGTTTAATAAGACTTCACTTTATTTGGAATGAAGTTCTTGTAAAATATTCAAGCTATTCCATGTTTTTGTGTTTTGGGTGTTTTTGTTTTTGTTTTGTTGCTGTTGTTTTTAATTTAATTTAATTTAATTATTATTATTTCCCTTTTTTACCTGAAGATAAAAAAAGGAGGCTTCTCTGTCTCTAGTAAAAATATTGGGCAAGATCCTCCCGTTCTAAAAAAAAATTTTTCAAGTTTTCATTTTGACCTCCAATTTATTATCACATCCAATTCACTTTCATTGCTTCACTTTAAAATTGTCAAATTCAGTGCAGAATCTTAACCTTCACAGAATCACAGAATGGCCAGAGTTAGAAGGGACCTCAAGGGTCATGAATCTCCAAACCCCCTGCCACAGGCAGGGCCACCAACCTCCACATTTAATGCTAGACCAGGCTGCCCAGGGCTCCATCCAACCTGGTCTTGAACACCTCCAGGGATGGGGCATCCACAACCTCTCTGGGTAGCCTGTTCCAGCACCTCACCACTCTCTCTGTAAAGAATTTCCCTTGATATTCAACCTAAATCTTCCCTCCCTCAACTTAAAACCATTTCCCCTTGTCCTGTTTACCTGCCTTTTCAAAGAGTTGATTCCCCTCCTGTTTGTAGGCTCCCTTTAGGTACTGAAAGACTGCAGTGAGGTCACCCTGCAGCCTTCTTTTCTCCAGGCTGAACAAGCCCAGCTCCCTCAGCCTGTCTTTGTAGGGGAGGGTACTCCAGCTCTCTGATCATCTTTATGGTTCTCCTCTGGACCCTCTCCAACAGCTTCCTGTCTTTTTTGTACTGGGGGCTCCATACTTGGACACAGTATTTCAGATGGGGCCTCACAAGAGCAGAGTAGAGGGGGACAATCACCTCCCTGTCCTTCTCTCACTGAGTCCTTTGTTACGAAATAATGTGCTATCTTACCCTAAATAATAGAATATATGCCAAGTTTTGTATGTATCATTAAGAATCCAAGTGATTTTCTTTTTTGCTTCTTTTATAGTTATAAGACAAAATATATTTTAGAACATTTTCAGTGTATTTTGCTGTAATTCTGTCTACCTTCAGTTTTTCTTACCCTTTGTTTTTCTTTTCTTTGTGCAGGAGTATTTTTATCCCAAGTATTTAAGTAAGTACAAAAAACCTGAGCAACTCTAGTGTGTCATTCACTACCCTTCCTATTTGGATAATGTTAGTTTTGTTATTCTGCCCACAGCACTAAAAGATTTCCATGCTTATTATAATGCATAGTAGCTCTTTGGCAGTTTGATGTGCTTAGATCCCAGCAAAGGCACTAAGAAGGCTGGTTTGTGATCAGCTGTCCTTAATATGCCCAGACAAGTTTTCTAACTTGTTTCAAACTGTGAGAAGAGAGTCTTTGAAGATGCCATGTATAAGCTGTTGTAATTTCAGTCTAAATGAGTGTTTGTATCCTATGTGTGGGTTTGCATTTGCAGGCTGCCTTGCCTCCTATCGAGCAGGAGTTTTCAGGGTTACTGCAGTTACTCCAGATTCTCCCGCTGACCTGAGGGCATGTGTCAATGGTAAGTGCTGCTGCTGGATGCTTTACCTACTGCACTCACACTTGAAGATACACACGTGCATGGCTAGGAAACAGTTGTTCTTGGCAGAAAAATACACAAATCTCTATTTAACTCCAGCAAACAATTATCTGGGAAAAGAAATTGACAAAAAATTTAGGTGAGAGCATTTGCAGAGTAAGTGACTGTTTTTAATTTTTACAAAGCATAGCAGAAAAGAAACAAACTGCAAAGTGGAAGGTAGACTTTCCAGAAGCATAGAAGCGTGTGCTGTGTCAGCTCACCAGTATTCCCTAGTATGTCCTCAGTACTCTGCCATACTTTTAGTAACTATACTTGACTCTGCCCTTCAAGCAGATCCTGTTTGGTGAATTGAGCAAAGAGGCCACCTGGCAAATTCACCTTTATACTACTTTTTGGCCCATGGTTACACTGTAGCCCTTGTTGACCTGTGTAATGCCACCAATTGAAAAATTCAAACCTGAGCTAGATATAGTTATTTACTTCAGATACAAGAAGGCCACAAAGTAAAGAGTTTGTGATACTGCTCAAATATGTAGTTTTCTGTGCCCATACATTCATAATGCCAGTGTGAACTGTATTTTTTCTAGTAAATTCACAGGAAACATCTATAGCTCATTCCCTGTTCGTCACTGTAGAAATATTTCTCTGAACTTATTAAACTTTTACAGCCTAGATGCATCAGAGAAATTTTCTTATTCTTGATCATTTGTTCCTGTTTTTGTCAATGAAAGCAAAAGAAGGTGAGAAAAATCCTTAATAATGACACTATACATGGTCATGGATGAACATATTTTCCAGATCACTTAGCCAACATGCCTGCTGTCATAAACTAAAATGTACTCCCATTCATGTCACACTTTCTCACTCATTAGAGGTTCTGGGAGGAAAGAATTTAGCAGAGTTGTGTGAATGCACAGTGTTTCTGTATTATCCTGTGAAAGCAACTAGTTAACTTGTTATTGTATTTCTCCATTTGGATTCATAATATTGCAGAAAAATGTGTTACTACTGTTGGTCAGTCAACGGGAAAAAGGACAAGTTAAGAGAGTTAGCATAACCTTTGCAAGTGTTTCAAAGGCTTGACTGTTCAAAGGATTTTATGCAGAGCATTTCTGAAAAGGAAATACTGCTGAGAAAGCAGAATAATTAATTCCCATTAAGACTATGATTTTTTGTTTTTAATGTATTTTCATTGACTCATGCATCTTATGATACTGAATATCAAGCATTTTTTCATTTTAAAAGTTTTGTGTTTATTTATGTAATTATCCAAATTGTTTTGATAGTGTCAAAATGAAAAATCCCATTTTCCTAATGAGAAAAAAAATAATTATAACAATTACTTTAGAACAATACAGTAACTAGTGTGAATCTCAAGATGAGAAATAAAAGAATAAAAATAACAATGCAAACAGAATTTTAAAATAACTTGAAGTTCCTAAACATCTGTATCACATAGTTGCATACTTAACTGCTTTTGAAAATAAAGGCTTAAAAAATCCCAACATTTACACTTATCCAGCTCATCACGACACATCTTCTGGATACCAAAGACTTAAAGTGGGAGAGGATAGAAGTACCAGCATGTTTCTTGCCAGCTATCTTGTCACTGAAGGCTGAGTAGATCTTTTGACATTTAATTGTTGTCACACATGTTTCTCAGAAGGATTTGGTGAATAGGTCAGAAGGAGCCCCAGATTGGAAGTTCACCAGTTCACCTTTTTTTTTTTTTTTTTTTAAATTTATTAGCACCCCCAGTTCTCTTCCCATTTATTTACTTAATTCATCATATTCCATCTATGTATATTTTGCTCTGACAACATAGCCCATGTTCTCTGAGATCAGACTCACTCACATGCCATCACTACTTTCTGCTCAGAAACAATCATACTGTTTTTTTCTACAGATGCACACTTCAAGGGTATCTTCCACATCTGTCATTTATAAAATGCTTTGCTTGTTCCAAGCAAACCAAGCCTGGTTCACACACTTGTTCCGTGGCCTACAAAAGCAGAAGTTAGCAAGCAAGAGAGAAAAAATGTAGGTAGTTATGCAACTGACTTTTTTACCACAGGAAATTGCTGCGATAGAGTCATATATCAGCCCCGTTTCCTTTTATTTCTTCTTCGCAATTTCTTCTGTCAATCTTACCTGAAACTGGAGTTCTTTGGTCTGCAGCATGAGTATTAAGTGCCATACAGTAGCCATTCTAAAGATGCTGTATGATTTTGGAGCTTGTCTGGCTCCTGAGGTTTGGGATTTGCTTGCAGCAGAATTTAAATATTAAGTAAATTTAATTGACAAATATACTAACAGTTTTTTTTTAAACTCTCTTACAGAACTTTAAACTTACTCTTTTGTGGGTCTCAGCATAAAGAAATCCAGTGAGGTCTTTGGCACAGAATCACAGCGAGTTTCAGTCTGCAAGATTACTTGCCTTTCCAGCCACTTTTTTTTTTTTTTTTTTTAATCTGAGCATCCCAAAATCCTGTCTTCTTTCTACCTGTTCTTTTATAATACCCTTTTTCATTTTTATTTTCTTTTTAGAAAACATGAAATAACGTCCTAAAATATGTACAAAAACATATTTTTTTAAGAAGAAACAGTATATTTGTGACTTCTATGGGTTTTGTGATTAATAATCCATAAGAGTACTGACAGACCCAAGAGAAGTAAATATAAAGACACTTTACATGGTATACTGATAAAAATTAGAAAAATAGTGGGAAAAAAATTGAAGAATTTATGTATTTTGGGCATAGCAAAAGGGTAGTGAGCTTTATGTTCTCTGTCCCAACTATGCATTTTGAACTTTGCTTCTTGAAGTCTTGCCAGCATGCATAAAGAATCTTCAGTTGCTTTTTCCAGTGTATTTTTTTTTTTCATTGAAGTTAATATTTGTGACAGGTGACATATTAAACACTTATGTATCTAGCCTACATGCAAGACTTGGGCAGCCAAAACAAACTGAGGTATAAGTCTCTCCATGAACACAATACAGTTTCTTGAACAGAGAAACTGAGCTCTTGAATTTTATTCTGGGGTACTTGTTGAAAATTTGGAATTTCTACTGAAATTTGTGTGAACGTAATGAGACAGAGCATTATTCTTTAAAGGGTTAAATATGTCACTAATGTTAAAAAAAATAGTGTCAAGACTTTGGTCACAATCTGCAAGGTTTATTGTGATCTAGTGAATCACTTGTTTTGTAGTTGTTTTCTGTCTGATGAAGAATACAGATGGCTTTAGATTTTTTGCAGATTCTGGCTAACAGAATTATTAGAAAGAGTTTTGTATCAATATCTGATCTTATTCATCAAGCCTCTCCCTATTTTATGAAAGGTAAAAGGTACCTGTGGAAGTCAAAAGGAAAGATTAAGCTGATCCTTGAGGGAAATATCCTCAAATAACATGTACTTCTAATGTTTTCATCCTGCAGAAATTTCAAACCAGTGTAGCCCTCTGCCATGCCATAGAGATGGATATAAGGATTGCATAGATGGACAAGCCAGATATACATGCATCTGTAAACCAGGGTGGCAAGGAGAGAAGTGTGAAGAAGGTATAATCTCTAATCTCATTACAATATTAGTTCTTAGGAATACGGTTATAGTTCTACTAGTGCTGAATAGTATCAGATCTTGAAGTACACCTACATGCACATTGTTGTCAATGGTAGTTTTTCCCTGAGCAATGATTTTTATTTTGTTTTCCTTCTAGATATAAACGAATGTGAAGACTTCAATGGAGGTTGTAGCCAACGCTGTTCTAATTTGCCTGGAAGCTACCGTTGTTTATGTGAGGATGGCTACTTCATGCATTCAAATAAACGAGATTGCAGAGGTAGGAAGTAAGGCTTAAGGAGAATGTCACTACATAGCAATCCACTGCCTATTGACTACAAGGGAAAGAATTTAGCCAAGTAGTTCCATAAATGCTCTAAATCAGCAGAAGCTTGCATTGCCACTGGAAGATGCAGGCCTGCTTCAACCAGGCTGCTCATCCTACTTCCTACCTTACACTGCTACAAGCATTTGTACAAGTGTTTAGTGGACAAGAGCAAGGAATGAAGATGTTGAACCAACTAAGGTTCAAAGAAAGTTTTAGTCATATCTCCTTTAAGCTTGTTGAAACAGGAACATAGAGTGTTGCAACCAGCTAACATTGTTATCATGCAAATCTTATCTGGTAAACACTGGCTTAGGCTGAGTCACTCCAAATTTGCTGTCTTCTTTTGGAAGTTTGTATGTTCGATAGAGAATAAACTATTAATGAAACTGAAAATGCTGTACATGAAGAGAAACATTTGTCTTTCACTCACCCAGCATAATTTTTTCCCCATACATGAATAGTAGTTGTCAATTTATTATTGACCATGACCTATGCATTTCATTCCACTCCAGATGAAATCTATATATTAAAATAATTAGCAAATCTTACTACAAAAAAAAAAACAAAAAAACCAACCTCATTTCATTTTCACATCGTATATTTTATTTCTGAACCATGCCAACCATTTCAGATAATGTTGAATAATTCAAGAGGCCAGACCTAAGAGTTGTCTGCCACTGTTTCTTCCTTTAGTCTAAATATATTTGAGAGTTAATAATGCCTCTGGAAATACCAGAAAAAAAAAAATTGTTATGTCAAATAGGGATGACAGGTAAGCTACTTAGAATCTCTGCAGTTCTTGGAATGATGTTGAAAAAATCTTTTAAAACATATATTGAAGCTAAAAATACATGAACATACTTTAACAATTTGGACCAATGACGTAACTGACTCTTTACAAAAGGTTTCATTGTAACACAATGCTTGGCTTAAAAAGAAGTTATCTGACACTAGAATCAATGAATGGCAGACGAAGTGAAATAACCAAGCAACTAAAAGAAAAAAAAAATCAGAAAAGTTTTCTTAGAGAAGATTATTATTAGACTGAGATATTTCTTCTGGAGTTCTACTCTATCTTCAGTAGTGACATAAGTACAGATCTGGGTGTTGATCATTCAAAGACCATCAGATTGGCAAATAACTTGAAAACTAATCAAACAGAGTACTAGTTAGGTCATTTAAAAACTGGATTTAAGTGTTTAATTACAACCATCTTCAAAATTATACACCAAGGAATTTAAGTGCACAAGATAACTCTCAAAAAGTAGCCTGTATTTTGGACAGCTATGACTTCAAAAATGTTTTGAATTCTCCTAGGCAAGTAACAGAATCAGTTCTCCCCAGTGCAGCTACTACAAAACCGTGGGGAAAACTAGAATGATCCTTGCACATACAGGTGGAAATTAAAATGCTACCAGGGACTGGATATTTTTCTATCTACAAGACATTTAGTTAGATTCATACTATATGTTGTATCCAGTTGTCACACTGACATTGAAAAATAGGAAACAACACAGAAGATAAACACTGAAATGATTTGAGGGATGAAGAGACAGGGAGCAACTTGAAGATCTGTCAGCATAGCCAATTAAAAGAAGATTGTGATGTATAAGGAATGGATAGGATTATTTCTTGTCTTTCTGGATGTTTTATAAAAGATGGGATATTATTATGCAGTGTAGCTTAGCTTATAAGAAATCCACAGACTATTTCTCTTACTGCATTCCTAGATATGTTTCTCTTTTCCTCTTATCCACTAAACACGTGAGAAGATTTTAAAGGTAGACAGGCAGAGAATTCATTTTTCACGAAGAGTATGCAGAAATGCCTTTCAGGGACCACTGGAAGTCTTTACTGCTATAGTTATAGACGGCTATAAAAGCTATAAAAGCACAGAAAACGTAACTAGCAAGAGACAGTTTGCCAGCCTCACTGAGTCCTTACAGTTTTGGACCAAGTTAAGAAAAAATGGTATGCAGAACAGTGACTTATTTTTAATAACTTGTTTGTATTTCTAGATATAAATGAATGTGCATTACATCCAAACATCTGTGGGACAGCTGTCTGTAAGAATACTCTGGGTAAATATGAATGTGAATGTGCAGAAGGCTACACATATAATTCAACTTCCAAGAACTGTGAAGGTAGGACTTCCCTTCCCCCCTCCTTCCCTCTCATATTCCCCCATTTCTTTCCATTTTTGAATCTACTGCTATACAAGTTCCAGCATCTCTTATGAGATATATTGATTACTATGGAATTACTCACTTGCTTGTTCTTTCAGAGGTCCAAGCTATATTGCAGGCATTGTGCACATTTTCAATGACTTGCTCTGAAGTCTTAGGGTATCACAGCATATTCTTGTGTGTCTTCCTGTAATGCCAGATGATTTTGTCAGTTCATGGGACATTACATGTTCCACTGTAAGAAGGACTTTCTGTCCAAGCTCTCAAACCAACTAAAAGGTTTCTTCTGGATAACTTGGAGCAGTGCATTTAGCATCTGGACATTACTAGGGTGTCTTGTATTCTGTTTCTAAGCACCATTATAGTTGTGAAGATGGAATATTTCACATTTGTCAGTTTAATATATGCGTCTAACTTGAGAGAGGTTATAGGAAAAGCAATTAAAAGTACTTATTCATCAGTTCCTTACCAGTTGAGACAGAAATATTTGTAAGGAGAAGAAGAAATGAAAACAAAGCTTAATCTGTTGGTGCCAAAATGCAAAAAAGTTTTTCTTTTTCTGTCTAATAGGTTGTTTAGGTTTATTTAGCCCCCCTGGCCAAGGACTGAGTCTCTCTTTATATGTCTTTAAATTTAAATTACATTAAAGAGATTTTGCTGGGGTCAGTGAAATTTAACATTAAATTCAATTGTCTAATCCCTCCTTGAGGTCTGTAGTTATGTTGAAAACTAAGAGCATAAGAGTGAATTGATCTCCATTGTTGGCTGGATGTGACAACACAACAGTTGTATAAAGTACCCAATATTTAAAATGAAAAATACTTTTCTATGTCCAGAGAAAGAATTGTGGGGGAAAAAAAAGGACCTGCATCAAGAGACTTTTCCCTCTTTTCTGATGCGTAAAGATAGAAGAAAGAAACACAAGACAAATTTCTGTAACAATTACAACAAAGTTGAAAAGAGTTGATAACTTGTGGTAAAATGGCAAGAAGCCTCTCCTCCAAAACCATCATGAAATAGTAACTATTTCAAGCATTGAAAGTATTTGCAAACTTGTCTTACAGTGTATTTCACTCTGTTAAAATTTCTGTTCAGTACACACATCAGAAATTCAATTTCAGTTGTAAAAGAGGGATATGAGCTTTTAGTTTTACTATGAAGGGAAAATTTCTGCCACATACAAAAAATAACATCAGTGATCGATTTTTATTTCAAATGCTAGCTCTATTTTATTGCTCAAAAGGAGAGAAAAGCAGTTTGTTGCTGGTTATGAATCTTTTGCTCCATGCAGCATTCTTGTGACAAAGTTTTTTCATTGTGGTAATGATAGCATATTCAGACATCTGCTCTTTATCTAGTTACCATGGGATTAAAACTTAGCTAACAGTTTTATGCCCCTTTTTGAGCTACATGCACTGGAATGAGAACTCATGGCAGTTTATCTAATTGTCACCCCTTTCACTACTCTCTTCAGATATGTGGGTTGCATCAAATTGAATTGAAGTGTTATTTTTCTTTTGAATACAATGATCCCAGAAGGCTGCAAGATGAACATAAAAACAGCAAAGATTTACCTCCTGTATGGAACTGCTAACAGTGCTGATAATAAGCTTTTAGACATAGTTATAATGACATGAGTCACCAAATGTACAGAAACGTAGCGTTCCAAAAAGACTAAATGGCATTAGTTTTTTTGATGTCATATTGCATGTAGGTGATCAAAGCCAATTACATTTGCTAAAACATAAGGTTTGCATTCATTTATACACACTTATATTAATGATGACTATTACCATAATGAGGAAGATATTTTTTTCTACCAGTTCCTAGAAGAATTTTGCTACAGTTCCTCATTCCCACCTTTTGCAAGACATCATCAGAGGAAGAAATCTGTACAATCCAGTCTTTTTTTCAATAGAAATCATACCATTCTAGATTCAAATTTATATTCTTCTCATCTCATGCTGAAACCATATTTTAAAGAACTACCTAATTATTTTGCATGCCTATCTTCATATTATTTTTCCTTCTCTGAATGGGGAACTTCTCCTAAGGAAGTGAATGAGCCAGTTAATCAAACAGGACAGAGTATTTCTGCAATTCAGATATTAGTCCACCCTAGCACCTGTTCTGAAAATCTGAGACAAGGAATAAGACTTTTCCCTTCCCTCATGAATTGTTTAACACACACAAAACCCTGTTTATCCACATCCACGCTCTGGGGAAATTACTATGTTTCTCTAGCAGTATATAGAACAGCTCTCTTCTAGGACATGGTTTACAACTCCTTCATGGCTGATTTTAAGTCTTAGCAACTCAGCAAAAGCAACTTATTCAATCTTCAACTGAAAGCAGCTGTATGAACCCAGGATGCTGCAACAGATCCATGAGTATGTCTGAAGAGTTTCTGATGACTATTTTATGATCTGGAACTATCATTTGGACAGATCTGTGGGAAGCTCTTGAAATTGCTCAAACAAGCATGCAAAAACATTGAATACAACTTAGAAGAAGGAAAGGATAATTTTAAAGTGACTAAAAAAACCTCCAAAAAACCTAATCCTCTCCTGATTCAGCATTTCTATAACAGGACAATTAGCTCTGCATGGAGAGATTCTGCTATTTGGACTGATAAGGGATTCCAGAACAGTTGATGTGGAAGGTGACTTTCATAACTATGCATGAAGCTTGCTGTCCTGTTAATATCGTACTCTCTGGAGGGAGACCTTACTCATGAGCATTAGATTCATTTTGGCAATGGAAATTTACATCTCCCCAAGACTAGTGCAAGTCTCTGAGTAATTGATTTAAGATAGAAATTCATCTGTCAAGCAGTGTGCAATAAGCTTTCATAATAGGTTCATAAGCTTATGTTTGTCTGCAGGCTCTGGGCCTGAGGAATGCATTCAAAATGAACTACTGCTTTCAGAGAATTCAATACTCTGATTTACTCTATTGCTACTGGCTAGCCAGTGCTTATAGTTTTATTTTTTTTGTATTGGCTGGTGTTCACATGCTGGAAGGGGTAAAGAACCTTCCACAGGGAACAGTGTCTCCTAAAGCATCTCTACAGAGTCATGTTTCTCTGGAAGGCCTTGAGAAGAGTTGCTTCTTGGAGTCTCTCTAATTCCATTCCTCTCAGGAGATGTTAAATTTGTGTTTCCTTTCATATCTTCACTGCAAAGCAGGATATAGGGTTTTTTTTACCTTCTCTTCTCCATATGCTCAGGCCTAGGCAGATTTCTCACTCTCTTCTGATCCTCAAACGGTCATAATAAGAATGAAATTTGTTTTTCCAAAGCAAGCTGAATAGGAAAATATAGATAAAGCATAATTCTTACCCACTGCATAGTATGTGTAGGTTCTGTTTGAAATTTGCCATTGCCTCATTGATATGTTTGATAAAATTAGAAAAAACAACCAGCAACAGAACCAGCTTGACATTGTAATCAATGGGTTTGTTGTCACAGTTTTAAATAGACATGAAATTGCCAGTCACTGGAAATTATTAGGAAATGACTTTCACAGTAGAACCAGTTTTACCAAGCTGAGCTTGCAATCTATTGGGATAGACAACAGCCATCAAGACCATAAATAGTTTAATGATTTCCAACTGGAAAGGAGTACATATGCCAAACAAAGGAGAAGCAATCTAACTGTAGATGAAGGAGATGGAAGGGTTGAATTTCAGTTCTGCATCAGCGAAATACTTCTTAACAACTGACTGAATTCTGCTGCATGAATAATTTGTGACTATTTTCTCTGAGGCATATATGGAAATAAGTATATGTGGAAATAAGCTCCAAAATAAACTCTTAAGCATTTCAACCCACCCTCATATCTTACTCACTCAGAATGTTTGTAGTTTACAGTTGCAGGAGTTTGCTTGTATGTATATACATTTGTACATTCAGAGTAACACATTTTAATAGGACAGCTTTCTCAAATCCAAGCAGTGAAAATTCTTAACACTGGCAAATGTTCTCTGAAGACTGTAATTTCAGGCACAGTCACAAGTGAATTTATACAGTCATTATATAAGACTAATTCAAGTTATGATGCTGCAACACAAAAAACGTAGCAAGAAGTTACAGCAGATCAATTCACGGCAACATCCAGTACTATATTTCTGTGTTAACAACTTCTTTTATTTACTTATCTGAGATTTTGGAATTGTAAGGCATTTGAAGAGATTTGAAGAGAGAAACAGAAATCTGCTATGCAACATTTTCTGCAGCTATGTACCTGAGATCAATTAGAACGTGAACAATCCAAAAAGCTGTAGTCATCAACTGTCCAGTTATATCTTAGGAACTGTCATCTGATATGCATCAAACCTTTCACTAGAACAGGAAAGCAGTGTCAACAACAGATTTCTGTATTGCATCTTATGCCTTTTGGTAGCCAAGTCCACAAGACTTGATATGCTCCTAGCATGCAATGCATTCATATTTAAAATTGCTAAGCTAATAGATGCTGTCTGAAACTTAGTTATTTGTGAGATTGCTGTATATTATATTAACAGATATTTTGCTTTGAATTCTTTTTGGTCTTATGTGAATAAAACATCTTCCTTTACCACACAGTTGCCATATATTCTTCTAATACTCTAAATTCTGATTATATCCACAGGAAAAGGAAGAAGTCTGACCCAGAATAGCATTTCTAGCGTAAAAGTAGTGATTTATTGAGATCTCCTGTGCTAATGCAACCACCTTACATCTCAACTTCTTACTGCCTCACAAGTCAGATTAAATTCTCCCCAGCTCTGAGTACAAGGTCCTTATCAGATTGCTAGATTTTATACATCCAGCAGGTAATTCTGGATTCAAAATTTTACACAGGGAACATCCATTAGCATTAGTTTAGCTTAGCGGTAGTCACCTGTTGGATTCATTTTATGCTGGAGAACTCGTCTATCATTCCATTAATTTAACATTTGTTTTCAGTCTGTTCAATGAAAAATCTTAAAAACTCTTGCTGTATGCTTCCATCTCTTCTAGATATTGATGAATGCACTGAAAATACTTGTGCTCAACTTTGTGTGAACTCTCCAGGAAGTTATAGCTGCTATTGTGATGGCAAGAAAGGGTTCAAGCTCTCCAAGGACATGAAGAATTGTGAGGTAAAACTGCACTGCATAAAATTCCATGTGGAAAGTCACAAAATTGGATATCTGTTGGTGACAGGATGAGTTAGCTTCAAGAAAATAAGAAGCTATTTGAGAACTAATTCAAAAATGCTGAAAAATTGCTGGTGACTTTGAGCTATGATTTGGCTCACAAAGCAGACCCAGTAAAGCATATGGATGCCATTCAGTTCATGCATACTCATTTACACAAACCTTGTCAAGAGAAGCTACCCTTAGCCAGTCTTCTTTATTTTCTGCTGCCTCCAAAATAGACCCCAGGTTTCTCCTATCATACAAATAATTCCTGTCCAGCTTACTCAGAGCCAGAATATTCCACTTGCCCACATGTTTCCAGGTTTTTCTTAGACTGCACAAAAGTTTTCACTCACTCTTGCAGAATTACTGCAAGATCCTGTTTGGATCAAAAAAACAAAAGCTGGACTGTTTTCCACAGTTTTCATCTGCAACAGCTTAAGAAAAGGGATGTAGTAATACTTGCCAATTGAAGAGCCTCTCTCAGCCAGAATGGACTGTTGTTGCTCAGTTAGAAAATTTACACTTATTAGTAGCGGAAAATTTGGAACTCTGGAGGATCTCAGTTCGAGGCTTTTCTTGTGAATCGTTCTTTGTATGTTTTGAAAAATTCATACAGGCTGAGACTTGTTTTATGAGGTGAGTGCAGATAACTGCTAAGAAAAAAGAAAAAAGCAACAACACCTCTAACACAGTACAACAAAACTGGACTTAAGCCATAGGAATGAGGTCTGGCACAAGTACTAGCATGTATACGTTAGAACTTGTTTGTACTCGCTAAAATTTAATATCTGAACAACATTGGGAGTCACTGCATTTCTTTTTCCTTTTTCATCAAAGAAGAGTGTCTTCTAGCTTCATTACATGTTCAGTACAACTGTTTGGAAGTGATTATCTGTCTACTTGGAAACTAGTTTCGGGCCTTGAAATTGAAAAAAATCGTTTAATCAGTTGACAATATATACAGTCCAAGGACTAGTTATATTGGCAAATGTGAAATGGAGTAGCCATGAAATTAATCACACCCGTACATTTAATGAAACTGCTGTGTCATGAATGCACTACAGTTTAATAACTGTATTCAGCTGTTTACCAAATGAATATCTTGAGAACAGAAGAGCCCTTCACACATATTCTTGTCACTTCTTTTCTATAGGACTGCTATACTGCCATCATATAAAAGACACACAACGTGTTTTGAGGGATACCTTCATAGCAAATTGATTTTTAGGCTCCTATTAGTCAATGTATCAGTGCTCTAAAGTACATTCTGCAAATCTTCCCACCTTTCTTCCATGCAGAACTTAATCCATCTACCAGAAGACATTCTAAGTGCTTTACTTTCAAGAGAAAACTGAACATATTACTTTACTTATAACATCACAGTTCCAGAATACAAAGAAGCCAACAATGCTTGGAAAGGGTAGTTTACATTTGTTTGCTCACTATTTTACTAGTTTAAATCTGCACCATATGTAATTCCTGTGTGCAAAAGCCTGTTTAAAAGTTTAGGTAGCTGAATATCTGAAAAAATAAGTGCCGCTGATTTTGATGTTGATTTTGATTTTTCTCTCCTCACTGCAGCTGCAGCTATCTGACTGTGATTACTCATATTTGACTTTGGCTAGAGAACTAGGATTAATCCCAGCTTTGCATACTGTTAAAGGACTTTTAGTTCCCACAAACACGTAGAACTCCTCTTTTACACTTTTCCTGAGAATATTCTGTCTCAGGACCTTCCTGATCCCATTAACAGTTCTCAGAAATGTTAATTCAGTGTTGTTCTAGCAGGAAGTGTGTTGCTGATTGCATCAACATCCCCTTCCAGAACTCAAATAAAATAACTACATTCAGTGAACAGACAGGCAGAAATATTTTGTACCAATCTGTTACTGTATTTACCTGTAAATTACTTCTTTTTATTCTAGGTAAATTATTCTAGTTGTACTGGAAGTTGTTCAGCTATGAATAGTTGTATATTGGTATTGATGAAGAGAAGGTGATCTTTACTTATTTATTTTTAAATCTACTTATGTCACAGCTCTGGCCTCCTTCCCTTCTAACATCTGATTAGGTTTAGATTTCACACAGCTTTAATAATGGAATTTGGCTGGACTCTAGCAGATGGATGTCATAGGTCCCTGGTGACAGAAAATGACATGATGGAAGATGAGAAATCTTGATTAAAATAATGAATATTTAAATAGTTGCAGTCCACCAGAACTTTTTCAAGCTATCCTTCAGCTTAAATAGATGGACATTTATAGAATCATAGAATTATTAAGGTTGGAAAAAACCTAAGATAATCTACTCGAACCTTCCACCTACCACCAGTATTACTCACTAAACTATGTCCTTAATACATGTCTATGCATTTCTTGAACACCACCAAAGATGGTGTCTCAACCACCACCCTGGGCAGCCCATTCCAGTGGATTACCACTATTTCAGAAAAGTTTTTCCTGAAATCCAACCTGAACATCTCCTGGTGCAACTTGAGGCCATTCTAAACAAAAAAAAAAAAAAAAGGAGAGTTATCAATTTATGTAGAGATATTCAAGTTTAAAAAAAATTAGTGAAGTTGTCCGTTGCTTAAACAAACAACAACAAAAAGAAGCCTAACAGGAAACAATAGAATTTGCTTAATGGAATTTCACAATACAATGTTAACAGTTTTTTTCTTTTCTATTACTTTCAGTCTGTTCCTGTGTGTATCCCACTGAACCTAGAAAGGAATTATGAGCTGCTTTACCTGGCAGAGCACTTTACAGGGATTCCTGTTCTGTCCTTAAAGTTTAAATTGCCAAATGTCACCAGGTAGGCATTTGCTATTGATAAAAGTATGCCTGGAAATTACAGACATTTGTTTCCCTTAATTTTCTGAGGATGTAGAGTGGACTGTGTGCATAAGTTATATCACCTCCTCCTCATGGGTTAGGATACTCTTCTATGGAGAATGGATTAACTGAAGTTCCTGCATGTACACTCACTTAAGGGAGCGTGGAGTCATTTGAAAGTGGACAGGCAAGAGTAATGTGCCTGGATTTGTTTCACAACATCTCTTGATGATTGTACTGTGTCCTTGAGACACCTCATCCTATATATAAACAGAAACTGTCTGATGTGGCAAAACTAAAAGGCCAGCAATTGTCTTCCAGACGCCTCAGAAGCAGGTAGGGCCAGTAGCATCTGAGTACCAGACTGGAAACAGTGCAGAGCTAGGGCAGATGTGAACCACTGGCATTCAGATGTGACCATATCTATGAAAAAATAAGCTGGAGTCTTCCAACCGTTACAGTCCTAGTTACCAATGCTGTTGAGAGGAAAGAAGTGTATGGACTGGGAGAAAGAGTTCAAAGAGATTGAGACTTGAGTGTGCAAAAAAGGGAAGAGGATTGAGGGTATAATAGGCACTAAGTCCTATTGGTTTGTGCACAAGAGAGGAAAAAAAAAAAGTGGTGTATCTTTATGACAGAAGCTTATTCTTCCCTTGAAAGAAAGAGGAGGGATTAGGAAAGGTTAGAGACAGTGACAGAGATACAAGAAGTCAATTAGAATCCTCAAATAAAATTCAGATATTATAGGAGAAAGAGTTAATTTATAGCTTCTGTTCTCATATACGGCAATGGCTTCAAGCTTGTTGCTGCTGCTATTTCAACAAAATCAGGCTAGGGCTGCCCCAACCCCGTGCTTCCTTTCAGAGCTTTCTGAGGACACTGATAAAGCACAATACCTTGTCTATATCACCACCTACATCATTTTCTTTATTGCTGTTAGAGCAATTGACAAAGATAGTGACCTCTGTATTACTCTTGGACTTCTTCATAGTGGCAGCCAAAATTGCAATGTTTCTTGACTTACTGAACAATTTCAGAGTAACAGTAAAGTAACAGTTAAGCTGATGATCCCCAGAGTCTCAGAGCCATACAGAAAGACATAAATATTGAGAACTTTTTCCTCTGCCATCTTTCCAATCTTGACCTGGCAGTAATGCTTTCCTGGAAGACCTTTCTAGGAAGATAAATGTTTGAAGCTATCTTAGTAGTCTCTGTAAATACAGAATGCTGTTCTGTGGGTCTGCGCGAGAGACTGACATCTAGTGGACAAAGAACAAGACTGGGAGTTAAAATGACCTAAGTTCTCAATTACTCAAATTTGTTGTCTTCAGCAAATCCTTACTTCTCTATGCTTTGTTTTCTCCTCTCATTCTTAATCTAGTTTTATCTAGCCCAGAAGTTCTGGGAGGTGAGAACTGTTTCTCACTATGTTTGTACTCTCTCTTTCCCACTCTAGCATGTCCTATATATGTAAATTGTAATTTTGCTATGTGTATGTTCAGCTGCCAAGACACAGACAACAAATCCTCAAACTAGAGAGAGATGCATAAAAGACAATATAACAAATTGCTAAGTTATAATTGTTGTAGGACAGCACTTGGCAACCCCATTTTACTAAATTACACCGTAGATCACTTATTTTTCCCTACATCATATTTCCCTGAAATGCAGTAGGGATATTGCCTCTATCTTTTTAATAAACAGGATGTGATATCCTTACACGCAATGCTCTTATGAGATTTGGTAACTGATCAAAAGCTTTTTCAAATCCTAGCTCCAGGAATCAGTTGCTAAAGTTTTCCCTAAACATTAGATTCTGCCTTTGTCTAATAGGATGCAAATATCACAAATGCTCAGAAACAGAATTACCAAAAGGTAACTATCTATTAACTTTTTCTTACCCTACTAACAGGTTTTCCTAGGCTCTTCAGTACTTCAGTATTCCTGACTTAATAAAAAAAATTCTTCTTCATAATTCAGATTTTCAGCAGAATTTGATTTCCGGACATACGATTCAGAGGGAGTTATACTATATGCAGAATCCCTTGACAATACAGCATGGATTTTGCTTGCTCTTCGTGATGGAAAGATTGAAATTCAATTCAAGAATGGATTTGGAACAAAAGTTACCAGTGGAGGAAAAGCCATTAATGATGGCCTGTGGCATATTGTAAGTTAGATTTACCTCTCTTTCCCTTCCTTTAATCCTCTAATGGAACTATACCATATGCAGAATCTAAGCAACAATTCTGCAGGCTTAAAATGATGCTCTCAAATCACAGATTTAAAAAAAATTAACCAAGAAATGTGCAGGGATGCCCCTTCTCTGGGAATTTGTGGTGTCTGTTTATCATCATTGGTAAATAGAAAATTAACACTAGCATGCAACATAGGAATTCTTCTTTGCAATCATGAAAAAGGAAGCAGTAGATTATTAGAAAGTGTGATTGCAGAGTGAACTGCACAGTAATAAGACACTTTGCCTAGAGAGCAAAATTTACTTTCAGTAAACCAGAAGTCCAGCTTGTTCTTCAAGCTCGCACACCTAAGATGAAAGACCTTGCTCAGTTATACCATCTGTAATTGACACCATATTATTAAGACAAATTTGTTTTTAGGGAGTGAGACGAGAACCCAGAATTCTGCATAGATCTGTTTCAGTTCAGTTCAACTTGCTCGAAATTAAAATTCTACTTTGATGCCTACAATTGCAGGAGCAAGTGCTGAACCTGTTCTGTTTGTGTTCTGTCTCACTCACTCAGTCCTCTGTATCAGCTTACAGTGAAATGGAGAACTGTGTGCCAAATGTAGAAATTGTACAATTGTAGAAGTCAGCATCTTGCAAATTCTATAGAGCATGAAGCAAACTAATCAGCTGTGTAGTGTAGGTATTCTTGGGGGTAAGATGGGAGTAAAAAAAGATCATCTTTCTATGGGATGTCCATGGATATGGACAGTTGTGATGATCCAAGTTTAAATATGCTATAAAGTACTGAATGCGTTTACACTATTTTACAAGCCAGATATTTAGAGATATAAAAATAATACTTCATAGAGGTATATATAATTAGCATTTAGAAATATTCTACTTGTTTGTGTGTGCCTATTTAAATATTTTCATTTCATTCTAGATATCAGTTGAAGAACTAGAAAACAGCATCAGCGTAAAAATAGCTAAAGAAGCGGTGATGAATATTAACAGTCCGGGAACTCTCTTTAAGCAATCACATGGTTTCTTAGAAACTAAGGTGTACATTGCAGGATTACCTCGCAAAGTTGGTGACACTCTCATTAAACAGGTAACTAAAAAAGTAATATTAATTAAGACTTATTTATTATTTTTTGTATTTTTTCTTTTGCAGTCATACAGGAAAGAGTAGTAGCTTGAAATCTGTTCAGAAAATGAAAATTGGGTTATTAACCACTGTTTTGAAAGCAAATGTGCAGAGAACTTTGCAGTCTATCCTCTCGTTTCAGTTACAAAAACACAGTTTAAGGCCTAATCCCTTAGGATTCTGTACCTTATTTTTTTTAAGATATCTTTAAGATTCCCTAAATCACCTAAATCTTCTGCATGAGTATTTTGGAGTGACTGATGTTTGTGGTGCTAGCTTCTGCTATGCCCTGAATGGGTACGGATATCACCGTGCAGGTAGCACAATGAGCTTTCATTTCTACTAGGCTTCTCAAAAGCCCAGGTTAGACACCAGTGATTCACTCAGTCTTCCATTCCTAGCTGCTCTGCTTGTTGATGAGGGTGGGCACAACCAAGTTGCTTCAGCTATCTGCTTCTGAGTCTGGAAGCCCTCAAACTAACTGAGGGCTAACAGAGAAGCAAAAAATGACTGTACACCAGTTTTTTTCTTCTTAATCTTTTTTTTTTTTTTTTTTTTTGCTCAAAAGCAAAGCAGAGAGAAAAAATACGAAGCAATACAACAGCATCTCCTTGCCTAATAGAAAGTAATTACAGAAATTTCTTTATGCTTTCATACGAGTAGAAGACTAGAGAAACAAGAAACAGTGCTATTGTCATTGTCCTTGAGATATAGAAAAACTATGGTAATCTAAGCAAAAGAACAGCATGAGCTTTAAAAAGAGAAGCAGTCTCTTTTTATATACAGATAAGTAACGACAAAATTGGAAATATTAAATCAGGATAACTTATTGAAGGCTGAGGTACTAAATGCATGCCATTTGTTTTCTCTCAAGTATCAGTTCTGTAACATATAGCATTGATAAGGCTATTATTTGCTTTATGCTTATTTGTAAAGTAAGACTTCCTTATTAAGATTTTCAAAATAAATTTGAATTCACACCCCTAGTGCTGTAATTTCTCTATAGATTAACCCTCGGCTGGATGGCTGCATTCGTGCCTGGAACCTGATGAATCAAGGACATTCAGGTGTAAAAGAAGTTATTCAAGAAAAAGAAAGCAAACACTGTTTAGTAACAGTTGAGAGAGGATCTTTCTACCCTGGCATTGGCATGGCACAGTTTCATATAAACTATAGTAAGTATTTTTCTGTCTGTTATACTTTTTGCTGGACTGTTGATGGAGGTGATAAATTGTAAAGGAAAGGAAAAAAAAAAACAAAACCCAAAACAATGCTAAGCTATGTGTCACTACATCCAGTGGTGATTCCAGTAATTTTTTTGAGAAATAAGTTTGAATGAGGGTTTTTGGTCCCGTTGATTTCATCAGTTTAATTTTTGCTTTAGGTTAGGAAGCATACTCTTCATTTGCAAAAGATGGGCACTAATTCTAATTAGATCTAATCCTGCTCTGTTTGTCTGTAGAGAGACCTATAATGGTATTGATAGAGAAAGTATACTGGGGATGTGGAAAAGGATTGTTATAATTTTGTTAAAGCAATTCATCTTTTAAATAAACATCTTATTTTAATGCCTATCTTGCTCCTCCTTAACTCAAAACTTTATTGCCTGACTTTCTGGCCTAATTTCAAATTTTGCAAGTCAGGATCACTCTCTGTACTCTCAAGTTCCTGAAGTGAAATATCTCTAGTATCATCGCAAATCTTGTTGTCATTGCACTTTTATATCTCAGATGCTATCCTACCCTTCAGCTCTCCCTCCAATCCCCAGTCCTTTTCATCTCAGGACTTGCTATTCCTTCTGAGGCCTTTTATTTATATCCCCTAGCCCAATTCAAAAGATTTCTCCAACTTCTTATATCATATTTCCAATCAACTCAATATGAGTGATTCTTATGCCACTGAAGGTTCCTCTGCTTCCCTTCCATTCATTCACATCATGTTGACACGTCTCCTCCTGACCTTTTTACATGGGACTTCTGCTATGCCTTCACTCTCTCCACCCCCCATTCAGTTTCCAGCCCCATACTACCCTCCTCAAATTCAAGTGGCTGCCCACAGCTACTGCTGCCTTCCCACAGGCTGTTATAGCCCACTGCTTCCACTCACACTTTCCTCTGTGTAGGGATCTGACCTCATTTCATGTTGTAGAATTTCTGCTTCCTGAAAAAACTACTAGAAATCAACTTAGATGTTAATGGGGAAAGGGAGGGCAGATGCTGAAAGTTACAAAAGATGACAAATAGGTCTTTAAACAATTTTTGTATTAGCTTCACTGTGAATACATCATATTAAATTATTTTCACACCATCTGCACATTTGTCTTACCCATCTGCGTATTCCCATTTTAATAGTGGAATGATTTGGGAATGTAAAAATGTGTCAGAACTGCCAATCTACTCAGTGGCAGTAATTTATGAGTTAAGCAGTTTTTTAGGTTTGATATTAAATTGACCTATAATAAATACGGCACCTGTTCCACGTTAAAACAGAGAAAACAGCATTAAAAAAGTCCAAAGTCCTAAAAGAGCACAATTGCAAAGTGGGTTGTTCTGGTGGTTCAGATTAGACTTGCAGTTCTTTCTAGAAGTTCCAAAATTTGCTTTGTTTGGAGATTAGTACTAATTTTTCCACAATATGAAAACAGATTAAGTACTAATTTTTTAAGACTATATTAATTTTTCATTTGCAGGTAAACTAATTAATTTCAATCTTTTCTTTTAAAACAGATAATCCTGACAGTGCTGAAGACTGGCTAATAAATGTGACTATGACTATTCGCCCATCCACAGACACTGGTGTTATGTTTGCTCTGGTTTCTAATGAAACAGTGCCTCTTGCTTTGTCCATAGTGGACTCTAACTCTTCTGACTCACAGGTGATCTTACAGTTCTAGCAGCTGGAACATCAACTCACACGAATCACAATTCTCATCTTTGTCTCACTTAACTTACTAGTCATTTGTGAAAAAAGTCAAACTAAAAAGAAGTTACTTACACGCAGTGGAGGTGGAAGGCTGAATTAATATTTGGCAAAGCGCTTACATCATATTTTGATGTGCAGAAAATGAATTACTATTTGTGATTGCTACAGCAGAGGCAAGGCACTAAGTGCTCCTATTTTAGGTGCTATCCATTATACCATGTCTCTAACCTTTTCTTCCAAATGCACAGACAGAGCAGAAGAGGAAGTATAACAGAGGCTGAGTTGTGATATTGTAGCAATGATAGTTTGTTAGTTTAAATTTATAAACAGATGTTTTTTGCTCGTCCATACATCTGCCTGAAATGAGAGCACGTAAGGAAAACTAGGATACCTTTGAAGCTGTAGCAGTACTCCCTTTGACTTTAAGAGAAGCAGGATTTCACCTCCGAACCACAACCAAAGAATTTTTACAGTGAATGTTCTCAATTGTAAATTTCAGAATATAAGTGAATGGCTTTGTTTACAAAGTTGATGCAGCTATCAACTTCAGTATCTTTTCCAGCTTAAGATACAACTTTTTAAAAACATCTCTCATATTCCTTTTCTTTCTACTTCCAAATGTAAAATGTATCAAAATTAAGTATAATTGTGTGTTAAAGTTACACACAGCATATTTTGTGACTTTATATTCTCCTGTTTAGGAAGTCATTGTGACTATTGGAAACATCACTGTGGCAAATCTGGAATCAAAGAAGCTATGTACACCCAGGAAAGTGCAAGTTGGACTTCTGGTAACCAAACAGCAACTTCACCTGTCTGTTGATTCCCACACGGACCAAAGCAATTCAGAACAACTGTCTGTCCTGCATCAAGCAATGATGACAGATGTTGTCACCTACTTGGGTGGCCTGCCAGGTGAATTATATTTATTTTCATTCATTTGTTCTTTTGTACAAGCCTCATTACATTCAGCCTTGCCCAAGCTGTACAAAACATACAACTGTACAAGAAACCATTTACCCTTTTCACCTCCCAGATTCTTTTTGTTTCATCCAGTCTGTGCAGCTTTTGAAGGAGCTCAGTTTTCAATAGGATCATCATTAGGTCCATTAAGAGGCATGAGTCTCTCTCAAGAGATTTGAATTTGTAATTTTTTTTTTCTTTTTAAGCTGGGAAGGAGTAAGCATTTTATTTTCTGAAATGCCACCAGTAGGAACTGCATCAAGTATATAAGAAAACAAACATTTATGAGCAAAATGTCAGAAATGCAGAAGCTTAAGTCAGAAATACTGTTTCAACAAGTAGGCTCTAGGCAACCGTTGACTGACAGTCTTTGTGAGATGGAAAATACACTGAAATAGCAAATAATATTTTGTTTAAATAAACCACAAGTGAATCCTCAGTGTTAAAATGTGAACAAACATAATTTTGTACACGAAGTGTACACATGCATGTTTGTATAGCAGTTTGATTTTGGAGTGAATCATGCAGAAAATAGGCATTGCTACAGACAGTGATTTTTCAGAGCCTGAGTTCCTCAAACTTAAAAATTGGTAGAGGAAAAAGACCATGGTTACAAACTTAAGTTTCTAACAGCAGAGCCTTTCTATATCTTCTGTTAAAGGTATTTTAGGAAGAGTAATTTCTACAATTTCTATAGAAAGCCTTACAGTTTTTATAAACATAATCTTGAATTGACATCCATGTTACACACGGGCTGCATTGTCAAAGCACTGCCACAGATAAAGCCAGTCTTTATCTGCAGTGTGTTTCTTCCACAAGAGAAAATGTACACATGAGCATAAAGAGGTGAGAAACTGTGTATCCCATGGAGATGATCTGTTTAGGCATTTTTCAAGGCAGCATACACTGGGGAAGCTGGAATTATGATTTCACCCTCTAGACTTACTCGTCAGAATAGAAGTAAGACTGAGCAGCGCTGCAGCCCCAGTCCACAGCTGTATGAAGTGATAGTTGCCTCTGCATCCACGCAGAGGCAAATCTTTATACAGTGGTAGTAGAGGATATAAAAAATTGTCACTAAATGTGACAATTTCACTTATAATTTTGTTTTTTAATGGGTATACAATGTCTTGTAATCCAACTAACCAGACAAGTTTCATTCAGATAGAATATGTAGAATAAGAATATTCTAAGGGTGCAGTACTGTCAGGTACCACTTCAGGTAAGTGTTTTTGTAACGCCTGCTGACTTTTCAAACAGAGATGAAGTCTGTATTTGCTTAATAGATGCAAGTCAGTAGATTAATAGAGCCATAATGACTTGAATACGATTCCAGCTGTTTCAGAGTCTTCTTCATGTTTGTGATATCTGACTCTCCCTAGTACATTGCCAACACTGAGGCCTTAAAAGTTAAGACCTTAGCTAAAGTCAAGCATCCTAAATAGATAAGAAGATGAGTACATATTGTATTCTGAGGCCTCACAGCAGTTCTTGCTTGATCCTGTGCCTAACATATTGAATGCTGGAAGCACATCAGTGATCTGATGCTAAGAAAGCGAAATGAGCAACAGATAAAGTGGGTCTCTCACAGAGATTTCACATGGAAGAAGTAGTAAGGAAGCAATAAAATGTGTGCAGTTCCCAGGGGTCCCCTATTTGAGAACGTGCAGATTTTAATCCAGAATAGCTTTCTGGCAAAAGTCAGATTGTTCTTTCCGTGACCTCTAAACCTATAAGCATCTGTCTGTAGGTCATGTGGGCTCCATGACACACAGTACTAGTTCATTGTAGTTAAGTGTTTCTCATAGCAGCATTTCCTGCATTATGTATAATTTTCTGGTTTCTGGTTGGAAGAACACTTAAAATGCATATTTCAAACTGTACTGACCCTTCTCAGCTTTGCTGACTTTATCTCAAGGAATCTTAAACAGAAGGGAGAAGAACTTAAATGCCAAATTGCTTTTTTCTCCCATGGATGACTAACGGAGGCAGAATGGAGTGTTCCCCGTGATTTTGCTAATCTGAAAAATACATGCATGCCTTGGCCTAATAAATTGAATGTGTTTCTGTGCAGATGTTCCTCTGGGTGCTACGTTAGTAACTGCATTCTATAACGGCTGCATGGAGGTGAAGGTCAACAGCAGACAGCTGGATCTGGATGAAGCCATTTTGAAACACAATTCCATCAGATCTCACTCGTGCCCACTGATTATGGAGTAACCATTCAATTCTTAATTTAACTTTTTTCCTTTCAGATGTAATTTGCATAATTAGTCTCATGTCATAATGAAGCCCGTACTATTTTATTCAAGATGTGCCAGGAAAACAATCAGCAGCGTGTTTTTCCTCCTTTTTATATAGGATGTGGGTGAAAAAATCCCCTCTCTTTTCAGCTCTAAAGAGAGACAATCAAGATCAAAATTCTGCACTTTTTTTTTTTCTAATTCATATCAGTGATAAATCTTAAAGCTAGATTTGTCTTCCATGCTCAGACTATGCCCTTCATATATTTAGTTTGGAAAGAGAAATTTTACATCTTATTTTTCATATATCAGCACAAAGTTAAAAGTTGTAAATGTTAGCAGTTTATTAGAATGTAGACAAAATCATTCTCATTAAGCTTTTTCAAATATAACATACAAAGAGAAATCTGTACAGGTTTTGTAGTACATGCCTTCAGTAAAAGAGAAAATGCCCTGGAATCCAGAGCCAAGCTGTCTGTGGGTATGTTTACATATTTGTACCAATGTTGGTAAAGCAACTTCCAAACTATTTTTTTGTTTGTTTTGTTTTTCTTTCTTTCTTTTTTTTTTTTTTTTTTAAAACATAGTGCATCTTTGCAAAGTAGCTTATATTGTATCAACTTTAATTCTTCTATTTTAGGAACACAGCTTTAGACTGTTCTGGATTAGATCAGGTAATTTACTTCTAAAGTGGATTAAAATACAGGCGGGGCAATTTTAGAAAATAGAAAACTGCATGAAGGAAGGAGCTCTGGTCTTCATCATGGGAGAGCAGACTGGAATTTCCTAAGTAAAACTGAGAACTTGCAGCAAACTGTTATTCAATTTATGACAAATTTGGCACTCCTCAATATGAGCACCCTCTATGGTCCATCATAAATTCCCTTCACTTTTGTCAGCCTTGCATTCACAGAGCCCCCAGAAGAGATTTATTTGCAAGCCCTAATACAGTTGTTTCTGACCTACTTGAAAGTCTCGATTTTACTAGCAATATCAGAATATAAAGCCATGTTCTGCTGAGCCAAGTTTAACATAAGAAGTGATTAGAAGAGTACTGTTTTTCTCATGTTTTGATTTCAAGTGTTTCTGGTATTTCTTTCCATTCTTAGTGTTCTTTCTGCTTCCAACCTCATTTTTACGCAACCAGAAGCCTCTCTGTGCAGCTCACATATGGTTTTGTTAACCCCCAATACAAACAAATTGCAAGAGAATTGCTGTAAGCAATTGAATATATATACTCCCATCCATCATCTGGAGAGACATTTATCTGTCAAATTTTTAGACTTAAGGTTTGCTTTCTTTGCTAAAGACAATGAAGTGGAAATGTATGTAAAGAAAGGTGGATTGTGACAATATTCATTTTGAGGATAGTCTTTCTCCGGAGATGCTCCCAGTGACATTAGTGAGGTTTCTTTCACAGGTGATGCACAGGTGTGCATCATACCACAGAATCTGAGCCCATCTTTCAACATTATTGCTTTGTCTGAGGTTATTGTTAACGTGGCTTCCCACTTGTGCCCTCAGATATAACAATATTTGCTCTGACTTCTACACCAGCAAGCCTCAAAATAGTCTCTGAGTCTGTCCAGCACTGATTTGTATGCAGCAGCTTATCAGCATGAATTCCATACATCTGACACCCAGGGGCTAATTGCCAGTGAACTACAGGTTCAATTTGCTAGGAACGTGTGCAAAAAAGCCCTTTCATTTCTCCAGATTTCATGAGAGGGAAATCACTGCAGGAAAGCATCCCCCCACCTCCTTGCTCTCTTCCCATCTCAAGAAACACGTACTTCATTTGGGCCTAGTAACTACTGAAATAAGCACTGAAATAACCATTGAATTCCGGAAAGCTCTTGGCCAGTATCTGCTTTGTACAAGCATGCAGAGAAACAGAGGGGAAACACAGTCAAGCGTCAGCAGTACTACAAACTCTTTAGTCAGCCTGTGTGAACAGCAGGAGGAAAGGCTGGTGCTTTTTTTCTGTTTAAGTGTAAAAATTGGTATAGAATTGAAATTAAAGAAAATCATGTTTTCCACACAGACACCACTTCTTTTTGTTGTCATACAAGAATATTTTAGGATACTGTAGTTGCAATGAAATGTCTGCATTTTTTAAATGTAAAAGTGCCTCCCTATTGTAAAAATTAAATGAAGCAGCATTTGCAAGTTTTTTCTCCCATTAAGTTGTATTTGTCTGTGTTTGTTCATTTTCACTGTGCAAGACTGGTTCTAGTGATCAGATGGTTGATTTTAGAGATCATGATAATCTTCAGCATCAAAGACAAGAGCTAGCTTAAATTAATAGGCTGTCAAAGTAGGATTCAGTCGTGGCTGTCAGGTGAGGTCCTGGATGACTGGAGCAGGGGTCGCATCACTCCGATTTATAAGAAAGGGAGCAAGGAGGACCTGGGGGAACTGCAGGCCAGTGTGTCTCACTTCTGTGCCTGGGAAGATCATGGAAGAGATCCTCTTGGACGAGGATCACAAGAGGAATGAGCGTGTCATCCAAGAAAGCCAGCACGGCTTCACCAGGGGAAGGTCATGCTTAAACAATCTGGTGCCCTTCTATGATGGAGTGACAGCATTGGTGGACAAAGTGAAGGCGACCGATGTCATTTGCCTGGACTTGAGCAAGGCCTTTGACATGGTCCCCCACCACATCCTTATCTCCAAATTAGAGGGATGTGGATTTGATGGGTGGACCACTCGATGGATAAGAAACTGGTTGAAAGGCCGCAGACAGATGACCATTGGTCATCAATGGCTCTATGTCCAGGTGGAGGCCAGTAACAAGCGGCGTCCCCCAGGAGTCTGTCTTGGGACCGGTGCTCTTTAACATCTTTATCAATGACATCGATGACGGACATCAAGTGCACCCTCAGCAAGTTTGCTGACGACACCAAGCTGAGTGGTGCGGTTGACATGGTGGAAGGAAGGGATGCCATTCAGAGGGACTTCAACTTGAAAGGTGGACTTAAGTGAACCTAATGAGGTTCAACGTAGCAAAGTGCAAGATTGAGCTGGAGAAATTCTAGGCGAGAGGGTCCAGAGGAGGGCCACAAAGATGATCAGGGGGCTGGAGCACCTCCCCTACAAAGACAGGCTGAGGGTGCTGGGCTTGTTCAGCCTGGAGAAAAGAAGGCTGCAGGGTGACCTCATTGCAGCCTTTCAGTACCTAAAGGGAGCCTACAAACAGGAGGGGAATCAACTCTCTGAAAGGGTTGATAATAGCAGGACGAGGGGAGATGGTTTTAAGTTGAGGGAGGGGAGATTTAGATTGAATATCAAGGGGAAGTTCTTTACAGAGAAAGTGGTGAGGTGCTGGAACAGGCTGCCCAGAGAGGCTGTGTATGCCTCATCCCTGGAGGTGTTCAAGGCCAGATTGGATAGGGCCCCAGGCAGCCTGGTATTAAATGGGGAGGTTGGTGGCCCTGCCTGTGGCAGGGGGGTTGGAGATTCATGATCCTTGAGATCCCTTCCAACCCTGGCCATTCTGTGATTCCTTGTTCTCTAGATAAATGTTTAACTTTATTAATTGTTTAATATTGCTTGAAGAAATTAAGCTTGGCTTAAAGCACACGTGGAGGAAATTAGAACAATGACATTTATTGATCCCTATCTTTTCTCCTTTATCAAATGTATGTAATTGTATTTTTAGGCATAATCATTTCAGCAAGAGCTGTTCAGTGTTTATATGGAACAGCTGTAACCTGCTGTATGCACCAAGTGTTACAAATCAGCATGTCCCAGTTTCCTTGAAAATGAAATCTAGCCATGGAATTGGTTCTCATTTATACCAGCGCAGATTTCTGCTTATGTGCCTGATCCAAGCAGAGTGTGCGTGCTTTAATGCTGCACATCTCCTGGAAGAGAAAACTTACAACCCAACCTTCACCGTTGATATTCAGAGTTAGCTGTGGCATGGTCATCTTCAAAAGAAGAGCAGCCAAACTCATTTTTAGACATTCCAGTCCTGTTTATCATTGAAGGATCAACAAAGAAGGATGTCGGTCCTTCAACGTTGTTAGTTGAATGTACACACTAAATATTTTGCTACCTCAGCAACCTGAGGATATCAAAACACCTGGATTTGGGAGCATTTTATCTGCCAAAAACAACAGCAATGTAATAAAAAATTAGATACAGGGAAAACCATAGCAGCTAATAACAAAGGGATAAATAAGGCATCACTTAGTAAATAAAATAATCACTAAGACATTTAGACTAATTTTCTCCTGTATTCTTTTCCTGACCACAGTCCTGAGGCTGCACTTCAGACCTAGATAAGTGTAGATCCATCTGTAGAAACATCCATCCAAACTAAAAAAAAAAATCTTAACAGGAATAGGCTTTACAGTTTATGCTTTTAAAACAATGCTTCCTATCAACCAAATGAACAGCCCCATTGTTGCATTGGTTGTACACCTTTATTAGATACGATAGGATGTAAACTTATTAGTAGATAGATTTCAGTGGGAATATGTGAATAACCATAGAAATCAGGTTGTTCTGAGCAAGAGATACTAGCAGGGAGCCAGTATCTTCGACTTTTTTAACAGACATTTGCATTGAATCAATCAATCAGTTGAAAATCTGCACAGTTGTAGGTACTTCAGGAGTTAATTATATTGCTTTTTCTTTTTTTTTTTTTTTTTTTTTTCCTCTTCTAAGTAATTTGTAGTATCTTAAAATATTAGGAAAGTGAAAGAAAATCACAAGTAACAAGAAACTGGAATTCTGCAATGTAGGCTTATGGATATTACACCCTTGCCAAATAGCTTGTGAGGACCATAGAAAATGCAACAATGCATAAGCACAGAGAACTTCCCTCTCTCCATAAGCAGTTACATGCTGAAGACACAAAGTCCAAAACTCATCTGTGATACCAGACCTTCTATAGACCAAGCCTCTTATCCATGTTTCTTCAAAAGCAAACTATGTCCTTCAAGTAGCCCTAAAAACCTTGCTTTACTTATTAAACCTCAACAACTCCACACAAAGCAATGCTTTTGCTTCTTATCATTAGGAAACTGTGTTTCCCTTCCTTCCTGTCGCCTGGCTATAAGAGAAATAAAGGCCAACTCAACAACACTCCACCCTGCAGTCACAAAAAGCCATACAGTTAGCTTTTTTTGAGATAGAGGGCCTGAATCAGCAGCACTCCTCTCTAACTTGGCCAAGATTCCTCTACTGAAGGGCCACCACAGCACTGAGGGAAGCTCATCCAGCAGAAATACCATTGGGGTGTGGTGAAAGCCTCTCCACAGAGTGAGACTACACTTCGTGAACTTACCAAGGGTCTTACACATGATATCAGAAACAAGAGTTTACTAAAGGCAAGGTCTTTATTAACAGGATCTAAGAAGATCACTGCGACACACACAAAGTTATATGTGATTTTTGCAAACTTGGAGTACTACGGAAGACAGAGAACAAAAATGACTTTGTTCATCTATAAAACAGAAAATATCCTGCTTACAATTCAGCATTGTCTTACCTTTCCAGGAAAAGTTTTCCTTTCATCAAATTCTGGTACGAGTCCCACAGATCAAACCAAGAACTTTCCCCTGAGCCAGCCTTCCTCTTTTCCAGCCTATCAGGGCCATATGCTTATTCCCACCAGCTGGCCACAGTCTCCTGCTAAGGCACTCAATTGAAAAGCAATCTTCCCTTTTAAACCTGGGCAGAAGCCAGCCTTTTGTTTAAGAGGTTTCTTCTGTAACAGAAGGTCATGTAGATTTAACAAACCTGCTTGCCTGGAACAGGAAAACCCTATCACCTTGTAATTCATGTCTTCATATTAAAGCACTGGGCAGCAGAGGCACTAAGCAAGCTGCACAGAAAATCTGAAACCTGTATCTCAGTGAAGTTTTATACAAGGTTTCGGGGTCTTTCCAGAGGATGCATAAGTAGTTTGCTGGCAGCCTCACAAAACCCTCATAGTGAAGTCATTACTCTGCATTTGCCATTTTCCACAGATGTGAAGTGGAATGACATCAGGATCTGCCCCAAGCCATCCCTCAGCCCCTGGGATTGGCTAAGAACACGGACTCCTTGGGGTGCTCCGCCCTGAGCGGAAAATGGGACCAGCCCAGGTCAGGCCATCAGGAGAGATGCTTCGCCTGCAAAGACTGCTCCTGTAGGCACTTAGCTTTGCAGATGAAGATAAATGAACAACAGTTCCAGGAATGCTCCACATGAAAAAAGGCTGTCCTGTTAAATTAATGATGGCTGAGAACAAACATTTTAAGTAAGAAGTGTGTTGTTACTGCCTGTCTTTTTAAAGCAAGATAAGCCTTGCGTTGTTACTTTCCAAACATTATTTGCAAGAGAAAGACCTCAAAGAAATAACCCGACATTATTATTAATAAGCACTAGAAATGCAGATTGAATGTTTTTCAAAACATTGCCATAATCATAATAATTTGGGGCAAGCCGCTTTGCTGAGTTCTCTACAAGTTACTGCAAAGCCTAACCGTGGATTTTGACTATGTGGCTGTTCTCATCATATTTTGTTCCTGCAGGAAACAGAATGTTTTTTACTTCTGTTTAAAGTAGGTAACTGAAATGGTTATTCTCTCACCTGTGTACACTTCTAGTAACATTTCTTCCTGCACTGATTTTGTGCTGTTATCAGGATACCAGGAGCTCCAGGTTCCCTGCCATTAATGACATTCTCAGTTGAAGCATTCAGCAGTCCCTTGCTCTGCTTTGGGTGTCAGTGATGTCAGCAGCTGATGCTAGCAAAGCAGAGCTGTGACCTATGATCTCAAGGGCTGAAAATGTAGTTTAGCTCGTCCATAAGAAATTAAGAACCAGCTTTGCCAATATTTCTACAGTCCTTTTACTGAAACCTAAAGAAACTGCCACTAACCAAGGATGAAATTGATTTAACCAGGCTTACCTTGCAGCCTGCTGTAGGTCTTGACATAAAAACCACCCTCCATTCTCAAAAACTCCAGCCAGTGAAACTTTAAAATCGGACCCTGCTTCTTGGGGGATATGCACAATGAATACTAAACAGACCCCTGAAGCACTTCATACCTTTTGTCCAGAGTCAATGCTTTTTTTCCTGTTATGTGCACTGTTTTTCTGCTGCTAATGTCTTTAATTCCAAACGTGCAGAGGAGGAGCATGCAGGCAGATGGCAAAACCATACCTGGAGGAATGTTCTCTGAGAGTGCAGAGGGACACCAGGCACCCACCTGCCCCTCCATTCCCATAGTGCCTCTGAAAATCTGCCCAAAGATTATTAATATACAGCCAGTGAACCTGAGCTAGATGTGATATCCCAGGGCAGAAATTTAAATTTCACGCTATTCTTTACCAGAATATCAACTTCATGCTTCATGTCAGAGGAGAAATACAATAGATCTGAAGATTGACAACAGAAACAACACATGCTTACGACAGTAATGTGCTGGGACACCCATTTTAATCTGTTCCTGTTAAGTGCAGCATACAGAGAATGAGAAAGGCATTCTTCAGCAATCCAGAAATCGAATGATTTCCCATGTCTGTTGTACACTGCACTACATAAATGCATAGCTTTATGTCTTTTTAAGTCCCAAGTGCTTAACCTAAGTCCTGCTGGGCTTATGCAGCAATGCAAATTTAAACTCCTGGTAGAAACTTTCTATCCAGACTTTAATTTCCTAGCAATGCAGAAAGCTGCAATGACACTGATACCTTCTGCACATTTTAGCAGCATTTACACACCACTGTCATGGTGAGACCATTTGGGGATCCCAGCACACTGCTGAAAGTCACTCCTACACCTTCTCCATAGAATCATAGAACGGCTTGAATTGTAAAGGATCTCAAAGATCATCCAATTCCAACCCTCTGCCTGCTAGATCAGGCTGCCCAGGGTCCCATACAGAGACATCCACAGCTTCTCCAGGTAACCTCTTTCAGTTCCTCAACACCCACTCAGTGAAAAGCTTTCCCCTAACATTTAATCAGTTTAAAACCCTTTATCCTATCACTATCTATGCATATAAAAAGTTGATTCCTTCCTGTTTATTATCTCCCTTTAAATATTGGAAGGCAATGAGGTCTCCCCTGAATCATCTCCTCTTCAGACTGAGGAAGCCTGGCTCAACCCTCAACCTTATTTATAGGGGAGGTGCCCCAGTCCTCTGATCATCCTCATGTCCATCCTCTGGAGCTTGAAAATGCAGTCTCTTGGTGTGGCCATGTCTGAGCCTTAGAGGAGAGTTGGTGGGCTGTCCTGCACTAGCAGGAAGGGATGCTGGCGGCTATGCAAAGCAAGCAGAGAAGGAGCAGATGGTATGTGCCCTGTTTGGGGCTACTGTTCAGCTGCTGCTTCAAAGGCCTGCTGTCTGGAGGTACAGTTGGATGCTTAGCTGTTGTGTTGTGCAGAGGGCAAAGGACATGTATTTCCTCAACCTACAGATGATATATTTACATTCCGGGAAACCACACTATGTTACAGTAACCCAGCTTACTTTATACAAACTCTGTTTGGTACCCACACAGAGCACGGTACAAGCTCACATGCTCTGCTTCATAAGGGGGAAGGAAGGCCCAGGCCTCCCTGTCTGGCTTCTATTTCCACAGACATGACAGTGCTTATGGACTGATTTGCAAACATCCTTATGGCAGCTCTCTGTGTTTGTGTTGTCAATAAGGATCACTGCTCAATAACTTCATGGTTTTGCTGCTGTTCACAGGTTGACTTCAGTAGAATTCAATGCCAAACTTGCTCCCCTGTCTTACAGAACAGAAGTCAATCCTACTTCCTCCCAACTTTTACCTTGCCTTTACAATAGGAAATACTTTCTCCAAACAATACACTGAGGACATGTTCTCTATTCGATGTCACTCTTTTCCTAAATATCTGGTTTCCCATCCATCATGATCTGTGGACATGCTGCTAGTCACTGAGTGTTAATGCTAAAGTTTGTCTTAGCACAAATGAAGCGTTTTCAGGTCCCAGTGAACTTACACGTCAGATCTGCTTAGCTTAGCAATAAAATAATGGCTGTGGTGGCTGCCAGCTCAGCAGCTTCACTTGGAGTACTGTAGGCATGCCATGGTCTCAGGCTCAGGCACCATCTGCACTGCAGCGCCTGCCACTGGTACTTAGCTATCAATTCCCTGGCCGCTTCATAAAACAGAAGAGAATCTGGCTTGCTTTCTCACAAATGAGTTTTAGTAGAAGCCTGTGAAACCCAAATATTTTGTGATTTGTCTGGATTTATATTTTCAGTTGATTTTATTTATATTTTTTGAATTGGTAATTTACAGACAAATTTGGACATTTTGTAGTGCTACCAGAGATTCAATCACTGTGTTAGCTGAGCAAAATAACACACACACTATTCTAAGGTCTAGAAAAAGTTGAGGTTTGGGTTAAGAACTTGAGATTCCTCAAGCTCAAAATCCCTTCACTAGCCCACAGGCATCCAGACTTCCTGTACTTCATGGTCTTCAGCACTAGTCTTCAGACGAACAGGACTCAGCCTATTACTTTCTACTTGGACCTTCCACCTGTTTTGCTTCTATGCATTTCCTTAGTATATTGTCCTTGTGTAGGAAAAGAGATATGCTCTCGCCAGGAGAAGCAAAAAAGAGAGATTTGTTAGGTCAAAGGCTTCCTAAGCCCTTACATTTGTGGGATGCAAACATGTAAACAAGGGATTAGTTTCATCCCGGTCTCTAACTCCACTGCGGCCAGGCTCTTGCAACACTCTCATAGGAGACTCTGCTTCTTTCACTGCATTTCTAAAATCTCCTCATTTCTGGACTTCTCATCCCATTTTTCTCAATTCCAGACTCTTCCAGTCTCCTCATCCCTCTAGATGATGAAATGCGTACTCGCACCTCGATTTCTGCTTCTTGTCACACATTTCTCTGCCTCCTCTGTTTATCACAAAGTGACATTCAAAATGTTTCAGTATTAGCGTACCAGAGGATATAGCTTGGCCAGCTATACTTGCACTTGCAGAGAGCATGATCCCCTGCTATTCTCCTGCACCACCCAGTGATCTAACACAGGGGTATCCAACATTTTTACTTGCCTGGTCTGCATTGTGTGAAGAGGAATTGTCTTGGGCTACAAATAAAACATATTCTATGGTTAATGTATATAGAGAAAAAATCTTTTTTAATATACATTTTTACTAAACCATAAAAAAGAAAGAAAAGAAAGCAGCAAAAGTATAAAACTAGTGGGATATGTAACCTTGTTTTTGTAAACTAATGCATCAATTTGGTTTGATGGCAGTGACTCTAGATGATCATCAGAGATTTTCTATGAAATTCTACTCCTCCTGTACTTCATCCTTGACAATGATTGTTCACTAATGAACATACAGCCAAAAAGAGATGAATTCCTGTATCAAAATGGAAAGCATAACTGCATATTTTTTGCTATTCACAGGGCACTCTGTGGTGACTTCATGGATATCAGGACATGCTTTCAGGTTCTCTGTCACACACTTTGGGAACCTCTTTTGCTTTGCTCAGTGGTTAAGCCTTTGTTTCAGAAAACGCAAGTCTTGTCTCGATTTTTCTAATACTCTACTGGCCAAAGAAAGCCTAATGTCAACCCTGATGTTAGAGGGGCTCCTGCAAAGCTCCTGCTGTTACCCCTCGGAGCCTGACTCCACGTGCACTGCTGGTTCCAGCACTGCCTTCAACAAACAGAGGGAGAAAGCCAGCAGCACGGACCCCTTACTGGGAACAATGTGGAGGCGGTTTGACTGGCCATGCAAGTCGTGTTGTTGCTATAGTTATTAACTATCTTACTATCTGCTTTGATAGACTGTCATTGAACCTGCCCTCTGCTTCTCCTACCTGCTGAGGGCAGAGGAGGAGAATTAAACTAAATATTCCGGTCCTTCCAGGAAATACACATTTGAAGTTGATGGTTTTAAGGAGGTGCTGACCAGCTGCTTGTTTATTATTTCTCTGGAAATCTTTGTCGTGTTTCCAATACAACAATTTCTGTTATAAGTTCACTACATTTCCCTATGAGCAGGGCACTGTTTTTCATTTGTACTCTCTGTTTCCTGGCCAAACCTTGCATTACACCCAGAGGAAGCTTGCAAGAATGTAGCAGCGTGTTGGGCTGGAAAATAAACATTCTAGGGACACTGCAAGTTTTTCCAAAACAAGCAATACACTCTCAGCAGGGTCAGAAATAAAGTTCAACTGAAGAGGAGCACAAACACATAATAGCCTGAGACAGCACAAATAAGATTCCTTGCACGAAGCACTCTGCACTGTGGGGCAGGGGACTCCCTGCTTACAGCGTGGCAAAAGGTGATGGCCCATGTTAAGATGCACAGCCTGTCATGTTAATACTTCTGCCCACATACACCAGCTGCAGCAACTGCTATTTAACCACTCTGCCTTTGCCTCATTGGTCAAATGTATTTAATTAGAAACAGATGATAATTGTGGCTTTGATGTCAACAGAACACAATCAGATACAGAATCACAGAATCATAGGATTTGCTCAGGTTGGAAAAGACCTTCAAGATCATCAAGTCCAACCACAACCCAACCACACTATCCTAACTCTAACAACCCTCCGCTAAATCACATCCCTGAGCATATTTTAAAGGCAAAACTCGCACTATTGCCACCTGGACAGTTTCTACCTTCGTTGTTTAAGGACAAAATCCCTTTGTGTGTGACCTATTGCTAGTTTCTCACCCAACACTTTGATACCGTGTGATACACCAGACTTTAAAGAAATGCTCATACACATCACGTTTATGTAAGCTGTTAAAACCAACACAGTTATCAGAGAGCACAAGGGCTAGTTAGGTTTATATATTTCTGGAAGCTGTGGATGCCCCTGGAGGCACTCAAAGCCAGGTTGGTTGGGCCATGGGCAGCCTGAGATGGTGGGAGGCAGCCCTGCCCACTGCAGGGGCTGGAATGATCTTTAAGGTTTTCTCCAACCCAAATCATTCTGTAATTCTACAGTTCTGTGATCAACCTGGCAACATCAATATGGAATTTGGTGGTCTCTCAAGGTGCTTCTTCAGTCCTAACTTACATTCTTCCCAGAGGATCAGCCACCTATCCATTCTGGAGGAAATACGACACTGCGTTTAAAAGGGATTCCGCTTCCAGCAGGTAAGAAACCTTACAGGGCGTTGCAACAGCAGCTCTCTGCGAGCCTCCAGGAGCCGAGCCGGGCTCGGAGCGCTGCAGGCAACCGCCGGGAGCCGCGCAGCGGCGCTGCCCGATCGCTGGAGCGGAACCGGGGCCGCGCCTGCGCTCCTCCTGCTCTGCGGCGTTGGGGGCAGGGAGTGCGTCTTTTTGTTTTTCTTTCCTTCTTCTTCTTCTTTCTTCTTTTTTTTTTTTTTTCCCTTTTTTTTTTTTCCCTTTTCTTCTTCTTCTTCTTCTTCTTTTTTTTTTTTTTTTTTTTTCCCCTCTCTCTTCTTATTTATTTATTTATTCATTTATTTACGGACGTGCAAGATTTCTCCCCAGAACAGTAAAAGGCAGAACATCTAATTTGTCTTGCCCATTTGAAACAGTGTTTGAAGATTTTGTGGACTGGCATCTGAAGCAATGGGGGTAAATTCACTGTTATCTCTGAGTTAAAAGGTATTATAGGAAGGTCTATCTTAGGGTGTTAACAATTGAAAATTAGACATAAAAAGAAGTAGTAAATACAGATAAAAGCAAGGAATATCATTAGTCTGGATAGGTTTTCATAAATGAAAAATGAGTATCTGAAATGTACTGGACAGAAACTACTTTTTTATATACATGTTATTTTTTTAAATAAGACAAAATATTTCATAAAAAACATCAGTAATATACGCTGATGGTAACCTCAGGTAATCAAGTTAACCCCTCTAGTTATATTTTCAAGTATCTGTCAATGGTCTGGCCATTGGCAATTCTGACTCCCGTAGCACCTAGATTAAAGTTTTGTATCTGAGTGTAAAGGAAACTGAAGGCAGCTGTTCACATTATTAGAAAGGGCATGACAGCTTATCTGAACCTCTATGGATACTCTCTAAAGCTGTATACAGAGATACATGACTCTATATGATACTCATCGTAATGAGCACAGAAATACAAAATGTCAAAACAAACAAACAAACAAACAAAAAAACCCCAAACTCACAACCAACCAACCAATCAGAAGAAATATTACATAAGGTGTATTAGGGGATTGTAAGTAAAAGCCTGAGATCCTGTTACATATCATTGGATTCCCATTCACCATTTCTTACAGAGATTTCCTATACATTCAGATAGCGCTCTCAAAGCTTGAGCACTGAAGACACAACCCCATAGCTGAGGACTACAGGGAGACTCAGGCATTGCAAATAAAACCAAGTCCAAACTCAGAAAGAAAGTCATAAGTCAATATATAAATATCAACACCATCCCATGTAGACAACATGCGATGGAATGAAAAGTGCACATCTGCTTTATATCAACAGGCATCTTTGGCAACATCTTGACATTCAAAATACTTCTAAGCCACAGCATCGTACGGCACAGATAAAAAGAATTTTATTGCACAGTAGTCGGAGCTTTGACTGGGCTATTATTGAATACAGCTCTACCAACATAGATCTTACCAAATTACAGGTCAGAGGATAGTTTGTGTATAGTCTGTTTATATCACCGATTATAAAAAAAGGAGGCAAAAATGGCCACATTAAACTATATTCTATGCAGAAGCCTCCTAGGAGACACAAGATAGGCAGAAAAGCATCTCTTTCCTCAGCTGTTCTTCACTCTCCAACACTGATGGCAGATTTTGAACCAAGGAATGGAAGAGGACATGAAGGAAAGAAGCGATGATGTGCACAGCTCTGCACTTTTTTTGTTACTTTCCAGAGCTCCAGAAGGAGCAGGGGAAATGGGATATGAACTGGCTGCTCTGGTTTGTGCTGGCGATCAAGCAGGGACCAGGTGGCCGTTGTACGTATTAACCAAAAATATCGCTTACAATAAACTTTATCCTTATTTTTCCCTTGAGTACCAGGGATGGGGAACAGAGCTGAGGCCTGTCTCTCAAATCAGCCAGACCAGTTCTACAGGGAAGTGGGAACACCAGCTTTTCTCCCAGACATATGAGCAACCAAATGTCTCACAGTCCCCATTTGATTTTTAGGTACTATTACTTCCTCCCTTTCACTCTTTATCCCAACTGTGCAGTGCATGAGACTGATTTAGACTCAGGGTCTGGTAAGGCTTTAAAGTAGAATAGAAGGCAGTTTCCTGTCAAAAGCCAAGCAATGATAAAAAACAGTATTACTTTTAAATTGAATTTGGAACAATTACATAGGAATAATTGTTTTGCTGTAAAAAAACTAGATGTAGTTCTGCCTTACTAAAAAAAAGAACAAGCCAGCTTTTGTGTATTTTTGGTTCATCCTTTGCTATTTGGAATTAAATGCCTACATGTATCTTTTAACTTAACCAAATTATTGAGAGCTATTTATTAGTTTATCTTCTGTAAGAGTCTTTCCTCCCTCATGACCTTACATTTCAGGTTGAGAGCTTACCACAGTTTGAAAGTAAACTGCCTTGAAGCATACAGGAAACAGGACTGTGCCATACACAGCACACAATTACGTTAAAAAGAATGAAAAACGTTCAAATCCAATGGCATCTAAGTAACTATGCAGAATATTTTCAAAGAGCTTCATTCTTATATGCCAAATGGCTATACATCCAGTATCCAGTAAGCGTCATCAATAAATGACCTCCCAGAACTCGCTATCTGCCTCATTTAAATTACCTGTACAAAAAAAATGGGCCTCAGATTTGATCTCTTTTGCTCTCTGATAAGCTTAGGTTTGTTTCTTTTTGTTGCCTTGCTTTTACTACATTAAGGGAGGATTGTAGAAGTATGGAAGTCATCTTCAAATCTGTACTTTCCTGATTGTCCAAAACTTTCCTAAAAGCAGTATCACACACAGTTTGTCATACACCCCTAAAACAGGCTATCTTAAGTGCAGAGATACAAGAATAGTTGACTACTCTTTGAGATTCCTTAGAATTTCTGTGCAAGTTGCTCATTTCCACTGTAGCACATATCCCTTTGATTAATTCTCATCTCCGTTACTATCAAACCACTAAACAGAACAGAATCATAAAAAGGTTTGGGTTGGAAGTGACCTTAAAGAATATCTAGCTTCTCATGTCAGACCTCAACAAAGTATGGCTCCAACAGGGGAAACTTCTTCAAGCCTCTGCATAATGAACATCTGTGCTTGTGATACTTGTGATCCTTTTTGCTAAAAACCTATATTTCTAAAGTGGTCTTTTTTCATTCCGGTAATATATTGGCTCCACCAATTTGCTGGCAAACTTCCTGTTTCTGATGTACTTGAAAAAAGTTTTTATTATCACGTCTTACACCCTTGCTCCTCAGAATCTTTTTTGGCTAGTTTTATTATGGCTTCAAATTAAGCTTGCCAGAAGCTTTATTATTTTTTCTATGTTCTTCATTTGGATTTCTTACTGAACAATGTCTTTTTTCTTCTAATGACCTTATTAGCTTGCTTTTAGCCATACAGGCTTCCTTTCTTATCCACAGCTCTTTTAGACTTAGGGAGTATTGGCAGATTCCAAATATTCTCTCTGAAATGGAGAAGAAAAAAAAACTAAGTTCTTGAAAGTTTGAGACAGAAAAGCTTGTCAACCTTCTAGTAGAAAAACTGAGGCTCAGAGTAAATTTCCCCACCTTATTTAGATGCCCCCTAAAGTCATCATAGTTTTCCAGAATGTATTTAAAAAGCATCTGAAAAGATTATGGAGAATAACTTTCATGTGAGGAACCCTGGAGGTAGAAACATTTAGGTATGAGATTAAGTTCTTCAATATGCAAAGAATCTACACGCAGGTTAGAAAAATTTAATCAGGTCTGATGAATTGATACGAGTTCGAAGAATTAAACATGACCAAGTACCATGGCACTTAGGAAAAAAATACTGCAAAATTGATCATGCAGGAAGTTCTGAAGTGAATAATTCTCAAAGTATGTGCATGGAGCTGGCAAAGACCATGCCCTTAAAACAGTGGCTGAAAGGGAATGTGTGATTCAGTAAATCATTCAAGCATTAAGCTTTCATCTTTGGAGCCCTGGTTTATACCCGACTGAAGCGTTAATTATAAATGTCTGGGGTATGTCTTCTTCACTTAATTAATCTCCACACTTACATGAATTGTGAATCCAGATCATAATCAAAAGCTCCTCTGGCACAGAAGACCTCAACTAACTGGAAGAGAAGGAAAGCCATTCTGGTTCCAAACACAGCGGAAAGAAAACACGTACATAAAAGCGTATAATTAATTTCGTATCAGAGATGTTAAAAGATGAAATTTTTCAGTCAGCAGTGACCTTCTAAAACTGAATATCCTGATCTAAGGCAGGGATCCTCAAAACTACTGGACAGTGTAACTTCCCATTGAAGAAGGTCTTGCAAGACTTTGTGTGTATCTAATTTGCAGAACTTGGTAGGTTACAGGAACACATGCTGATTCATATGGTGGTTTAGACTTGCTTTGCTACTGAATCTAGCCAGTTTAAAGCTCGTGTGTATATCTACATGATTGTCCTATGAGTGTCGTTAGACTTGATGATGCCCTTCGTGGTGCGGTGGTGTTAAATTTCTGATTCAAAGAGTATTGTCCATTGAAGCTTTACTGACAAGGTGGAAGCTGGAAGTACTAAGAAAGATAATCTGAAGGTGAAAGAGATCAGATACATAGGGAGAGTGAGGCAGCAAAAATGAGAAATACACTTTGGAGAGAAAAATATGAAAAGCAACAGACATCAAAGGCAATTACATTGACTTAAATGCTTCAAAACCTGAACTTTGCTCATAAAGCACTTTAAATGGAGAAACTCTACCAAGCACGTTTGCTTCAGTGCACTACACAGAGCACTTACTAATTAAAAATAAGTAAATCAAGCCTTAGATTTCTATGCACATCCCTATCATGTTATCTCTATAACTCAATTTGTAAAGATTTTTGATGTCTCCTAGTGATGAGTTCAAATAGTAAAGCATCAGTGGATTAAAAAAAAAAAAGACAAAAAGCTTTTTGACTTACTATTGCATTGTTCTTCTCAACCAACTGCAGCATGGACATTCTTCATATGATTAGTTTTGCACGTGAGTTACAGATATAATTCTGTAATGGACTCCTCAAGTGATGAGAGTTTCTATGCATATCATTCCTGCAGTCAGGATACTCCTGACAAGACAGAGATGCACATACATTATTGCAAAACATTATTAACCACTATAACAATGTATAAATATTAGTGGATAGTAGTTATTTTGTTTTTTAAAGATTTTCCTGGTTTAGTTATTTTGCACATAGTCAAGTTTAAGATTACATTTAACAGGCACTACGGACTCTGTCTCTCTTTCATTTCAGGATATCACTTGTGTCTACCTTCTAGAGTATTATAACACAACACTATTCAGAAGTTAAAATACTGTAGATCACAAATTACTATATGGACTACCGGGCATGTTTTCTGTAATAGGACAGAGAGTATTTCTCAGATAGTACAGTTTCTGTCTGCAGACCCATTGAATGTGGCCCTGCAACTCCTTGATAGTCTCATTTAACATACTCACTCCAGTGTCACTTCTGCTCAACATTGGCACCAGGAAAAGTGTAATTAAATAACTGTGCTAAAAAAAAAAAGAAAAAAAAGCAGTTTACAGAATGAAACTATATGAACGGTGTTATCATGACAAATTATTTTGGATTATAATGAAATATATGCTACTATTTATTTTATTTTCAAATTGCAGTTTTCTTGACTTGAAACAAATAATGGCTTCAAAAAGGCAAAGGAGTTGCTGTAAAGCTAACACAACCTACCATTCTAAGTGGGGCAAAAAAATGGAAGCCACTCTTAAAATCTAAAAGCTTCATGTAAATGAACAGATGCTTGGCCTCAAGATGTGCCAGGGAGATTCAGGTTGAATGTTAGGAAATTCTCCAAGAGAGTGGTCAGGTGCTGGAATGGGCTGCCCTGGGAGGTGGTGGAGTCACCGATCCTGGAGGTGTTCAAAAGACATTTAGATGTTGTACTGAGGGACTTGGAGTAGTGGGAAATATTGGTGATATCTGGATGGTTGGATTGGATGATCTTAGAGGTCTTTTTCGATATTATTGATCTATGATTCTACTCTGCAAAAAATAAAGTTATCAATTATATATTTTTTTCCAGCTAAATGAATTACGCTGAAGTATTTACCAAAATACATTTCAGATATTTCATGCAGTCCACCCAAATGAGCTTACATCCTACAGTCTTCATAAACAATTATTTTATCTCCTTTGAAGTCTGCATTTCCACCTGTTTTTTCATGTACCATGTGGCAGGCTGAGGAATGTAATGCACGGAGTTCTCTACCAGTGGCAGCTTAAATAAGAGCTATCACTGAGTAAATAGTTTGACAGTCATTTCAACCGCATTGCATCCTGATGGGGATAGACATATGATCACCTAATTTCCATATAGGAAAGCCTACATTTTAATAATCACCTCATTCTTCACTATCGGACTATGAACATTCAATAAAAAAATACTTCCTGCATTATTTCTTATCCTGGTCTTTTTTTTCCTCCAAATGAAATAAAAAAAGAACGTGGGGGAAAAGTTACAGCTGCTTTCTCTGCATTCCTGTTTTCTTACTTTTTGTTGTTGTTTTTCATAATACCGCAACTGTCCAATGATCATGTGAAATCCTTTCTGTTCTTTTTAAAAAAAAACACCAAACAAACCAACATTGCTTTTCTCCCTGGGACACTTTGTCCTCATTACTTTTCAGAAAGTCCTAAAATCTAAAAATAACACACCCAAGCCCAAACTACACAAAGATCAGCCCCTTCCATATTTATAAGGAAGAAACCTCTTTAAGACCCCTCACTGTGTCTGGCCAGACTCAGGGTCCCTGGACTGCAAGTAACAAATATCACATATTTTGCTTACTCTAAATGTTTACTCTTAATGACTTCAATAAGACCCAGAAAGCAAAATGCACTGCTGCTGGATCTGTCACATTAACCTCTTCTTACCTTATGATTGCTTGAGAGTGGGTAGGAGATGGTGTTAATTACCTTAGCCTAACACTGTAAGATGATAAAATACAGAATTAATCAGAAGAAAAAATAAAAATAAAAACAATAATTTGGTTCCTTGGACAGCATTTAATCAGAGAAACCAGTGATTGCAGGAGCACAGCAACCGATGTCCATTTGACATCCAGCTGTTGTCCCTCAAGATTTGTACTTAAGCGATGAAGACAGCCCTGCTTTATCTCTAATATTCCATGTGAATATGTAAATAAATGATCACTGCCAATATAGCACCTGCCAGGAACTACAAGTATTTAAGGTCTGGAATTATTCCTACAGAAGTCAATGGGAGTCATACTGGCAGTTCCAATCACAGTTGGACCAGGTTCAAGGACAAGGAAAGAAAAGGTTTGTTCCTATAAGTACCTTAGGCTGCAACTGTTCTGAATTCCACCATGTTTTATTTTTTCCAACAGTTTAATAGGAACAAATATTTGCATAGGTGTTACACAATTGTGCTATGGGGAAATGCTGAATTACAAAATAAACTGCATTCCTGACAAATTGTAATTGCTGCTCAGGAGAGTGAGCACCAAGAAACGGCTTCCTCTCAGCTGTGGGAACCAGGCTTGTGCTGTGCATCTGATCAGAAAAGACAAAAAAATCCCACAAATAAAAAGATTTTCCTGCAACCAGAGGACTTGCACAGTCCTCTCACACCAGCATGTTTGGAATTTTAGAGTTCTATACAGATGACAAACAGAAGGTTGGGATAAGAGGGATGAGTTTCTAGTAATTCTGGTTACATGAGCTGACACAAAGGAAATTTGAGATTAGAAACTCTCCCAAAATCCAGATGCCAGAAGTACACACTTTATTTACCAGAAATAATCCCTTTCACTTCCACGATACAACTCCAGATACACATACAGATGTAGAGGGCCTCTTCTTTCTTTTTCTGTAGTGTTACTATTGCCTCAAGGTGTTTAAAAAAAAAAAAAAGAGAGAAAAAAAAGAAGCTTCAAAATTTCTGTTATACTAAAAAGTATGCCTTGGACTTAAAAATAATAAATCTTGGGCTTTTTTTATTTGTCCACCCTCTTTTACATTATGGAAAGTTCACATATTTAAGATTTTTTTTCTAAAGCCACAGAGGCCAAAAATGCATTTCTTTTCCAAAAAAAAAAAAAAAAAGAAAAAAATTGAGATTCTCGAGTGAAGGACAGATTGCAGTCCTTGTAGTGGAATTCATGGGGCTGGGGGACCCAGCAGTGGTGAGGCGGCAGACCAGTCAGATGAGAGCAAGAAGTGGGTGGCCAGCCAGAGCTAGAAGGGCTGTTTCTTTCTAAAAGCCAGACGAAATTGAATTTTTTTGCTGTGCAGTAAAACATGACACAAGGTACCCTGGCATCCCACCACACAAGGAGAACTGCTGCTGCCATCACTCAATATGTGCCTCAGCCTGCTCCAGCATACAATATTGCTCTCTCCTGGATTAATGTGCCCTGTTTTTTGTGTCCATGGCCCTCCCAGAGCCTGACACCTACCCTCATGGGTAATGCTACTGTCATGGAAATGGGATCAGAGTTATGTGTGGGGCCCCAATGACCCAGCAACAACTGATCCCACACCTGAGGCTTACACACCCCAAGTGCCAGGGCTTACAAACAACCCTTCAGGGCAAAATGAGAGTCAAGGGATCCAAACTATCTCTGCGGAGGTGTCTTCAAGAAAAGACTCTTATATGTATGTGAGATATTAGGCTGCGGATCAATAAAATGAGCACATCTGTTTCTGTTTCCTCAACAAAGTGGAGCATCCTTGGGTTTATGGCACAGTCTTCAGAGATGTCCTCAATCTTTTTCTTACAGTTTATAATTTTTCTCTAAATTGTGGAGTCAGACATTCTGTCTGTTTGTCTCCCTCCTGTCCCAGCTAATTTCCTTTGATCTTGTCTGTTCATGCAGTTAAATTGAAAGCAAGTTCCTCAGCAAATCCTTCCTGAGGTACTTTTTTTTCTCCAAAAAAAAGAAAAAACAACAGGAGGCTTTACTTCTATAGACATTTGTGATTTTTCATTTCTACTACTTGAAAGGGAAGAGGGTTACACTCTCCACCTGCCCATTTCTTGAAGAAGCTATGAGGATCAGTTCTTGTAGCTTCAGCCATTTTCTTGTCTTCCACCCATTCTTTCAGCTACACATGAGACCAGTAACACTCATTGGTCATCATTCCTATCTTCTGATTTGGGAATCAGACCAAGAATTAAGTGTTTTAGCAATAGCAGGAGTCATGCTTAAAAACCAGTCATATTTTATGAGAGACAAAAAAAAAACCTTCCCAACTGGGAAAAAAATGAAGCAAGGGTTTTTCCTTTGTAACAACACAACAGTTTCTTCCAACTACCAGGTAGTTGCTGGGTCTCAACTCTTTTTAATAGCACCATTCAGAAAAGCTCACACACCTGTCTTAACTTATTCATCCTTACAGTATTCCCAGAAGCACTGAAGAATAACCTTAAATGAATGGGAAACTGAGGTACAGAGAGAAGGAGTAGCACAACAAAGGTCACATGGGACATCTGTAGAGTGGCAGAATAGGCTCTTGAAGGCCACACATAAGTGCCTTAACCACAGTCCACTCTTTCATTCAGCTTTGAGCCCAGAAATAATGTCTGAACATCCATTTAATTAAAGACAAAACAAGCTAAAGCTTTTGGATACAAACCCAAGACTCAAGCCTTAATTCTCTGCAGAAGTCGTCTGCAGTTTGCTCCAATTCCAGGCTAAGAAGTTTTGGGCTACGTCTCATACTGATTTAGCCTTGCCAAAATCACTGAAATGAAGGCAGCTTCATGAAAATGTTGCTTGCACTTCTTTCTTATGTCTTATTTGCTTCTCATTCCTTCAATATAGCCCTCACCCAAATCAGACTTAAACATGAAAAGATCTAAAAGGCTATGCTGGTTGTGGAAAAGGGAGAGAGAGGGTAAAAGATCAGCTGCATTTTTCTTCCCTTTTTCCAGAAAATCTTGCCTTTGGTAGCGTATTACTATCAAATGAAGATCCAATGGACTATTTAGGATGAAGTTTTTATTTGACCTCCACCTGTAGTCAGTAGCTCAATTGATTCTCCAATGCAGACAGTATGTTAACACTCATAGCTTGTCACTATAAGGAAAAGTGCACCGAAGACAATGGGGAATTCAGAGTTGAGGCTGAATGACATGTATTTAATAGCTTTCCAATTCAATGAGGCATTTAAGATTTTCATTAGCAGTAATTATGCAAGAAGTAGAGGTCAACACCAGAAATTTTACAGAGATTAAAGAGGCAAAATGGATTTGAAGCTAGAAAATTAGATTTTACATTAACATAAGAGACAGAGACATGGAAACTATTGCTACTGTGCACCTATTGCCTTTAAAAACAATCACCTCTTTGTTTAAAATATTCTGTTGATTTTTGCAAGTTTTGACTGTTAAAGCACAAAAATTTTAAGTGTCAGGTGCTATTGTCAGGTCTCAGGGAAATAAATTAAAAGAAACGTTTCGGTATCTGGCAATTAATTTCATTTATTAATTTTCAGAAATGGAAAAACAGTAATCTTGTCTTTTGGCAAACAAAATCAATTCCTCATTGTTCCAGCCTACAACTTCAGACCACACCAACCCAGAGAGGGCTAGAGATTTGGTTTAAAAATGTAGACATCAAAGTTTTCTACTCCAGAGGTACTTTCCTATAGCCAGTTTCTGAACTGTGACAATATAGGATCACAGTCCTTGTGTAAGATGCTGCCTTTCTCTCCAGTAATATACCAGGAAAGGCAATGGAATATCTTAACACAGCTGGAGGCCCTTGGAAACCACAGTGATTTACTGAAGTGGTGGCATGCAGCACTGTGAAACTGACCCTCGTGCTCCTTGAAGAATCAACCTGCACTTATAAAGCTCATCTTTCATTTTCACACTGCATGAATCAGAACCCCTGAGGGACCATGGACATTCAAACTGCAATTCAGGTGCTCTTCGAAGGGTTGTGGTGTACAAAGCTAGGCTCAGTGCTCAGTTGGAGTGCTCATGCCAGTGGCTTTCCACCCAGCACGCCTCCCCACTCAAGGGCAGGTATAGGCTCATTAAGAACAAATGCTGACGGTGCTCATGAGCAAACTGAGCAGAAGGATGAAGGTAAGCAATGACTTCTTCAGTCTCTGCCCCCTGGCCCGCATGCCCGTAGAGGTTTTTGCTGCCCAAGTCAAATTCTCAAGAGGTATTTGAACCTTTACCTCACCAAAGTTTCACAGAGAGACATAAACTGAAGCTCTATTAAACTGTAGGTAGGTCACAGATGGGAAACAGACTTCCTGAAACATGGAATCATAATTCTCTAGAAATACACTCACAAGCTGTTTGCCTTTATGAGCATACAACTTCTCTAGAGAGCAGTCAAGTTATTCACGATGGACTTGTCCACCTAAATGCCCCTTCTGTCCATCCAGAAGAACTTCAAATATTGGCAATATGATTATTCTAGATTGGCAGTGCTGAGGTGTAACCTGGCATATTAGTTTGTTTCACTCATTTTTTATTCAGGAGTTGAGAGTTTTAAATGGCCAAGCTACTCAGAAACACATATTTGAAACTGTCAAGTGAAGAGTTACAAAATCATGTAGCTGAATGCTCAGTGTCTTCCTTTGCAGGAATGAGAAGAGGCCAAGTCCTCAGCAAACTCTACTAACAAATGAAACTCATTTAGCTTTGAGAGCAATGCATTAGTAGCTGCCAAACCATCCCAAATGGCTTTAAAATACACTGTAAGATAATAGAAGGAAATTCATAAGATAATCTTAAAGAGCTGCAGAAGCAGTAATTTCATGTTCAAGCTGCGAAAGTCTGGAATCCTTTAGAAGTGGATGCAAGTTCACTTCATGGTCATGGTAGTAAAAGATGTCTGTGATTATAATGCACAGAAGAACCAAGGCTCTGTAATCATACAAGAAATAAACTTTCCTTATCTGAATAAAAGAGGGCTTGAATGTTTCTACTTGGACTACAAGCTCTGGTGGTACAAGTTAAAGCAGAGTGTGAGTTAATTCATTCAGCGGGTGCTGCTGGATAAATAATAGATAATAGTGGCAAACAACACTTCACAAAATGTATGCATTGAGTTAAATAATGTGGATTCCTCAACTACAGAGAAATTTCCTGTTCATAAGAAATCCTCAGTTTTGATTAATCATTTGGAGTCTACTCAAATGAAAGGAAGAAATCTGCCTGCTGCCAATGACTATTTTCCTATTTTTAACTGCTGACCAGTGAATTAGCTCCCTTCTGATTGGGAAGAAATTGATATTATTGAAATAACATGAAAGCATTTAAAGATTGAAACTGACTGCACATGCAGCTAAAAAGTGGGTTAAGTAGCAAGCAATTAGCTGTGTATAAATGATGAATCAGTCTGTTTTGATGATATGACTGTAATTTCAGCTTTTGCCTTTTCAAGTACGTTTCACAAATACAATAGGCAGGCTTACACTGAAATGTGAGCAAATTGTTACTCTTCTTTTAAATTAATACACTTTTTTTCCCCTCTTTGTTTCTCTCTAGAAATTAGAAGGAACGTTCAGGTAGTACTATTAACCATTTATGTAGTTATGGTTGTATCATAAATGCTTTCAGAAAAAAAAACAAAAAACAAAAAACAAAAATCCTCAAAATATAAGGAAAAGATTCACATTAAAGATTGAGAGTCCCATTGGGAAATGAAAAACATCACTATAAGATCAGCAGATCAGACTTTCTGTGTGGTACTGTGCTTTAAAGCTCAACATGATCATCCAGGAAACATTGCTGAGCGCTAGCCAGATGATTTCTTCTAGATTTCTTCTTTTGTTATTGTACCAAAATAAATACTTAAATCTTTCTGAATTCACAGAGTAGAATGATTATTGATGTTTGAAAAGGATACTAGAGGTAAAACAAAAGTTCAAGAAGCGCAAAAAGAGGAATGCATTGTAGAATGTGGGGAATGCAAGAAAAAAAAAAACAACAATCAAACACTCTTCAGACTCATCTTAGAGTTTCTAACATGCACTATTTTAATTGGAAACATTTTATGGTTCAACTCACTTGCACTCTTTGAATTGAAAGACAGTGTCAGAGGCTTTGCTATGTGTCTATGCTTTGAATAGTAATGTAAAATCTGATCAAACACACTGGGTCACACAGGGATCAGCATTAAAAGAAAGTTAAATGAGAAGAGGGCATGGCCATGGCTGTTTTAACTACTAACCACAACATTAGGTTAATTTGAACAATCATTTCACAAGGATTAATTCATTTTTTGTACATTATGACTTGTATTCTTTGGACTTTCTCCCACATTTTCTTCTCACAGAATTTTAGGCTGAAAAGTGTCTACCATTTGGCTGGAGGAATAGATGGAAGAATAGAAGGAGAGGTAAGAAACAATTTTTGGAAGTAACAAAGTTTATGTTCAAAGCTGTAACCTTTACCTCTGCTTCAGCGTCTCAAACATCCTTGGCTAATTTTTGAACTCTACCTTCCTTTTGCTCCAACTCCACTAAATAATGATGCACTTTCAAAACACTAATGACAATTACTTATACTCCAGTGCAGTTTTGAGTCTGCCATTGGCAAGATCTAACAAACAGACCATGGCATTTCAGCACATTAGCCACGGTTAGGCTGAGCTCAAACTGAAAATGAGAACTCAAATTCTCATGCAACGTAGTTGTGGCCCTAACTCATGTTACAGACCTGAATTGTGTTTTCAGAATGCAGTGCAAAAACTGTCTTCTTTTTATACCCAAAATCAGTGTAACTAGAATACGAATAAACCGTGAAAGAGATTAAGCTTCTCAGCAAACATATAAATTGAGACTGGAGGACAGGAATGTTTTTTCTTTTATTCATGCATTTCCTTCTGATCATTGAACTTTGTGACAGCAATACCAACCATAAAGAACTATAGGGATGTATTAACACCTTAGGGATGTGGGTAAGGGGCAAACAGTGGTTAAGAGAGCAAGAATGCCTGAAGCAAAAACTAAAATGAAGACTTCCTGGCTGCAGTTGATATCAAACTGCTATATATTAGTAACATGTTTTGGCCAATTTCATCTTCTGTCTTAAGGACAGTTTTCTGTGCCTCAGTCAACTAAAAGGTCAGATCACTTAGTGGGTGAATAGATACAATGATTCCTCATCTCTTCTTAAGAGTTTTTGTCTGCATGTTTGGATCATGAGATGTGGAGCAAAATTAATGATCCATCTTGAGCCTATCTTCTCTCTAGTCATGATTATACAACACCTGAACTTATATTGCCCAGAATTTGTTTTTAAAATTGATTTTATCATATGTGAAACTGAGTTAAGCTTGAGTGAGTGCTGGAACACACTCTGACAGTCAGAAGGAGCCAGAAGCATTTGGGAGCTGGTCTTTTTCCTTATCACATGTAGCCACAGACAAATTAGCTACCAGGAAAATAAAACAGAAATTTAGTACATAGATTCTGTTTTGTCATTGGAGAACTGATCTTACCTTAAAAGCATTTTAAAGAATAATTTACAGAAGAAACAGAAAAGATACAACTAGTTTTGGGGTTTTTTTCTTGTAGAAGAGCCTTACGAAGGATAACAGGATTTAAAAATAATATTACAGACATTTACTACAGTGGACTAGAAGCAAAGGCTCAAAAAGGAGGAGTCTCGGCTGAAAACAGCCATCAGAGCACTCTTGCCTCCAATGGAGATAGACCAGCTGAGAGGCTGTCCGCATAATGAAGTCATTTCTCTTTTTAACCACCCTATAGACTCCTATGCATGTGATGTAATCCTCTATTCAATTCTATAGAGAAGTTATCATTTCCTATTAGAATCCATTGAGTGTTTCTATGTGGGTTTCCTTTCACAGTCTCCTTAGCATGGCCAGAAAATTCATTTTCTCTGTGTAAACTAAGTGGTGTAGCAATTTTTCCTCTGAAGTCATATGATGTCTGTCACCACAAAAGCAGCCTACATGCAGCTGTATCTCGTTTTGGAGCATATACTCTTGCATATGGCTTCTAGATGGAGGCAAATATCAGTGCAACAGAGTTATTTAAATAATATATTGTCACACAATGATTAATTTCTGTTTTATTTTCAGCATGAAAGTTTGTGGCATAGACCCCCATATGGTAAAATAATAGGCTGAAAGATTAGCCACCATCACCATCTGTTACTCATCCCTGATTTCACTCCCTCTTTCAAGAGCTGATTGCAGTTTCAAAATCTTTCATTCAGAGTCTATTTTCTTTCAAGTTATTACCTAGATGACTTCAGTAATTCTATATAGCTGGGACCTGAAAAAGAAATGCTGAGAGCAGTAAATGCACGTGAAACATTTGCATAGCACAGTAGAATGGAGGGTGCTGTGATAAGAAATTCACAGGGCTGGTGTCTCACTTCACCCATCAGTGTTACAACAGTGTACAACCATTGCCTGCCTTGGAATCACTCCAGAGGGCTATGCTACTGCAAGAGAGAAATTAGGCGTTCAGTGGCCCATTTCTTACTGATGTCATTCACTCCATGCAGCAAGTGAACAATAATAAAACACTTCTTTTTATATGACTATTAAAAGTTATTTTCTTTAGATTAACAGTGATATCTATATAGGTAAACTACATTTTTTGTGGTGTCCCAAGTAAGTATAAGAAAGTAAAACAGAGATGGGAGGAAGGAATGATAAGGAAAGCCAAACAAATATGAACAAATATATCTGAGGTAAGCATGCAGGAGAAATAAACAATAAGAGTATTTTGCAATCAAGATCCCTGCTAATTTATGTGACAGACAGATTCCAAGTCTAATCTAATATGCAATACACATTCACCATGTATTCCTTCAAATGCAAATCAATCAGAAGCACCTTCGAATGCCTGGCATCCATCAGAGCAGATATGGTTTACGCTGAGCTGCCCAGTGCTTTATGGTAGGGAACATTCTTGAGAATCTGACTTGCATTTGCTTCATATGCTGACTAAAATCATAAGTGACCTGAGATACTGAACTGTGGGTGTATCACAACTATAAAATCACACTCTTTGCCTTAATCTGATCTCAGGTCCCTTTGCCTGTTCCATCAGCTTCACTTTCTAAATTAAATTTCAGGCACATGAAAATGACTACCCTGCTAGTTCAGTGCCTGGTGTATCATCAAGAAACAATAATAACAATAAAAAATAATCAAAGAGGTTCTTCATGCTCATGTTGTCAGCTTTGTTTTCCAGATCTATCATTTCCATTGTTCACTGTGGAACGTGAGGCCAGATTCTTAGTGGAAGTAAATCTGCGCTGCTTTGCTGTGCAAGACAGAACTGCCCCAAAATGGAGCTACCAGTGTTTATGTGTAGGAACAGTCTAAATGTCACTCTTATGTCTGGCTCATGATTCAGAAGACCATAACTGTTTGACATAGCCCCTATATTTGTTATTTTAGGAGGCTGGTTGGAAGGAGATGGCAAAGGTTTAGGAGTCAATGATCTCCATCAGCTCTACAAACAAGGCAAGACTGCTGGGCTTTGTTTTCTTTTGGGAACTTTCCAAGCATCAGTACTTTACAAGTTACCCCCATAGGCAACTTAGTGTCTGTTTCAAGTTAATGTGCTTTGTTTTTCAGGCCACAAATAAAATCAGAACAAAGTAAAAGTTCAGATCTGTTTGAAAACAACCCAAATTGTGTACCGTGTGAAAAGAAAGGTAAAAAGAGGGTCAGAGAAGCTGAGAGTAGAGAGGGCATGGGATAGGGAAAATCTCCCCAGAGGAGAGAAGGTGATTTTTATGGCACAGATAAAGAATAAGCTGCAGAGAGAAGAAAAAGATGATAGTCAAAAAATCTGTGAAAGTCACTTCAAAATACTGTAGCTCTCTTTCTTCTCATGAAATCTTTATCTCACTCTTAAGAGGGTCAAAAGGACTGAAACTGCTAGCTCTCATATTGCCTTTGTATTAGAGCTATATGAAGCAGATGATAGCAACATAGTCAAGACACCAGGCCAAATTCTGCCCTTTATTACTATCATTCAACTAATCTGGGAGCCTTGCTTGACACGATATTTTAATTCTTTGATTCTTTGAAAAAAAAACTATAGCAAAAACAGAGGATTTGCATTCATCAGGTATCAAACACACACGTATCATTAGTTAAACAAACATAGCCATAGAAGGATTTAGAGGTGTATATATATATATATATATAAATATATTTCATATTAATTTTTGTATACTCAACTTGTGACTATTCCTCATTGCTTTCTGGAAAGCCTTAATGTGATTTTTGAACATTCAGACTTAGAACTGCTCTGACAGAGGGCCATGGAAATGTCTGCTCATTTCAGAGATAGGGAAACAGAGAGAACATGCTGCTAAGGGAGGTATCTTCATTTCGAAATCTGTGAACATGTTGCTATGTTAGTAGATTTTTCCTGTATCTTTTATCCTTTCTTTCATCTCACACATCTATTCTCAAGGATTGCACTAGATTTATACTGCTAACTTGGTATTTGGAAGACCCAGTTTTAAAATTCTCCATCCCTTTACAAATATGGGACGAATTTGAGGACAGCAGTGGCCATCTGTTAGATGGAGGTTACAGCATTTTCCCTACAACACAGAGAAAGGAAAAGAAAGTGTGCTCTTCAGTGATTTTCTCTCTCCTTTTTTGAATGTTCTGCTTTGTGAAATCAGCCTCAAAAATTTCCATTGACTACCATGGAAACTGCATTGGGCCAATAGAAGTCACAGGGATGACAGATGGTAAGAAGTTATGTATATGACCACCATATAAATTGCTCACTGAACGCTGAATTTGGATTAGGGCACTGGCACCTCAAGTGATTAGAGTTGTGCTCAAAGGCAGATAGGGTAACACTGGCCAGAACAATACCAAGTTAAATAGATGCAAACACTTCATGAGACATTAAAGCAGGGGTGAAAAACATATTCAGTGTTACAACATCTTATCAACCATCAGTGGATTACTTTCTTGTCTTGCTTCACTGTGTAGGTTCATCAATCCATAAAGATATGCAAAAGAAAGGAAAAAATGAAAAAAGCCAATTTGACTAAGATGATTGTCAGAGAAAGGAACTGGCTGGCTCAAGGAACTGGAAATAAAAGATGAAACCTTTGAAATATGTCACCACCTCAAGACTGGCTCAGATCTGCATTGACCCATAGCTGTTATTGTAACTGGGTGAGATTTTGGTGCCCTCCATGTAATCGGATTGGGCTCTTAATCCAGTTAAGAACAGATGTTCACATCAAGCAGCTCAAAACCCAAACCCACTCTGTCACTCAGTTGGAAGAAATGTGAAAAGAAAATCTCATTTGTGACATGGAAGAAATTGTCCCCTTGTTAAAAGTTGGAAATTAAGGGAGACACTACTTCCTACCTTGTTCTGTTTAACAGTAAACCGCAGTCCCTGGGTGTTACAACAAGACATTCTAGGCAGGTGAATTTGTCATCTGCACAAGCAACTTAGGTCTCTCTGGGCAGGGGAAAATTCACAATGTCCAATTCTTATTTTGCCCAAGCATTTTATCTTCCTTTGCAAGTGATACAGAAATAAGTCAATCTTTCAAAAGGCCACTTGCTACCAACAATGAAAAGATGCAACTGAAAATGAAAACAGCGCTTCATATAGTTTCCTTTCATTATAAACTCTCAAAATTTTCTCATATAGCTAAGAAGCAGTGGTAGGCAAGGTGGAACGCATGCAACACTCTCATCCAGATGATTAAATAATAATAGGAAAAGTCATTTCAGTAAAGCTGCAATGAGAAAAAAGAAAGCTTTACATTGAACAGATACATCTAGAGGAGCAGTCAACAAGATGTGAGTAATGACAGACTGGAAATGTTTCTCTGCACACAAATTGAATAGATGAGGGAATATATTTTCACCATTGCTCTTAAAATTAGCATGAATGATCTTCCCAGATGAGTTAGGCACCCAACCAACGTCCAAATTTATTTCCACAAGAAGTGACACTGACAAAACAGCAAATGTGTGCTACACAAATTACGCTCAACCATTGATTTTTTAAGTTCAGCAGCCCATCTTGTGCGACTGCTTATAAAGGCAGACAGACAGACCACACCGACTGCAGCAGTAAACTGAACTCATATCTCACACTGACTCGAAGATGCAGTTTGACACGTGCTGCCTAAACAAACCTGAGCACGTCAGTTACTTTCAGATGATTTACTTGTTACAGTGGCTCGCAACATAAAAGCCAACAATCAGTCATTAGCACGCAGCAGAGGAAATTTTCCCAGGGTATTATGTATCGTATTTGGACAGCCAGAACTCACTGCTATTATTTATTCACACCACTATAAATTATTCTTCTCAAAATGAACCCGAGTCACGTAAATGCTGACTTGGAAAGCACCAGAGCCCTCTCTTTTCCTGCTGCATGTATTTTTCCTTTTTAATAAACTTCCTGCCTACAAGTAAAAAACCAAAATCTGGCAGGGTTTATGTGTTTCAAATCAACGCCACAGAAGCAAGGGGGAAACCAGTTGGTTAACATTTGCTACGTCCCTTTTAAGGCTGTATATTTGTCGTGGGCTCAAATTGTTTCAGCTCTGCAAAGCTGCTAAACAGAGTACTGATGAAACACATCGATACCTTAATATTGGTATGAGAATCAGATTATTAGGCACAGGCTTTTCCTTCCTCTTTTTTAAACACATATTTTTGTCATATCAAAGGATATCCAACCAGGCAAACTAAATACACAGTAATTTTGAGTAGCTGTATGTGGGGTAATTTAAAGCAAGGAAACTAGCTGCAATTGATAAAATCAAGGTCACACTGTAAAAAGGCTTCTGGGACACAAATGCTGCTCATATTCCCCATATGATGAGGTCTACTAGAAATGGTATTGTGACACCAGTTCATTTTACACAAGCTTCCAGATAGGCAGTGCCTTGTACACGCTGTTAACAAGAGTTAACCAGGGAAACTAGGACTGAAAAGCTCCTTGGGAGTCATTCTAACCAGCCAGACACTGGTACCAAATCGTTAAATTGAAGCACTTCAGGGTGACTCTGTGGTGGTTCATTCCAACCAGAGATACTTCAAAAAAAAAAAAAAACAAAAAAAAACAAAAAAAAAAAAAAAAAAAAAAAACAAAAGGTTTTGCCCATTAAAAATGCAAGCAAACAATCTCCTGCTCTGTTTCATTGTGCACATAATTTTGAAGGGCAGCTAACTAGAGGTATGGAGTACGAGCACAGGACAGGAACTGAGCTATGCTCATAGATCCAAGGGCTCTTCAAGGGCTCACCCTTTTCCCACTGAAACAAATGAATAACAAAAAAGTCCTCTAAAGTTATCTACATTGCTGCAAAGTTTAAGGCCAAGGTTTTTCAACGGGTAGCCCTTAAGCATAGTCCTTGTTATCCCCTTAAGCTTTCCCAATAGTTCTTGCTGTACTCCGTTGTGCTGTGGGGAATGACTATACTACAGAGGCTGTCCCTAACCATGAACAACTTGAATATTTTCAGCGGAGAGCTATACTTCTCACTGTGTTCAATACTTCCCCTACATTGCAAGGAAATAAGACATTAGAAAAGCATTGCTCAACCACAGCTGACCACCTCAGCTCTTGTTCTCAGAGATGCTTGTACTACAAGTTCTACATCTGACTTATGCAAACACATAGGTCAGAACTGCTGCTTTCTGGGGCCAACTGGCTGCTCAAGTCTATGACAGCTTTATTGCCATACAATTGGAGAAGTAGATATCTCCTTCAGAAATGGCTTGAGAAATGACTTTTTGTTGTTGTTATTTTAGGCGTAGCTGATGTTTCTTTGGGATTTTCTGTCTGCAGCTCTACCAGACATTGCTGAGAGAAGCAATTCTGTTGACAAGTTGCCCCAGAGCATGCTGTAAATGGGATATAGTACCTCACTTGTGGATTCCGGAGATACCTCCTTTGTGTCATTTTTTGGTCAAATGTTATCTCTCAGATGCAGAAAACATGCATTTGAAAAAAATTATTGTTACTCAACTCTCACAAACACAGCTGAAGCTGCTGCCAAACAAAAGAGTTAGCTTCCACTATAAAGAGTTAGCCTTAACTGATTGCTGCTGCAATAAAATACCTCTGGAGATACGTTTCTCTGGAGCCTTTGGTGATATGAGACAAGCAATTTTGATTTAATGTTAAATATATATATATTTAAATGTTTTGACAATTTCTTCTACACTTAGACACATCTTTATCCTTTTTGTTTCCAGACGACTAAAACCAGCTGGCCATTTTTCTATTGTTATTTTATCTGCCATTGGAGCTTGAAGAGACTGAAGTCCTTACAGGCTAAAATCAATTTACATCAGTTTCTGCAAACTCAAGAAGATCAAATAATCTGAACAAGCATTGAGAGACAGATCTTTGATGTACATAAGTTGTAACCAATGGTGTATGCCAATTAAGGGCATGGCCTTGGGCTTTGGTATTTCTTCTGCGGGATTTTAGCTTTGAACTCCTGAGGTCCCTTGTTACCAATTTCCTTGCAGAGCATGTTTCCCACTTAAACAAACATTCCGAGGGCTCTTTGCATAGGACAGGATGTCCAAGATCCTGATTCACTCGTGATCTTGCTGAAATGAGTCATATATTATTTCAATTAATTACTCAGCTAAATGTATAAGTTTGGTATCATTCTGCAGGATTTTGGTCTCTTTTCTTCCATCTCAAGAAGTGTCCTTGCGGGAGCAACCAGCTGCTAAGGAATGATGTCACTCATTAGCTTCACACTGGAAAAGTAAATATGTTAGCTAGCAAATGTCTTACATGTCTATGTTTATTTGTGAGCAATAACTAGTTTGGAGAATGTCTACAGCTGTGACTGAAACACAATAAAATAAGACGAGACAAATGTCAACACCATGGTTGCCAAACACAAAGCAAAGCAAATGGCTTTATCCTAAACTGAAAGTCCCTTTTTGCATGCATGAAAATGCTTGTGGTTCCACTTACTGCAGAGGAAAGCCAGGAGCACAGTAACCGATGAGATCTCCAGCCACATCTCAGAGAGCTACAGTTTGTCCTCCCATCACCGACCTGGGTGGGATGCAGCTGCCGAGATATTTGTTTATGAAACTCCCAAGCTTTGCTCATCAAGCTATGCTGCTTGAGCTAACAGCCAAACCTCCTCCCCTTTGGACCCATTCGAGTGACTCGGGGAGCCCACGGGGAGCCAGCAGAGGGAAGGCTTCTTTCCCCTATGTTAAATAACAGCTCGATTTTCAACACATCATTAACTATTGCAGCTGCAGCAGAATCAGGTTAAGTAGAGAAAAGAATGAAAACAACAACAATCCCCCAAACTGAATTATAGTCTCTATGAGGTGGTTTAATCAGTGGCTCAACTCTACTCTCCCTGCTGAAGAGCTCTCAAGGGTACAAGGATACACGTGAGACTGCGCAGAGCTCAGCTCCAGTGCTGGCTCTGGCTGTGAGGAAACCCTCCCTGGCCACAGTGTGTTGCAGAGAAGCAGAGGGCACTTGGCAAAGTCCCTTAAAGAGACATAGGCAGCACTCTGAGCTTTAAAGAACTGGGAGACACGGATATCGTCCTGTAAGACCAAAGCCATCTGAAATGTGTTTACTTGCAGAACAGACTTTGTCAATACTGCATCAGTTGTCACATTTGTCCCTTGGGACAAAGTGGTTCTTCGTGCCATTTTCAAAACTCTTAAAAACACCATTTTCATCCCCCTATTTACAGCTAGCTAGCAGACGCACCAGACTCAGCAAGACATCTCTTACCCTCATCTCTTCAAGTTACTGGACCAAATCTGTCACTGTGACCTGGTTTTCTTGAAAATTCTAAATTCCGAATGTACCACAGCCTCCTGCACTCTGCTCGCCCCACTGGCACGCTTCCCATAATCAAAATCAGACTATGCTCTTGACGGACCCGCTAGCATATCTGGTTTCCTTCTCATCTGGTTTTGAATTCTCCCTAATCCCCTAGACCTTAGGCCATAAAATAACTCTGATCGTTACAGAAAAAGGCAGCACAAATGTGCACACTGCTCTCATGCTCTCCTTCAAAGGCAGCTCACCTCTAACCTGTGAGAATCGTCTTCACTGGATGCAGTAAATCAGACAGCAGCTCCATCTATACCGCTGTTCTGGCCCTGGCTCCTCCATTAGTACTGCCAATGGGATATTAATTCAGAGTTTTAATAACAGCGTTTTGCAATTTCCTGGCTACTCTGCAGCTGAGGTAAATGGGACATGTGAGTGCATAATAGCTTTTAAAAAAAAATGTGAAAGAGAAAGGAAAAGATCAAGTGACATCAATCAGGTAGGATGGTCTGAACATGAACCGTAATTGGGTTGCCGCTTCTCAGGGTAATGCAGCTAAAGGGGCCTGCCTCGGAGCAGACAGTTATCTGATGTGCACACAGAAACTGAGCACAGATCTCTGAATTTTCACATTTTAACTAAATAGTGAACAAACTGAGTTTTTCTGCAAGGGTATTTTTGTATTGTTATTTTAAGAGTTGTTGCTCAGATTGCTCAATTTGTATTGGTAAATTAATGGTGTGCACTAGTTGAGAGTCATAATGTGAAGGTATGCCTTGATTAGAATGCAGGAAGTACTGGATTAGGAAAAAATTAAATCACACAGCATCTCCATTGCTTCTTTCAGAGTATTTGCTGCAAAAGGACTTTTTTTGCCCTAACAATAAATCCAGCTGAGATTCTCTGAGTGCGTCCTTCGAGCTGTTTTAATTATTACATAATAAGAATAAAAATCTCATACACTTTGATTGAATACTATCCTGAGGACTTTCCTCTCATTTACAAGCATATCTTTTTAAGCTGCTGTTTAAACACTCTCCAGAATTTCAGCAACATGTGGTGCTGGGGTTGGAAACGGCAGGGCCAGTGTTTTGCATGTTGCCATTGCCAGCTACCAGCAGCGCTGGTGATAACAAAAGCAAACCACTTTCAGGAAGTTTTAATTCTCTGCTCAATTCTGAGTGATGCAAGTATGTAACTTCAGTTGCATATACGTGCACGTGCCAAACTATGGTTGAAGAAATGAACTCCTCTTACGGCGGGCTGTGATACTCATTGGATCCACCAGGATGAAAGATGTAGATGGTGGTGATAGGGAAATGTACAAAGCCAGATGAAAAGTATACTCAAATTCAAAGTGGACCCAAGTGGAACAATCCGTTAGCTATATTAAGTTGTGGAAGTACCCCTTAAAATGACAACTAAATGAGATTAGAAAGGATATTTATGGACGTTTATCATTATTCACTCAAAGGAAAAAGAAAGAAAAAAGAAAAACTACAACAAAAGCAAATCCAGCTGTGCTTCTTTCTTGTAACTTCTTTTGGATTTTGGTAGCCCAGCTTTCTTTGTTTCAGTTTGAGTTTCACTACAAGCACCCAACTGGCAGCTGTCAGAAGGTGAGCATCCCACTACCCAGGCAGTGGCCACCTCTTCTACACTGACCTAGGGGAAATCTCATGGAGGAAGTGGGTTGAACACAGTATCACACGAACACCTTATTTGTGCAGCTGAACTGCACGTCATTCCCTGCACCCTGTGTTTTTGCAGCTGGAATATCTAATTTGTCCTATTACCCACACTGTATAGAATCTCATGCAAAATGTTGTTGTGAGTCTATCAGAGCAACAGAGATATACATAAGCTATTACAGCAGATTTTAGCCACATTCCTTTGTTGTCATGGGGAAAAAAAAAAGTCTCATTCTATCTGCTACAGGGCAGGGATTCCTCTATAACAGGTGTGTCCCTGCTGCAGTGCCCTGGCCAGCCTAACCACCTTATCAAATAACTGGGCCAGTTATGCAAGACTTCAGTGCACACACTAACCTGATGTTATGAATGTCAAAAGCTCAATGAGGGGTTTAAGCATGCAACTCCTCTTGCAGCTAAGAAGTAGCAGGAATGAGGACAGCTGGCAGAGAAGAACCTGTCTCAGGGGTCATTAAGTGCCAGTGCTTTAGGAGAAACACTGGACAAGACTTCTTCCCTCACTGAAATTCTTGATGTGCAGAGGAAGTGTGGCTCAGAGGAGAGGATGGCTCACTTCCACAGTACAGAATGCAAGCTTTTGCATCACTGATAGTCTATCTGCAGAAGCAACCAAATGTTAATCAGGGTTTTCCTATTCTAAAGGAGTACATGTTGATGTGGGCACTGAACAAACATGCTGTAAACTACACCATTTAAATGTCACATTAAACAAAAACATCAGCTCACCTAGCATAACAGCACTCCTTGCTCACCCCAAATCTCTGGGTTGAAGAGCACCCAAAACAGTTTCACACCCAGATTTATCTGCCCAGGCATTGCCAGACATCTTTCAAGTGGGGATTACAGTATGTTCCTGAAAATGTACCTTAGGGATGGAAAAAAACAAAAAAACAAAAAAAAACCCCACATTACAAATATCTACATTGCTTTCAGCTTATCTTCACTTATGTCAGCTTCTCTTCACTCAGATTCTCATCTTGTTTAAGTCACTATGGAAACCACAGAGTTTTAATTTGCAAAGGGAAGACTGTAATACTAAATGCTAATTGAATAGTGACAGCCTGGGAGCCTCCCAAATATCTTTTTACAGACTCATATAAATGTTTACTAGGAATGGGAAGAGACCGAAACCTGTGGAAAACAGAGGGAAAAGAAATTACCTTCCCCTGGCTTCGATTGGAGGAAATGAAATAAATCTTAATCTACAAATAACTTGTTTGAGAAGCATAATCACGTTTGAGGTTTTTTTCCCCATTACTCTTTTCCAGATTTTCCCACTAAAGTAAGACCCTCATGGACATAGTGAAAAAACACCCTCAGACTGGGGAAGGAGAGCTGTTTTTCTTTGCTCCTCTTTGACAGTAAGTTTCTCTAAGGATTTCTATGCTCAGCCCCACTTTCCTGTCCCTCAGCTGCTCTGTTGTGATGTGAATTCTCTGCCTGATGTGAATTCAGAAGCTGCATCTGGCTACAGATGCAAGAAGAGACTATCTGGCAGAAAGTGGTATAAAAAGGAGCAAATCAGGCTCCTTCAGCTCATGAAGGTGGGAGGACAGATCTTACACAATCAAATGGAAGACTGAAAACACAAAAAAATTAGGAGATGTAACAGGTTTTCACTTTCTATACTACCCTTATTAATCTCTTTAATAGAAGCAAAGACCTTCCAAGGTTTATGTAGCCATGAATTTTGCAGCATTCTCTGCTGACTGAGGACGAGAGCCACTAATTAAAGGTCTCCAGCTATGTGGCAGCCTGGTCCCCCGTGGTGATCAGCACAGCAGTCCCAGCTTACGGAGGCGACGCCAAGTCATTAGATATCATGCTATCATGGGCTCAGCTCTCTAGCGCACTGTCCCACGTCCAGGAGCCAAAACCCAAGAGCGCTAGCGTCAGTGAGGCCAGTTCATTAGCATGATGCCAACACCATCATGTCATTATTGGTTCAGCACTTTTGCTTGCTGAGATAAGACCCACACGCGTATCTCACCCAGACTCTTTGCTCAGCATGCTCATCCTGCTGAGTTAGGGCAAAGTGCTGGCTGTTTCTTGCTGAACACGTTAGCTTGCTGTGTTGATGCCAAGAGGTTAACAAACCTCAACAAGCCGCTAGCCCTTCCTGATGTCTGATGAGCCCATGGACACGGCTAGCATGCCTTCCTCAGCATCACGGGCAGGTGTTACTGACAACAGATATGCTTTTAAGTGAGCAAACCATGCAGCTTCAGAGGGATTTAGCTCTTACAGCAGTCTGCTTTTAAAACACAGACTTAGTATGAACTGCAACCTATACTGTGCTCTCTGCAAGGCAACTGGTCACCTCACAGCAGGAGTACCCCAAAGCTACAAGGCTCTGCTAAAGCAGCTTCTCAACCTGCAGTACCATATCACCCAAGTTGGAGCAGACAAAACTACTGCCTAACAGCAACAAGTCCAACGCATCATCTGAATGGCCCCAATCCATCATAGCATGTAAAGCCTCCTCACAAAGGGCTCAGGTACAGGAGCACTTCCAACTCACTCTTCAAGTGGAATGTTCTCCTGTGTGTCTGTATGGCTGCACCTAACTACACAGAGCACTGCTTTTCACTCAGAACTATGGCTTTAGATATGGTGTAAGGTGTAATAGTTAAGATATTACTAGCATTTACAAAGCAGAATCTAACATTTGCTGTTTGCTAGAGTTCAGAAAAAGGAACAAGTGTCATTTCTCACTACTGCATTTTTAACAAATTAACAGTTGCAGGCAATTTGCTTCCTGTGACAGCATGCAAAACAAGAACCCAGAGCACCTTTTTCTTTACTCATTTGCTTCTGATGCTTGATGCAATGACGCTCTCTGTATCCATATATATTCAGGCTGCACTGGCAGAAGTTCCCTGCTTATCAACGGAGGATGGTGTATGTTCCAAAAATTCCTGCAGGAATTATGCAGGAGCAGGTGTATGTCTGCATACACCTGCTCCTGCTGAGTGACAGCATGAGGCCAAGCCACAGCATCACCTCCTCAGGCACACATTGAGGAACTGGATGCTGGGCAGTCTGATCCAGTGAATGGCAGCCCTGCCCACAGCAGGAGGTTGGAACTCAGTGAGCTTTCATGTCCCTTCCAACCCCACACGTTCTATGACTCTATGAACTGCCACTACTTCCTGCTTCCTGCTGAAGGTGGCTTTATACCTGCTGGTAATGGATAAAGGCTTCACACACTGGAAGGCCAGGATGGACTGTTAGAGTTTTCTGTTATATAATCTAGTAACTAGTAATCTAACCACTAATAACCACAACAGAAGGATTTCTTTAAAGACAATAATTTCTTATTAAACTACAGCAAAACTGTGTTAGGAAGCTATCTAGTCTTGATTTGAATACATCAAGAGAAAGAAAACAAAGGAAAGACAACCAGTATACGAGGCCTTTCCCGCAGGAAAGAAAGAAGACAATACTACAAACTGTAACATTTCATAGGGAATTTGACAATGAGAGAGAAGGGATGAAAAGCATTCTGGAGTTTTCTTTGGGACAAAAAAAGATGCATTAGCTCAATTTTCATATGTAGCTCTGCAGAGAAGAATCTGGATGTCCTGGTGAACAACAAGGTTGGCATTGAGTCAACAGTGTTCCTTTGCTGCCAAGGTATCCTCGGGTATGGCCAGCAGATTGAGGGAGGTGGTTTCTCCCACTCTACTCAACCCTGGTGAGGCCACATCTTGAGTGCTGTGTCCAGTTCTGGGTTCCCAATTTCAAGAAAGGCAGAGATCTCCTAGACAGACCCAAATGAAGAACCACCAAAATGATGAGGGACCTGAAGCATCTCTCATATGAGGAAAGGCTGAGAGACCTGAGACTGTTCAGCCTGGAGAATAGAAGGCAGTGAGTGGATCTTATCAACACTTGCAAATATCTAGAATGCAGGAATCAAGAGGATGGGGCTGGGCTCTTTTCACTGGTGCCCAATGACAGGACAAGTGGCAATGTTCAAAAACTGGAACACAGGAAGTTGCGTATGAACATGAGAAAAATCTTCACAGAGTGATGGAGCACTGGTACAGGCTGCCCAGAGCAGTTATGGATTTTCCTTCTCCAGAGATATTCAAGACCTGTCTGGAAGCTTTCCTGCATGACCTGCTGTCGGAAACTTCTTTCGCAAGGTGTTGGATTCTATGATTTCCAGAAGTCCCTTACAACCTCTATGATTCTGTGATTTCACCTCTAAATACTTTGTAGACCACAATGTGAGACTTCTCATGGCATTTTCCCAAATATCCAATACAGAATATCCCCCACTGAATACCTGCACAGATCGAGCACAATACTGGAACAGAACCGAAACTATGATGCAGATCCTCATCCACTTTCCTGTTCAGCTGGAAACAGCACATTTTGAGGAAGAGGGTGAGAGAGAAAGAAGGTTTGAAAGTGGAAAGCAGAAAATAGTAATGGAAAATACTCGATGAATTCCAAATAGTACGTCAACCACTACACTGCAAATGTGGAGGGGAACTGACAGACGGAGAAGGCAATGCAAATGAGATAAGCAATAAAGCAGTAGAGCCGCACAAATTCTCTTCAGATTCCTCAGAAGTCAGTGTGTTTAGGCTTGACTTTGAATTGACATAATGGGCACACTTTGCTTGATGTCTTACTCGCAACTGAGCCAAATCACAGTGCACTTTAGTGCTCCAGTGTTCTAATAAGCATTTGCTTCAAAGCAGCAGTTCAGATCTCCCTGTGAATTTTGTCAAGTACACATCATATCAAAGGATAAGTATTTGCCAAAGCCTTTCTTCAGTCACAAAGCAGGGGGAAGGTTTGTTTAAATAATGTCAAGTTGCACCTGCTGGCTCACACTGGGAGGATGAAAGGAGCGACTGGAATTTCTGTCACTGTTGAACCTTACTTTTCATTTCTTAAAGTATTTTTATCAACGTGAAAGGATTTGTATTACAAAAGCAGAATGTTGCTGTAAGGCCATTCAGAGCCCTTCAAACGGGAAGATAATAGATTCGTGGCTAATAAAGTGGTACTTGTCTGTGAAGCAAAAGAGTGGGATTAGGTTGGCATGTTAACAAGATGCCGACGCCATGCATGCAAAAACAGCTTAACGTATGGCACAGTGATCGCTTGTGCCTGTGCTCAGGCTTTCAGTGCCTTAGCCCACAGACTTATGTACTGTTTACAAGACAAGAACTCTAAGATGAGATCGTTCTTTTTCCTGCATGGGGAGGGCAATCGAGGCCACAGCCCTCATGGACTAAGCTTCCTCTCCCCCATCACATCCCGCGGGAAGTTTTGTTTCATCCTTTAGCTTCACTCAGAGCAATGTCAGCAGCAGAGAGCATCTGCAGGCTGTACTCCCTCTGAGGGCGAACAGGAGAGCAGGACTCTGTGATACAGCAGGGCTGAGATCTATTCTCTGCTCAGAGCACATTCAAAGACACGTAGTGAAAGCCATTGTTCATCATCAGATGTCCATGTTCCTAAGCCCAGTGTGCTTTCATGGTATAAATTAAGAGCATGTGCACAGAATAAAACAGTTGCTACAGTAGTATTCATGGAGAGTCAAAAAGGACCTATAGAAGGGTATACTCACATGAGTGGGTACACCACAACGAGCCTCAAGGGCTTCCTGTGCCCATCTGCATTTTGCTAGCCAGGGAGAACATCACCTCCTCTCCCAACGTGTGAGTTTGGAAGTGCAAACTCGAAAACGAATGAGGTGCCGAGATCGTTTCACAGCTGAACTCAGCTTGATAATGAAGAGGCACATTAAGTGGGATAGGCAACAGTGAAATGCAGACACTTGGCCTATTTAACAAACCTCAGATATTATTACAAAAGCACATGAAAAATCAGGGAGCAAAAACAGAGCTGCACTGTCTGCAGTCCCACAACACTTTCTCCTTCACTCTACTGCAAGGGATTAAGTATACAGTAACATCAGACAACACAACCCCCATCAGTCTGAGAATCAGAGACTCAGAAAAACAGAGATTCTCTGTTTTGTGTTATCTATGTTAACAAATATCTCCAAAATTATTTTTCCAGTTTTGTCCTCTTGGCACCAGCAGGTCCACTGTTAAGATGGTGCTCCTTTTCCTTTGTGCAATGCCGTGGGAACGAACAAGCTGCATGTGATTTGCAAACACCTACGTAAATGACACTGATTGCTTCAAAGGTTTTCTTACATTAACTTATCAGGACACTGTTCGTAGAAAGCATGTCCTATGTCCAGCTGGTTATAAGGAGGTGAGTAAAGTACTACCAAGCCAAACAGCATTTTTTTTTCATTTCAGGTGTCAAAACAGTAAGCTACAGGCAGCCCTTAGAGACCAGTTGTGCCCTGGAGACAGTTTATCTGTCCTAAAATCTCAGCACAGGAGATAGGTAACACAGAGATGCTGCTGGCAGCATACAGAGCATGTCTCTGTCAAGTTACCAGCCTTAATTAGAACTTGGCTCCAGCCAAGCTCTTGGATCAAGTACAGCAAAACTCTGGTGAGCTCTGAATCCAGACACAATGTTTAGACATGATCCAATTCCCAACTCAGCCTCTCATTGTGCTTGCTTGGAAGGGGATGGGGCTCATCTCTAATTGAAGGCAGCCTGATCAGAGGATAACCAAAGTTGCCATCTGCTGCCTGATCTGAAGCCTGATGAAAAGTTCGCTGCTCTTTCTTGTTCTTCCAGGAGGGAGTTGTAACAGCAAATTCTGCAGCTAGAATAGAAAAGAGAAAACCCCACACTAAACAATTATGCTGACATCTAGTTTATTCAGCATTAAGTTTCACTGTTTAAGATTTATAAAGAGGGTAAAAAACACCTAACGCTTCCATATCATAAATACTTGAACTCAGTCCCCAACATCAACATATTTACATTCCTTACCATATATGGGAAATGATATAAAATTCCCTCGAGAATTATGTATTTCATTCATCCACGTCCCCTTCATCTTCTTAAAAACAAGCATTATTGCAAATGCCTAAACTAAAGACTACTGTCATGGATTTGCTTAGCTAACAGCATTATAGGTTGTCATGGTGAGAGGTGGGGAGGTGAGGTTTGCTGCCTCTCTTGATCCATTGCCTTAAGCTCAGCTCAGCTTCCTGTACCATCAGCAGCTTCTATGAGGCATAGCCTTCCCCCAGCCTTCCCACTGCACAAAAAAAGATCTTATTTTCACTCCATCTCCCACATCCATACCACCTTAGTCTTTGCTATGCACTGCAGTGTACTGCCTGATTTACACCTTACATGTTATCTCTCTGCATTTTCCCCTTGGTGTCTCTCTGCCTAGAAGAACAGCCCCATCCCACACATCGACCTCCTGCTGCTCTTCCCATTCTGAGTTGAGAAATCCTCGAGTCCTGTACCTTTTCCATGGCAGTTTGTGACCAGAAGGATCAGGGTAGAGTGGCTGCTGCAAAACCTGTTGTTAACAGTCAGTAATAGGTGCAGTAGTAAATGAAGGTAACAGAGACTGAAGGAGGAAGGAATTTGAAAAGGACAAAATAGCCAGAAAATATGCAACTGTTCTTGCTTTACTGGTCCAGGCTGTACTGAAAATCAAGATGTGGAGAAATAAGCTCCTCTTTAGCTGATGTATTTGTTTTATATATATATATATATATTTTAAGGGCTACCTTTTTTTTATTATTACTGTTGATGGATTAGTATGCTGAATTACATTTATTCATCTTTCTCATTTGTAATGTAAATTTCTTCAGTTAAAACTTAAGTGACTCAGCGTCTGAGTAGTTGGTGTTCTCAGGCTGCTTTTAGCATCTACCAGGAAGTTTCATCACACTGCGCCAAGGATGAAGGAAACTGAAGGTAGTGACAAAGGTGCACATTATAGTAAATGAGCTTTGTGACACAGTGAGATAGACAAGAAACTTTATTAGCATCCCTAGTAAAAGAAAGGATGAAATATCAGCCCACAGCTTAGAATGATCAGTGCAGCAAAGGAATCTTATCATAACTCAGTCATGGGATAAGACGAAACTAAAGCTCAGACCATGATAGGTAAGAGCTGGGTCAGAGGTCTCAAACAAATTTGAATGGATTTTAATTAATATTAATCTGCATTGAGGGGACAGGGAAAGGAAAACAGGAAAAATATAATGCAAAAATATGTTTCTGTTTTTTTCAAGCTTGTCATTATGATAACTGAACTTAGTTACTTGCAGTCACACCAGGTTAACTGTGTCTCCTATCTCACCTCTACATTCCAAAACGCGTTTGGTTTTGGAGGGTTCTTCTAAAGAGGAATATTCTCAGCATTTTATCTTGTAGTATTACAAAAGAGCACACCAAAAGTCCTGACAGAGTTTGAAAATCAATAAACTGCACCATGAGATTTGGAATCCACAAGCCAACTGCTTTAATAAACCAAATTTCCATAGAGGCACCTCCTGTGGCAAGTCCACCATCCACAGGCATTTCCAGCTTGTATGAATTACTCCACTCCTCTTAAAACTAGTACATTTTGATTCTTCTACATTCCTGGACCTTTATAGCATAACTAATTTTGTGGATAAGTTAGAGAAGTAGACAAAATATTATGACAGCTCTAGTATTTTCTTTTAATAATCTCCAAGCATCTGTGGAAATGTTTCTTCTCATGATACCATTTTCATCCTATTTGCTTTTCCTTACAAGTCTCTAAATAAAAAATACTTAGTTCAGTCTTGCATTCACTCAACAAACTTTTTCTCAATTATTACTACTTCAAATTACAACTTTTTCCAAGAACCTTAACTTCAGCTATTTAATGGTGGGCACCTGGATAACCATTTTTGACTCTTGCTTCTGGCAGTGTCAACTTAAATATTCAGAGACTATTCATTTACAATTTCTGTGGGTCTGGCACATGGACCAGAGGAAATAGCAAAGTACTTTTACCTAGACAAAACTTCCATTTGGAGGCTTCAGTATAGAAGCCCAGAAAAAAAAGGAAGGCCATATTTGCACACATTTCAGAGCACATACTGGAATGTGCCTACGTATACAAGAATGCCCAATTTTACACATAAATCAGATACCTACACATTCACACAACCAGCAAGGCTCCTGTAAGCCTAATTGGTAGATACACAGAGGGTATTCACTTATGTAAGTTAAGAATATGCAACGTAAAAACAAAAATTATAGAATCTGCCCCAGAAAACACAGCTTGTACTGGTTACTCCATACAATTCCTATAGAAGACATTTTCTGCTTTTACACTGAAGAATCTCTCTCCTGATAGGAAGTAGTTGCTTTCTCTTGGAGTTGTGAGAAATCCCAAAAAATCAAAGGATGCACACTTCATTATTTTACAAACATTATTTAAAAGACTTGCCAAGCTCACACTGCAGTAAAAAAGAAATTAGCCTGTGGCAAAGCAGAGGAGGCACTGCTGAACTAATTTATGTGATATAAAACCATAGGCAAAGAAAAAGTTTCTAAATGCTAAGCATTGTATCTCAGACAGTATTTAGAAGCTGATGATCTTGTGAATTCATGGAATAAAAAACATTTCACTGATTCCATTATACCATAGTCTGATTTCAGTAATTTCTAGCACATGTGAAGAACTCCCTTCAGAGATTTGTTTGTTTTCCTGACTTTCCAACAACAAAAGATCATAAGTTCAACCTTTTTAACTGAAAGATAGAATTTTCTTCTGTTTTCAATTACCAAAGGTCTTTTGGGAAGTTAAGATCAGAACAGATCATGAGCATAACTTAAAGTCAAACTCAAAAGTAGGGTGGTAAAATGACAACTTGGAAATCTGATAGAGCAACTGAAAGCTACAACCTCTAAATACTTCTAGCATTTGTGGAAATTTTTATGAAAGCAGATTTGAAAAAAATCCACTCGATACTAAGTGTTACCATATGAATAAGAAAACATGATAGATGCCTCATGTTTATGAATTCAGAAGTTTCTATTTCGTCTAATTTATTTTGGATGGCTTAATGGGGACAAGTACTTACTGATCTTTCATACTATTTGAGATTTACTGAAGATGACTTTCCTACAGCGTGGTTATGCCATTAACTGGGTCTGTAATCATCAAAATCGATAATAGGTTAAGCTGTAAAGATTAATGTTAAACCTCTCTATGGTAAGCATTCTTTTCTCAGTTGTTCTTGAAAATCTATACCACAACCGCATGCCTTTTTTTTTTTTTCACTATATAAAATTGAATGATTTCTACATCCTTCCTAAAGGATTTTACTATCAGTTTGGCCTTTACAGGGAACTATAACTGTTATACACTGATGGCATATTTCTTGCGGATCACTCATGGACCAAGATCCTTCTGAGCCACTGAAAGAGATTTCATTGTTTTCTAAATGCTACCAACAGCTATATCAGTTTTCTTTTTTTTCAGATAGAAATTAAAAATTAGTAAGGTTAGTCCACTTCCATTATGGGCATATACTTATTTTAGCACTACTATGTCTCTGCTTTTGTCTCATTACTTCTACTGGAAGGTATCAAAGTTTCACTGCTCTTCTAATTTTCAGCCAAAACATAATTGTAGACAGTTCATTCATTTTTGTGCACTGATCTTTCACCATTGAGAGTTTTTTAATTTTGTTTTGTTTTCTCCGCATGAATTTAAAGTCAGTAACGTCATAAATAGCAAGAACAGAAAGAGTAAACAAGATTAATCCCAAATTAATCCTGAGTTTCACTTCTAATTTGCACTGTAATCCACCCTTCAACATTACTTGTCATCTGTTTGTGCTTTATTTACCTTACAATTTATCTTAAAATCATCCTACCAAACATGCTTTTTTAGCATTTTTTACTAGTTCTTCTGTGGCTGATAAATTTCTGAATTTCAGATTGATGTGCAGCTCTAGCCAGAGGATGTATAGTACCAAGATTAATTTTTCTGAGGGATGAATCTGGTCTGATTTAAAAGAGCCCTTTTAAAGCCCTTTTTAAAGCCCTTCCAGTAGTAAAGACATTTGCTATGTCTTACAATAACTTTTTCATAACTGCCAATTATCTTTATTTTTTAATCTGACCATTCTACTGAGTTGTATAGATGCAGGGATCATATTTATTTCCCCATTTTACATATAGGTATTTTATTTGCTGTTTTCCAGATGTAGCTGGCTGTCTCACTCAACCTAGTTTTAACTACTAGAACTCTTCTGTTTTTCTCTTGCAGTTGTTTCAGACCCCTGGTTTAGAGGTTTACCTAAAATCATTACTTTTAATTTTGGTGGGAAGGGGAAGACAAGGAAGATTTTCTTTCTTTCTTTATTTTTAAATAGCATGTCTAAATTGAATTCTATGACTATTATGTCACCACCGTAGGAACATCACTGAATTTAACTCAATTTATTTTCTTATTTATATATCTGAAAAGCCATTTCTTACCTGTTTTAACATGTAAACTCAATCTGTGTTAGATTTTGACAACTCACACTTTATCTTTTCATTTTGTGATAACACAGACAAAGGTTTTCAAAATGAGTCTTCCCATATCCCTACAACCACATGTGGATCACCACATTGGAGTAATTACAAATGTTCTGGGTCCACTCAGTATTACAATTTCAAATGTTAAATATTCCAAGTTAGATCTTTTTAAGCCTGCTAAAGATTGCTTTTCTGAAAAGAGTGATCTGCTATTTATTAAATTTTCTGTTTAAATTAAGAAAAAGTCAATGAATCATTGAATCCAAAGCTATTTGCCAAATCTGACACTTTTAATGCTCTTGTCACTATTTGGCAAAGGCTTGCAAATTGTACAGACGGGCCAGCTTTCTCTATACAACAGTGAAATAGAAATTATCATCATTTTAAAATTCAAGATACCATTTGTTCCTAGATGTATTTCATATCCTCTACTTAATACAAGAGAAGTGATGCTCTGAGAGTTTATTTCCATCAGAAAGCAAGGCAGTATAAGAAGTTAAGCAAGTTTTCTTCAGGAGTGGAAATTACGAAAGTTATGGAGCAGTTCTTCAATGGAGTACCACATCTCTTTATACAGAGGCGATAGCAGAGATTTTGCCTGTGATAAACACCTAAGGAATAAGAGACAATTGCAAAATACCAATATATATTTCATTTGAGCACATTTCTCAAAGTACAAGGTTATTTATCTAATATATATTCATATAAATATAGGAATAGATCCTGGGCTTTGTAATTTAAACAAGTGTTTAGTTATGATGAACTCCACATAAACAGAGGCAGACATAATTCCCCATCCCCAGTGAGTCTCCATGTAAAATGAGCAAAAGATAAAGAGCAAGAAGAGAAAGAGAGAGCAGAGAGTAGTCATAAAAGACACACAGCCAGCAGCATCAGGGTAGCAAAATCCAGTTCAGGGCAGCATTTTGGTGCCCCGATCCACACACATCAACAAAGCATACAAGGCACTGTCAGCATTTCCACAAACAGAGAACACACAGCTTGCATACGCTTTTGTGGTGGAAAAAATTTATGTGTCTGCTGCCAGGTAAGTTAGGATTCTTTATGTGTTGTCGATAACATTGCACAAAAACATTTGTGAAAGCAGTATGTACCATATATATTCTAACAGTATATCTCCTCCTCTATGAAGTTTATTTATTTGGGGGAAAGTTGAATAAATTAAAGGAAACCATTTTTCTTCTGCACTTGAACTAAAGATACCCTAATAAATTCCAGGAATAAACACCACAGTGCAAACCACCTGAGAGAAAGCTCTGTTCCAACTGCTTATTGGTTTCATTGTGTAGCTGGTATTTCTGTTATTCCATTGCTGTCATGGTCGGGCATGGTCCTGTAGAGGGAGGCAGCTCCTCAGGTATCTGAAAACAGTTTCCAGAAGGGTTTGGAACAGGATCTATTACTTAAATTCAATTTTTCACTCAGGTTTAGTCTGCTGCTGAACAGGATGTGTGTTGTGATTTTTTGCATTCTAAGTCTTGTATTATTTGATATACTGTTGTGATTTGACTTGTCTCCCTTTTCAGGATATACTAAGAGGCAGAACAGGCTTTTATAAAAAAGATAATTTGTGTGGATTTTTTTTCCGCCTTAAGAATCTGCATACTATTCAGATTCAGTGCTTAATGTCATAAAGTAAATGTGTGGAGCATTAACTAACTCAACAGATGATAATATGGCAGGACAAGTAGAATACTGTTTTCCCTGTCCAGGAGGGAATACTACTTCCTTGACACTTAAGAACTAATAGAAGAAAACATGTATGTTGGGGGAAGTAGAGTAGATTCACTACCAAAAGACTGTATAACTCCAGATTACATGGAAAATTCACACAGTAGAGGCCAATAGTCACTGGCAGAGTAAAGATAAACAAGAAGTCATACATTAAAAAGCAAGCCAATTTTCAGCAGAGTGATTGTCTTCCAGACACACACTAGCAAACTAAACTGGCTTCATTATATGACCCTTGCTACATTCAAGAATCCCTGTATGGGACAGCAGGAATTGACAATCATCTTCAGGACTAACACACCATTTCCATGTATGCTTCAATTTATAAAGAGCATTTTATGCAAGGAAGTAAATATATCACTAAACATATGACAAACATTTACAGAATTGGCCACCGTGCATGGGCTATCCTGTCACATTGGTATTAAGAACCATATTCAATGGCCAGTTAAAAAACAAAACAAAACAAAATAAAAGCAAAACAGATTTAGCTATAGCTGACAAAATAGAGCGCTTGTATCTGTGAACTTCACAACACTGAGGCAGAACAAGAGCTTAAGTCAAAGTTACTGTATCTTGTTCATATACCAGGAGTGTTTCTGACAGCTGGGTTAAGGATAACGGAAGCTAATAAATACATAATAATAAAAGAACAAGACAAACAAGCACTAAGATTTAATAATAAACCTAGTATTAGAAACCAAAGAGGAATGACTGACCAGAGTTCACCTTCAGAATGAGAACTGATGGGTTGCTAACTAAAAAGTAAGTACACAAAGACTCATTTCTGTTCATTTACTCTCCCCTAAACTCCCAAGGTAAATTTTCCAAGGTTCAGGAAACAAAGAAGCGCAACGCTGTCTTCAAGAGCAAAAGAAACTACTTTTCCTCACATACACATGCTATCATACATACGTATTTTATGTCATTCTTTTTCTGCACCACCTTTGCTTTCCTGTTACTTAATTAACACCACGACTCTGATGTCAAAACAAAAATAAAACATTTCTGCTTATGGGGAATACAAACTCTAATTGAGATGAAATTTTGGATATAAGACAAGCTTCGTGTTTTCATCAGGAAAATAGTCCAGTTTATAAAATATTCCCAGATGTGCTTTTGACTCTCTAAATCTCTCTATCTTGAAAAACTGCAGCTTAAATTAAAAACTGAATGAAGGAAGTTTCCTTCTTGGAATTTTAGACAATATTTACCATTGGCCTGATTCCACCGACTTTGGGGAAACTTAGGATGAGATGGAGCACACCATCTTGAAAACATTAAACTCGTGAGAAATAAATTCAGACATTTTAAATTTTTTTTTAATTTACAATAGAGAAAAATGATCTTAGTTTTGAATAGTTTGAATCCACCTCTGGAAACTTCAGAGATAAGAAATTTGAAACAATAAAAGAATCAACATTTATTTATGGTCAGATTTCAAAATCTGACATCAGATCTACTTCCTCTATCTCAGTTCAGAAGGACCCTTTTTTGAGTGAAATATTACTTAGCATGGATATATCAGAAGTTATTTCGTATTATTTTACCCACTTGAAAAAGTAATAATCCATGTTAATGTAGTTAGTTATTTGTATATAACTGGTTGCAAGCGCAAGGGAAAACAAAACCCAGCTCCTCTGCTCAAACTAAATCATGGAAATGGATGTCCAAACTTTCCTTTAGATGCAAGAATAAACCTCCCTTTTTTTTTTTTTTTTTTTTTTTTTCTCTCAGAAGTGTCACTGTATCAGGTCTGCAAGTATGCAGGGTTCTGTGCACAGTTCTCTTTTATATTATTATGAAAGTACCTCTGTGGCTAAAACACAGGAAGTAATATCTGCATTTTGGGTGACATTTTTGTAGTGAAACATCAAGTAGCAAATACACTGTGATTTATTTATACGTTCTCCCCTTGACATGCCCTTCAGATAGAAAAGTAAAAAACTCCATGAGGACATGATAGCATCATCAACAAACACAGTCTGAGCTTTCTGCATATGCTACAGGACACCCAGTCAATCCAGCAATGCAATTGTCTGAGAATCCCCAGGGCAACCTAACAATTTGACTTGTGCTCTATACCCTTCTTGAAAAAATAACTCATGGAAAGCTCTGTTTTTCATCAAAGCTAACGGGAAATATTCCAAATCTTCAAAGAGATTTTGGTTTTGACGGGGATGATGAGAGCATCTTGTTGGATTTATACTCATTTTATCTTACTGGAGAAGAAAATATTCTCCTTGATACATCATATAAATCCTTTTGAGAACAAAGCTGAGAACAAGCGTTTAAGAACAATACATTTGACATTAAGTTCTGTGTCCTAGCCAGTCTCTGTACATGCTTGCTCTTACGCCTAGCATTTTATAATTGGAAGCAGAAACCTGTTTTTCCCCATTGCTTACAGTGTGATATGGCAATTACATAACATTAAGAACAGATGAACTGAAGGGACCTTTTGGTCCCAGCTCATACATATAGACTTTATCGAAGCTAGAAAACCAGAGAGAAAAAAAAAAGCTTGTCACATCATCCAGTGTTGTTACTGCTCCTCTTTACCAGAGTAAAACATCCATTTGCTTCAGTCTTGTCTATGCTAATTGTCCATCTTGCCTTTCGTGCAAATTATGGGAGATGGATTCCCAATATGACAATAATTTTGTCATTCCATGGGATTCTTAAGCATCTGTAAATCATGTATACCATCTCTGAACAATGATAAAGAGCTCAGAGAAATTAAAATACAAATCTTCTGGGCATTTTCAATATTGAACATTTGGCTTTGTATAATTGCTAAATTGGGGAATTCTAGAAATTAATGAAGGGAATATAATTTGCAGTTAGAAATGATTTAATGTTCAGCATCTGAGACTGCCTGAGGATACAGATTAGTTTGGAGTTGAGTTTGTAGGTACCGTATTTGAATGCTATTGTTGCAGAGATGGTGACCTAAAATATGATGACTCTGATGAGATCAGACCACATAGACAGAATTTGATGATTTTAAAGAGCATAAACAAGTTGTAAACACAGCTTCCTTTATAAGATTTTGAGCACACACATGTGAGTTTTAAGATTCTCAGGCTTAAATTCAAAAATATTACAAACAGACTCAATGCTTAGCTTCACTGTATTAAAAAAAGAAAAAAGGTTTTATTTCAGATTCTGGTTTTGATCCATCAACCAACTGATGTTAATCAAACCTAGTAAAATATATGTTTTTCCAAGAACCGTTTTTCTGCCTTCTCTGTCCCGTTAGAAAACAAAACAAAACAAACAAAAACAAACACACATACTGGAGGACTGCAGGAAAAAAAGTATTTACCCATCCAAATTGACTCTTGACAGCAATATTTTATGCTAGCTATATAGAACAGAATATCAACCCTGTGCTGAATAACCTACTGTTCAAGGCTGTCCTGAATCAAACTGGGAAAATAAACCAGTAGGGAATTTTCTAACAATTGCTCTTCTACAAATTCAAAGATTAATGTCAGGCCTCAAATTATTTTTTGACTCATTCCTCTTTGAATTAATACCAAAGGCACTACAGAACATCTCCTACAGCTACTTCTATAATCTTCACGTAATTGAACTTCTCAAAGGAGAAGTGAAAACTCTGCTCTGAAACTAGAAATCATTATAAGAGTTCATTTAGAGAAACTTACCCTCTCACTCTCTCAAAGCATTGTGGATATCTCTTGCAATAGAAAATCCTTAACAAGGGGACAACAGTAGCCCCATCAAATTTGTGTAAAGAGCTGTTTCTTCTGTCAAGTTCCTAAGCGCCTAACTCCTCAAAACACTGTTACTCTTCGTGCTCATCACCTGACTAATGTCTGTTTTTGCTGGGAATGCTGAAGAAGCACAAAGCACAGAATAAACCTGGTCTATTCTACCACAAGACATTATAATGCAAGCCACCATTCCCATCAGAAACAAGTCAGACCTTGACCTACAAAATATGTACTGCAGTGTAAAAGAAACTGTTCTGTAAGACAGAAGTGCTCAGAAGCAAAAATTCATTTCTTCAGTAGGCATGCCTAGTTACCGTTAGTTTGGAGCTATAAATGGCTGAACAAATGTAGGTATGCTATTATATTTAATACAACCACTATGTATTTTTGGTATATTTTCAAATTTAGCATCTTAAATTTTAAATAATTTCTACAATTATAGCTACATCAGCTGCTATTTTATTCACTGAATTAGAATTTGAAAATGAAATCTTGTAACACTACAGGGCAATTTCAGTTGGACACTGGTGTGAATTCATTTTACTCACTCGTAATTTTATTGAAATTTATTTCTTCTTGGTCTGTTGCCTGTTTCCTAGAATCACCAGTATCTTGCTGCAGATCTCAGTTATAACTTGTCCTGTCACAATGTGAGCTCAGAAAAAATCTTTAAATCTGTAGGGATTATCAATGAATTGGGAGTATATAGATCCACTTAGTATGCCTGAAGGGATGAAGAAAGACTCAAGGGAAAAAACTGTCAAAATTCTGGTTTAATTTGCTCACTGTCTGGAAGAGAGATGAAATAATGATGAGATCACAAATTTGGTTACTGCTCCTTACCTGCACTGTGACGACTTCCAGGCAAAATCAAAGATGTACAAATTCAAAAACAGAATAGACCCTAAAACAAAATGGGTATTCATTTCTAGGACATACAGATTAAATTTTAATAAAAGTTTTATTCATTATTGAATATTAGTGGCCAAAGCTCATTCTTTTATAGAATTCTGATCTTTCAGCTATGGATTAACTTTAGATTCAAACAACAGCATAATCTCTAATTACAGAGAATGGGCTTTCATTAGGACTTCACCAAAATGACAAAATAATCAATGAGAGATAATTGGCAGAAAGACAATCTTCCAATGTACCTAATTGGTAAAAATAATAAATAATAATAATAATTGTTGAGGCTCAAATCATTTTTCAGGTCTTCTAGATCTGGACAAAAGCATAACATTCACTGGCAAATCGTATTTGTCTTCTATTTCAGATATAACAACAAGCTAACACAGCATGGAAAATAATTGCCAGAGAAATTACTGACTAGTGATTGTAATTGCTGCCTGTGTAGGGGTCAGTCAAAACACATAACTCAAATCAATTTACAGACTCTTTTGATCCATATTGTGCATGAAAAATTGTAAGCTTTCGGACATTTTAACTACTGTGAATAGATTTAGAGAAAAAGAAAGTAATCTCACAATGGCAAAATAAGTTTAAGGTATCACATGAATATCATTTGGCTGATTGCAGAGAAAATCAGCCCAGGTAGAATAAGTGATTTCATTGTTCAGTTATGACTCTAGGAGATGGCCCACATATATTTTCCTTTTGGTTAGAAGAAAAAACAGTGTAAATTACTTTCCTGGTACAAAATTCAGTCATTTGTGATGGTTCTTACAGCTCGATTGTAGACTAATTTGCCTCTGAGATTATACACAGAATTGACCTTTGCTACAAAGGAGAAACATGTAAACAAAACTTTTTTTTTTTTCCTAATTTTTTTAATTGTTTGGATTAAAATAAGAATTATGTAAGAATTGCACACATCATTTCATTATCCCTTTCAGACATCCTCTCTTGATGACCTCTTTGGACAACTGACACTACTTGAGAATGTCAAGATTTTGCAAAAATTTCAGTAGAATGTTCTGGACAAGATGACTAGTAGGGAGAAGTAACATATCCTGAACCACAGCTCTGTGCAGTGGGACATCTCCAACCTTTCTATTCTTGCCTCAAGCAGAGTATTTTTCAACAGTCCCATGTGTGGTAGATGATAATAAGCTGCCTTTCCTTTGGTTAGCTCCACCAGGTTTGACTGTGAAGATATCATAGCATATCAGCTATAGCAAGTCAGGACAAGACATCCAAAATTAAGCACAACATTAGGTCTCTCAGGGTGACCACCAGTGCAACTTCAAGGGGAGTTACTTAAGAATCAGTGCAAAAGTATGGTGGCCTTTATCTTATATCAAACGGCAGCTTAGGCACTCCTTGCAAGGAACCTGTGCTTAATAGTTCACGACTCCTTCATAAATTTGCCTAACTCATTTTTGATCCCTTTGATACTTTTGGTCTCTCAAATATCTTACTGTAGTGAAGTTAATTTGCATTCAGCAAACTTACTTCTGTTTAATGACAATAAAACTTGGATGTGCTCAGTGCTATCATAAATTCCCATTTAGCAGATGTGTACATTCAACACGATATCCTCACAAGAAAAACTAAGACAATACGCCGTAAACGTTCATACTTGAAAAAAATAAATGTAAGAACTCAGGAAAGTGGCAAAGCTAAAAGAACGTGCTTCATTTTATCCATGGCTTGAGCATTCTCCAAATAGGAATACACATGGCTGTACTAAAAAGATAACTACAAGTCATGTAGTTCATCTCATGTCACTCTAAACATGGGTGTTTTATTGAGTTCGACTGGTGCCTGAGATATTCTTCACTGCATTAGTTCAAATGTCACCTGAGATGAAGACTTCATCAATTCTGCTGCTTTTCCCCATTCCTCTGTGATTCATTGTGAACATTTATTTCCATAGTTTTGGGCAAAGGTTGCAACTAATTACAATTAATACAGAAACAATTCCATCTCTGATGCCAAGGATAGTAAATTTATGCATATGAGTGAACTGGCACAAATGAGACTAAGTTTATTCAGTAAAAGCCTGTAACAGATAAAGTAGAGTGTAGATAACACCAAGAGCGTACTATATTACTTTGTGTATCCTTGATCATTTTACTGGATCAAGCAACAATACTCAGCAGCTTGTCAAATTCAGTTTAAAGTAATAACACTGGGAGAACTCAAGTAGATGCCTCAGTGCTAATCCAGATTATACAAGATAGTGCGTGTCTAATTGGTTTGTTGTATAAAAAATGATTTTTTTTTCCTTACTGTATTTTCTTTCCACTCTTTCAGAGATTAGTTATCAGTGGTTGTCTACTTTCTACATACTTCAATAAGATTAGTAGTTTGTGTAAGTATTCCCAAATATCCAGAAATAATATTTCCTACTGACTGCACCACCTCATTTTGACTCATCAACTATATACTTACATAAGGAAAAATCTATTTTGCTCGCTTTGTTTGGACAGCTTCACTGATATATTATGTTATAAAAACCTCATTGTGTTGGGTACAAAATAATCTGGAAGATGAGACAGAAATGGTTACCAACTTTTGCCATTTATTGCACATCTTGTTTACTAACATGACAGATATGTATAATGATATTTCTATCATTAAAAATGTAAAATTTATCACTTATTACATATATTTTTAGTTGGTCCTGGCCCGAGAAATGACATGAACTAAGAGAAAATTCTGTTTTGAGACTGCTTGTTGGTTCAGTTATACTTTTTGGATTCTCTGCTTGCAAAAGTTAAATTGGGTGAGAGTAAGGTTTGTGCTTGCATTTAAATAAGCTTTGAAGCATGGAGACTAACGGAAAAAAATTCCTTCTCCACCACCAATCTAATTGTTAATTCCTGAGGAAAAACAGATTTTGGAATAGATATCATCAAATTTTCAGCATATAACATTAATTTGCTTGAAGAGAGATACACAAAATATTGCCTGTGAAATGATGGAAGAACCAGTGCTTGAGCTCAAAGATTCTTTGTTCTACTCATCACTCTCCTGGAAAATCCTGTATTTTGAAATCTAGCTAGCAGTTTGGGATGAATTAGGTTTGAGCATGTTGAAATTTTAAGATTAAGGTTGACATCACCACTGCCAATAAAGAACTAAGCAGAAGACAGAATGGTTGTATAAGATCAGGAAACATTTTCCACTGCAGTATAATGAAACTGTTGTTTTGCTCTCACTAGCCTTTTCCTCTCAAAATCTTTGAGTGTTCTCAAGAAGCAAGTGAGGTTAAGTGTTGACTGAGGTTGACTTTCTTCATATCTGATCTTTATTTCTCGATCCTGTTTCGCTGGCTGTAAAACACGCGTTGTCTATTAGAAAAAAATTCTCTTTCCCATTCTTGTATTTAAGTAGAGGTTTCCCAGTGTGCCACTGTATTTTTTGAGCTCGCATCTAGGCTTTCTCTTTTTCCGTAAAGTAGTTAAGATTTAAATTTATTCAAGATTGTTCTCTTCATTATTGCAGCTTTCTTGCCTACTTTGTCTATCAGGACGCAAAAATGGACCTCAGATACTCTTTGTCAAGCAAAAGATGGAGTAATATTTCTCTTTCTTTCCTCCTCACAGTCTCTCATATTTAATGTACAGTGAGAAAATACAGCAGTCAGCTCCCATCATTAAATAGCATACAAAGATTCATTTCCCAGAAAAAGACTGCAGGAATGGATGCCAGAATCTGTGACTACTCTGGATCAAGAACAGTTGAATACCATTGTATATGTTTGTTCTTAAATAAAGAGCACTTTATTTAAAAACAAATACATAAGCAAAAACAAACAAACAAAAAACTCCCAAGAAACCAAGTATAGAACATTCAACTTTTTAAAGGGAAGCAGTTTCTGAATCCAGTGCACTGGCTATGCAGGGAATTTGAATATCTATGTTAACATGTATGCTCTTCGGCAGTACTGCTGCCCATGAATATGACAATTGTCAGAGCCTGGAAAGTCATTCACTCACTACTGTCACAAATCTGCCTAAAACACAAAGCCACCATATGTTTATGCAAAGAGATGAGTTACTCTCTTGGCTCAAGCGCATAAAGATGAAATATAGAGTATTCATCAAAAAACTATAACATAATGCTTGGCTCCCTCCCTTCTTCCTCTATTAAATTAACTTTTTCAAGATTAATATTTTCATCCATTTTGCAGCATGTCATAAAATATAGAGTAGTACTTACTTCCAGGGAAACAAAGATCATGGGTCATGGCATAGAGCAATTACTTAAAAGACAACAAGAAAATCCAGATAGTGCACGATTCAGAGTGTTGTATAGCAGCTGGAATTTACTTCTGCGATTACAATGCTCTCACAGAATTTAGATGCCCTGTTGCTTTTTTATTTAAATAAACATGTGACCCTTTTCAACTCAGCAACTAGCAGCCTAGCAAAAGGAAGCATAAAAATAATGCAGTGGTAGAAAAACTTTATCTGACTGTTTTTATTATTTATGGAAAATGACTTTCTGTTACTTATTTTTGCTTTAATGATTACAAGTCCACATATATGTTCAGGACAGACTTGCATGGCTTTGTTGTAGCTACTTGTTTCCATCAATCTAACACAGTAATATGCTGTCCAAAATGATTTATGATCTCACTCTGCGTATGCAAATGCCTAACTTTGAGATGTGAATCAAACTACTGTGGTAACATGTCAACTTGCAAAGTATTTAAACAGCTGAATACACCTGTTTCCACTTTATGGATGCTTTCAAGTTTTGGCTACTTTGATTCAAAGCAATATGTTTAACTTAGAGCATTACTATTCAATATGGAAATTAAAATTGCCTTCTCCTGGGTATAACAATGTGATGAGGTCTAACAACACACGGATTTATTAAAATGCTGAGGCCCAACGATCTAACTGGGTGGCTCTCAGAGCAAATGAAAGCTGTGCAGCTCACACTGCTTCCAGAAGCACCCTCCTGGAAATATGTACCAGGCTAAGATGTATCTGCAGGCCTGATCATGCAGGCAGCTGGCAGTTAACCTGAAATCTTACAGTCTTAAAATGGGAGTAAAAGCTAAGGCGCAGTCTACATTCTCTCTAATTTAACTGAATTAGATTGATAATAGGGGCATAACGTCCAGCACACATTTATTATCCCTACACATGAGAGAGGAAGAATGGTAAAGCTGACAGGAGTCTAGACAAATTTACTGCCATGGGTTTAGCTAGTAGAACACCTCTTCCTTTGGTAAAAGTACTGCAGTCTCCAAGAACACCCAACTTAGTGGCTTAGGGCAACCACTGACACGACAGCCACCAGAGCAGTGATCACTTGCGGTGGGCACAACCTGCATGCAAAAGAGAGCTTGGACAAGTGCCTGCTGCCTTAGCAATCACAGGAAGGCACCCATATAAGCGCTACAGCTTGAAAGATGAGCATGCAAATGCCCACAACTCTAGAGACTTGGAAGAAGAAACTCAAGGTAAAATGGATGGCACAGGCAAACATGGGTTCAGATGTAATGGCAGAAGTAAGAGGGATTTAGCACTGACTGTGACTCCTCACTCATGCTGCTGCTGTATTTAGTCCTAAGAGGACCTGTGCACCATTCCACTTTGCATCTATGTAGGGGCAGATTTTCCAGAGCTAGCTACTTAGTCCAGCTACAACCTGAAAATGTAAGCAGAGCATTATAGATACAAAGAAGATGAGGAAGTGAAACACCTTCTACTTACAAAATCATGGCAATTGCTATGCCACCCACTGACTTGGGTAACAACATTCCTATGTCTGACATCAGTTATTACTTGAGAGCTATCATTCCTGGGGTGCAAATGAAAATATAAGGCTTTTTCAAACAGTGCGTTTTGGCTTCTGTGCACAGGAACATGACCAAAAAACAAGTCCAAAATACTCAGATACTAGGACATGAAAATAAGTATCAACATTTTCAGGGACAGCAAATAATCCAACGCTTAAATTTCATTCATGATTTGGAAAAGCTTCATGCTAGCGCCACTTGGATTACTCATGGAAGCTACATCAGATAAAGTTTTTTTTGCAAAACCACCTGAAATTTGTAATTCTAAATTCTATGACTCACATAAACCTTTTTAAGAAGAAAATACCTTCCACATGGCAGGTTACAGATAGCAAGAGCTTTTAAGAAATTGGAGAGAAATGCAAGAAGATCAGATGTGAGAAAAAATAAGAAAACACAGCATAACACAGAAAAAGAATAAAGATTCCATTTTGATTTATATATCATTTTCTAATTTGAAGTTTTCCTGGATTTCTACACTGTTACTCGTTTAGTAACAATTGGGTTATCTGGGAGTTGAAACTGATACAGTGCCTAAATTTTTGAATCAGTACTTTTCATTACAGTTTAAAATTTTTATTTTATTTATTTTTTTCTGGGCTGAGCTTTACCCACAAAGTTAATGAATATTTAATTATTAAACCTTAATATCCTCTCCCTTACAGGGATTTGGAGACATTATCCACTTATCTTTCCGCTGCTACAGGGGTCAACTCGGTTGGCTGCAGGACACTTCAAGCCTCCTGTAGTCAGCCCAAGCGATTTATAACATTGAACAACAGCTACAATACAGGTCAAAGCATCAGATCTAGAGCAGAACAGACAAGGCAGGAAACGTAGCTCTCAATAACCAGTCCCCTCAGTCTGGCTAGCAAGCCCTCCTGAGCAGCTGAGCCCAGACTTTATACAAGAAAGGGGAGTGACAAATCCAAACATCTGACTCAACCAGATTTAGCAGACCAAATGTGTATCTCCCTTCCAAATTTATTTCTTGATGACTGCCTCTGGGGGTCGAGTGGTTCCAAGAGAAACATTCAAACTTAGGCAAAGGATTTCCACATAAACACAGTCATAGCAAACATGCACTTTTTTTCCATAATAATTTGGAATTTCATCTGGTGGCCTATTTGGAGCCCCATGATTCTGAATGACCTCATTCCTTTCTCACTCACTCTAGGGTAAAATTCTCCCTTGTCAAAGAGAGTCTCCAACTGCCATTGACTTTTAAGAGCCTACAGAACTGAAAACGATCCCTCTATAATCCCACCTCTTCTAGACATAGTATTTCATACAGCTATTTCTGCTTCCAATCCATAAAATTATGATTGAATTAGAAGTTGTTCTCCTTCCCTAGCTCTCCCCTACAACACCCAGACTTGGTCTAGATATTCCAAACAGTATACATTTTACCACTTTCTTTGCTCGTTCATTACAAGGATGAGCTTTTTTAGCGCTATTCAGAGACTCCTTCTAAGCATGACTTTCATTTCCAGCCCTGCTTCAGGCAACTGAGATAAGTACAAGTAAAGTTACACTGTAATAAGACAGCTATAGTTTAGAAGTGGGCTTTCTAGGTGTTAGTTGTACAAAACCAGTAAGCATTCTTGTCTACGTGTACATGAAGAAAATCTTCACCTTATTTTTGCTGTAATAAGGCAAATTTAACAAAACTGATTCCTTATTTAATTAATATAACAGAAAATTATGGTGTATAATTTAGCCTTTTCTATATCTGATTTAATAACTGACAACCATATGTACAATGTACATAAAAACTTACTGAAATAAGTAGAGGGAAATATTATGAGAGTTGCTCTGATGCTAATACCTCCTATTTTATTATGTTGGCCATGAAGTCAGAGGCAGATGCTGATGGTGTGGCAGTAGAGACTGAACCTTCCCACCAATATTCTATTACATTTTGTCACCATAGAATCACAGAATCCTTAGAGTTGGAATGGACTCTTAAAAGCCATCTGGTCCAACTCCCCAGTTTGAAGACCATGGAGTATTTTGCCAATCTTGGCTGGACTGTCCTACCACACCTACTGCATAGTCTGGATTTGGTTCCTTCTGACTTCCATCTGTTCGAGCTGACGAAGAACCAGGCTGAAAAACACACCTAGAGCCAGTTCAAATCCTCTGTTAAGACAGATTTTTCTAAGCGAGAAAAGTTAATTTTTCTAAAGCTAGAATTCAAATTGCTTTAGGTTTTAAATACAGACAGGATCCTTTAAATTGTTGATAGGATGATTTTTTAAAATTTTACTGCAAATATCTGCATATTATCCTCCCTTTTTCATTCACAGTGAGACCTGAACAGCTGTGATCAGTGGAAGGAATAGTGTACTTCAATATATAATTGATTGCTTCCATCAATATTGTTATCCTCAAGTTCATAGCCCATTTGCTGCTGGGTCCCACACCACCAGCTTAGTCATGTACCTAATTTTCCCTCATACATGGCCCAGAATGCAGAACACAAAAGGGAATCAGAGCCTGGAACTTCAGATGAGAACCATTAAACAGGGTTTTAACACACCTAGGAGGTGTGTGGAAACAAGTTATTGCGGAAGTCTTCACAAAGAAAATAGGAATGATATGTCATACAGTGAATGTACTTCAGTACCTAGATTTGCTCTAAATCAAACTCTAACAATCCTTTTTCATAAAATACTATATTTCAGACAGCTGGCAGAAATACAGAGCAGTACATTAAATTATTTAAAAATTACCAATTGTGCTTTTAAGATTCTCTCCATTTTATGAACACCTGTATGCGTGGGTTTATACTTTAGGTAGAAATCATACATTCATGCACAACATACACATTTACTTGATTTTTCTTTTTAAAATTCAAAAGGTTAGTTGCCTGTTCTTGGAAATCCTCCTCTCAGAGTAAAAGAACTGAAAGCTTTAGTTCCCTTTTCATATTTCTGGGGAAAAGAATGGGTTCACAAACATCCGTCAAAACTGATCAGAACAAATAAGAAGCATTTTAATAATTTGAGTAGGGTAGGAACATCCTTCTGCATAGGAGTCACTGTTGCATTCAGAGAACTCTATCCACCCACCGGCAATCAATGCTTCATTTATTCTGTTGTATCCTTTAATATGAAGAGTTGACTGAACACATCAGTGAATTATTCACCAGTCAGTCACAATTAATTCAATAATTTTACAGATAGTGAGATTAGTTCAACACCCCATATGTAAATATCAATTTAGTACCACATTGAAAACCATTAATCTTCAAATGCAAAACATATCCTGATAACATTTTCAAGCAATAATATCCTATTTCTTTAGTATTTTATGAGGACTTTCCCGCTTGCAGTACATAATTCTTCTAAAATGTGAAGAGTGCACAACTCAGTGACACCTAATTTATTCTCAATATGTGCAGTATAAAAATATTGTATTAGACTCAAGCAGCTGTCAAACTATTCTACCTGGCAGCATGCAACACTTCTTGCATGTGATGTAGCTAGGCTAACTATTCTAAGAACAAAGAAAAAGCAACTCTTAAGATGAAAGAAAATGTACGAAGTAAAGATACATTTAACTAAAATATGAGATTACATGCAAGTTCACTGCATTTCCTCTTCAGTATGATATTTTTCTGTTGTTTTTGCTTAAGGGTGTTTGATATATCAACACAAAAGTTGTTTGGAATAAAGGATTCCATGTCCATTGAAGACCTGATCAAATGTCTGTTAACTGCTTGGCAGTGGTCAAATCAATTTCCACTTGTTTCTATCAAAGGCACAAGCACAGTTGTTATCACTCAATATTCTTAGATGTTAGAGGAATTCCAACAGCTTATGCATGAAACCCTACCTGCAATGCCTTAAGAGAGAAATCATAACCTGAGTAGGGCTGGCAGGCACGTTAGCTTTGCAGAAGACTAATTCTTGTTGCAATGCAAGATATTTGTGTGCTGTATGGCACTAGCTAGCTCCCATGGGGGCAGAGGGGATTGATAATAGGAACACTACCAGGGCTGATAACGGCAGCATTACTTGCAGATTCAGATCCTAATTTTCAATTGCAGAGGAAAATTGCTAAGAATAGTAGAAAGCAGAAATAGAATGGACTTCTTGGTGTGTGTGAGTTAAACAAATAGTTGTAAAGATGGTTAAGGGACTGGAGTATGCGACTTATGAGGAGGGGCTGAGACAGGGGAAGGAAAAGACTCAGAGGGATTTTATCAATGTGTGTAAATGTCTGACAGGAGGATGCAGATAAAAATGAATGTGGGCTTTTTCACTCCAGTGAGGCCCAGTTAAATTTATGAAATTGATGCTAATTGAAACACAAAAGGGTGATCAGACACTCACAGGTTCACTCAGAATTGTTCTGGAATATCCATCCTTGAAGATGCTCAAAACAGGCTGAGTATGTTCCTGCACAACCTTGTCCAGATGACCTTACTTTCAGCAGGACATTGAATTAAACAACCTCCAGAGTTTCTTTACTGTCCCCACTAATTTGCAATTCTGTGAAATACCATAGGCACAACTATGTTCGAGATTTTCTCCCATTACTAATCCTGCTGTGTCTTTCTCATGTATAAATCGAAGCTTCTGATATCTTTCAGTCTGATATCTTTCAGTGCTGCAGTCACAAATGGAAAACAAGCAACTAACACAGAACCAAACCCATTTATGGTGATAAATTTATGACACTTCAGTATTTAAGCACATATATGTTAAGGGATGGTTGTTGTTTCAAGCTGTGCTTTAAAATTCATAAGGTAAAAATAATTTTTCATTATTAGGTTAAAAAAAAAACACTTTTTTTTATCTGCTTCAGTAGTAAAGTTCTCTCACAGTCTTCCACTGCAGAGGCAAGAAGACTCTCTTGTATGTTAAAGATGCTACCCAGTTTGATGTCCTGAATTCTTGCACAGTCCAGTGGAAAAAGCAAGACTCACTTAAAACGCACAAAAGTACATCCATAAATGCTTTCAGTTATGATTTCAAAAATAGTGGATTTGAATGTCTGCATGCTTTTTCCTCTCCTTTTCTTCCTCTTTTCTTTTTCCCATTCTCTTTCCAAGCCAATTATTATTTATTCTTGCTCAAAAATAAATAAATAAATCAGGATTGCCTGATTGAAAAATAAGGAAAGGAATCATGGAATGAAGGGCAACAGAAGTTAAACACCTCAACCAACATAAACAGGACGAATTTTAAAATTTGATCTCAAAAAATTACTGTTCCCATTCTAGAAGTAAACACACCGCACTGTGCAATTCTGTCCACTCCAGGAACATCCCTGCCCTGCTAGGGGCTTCTGGCCCTTTTCATTATGAATCAAAATTCTGTCTACATTTGCTGAAATTCCATAAAAACTGCAGTTCAGTTGAAGAATGGGAACAAGAGAAAAGCAAAGTTATCAAAATAAAAAAATCCTAGTGGCTACATGAACTGGCATGTTTTCCCATTATTATGTCTTAAGACGCATTCAGTAAAAACTTAAGGTAGGTCAGACGAGAAATTTTAAAGTAAAGCTTAACCACGAGAGCACTTGCAGCTCTTACCTCACACTATTCATCCAAGACTGACTACAAATACAAATCATACCTTCACAGAGCTCAGTAGTTCTAGACTTCTAAATCAGCTTATCCTTTTTCATAAGGGTCTACCCACCCTCCCAAACACACACTTTCTCGATGGCTTTTCTAGATCACTAATTTCCTCTTTCCATCTGGTTCTTCCACTTAATTGTCTTTTGTATGCAAGCATTATTGAGACTTTCTCTTCATCTTTGCTGATTGCTAAAACTCCCCTCTGGACAAAGAACAATTCCCAGCAGCCAAGCCCAGGCTCTAACAGACAAGGTGGGGTTTCCTTGCGAAGAAGGAAAGCTCAGTAATCAAACAAATGCAGCACTTACAAAATATCCTTTTATACAGGAGGGAAAGGAGGCCTTGCACAAATAGATATCTATTGAGCATAGGACACAATGCCATGCCACATCCTTTGCTGGCTTCAATAAGCCCCCACATTTTCATATGGGTTCCCTGTAGAGATATCCTCTGAATGACAGGGGGATGGAAAAGCTGGACGAATTTTCCTCAGGTTTGTAATTCCTGCCACCTATTCCCAAAAGCCGTGTGATACTCTCCCTTTTCAAAGAAGGCAGCAGACTCTTTGGCAGGGTCTGTTGTGATAGGACAAGGGAAAATGGTTTCAGACTAGAAGAGGGGAAATTTAGATTGGATATAAGAAGAGTTTTTCTATGATAATAGTACTGACGCACTGTAACAGGTTGCCCAGAGAGGTGGTAGATACCCCATCCCTGGATACATCCAAGTTCAGGTTTTATGGGGCTCTAAGCAACCTGATTGAGCTGTAAGTGTCCCTGTGCATTGCAGGGGAGTTGAGCCAGATGGAGATTAAGGGTCCTTTCACACTCAAACAATTCCATGATTCTAAATATAACCTGCAGCATCTCAAAACTTTATTTAGAGGAAGTATTATAAGGAAAGCCTTATCCTTAAATAAGAACTGAAATTACTAAAAGCTTTAAAAATATAGAATAAATACTAGCAGCAAAAGTTAATAAAGACAATGTAATTATTATTAGCAAGTGTAATCTAATTGGGTTGTTTAATCTCTAAAACATTGGGACATGAACTTCTTTATCAATAAAAGTTACCTCTCTTACAGGTGACTCAGGTAAGACTGATGCTCTTGTAGCAAAGTAGTGCTAAACACCAGCAATCAGCTGATGGTGGCAACATGAGGCCAACAAGACCGATCAGGACACAGTCGACCTGCTTCACACATCAAGCAGAGCCAGGAAAAGTCATTGTGCAGCCAAAGGGCAGCTCTTCAGAAGTGCAAGGGTGCAGCTAGGCCATGTTTCTGCCCAGGGATGTTTTGCCTCCATCCACTCTTTATTTTTTCATCTTACCTTTGGCAGATAAGGTTTAGTCACTTTGCTGCCAGGCACACAAAGCAGTGACGCTTTGTAACACATTGCTGTCATATCAAATGCAATGCTTTGCTTTCCCTTTAAAATTATAGATGCTTGGCTTTGTAACCCTCAAAATAAAAAAAGTGTTTAAAGTTTGTCTGGAAAGAAAAAAAAAAAATCACGAACCACGCACATACAATCCAGACAAAGAGTAACAATTTAAACTTTAAATTTGTGCATTTAGGAAACATGTAAACAAGTTTTGATAATAAGCATAAGAACAAAGCCAACAGGTTAAGCCTTTCTTAACAGGAACATCCCTTTGCACAACGCTTACGTATCCCTTAGGGAATATGATTACACTGACTATACTGTGCAATTTTTCCATGAGTCCAGACTTCCTAACTGCTCAGTAGAGCATCCTTTTTAGCTACATATGTAGCACTAAAACTCATCCAAACATTGCTCTTCGTTACTAGAAGAGTCAACCACTCCAAAACTTCCTGAATTTTAATTTCTGCTTCACACAGCTGAACTATGAACACGTTTGTTTTCTCCTATTGCCAAAACTGTCAAAAATAAAATTTTAAATCATAATCTAGCAGCAGTACATAAGCACATGACAAGTCCCATTGATTCACTGTGATTCCAAGTGCTTAAAATTAAGCATCTACTAAAGCATACACCGCCTTTGTTGGACTTCAATACCAATTTAAGTTATGCATGATCATAAGTCTCTGTGCTCAGGATTTCCTATCTGTTGTATTCCCTGCAATCAGAGATGCTAAGGCACTATACAGCATTAGACCCACAAACTTATGTAGGCCTTAGTTTATAGAGATGTGAGCCTTAAAAGCCACATACCAAATACTGAGGTTTTAAATACTCCATCCCATTAGAAGGTATAGATTCCACCCACTAAAGTTGTTCTTTGCTGGGTTGGAGATGCATCTGTAAACAGGAGATCTAGTTTTGATACAGGAGCTCAGGTAGTAACTATGGCCAAATAACATGATTATCTAGACATTTCTCTATAATGGCGATAGAGTCAATTTTCACTTGGAAATAAGATATTCACAAAAATATCTCTGCTACCAAAGAGACTTATGTCCATCAGTCTGGACATATGTACATCACTCAGGTCTTTGATGCACTAACTAAAAAAAAATGCAGTTATGCACAAGAGATTTTGACTCATACAAAACTGTCCTTGTCAGGTACTGTCAGAGGTATATTGCTGTCCTTTCTGCAAGGAAATACAACATTTGTATGATGCACACCATGCATCCACTTTTGGCTAGAAATTTCAGCAATGCTCTATGGAGGCTTCTATTAGTTCTTACCTACAGGGACACCCCTGCTAAAAACTCATGTACTAAAAGCACGCTTTGACAAAGATGTCTTTATTCTTTGACCTACTTATTCCTACTTGCTTACACCCTCTCTTCTTCTCTACTATGGTTTCCTGCTGCTTAGGCCTTGCTCCCTTTTTCTTGACGAATGTGGGAAGGAATCTCCTCCCTGGAGCAAGGCAGGCCACCAGAAGAAGCAGGTGGCAGTTGTGAGCAGAGGATGAGAGAAACCCAAAAGAGAAAGCTGTTTGGGAAGTAACGAATACAAGCACTAATTTATATTTTAATGATTAAAGAGAGATTAAAGCCAACCGCATCATGATTTTAACTCTGCAGCTGGTGGATTTCTTTGTCTTCTGGTCAATGAAGCTGAATTAGGGGACTGAGGGAACTTTAAAAGTGTTAAAAGATGTTATAATAATAATAATAAGGGGAGTTCTATAATTATAGAGAGATTATTGCATATAATATATAAGTGGCTTGCTCTTAAAGAGCCTCATCAAACCGATTTCCACTGCAACTCATTGATGCCACAGATGAGGACTTCAGGTGGGAGGATAAGCCATGGGAATGGATGCACACTTAAGAAACAAAGTCCTCGTTTTCATGCAAATGATCTTGTGCAGTTTAGAAGAAGGGGAGAAAAACTGTCTTTTTAGAGCATTGTGACAGCAATACAGTGTGGCGAGGAGGAGGAAACTCCTCTGGTGCAGTGATGAACTGTTTCAAATGAACATTTAATAAAGTTGTTCAGAAGACAGCAGCTGTAACCCTTCTGCAATCCCAGCATATTTTACTATGATTGCACAAAATAAAAAAGTCAATGTCTGCATGGTATAGCTAGAATGACAGAGTCAGCCACTGGAAAATTTTGATGTTACTGTCTTTTCATTCTTCTCCTTTTAGACTGCGAGAACAAAGTATATTCTCATGGTACGGTTCACAAAGACCTGTCTCTACTCAAGGGGAATCATTAGTTGAACTCACTGTAATACTAGGTGGTGTTGTTTAAGTTTTATGCAAGAACATGAAAGAAGTTCTCACCTGAATAGCCCTCTTGCTCAGCTTTGGATGCTCTCCACCACTGAAATTAATCTTGGCTTGTCATCCTCCTCTATACTACCTTGGTAAAACCACTCTGCCCAGCAAAGACAAAGGCAGGTACAGTCTTCACTTTTTTCAAATGGCTGGATGGACTTTATAGCCAATGTATAAAAGCTTACATAGTTGCAGAAGAAAATCCTTTTGTATTCTGAACAAGGGATTAAATATCTTGACTTCCCTCCCCACTTTTCAGAGCATACTAGCATTGTGCTTTGCTTGGAGCAAATGCTTCGGCTTTCCTACTAAAAGGACAAAGGTATTGTACACAGCATTCCTGTTTGTTTTTGCTGCTGTTTGCTGCAAGTACACAAGTCCTGCAAGTAAACTCAAAGCAGAAGTAGTGTTGATCTAACCTATCACATAACCCTCAGTCACTTTGAGCTTGGGTCCAAAAAAATGACACTTCTGTTTAAGATCTAGATTCAAGCTATAAGAAAACCTTCTCTGACTTCAGAACATTTCCAGTCAAATATATTGTTATCTGAATTTCAAGATCTCACAAAATGCAGAGAGAGAAGTAAGCAGCAGAAACAATCCAAAGCCATCACATTAAAGAGTTATCTTACTTTACCAGTACTTGAGGATATCACTTACTTTCTTCATGGCTCCAGAGCAGGAGTCCAGAAAAACCAAGATCTCGTTCTTCAGAGAAAATGCAGTATTTATTGTCCCATTGAAGCTAAATTCTTCTTTTACACTCTTTAGTTATAGTAGGAGTGAGGTGAGTCTTTAATTACGATCATGCTACAATGAATTATGCTCCATATCATGTTTGGATCTGTGCAACTTTATTTATGTGCTCAGAAATCACTTCTTTCTAAAACCAAAGGTCTTAACCCCATTCAGCAATTAAGATGGACAACGTTCACCACCACTACTCCTGGTCAAATATCACCCAAGTTAGTGAGACTCTACATTTCTTGCATTCCTGTAAAATAAAGTATTGGGATAAAATTGATTACTAGCTTTAGACAAAAGATGGGATAAATAGGCAACTCTTGCTTTGTACATTGAGCATCATATGCTTCTGTCCATCACAGCACACTAGTTTAACTTTATATTTTTTATACCAGGGATTTAGTTCACACCACAAAATGCCCTGTTGAGATTTTAGATTTTTTCTTCAGCCTCTTACAGAGTAACACTGCTTGTTCTCATGAGAAAAATTATACAACCTCAGTTTCAGTAACGGGACAAATTCTCAGCTGCCATAAACTGATATTACACCAAGGTCATTACAACTGCACAGATTTATAGCATTGTAATCATTCAGATATAGGACTCAATCCCATCCATCAGTGTTTTGTATCTTGCATCATCACTTAACACTCACTTCTGAAGACAAAATACAAAGATGAATTAAGCCCTCTGGGTTTTATAGCTACTAGAAGTTGCTCTACTTAATGATGTAATTAATCTTTTCTATTGTTTGTCCCACACCCTCCCTCCTGCCCCCACCCTGAGATAAAAGAGTTGTTAAAGCATCCATTTCTGTTGCTAATTTTTTTCCTTTTACTCGCTTGTTCTTTGTGTAGATTTTCTAGTTTACACTTAATGTTCATTTCTCTCAATTTATTTCATGCTCTTGCTAACCTGCTGTCTAAAGTCAAACTTCAAATGGCAGTAGCCATACTGAGATAGTCAGTTTAGTGGGGTGAAAGATGAATTTCAGCTTTTTCACAATAACCAATAACCATATGGTGTCTAGCACAATGTAACAGACTTTTGCTGAGCAGTTCTTAAAGACCACAATGATAGGCTGAACACTGAAAAACTGAAATATAATCACATTCACTCAAACACTTGCAGACCTTACTTTTACTGAAAGATTGTAAGAAATCACCAGTCATAACAAGCATTTCAGCTATTTCACTTTATATGGGGTGGATTGCAATGCATACCACAGTACTAGTCTCAAACAATTCTGTCTTTCAACTGTTCTGTCCAACAGTATTTCAGACAAGAGTAAAGTAAGAAAAGAACACAACTGATCAACTCAGGGTGGGTTTATTTTTGGCACATTTTGGTCTTTAGACTGATTTTGAAACATTAGCTTTCTCTTTCCCTTCTATTGTTTAATATTCAAACAGATTACAGATTCCACCAGAAAGGAACAAAAAAAAGCAAGAAACACCCCAAAAACCTGCAACAAAATCAAACCTATTTTCATCCTTCAGCGATTTCTGAGGGTCATATTTTTTTATATACTACCAGGCCTACCTGATTTATACTGATGTTCAGAGGTAGACTTCTATCTCAGCAACATTTATACATTTCCTTATATCAGTGCCCATCCATTAAACTCACAGTGATGCAGATCACACATACAGAATTAAGCCCACGCTTAAGTATTCGCAGCAGCTGGGCCTTAGAGCCAATTGCTTTCCCAAGGTATTTAAGCATCCCTCTTCCTTAATCATTTTTGGCAGCATACAAATAGATGCAGATTTGCATATATTTACCAAAAACACACGACAGCCCACAGCTACAGTAACATTACTTGGAGAAAAGGTATACAATTTTTCAGAATTGCAAAGCATCTCAGCTACCAGGTGCCTTTGTGTATTTAACAAAAGCTAAGCCTGAATGAAGTATATATAGAGAGATCTGCAGCATCTCACTTGACACATGCTGATGTATCACCAATCAAAGCTATCTGTAACACCAGCTTAATCAGTAAGTCCCCAACCTTGGAGAATAACTCATTAAGGAGAGGCACAAAAGAGAAGGCAGCTCAATAGTGTTTCAATGATACATAAATAAAGCTGCCCTGTCATGGTAAATTCTGTGTAACAGGGAAAATGGTATAAAACCTGACATTGATCTAGAAGCTTGGTACCTCAGGGCACAGAAAGGGGAAAAGACATTTAATCACTGATGCTGACTGTCTCCATGATCTGGTAAGAAGCTCATGCCACTAGCTATGACCCATCAGGTGACCCGAAGTCAAAGTGGATGAGCTCTACACCTGAGGGAGCATGGCTGAGCAATAATAAAACTGGTTTGATGGAAAATGGGAAAGGAAGCCCAAAGAAATTTAGCCAGAATTCAAATGCAGAAACATTAATTCTCTACCCATTCCATTCAACCCTGTGGTTATAAAAATTTCTGAGGAGGGAAAAAACAAGAACTTAATTGAGATTCTGTTTGCAATAATAAACTACTAAGGCAAGTTCTTTGCAGACTATCTATGTTGCAAGATCACCTTATGCTGAAAGTACATTCATTATCATATTTATCAAATAATCTAACTATTTTGACTGTTCGAATGCTATTTATTTTCCAAAAACCTTCCAAACTTGGAAGAGAGGTTTTGAAATATTACATATCCTGATTGATTTCTCTCATATTCCAAAACATTCCTGACTAGCTTTTAAGAACTTAATTTCTACTGTTAAAGACAATAGATAATTAAAACTAATTTTTGCCACAAAAACTTAGTTATTCTTGGTCAATGACATTTAGTTAGTTTTAGTTTTTTATTCATTTATACACATTTCTGACTGCTATTATGTTGTTTATGTATTTGATTTCCCTCATCTCAGGTGTTTTATAAAGCATATAGCAATAGTAGTATAGTGACCATGACAGGTAGGATAGTAACAAAGGAACTAGAAGTTTGAGGAAAAAGAATCAATGAAAAAATCTTCCATTCACTGTGCAGAGATATCGGTCCTAAAACAACTATACTGAGCATTTATTTCCCCCATATGTTAAAGAAAATAAACCAAACCATCATGCTGTCCAACCAGAACAGCTGAGAGCCTCCTCTAAGGGACTGATCTGGTCAGACAAACAATGGCTAATACAACCTCCACGTCTAAAATAAGCACAAAGGAAGAATGCCATATTCCCTCTGCAGAAACAGTCTTTACAAAATATGACATCCAGAACTGACAACTGCAGGCCCAGAACAAGAAGGGAAAACAAGACCAAAACGAGAGTCAAAAACAAAAACCTTGTAATGTGGAGGCTCAAAGAATGTCACCCATGCAGTTCATCCAGTGTGCGTTAGATTGACAAATCTAACCTCAACATGAAATGCAAAGGTTATTTTTGCAGTCCAACTTTTAGCCATCAAATAGCTTCAAATAGTTCTCCTCAAATTCTGAATCAAATTCAAGTAAAAAAAAATAAAATAAAATACATCACATACTGATTTCCATGCAAGAAACAAGATAATTTTCTTATCACTGAGCAACAAAAAGCCTTAATTACAGTAAAACTACTGTACCCCATTTGAATGAAGATCAGAATAGAAGCAACACAACAAATTAACAAGGTCAAGGTACTCAGTACAACAGCGGGAACTTTCATCTCTGAGCCTTAGACAATTACATCATAGCAGAACATTCCCGCAGTACAAAAGCGTTAGTGACTTCTTTAGAAAATACTGTCACAGAAAATACTGGTGACTTCTTCAGAAAAAGAAGGGAAGATTCTTTCCTCCAGTCCCATCCCTCTAGATTCCTCAGTAAAAAATCTCTTGGTTCAAATGTAAAAGTGGGATTTACACCTCCACTGCTAACATAGTACAGAAAAGTCACAGGATGCAGTCTACCAGAGTACAGCCTAGAAGACTGACCCTAACTTAGTGTTTAAAATGGAATTCCAAATGTTTTCCATCATTAGGCTGTACACAACTAGATACCAAGCCATGTAGCAGACCAGGCACTGCTTTAGGTGAGCCCAGGTATTGTAGAAGTTCTTTTTTTTGTTTGTTTGTTTTAAATAATCACAGAAAATGTTTCCCTTTATTTTTACTTGCAACAGTTAACTAAATTTACTCCTGTAAACAGCTAACTTAACAGGCTGCATCTATCTGCCTTAATATTTTAGCTGACTTAGGAATACACTTTCAAACCAAGTTTCCTAGTCATCTGCACTGTCTGAATTTTGATTCACATCTTGCAGCTGAGTTAGTGCCCATAAATAGAATCAATTTCAGAACAAGTTAAACCAGAAGGTATATTTCAATGCCTCATCTGATGCAGCCTAATTTAAATGAGCAATCAGGCCAGCATGAAGTAGCTTCCTGAAATTGGGAGAGAACAGACTTCAAGTTGACAGCATCAAGTGTTTTGCTCTTCAGTAGCGCAACTCAGTAAGAGCAGCACTTACTAATGTACATGTACATAAACTGATGTGCATTTCTGAAAAGGAAGTACAGCAGAAGTCAACGTTTAAGCAGTCTATAGTGCATTATACTTGTGTTTCATACAGGCAAAAGCTTTGGTCATTCTTGTGATCTCTCATCCATTCTCTACAAAATATTATACAGAGTCAAACCATTGAATTTCTTGAAAATGAGAGCACACTCATTTATTCTTCATCCTGAAGAATACAGGATTCAGGTCATAAGTTTTGTTTTGTGTTGTGAGTAAGCATGGTTAAGGAAAAAGTTTACCATATTTAAAAAAAAAAATGTGACAAACAAGAGAGAAATTATAGAACATCAACACATTGTAACTGATTGTGAGTTTTAACTGTGAAACTTAGAAATGCCCTTTCCAAATTTCATCTTGACTCAAGGAGAAGAAGGGGAAGAGAAAAGCTTTTTTTTTTTTTCACTATTACTTTTTTTTATTATGCTATGGTCATTAAACAGAAACTGCCAGTAGCTGCCCTGTAGAGGATGCATAAAAAAACGCATTACTCAATCACCATTTTCTAAATTTCTCATTACCTTGTTTGAAATTTATAGCAGCTCAGCTTTCTTTACAAATATATCTTCAAGTTGGCTTTTCACTTCAAAAAGAGCACAATAGAATGCCAGATCTTTCTGAAAAGTCATTTCACCGGATTATTTTTATTATATATCATGTTGGATTGCTTAAATGTCTACTCTGATATCAATCTCACCTGAGCCCTGCACAGTACTGATTTGCTCTCTGACATTACATATATCCCCAAGGCTTTTAGCAACAAAAAAACCATGCTGCTGTGTATATGGGAGAAAGTGACAGCCTAAGGATTAACCTGCTTGTTGATATTCATGTTCTAGCACATCCTCTGACAAACAGAATACTCCAGGGGTCAGGCTTCATCCTAATCAGAAAAGAGAGAATACAGATTGTTTTGATCAGAACTACATGTGTCTGAAAGACTAATCCAAAATTAATTAGATCTGGGCTGCATAATATTCATTTGGATTTGTAAACATGGTGACAGGGGTATGAGGATTATGCTGATAGAGAACAGATAGGGTAACTAATTTGTAGGTTGATGATGCTTTAATAATGTCACGAATAACACTCCTTTGTCTTAATAATTGCTAAAAATAAGGGATGATTTTTTTTTGTAAATTAGCATGTAGACAGTGATTCAGTCAAAAACGAAGACATTTCAGCAGTCATAACATATGGAAATTATTTTAGCAACAATACTCAAATATTTCCACTCTGACACAGTAGTCAGTTTAGAGCAGAGCAGGCTTTTTAAAGACAGACACCTTGGGCAAAAGGAAACTGAACTGTTTTGAATTTTTTAGTTACTGCCTTTTAAAAACCACGAGGCTGACTTTCACATGCTGAAAGCTGACACAGTACTACTGATTTCAGCCATCGCACAATAGTTTAATTCTTAAGTGACTTCTCCCTACCCCATAATCAATCTTCATGTACCAGTAAAGAAAAAGAAAAAACAACACAGTACAGTGTTTAATGATTTAAAAAATAAAAAACGCACTAAGTTACAAGAACACCAAGGCTGCTGATAATACTGTCCAGAGAAACAGACATTATCTGCCTAATTTCACACAGACAGGGAGGAGTGGTGGGAAAAGGTCCTCTGCAGGACTCACCTGAGGATACTAGATAAACTGCAGACAGGTTCACTGTCTGCCTAACACAAAGTGTTGATCAATTTGGAAGGAAGAAATGGGAATGAGAATGCATGAAAATGGAAACTGGGAGCACTTACAAATTCATTAACTAAAGTGTCTTTCTACAGACCAAGGTCATCCTTATTCAGCTCCTAGATTACACATCCCCCCCCACTGCTATCAACGTGAGCTGAACAGGATAACAATCTTCCCTTGTGTTATGAGAATGTCACAAACAGACCATTTCTCATTTTCCTTTTACAAATGGATTAGTACTGTACCAATTCACGACCCTATTTCAATCCGTGCTGCAGGTGAAGACTTATCTTATTAAAACTATACTGAGATTTTGTTATGTTTATACAGATATATTAAACTTCAGTTGTTCTGCACATGGATTTTTCAGATGAAACTATGAGTGTTAATATTTCAGAAAGGAAAGACTGGAAACCACTTCAGAGAAGTGCATGTTTGACAAAATGTCAGACAATGGTCTTGAAAGCTAAGAGAGAGATGATAAAGATAAAAATGCTTGCTTAATAAATAAACCCTCTGGGAAGGAATTTTTGCTGTATCTGTTACAATTCTAGTGGTGCCACAGTTTCCCAGCTCATGACAGTCTTCATCAGTACAAATGCAACAAACCACTATTTTAAAAGAAATGCAAGTGCTGAAGTTTCACATTAGGGAAATTGTATCAGAATAACAAGGAAGCGATAATATTAAGATAGGAGGTGCTCCCTCCTCGCTCCCTGAAGGAGAGTAGAACTGTAATTCAGAAACCATTTTTGGTATGTGACCATGGTTCCCCCACAGAATTTGCCTTTGGGAAAATGCATTCCTCAGTGTTGCTATTGTCAAGAGGCCATTTCCTTCCTTGCCTGCTTACTGGAATTTGCTTCAGCACTATCGTTGTAAGCAAGCAGTTTGCAGCTGACCTCTGAAATACATGCTTTGGTACATGGCAGGCTCCAGGCAGAAACTGTATAAGGTATGCTTAAAGCAGAACGCTCTCAGAAATAAATAGAAAAAAGCTAGAACAAATATTTGCTATTTTAACATCAGCAAAATCAAGGAAGTATGCTGCTGTGATATTTAATACCACTCAACATAATCCAAAGGGGATTGTGCAGCATCTGAACAGACTGCTAACAATAAAAGAGATATTTGCAAAGGAGAAGAAAAAGGTTGGAGGTGGAGGAGCGCTTAGCATGTTGTATAATGTACAAGATAAAAAAAACTGCTTGAAAAGTGTTATTCTAAAATTGTTCTTTCTGACTATATTTATACCCGTTAATTTTATCCTCTGAAAGAGTGGATATCAACTCTTAATTTATTTGCAGCTTGCCATCCATTTACATACAATGTTTTCTGCCAAAGATGCTTAGAATCACGGAATCATTAATGCTGGAAAAGACCTCCAGGATAATCTAGTCTAATTGCCCACCTACAACCAATATTTCCTCACTAAACCATGTACTCAGTCCACATCTTAACATTTCTTGAACATCTCCAGGTATGGTGACTCAACCATTTCCCTGAGCAGCTGTTCTAGCACCTGACCACTCTTCTGGAGAGTAAATTTTTCCTAATATCCAACCTGAACCTCCCCTGCTGCAACATGAGGCCATTCCCTCTTGTCCTATCACTAGTTATGTGGGAGAAAAGGTCGACATCCAGCTCACCACAACCTTCTTTCAGGGAGTGATAAGGTCTCTCCTGAGCCTCCTCTTCCCCAGACTGAACAATCCCAGTTCCCTCAGCCATTAGACTTGTGCTCCAGACCCTCCACAACTTCATTGCCCTTCTCCAGACATGCTCCAGGGCCTCAATGTCCTTGTACCGAAGGGCCCAAAACTGAACACAGCACTCAAGGTACAACCTCACCAGAGCTGAGTACAGGGGGACACTATTTCTGATACAAGCCAGAATGCCACTGGCCTTCTTGGCCACCTGGGCTAGCTCACATTTAACCAAGTACTGACCAACAACCCCAGGTCTGTTTCTTCCACACAGTCTTCCAGCCACTCTGCCCCAAGTCTGTAGCATTGCCAGAGGTTATTGTGGCCAGTGTCCAGGACCAGGCATCTGGTCTTGTTGAACTTCATCCCACTGGCCTCAAGCCACCTATCCAACCTGTCCAGATTCCTCTGTAGGGTCTCTTCCTATACCCTCAGGCAGACTGACACTTCCTCCCAACTCAGTGTTACGTGCAAACCTGAAGGTGCACTCAATTCTCTCACTGAGGGTGCTGAGGGTACACTCAATTCTCTCACCCAGGTCATCAATATAGATATTAAACAGGATGGGGCCCCACAGCAACTGCTGGGGAACATCACTCATGACAGGTCACCAGCTGGATTTAATTCTATTCACCACCTCTGTTTGGGCCTGATCCTCTAGCCAGTTCTTTACTCAGAAAAGAGTGTACTTGTCCAAACTGTGAGCTGGCAGTGCCTCCAGAAGAATACTGTGGCAGAGAGAGTCAAAGGCTCTGCTGAAGTCTAAGAAGACTTCAGGTCAATAGCCTCTCCCTCATAAACCAAGCATAAACATAGGAGATCAGGTTGGTCAAGCAGGACCTTTCTTTCATGAACCCATGCTGGCCGGGCCTGGTCCCCTGGTTGTCCCACACATGCCATGTGATCTAATTCAGGACGGTGTGTTCCATAACCTTCCCTGGCATCTAGGTCAGGCTGACAGTCCTGTAGTTCCCCAGATCAACTCTTCCTGAAGATGGAAGTCACACAGGCAGGTGTTCAATTCTCTGAGACCTCGCTGGTTGACCAGGAACAATAAATAAATAAATTATTGTATTGTAAATTATAAATGGCAGAAAGAAGCTTGGCAGTCATCTCTGTCAGCTCCCTCTGCATCCTTCAGTGGATCCCATCTGAACTCATAGGCTTGTGACAATCTGTTTCCTCCTAAATGATGGGTGGTTTCTTCCACAGGAGGTAAACTGTCTTTATCCCCTGGAGCCTCAGAAGAAGTTCCCTGTTCACCCATGCCGATCTTCTTCCCTGCTGGTTCATCTTATAGCACAAGGGGACAGCCTGCTCCTGTGCCTCTAAAACTTCTTTCTTGAGAAGCATCCAGCCTTCCTGAACACCTTTATTCTTCAGGACTGAATCTCAACGGACCCTCTCTACCAGAGTTCTGAATAGTTCAAAGTCATCTCTCTGGAAGTCCAAGGTACGCTTATCTCATTAAGAAACTGCAAACCGAACAGCGCAAAGCAGCTCTGACAAGGACATCAGCTGCTAAGCGTAGAAGCTTTGATTTGTGCTAGAGTTATTCTATATAGTTATGCCAGAGTAAAATTAATCCCAGCAGATATCCCCAAACATCCATACAGTTTGGAATAAAACTTAAAGAATCAAACAAGAACCTCAAAGCTCATCTGAAATATCAAAACCTTGGGGATCAAAATATGCTCAAAGTAATTAAAAATATTTTGCCTCTTTGGCCTAGAAAAACTGCCAATTTAGTGTCAAGCAAGTCAAAAGCAGGAAGAAATATGATGGGGATTCAGTGTCACATTTCTTCACTTAAACACAATAGCCCCAGATGGAGGGACAGGGTTCTGCTCTGAAACTGTGAACTTGTTTTGGGAAATAAAAGATTTCTCATCACAAAGACTTTTAAGCCAGTGTAATGTGAAAGCTATAACCTCACTGTGAAAAGGGAAACTAGTAGAGAAATAGTTCTTTAAAAGGGCAAGCCTTGATCGCAGGTAAAACAAGCAGCTTAAGAAGATAAAACAGACAACAACGTTCCCTTGCTATTTGGTGTAGGGGGAGATGGATCTTATGAAGGCCTTTACTTTGCCTCTGGAGCAATAATATCAAAAAAAAATCCAGTTCCCACCATTGCAACTTTGGAGTCCACTTTGGATACTGGCAAGTACTTGCTAAAAGGAGAAAAGAGGTTGGTGCAAACTACTGGTCTCCTTTGAGAAAACTGCCACTGAGCAAGTGGCTGTTGACTTCCCCATCAAGTGGGTCACCCAAATCCAACCAAAGCATCACTATTAAAGGCCAGGAAGTGCTCAGGCTCAAACCAAGTACTTGTTTTTACACTTCTTCCCTTCAAAAATAGCAGGTGCTTCAGGGTTGACAGTATTTATAGGTTTACAAAGGTTATGCTTATGCACTCTAGAGCATTTGCCCAGAATACCCACAAAGTTACTACTTTCCAGTCTGCTCACACTTCCCAAGCAAACTCTTTCTTCTAAACTTGCACTCTGCGAATCTAATAATACATATGTAAGTGATCTAAAAACAGCAACAACCTTAAGTCAGATTCACAGCAGCCCCATGGACAGTTGTGCCTATACTCCCTAAAATAGGGGAAGAACAAGAGCAGATGGGGCTGAAGTAATTTTGTCCTCAAATCATTGCGTTACTCTAATAGAGGAACATCCACGTTTTCCTTCAGACTTTCCCAGCTGCACTGATTTTTCCTCTGTGGCCATACCTCTCAGCCAGCATGCAAATGGAGCCAACTACCTAGTTATTACAACACAAACATTATGAGCTAGCTTTAACATGAAAAGTTTGGGAAAAAACACTATATGAAGTTACTGCAGTTACATGGGCAAGTAGCTGAAAAAAAAAACCCTCACTTTTCAGATTCATCAAAAACTTCTTTTCCCATAATATCACTGCTCTAAATACATGGCACTTATACTAATCAATGGAAGCACAGACACACTTTGGAGAACCACTCCCAGCCACCACTATTACCAACAGGCAAACATCAGCTGTTACCTTCACTTGTGTAAGTGATATCAACAATCATTTCCAGAGTCATGATGTATATCAGTTTAAATAGAAGGAAAAGAAACAAAAAGAGCACAAACAGACCTGACCGAGAAAAGTTCACAATTTTACTTGGAAAGTCAAAGATATAAAAAGGAACAAAGTCATCCAGGATAGAATTTTCGTTTATGGCAAAACACAAGGATTAGATAGAGAAAAGCTTAAGGATTAGAAAGAAGTCATCAAGTAACAGAAATGATCCTGCTGAAAATCATGGAAATCCAGCATACTCACAGCAAATCCAAAATTTAAACAAGATAAAGAAAATCTAGCCCCTAGGGAAGCCAGGTCAGTAGTCAAAGGTGAAGATTTAACATAGGAAATCACATTACAAACAACTGTGCTAACATAAAATTGCATTAAATATACAGTAGCAGTAAGGAGGATAAAGACTTTAGCATGGTTTTCTTAAAGAAGCATAGTTTTTTTTTGTTGGGAACATATGGGATCAACCATTCCAGTGAACCTTTTTAACACATAACTAAATCTGTCCAAATACATGCATTGCTCCTACAGATCTTTTACTAATGCAGCAACATTATAACAGCTAAAAATAGTAATAAATTACTTTATATATTTAAGTTAGCCCAGAGAATGTTATCCAGCAAAACAGTTTATCCTCAGATTTTGATTTTTTACCCATTATATCACTTATTTTTTCTGTTTATATAGGGAAACAGAATTGTATGAAAACAAATTCATTAGTGTTCAAGAAGTATTTTGACCTAGATAAACAAATCCCACTGAAAATACAACAGATAAAGAAAACTCATCTTCTGAAATGAAAAGCCTGAATAATAAAGGAAACCAAACAAACAAACACAAAACAAATGCTCAAGTACCAAAGATAGTGAAATACAAAAACACTTCTGACTGAGTACTATGAACAGCAAAGAAAGTATTCCATATGAAAACATACAAGAAAACACCCTCATTATATATGCAATATGCACAACAAAACATAGTATTCATCTTTACCTTTCTTTTGGGAAAGTGGAAAGTTTTGCAGCTATAGGCTAGCTCCAGCATAACAGCTGTGAGCACACATTGTTTTTGCACTCTTTAAAAAGAGAAATAAAGTACAGTAGAATTTTCCAAATTGTCTGGTGTCACATTTTAGAAATACAAAATGCTTTTTTTTTTTTTTTCTATTTCAAGGAAAGAAAAGACTGATTGTCTTAAGTGGTAGGTTGAAAAAGAGGCTTATTAAAAGATAATATCAAATTTCAACAGGATAAAACAATTATATTTTACTCCTGAAATACATTATAGGGTCCTTAAAAACCATTTATAAACAAAATAAACCAAAACAGCAACAGAACAACAAGGAAAAACACACAATCCAACAAGCGGAAAAAAAAAAAAGATACCAATCACTCAACTATATCCAAGAAAAATGAAACTCTTTACAGGGGAGATTGTCCTCATATTGTTTTACAGACAAATCCTAATGGCCATATCTATTTCTCTTGAATACTTTCATAATCTCAATTGTTGAATGCTACAAGAAGAAACAAAACATTTTAGAAGTAACCCTCACTTCATCATCCTTCTATTATCAAAATCAGTAGGCATATAACGTGATGGAGGAAAAGATGTATTAGACCATCAGGGGATTAAATTATTGTGAGGAAAATAACAAAGATTTTTTCTTGTCCTCAGAATATTTCTGAACTTTCAAAAGTTATACATTTTACATCTTTGCACTGAGAGAATTGAGATATTTTTGCAATATCTAGATGAACTAGGACAACCAGTTATCTGGTACTACCAAAAATCCCCAAAGGGGAAACATAAGAACATTTCCAAGCTTCAAACAATTTTTCTTCTACATGATTTTTAGCAAGATTCCCAACAACGAGGCTGAACACAGCAGGACAAACTACAACGAGGAAGGAAAACGTGTGAAAGATCACTTACAGCCCTTGTAGAAACAAGAATCCCATTGGTGGAGGAGGAATTGGGACCTTTGAGAAACTGCTGCTTGCATAACACAGAGCTCAGGAGCACCTGGTAAATCTGTCCATGTTAAAAACATTCTCCTCAGAGCATTTGGGGCAGCATCCTCAGAACCAATGTGCTCAGGAGTCCAGGAAACAGCTGGTGAGTTCTCCAAAGGGCAGAGAAGTGGACTGGGCACTCAGGCAAGATGCAGAAAACCTGAGTTCAGCTGCTCACCTGCTGCAAGTTTATCGGTAGCTTATTCTCAGCTGATGTCCTGCATGGATACTCCCAGTCACCTGGTATGTCATCAATGAGCAGCTTCTCCTCTTTTCATCAGAAATACCCCTGAAAAATCATTCTTGAGGAAGGATCTCGTATTTCTATGTGAAATTGAAATTCTTTGCTCAGAGATTCCTCTTGAACTGAGCAACTTGTAAGTTATAAAAAGAACTAGGTACATCTCTAAGACTTAGGATGAGCAGCCTAGAACTGCTGGATGGGGGCACCCAAAGTATGGGGGGGGGGGGGGGGGGGGGGATGCAGGGGCTTGACTCAAAGGCCACTATGAGAAATCTGTCCTGAAATCACTGTCAGTCACACTGCAGCAGTAAATGAAACATCTTCAGCTATAATGGTTACTATGAAATGGCTAATTGGCTCTCAGTAAAGCTGACTCTAGTTTTCTAATTTCAGCAGAGATTAATACATTATTAATGGATCAGGCTGTTTCCTCTCGCCTAAGAAACAGCTGCTGAAGAACCTGTTGCTCTTCTGTTTGTAATTAATCAATTTTAAATTTTATAGACGACATGATACCAATAACCCAGAGGAGTAATGCTTATTATTATTTTTTCTTAATATACTAGCATAAAGTTTCCACTGCTACATAAACCAACTTATTTCACTTCTGCTGGTCAGCTTTCACTTCTACGGCAAATATAAAAGACACTGTGAAGAAAACTCACTTTGATTAATTTCTATCTTTACCATTACATATAGTCTTGATAACTATTTTCAGTCCATACTGGCAAATGAAAAGGCATTCTGCATCAGTGAAAAGCAAGGTCTGTCTTCCAAGAACTTATACTTTCTCTCCTTCTGTCACCACCTTGGCCTATTCCCAGGCCTAAGCAGGTATAAATCATATTGCTTAGACATCAGCTTCCTCTTTCACCAGTAATGATATGAGAATCATTTACTTTCTGGGAGGGAGTTTGCCATTGTGGTACATCTGTGAGAGGACTGCTTGGAAGAGAGAGGTTTTGCACATAGGCTCATATCCAAGCAAAGCAATACAGCTGGCTTTCACAGCAAGTTTCATGAAGGGTAGGTTTTGTGGCTGCCTTCTTCTACATGTAAAAATGATGCCTGGAATTAAGCTTTTAAGTAGAAACTGGCCATGCCTTTATATTCACCAGATATCTGACAGCGTCTCTGAGAGCTTTGCTCAGTGAGGATGCTCTGGCACACAGACAAGTATGGGAGACGCACACTGAGCTTGAAGGTGATGGAGATCTATGTAGGTCACCCCAAAAATAATGCCTCCTATTTATTTCAATTGAAATAGAAAAAGCAGAGTAACATTATTTGATAGAGTAACTTCTCAGATATTAAGCAGTCTTTCTCAACATAATCATCATTGTTAGCTACATATTTTCACATGCAATGAGCCTATATGCTGCATTTGTAAAAATCTGCACCAGCGAAGGTGATCCACTGTCACCACTGCTGAAATGCACTGCCTCACTGTGTTCACGTCCACTATTTGTTCTCCATAAATATTCAAAAATCATCAATAAATGTCAATACCATTTTTTCTATGTAGAGGAATTCAATTCCACACCTTTCCTTCATACACACTCCCATGCCAGATGCTGCCTCTTCACTCTCATGTGTCACATGGCAAGAAAATACAATGAGGTCACCTGCAGCCTTCTTTTCTCCAGGCTGAACAAGCCCAGCTCCCTCAGCCTGTCCTCATAGGAGAGGTGCTCCAGTCCCCTGATCATCTTTGTGGCTTTCCTCTGGACCCTCTCCAACAGCTCCCCATCTTTTTTGTACTGGGTGCTCCAGACCTGGACGCAGTACTCCTGGTGGGGCCTCACAAGAGCAGAGTAGTGAGGGACAATCACCTCCCTGTCCCTGCTGGCCATCCCTCTTCTGATGGAGCCCAGGATACCATTTGCTTTTCAAGCTGCAAGAGCACACTGCTAGTTCATGTTAAGCTTTTCATCCATCAAGACTCCCAGGTCCTTCTCTGTAGGGCTGTTCTCAAGGACCGCTCCTTCTAGTCTCTATGGATGCCTGGGATTCCTCCGGCCCAAGTGCAAAACCTTGCACTTTGCTACGTTGAACTTCATTAGGTTCACCCAGGCCCACTTTCAAGCCTGTTGATGTCCTTCTGAATGGCATCCCTTCCTTCCACCGTGTCAACCGCACCACTCAGCTTGGTGTCGTCAGCAAACTTGCTGAGGGTGCACTCGATTCCATCATCAATGTCATTGATAAAGATGTTAAAGAGCACCGGTCCCAAGACAGAACCCTGGGGGACGCCACTTGTTACCGGCCTCCACCTGGACATGGAGCCATTGATGACCACCCTCTGTCTGCAGCCTTTTAACTAATTTCTTATAAACTATTCCTATGATTAAATTAAGTACCGGTTATGAATCAAAGAACAGTTAAGAGCATGTAAGTCAGTCTTTTCTAATAAATATTTGATTCATTTATATTTATTTTATAGTGTCTGTAAACTTCTAAAATCACATGGTTTCATATAAAATAGGAAAGGAGTGGAAGAAAAGCACAACACAGAAAACACGCCTAGCAATTTTAGTCATTTTATACAGACTGCAGTTTGATTTATTTTCATAACTACCACTTTGCTACACAGTACCTGAATTACTGGAGTGAAATCAAAACATTAATTCTACTTAAAAACAACTGAAACAGTCAAATATTTCTAGCAGGCTATGTTTCTGTGAAAATGCTAATTTAGTTAAAATCACAGCTTCCTGTGGCAGTTGTTATTTTCAGATGAAATATTTTTTGTTTATAGATAAACTGTTTTTCATCTTTATTGAACTGTGTGGTCTATACTATACTTCATAATTAAAAACCAAAAGGTAAAATGTTTTATTTATCTGAGTACAGTAAGTCAATTTATCCAAAAGTGATTAGGAGTTTTTGAAACATTTTGTGAAAAATAGGAGTTTTATTTTAAATTCAAAATAAGAACCCAAGCCGTAATAGTGCATTTCTTGTGAACTGAAAATCTTTCTTTCATCTGTTGGTAAAGTCCAAATTGCATCTTCTAACAATAAGATGAAAAAGCATGTGAGATCCTATTAGAACAAACAAAGAAATCTTCTAAGCTACATGAACAGTGATGCTGGAAATATCTGGTCTTCACTTGTAGAAAACAGAACTATTTTGAGGGGGACCGTTTACTTCATCTTTCTACCCAAGATAAGTGCACCACGAAATCCAGAATGATACCTTTTCCCTATCTTACATCTATACCCATTGACTATCCATGGTGAACTCTAGTGTGCATCAAGCATTCAGCTTTTCTCCAAGATTGTTCCAGATGATACAATACTATGAAATGAACAATTTATGAAACAAAACACAGCATCTTTCCTGTTGTTTCACGTAGAAAACAAAAAAATTCATCTGATTGACCAGAATTTCATAGACAAGGTCATAGGAGTGGTTGAGAAATGCATGTCAAATCTAAAATGTCTGAGTCTTGCCTAGTAGATGATTTGAGAAAACCATCTTGACTTCATTAATTAGATCAAGCATTCAGGAATGGATTATTCAGTGCCAGGTTAATGATCTTCCACTGTGAATAGACAGATATATTCTATGCATCTCAGTAGAGTTACCAAGGACATTCAGTTTACAAAGTAGACCTATTTTTTTTCCAGATGTATAAAAAAGTCCATTCATCTCCATTCTTCAAAGGTTCTGCTTTTTAAATATTAGTTACACAAACACAAAGCTGGAAATTGTTTCCTTGTTCACTGCAACTAGATCCTAATAATTTGGAGCCATGTTATAAAATTCCTTTCATAAACAAGCAAGATCTTAAAACAATAAAGGTTTTTGCTTTTACTAATAATATGCAGAATTTTAATTTAGCACTCAGACTGGTATAAATAAAATAAAGATAGGTAAATGAAGTTGCTTCTACTTGTCCTAGTATTTCGATTCATATTTTTAAGCCTCTCTCAGCTACTTAAAACACATAACCTTTTCCCAGTTGTATTCTGTTGTTATTGTCATGAATTTAAAATATTTCTAAAATTCTTCTAAGCTCAGTAATACATATTAACAAATTCCATTAACTATGCTAAGGTGGGGTTTTCCCTCTATTTATTATGGAAAGTGAAAGGAAAAATAAAGAAACCTGCCAATGTACGTGGATCTGTCACATAATCATTCATGGACAATAACAATTTATAAATTAAGTTCTTTTCAGTCTATCTGTAGATCTTCTACGTGACGGGGACTTCACAACAAAGGTTATGGTTTATAGAATTGATGTAGCTTCACATTGGGAACTCAGGCAGATGTATTACATTTACAGACCCTGTAATTCACAGAATCACAGAATCACCAAGGTTGGAAAAGACCTGCAAGATCATCCAATCCAACCATCCACCTATCACCAATAGTTCTTTCTAAACTATGTTTCTCAACACAATGTCCAAATGTTCCTTGAACACCTCCAGTGTTGGTGACACCACCACCTCCCTAGGCAGCCCATTCCAGTGCCTGACCACTCTTTCAGAGAAGTAGTATTTCCTAACATCCAGCCTGAATCTCCCCTGACGCAGCTTGAAGCCATGTTCAATTCTTTACCCTAAAGCCACCTAAAGCCAACCCTGCAATTCTTTATCCTAAAGCCACTACAGGCCTACAAGGCTTATTCTATATGTAACTAGAATGGACACCAACTTTGATTATTATAGCAGCAAACAAACACCATTTCTCAGTTTATTTTCATTCTTCTCTAGTAGAGAACATGGAAAAAAACAGAAAAGGAGAAAAAAGAAAAAAAACATTTGAGAATCATATTCCTTCCAATTAATCTACTAAAAAGGTAAAACAGTCTTGGAAGGTTTACTGGATTAAAGGTCAGAAAATGAGAAAGCCCATGACATTTTAATAATTTTAGACACAGCAAATTCTCATTCCTAGATAACAAGAATCTTTAAGTCAAGTCCTAAATATCACTCAGAAGAATAATATTACTTATGCCAGAAATTCAAGGAAAGCCTTTCCCATCATTTTGGGGCACTTTCTACTCCCAGATGATCCAATGTTTGAACTTGGGAATGAAGCACGAAGCAGTGTTTACAGAATGAGAGCACACACTCTTCAGACTATCATGCATATATGCACCACATTTCACAAGGGCAGAGCAGAACACACACTGAGAGTGTACATTTACACACACAGAAAAGAAGAGCTAGACAAATAATTCACATCATTGCAAGTATTCAATTGACTACATTCTTTTCTTTACATATAAGTTACATTACTATTATTTTGCCTTTTTTTTTTTTTTTCACTTCATAGCTAAAGAGTTTCAGAAAGTCCTCTATTACTTCTCTCAGCTTACCCAAACTTCCAGGGATTTCTTTTTCCATGCTTGGGAAGTACCACACTCTCTACATCCATCCAGACCTCCAATTCATACACTACTAGTGTAGTTTTTATATCCTGGTAGAAATAACAATTCCTTGAATTCCCAGTTGTGTTCAGTCTGAGTTACTCCTGCACTCAACACTTCCTCTAAAGCAAAAACAAAGCAAAAAACCTTTTGCTAATCAGTTCAATAGCTTAACACCAAAAACACCATATTCGCAGCTAGACAAGACTTCTTCTAGTTCTTCTGAATATTGTGTACAAGAAACAAACCAGAATGGAGATTGCTAGTTGCATAAGTTATTTGTTGAAAACAGAAATTTAAACAAATCATACACATCCTAGAAAGATACTCTTTTAGATTAACTGCAGTTTTTTGGGGAGGCCAGTGAACAGTAAAATGAAAGAAGTCATTTCTTCTTACTTCTAAATTCCATTTCCTTTTTTATTTTAATCCTTATTATTTACATATTGAATATTAGAGTAGTATCACTGGAAAAGGCAAAAATGTTCCCAGAGTCGTGAACTAATATTTAATAGTTTCGGCAGAGTCCTCCAGTCACAATTGTATCTGAGGGTGGTTTCAAAGCCTGCCTCAGCTATATCTCTGGTCCTTCAATTAAATTCCTCTGCAGAGAGCTGAATGCTGAGATTTCTGTTTCTCTCCTCTCACAGTTCCCCACAATTTGGTTGGCTAAAGGATATTATTAGAGGTGTCAGCATCTAATGTTCAACGTATTTCCTGTCCCTACTTTTAAATGTCTTATTGAAAATAGTCACATTTGCTCCTTTGTACTTCTTACTGCTTTATACAGTTAAATACATGTCCCTCTAGAAATGAAACTAATCCTTTAGGCAAAGTGGAATGGAACAGTTGTATTCAATGTTAATACATAAAGGCTTCTTATGGCCTGCACCTGAAGTTAGCAAGAGGTAAAAAGATTTATTTCTTTGGTATTCACATCGTAAAAGAACATTCCTTATCTTGTTCTTGTTTAGCCTTATATCTGGGTTTATAACATCACATAAGAATGGGAATGGAAAAATGAAACCAGGATTACATCCAGCTCATAGGACTATGGCAATATCGTGTTGGGAAAAAAAGTAAATTTCCATTCTCTCCTTTGTCCTGGTGAATCAAAGCCTCTCTGATTGCTGGTGTCATGTAATACTGATCAGAAAGGAATTAAGTGGCTAGTGAGAATGTGCTTTCTATCAAAGGGCTGGCAAATTACAAGATGTAAAAGCCCAAAGGTCAGTGTTAATCTCCATATCTGAAACAGCAGAATGAAAAGGAGAAAAAGAGGGTTGGGGGGAATTTATTACAGTCAGTCCAATCAGTCACATTCGGATTTCTGTGAAAACAGACATTCATGATCCCCTCTCACTTTCCAGTTCTGCTGTGTTCTCCATTTACTGTTTGGCTTTCTTTTCTTTTTTTTCTTGTTTTTGTTATTTTGTTTCTCCAAAGACTTCACTTATTTTTGTCTTTCCCTAATTGACGGTTTTGTTTTTATTTTGCTTTGTTTTTATTTTATTTTCAAGTCCAGCTTGAAGATGAACTAAATCCAGTAGGATAGTTAACTGAGTAGCTGTCATATCTCTTAAAAAGACGATTCACAAAGCCCTTTTAATGCAAGATGTCTGTCACTATCAGAGTTTACTAGCAATTCACTCTCCTTGAGTAAAAGACACGCTGGATTCAGTGGGGAAAGTGTGGATGAGGGTACGACTATGGGAGGGCTGGATCTACGAGACTGTTAAATCCAGAGCACTGAATACCGAGTCAGAAGAGTCATTTTGTGCAGGTCATTTGTATCTACCAAAGGTGTGTATCTATGTGAATACCTCCACCCTTTTTCCATCTGTAAGTACACAGAAAATTTAATATTTGATCACCTTTATCAACTAAGTAGTTTCAAACACCATCAAGACATCCCAATTATTTCACATACTCACAATTCAGGGGAAGAACCAGCTAAGTGTAGCTCAGGTTCTGAGGAATGTCGTGCCCTAAAGTTTTCTCCAGCAGAAGTAGCCGTAAGACCAGATGAAAAATAACACTCCCTCGCTAAGTCCCTTCTCAGTTACAGACTGTTTAAAGCTCTTTGAGGAAACAGCAAAGTAATTCCTCATATTGCAGGAATTGAAGAATCCCCTTATGACTTGAACATTCAGATGTCGGTTTGTGTCCCAGGTAAGCAGTTTGGTTCAGTGGACCTTCATTTTCTAAAGAAAGATTAATTTTCTTATTCTTCTTTAAACTGAGGTTCACAGATCCCTTATGCTGAAATCTGCATAGCAGTGTGTTATGTCAGTGGCAAAAGAATTGGGCTTTGAATATGAGCATCTAAAATTACATTCTGTCTAAATTGCTTTGGGGAAGAAGAAGAAATCTGCCAAAAAAAAAAAGAAAAAAAAAGAAAAAAAGAGCGAGAGAGACAGAGAGAACTTGCATTTGTTAAGACTGGGTAACCAATATGCTGAATTTGGCAAACATATGTATCGAAACTCCTTTCAGTAGGAGGCAACAATTACGTCCTGGAATGATTGCTGCCCCCATTTTTGGGTTTGGACAGTGAAGATGGAAGGGGTACCACAAACATTTCCAGTTCCTCCCACAAAGCCTGCCAAAGTATCTTTAGATTCTGCATGTTGGTATCTATTTTGCACGTGTTGCTAACAATACAGGCAGCCAAGCTAGATCACATCCATACATATGGAGCTTTGTTAAATGCAGATGGTGTAGTTTAAGTTGTTCATAATTAGGAGCTATGTCACTGTAACTCGTATGCCTTTCATAACAGGATATAAAGCTCTCCATCTGCTTTGAAGCTTGCTAATGTAAATAACTTACTGGAACATCCATTTTGTTTGTTCCACTTCAATAATAGTAAGAAATTAGCATGGTTGCTTTGAAAGGATCTCTTCATAAAACACACAACACAACACTTTCCCAATGACATGGTCATCGTTAGTGAGCTACAGCTTTGCACCTGTCTCTCACCCATCCTGGTCCCAGCCTTTGTTTCAATTCAGTTGCTCACTGAGGACAGAGTTTATCCTCAAGAGGGAAACTCCATCTATAATAGGGAGCATGTAGTCATAACAGCCCACTGGGAGAAGAGCTGAGGGCTATAGACATTTTTCAAAACTGCAGCAATCATTAAAAGAACAAGCTTCCTACCGTAAATTGGAAAAGGATCTGCAATCGTTTTTGGAGATGACATAATTCCCTTTGAGAGCGTGACTGCTTGACTGGATTGTGTCCCTGTGTTGTATCTACACTCACATTTGTTCCATTAACTTCAGTGGAGGCAATTATTATACTAATTTAATTGCATATAGCATCCTGTTGTAGAACCAGCCACTTGTAAAATGATTAAAATGCTCAGAGTTTTTTTACACTGTTTAGGTGTTTTTCACTTCCTTTCCCCGGGACTTCCTAAAAGTTTCACACTTTTTGTCAAACTGCTACAACTACAATGCGGAAATTGAAATTTCAGGCATTTTACTATGTTATTCTTGTAAATATTGCAATTGGGAAGAGCAATATTTACTAGGTGTGGTAGAGGGGGAACAGAGGACAGTTAGTGCAAAACATCTCAAGAATCAATATAATCTGTTCTTCACATTACCAGGATTAACTATTGGTGAAGGCATTTACCTTCTTTATAATTTCTGTTTCATCAAGAACAAGTAAAGTTCTACAATACTTCAATGCAGCCCCCATAATCTCCCTACCCACTTTTTTTCTTTTATATAAAGGTGGGCTTTCCAACAGTGTAAGATCCTGGAAAAAATCCAAATTTCTATATTCTGTATTTTGTTGTTGTTGATAAAATCTTGTGGACCAGCCCATAAATTCTGCAGTTTTTATTCCCTAAGTCAGCACCACTGAATATGCTAAAATTCAGATCCTAATCTGGATATCAGATATCCTGAGGGGAGATCTTTCTGGGGGATCTTTTCATTCTTCCCTTAAATAGCATCACCAACTTCAGCAGAAAAAAAAAAATCTGCTTTTGTTTGCCAGAGAGATAAACTTTTGGCATTCCATCAGCAATTGGTAGCAATCGGAATAATCAAACCAACTTCTGCCTCAGTAAAGTAATCATAATGCCAATGTTCTTCTCAAACTCTAAGGCCTTCAGAGCGAAGGCACTACTTTAAACACTGAATGTCAAAAACACTGCATTTTTACATACACGAGGCAAAGGTATTTTGGACAATTTCCTCATTTCCCCGTATGATTAGCTTAATAACCAATAGTTACAGGTATCTCACCAGAGAACAGATCATAACTTGCTAGCAGAATCTGGTATGGGACCAGAACCACATCATTTATATCATTTGAAATTAAGGCAGACTCAGTGTATGCCCAGGTATCCTTAATAAAATATCTGTAGAATGCTCAATTTTGGACATCTGTAACCTAGAAAATATTTTTCAACAGTCACATCACTACGAAGATGTGTAAGTGTGATGCTCTATGAGAAAGAATAATCCTATAGTTTTGCTTATTTGGTCCTTCTTCCTGTTCACAAATGATCATTTTTTTTTCCTCCACTTTGAAATCTGAGTGTGCAAATATATTTCTGTATTTGAAAGGAAAATCAAGTGCACAGAGTTCTATATCACACTTCTGCATGGAGCAACAAGTAGAGGTGGACTATGCATATTCCTGTGGGGAACTCATAAGGGAAAAAGTTTCCTAACTCTGATTGTTGTAATTTTCATATCACGCTATATGAATATATAATTTACAATAGATCTCCATAAAGACAGCTACTTCTGTATGTTTATGCACAAAACAAACAACAGAATACTGTATATATTTTTCAAAATCAGGGACTTAAACTTTACTACAATGCCAATTTATTATCCCTGATTTTTTAGTCATTTCATAAATGTTTTGTTTCTCAGTGTAAGAAAAAAAACTGGTACACCATCACGAATGAAATGGTAAAGTTCTCATCCTATATGAGAACGCATTTAACATTCTTTCCTCCAAATTTAGTCCCTATCAATTGATTCAAAGCAAAGAATGTTCACTGCGGAACAGAGAGAGTTAAGGTCTTCTCCTTAACCTGTTTTTCTGCTTCTCTTTACAGAAAAGTATTGTATTTTTTCAGTTAAAAAAACCCTCATGCTCACTATGCTCACTTAACCTCACAATAATATGATAATTCTTCATTTGTCAAGGTAACATAAATGAACATCTTTTAAAATGGCTGAAATTCTCTGAAGTCAATACCAGTGAAAGAAGCTGGACATGCTCTGTTAGAAAGCACATGCATGAGTAACATTAGGTCACCTTAAGCACTGGCCCATTTTTATTTATGGCTGCTTTCATTAGTTTTGATTGATGCAGTGTTTCCATGTACTTTTGGACTGTAACTTTTAAAGTTAATTACATTAATCTGCTTTATGAACTTTTAATATCCAGTCACGTTAACAAATGGTTGAAGTGTTCTAAAACTGAAGGAATTACACGTTGACTTTCTTGTGTGAAACTGAGTGGGCATCAGGGAGAGACTATTCAAACTGAGGAGTTATAACAACAAATAAATAGATAATGACAATAAGAAAAAAACACTCATCCTCTAAATGTAAAATAAAGAATGTAGGAGACGATGAAAGAATTCTCCCACTTGCACAAAAATTTGTCAAATGCGTTCCTTTAGGTGCAGCAAATACTCCAATTAACAGCTCCCACAGGATGGAAAGAATGAGTTACATTCATTAGGAAGATGGTTAGAAACTTTTTCCGCACTGAAAATAGATGAGCAAATAACAGCAGGGAGCAAATGGCAGTCATTTGCTTTCAAGGCTTTCCTTTTTAAGCAAATAAACTCTGGTGAAGATTACCAAATTCCTAGCCTTCTGTCAGCAACACCTGATCTGGGGACTAAGCACGCTCAGACCCAAAGAAATGACACCCTGTTGTGAAAGTTTAAAATCAGCAACAGAGATATGGAGGAATCTAAAAATTCTTCTAGGCCAACACCAATTCTTATGAGGGAGATGCAGTTTTTATTCCTTAAGTCAGCACCACTGAATATGCTAAAATTCAGATCTTAATCTGACATAATATCTGGACATCAGATATCTTGAGGCAAGATCTTTCTGGGGGATCTTTTTCATTCTTCCCTTAAATACCATCACCAGCTTCAGCAGAAAAAAAAAAATCTGCTTTTGTTTGCCAGAGAGAGAAACTTTTGGCATTCCATCAGCAGTTGGGTAGCAACCTGAATACTCAACTGCTGACTCGTAATTTTTTTTCAGCAACTGTCTTTGTGAGTACTGTGACCAGGAATAAACCAAAACACCATCATGGAATCAAACATCTCCATGATGTTGCTGAGTTCTGCCTTCTGGAAGGATCACCATGGAGCTCTGTGGGCTGAGTGAGGCCCTGGTGGGACGCGGCTTGGAGGCGCCCCCAGCTTGGCAAGGCCTGTGGCAGGGCAGGGTTATGGGAGCTGGAGATCAACCCTTCTAAAGCCCTGCTGGGACAGTGCTTGATGGCCCTGGGGCTTGAGATGGCACTGAGTGGAGGCCTAGGGAAGGGAACTGTGTTCTGCTAGTCCTCTCAGGGCACTGCTAGTTGTTAATGCATCATATAAGGACCATGCTGGAATACATGCTCTCCACATCAGATATGGACAAATACACTGGTGTTTACTCTTATTTTAAGTGTATCAGACCTCTTCTAGATAAGTTCAAATATTTCTTTCCTGCCTCTACCTTTTAAAAGAAATATATATATGCCCTTAAAAGAGTATAGTCTGGAATTCCTGATAGTCTGGATATATGTATAGTCTGGATATCCTGATCCTCAGGGGAATCTTTTACAACTTAGTTTCATTTTGAGTAATGCTGCTCTAGGAATTAATTTCTTGAGAATCTGATCTGTCATTTTAAGAGAGCCTGTTAATAGCATGAAATGAATTGTGAGATTCCCCATGTTTCTGAAATGACATGTTCTAAAAGAGGTCAGATCTTCAGATTTGACCAATGACAAGGTGGGCCCAAGAGAAAATGACTCTTCTGGCATCATTAAAACAATATGGTCAAGACACCACATTGACCCCATCCTGCCTCTTCTTCAGCTTTTCTACATATAGGGTGCAGTTCTGCTGATTTACTGCTCTGTGTCTTACCAACCTGACAGCCCCACGTGGGGAGGTACTTGTTGCTATATGTAAACCACCTCTATAAGCTAGGCAACCTAGACTCTGAAATGCACTGCAGTCTAATAATAAATATTAAAAGCGCTTCCCAGTGTTTTCTATTTTCCCCTGATTTATCTTTCACACAGATTTTTCCCTGTTAATCTTTCTATTAAAATTTATCAAGGTTACCTGAAATGACTAACCCTCTTATGGAATACAGATTGTTTCTGAAGCCAAGTTTAAAGTAAGACTAACTCAAATTAATTTAGGGATTATTTGGTGAAACTATCGTATCCAGGATTACCAGATCCTCTCAATTTAGAAATATTTGTACACATCTCTGAAACAAACTGACACCTCCAGTAGTGACAATCCCTGCTCTTATCTCTATCTCACAATAATGAGATAACAATGACTTACTCTTAAAATTTTAGCCAAAATTAAACAGTTTCTTAAAAGACTTCAGTTTCAGCAGAGTATTTTGTTATCCGCAAGGAAGCAACGTCAGCCCCCTTTTTCTTTTAATCTCTTATTTCTCCTTTTCTTTTAGAGTTTTCCCTATCATTTTAGAATGTTGCAACCTGTCCAGCTCTTGTGATGCCAAATGCACTTTTGTTCATATAAATATAGAAGTACATACTGTACTAACAGATGTCCATCAGTCATGTTGACAGTGTTGCATTTCTGTTAGTAGACTATATGTGGCACTAGTAATTAAAGTTTTTCCATTTCGTTGCCCATACTCTTTTATTTAGGCTATAAACATTTCTCTGATGTGGCTTTCTTGCTTATTTGTATTTAACCTCAATGATTCAAAAGCTAACCATGCAGTGTTTTTGCTTTTTAAAAAGTATATGGAACCTTGAGAAAAAAAAACTTTTCTCAGCTTGGAATGAAATGTTTCATTTGTGTATACTCGGTTAAATAATATCTGCGTAAGTCATCCTGTAAATGGGGAAAATAACGAAATGCTACCTGAGAGACAAAAACACCATGCTATTTCTTTTGCTGGTGCTTTCAGAAAACTTTTTCCCAAAACTATGAGTTAAAAAAACAGTATTCCCTCATATGAAAGCTAGATTACTTGTTTTTCCTTTGCAACCTCAAAATGGAAAGGAAAAGTAAAGCTTTTCCTTTGTTTGGGTATTGTTATTGTCTATAACTCTGACATGGATTTCTGGTACTAAAAACTGCATTCCCACAGTACCTCACATTCATTCTAATAAATCCACAAAGCAGTGTTGAACCTACACTGGCATAAGCACTATAAAAAGTCTCGAGCAAAAAAAATATATTTCTTTCTGTAGGGTTTTGTCTTGGCTACTCTCATCAGAGATCTTTAATCATTTAACATTTTTCTTCTTTCTGTGTCTTCTTGACCCGTACTGTTACCTCAAATAAAATAATACTTTTGTGTATGTTTTTCTACATTTGTCCTGACTTTCTAGCTGCCAGTGCCTGTTTTCACTAGGAGTTGGGTATAAGAATGCTGACTGAAAACCCATTTGTGCCTTCCAAGAGATAACAATTTCTACAAGTATTGTGAAAGCACAATTGATTCTGACAGCATTATTTTGTCAGGACTAAGGCAAAAAAAAAAACTAAACAAAGAAAAAAACTAGATGTGGTACACTTCTCAAACAAACAAAAAAACCAACCCCAAAATCCAATGAATGAGCCTAAATCAATCACATACTCAAATGATAAATTCAGTAGCAAAAAATTACAACTTTCTGCATACCAGAAGGCTGAATACAAATCTAGAAGTTTTGTTAACCCATTCATTTTGCAACTATTAAAACAGGACTTGACTTCTGTTATAACTCAGCTTTTCTACTTTTAATATCATTTTATAGAGATAACAAAAACAGAAAGAGTTGAAAGAACTTTTCAAACATTACAAATTTTTAACTTTCTCTATTTGTACTTCACTATTTTTTATTTCATCTGTTTATGATTCTTTTTAGTCACTGTGTACATAAGAGGAAAGTTGCAGTGAGTGCATTCACATGCTTTTAGAAAATATTCCCCAGCATGAACACAACCATAGTTGCAAAGAAGGATGTGCACCTGCAGAAACAGGATATTTTGATTAAACACAGAATGGGGAAAATGTATTATTAGGCATGGAAAGCTTAAGCTAATTGCATGTGATATAGGGAGAGGGGAAGAGAAATAGATGACAGTAAGGAAGTTGCTTGTAGTGCTGTGTCTTTTAGTTGTGTTTAACTGACATGCCAGGCAGCAAACACGTTATGCTAAACTCAGTTTCACATTAGCTGTAACATAAGGCAAAGTTTTATCTTTACCTGTTTACCACCCTTTACTGTCACACTGGCACAAGTATTTTTTTATGGCCATGCAGACAACTTAATCAGGAAACTGATCCAGGTTAAATCGAACCTTTTTAATTGATAGGATAGAAAAAAAAGGAGGAAAAAAAGAGAGAAAGATGGCAAAAGGAAAAATGTGACCATTTCTTCTGACGACCACAATTTCAGTTTCGACCAGCTTATAGCATTCAAGTAATTGATTCTTGTACACTGAAGGGAAAAATGACACCCAGTAATCCTAATTGCTGATATAAAAAGACAGATGATTTCTTCTGTCCCTGGAAAAAGTAAAGGAGTACTGGATGATGTGATTGTTCAGCTGGCATAGGTCTATCAGCGCAGGAATGAAAAAGGGGACCAAGGACACTTTCTCACATTTTCTTTTATGAGAGAACCAGCTAGGCTGTATCTCCCTTACCTTTTCTATGAGATGAGATACAATTTCAAAAATTTCATTAAATGTCAACTCTTTTTCCCATGTTATACCACAAAATTGATTTGTTATTATCAGTCAAGAAACATACACCACTGTATATTGTTACATATTTTCCTTTTTGTCTTCCTGGTTTCTAAAACCATTCTCATTTTTCCAGGATTTGAAAGAAAGTTGGTTGTTACTTGAACTCTTCTCTTTTTCCCATTTTTAAACCGCCGATCCCAATTTTTGTCCTTTCTAGCATTTGAAGCTTTCCCTAGCTTTCATTAAAAAAAGTTTGTCATTGTTTCAATCCATGGATTATTATAGACAGTTGGATTCAGATCACATGAATAGTTACTAACACTTCTTTTTGCCTGCTGGCTTTATTTCCCACCTTCTTGTTACTATGTTATCCACATTAACTATCTCATCCTGCCCAAGTCTTTATGAGAAGTACTCCAGTCTTCATTACTTATCTAGCACTGTATATTATTTCTCTTCTTTGTGGTAGAGTCTAATGCACGTATGCATGAACACACACACAAAGAATGAGACTGTCTACAGAGAAAGACTGTTTTTCAAGCCCTCGCCTTGACTAGGTTATTAAAAAAAGCTTCAACTTCCCAAAATAGGAACATATTATAGTAGCGCTCCAAGATCTTTCATCAAACTACTTAACCTACAGTTAAAACATCAGGGCATAGTGAGAGCCAGCCGCTTCATCTGGGAAGGAAGCCCTTGCCAGCTGAGGCCCATCCTAGCACCCAGTGAGGTGAGCTGGGCAGCTTTTGTGAGAGCACTCGGGGTTGGTTGGTCAGAAGTGCTCACTGTGTTTGTATTAAGCCAGGATATCGAGTCAGTAAGGCAAGTTTCTGCCACAGCATTATATATGGCTGGAGGAAGGCAAATGCCAACACCAGAGCTGGCCTCAAGCACAGGTAGCCCAGCTTCTCAGGGCGTAGAAGAAGGGACAGGAGAGATTTCTGATATTTGTGTGTCCTGGCTGGAACCAAGAATGAGTTGGCTCCAACAGGAATTGGTCAGATTTGACAGAGTTTTACAGATGTCGACACACACATGATAACTGGACAGGATTAGCCATTTCACAGTTTAGTGTTTAGAGGGTATAGAAACTTTACCACTATTATATTTTCAAATACCAGCTCCTATGACCTCAGTCAAAGCCCAGTTAAATTCTAATATAATTTCTTAACTAAATTTAATTTTCTTCTATCAATCAAGGGCAAAATTTTACCCCTACCTTTACTTTAGGCTCAAGATATGTCTATAATGACCTTCCTTCCTCTCCTCACTTCACCCTCCAGAAGATACTTACTTGGACTAGATGAGAGACCTATTTCTCTTCTTTCATTTTGGAAGAAAAAAACCCAACTTGGATTTGGATGATATTGTCCTTTCTCTAGGACAAACAGCTGTAACTGGAGCAGAGAAAGCCAACAGGGCTCCAGCTCATATGTCCCATATGAATAATTTAGTCTGGGATAACTTTGTATAGAAATTCAAGTACTGCCTGGACTGTATCACCATTTTTACAATGGCTGTCAGAAAAGAATATGTATCCATACTTGAGGAAATTTTAAGGCTCTGCATGAGAGAGGTTCTAACAGTAAAAAGCACACTTGGATAATATGACAAACTCAACTCTTTCTCAGCTCTCTCTCAGCACACTGCATTGCAGCAAACTTTCAGGGAGCCTGTTCTGTCAGTGACTTATTTTCTTGAAAGTTTCCCATTTCCTTCCCTTTTACATGAACCTCAAGTGACATCCTTTATCTGTAACACATTCTTCTCTAATGTCAAACAATATTAAGCTTAACTAGATCATACAGAGGATTCTCTTCCTGGATATTATTTTAATAGCAGTTCAATATTCATTAACATTATCTTATATGTCAGAGACCAAGTTATTTCATCAGGCAAATAAAGTTGGCTTGATTTAATCAAAATGTATCTAATGGTTAAAAGAGACAAAGCTTTTGAAATAGTTTCCCAAGACATGAACTCCGTTCTTAAAAACTCTGAATAAAGTTCAGCTTTCACAGTTCACAAAGCATGAGAGCTGTCTGGCCATTCAATGGAGAGCACTCTCAGTCTCTGGTGGAAGGCTTCCAGGGAGGAACTTGCCAAGGAGTCTACAGAGGCAGTTGTCATCAAAGAATAGTCAGTCAGCTATCACCTTTGCTGAGTTTTTAGAGTCTAGAGTCCTGGAGTTTGCTATCCTCCCACTGGGCTTCATCTATAGTAAGGAAACTTACAGAAAGAAAAGTCATGAAACACCCAGATATCAAACACACTTCCCGTCTTCCCTCCCACCATTTCAACCACAGTCTTTCCTCCAGTATACTTCACTCTTAAAATAAAGAAAAACTCTCATCCCTCTCATGTTTTTGTTCTACTGCTTTGTATCTGAAAAAAAGAAAGTTGTAAGTATTTTTTTTTTTATGCTGAAAATGAGCTTCTACTCTTGCAGCTGCCAGAGATGTTACAAGCAGCATTTTATTTTAAACAAAATCAATATGGCAGTATTAAAACATTTCTACCAGTAGAACAAACAGAATTAGGTTAAATGACAATCTCATTACTGTTGTAAGAACTTCAATAAATGGTAACCTTTCTTGCTAAAATATAAAAGAGTGAAACCAAGACAAAACAAAAAAACAAATTGCCCAATTAAGAGCACTGCATCCTTAACACAACTGAAAGATCAATACCCTTTCAGATGCAATTGCCTCCTTCTGCCTGCATAAACAATTCATTATTCAAGATGTTATCTCATAGCAGGATTTTCAGGCACAATTAACTTATCATGGTTCTCTACTGTTAAAACTAAAGTCCTCAATGTGGAGCCTGTTTGCAAAAAGCACCCTTTGGGCCTAAATGAAATAATCATGTTCTTGCTCTACAAGAAAGAATCTTCACAAGTAATGTATTAAAATCCACATATTTTTATGTTAAATCACCATTTGAAATCAACACAGTGTTGTGAAACAGTGTTGATAATAACAAGCATGATAACCATGACAGTTATCCAGTTTTTCTTCTCACTTCTCCATGGTTCTCTAAAATGCCTAGGATTTTTATTGTACTAAATGTTTACTGGTATTTTTTTTTAATTGCAAAAAAATTAGTGCAATTTTGACAGCTGAATTCAAGAAGTAAAACATGAGGTGAAGCAGATTATCTGAAGAAAGATATTAAGTCTCAGTGTCGCAGATTGGATTTAGCTTTGCAAGCCACTCTGGAAAATCTTGATTGAAAGATGTTTAAAGCCCACAGGGCTCTAGGACAGGGAAGCAGACTTCAAGACTCTCTCTGCATATTATCCATGTGAACAGTTCAGTATTCGTGATAATATATGCTCTCTCCACCATATCATAGAAGGTATTACTACCTGTGATACACTCTGTCAAGATTTCATTTCCAAATAATTTCATAAATCATAGGGACATAAAACTAGAGGCCAAGCCTGAGCTCAACGCCCTTTTCCCTCCTAAACACCCTAACTGCCTAAGAATTTCATGTAACTTCTTGAAGTAACACACCTCTCATTTTCTGTATTAGCTGTTGTCAGATGGACATATCTATTCCTTGTGAGGGAAAACCTGATCAAAGCTGGGCACATTTTTGAAAAGACTAGAGAAGTCAGTGGAAAATTGAACTGTGCTCTAGCCAAAACTTTCAGGAAACTCAAGGTGGATTCAGCAAGTAACATCAGTTAAAAAATATGGGTGGGAAAGTCTTAAATATGCTAAAATATTTCCTTTTACTTTGAGGAAGGGAAGCATATTAAAAACATTTTGAAGTGTCCTTTCCCATTTGGAAACTGATCTTAATAGGAAAAACAGAACAAAAAAGCAAAGTTATTTTGGAGAAATGGAAAATTTTTGGTCTAAACTGAAAATAAAACGATGTATTTTGTTTATGTCATAGAGTTCTCTCTTTCCCTCATCATCTCAAATAATTTCCGTTTTAACCTAAACTAATAGGTTTTCACTTATTTTTTTCTTTTCAACCAACAACCCCCCAAAATCCAATCCTGTTGAGTTATACTTGTTGTAGTACAAACTGGCCTCAAGACTTTTTGTGTGATTAGAAGGATTGTACGCAGTAATTGCTTTTATAAGCCAGCACAGTAACTTCTTTGGAGTAGTCCAATATTAACATGACTCACTGCTAGCATTCAAAATGAAAGTGGAGCTGGAGAATGTACACCCTTTCAATTTTCCAAACCGGTACTCTCCATCAATTGAATGACTTTTTATTATTATTAAATTGATTAATATATTTTTGCTGGTAGCATACCATATTACTTTTCGCTGTTATTAAAATGCTTTTAAAGATTCAGTGTTCAAAGAAATACAATAGTCTTTCTTAAACTGAAATTTAGTCGGAGTAGGTCTTGCAGGGAGGAAGCATATGGAAAGCTCATCCTTACACAAGAGAGCAATGTGGCTGTTGGCTTTTTCTTCCACAGGGATACAATCATCTAGCAGAGACAGGATGAAAACAAAGTTATGCTCTCCCTCCCTCGTAGCAGTCACTGAACATGGACCACTGCTCATCAAGAGGACTGATCAGTTTCTAGATGATATCCACCGAAAACACAGCACAAGCAAGTACCTTTTCCAGCTTACTTGTGAATGTCATTTCCCTCTCTGCCATGTCTGGTAAATGTTTAGGTGTGTTCCTCTTGCAACAGCTCATAACACTATGAACACCTGTAAATCAATGAGCATAACCTTTGCTTGCTCTGTTTTTAGTGTTACTACTGGTGTAGTCAGATTTTACAGACAAACACAAAACTCTACACATATGTTATGTTCCTTAAAACACCTTCACTTCATAGGTTCTTCCATGTCAGACGCCACTCTATCAGACTGCCTCTCTGCTTCTGTCTTTCACATAGCACCAACACATAATAGAATACTGGCTAGAAGTTCAAGAAGTTCCAACCTCCACTACCATGCCACCAATCTCCAGTGTTCTGGGCCAACTGCTTTGGAGGAGCTCTGGTACTTTGCTTTCAATATGTATGCTTAACTGTATAATCAATGAAAATTATATAAAGGAATATTATATAATCAAATAATATTAACACGTTATAATAATGAAATAAGCAAGAGAGTTAGGCACAGTGAGACAAAGAGAATAAATAGGATGCTTACCCATGTCATGGGCTCACTCAAGAAACTCCAGCAGAGCAGATCTTCCAAAGAGAGAGAAATCCTTCCCCACTGGTAGTCAGCTCTTAAATGGGTCTAGGAGAGGTGGAGCCAGGCTCCACCCCTTCCTGCAGCACAGGTGAATTGCTTTCACCTGTGCTCCCAGGGCTGACTCATTGCTCGCCTCAGGTGATTAATCAGAGGTTGAGGCCATGACTCAGCAGCTCCCATACATTAACCATAAAAGTATGTGAAATAAATAAGTCACATGCGATCTGCTCATCATTACAAATCCTCAACCAGGGCTGAGTAAGATCTCAGTCTTTTACTTGAGGGAAGACAAAAATATGTCTTCTTTTTATTTTCTAAAAAAAGATTCTCTTCCACTGACTAGTTCTGGCTGGCTATTTCATTCAGTAACTGTAAAACCAAAAACTCTCATTTTTTTAAAATGGCAATTCAAGAGATACCATGTGAAGAATTCAAGGAACAGATAGTGAAAAAGTGTAAGGAATTGTTAGGTAATTGATTGTTTTTTCCTCTTGAACATTATCCCTGATATATAAAGAAGGATTACAATTTGAATTTATTTCTTTTTTAAACTGTCATTGCATGTGTTTACACTATGTTTTGTGGGGATTCATTATCATCAGAAATGATATAGAAATTTGACACAGAGAATCTAATTAATTCTTAGAAACTGGAAGGCTCTGTGTTGATTCTCTGTGTCTTAAACTCCAACCTGTGTTTGTGCACATGACTTTCATTTCCTCAAATTGAGTTTTTCTTGCTGTGTATAAATTCCAAAGGCTAATGCTAGAAACCACATGCATTTAGGCCGTCTATCTGAAGACAAGGTCATCGTCTGCATGTTTTTATTGTTATTTTGTTTGAACTCTTTTTGAACAGACAGCATGGCGTATGTATAGGACTATAACACCAAGGCTGACCACAGAAATAAAAAGAGTCAGGCTTTCAACAGCATAAATTCAAAATAGTCCTACTTAGTACCTCCATTCTCCAAAACAAGAAGCACTGACTGAAGGAATTAATTTCTGAACATATAAAAGACTAAGTTCTTCTCAGTCTTGAATATTAGAAAGTAGGGGAAAATGGGAATAAAGAAAAATAGCCTAAATTAGGTATTTCTTTTTTGCAGAAACTAAGAAGTGAAGAAATATTTTCACTACCTTAAGGGTTGCAGTTAGGTCAGAAGATGTGGCATACAAGAGTTCTCTAAGAAGGATAACCCTCTGACTCCACACATATTGGATTTTTGTCTCTACCAGTAAAGTTAAATCTACACATGCTCTAGGCATCTATGGTAGGTGAATGTTATTATAAAAATCACAGCATTCTCAAAATCTGTTTCAGTGTTCAATTTTGTTATCATATTTTTCAGTTGCTTAATATTATTTAGTTCTGGGTTCACTAGCTGTTGGATTTACAACTGTATTCATGTGCTCTTAAATGTACTTAGAGTCCACAAACACAAATACAATCAAATGGAAATGAAATTTGGCTTTACATTTGTTTTGTTGCTTGCATTCCAACCTGACAGGAACCTGAGGCTACATTTCCTCACATAAACAAATCTTAAGTCCAATACAATCGTAGATAGCAATATCATTTCTGAATGTTGCTACTATGTGGATATTATGTTGGTAATTGTCTTGCAGCATTCCCTTTAGTTAAACTGAAATGCTGCCATACATACATTAATATTCTAATGAGTGCATCCCTGTCCTGCCTTCTTTGTACACATAAACTTCCAGTGAAGTAAAAAAGAAATCTGAAACATTAAGTACAGATAATCTGTATTAAGTCTGATTTGGACCAGCAGTTCTCTTGCACAGTCTCAGGATCTGTCTGTCTGTCTGGTTGTTGCCAGTTCCTATTCCTTCAGGCAATTGCAGGTCTTTTGCCATAGATCTGTGCAAATTTGTTCCCCTGAAATACAATTACACTACTGATAAAGAAACTTGATGCTAAGGTACATTCAATGCTTCAAAGCAAACAAGTCAAGAAAGTCTCACGAGTAGAGAAAAAAAGGTTTGTCATTAATACAAGATTGGAGGGTCTGATGTCATCAACAAAGCACATAGCCCATACTGTATCATTCATTTACAGCTATAAAGCTAATGAGAAGAAGGGCTATTCTATTAATATGAATTGGAGATGAAGTCTGAAGAACTTCATCTTGCCAATTTAAATTGTTACTGTAGAGACATGAATAAAAGAATTCATAGACCTCATCCCAACACAAGGGTACTAAATCATCCTAAAATCAATATCACTGTTTTGGTTCAGTCATTTCTATTGGAGTTGAAGAAGGTTGGCATTTGTCTGCCAAGTCTGTGGCAGGCTAAAAGGTAGAACTTAAATAAAGTGGAACGGAAACTACTCCAGCTGCCCTCATATATATTTTTAAATCCTGACAAGAGTCAGTCTGGGAATGTGAGGATTATGCCAGGCTGAACAAATGAAAAAGAACGCCACTTCTGGAGCATATGTTTCTTCTCAGTCTAGAGGTGGTCTCCAAGTGGGCCTGAATTTCTTTGTGCTTTATGTTTGGCATCACTGAGCAGACTGCTAAGGTATTTCTGACAGACAAAAAGAAAGTAATTGGGCAACATGCCTCCCACACAAGATGATACTCATACTATCCACTCTCCTAGCAAATTTTCAGACCCGCTTTACATTTATAATATGGATGATTTTACAAGCAGTATTTTTCATTTAAATTTCTACAAGCAGCAAAATAATTCTGGGTATTTCAGAAGAAAAAAAGAACAGTGCAAGCACAATGATGTTACTAGTGGGAATATTTAAAAAAAAAAAAAGAAAATATCATCAGTCTGCATACAGTCTTCCATTCAGCTGAAATGCAAAAAAAATTCAACTTTCATAAATAACATAGTAGCTAGTTTCAAAGAGAAAAAAAAACAAACATACAAACAACACTCCCTTTATGATTCAAGTCTCCAGTATCTGACACATTTGATATTGTCTTTCTATTCTGCATTAATCTGTGTATTTGTTATCAGTTAGCAAAACATTAGACTTCCATGGATTTAGTTTAAGCCAGTTAAAAACTGAAAATTAATACAGGAATTATGACCAAAGTCACAGAAGTCAGATCAACCTCTTATGCAGAGTGGCTTACCAACAGGGTATCTATCCTGTATCCTGCACCCTTTGATTGGAACTATATATGCTACTCAGAAGCTAAAATCTATAGTCTTGTTGTCCAACATCTTCTGAACTTTTAAATCCAATAATTTGCCACAGCCACTGACTCTGAAATAGGTATCTAAAAACACAGAGGCCCTCTGAAATATTCAGCTCAGTGAAACTGAACAAGAAAGTACAAACTAGCATTCTCAACTAGGTTAGTAGGTAAGTGAAAAGAAAATAGTGTCTGAAGATTCTTAGCTAACTCTGATGAGAAGTTCAAAAGGTTTACTTCTAACATACCTTCCTGCATTCCACCCAAAGGTTACAAGTCATTTCTCTTGTGGTCTTGCTCTACATCTTTCCTTCAAGATTTCAGAAAAGCTATATGTCTTCAAGCATGTTGCATAGGGAGTTAAGAAAAGTATACTCCATCAGAGAATTTTAGCATGTGTAATGAAGATTGTTAATACTTCATACACACATAAAGGCACAAAACAGTCATGCAAACCTCTCTTCATTCCCAATGCCACCCTCAGGTCAAGCATCCAAAAGGTTTCCCAAAAGGATTCCTTACTGCTTGGATTCCAGTCCCAGCCCCAAAAAGGAAAACTACAGGCTCCCAAAGTGCAACAGTAGCTATGTAGTTAAAAGCCTATTTCTAAGTTCATAGTGCAGACAAGCAGGAGTACTGAAGCTGACAGGCTTAAACTGATATAGATGTCAATATGATATATGGTGAGGTATAGGTATCCCCAAGCCTTTTTGCTGATGTATGTAATTTTCAGACTCATTTTTGGTTGAAGACACCAAGAATGTGGTAGGTTGGGAAACACTGCTGGAGTTACCTTGTAGAACAGGTTGGAAAAAATACCAATATGAGTGAAAATAATTACATCTAAGGGACAGAAGTCACTGATGCAAGTAGAAATGCAAATTTAGAACCAATAAAAGCTGTGAACTGATGTCAGGCTGCCAGTTAGGGTTGTGCCTACAATGCTTGTGAAGATCTTAAATATAACTGTGGTGGGCTGACAGCTGGGACAATCCTCCCATTGGCCCAGAATCTCTGAAGGAAATTGGAAATTTAAGAAGTTTTCCTACTGACTACATCTCCTAGTCATCCATCTTCATGATAGCTTTAATTTTACATGTCAAGCAGAAATACCAAACTTGAACTGAGGGTTTTGAGAGCTGGAGAATTTGCCACACACTTTGAAAAAAAATTCAGTTGATGAAAGACTCAACAGAGTTGGCAGTGGGTGCTTGGAGCCCAGGAGGCCAATTGTACCTTGGGTTGCATCAAGAGAAGCGTGACCAGCAGGTCCAGTGAGATGGTTCTGCCCCTCAGTTCTGCTCTCATGAAACCCCAGCTGGATTATTGCATCCAGTTCTGGGGCTCTCAACACAAGAAGGACATGGAGCTGTTGGAGTGGATCCAGAGGAGGGCCACAAGGAAGATCAGAGGGCTGGAGCACCTCGCCTTTGAGGACAGGTTGAGAGAGCTGGGGCTCTTCAGCCTAGAGAAGAGAAGGCTCCAAGGAGACCTTATAGAGACCTTACAGAAGCTGAAGAAGGCCTACAGGAAAGCTGAGGAGGGACTTTTTATATCGGAAGGTAGTGACAGGACAAGGGGAAATGGCTATAAACTTGAAGACGGAAGATTTAGACTAGATATTAGGAAGAAATTCTTTACTGCGAGGGTGGTGTAAAATTAAAGCTATCATGAAACAGGTTGCCCAGCAAGGTTGTGGATGTCCCCTCCCTGGAAACATTCAGAGTGAAGCTGGATGGGGTTTTGAGAAATTTGGTCTAGTGGGAGGTGTCCCTGCCTATAACAGGGGGTTTGGAACAAGATGATCTTAAGGGTCCCTTTCAACTCTAACTATTCTATGATTCTCCCTCATTGCTTTTTCTTTTCTCCCCAAATGCTTATCTTCATATCTAAATTTACCATGTGATAACTATTTTGTCTTTTTATACAACTTTTATTATGCTACACACAGTAAAAAAACCCCTTCAATTCAAAATGTTAGTCACATTTATATTCCATGCAACACATTGAGTTTTGGAACAATCCCTCAGTTATGAAAGCACAGTAAAATATATCTGCGACACTTGGTCTGTTATCAGTTCTGTCTTTTTGATAGTAATCGGACTTGCTCTGTATTCTGTATATATCCACACTGCACTTAAGAATGCTGCATATGAACACAGCCATAATATACACTTCATCTTCAATGGGTTTTATATTTCAGCTGTGGCACTTTTTAATGTTGTTCATATTCAGGCTAATGGCCATAACAAAAAAGTTTTTTGCCCTTATGAATAATGATATTTCAAACAGTAATTTGAGTTGAGAGTTTTCCATCATTTACACTCGTAGTCACAGAAAGGTCTTTCAGAGAATTCCGTGGTTTTTTAGTTTCTTTTACTGGTAGTTTATTGATTCCTAAAGATAACATGACTTGAAAGATCGGAAAAGGTTAGCTAGTAAAAGAAACATGCATCATTTAAAATGCCTCTGTGCATCTGGGAGTTCAACAAGATCTTTTAGTATTACTTGGGAGTTACAAGAAACAACTGCTTTTAGCATGATTTTTAATCCAGATCTTTTTTCTTGCAAAGCCAATTTTTGAGTACTAATTTGGCTATCTTTCTTATGAAGAGCTGGAAGGTAACTCGGACACGAAATAAGAGCATACATATCTGTTCAAATTTAAGTAAAATACCAAATTTTGTTCAACAGCAGCAGAATGGGAAGACAGTCTAGAGTACTCAGAATGGATTTCTTTCAGTGCTTGAAACGAGGGGAAAGGGAATACAAAATCCCTCCTATCTTCCCTATTTCTTTCACTACAGAAGAGGGGAATAGTGACTGGCTCCACTGGCAGTGATTATTCCTTCTCTGGATGCCATTAACAGGCCACAAACATCCCCACGTCCCTAGGGTGTTTCCTTCCTCACACTACCTCCAGCTCACTGGGTCTTCCTAGAAGCTCATACTAGGAAGAGCTTGTAGGATTTTAGCATTAAAAAGAAAGAGGTAAAGCAGCACTGAAGAGCCCTGATGTGTGTGGCCATGTCACAGAACCTGAAAGACTGGACACTCAGAGACAAACAGAAGACAATGAGGATAACTCAGGAGTCAGGGACAGCCTGCTGCCTTGTGGTGGAGATTCTGCAGAAGCTGCCAGCTGGGTTCTCTGGGCAACCACGGAAAGATTTTTGCTTTTCCTTCTGTAACCCAGCAGCAAGGTGCTGCCAAGTGCCCTCTCTCTGCATTGAGTTTTGCTTTTCTTTCTTGCCTCCATTAGTCATAATGAAAAGAGTAACTCACTTTACAGAGCTGTTCATTCCAAAATGCAGCACTTAGGTGTAAAGAAAACAAAATATTGTGTGTGCCAACTGTCTCAGGACACAAAGAAGAGCATTTCTTTTTCTTGAACAGTTTTTGACTGTTATGAGTGCATGAACAAAATAATTCAGTTTATTAGAAAGTTTTTTAGCTTGGTTTTTAGCGTGGTTTTTTAGCAACCATGCCATTGTCTGTGTTGAGAGATCTTTATTAATACCTTGGCTGTCTGTGAGGTGGAGGGGCTGGTATTTTCCTTCCTGTTGGAGGAAAAATCCGTTAAAGTAACTGAAAAGAACACAAAAAAGTTAAAAATCTTTTTGTACAGTCTTCAGTCAAAGTTGAATTATGTCAATGACTAACAAGTATTCTATGTGTTCAGGGAAGCAGTACATTTAAATCACAGGTATACAAGGAAAATTGTGAATATTCTTTTGACTGATCTCCCACTATCATATCAGACTCATTTACTATACACACGCTCTCTCCCTCTCCTTCTCCTTACTTCTCTTTCTGCAAGCCCCTGCAATCATCTAGTGTGATATTCAAACAGTACACGTATGTCTAAAATTGGCTTTCTCAGCTATGATGTAGTCATTTTCTACCAGAAAAGGTGCCTTTATGAATTCAACTTACAAACCTAAGATGCTAATTTAGAAAATTGTACAAAGCATACAATATATAGACAAAAAGCCATAAATGTTCTCTTTTCAAATATTAAAACATTCAGTACTTTACTAATGAGCTCACTTCCATTATCTGTCAACCTATAGCAACCTTTGCAATGCTATAATACCAGAGATAATTAGTGCAGGCTTGTTAATTTGATTTTGGTTAACTTTATGGCCTTTTTATTTTATTCTTTATTTTATGATCCCTATGGGAGCTTGTAGCTTGCTCGTTGGCCAAGTGAAAAACACACGTATTCTGGGCTAAACAATGGCATTGCTTAATTAAGAGGTGTCACGCTATTTATTGTAGACTATATGCTGTACCTTTGATGAGGGGCCATAAAAGCAGAAGGTTCATCAGATTCAATTTCTCTGCTATAATTTCCTACTAGAGAAAATGTGACACAAGACAGAATCCAATTTCCCATTTCTATTTAGCATTTATATTGACAGAATTAATGATTTTATCATCATCTTCGGCCTGTTGCTAAATGGAAGACATCTATTGCCTGGTGAGATTGTAATTCTTCCTCTAAACTGTGTATGTGTGTGTGTATCATAGAATCATACAATCGTTAAGTCCAACTTAATGGTTCTTGAACTCTTCTTCAGGACGTGTGTTTGCATGGCCGATGACAGTTTGGACTACACAGATGGTGAAAGCTGGGCTGCATGATCTCTCTGACTTTTTGGGCTTTAAGAGTCAAGACAGGAAAAGATACCCTAAAGAAAGATATAGCCATAATATGTGAGATCCATAGGGTCTAGTATTCCTTCCTTATTCCTATAGGATATATACACATATATATATTTCTACACACTCACACACATATATAGATTCTATTACTTATTTTTTGGTGCAAAAACTGTACCTTTTCTATTAAATCCATGCTCAGAGAGGAAGGGTAAGTGACGGGAGAGGTAGTTAAGAGGGATAATAAGAGTGATCTTAGACAATGTTTCTAAGCAGGCAACGAAGATGAAAGAGTCCTTTGTATGTTTGCCGTGCCAAAAGATTCAGGAAGGCCTAAGCTGATGAACTCATGGCATATTGACAGAACTAATTTTCTTTCTGAAGTTCTCCCATGAGAATACTCTACAATACATATGCCATACATTTGTCAAAGTTGCCATGAAAGAAATTTCAATTTCCTTCTCTGAAAATAATTGACCAAAGGATTACAAAGTTCAAAAGACTAGGAGGAAATGAATAAATATTATATAAAGATATAATGTATTGTAATCATACTGTATATACTATTTTAATAGAAATCTAGAGAGCCCTGTTACAATTCTTGAACCTGTTAATGGGGCCAGAGAAAACTATTTTGTAGCTTCAGCATGCTGAAATAGGGCTGATTCCTTCTCTGCTAATCTAACCATCTTTATAATTTTGTTAGATGTGACTAGCTTTAATTTACTACTAAAATAATATGAAGTAGATGATATTTTAAATCCCTTTGCATGAATATTTTATACTCTGGATAGCTTCTTTTAGAATCTTTTCTAATTAAGAGTCAAGAGCAGCCTCATTTTGTTTTAGGAAATGTCTACTCACTTACCTGACACAGTGCGAGGCACATGCAAGTTGAAAAACTCAAGTTTCACAGGGCATGTTGCACTTCAGTCTTCTTTTGATAACCCGACATGGTGGTATTAGACTACTTATTATCTAATCAGTACAAATGTAGGTTTATCTGTGTCTATTTATGTTTATATTTATGCACATAAAAGTCACCAAGACATCAGAACTTCCACGTCTCATCTGAAAGAAGCTCTTTATGACTGCGTAACTGATGTGGCACACAGTTGACATCTGCATTTAAAAGGATTGGAAGCAGCAAGTTTGGGCCTTTTTTTTTTTTTTTTTTTTTTTCCAGTGTAGGGAAGTCATTCAGAAGCCTTCATCCCATACATGCAGATTTTCCATAATAAAGATTCTGATAAGTTACTAGTCCCCAGAGACCCAAGTAAACTACATTCATATGGGTTTCTGATGCGTGGACATAGAATCACACAGAATCACAGAATGGACAGGGTTGGAAGGGACCTCAAGGATCATGAATCTCCAACCAACCTGCCACATGCAGGGCCACCAATCTCCCCATTTAATACTAGACCAGGCTGCCCAGGGCCCCATCCAACCTGGCCTTGAACACCTCCAGGGACGGGGCATCCACAACCTCTTTGGGCAGCCTGTTCCAGCACCTCACTACTCTCTCTGTAAAGAACTTAATCACTGACATGACTACAATGATTAAAATAGCACATGCATTCTCAGTAGAGCTCGTTCCTGACTATGGACTTGAGGTGCCATTTGACCTCAATTTGGGCACGTAGGTGCTCTTTGTCCTCTACCCAAGTATACTAACAAGACTGAAAGAGCTGCCTGTCAAAGCCACCCTGGTGTTTCAGGCCCCTCAGTTCTTTAACCCAAGCCAAGCCAGACATCTGAACATGAACAGGAAGACTGGGAATGAGAGAGAAGTGCCCAGCTGCAACTGCCAGCCAGTGATTTGTGTCTAGGTGACACAGCTGCTGGAACCCTCTGAAAACACAAGTGAGGCAATTTCACATCATTATTATTTTTTTGCCCATGGGGAAGGGATACTACAGTGACACAAAGTCTGGAGGCAGTGGCAATCTGACCTGAAATTATTTTATTTCTCAGTGAACATCTGCAGAAGGAAATAGCAAACTGTTCTAATGCTTCTAATGCTATTCTAACTATTATAATGCTTCTGTGTTTTCAAATTAGCCTACTGCAGGAGGCTTTTTCCTTAATCTCCTGTATATAACTTCACTGGAAATAAACAATGAAGTACAGTATTTTTGCATTTTCATCTCTTATTTTAAAGATCTTTTTCAAACTCCAAGTCTGTCTTGGGAAAGCTATAAGGAGTAAATCCCTTTTAATACGGGACAGCACCCTACTCTGGAGTTATAGGATACAGATGTGTTCTGACTGAAAACGCTTAATTGGTGGTAAGCATTTTAACTTAAACATTTGGCATTAAAAAATTAGCCTGTGTTAAACATATTCTTATGGGAAGCAGTTACAGGGAAATATTTCTTTATACAAGACTACATTTTATGTACATTTATAAAAATTCATATTGTATGTCATTCATCTGGCAACCATATACGCTGACAACAGGTTAAAGGCATCAGAGAGGTATTGTTAGTTTTACCACACACTGCCAAAGAACTCATTCACGAGAGCACAGAGTTTACAGGTTTTTGGTTGGTTCATTTCTTGCCTTATATATATGCATATACATTTATTTTTATTTTTTAATAAGAGGAAGTGTAACCAACTTGAATTCCTTTGAAATACAAGACTACTTTGCTTTGGTTTTAGAAACTATGCTCAGTTTTCTGCTGTCACTGTGTGCATTCTGGCACCACTCAGTTGGCACATAAAAGGTAAAATGCCATTAGTGATTTTTCTTCTTTCTTGTTTACAATTAAAAAGATGTTATCAAGTTTAGCATTTATAATGAATGAATAAAACCAGAATGTGACACCTAGGAAATTTCTATGTAACTTACCCAGAAGAGGCTGAACATGTCCATTCAAACTTAATGTGCTTACCTAGCAACCAACTAGCACTTTCTGTACGCAGTGAGCCTGTCGAGCTACTGCCAGCACATGTGGTTCAGCACTTCAGACAAAATTTGTACATCACTCCAAAGGCAAGGCAGACATGAAACAGGATAAACATAAAGTCCTGACCTTACATGGTATGCAGTTATGTTAGTGATACTGTTGAGTGTTTCCTGAGTATGAAATTGATCAATAAATTTTCTACCCATGTACTACTAGTTTGAAATGAGAGAAGAATTACCTTGCCTTTAAGATGGGGATATATGATTCACTTCCAAATGCAAGCGAGGACATTTTCTTCCTAGAAACAGCCCAGTTCCACTGAGTTTTGTAATGGTGGTCTCACACCAGGCTCCTCCCAAATTTCAGTTTCTGGCAGGTTTTGAAAAATTACTACAAAATTGAAAACAGAGAATTAGCATCTGCAGCTAATTTTCTTTTTTGAAAACCTCTTAGTCATTTATATCAGTGAAACAAACAGCATACTTAAAATACAATTGAAGGAAATGAATGTCATTAAAGTTATAATGGGAAGTTTATAGAAAAAAATAATACATTTTCATATGGTGAATGAAAAAGAAAATGCAAAAACAGTAGAACTAAAATCACATTATTTTTACAATGTAAACTACTAAAATTTCATATTGTACAAATTACAGAGGAATTCTATTTCTGCATAAGTTGTGTTTAATGTATTACTGTAAGATCCACATCCTTTGAGGATATGTAGAATTCGGAAAGAAAGTAAGAGGGGTAGCACTACTGAATTCTGCTGTCTGTGAAGTCATCTGTGAAAGTAAGACAAAGATACAGTGTTTTTTTGCCTATCCAATAAATCCTGGAACAGTAATGTGACCGCTTTACCCATTTACTGTTGAAATTAACCATATGAAAGAAACTTTCAGAGATGTTGTAACTGTGTACATTTTGGGGATCTGGATATAGTCTCAACTGTACCGTAAAAGGGGACATGCAGATACATTCAAGGCATCACCTTCCCTTTCCTCTAAAAAGCTGCAAGGAAAAAAAAATAAAAAACAACAGTGGAAGCTGTGTCTGGGCTACAGGCTAAGGACAGAAAATGCCTGCCTCTGTAAAGATGTTCTGTTTTATTTATAGGGTTTCCAATGCTCTAATTTGAAATGCAGAACCCAGGATAGCTCACAGACCTACAGTTCTTCTGGCCACAAAAGAGGCTCCCACCAGGACAGAGCTTACAGAATTGTCCCTGGTGCCAGCTCCTGCTGGGGATTCTCCAGCTCTGCTGTTGCTTGAGGAAAACCTAAAAACGTTAACATGAATTACTTTAATCAAGACAAGAACTAAAATCAAACTCCCATTTAAAAACCATTGACTGCTAATGCTGATTTATGAGCTTTGAAGGCTTTAATTCATAGTGCTATATATAAAGCAACCTGCCTTTTTTTTTTTTTTTTCCATTCATTCTTCTCCTGAGACAGCTTCCACCTTAAAAAGTGATAAGAAGTTCCTGTCTAGGAACCAGGGAAATTGAGTTTCTATCAGGAATGCTACATATCAGTGAATGAGAACAGGGTTTGTGACAATTACTGGAAAGAGGTAAACCTTGTGCCACATGATTACATAATGTCAATGGAAGAAATTGTTCCTGAACCTTTTGCCGTACAAAAAATATGACATGCAATTTTTTCTGTGAACTATAAAATGGATCACATTAGTTCATCTTTAAAAACCATCATACAGCATAAACAAACAAAAATTAAAAATAAAAACAAAAATATCAAACAAAATCAAACCTGGAGCTATCTAGACAATTTTGCCAAGGCGTTAAAGTGCATGACTTCAATTATTTCTTCTAGAGAAATATTAAAACATGGTAGGAAATTGTTAGAAATTTGGTAGATCTTTTCCATGAGTAGTACTGAATAGCAACAAAACCTTAGAGATATACTCAGCACTTCATATATACTTCCACCTTCTTTTGGGAGCCAAAGGAAGGAAAAAGTCTCTATAAAAATGGAAGGTGCCATGAGGTTCAACTGTGTCTGCTCTGCTGGATAGTCTTGATAAAACATTTCAAGTAGTTATGATGTTTATATGGATTTGTTTCTATTATATGATTAACAGAGATTAGAAAAGTAAGCACAAGAGAGGAAGGAAAAGAAGGGAGAAAGACACTGGAAGAACAAGAGAGAAAGGATTATTCCTATATACAAATAAAATCCATAGAAATTTGGAGCTTTTCGGAAAACTGTTTGGAAAATGGCACATTTTTAATACTAGAAGAAAAGGATTTAATTACTCAAGGAATTTTAACCACTGACTATTATTTCATCCCCTCTAAAGGCCTGTCTAACAGTAGATGGGTATTATATAAGAGCTGTGCATAACAGTTAGTGATAACTGTGTTACACACTACATCTGTTAGACCTCTCACAACAGGATGCATTGCAAGAGGCACTAATTCATGAAGAGAATGGCAACCAGTGCATTTTGCTTCTCTTCCTGCTCCATAATCAAACTATGATTTCCTATAATGTTTTCATGATCAGAAATTGATCAATTAATTCTTTCAACTTTTTAAACGAAGCATGAATTCTTTCCTCAAATATTCACTTGTTGAGGTGTATTGATTAGTTCACATTAGTTGGATAAGTAAACAACAGTGTTTCTGCTCTCTATCAGGCTGATACTTATGGACTGTTGGCTCAAATTCTTGTTTATAAAACCAGAAATATGGATCATGAATACTCCAGCATACAAATTTGACATTTGCTTTGCACAGACATTTCTAACAAGTTTGATTTTTAAAATGGCACAGTTTTGTTGGATCTCTGGCAAGAATCAAAGCCACTGTGGTGAGCTTACAACATTTGACATGTTACCCTCTGGAATCAAAATGACAAATGAAAACCTTTACTTTACAAAAATTATTTTCTTTTTTCCCTTTGCTTCAACACAGAACTTAAGAAACCACTGAAAAACCCCTGTGAGATTTAGAGCCTCATGAGAAAGGGAAAAGTAGTCCAGCACTTGATTTTAAATTTCATCTTCCAGGTCACTTTTATACTCCCATCAATTTAGCCAGCACAGAAATGGGATGTCAACAAGCAACCTGGATGCTTGAGGAGCACGATGTGAATTCTCACAATGTCACCTGGTAAAGAGAACTGGAAAAATGCAATTCGTTTCAAAACCTCATATTTTTCTTTTATTGCCCACAATTTTAATTTTTTACTTCACTGAAATGGTATTCAGGAAAGAAAAGAGGGTAAGATACAGTTATTAACAAGGTAATAGAAGAAATTACTTAAAAATAGTTCTATTGAAATTGATTTTCAAACGTTATAGTTCTGGCTTCTCTTTTCACTTGGGCTGAAGCCTTTAGTAGCCATGTTTTCAAGCTCAGATTGAACGCAGCCTAAGGATTAGCACTTTACCAAGCTCCAGTCAATCAAAAAAAAAAAAAAAAAAAAAAACCACAACCAACAACCCTCCAAAATAGATCATCAAGTAATAACACAGCTCTAGAATCCAGAGCATTATCAATTTTCAAACCTGGTGGCTGTAAACCAGAGTGGTCGAAAGTGATAGGATTCAAGTAAAGCAGTAGACAAAAGTATTTATCAAGTCGTGGACAGTAAAATGCAAAGTGAAGGAGTAAAGCACTCTTTCATCTACACTCTAGCAAAATCCAGAATTGCCCCTAATAAAAGTACTCTATCCTTCTTCCTAGTTTCTATTTCTTGCCCTATTCTAGGGTAGCCTCCTTTCCGACGATGTGATTCTGCAGATATCTGGCTGAACAGAGCAGTTTCCTGAGGCTGATTAACACCATCCCCTTTTTCCAAGTCAGTTTTAATTCTAGTCCTCTTCCCTGTCCTGGTCTAAGCTGGTCTTTCCATCTGAGTTTCAAAAAAGTTGCAACAGGCAGCTGTGAAGATGAAACTAAACTTTCCCCAATTAGTCTTGTCAATGGTACACTGTTGTGACAGAGTGGGAAAGAGTCAATATTTTTTCCGGGTTGCCAAAAATGTGTAAATTACTATCCTGTTCACACTACACAAGAATGCTTCACTGGGCTGAATAAGACCTCACACACACAGAATGTCCAAATTAGGCATAAATGCTACAGAATGACTCCCAGCAAGTGCAAACAAACTCTTCATTGTTTGATTAAAGACAGGCATCAACCCACTTCCCATGTTCTTTCTTTACCACAGGTTTCTGGATGCCTGTGTGCAAGCCATTTCACCTCCTCCCTGCTTATGTTCTTCTTTTGTAAGAAGATGGTAGGACATGAGCCTTCACTGAAAGTGCTTTGAGATTTTTAGATGGAAGATATGGTGTGAGTCAAATACTGGTGCTGCTCTGTGTGCTCAAGAGAGAGCTCACATACCTGAGAATTTGGTATCCTGCTTCTGTACAGTGAAAAAAACAGGCATTAATGACATCAAGGCAACAGATTGGATCCTGCTGTCCTTATGAATAAAATAGAAAATTCTCATCCTAAAATGCTAACAAATGGGAATTGTCAATTCCTGATGACTCTGGCAGGTGCTGAAGCACAGCCTTATTTCTGAACATAAACCTCAGTTGGCTTCAACAGAACTTTAACACACAGTTAAGTGCATTGAAAAATTGAGCCCTGTCTTATCAGTAGTACAGGAAGTGTCAAAATGTCCTAAAAATGATTAAAATCACAGGATTATTTTTCAGCCAGAAACCAGCAAAATAGAAGATTTTCCCATAAGAAAACCTCCTGCAGAAATGTCGCCCTTCTTTTTATAGAATGATGACCTTCCACATACACACATACACCAGGATGTCTCTCAAATATAGCTTGTGGCATTGTCCAGTATTTACAAATTTCAAAATGTGAGGCAAATACACAGAGTGATAAATTAAGGAAGTTCTCTTCTGTGCCACATGATTTGTCATCATCATACTCATTCATTGAAGAAATACTTTGGAGAAATCTATTTGGCTGGATTCATGATGATGATAAAAACCCTTTGAGTTACCTGACAAAGCCCATCTAAGAGTTCCCAGGTTCTGTTTTTAATTGGTAGTTTCTACCTTTCTAAATTTCTAAGTGCCATACCACGTGTTTTTTCATAGTACACAAAGAAATTGAAAAATATTTTTTTAGTTCAATATTTTTACTCTAGGCACTGTAGCAATCAATACCAGTGTCCCATCCCTCTTAAAACCACATATAAGATACTGTAGTGCAGTGTATCACCCTTTAGTCTCCTACTGCTTTGCCAAGCAGAAAACATGTGAGACCAATCCAGCAGTTAGAAGTGCTGGAACAGAGGAAACTGAATCTACTGAATTTAAAAAATCTACTATCTTCCAAATTCATAATCTAAGAAAACTGGTAAACCATTGCTTGCTAGTTTGAGATACAGAGAATCCAAACATAATTTTAGAGACATAAATATAGAAATCCCTTTTTATCAAGGGATTTTTCACCCAAACACAAGTTATTCCCTGAGCTACTGAGCTACGCACAAGGACATGGAAGGCTAAAGGGGAACCAAAAAGCCGACATACTGATTTCTTTATGCCAGTACTTCAGGGGCACTTGACAAATAAGTTATTGAGAACACAAACAATGGACAGGCAAATACTAGTTGTTTTCCAACAGCAACAGGTGCAAGAAGGCTTGAGGAAAGTATGCATTATGGACAAGGCTTATATTAGGTACTTAAAAACAGTGACTTAATTTAGGTCATTTATCATTCTCCTCAAAGCCCCTTTTGTACAATTGAATGCTGAAGTCCTTTGTTTGCTATTAGATTGTCACAGCTGCTCTAGGATCACTGAAAGATGATCACAGACAAAAGGAGCCCAACTAATTTCCACAGAAATGTAGTAACTACAAGTCCCTCTCTGGCATTTCTGCCCATGGAGGTGGATTTGGCCACACAGGTGTCACCATGCTTGGCCAGCCATGGGCAGTTTGCATTGGAGCAAGTACCAGCGATGGCAAAACCCAAATTGATTCCACTCCTGGGACCCTTACAATGAAATCTGGAGAGCTGCAGGCCCTGAATTTTCAGCTGCCATTTCCTTTTGAATCAAGTGGGTAAGAAATCAGCTTAGATAATTATTGAGCAGTCTCAGCTGTCTTCTATGGACTAAAAATAAGACTTGGCAGTGTCAGAATTGTTCCCCATGCGGCACTTGTGCAAACTGCAGACTCATCTCACAAGCTAACAAACCATTCCTCTGAGACAGGAAACGCTGCTCATCAGCCTGCAGCTCTTCCATCTCCACAGCAATGTGCTGTTGTGCAAACCTGCAAGAAGTGAAAACAGAGAATACAATGAAGAAATTATTTCACTGTTCCAGTGACTAAATAACACTGCTGAGAATTTGCCTCTTCCACGTGATGTTTTAGTAGCATTGAAAATTCTTAGGCAAAAGGATCTGTCTGTAAAGAATTGTCTGTAATTTTGGAGGGTGGAGAAATGGTCATTTTGCTTATAAGAAGTAGAAGGCGATGGAAGCAATACATGCTTAAAACAAGCAAATGCAACACAGGTCAAACAGCTCTTGTAAAACCACTCATTAATGGGAATTCTAGACTGTGAGGCACCTAAAATTAGTTAAGTGCAGAATTAGCTCAGAACTGACAGATCAGCTCCATCTTGCACGACATCTATTTAGTTCCAATAAGTACCAGGGCAGAGACATTTAGCAGATATTGCAGTTCTCTATTTAGAAGGAACTAGGATGACATAATCATATCCTTTGAAGGCAATGAAGTACTTTCTAGTCCATTAGTAACTGAGAGCAATGTCATTAGACAATATCCAGTAGGGAATTAGACATTTTAAAAAGTTTAACTCCAGGACTGATGATAACTTTCACTGAAAACCCTAGAAGCTTTGTCTGAGGAGATCCCTGGCTTAGTACTATTTCTAAAAATTGAATAAAAACAGAGATATTACAAAGGAAGGGAGTGAGTGCCTCAGAAAGACTCACAAGGTAATACAGGTAATATAAGACAGATAAATCAATTCAAGACAAAACAATGGAAAATGTAACAAGAATTTGAACCGAGGATTTGAACTAAAGAAGTCATGTTTTTAAAGAATGTTGTCTTGTGAAAAACAAGTAGTGCCCAATAATCACAATGTCATCTTTAATAAGATAACAAGTTTGGTCAATAAAAGTAACTGATCTGTAAAAATCAGGCTTTTGTTAGATTTTTGACCTTGCACTGCAGAACTCCCAATTAAAAGCACATAGCGACAAAGCACATGTTAAACGGATTCAGACCTGTCTACTTTCTCAAGTGCCAAAAAGAACATCAGTAATTAATCACTCCTGAACAGCTTGGGAATTTTTAGGACTTGTTTCTTCAGGACTTGTTTAGGCTGAATCTATTAAACTCGATTACCAATGGATTGGTTTAAATGTGATCACTGATGATAACATTTATAGACTATACCACACCTGGTGATCTGCATTCTTGACAAAGTCCTTTGAGAGTAAAGAAAAGGCTTAAAATGTGTTGAAAACAGAGAAAGTTTTGAGAGATACAAAAATTACCGTAGAGCTATTGGAAGTGCTGGATTGCAAGACAATTAAAAAGATCAACACATTTATCTCTGCTAAAACTTAAAAGTAGACAATCAAAGAAATTTAACATTAAGGATTATTTAGTCCAGTTAACAATGACATAAAAGAAACAATAACTGGCAATTAAAAGAAATATAAAGCATCTAGATCCATGTACTTGAAAGTATATCATGTAAAACATCAGAATAGACCACTGAGAGAAACAGTGCGATAACCTCAAGTCACAAGTTCATACCTCTCTGGAAATTACGCTTTAGGCCAACACAAGTTGCTAAGCTCAACATGCAATTAACTGTGTCAAGCGTAATGGCCTGTGGCAAACAGGAGTTCAATCAAACTGATGTAGTAGTCCCTTCTGGATTAGAACTCTGGGAATTTAAATCTGGGCCTGAAAAAAGTTAGGAAGAATAAAACACCTCCAAAACTACTTAAAACAGACTTACCTAATATCCTCACCACCACTGCATACTATAATCTGCCACTTGAAATTATTAACATCTCTAGAGTCCAGTTTGTTAAATAGGGGGGAAGAAGCACTGGCTGCGTGCCTAGAAACCCTCAGCTCTTCACAACAGCATCTCAGGCAATAATGCTTTTAGTTGCCACAGACTTTAACTGTAGCCTTTTCTTTAACCCCACTTTCCAGAGTTAAATAAGGATGACGTTGATATTCAACAGAAAATTCAAATTTCCAGTCAGTACGATCTCTTGCAATAGCTGTCAGTTGTGGGTGAAGCAAGGAATTTATCCGGATCCTTATGAAGTCTTAAAACAATCATGAAAATCATTTCCTCTGCTTTCTAAACCCTCAAGGAACACTTTTACAAAAAGCACTTCCATATGGTGGTAGGTACAGGAGAAGACTCATTTGGCCCAATACTTCTTCTAACACAGATAGCATAAAGGCTCAAGATTATTGTTATGAGATCTTGAAGATTAAATTGTACCAAGGTACTGCTTTTCCCCTTTATGCTAGATACTCCCACTTCAGGAAATTCCCCAAGAATGGCCAGAAAAACAATATATTATTCATCAAGAATGAAGGTTTTCAACTCTTTTTGGTTGAGTGCTCATTGAAAAAAGAAGGGTTATTAAACAGAGTTGTTTTCGTTCTTCAGAAATGAGCGCAGAAAATCCACATTTATCTGCAGCAGGAGAGGAGAAAAAAAGAATGTACTTCAGTTAACACAATGCTGTGAGGTAGAGGTATAGAGGCTTTGACCCATCCAACATGAGACAAGAGTCACCTACTGGTCACCCTATACATTTATAACATTTCATCAAATCTGCATAGACACTAATTTCGCTAATAGATGAGGACTTCAAGGCATACAGTTCAGCATATGCAATATTTTTAAACTGTATACACAATTTATTCATGTCTCTAAATCAACACAGTGAAATCAGAAAATTGTGTAAAATAAGAATCATAGTAAAATCAGGATTTTCCTTTTAGATGAAAATGTGGCCTAGTTTTCACCTAACGATCTCACCTAAAACAGTAGCCTTTGAGCAGTTGTATCAGACTGATCATTTCAAACTGAAAATTGATGAAGAGTGATTTCATTCAAAGCCTGAGATGTAGTATGAATCCATTTATGAGTGATGGAGAAAATGATGAAATTTTCATTCCTCATTTACTTAATCTCTAAATCCTATTCATTTCACAGCAGGAATAAAACCTTGGCTCCGCACAAATTATTTTGCATCCTGACATCAATCTAGTTGGGGTCAGCATGTTCAGCACTTTATCAGGTGCTATGCATTGAGGATACCCAGGCAGGTGGGAAGGAAATCAGATTTTCTAACAGCCAGATGGTTGATTTTGGCTCAGCTGGAATCCAGAACAGCCACAGGAGGAGATCTGGGGCAGCCCTGGAAGCATGGGTTGGTGAAATTAACCATATTTCAAGGGGCCCGAAATAAAGTAGGGGTTTTAGACTCTGTTTTTAGATAAGAATTACTGCCTCTTATAGCCTCTAATTCTGTGCTCTTAGGTGGCTGGGAAAGGGAATCAAAATAAAAGAAGACACAACCCTCCAAGTCTCCATCTTAATTTATCATTCAAGGTACAGAGAATCTGTTAATCTCAAAGAATAAAATACAGAGCGATCGTGCCATTGAAACTAAACATGAAATGGATTTATAACCAGAAGAAAAAATATGTACATTTTTTGAACACTGTCTCATTTTTAAATACATCCGCTGCTCTGCAGCTGTTTTACACTTCATCTTCAGTTACTGCAAAATGATTTTCTCTTTTCTTCTAGTCCAACAAACTGAGAATGAAATAGATTTTTTTTTGAATTTAGTAGGGCAGAACTGTTACATAGAATCGTAGTATCATTAAGGTTGGAAAAAAACACTAAGATCACCCAGTCCAATCATCATGCCTATTAACCATGTCACTCAGTGCCACATCCACATGGTTCTTGAACACCTCCAGGGACGCTGGTTCCACCACCTCAATGGGTGGTGTTCCAATACCTCACCCTCTTTCAGAGAAGAAATTTTTCCTAATATGCAGCATGAACTTCCCTTGGCACAATTAAAGCCATTACTTTGTGACCAATTTACCTAGTGTCAATTTACATGTAGATACAAGAACAAGTATAGACTGTGCCAAATATGAGAAATCATCCTCAAAGCAGGGATTCTGATTGCTATTAAAAAAAGAATTCAAAATGAATGAGAACTGGCTCCATCTAAAGGTTTTAGTATTTATAAGACTGGAGAATGGATTCATCCTTCTGTATATATAAGCTTATTGCAGTTTATTGCATAATTTGTGACTGCAATTAATCAGGCTTCGAGACCCCGATTTCCTTTGTAAAGCAGAATACATTAAAATGGAATCACTGGGGAGAGGTAGGAAGAAGATCATCGTAAGATGATAATTTTTGCCTGAAAGATTCTTCCAGCAAGTTACATGAAGCTGATCAGCATGGAGTGACTCATACAATTTGGCCAGCGGAGTTGAAAATAAAAGTACAGCAACATCTGGCTGATATTTAAATGTCAGCAGTGCATGCAAAGTAGGTGTGATCCCAGAGAACATTAAAACCAAGCAGTCTCAGGTATCTAATGTGATATCAAGGATTTGATGTTCGTACACTGGTTGAAAAGAGCAAGAGGAAGAGTTTAGTCTATCGTCTAAGAGTACTGATGCACTAAATGCTGCCTGAAATTGACAATTATATCAACAAATGATTATCTACTACAGCAAATCAGTTTTGGGTGAAGGAGGAACACATATTATATAAAATTTTTGTGCTCAAGGAAGTTCATACAGACACTGAAGCTATCTCTGAGTAATTTTTTTTTCCTTTTGTATGTATCCATTCCCAATCTATGGATTAGAGTAGACTATCCATTTAATCTATGGAACAATCAGTAAACTTGGATATTTACTGTGATAAAAATATGTCAAGAGTTTAATTTTCTCAGTCCTGAGAGGTTAGTGGAGTTTCTAACAATTACTATTTACCTTGCTGATACTGAACTAATAATCAATTATTTCTGTAACATTTAAGGCATAAAAATTTATTTTCAGACAAAGCTAATATGCTTCTTATGTTCACACAACTAAATTTCAGTAATATCCATTTCCTGGTACAAACTGCCGTCTTTCCTCCTTTTATTAGTTACCTCTGAAAGAGTAATCTGTACTATGATCATGAGAATGGGGAAAGTAGGATATCAGAGTTTTTATCATCAAACGTGGGCAGAACAAAGCAGCAGCCTACATTGTAAAACGCAGCTATTGAGCAAATGGAAGAGCAGTGACTTGGGAAATCCAATAGTTGAATGAAGTGATGTGAAATAGTAGGGTAGGTAAAGTAATACAGAAAAACCACAGGTTGTGGTCTTGTTAAAATATTGAACAGAAAGAAAATTTATCTTGAAGAATTTTTAAGTAGAAATTTAGGCTCACATTAAACACATTTGCACAATCAGATTCCTAGAGTAGGACACAGTGCACTACGTGAGTAACAGAAAAATCTAATGGTAATTTATTGTTCTAGATCATTTTTTCCAACCATTCCAGATACTGAAAATGTACTGGGACAAAAAAAAAAGCAAAAAAACAGCAGGTCATCTAAGGGGATGATGAGACCATGAAGCAATTGTGTCTGGCAATCAATACCAAAATGGGGGGAAAATGCCCTGTGAATCATATCTTCTATGGTGACCCACAGAAAAGACCATCAGCAGTATCAATTAAAGAAAGGGGAATTAAAACAAATAAGTGCATAACTGAAAGAACCAAGCCTAGTTTTTTATACTCTCTGCTATAAATTTGGAAGCAATTGCTGATTTCAGCAGAATAATCCCAATTTATACAAAGAATGAAACACAAAAATGAGCTATTATTTCTCTTTTGCTTCAAATGCATTTACATTGAAATAAACTGATTCAGCTAAACCTACAATAGTTTTATTAAATATCTGGTAGAGAGGGAAAGTAGAAAGAATGAAAAAGTTGCAAGATTGTGTTTCAAAAGGTAACTCCATTAATTCAGTTTAAAAGAATTTTGTATTTTAAGCTATTTACAGAAAATACTGAGAATAATAAACTACTATGCTTGGGATACAACAGCCTTCTCTAAGGCTGAAGTTTCTTAACATGTCATGATATGAATGTTAAAATGACTTGCAGAAATATTTCAACCATACACATTTTTTTTTTTTCCAAGTACTGGATACTCCTACACTGAACCAAGCAAACAAAACATAATAATACGTACATGGAGTGTGATACCATTGTGATATTTCTGATACAGACTTCTTTCAATTCAAGGAGGTAACAACAGTCCATTGTTGACTCTGAAGATATGTAGAAATAAGAGTTGTTTAATCGAGCATCTACACATCTCCATGGCAGAAAAGTAATTCCAGACAGTTTATTTTCTATTTTTATTCCCTTAGCATGAGTACCACTGCTGTAAAATACAAGATTGGAATTTAAAGGTACGTGATTGTTCTATACATCCAATTCAATTTCCACTTTGGTTTATTTTAAATCATTAAGTTTACCGTAATTTTTTTTCTTCCACAATCAAGCTGTGGAACACATGCCTAACAGCAGTGGGGATGGAAGAAAGGGAAGATTCAAAAGTCAACAACAACTGCATACATTAAGGTTTTTACCTTCATTACACCTATCCGAGTAAGATTTTGAAGCTATATCAAGTACTAGGAGATAAAAGAGGCAAGCAAAAAGAATGAAGAAGGAAGACGATTAAGAATTTAATCAAATTTATATTCTTAAGCTGCATTCTCCTCAATTTTTCAAGGTTTCAAAATAAAATACAGAAATGTTTTTTATACCTACTAAGCCCTCAACAAGCATCTTACTGAGACTAGGCACTCCAGCTCCTTTATTAGAGAACCTAATTAAATATTCTCTCCTTTTGATTACTTCCATTAAATTTGATTAGTGATGTTGAGATGAAATTTTAGGATTTAGAGTGAGATTTATTGATGTCAAAAATTTATCTCTTTTATAATAACAATAAATTCTTCCATCAGTCCCATTATCTATACATTCGAAGTACAGACATGAATATGGAGACTGTATGACATATTTAGAATCTAAAAAAAAAGAGAAAAAAAAGTGGAAAAAAAGCTATGTTTTCAAATATAATTCTTAACAATTTGGATATTTAGAACGATACATTGGGTCAGATGGATTGCTTGGTAGATATTACAAAAATTAAAAGTACTAAACATTCATTTCAAAGACTAATGAGTGATTAAGGTTTTGCATTCCATTTTGGGGTGGGTGTTTTCCTTTTTTTTTTTTTTCCTGGAGTACAAAAAAATAAAAAAAATAAAAAATAAAAGTCCATGCTATGAAAAGCAGTTCTAACTTATATTCTGTTACACACTTACTTATATTGTGATTAACATTAAGACACTTTAAAATTTATTTATTTCGTAAGATAAAAAATAAAGACAGAAACTTCTAGTAAGCATTATGCAATTCTACATGAATTAATCTACAGAAATGAAATAAAGAACACTTGAGACTGAAAGTTTTCTGTGCTCCTCTCACAACAAATGAGAAGTACTCCTTCACCCCATGTGAGGATGCAGCAAGACAGTTTTTCCGTAGGTAACATTACTGTGTTTTCAGAACTACACATTGTGCAGACTTTGTCAAGTTTTCATAGTAAACATGAGGTTCACACATATCATATTGATTTCCTATTCTCTTATCCTCTTACATCTTAAATCAGCATTTCCTCTAGAATGATGCAAGATATTCTGGGACTAATCTCTAAAGTTTCTCTAATTTTGTCCCAAACTATACTTTTCTGATAGCAATTTGTCCTTACTGACAGGTTCCATTAAAAGCATGAGATATAAAAGGATCTTGTCAAAAAACTTTCAGCTGAACTTATTTCTGAATCATGCTTATTTTCCCCTTGATATGGCCTTGCACCATGTGTTTTGGTGTATGCTCATTTCTTCATCCTCTCGCAGTGAAGATTCCCATATTTTTTGTTAATCCCCCCACTGTTTACACCTCCTTAGGTGATTGAATATTACTGCTCGGGGTCTTTTCGTTGTCTCTAGCCAATGACTCTTAGCACAGCTTTTCCACTACTTGGTGTTTTTTTTTTAATGCTTCTAACATCTCCTCTGTTTCCCCTAAAGGGCCCCCAAAAAGCATCTTCTCTGGCCCCGCTGTTGCTGGAGGCCTTTCTCTGCTCACTTCCACTAAACACATCCCATAGTGTAATTTCTTCTCTTTCCTCTTAGATTTACCCAACTCCCATTTATTACCACCTCATGCTTCTCAACAAAGCTAAATAAAACCTTTCTGTGCAGTGAGATCTTTCATTCCTGTTTTCATATTCTCACTTGAACAAATGATCTTTCTTATATCAATGTCCATGCTGCTCCAGTTCATACTGATACGCTTACTGTGTATTTTTAATTAAAATGTCTTTTATTATCCTAAAGCACAAAGAAGATAGATCACTTACTATATTTGCATGAGTTATGTATTTTCAACACTTTTTCTCCAGCTTGTTTCTCCAACAAGACTCCCTAATGTTGGAGGATGGTGCATGTGACTCTCTACTTCTTTGCATTTGGAGTTTGTCTTGGAAAATTTTTAGAATGAATGACCCTGAGTTTTTCCAGAAAAAAAAAAGCAACACATCACTGATCTTTCCCAATCTCTCTATTTTCTATTCTCTGCAAGCTAGGCAGTTATATTCAAGGAACTACTCTGGAATCTGAAAAGCATTTCATTTGCAAAAAAGTTGTTGAAATATCACAGAGAAAGATTGCTTCATTTCTCAAGAAAGAGTAGCTGATGTCTCATGGGTTGTTTTGGCAAAATCATCTACTTAGATTAATATCAGCTGCTTATTTCCTCCTTTTCTTCCCCAACTGACTACTTAGTACTAGGGATAGATGCATAAGAGAATTCTTGTTTTCTTGAAGGCTTCTCTATTTCTGAAATTATATCTTGCCATTTGAGACCAATAAAACTAAAATTTTGTGTAAATTGCTCTTGGATTTGAAAATGACTGATTTTGCAAGGAAAGGATGTGACTTTATATGGTAAACAAACATCATTCATCCTGGTCTAATCTAAAATATAAAAAAGGCTTTAGAGAAAAAAAAACATACCCAAAGAAAAGAAAGCCAGGTGTCTGGTGATGGTAAGGAAAAGAAAAGAAAAGAAAGAAAAGAAAAGAAAAGAAAAGAAAAGAAAAGGAGAGGAGAGGAGAGGAGAGGAGAGGAAAGGAGAGGAGAGGAGAGGAGAGGAGAGGAGAGGAGAGGAGAGGAGAGGAGAGGAGAGGAGAGGAGAGGAGAGGAGAGGAGAGGAGAGGAGAGGAGAGGAGAGGAGAGGAGAGGAGAGGAGAGGAGAGGAGAAACCAGAAAATGTCAAATAAATTGCATGCAATGCAATTTGGCTCCAATTTACCAATCGCATTTGCTGAAGTCATTTAGGAATCTGTAGGCAGTAGTTTGGTTACAGAGTTAAAGCTACACGCAACTTCATGAACATTTTTATTTGTTAAAGGCAGTCAGCTCAGGAGCCCTGAGCATGAAGACAATCCAGCTCCAAGCACCCTACAGCCATCTTATAGCTACCTCCACACCATGTTCTCACTGCAGGAAATCCCATACCCCAGACATCAGAAGATTCACTGAAAATGTATTGTTAAGCATCACATTCTGAAATGCATTTCAGCAATAAATCTATTTCACCCTTCCAGTGCAGTCACTGATTTAGTTTTGAGGAAGTGTGATAAATAATTTCTTCTGCATGCATAAATTCCAGACAAAATATTTAGATTTTCTCTTTAGTTTATTATGATCATTATTAATAACTAATAATAACTAACTAACTAATAATAACTAACATAATTAATAACTAATGAAGCTTTCTGTGTCATTTCTTTCTCATAACAATACATATAGTTACTATGACTTAGGATGAACTTTAGCTTAAGATATCAGTTGCACAGAGGTCAGAGTAATAAACTAAGCAATTCTTTATCTCTCTTAGTGGGAATAAAATTTCTTGACCCCTTTCTTAAGTGTTAATTCTGGAAAATGAAACTGAGTGAGCAATGAAAATGTCCTTTCCTTGCCAAAGAAATAAATTTTCATGTACAATTTAGGGGTTTGTAGTATTTAACTACTATTTAACTACTAAAAGACAACATATTTGTCAAGCCATTCGAATTCCTTCAAGATGGTAATTCAAGATCTTTTCACTGTAAACTCTTAGTTTAAGACTCTTAGAGTTTTAGTACGTCTATTATCTTGCTGTGAGTGACTCCACTTTAAGGAATATTTCAATTTTCTATTGTAAGACACTTTGCTTTTTGGCCAATGCAGATATGAATTCCCAGGGATGAGCTAACAGTTGTGAGGAAATAGAAGAACATATACCTCCATGGGCATCAGCTGTATTATTAGCTTCATCACTGGACAAATTAACATCCAAATAGTCCTGCTGAGAGGACTAATCAATTTCTTCCTCAGAAATTCTTTGCTTTACAGGCTCAGCAGCTGCACTGATTTCTGCGTTTGCCTCCTTAACAGCTGGAATAAAATCTGTTCCCATTGTAGATTAAGACTCACAGTTTATTCTCCAGTTTTTCCCTTACCCTCCTTTTGCTTCTCCATCTCTGTCCTGTTCTTCCGCTTTCGTTCACCCCTTTGGAGTTAACTAAACTAAGCTCTACCAAGAGGCCAGAATAAAAGGCATCAGCATGCTAGCGCACTAGACACTCGAAAAGTTTTGTCATGAGGAAGCTATTGCTACAAAGCAAACAGACATACTACCAACTTTTTAATCACATGAATAACTGATCAGATGGGATCCACCAGTAAAGACACAAAGAGTAGCTTCATTACAATCAGAAAAAAATCTTAATATTTAATGCAACACAAGGAATTGAAAGATCTTTCTCTTTTTGCTATCCATTTTCCTTAATTCACTGAGATGTTATTTATTTTGGTGAGTAAAAGTGATTTCTCACACAAAGGTGTGGAAGGAAAATTCTTCAACTAGGGAAGAAAAGAGATGGGAGAAAAATCCTCAGGGCATATGGCAGCCTGTCAACACATGAAATGAACAGCAATACAAAATGGACACATGGTCCTAATCCCTCCAGGCACACATACTGCATTAGTGAGGCAAAGTCTGACTGTCTCATCATGCCAGGAAGGTTGTGAAAGCAAACTGGGACTAAACCCTCTGCTAAGAGTACTCACACTAGTTAGATTTCAGTTTTGCACCTGCTATTTCCAGCCTCTGCTCCTCAACTACTGTCAGTACTTTCCTGAGAACGGGAAAAATTTGAAACCTTCGTCGTTGCTGCACAAGGTGTTTTGTCTTATATCTACTTTGTTTTTGTTTGCCAGAGTCTGTTCTGCTGTCTGTCCTCTCCCCCTACTCAAAATACTCTGCCTTGAACTCCTGCTTCCTTGACCTATTCCTGGCCATAGGACACATCACCTAACATTTTTTTCTCCTTAACTTATCTGAATGATTGAATATAAAATTTACAAAATAAAAGCTGCCGGTCTTGAAAAACTTTTGTCTTTCAAAAGTATTGACTTCCCACCTCCGGGAAAAAGCAAGTTATCCTCTATTTCTTGTAGATGAGGCCCTCTGAAGCTTTCAGATAAAAACAAACGAACGAATAAAAATGTAAGAAAATTGATGGTTCTGTAATTTCCAAAAGAAAAGTTGGATGACAGTAAATCTTTTTCAACCCTAAATCTAATGCAATTATTTTCCAAAACCATGTTTTAGATTTTATAATTTTACATTTTCTTTCACTGAGAATACACAAATCTGTGACTGAATTAGAACCTTGAATTTTGCTGTACATAACAATTTTCCTAACAAGATGCCAATTTGCTTTACACATAACCAATTCCCCAAAACATACATAGAGCTTCTGATATACATTAGTTATCAAGATGTCAATGTTAAAAAGTCAAGAATAATGCAAGCGAACAGTAAGACCTCCTAAAGTCTGAAGTCCAGCTCCCACTTCTATGACTTTAAAGACATGATTGCCCCTTGCCGTTTTCATGACTTTCAGAAATGCTGTGAGCTGAAGTGAATCACATCATGTTTCCTTTGGTTGGCTTCCTCAGGAAGAAGATAACACTATAATTATAAATTACAAAAGACACTCCTAGTTCAACAGTCTTCATTGATTTGACAAAGTGAACAATTGGAAAAGCAGCCTGTATTCGGATTTCCTTTGAATGGGAAATAGTAAAAATAGTAACTGACACATGTAAAAATATTTTAAAAAGTTAATTAGAAAAACTTGAATACCAAAGACAAAGTTGCCATAAAATTCAGTCAAGGAAATGGTAAATCACTGAAATGATCAAATAAAATGAGACGGACATTTCTGGCTGAGATTCTTACTGCTTAATGGTCTCACTCACTCCTGGTCAAAGAGGTTCCTGACAATGCATTTTCTGCAGTTTTATTCAGCCTACTTGGAAATGACATAATTGGTCAGTTACATAGAATCACCCAGTGCCCTGGCAGTAATGCTCACAAATAATATGCCATGGGCATCAGCATCACCATGCTCAGCTTTTTATGCAAAATTGAGACAGGACAGTGACAGCTACCTGCAAGTGACATAAGATCTAGGTAGTTTTCAAATAATGACCTTGTGTCTGCTAAAGTCTGAGGATTTGGTGTTTATTCAGTTGGTTAGTTTTATTGTATATTTACCTATTTTTAAACTCCTAGTAGTTCGTTTTTCCTGTCAGACAAATCCAATGATTCAGTTCCCTTCCATATTCAATCTTTGAAATTGAAGATAATATAAGCTGTACTTTCTTTTGAAGAAAAACTTCAAAAACACAAATATTTTTTTTTCCTAGATTTGCTGTTTCTCATGATTTCATTGCTGTTTCACTTAGTTTTTACTGTTATCAGATTTGCCCAACTTGTTGTTTCACATAGCTCCTGTTGTAAAGCACTGAGGATAATATATTGAATAAATTGTTTGATTGTTTAATGCTATTACATTCCCTGGCTTATTACAGTGACTGAGTTGCAGTGATGCTACCCCTGTGGGGCCTTGCAGACCAGGGAAATCCCTCATTCAGAGCAAATAAAAAAGACTCACCTCTCTCACAACACACCAAGTGGGACAAGACAACAGACACGTATTGTTTTTCTCCACCTTTTCTTCCTTCATGAAAAGAAGACAGTAGAAAGAAGAGTATGCTGCCTGTATTCATCTAAGTGCATACAGTCTTCAACATAGAGGAGAAAAAAAGCCCAGGGCTTCACTCCAGGCTAGCAGAGGTAGCTTCTGCTTAACTTCCAGAGGACCTTTCCCAGAGATCCTTAAGTAAGTCTTCTGTATCATATTGAGACCCTATGCACCTACTTTAGAGCTGAAGTGTAAGAGAAGACAGGTAGATGTGTCAGGAGGCCTAGGATATCTGGCCCCCAGCCCAGACATTTCTGAGAACACTTGATCAGTTACTGAGAGAGAAATTATTATTTTATACTTCTTATCAGACAAAGTTTGATTGCTTTTCAATAGAGATTTAAGATGAGACTCTTATGCTTTACATCTTTGAAGGAGGGTAAGTCAGACAATCACTCATGATACATATCCCTCACACATTCCTGACAAATCACAAGTGATTTAGTCAAATAAAATAGATCATAAATGCATGCTTAAAAATAGCAGTATATTTTGAATCAGTCTCCTTCTTAAAACAGATGTGTTGTATGTGTATACTTACACACGTGTGTCCGACCTTTTGTCTTACCTTGGCACCATTGAGTGAATAGGAGTTGTCTTGGACTGCTTGGAAAGTAATGCCTCCTATTTATTTCCGTGGAAACTTCAGCAGATACAAAGAACATAGTAACATAATATGATAGAGCAAATTCTCAGCCACAAAACGCTATTTTTCAACATAGTCACCATCACTAGCTATGCATCTTCGCTAGCAATGAACAAGAAGCTGCATGCCATGCTCATCTCCATCTTGTTTGATCTCCATCAATGTTCAGCAAGTGTCAATGAATGTCAGTGGGTGCTATTTTTTCTGCATGAAGGAATTCAGTGACACACTTTTGCTTTGTGCACACACTTCCCTGTCAGACACCATTCTGTCAGACTACCCCTCTGCTGCTATCTGTCACATGGCAACAACATGTAACAAGACACTGGTGGAAAGGTTCAGCCTCTACTGTCATACTGCCAAAATCCACCTCTGAAACCATGGGCCAATATAATAAAACAGGAGATGTTATTTTCGGGACAGCCCTCATTGAAAAAATGTAGTATTGTTAATCTATATAAATAATAACATTTTAATTTTAATTTTGTTTAAAAAAAAGAGAGAGAGAGAGCAACAAAAACGTAAAACTAGTGGGATATTTGAACTTATTTTTGTTAAACTAATGCATCAGTCTCGTTCGATGGTAGTGGTTGCCATACTCAGTGAGCTGTCAAGTTTTTCGTCAGAGGTTATTGATGAAATTTTACTCTTCCTGTGCTTCATCCTTGACAGTAAGTGTTCACAAATGTGTATACTGCAAAAAAATGATGCAAATAAGGTGTGGTTTTAAAGTGAAGGATATTTCTCTCTGGTAAGATAGAGATTATGTAAGTCTGGTGAAGAGACATAAATAAATTTTTGAATTGAATATTTGATTGCAACTCTATAGATTCCATTTGAAAACTTGAAGGTAATGTATTTGTATCAATGGAAAATGGTGCCGCAAACATAAATTGATGATTTTTTTGCAATCATGAAACCTATTCTCAAACTCCTTTTTCAAACCAGAAAGCATGGCTACGTATCCTTTGCCATTCAAAGCCCTGTGTTTAGCCAGTGTATCAATATGCTTTCAGCTATTTGCCATCACTTGAGTCCGTACTGCACCGCCCCCACCATGCCCAAGGTTCAGTCAACACTGCATATATAGAGCACTGGCAGTTTGGTTATTGCTGAGCAATGGGTGCACACCTGGGGCCTCTTGCAGGGCAAGGTGAGGACGCATTACCAGCCATGCCAGGATACATGCAGGCTGGCTGTGGACTGGACATGTTTGCTTATACTGAATGTGAGAACATCTCTTGAACAATCTCTGTGGAAGATACTTACCAGTGCCATATAATGAAGATCTTTAAAAAAATGTTTTAGGTGTAACCTGCAGTTAAACTACTTACAGACAGATAAGCCGTATCAAATAAAATGATACAGGCAATCCATACAATAAAATGCTAAAAAAATTTGAACTGAATCTCTTTGCAGTAGAAATTGTGACTTACAAATTGAAAGTTTTAACTCCTTCAGCACAGTTCGCTAATTGCTGGAACTATTCTAAGAAAGCCCTTTTTTATCCTAAATTTCCACTTATTTTTTAGAGGAGAGAAATTTGCATGGGGCTCAGTCCTTTCAGGAGCATTCAGTGAACAGAGTAATTGAATGTTTTGTGCTTGTTTTATTACTGTTTTGGCAATGGTGCTGATGTGACCCTAGATGTAAGAGGCCTTTCAAGGACTCCTAGCCACTCCACTGCACTGGCTTTAAACAGAAGCAGAAGTACATTGTAAAATGTAGCCAAAACATTATTTGGAAATGAAATGGCTTCCTAGGCTGCTTCAGTTCCACTGAAACTTAAACAAACAAACGAACAAACAAACAAAAACAGTTATTTTTTGTGAAGTTATCTGACAAGTTTCTTGCTTGGGAGGTGCTTATGGAATTGGAATTCTGTAAACAGAAGCAAGGCAAGTGATACTAGCTCAGCTTTAATTGTAGCACAAGGTCTGGAATACTCCTGTTTAGCAGTAAATAGTGTGCTGTTCTCTTTAAAAAAAGTAAGCAGACAACACATAATCCTGTGCAGGACTTAGCATGAGATCATCTTTTTCAGTTCATATTTTGTTAGTTCTGGCAATGGCATACACACCACCAGGTGGCTGTCAGAAGCAGTCAAGATTTTTATATGATTAAACAGCATTTCCTGATAGTGGGTACCACTATGCTGTGGGGCTGTTCTATTTTGGATGCACCCTACACGCGTTAACTTCATTACCTTCTGCTCTGTCAAATATGGATCCATGTCTGGAGCTGAGGAATTGCTTTAGATTCTTTCTGTCATTTAAATTCTTAAGGAGAAAACAAAGCCATGAGGTATCTTTAGGCTTGCCTCGACAATGACACATGCACAGAGCCTGAGGACGTTGGAGAACAGGATACAAGGGCATTCTGCTCTTCCACATCCCCGGGAATTCATCACTGGTGGTGTCATATATCTTACTGCTGGGGGAATGAAGAAATGTCCTTCCTGAAGGACATTATCAACTGTTGTTAACAACACATGCTGACCGAAGGACTGAGATGTCCTCATAATATTTAACTATAGTTTTCCTGACTATGAGTCTGTGCATGTTTTAGATTCTCTGCCTTCTGTTTCAGACCTGCATGGCTTCAAAACAGGGGAAATTACAAATTCAGTGATCCAGTAAACAGTCTCCTTTCTAAAAAACAAAACAAAACACTACATTATTTAATATGATTGAAGACATATTATTTCCTTTTTCTGAATAATAGAATTTTGGCCATTAGTAAGTGTGTGCAAGAACTCAGCTACTACAATTCCTTGCCACTCATCACCACACCCCAGTCAGGGGCATCATGACCTACCAGAAGGGCAATGCAGTGGTTCATTGCTGAGGCACACAGCCAAACCTTCCAGCAATACCACCTGTGCACACCCGGACCCTCGTAGCTCCCCAGCCTTACTGGGTGGGACTGCACCGACAGCACAATGTTCCCCTCATAGGAAAGCAGTGCAAGGTTCTGTGTGAACCCACACAAAGCCCCACATTGCTCTGTCACCCTTTAAGGCATCGCCTCAGTGCAGCTTTGGTCTCATGACCAGAATTTGTGTGCAGGATGGGGACAGACAGGAGCACTTAGGGTTAAAGGCCCTGAAACCCTGACAAGGTTTTCACATCACTCCTAGTTCAGTGTAAATAAATCCTTTGCAAACCCAGTGCACAAAATACCTTGCTATTTAAGATAAACACACAAAATTTGTGTTTCAGAAGGAACAGTGACAGATGGGATGTTGGGAAATTTCAGCACTTAGGTGTACAGCCACCACTGCTCCTTCCTTCACTGTGTTGCATTCTCTCACACAGGTACTGTGATTTAGTCAGTCATATGGACTTCACCTCTACGTTTTTCAGAAGAGAGAATGTTGGCCCTTGTACATACACATACATTTTTTGTATTGATCGCATGTGTAAGGAGAGAGTAGAGGCCAAACATAAGGAGGTCCATTTTATTTCTTATCTAAAGCACAGCTGCAGTATGTCAACTTCATCTACCCAAACGATGTGAAAATTCTACGGTAGGTCCCACTGCAGCAAGACAGAAAAGATTAAGCATCCTGAGACAACACATATTTTGTGTGACTAGATGCAAATTGGTAACTTTCAGAGACTGATTTGAATATGGCCAGAAGCTGATTTTCCTAATTGCAAAAAGCCATGCAAGGGCAATTCACCCAACCAGAGAACAGACATATTCAGCCTGCCACCTTGCCCTGTACACTTTACTAAAGTAAAAACTAAAAACTGCACATGGTGACCAAGGCTAGACAAGCTCTTCCACAAGAGAGGCCTACTATGAGAGCACCCATCATAGTTCACACCTGGGCTCATTCAACAATTAAAGTGAAGCCTCAATACAGAGAAGTTGGACTTGGTTATCTTTGCAATGTATCACCAAGCCGTGTGAATTCAGCCTCTGAAGTACTGACTGTAGTGGAGAAAACACAGTGGCCTGGCCCTACTGGTACCCCATGCCACTGAGTGGGGCGGGGTGGACATGGCTATGATGGTCCTTTTGCTAAAGCAAAAGCAGAGCAACAGCAAGGTTTCATAGCGTCTCTGTAAAGAGCCCTTGTGAAACTAAATCTTTGTAATACAGGATTTTTAAATTTCAATTTTCTAAAACTGATTTTTAATAGCTATGGTACTGCAGTGAGCTTGACAGAAGAAAAAAACAAGTTCTCTCCCACATAAAACCACACATGAACAACAAAGAGTGTTGATCTTGATTTTGAAATGAGGAAAATTTACAAACATTTCCCAAGTTAGATGTTTGCCATTAAGCCTGTAATTCTATCAATACAACAATAGACACGCAAATCAATATTAATATAACATCTGAAAAGAAGAGGCTTTAAGCTTATTTCTCTGAAGCATGACCATGTCACAGCCAGTTGGGGAGTGAAGAAAAAAAGTCAGAAAGGTTCAACATTCAGAAAAGTTTGAAATTCATCTTAGATTATGGATCAACCTATGTCTCGAGGATGTGATTGGCATTTATAACTCTCTTTCCTGAATTTGCTCTGCACTGTAGCTATATATACAGGAAATTATTTCCTCAGGGACCTTCCATGAAATCAACTACATTGATGTTATAACTGCTTTTGCAACCTTAGTAAACTTATCCTTCATATGAGTCTCTGTTTTACCTTTTAAGGATGTCTATTACCTGGTTTGCAGACATACAATTTTCCCAATCAGAGACAGTCCCTGAGGGCAAACAGAAAGAAGGGGAGAGAGAAGCAAAGATGAGGGAAATGCATAAAGACTGGTACTGTTATGTGAGTAGTAGTGGTAGTATCTCTTACAGGGCATAATGCAACATACACCCTAACCATATGCAATTCTTTTCTATCATATTCTGTGAGTACATCGCAGGTGAAATAAAGAAATGACTCAAGTAGCATTTTTCCTTGTTCTGCGTGTGTATGGCCTGTACTTGGCAGTGTTGGGAAAATCTCACCTTTGTGTTTTACATCCAGTTGAATAACACATCCAAATAATCCTCTACACAAGTGGAGAATAAGCAACAATTTTGATCTTTAGTAAGACAGGAATTTGTGACACTGTCATGTGGGAATGATGTGTGTGCGCTTAATGAATGTTTTCTCATTAGTTTCTTGAGGCTGAAGAAGAAGAGGGAAGATACTAACACAACACTGTCACAACAGAATAAGGAGAGCATGAAGGAGACCGAGGCTCACCAACATCTTTTGTCTTTCACCAAAAATGTTCATATGCCTCAACCCAAGCTGAAGGGTTCCAAGCATCAGAGCTTCATCTTTTCCCTTTGCAGGAAAGCAGAATCTTTCCTCAGATCAGGTGCTCTGCTAAAAACTCTCCAAAAGGGCTTTCTTAAGTTCCCTCCTCCCTTGTTTGTTCCCTGGCAGGACCCAGGAAGGTCTGTGACAGAGACCCACTGCAGGTCAAATTGGACATATATAAGTATCTCTGGTCTTAATGGAAGATAGCTACCTTTAAGCTATGAATTAAGACCAACTTAATGAGCTGGAGCAGCTTCACTCTCAATTAAAATTCTTGTTTTTCTGATGTAAATCTGACTTCTCCTCCTGCCTAGCAGCTCGGTGAACTTGGAAGCAGCCCACCTATCTGTCTCACAGTGCACTCAGCAGCTTCTGCCAGCTTCAGTATGGGGGAGTATCACTCCTGAGCAGCAGGTGCATGCCCTGTGCCAGCCAGAAGCTGTTCTTACATCCTCTGACATCAGAGGTGCTTCCAAATACTGACATTCAAATAGCCAAACATCTGGGAATTGTGAGGGAGAAGGACAGGGACAGGGAAGAAAGCTTCACATGCATTTATAAGGCAGATGTGGAAACAAGTGGGCAGCACTCTGGTACCTCACAAGCAGCATTCGCTGGACGAAGGGTTGCTGATAAATGACAATTGACTTCTTTTTTGTTGCTGAGTGACATCTTGGTTGCCAGCAATTGAGCTGTAATGTATATTGGCTGCCGTCCTAACAAACTGCAGGTGGAGCAGGGTTTAGGTGATGCCATTACAAATTATCATCTGCTAGATCAAAGAGCACAGAGAAGAACTGCAGGTGTGCTATGTTAATACCTACATCTATCTTTCAAGTCATCTAATAATCAAATCAAATGTGGCTTCCATATCAGCTTGGTCTCTTGGACCTCAAACACTTTGATGAAGCTTAATGCATCACATATTGGCAGCATTCACATGCTAGATGTACAGTGGTCATATTTTCTTCTTAATACTCATGTCATCTCTGAAAGGGGAATACATAAGATGATACTGCATCTGCACTCAAATGAACAATGTACAGGCTCAGTGATCCTGGGAAAACTGAAGTTTTGTTTTTTCCTTTTTTTGCCCTTAGAATCTAGTCTAAATGTGTAGTCTTGACAAGGTTTTCACTATTTTTTAAGTTTCCTGGCTTTGACAGCTTATTCTTACTTCTTATAATTTCCATAACTCAGTGAATTTATCCCCCAAACAATCCATGTGAAATACAAAAAATGTCATTTATTATCTTTGTTCTATATGATGTGGAATGAAGATAAAGGCAACCAGTTGTATGCCCGCCACCAGGAAAGAGTCTACAGCAGAGGAGGAGAGACTAAATTCATCGGGTCCAAACCAGTCCTATGCTTTCAGACTGTCTCCCTCTCTTTGTGAATGTCATTTCATCATCTCCATAACAGCAGGCAAATGGCACTCTGTGTGTCTGTTTCTGAGGACCCAGGTTCTCTATTAAGTTTTACTCATTCGTAGCTTAGCAAATTACCATAACTCAAACAAACTCCTGGTGTCTGTGTGCACGCTCTTGGCAAACATAAATTAATGTTTAATCCTTTTTTGGGGGGGTGTTAAACAATCACACATTGTTTGGATCAGCCATAAACTGAAAGTACGCTCACAGAAAGCTGGTGAGACCCCTGAAATGTGGTAACTTGTTTGGGAATTAGAGCCAAGAAGAAGAGAGCATAAGTATTAGGCTGATTCATTTTCAGTGTTTTGTGAATATGCTGATCTGCTGGAGAGGAGCTCTGTGGAGAAGGACTTAGGTGTCCTAGTGGACAATAGATTGGCCATGAGCCAGCAGTGTGCTGTGCCTAAGAAGGCCAATAGTATCCTGGAGTGCATTAAAAGAGTGCGGCCAGCAGGTTGAGAGAGGTGATCCTCGCTCTCTATTCTGCCGTGGTGTGGCCACATCTGGAATACTGTGTCATTCTGGGCTCCTCTGTTCAAAAAAGACAATAATTTCCTAGATAGAGTCTAGAAAACAGTGACAGAGATGGTGAGGGTCCTGGAGCATCTTCTGTATGAGGAAAAGCTGAAAAACCTGTGACTGCTCAGTCTGGAGAAGAGAAGGCTCAGGGAGAATTTTGTCAACACTTATAAATATTTAATGGATGGAAATTAAATGGATGGGGCCAGGCTTTTTTCAACGGTGCCCAGTGACAGGAAAAGGGACAATAGTCAAAAATTAGAATATAGAAAGATTCATACAAACATGCAAAAAGATCTTTTACTGTGAAGGTGATGGAGTGCTGGAACAGGCTGCCCAAAGAAGTTATGGAGTCTCCTTCTCTGGAGATGTTCAAAACCTATTTGGATTCTTTCCTGTGCAACCTGCTGTAGGGAACCTGCTTTAGCAGGGAGGTTGGACTCAATGATCTCCAGAGGTTACTCTCTGCGATTCTGTGATGATGACAATTCTATGATGAATACAGTAATGCAATATTTTCTTTTTGGAAAATTAAATTTCTTCTACAGTCCCTTGAGCCTTAAAAATATTTAAGAGCATGTTAGTTCTTTTAGACAACCTAATGTGTATTTTGCAGGTAAAAAAGAAGAAAAGAGCACTGAATAAGAATGCAGTCAGAATATATTTGCAGCATTTTCAAAGGCAGAAGGGGACTGTAGACTCAGAGGTTGTGATACTTCAGTGCCTTAAGCCTTCCCACCAACAGGCAGTCTCATACGCTGGGACAGTATTGTGATGGCAAAGTGCACGCTGGAGCCTAGACCATCCCTGTGCATAGCAGCCAGGGGACTGGCATCCACCTCAGGGGCCATGTTACTCCCCAGGTAGTGTAACTGCATCTTCCCACCGTGGAACACAGCCAGAACTGCTCACGGCTGCAGCAGCAGATGTTTCTGCTTTTTGGGGGCCAAAGGAAACTTTATAAGGCTTTTCCTCCTTTTCGGGGAGGGATGCCAAAGCAGTCAAGAAATGGGAAATGTACAACATTACTCACATCTCAAAACCAGGAGGGAAATGCTATATTTGGATTGGTTGAAAGTATATACAGAGCCAAACTCTGTCATTGGAAAAAATGGGAATTGCACCTGTGCAACTCAAATACCCCTGTATGCATAAAGGGGGAAAAGCTTCTCTGTTTCAAAAGATAACATATAATTATTCAAAAACTTCTTCAGAAACGGATATAATAGCAACTAACAGAAATAATAATTCTGAAATGGAGTGAGGAACATTTTCCTGCACACATCTGGCACTTTATCTTATCACGGTGGGATAATAGTGTCATAAGTCGTCTTCAAAACAGATGCAGACTGCGCTTCTTAGTCAGCCAATTCTTTGTTTAAATTAGACTTTTAAATGAACTATTGCAAGCTTGTTATCAATACAAAATTTCACTTCATTTTTGACAGTCAAATTAAGTTAAAATAAATAAAAATGTCCCACGAGAAGGGGAAATATTTTATCTGTTGAATTTGCTATTTGCAATTTTTGCTTTTCAATTCTGTACAAAAATGTGGCTTTATTTTTTTGTGGAAATAATTACTGTCTTTCAGAATCACTATTTTTAAATGCTGAATTTATGAAGATTGCAAACGGCTTGTACATTTATGCTTCTGCAGGAACTCTATGTGTAAACCTCTGCAGGGCCCACTTAGTAGAGACGCATTCATCTGAGCAGTTAATTATTTCATTGAGCAGTGGAACTGTTCAATTTTAGATTAACTACTGTTAGCATTCAGAGAACAATCCCTAAAGGCAGAAAACTGAACACATCTGTTACACCCTTGGCCCATATGATGGGTTTTTTTTGGCTGTACATGAGTGCGTCAATAAGACACTAAGTTCCTGTTCACAGTAACCTCTAAAGCAAGCATGGCAAGATTAAAGAATTTCAATTCCCCTTATTAAGCTCACAACACGAAAGACATTTTTTGCTTCATATTCCCTCACTCTTGTTCACCTATTTCTTCACCTACTCAGCATCTTCTCTGACCAGCAAGTACTTGATACCAACTCATATTATCTATACTCACATCTATATATCTGTCACTAACATGCTCTATCAAGATTTTTTTTCCTCAGGAGCTATTTCCCCAACTCCTTATCTTAGTAGATCTCTTTCTTCCCACAAGATTTCTTTCCTTTTCAGTTCTTTTTTTCTCTCTTGCCCATTCTCTCTTGCTTCATTATCATAATTTATGCCACTCTAATTAGCAGCTGTCCCCAGGACAACACCCTGTCAAATAGCTACTGAATGCAGAAATGGCTATAACTGTGAAGAAGGGAAACCTGCCTCTTCAGAAGACAATGGAGAGACCATCTCTCCATAAGTATCCTTATGGTATCCTTCAGATGTGCATGGAAAGGTTTGCTCTCTTTAGCAAAGGCAGTTTTACCTTCAGCAACAGCAGGCTAAGAGAGCACAATACAGTGCAGACTTTTAGCTCTGAAAAACAACTCCTGTACTGCAAGGCACCATAATATCATGTAAGATGTTAAGTGCACAGAACTGTACACGCTAACAAAACCAAGTCAGTGAAGCTGTACAAACAATTATGAACATATTTAATCTGCATATTTGCTGGAGATTCACAGCAAATTTCAAATGAGAACAGTAGTTTCCTGTGAGTGTGAACCCTCTCAAACTCCAGGTCACGTAAACCTCTGAGAACTGGAAGGTATTCACTACTCTGCTAAGTCCTAGTGATGCAAACTTGGGGTGCTTCACAGCACTACAGCAACAGGGTAGATATTACACAAGTAGAAATGTTATGTGTACATGTACGTACAGAAGTAGTCACAAATTCATGGGAAGGTAGGCAAAGCTAGTTTTGGTAAAAAGTAAAGACTTAACATTACAGCTTAGAGTGAAAACTGAGTCAATAGGAAGCAAATTCCAATCTGGTGAATTTCAGGGACACTTCAGGGACAAATTTCAAGAGAATGATCAAGGTGAGTGCCAAAAAGTGTATGATAGTACACTGGTGTTTTTCATCAACAGAAAAAGTTGAAACACACCCAGCATCCTGATAGACTGCTTTATATTCACCCTGTACACTTTGAGACAGGACTTAGATCTCTTTACTCTACACTTCTCTTTGAAGAATGTAGAGCAGTACAGCCTGCATGCTAAAGGCTGAGAGCAACACAGGGCAGGGATACAGCAGCAGGTGTGAGCTATGAGAAGAGGGAATCTGATGTGAAATACAAACAAGGGCTATCTACTGTGGTGCACCAACACTGCCCCTCATTTTTAGTCCTCCTTCTGAGAACAAAACTTAGCTTTCTTTTTCCACCCACGTGGCCATCTGCAGCACCACCCCAGGCCCAGCTGAGTGCAATTATTTTTCCCCTGTGCACTTAAATCTGTCTTTTAATTTCAATGAAATGCTGGTAGATTAAGATACAACTTGGCTACACTTGCACACTGCAGCTTGGCACATTACTCTTGAGAACCTGATCCATCTCCAGTTCCAGTATGTGCCAAATCCTACCAAAGGAAAAGATCCACAGCCAACACACCATTCAAGAAATGTACATCAAGCATATGTAAGTTTCTCCCCTCTACACATGCTATGTGGGATGAACAGCAAAGCCAAGAGCCAGATACAGTTGCAGTCAGTCACTTATTTCAAGAACCAGTCTTTTCTCATGTTATTCATAACTAACTGCAATCTCTACAACATCAAGGAAGGTACCAAACCACTTCAGTGGAATCAGACAGCATCCCTAGGAAAGCTGAATTATTTTACCTAATGGTCTCCTCACCTTGAGTTAATTTATGGTTAGCTTAAGCTTTTTTTGTTGCTTTTTTTTTTTTTTTTCCTTCAGTTTGCTCTTTAAGTCAAAGAATATGCAACCATATTCTATTTGTTTTTATTAAAATATTTATTACTTCCTTAACTTGCGACTTTGAGGGCTTTCCAATAGGAAAAAGAGTTCATCTAAATCATTTTGCTCTGTTATTGTTTCAAGATTTAAGTCAAGAACTATAAGACACCTAGGGAAAAACCTCTTTCAGAAGTTTCTTTGGTTATATGTGTATGCCCAGTCTGTAACACTCATTTTTATTAATGAGAACTACGCATCCTATTAACAGCAATAAAAATGTAAGTGTTGATTGGTTATGGATCGTATAGCTAACTTGTAATTTCAATTTGAGTAAATACAAACAACAGCTTACACAAATATTTTCCGAAAATCCATGATTATGTATGAAGTTCTGTAAGATTTTCCATTCTGATAACTTGGGAAGAGACCTAAAAAATTCAATCAAAGATGCCATCAGTAGCTCATAAGGCTTGCCTCTCTATAAGAATTCTCTGTGCAGAAATATGCTAGTTAGGCATGGAAGCCCCTGATGCAAAGAAACTTAGTGGGCAGTTTCAGAACTGTATATGTCTGAAAGGGAAGAACAAACAACTGGGACAATGAAAACATCTGGTCACATTTCTCTAGCTGAACTGTTTCTCTTTTTCCTTTTTTTTTTTTTTTTTTTCCCCAATTCTGCTTTACTCATCTTGGATCTGGTGAAAGTTAAGCAAGCTATGGCAATGAAAGTCAATGGAAAACATTCCATGATTTGGGGCACAGCCAAGAGGACACTGTGCAAGCTGCCCCACGCTGACCTCCAACTGCCTGGAGTCTCCATCAAAAGAGATCTTCCTGTGAGACAAGAAGTAATACAATCTTTTTCTGGTTGGCTCACGTCTTTTTACCACAGGCTACAAGTTCATCTGTAATGTACACATCATGTCCTTAATTGAATGAACTGCAGCTATCTAATTCATAACCCTTGAAACATCATCTGCAGCTTTAGCCTTCGCTTGGGAGTTTGCATTACTCTGATTTTGAACTTCATTCTATCATTTGTTTTCAGAGTAGAATGGATGAACATCATTTCAAAAGATTAGGGCTTTTTCATTTATTTTGACATAATAAATGCAGCCATTCTCCAGTAAAGATGTTTCTTAAGTATTGTTTGAAATTTTGTTGAGTGTTTATTTTCAGTACTATTTTTACTTCTTCTAACTTAATCTGGCAAATAAATGGACGTGTGCTGCAGATTCTATATGATACCGGGAATATTTAATGAAAGCTAAGAAATACTCTCAGATATTTTTTATCTGGTATGAGGGGAAATTGCACCAAAGAAGAGGTGAGACTGGCTCAATGAATGCCAATTTCCTAGGCACTTTGCATCTTGAAAGAAAACATGAAACATGGATGGGCCTCTCATGGCCCAGTCTCACTCTGGCATAGAATGTAGGATATGGATTTCCTAAATCTTCCATATAATTTTCCTGAAATTGAAGTGTCTAATCAATTATACTTTCCAGTGTGATTTTCCAGAGAGTACATACAAATAAAGGTGACAATCACTAGCTTACTCCCAGTGCCAGGACTGACAGCCTCAAAGCACCTAGCACAGTGAGTACAGTCCCGGCATTTGAATGTCCTCAGTTTTCGTCAGCAATTTTTTGAAGTAGAGGATGATGTTTTGAAAGCTTTTAGGACCTTTCCTATGATGCTGTAATCATAAGAGACTACATTTTCAAAACAAATAACAGTAGATCTGTTAATATTTACTTAACTTTCTGCAACCATCTCTGTTTAGAAATGGGTCACTATAGAAGTGTAAGCACACCACATATTTAAGTTATGTGTTTTTTTTCCCCTGAGCAACCTTACATATAAAATTCTTTGAAAGGGTTATCCAAAACAGCTCAAGGAGGGCTGCAAGGAAGGAAAATAGCATGTGATCTTCAGCAAAACTATCACAAATTCCTCTAAACTTGTATGCCCAGCCATATATTGGAACTTGAAACTTTCTCCACATTTAATGGCCAATCAATTTAGTAAAAGCAGAATTTAAAACAAAAACAACAACACAAATGCACAGTGCTCTCAAATCACTATGCAAATCTCACCAGCATAACAGAGACTTATCTTTCCAACTGTAAAAAAGCAAGTATTACTGAAGAAGGCCATTTCCTGAGGTTCTACTATTTATTCCTTTTGAAGTCACTGTTATTACCTTCCTGTGTGTGTCTCCACAATTCTTTAACAGCTCTAGTAATTTATATCACCAATACAACATACTAGGGAAAGCAAGTGCACTTGCACAGTCTTTTAGAGCATTTTAACAGATGTTACTGAAGAAGTTTGGCAAAATGTACTGATATTATCCAGTAGGTAATTATTTCACAGATCTCAGGTGGAAGACCAGAGTAGTAAAGATCAGGTCTCAGAAATTGACCAATTCACTATCAATACTGTATTTTAAATTTTATGGGGTTTTGGTCTTTCTTAACTGAGGCCAAGCATTCCATTATTGATCTGTAATCTAGGCCATTTTACAGATCCCTACAGACTGGCAGGAAAGATAAGGGTCTCTGACAAGTTGTAATTCTTTTCCACCTTTATTTTTGATTTGTGTCTCCAGTCATCACCCTTCCAAAGGCACCTGTAATAAAAGCTTCCAGGCAAATGAAACTTAGGTCCCCTCCAGAAGACAGAGCTAATACAACACCATAAAAATACTTCTGAGGATTTACAACCCAAAGAGTGTACATGTACATTGCACAAAGAGCATCTTATAGGAACACATCTGAGAGAAAAATGTAGAAAACTCCTTCATTTTATAGTAATTCTGCACTTTTTTTATTTTTATTTTTTTTACTCGTAAAGAGATTTTTCAGTTTGGAGCTGTTTAGATCTAGAGAAGCTTTTTAAAATTCTAAGCAGTGACCTATTAGAAATAAAGATCATTTTTGCCAAATACAGCATCAAAGGCATTCTAGCCTAGCTAGGAGAGCTAGTAAATGTACAAAATCTTTGTTTAAGCAATTAGAATTAATGTGGCACTTCAGAGCAACAAAAGCATTCACAGAACAAACACAGTATAAATGTATAGGAAGAAAGCAGCAGAAATCACTCAAGATGTCCCCACGACAGATTGACAATGTGATCACCCCAAGAACAAAGTCTGTACACATAGGGACAACTGTTTTTTGACAGTTAGAAGTCTACCAATTGCCACTTGATACTCAGCTTTTGACCAGGCAAGAAGCTATGAGCTAGCTTAAGAGAAAAAAGACTCATGAGATTGCCATTGGCATAAGATTTAGCAGTATAGCTTTTGAAGTCCAAGGACAAGAAGTAGAGATTGAGGATGAAGAGTGCTTTTTCCATCATTCCAGCAGTGCAGAAGTTGCCTTTGAGAGTCTGACGGACTGCCCCAAGCCTTTGAGAACCAAGCTGCTTCGTCACCCTTTAAACTCATAGTGTAGCTTCTCCTGTCATGTTTCCTATTGTGTTCTATTCAAGGTTTAAAGTTTTTGAAAGGATGCAAGAAGATTTTTTCTTGGAGAAAAAAAAATTAGGCTACAGACTTGATGTTTTTCAGTTAACACTGCTATGCTCAGCAACTTCATTACTCTGGATAGGGACTGATTTAGAGAAAAATTAACAAAAATATCTTGCATGCCCCTTTTGATTTGATTGTTTCCTCCAATTTTTAGGAATTTGGATTTGTTGTGCTCCCCTTCCACCTGGCGTCTTTGCTTTTCCCTATTACTATTTAGGAAGCATGGGTGCAGAGAATGGTGTGCACCTTGAACACATGGAGTGATTTACCAACACCTTAGCACTGGTTAAACAAAGAATGAATATGAAGTATAAATAGACAGATCTATACAGATGTCCCATCTTTTTTTCTGTGTGAATTGCAGTCCCTACCTTATTCGTTTCCAAGTCAGTAAGCAATCAGCATCTGACATGAACTTTTGTTCCTGACATGTTTCATCGGTTTAATTTGTAGTATTGAAAGTTCTTAGCTTTAAAGTACATTGTATGTGTTGATTGTGTCCAGTCATTCTACATTAAAGAAAAAATTGTTTAGAGAAGTCTGTGTTGACCCATAACTTCCACTGTAAAGGCACAAATAATATATGTTGCTGCAGAGAATAAAATTATCAGGTATGTAGGTTCACTGCTTCTCAATTATGCACAGTTCACCAGTGCAATAAGTTATTAAGTGGAGGAGAGTTTTCTTTCCTCAAAAGAATTGATGAGGATTCAAGTAAAATTTACTGCAGTAAATTTGGAGATGCATCACTGAGGATCTTCATCAGTGGATCATCCTTCAACTACACTTAAAAGGATTTACTTAGAAAAATATGCTAGCTGCTGTTGGTGGCTAGTAGGCTCCTAAATATTCTTATTTATAAGAATTTTACTAAGGAAGCATTTGCTATTACCAGACCAAGGCATCATGGGGAAGTGAAAAAGACAAATCAAACCAAAGAGATTTTTTACGAGTCACCTGAACTCTTCAGATTGAACCTAGAAGTGAAAAATCAAGACCACGCTGACAACTTTTGACTAGAGGCATCCTTATTTGCAACTACTTATATTTACTGTTATTGTTCTTTTAAGTGTCCCAATGGACTTAAAAGCATACAAGTTGAAGTAAAATGACACTTATTAAGCCCTGTTGCAGTCAGTGTCTGTGGGGATGTATTTGAGTCCCATCTTGGTGGCACCCTCCAGTGACATGCAGAAACATAGAAATGCAGTGGTGGCAGTCCAGCAATGTACCATGCAATTCAGCAGTGTAAATCAGCCCCAACCAACCTGCTGGTAAACAGGAAAGCTAAGAAGAAGGTAAAGGCAACATTGGCTTGAGAGCAAATGGTTGCCAATTGCCTGTAAATAATCGTAGAACCATCATAGTTTGGCTTAGGTTGGAGGGGACCTTAAAGATCATTTAGCTCCAACCCCCCCAGCCATGAGCAGGGTTGCCAACCACTAGGATCAGGCTGTCCAGGATCCCATCCAACATGGTCTGGCATACCTCCAGAGATGGGGAATTCACAATCTCTCTGGGCAGCCTTTTCTAATACCTCACCATCCTCTGAGTAAAAAATTTCTTCCTAACATCTAACTTAAATCTCCCCTCTTTTAATTCATTTAATTCCTCCTTGTTCTATCACTATCAGATCACGTAAAAAGTCAGCCTCCCTCATGCTTCTAAGCTTCCCCCAAGTACTGGTAGGCCCCAATAAGATCTCCCTGGAGCCTTCTCTTCTCCAAGCTAAACAAGCCCAACTCCTTCAGTCTTTCTTGATAGCAGAGGTGCTCCAGCCCTTGATCATCTTTGTACCCCTCTTCTGGACCCACTCCCAACAGCCTTCTTGTATGGGGTGTCCCAAGCTTGTACACAGTATTCCAAATGAGACCTCACTAGGGCAGAGTAGGGGGAATAATCACCTTCTCCCTGCTGGCCACCTCTCTTTTAATGCAGCCCTTGACCTTCTGGGCTGCAAGAGCATAATGCTGGCTCATGTCCAGCTTTTCATCCACCAGAACCCCCAAGTCCTTCTTCTCAGGGCTGCTCTCAATGAGTTCTTCTTCCAATCTGTACTCCTATTAGGGATTACCCCCAACCCAAGTACAACACCTTGCACTTGGCTTTGTTAAATCTCATTAGATTCTTCTGTGCACATTTTTTGAGTGTGTCCAGGTCCCTTTGAACGGCATCCCTCCCTTCCATTGTGTCAACTGCACCACTCAGCTTGGTGTCATCAGCAACCTTGCTGAGAATGCACTCCAAATCTCCAAAAAGATATTAAAGAGCACCAGTCCCAAGATAGACCCCTGGGGGACACAAGTCAATATGTTTAACAAATACAAATAACAATACAAATACAATATGTTTAACACAGTATTCCTATGAATATCCTAGGAACACTGGAAACAAGAAGCTTAACTTCTTGTAAGAGAAAGCTTGATGCTTTCTTATAAAAAATAGGAAAATAAGTCCTGGATTCAACCAGGAGATAATTTAAAGTCTTGCTTGTGTCTGTCGTTGAAATCTCAATGTTTTGAGAATTTGAAAGTTGATGCACTTTACTGTAAGTTAGAACAGTCAATACATCAAAAAGTACAGTTTAGCTATACATACTTAATCTAGCTGACAAATCTTTAGGGTAACAGTCTTTAAGCTTAAGAATAGTTTGTTTCTTTTAATCTCAGAACTATTTTTATTACAATAAACAGATTAGAAAAAGCAAGCTCATGTTAGAAAGTAGGTGTTTACATAAAATAATAACATTTTTGACATCACTGTTGCAGGCAACTACAGCAGCTGGGTGCATACAAGCCCTCAATTGCTTAACATCTATTCTAATGAACAGCAGAACTTTCTCTGGGTATCCTGTTTGGAGGCTGCAGTTTCCAAGAACTGAGACACCCCTGTAGGACTCACCGTGCTGTGGACTCTGGACTTAGGGATAAAAGCCCAGGAGGGCACTGGTTGGAATCACTGGTCAGTCCTGTGACTTCTCATATGACTGAGCTCTTACAAAGATGGGTTAAGCAGCCCCTCTTCCTCTAGTCCAGAAGCCAGGATACTCCAGAGTGCTGCATGGTCTCATGGCATCCTATACATCCATGCCAGTATTTAAACTTCTGTGAAATCCATGTAATAAAACACTGCAACATGATGCAAGTTATTCAATTCTGGATACAAATGTATTAACTAAATAGAGACATATGGAATCCTACATTTATCAAAAACTCCAAAATTATTTATATTATTTATTTTCCCTCATACTTTTTCAGCAATCATTTGTGTGAGATTTACTGAGGTAGGTCTTCAATTGAGCTCTACTTCATCACATTTTCTCTATAGTGAGGCAAAATTTTACAGTTATGAGGTTTTATAAACTCCAAACATGACATATAAGCATTCAGTCTTCGCTAATGTAGGTGCAAATATACCTTATTTTCATAGAAGCATTTGATTTGAAAGAGACTCTTAAAGGCCATCTAGTCTAATTCCCCTGCAGAGAACAGAGACATCCACAGCTAGATCAGGTTGCTCAGTTTCCCACCCAGCATAACCTTGAACTTTTCCATGAATGGGGCATCCACCACCTCTCTGGGCAAACTGTTCCAGTGCCTCACTACCCTTATTGTAAAAACTTCTTCCTTATATCCAGTCAAATTCTCCCCTCTTTTAGTTTTAAACCATTTTCCCTTGTCCTGTCACAACAGACCCTGCTAAAAAGTCTGTCCCCTTCTTTCTTGTAGCCCCTCTTTATATACTGAAAGTCCTCTATCAGGTCCCCCTGGTACTTTCTCTTCTCCAGGCTGAACAGCCCCAGCCCTCAGCCTGTCCTTGTGAGAGGTCTTCCATCCCTCGGATCATTTTTGCGACCCTACTCTGGACATGCTCCAACAGGTCTATGTATTTTGTACTGAAGACTCCACATCTGGATGCAGTACTCTAGGTGATGTCTGGCCAGGGAAAAGTAGAGGAATAGGATCACCTCCCTCGACCTGCTGGCCACACTACGCAGGAACATTTTAAACAAGATAATGCTAGAATAACATGGAAAGGTAGATCCAAAATGATGATTTTCTACTGTTGCAGAACTGGAAAATTTATCCTAGTCCTGTTGATTCCAAGTGCTAAAGAAATAAAATCCTTGGCCAAAACAAATTCACATCAGCACTTATCACATCAGATAAACGCCAAATCCAATCTCTAAGGTTTTCATCAGTTTTCTAGAACTTTCTAGTTTGCATAGCTTTAGCACTCTGAAAAACAAGAATAAAAAGGCAGGAGAATGTACAGACGGATGGATGGCAAAATCTCAAACCATAGCTGTATCCTAAAATCTAAAGAAGAAAGCAGCTATTCGCAGATGAAAAAACATGATCATAAGTATAAAACAACAGGGATGAATTCAAGGAAAATGCTGTCTCTTTAGAGCATATATTTTATTATATCTTCCACGAAGAGGAAATGCTCACAACATCATCTAATCGTCATTGATAAAACACTGTCAATACTATATTTAAGAAGAAAAAATGCATCCAGGAACCTGGATTTTTTTTTTTTTTAATAGTTGACATCTGTTGGCAGTGCAGCAATTCCAAAAAATTCCCTCCCCCTTCCCATGGGAAACAGTCTGCACTGTCAAAACTTGCTAGAAAAATTGCTTTCAGGAAGGAAAATTTGCAGAACTCAATGAGGTATCCAAAGCATTCTTGGTAAGAGAGCAAAACGGGTTACTTCAGAAAGGACGTCTCAGAGGCACAATGTAGCTGATAACATGAGGAGCGAACAAGCCTAGAGCAGATGATACGGCAGTCTCACAGAAGGAAGCTGGATTGCAGAACTGTCAGCAGAATGAACCCGTATGCTGCTTTACAGGAAACAAAGCAAATTTTTCCCTTCTTCAGTGATCTACAGTTTGGCTGAAAAGACAAACTTTGTCTCTTCCACAAGAAGAATTAAGTTCCTACATATGCTCATCTGAAGATTTTCAAAAAAAGCCTCTATGACTTTAAGAAGTTATTTGAGAGTCTTTTTTTACTTCATATTAGACTTTGGCTAGTAGTGTCTCAGTCACTTTATAAAACAAGAATTAAAATGCTAAATCTGCTTTGATTCTGATGAAAATTGGTCTTAAGCAAACTTTAAATAGATCTCTGCATTCTGTATTATGCTGATCCAGTACTTACAAGAAAAATGTTAAAAGCATTTAAAAAAAATTGTTAGCAATTCAGCCATGTTATGCAAGAAGAAACTTTCAGAAAGTCTGTAAATGGGGAGAAGCGTGACTATGGATAGATAAATGGAAGCACTAAAGAATACATGAAATAAAACAAATTAAAAATAGTAATTATAGTTCAGGTAGACACATGTAAATTTGTAAAACCTTTTTTAGCTTATGTAAACGTAGAAATTTTACAAGCATCCCAAAATAAGAAAACAGGTTTTTTTGAAACTTTTCAGACTTGAATCCATGAAGCAACAGCCACAGCCTAAAATCTATTTAAAAAAAAAAAAAAAAAAAGTATTGAAGTGTGCCTTTCCTTTCTCCTCAGCCTTTCTTGTTTTGTTTTCAGATTTAGTCAGAACAATTTCCCTAGAGCAGGACTTGATGTGATTTAAGATGTCTTACCCAATTTTACTTCAGTATAACCTAAAACTCAGGACTGATGTTGGACCTTAGAGGCTGCAATGCTTTTAAAGGCAAGCTGTGCAGTATAGCTAAACCTCTCATATTTGTAACCTGTGTTACTGCAATTTACTTAGTTTGTACAAATCAGTATGGTGTTACTGTTTTTCAAAGTACTTTACCGCATGTAATTTAAAAATCTAAAGAGCTGACCATATTTTATTGGTAAAGAGCATTTGGGTGGAAGATGATTCCCACACAGCCCCCTGTCATGTAGAAACACAAGGCATTGTTTTTATTAATTGTTAGGCAATTTGTCTACCACCAAACAACTTTCCCTCATGTATAATCCACAGCCCTGCCAAAAGCGCCTTGCCAAATCACCACTCCCTTCACCTGAAAGTCATTTTCTTAGGTTCTTGTTTAAAGTAGAAACCAAATGGTTATTGCATTTCTTGTTAAAGCAAGGCAGCTATGTTATAACAACCTGTGGCAGATACACAAGACTTGGACAGTCATGCTAACAGATGTTTGAGAAGGGAACAATGCTTTGTTTGGTTTGTTTATGTGCCAGCAGACCTTGTGCTGAATCTATATAAAAACCATCTTCCTCCCTCCTGAAAACACATATTAGAGAAAGGACTACATTAATCCCTTGTGTAAATCCACTGAAGTCAGCAGTGTTGCATCAGCAGCGAATTTGACCCTCTGTGGTTAGTCCACGTTTATTATTTAAAGGAATAGTCATGAATCCATCTTTTTTCTGTCTGCCTACCTTCCTTAGGAGAGGATGGGCTACACCAGATAATGAAGTGGATTAGTCACGGTGGCTTTCTCAGTACGTACTGAACTTCTCCCTTTATTTAAGGATATGGTTTCTTTCATATGTTTAACTTTCACATTTGGATAAAGGGATTACACCATGAGTAATGTCTAACGACCACTGCATATGGTTTATTTGCTTTGCAACATCTGCTGAATCTGCTCAAGATCAAATAATAAAAAAAAATAATAACTCAAGTCGCAACAATGTACAAAATTAGGAAGCCTGCCCTTTTTCTTGAAGAAAAATGTTCCCATGTCCATAAGCATCTCAAATGGTCCTGCTCCAAACACATGCGCTAATTTTCATCACCAGTAAAATTGGAAAGTACACTGAAAAGAAAAACAAACAGCAGAACAACAAGGGGTAGAGAAGTGAGTGTGGGACAGGGCAGAAATGGAATTTCAACGAGGGCGCCAAGAAATGTGGGGAAAGGGTGAGAATGGAAACAACAGAGAAAAGGTTTTGCTGGTGAAGTAATAATACAGCAGAATAAATTGAAAAGTGCTGCTGTGCACGTGGCTGTTGTCTTGGACCTGCTCTCCATTTCTTCAAACAAATCTTCTATTTGAAGAAGGCTTGGGTGGCCTGGCAGTCTCTTTCCTGATTTTTCCTGCGAACACTGACATGTGGAATATGTCTTTGAGAGTTGGTGAGGAAAGTGACCACACAGCAGATGGATTTCCGTGTTTATTGTCAGGTACAGGCTAATGACAAACAGCACTGCTGCCATTACCTTGTGCTTAAATTATTTCCTTAATGAAAGGACAAGTTTGTTTAATGATTCCAAGGAAACAAAGAGCAAGAGCACCTTTCTACCTTGATTTTCCTTCAAGAAAAAGGCATCTAACATCTGTTTTTTCCTTTAGTCCTCACTACCTCCTATTTTAGTTTCTCTCATTTCTTTCATTTGTTGATTTATTTTAAAAGCATTTAATAGTGTCTGTAATCCCTAAATCTCATAATGGAAATTCACAATCATCAAGCACTACCTTACTTTTAGTGACTGGAGTAAAACTGAAATCTGGGTTCTAACACAAAAAGGTGTCTAGAATATACTCAACTTGAAAAAGAGTGTTTTCATTAATACGAGCATATCTGTATCTTTCTTTAGTACAAGTAAAAATTAAAATTTAAAAGAAAAAAGAAAAGGAAAAAATATTTTATTGTAGCTCAGTTGTTGGTGTCCAAGGGTCACTGGAACACGGATCAGGAAACTGACTGGACACTGACTGAATGGTCAATTTTGTATCCTAATGTGATATTGAAGTTAGAACTTTAAATCTAACAGTTAAATAAAGAGCAGAGCAATGTAGTATGTGTGAGATCACTCCAGTATGTATTGAAGAATCTGTTGGGAAATGTTGAGAAAGAGGAGAAAAGTATTATGTGGGGAACAGAACAAAATAACAATAAAAAGAAGAGCTCAAATAAGCCAGAAAAAAAAAAAAAAAAAAAAAAAAAAAAAACAGGAGCTGTTTAATGTCTTTACCTTTCCCATATCATTTAGGAAGAAATCATTTCAGCAATATTTTTTAGTTTTTCTAGTTCTCTTCCATTTTCCCTTATATTAGGATCCTGAGCTTACATCGACTGAAAAGAAGACTGTTTAGACCATGAGCAATTGTGGGGTTTGTTATCCAAGCACAGCATTTTTATGTGTGTCATCATTTTGAAAGTTGTCAGCCCTGTCAGCATTTCTCTGAAGTGTAAAATAAGGACCCTACTTCACTGTTCAACAATACTTATTTATAGCCCCTATGTTTCAGCTGAACTTCGGAAATTGCAGATGAATTTTCATTTCATCTTCTAAAGTATTGAACAAAAAAAAAAAAAAAAACCCACAAACAAACTGAGAAATAAATTAACTATCTTAATTCTTCAGCAAATACCAAGTTAACAGAAAAAAAATATGAACAGTTTAACAATATTTAGTCAGCAATATTTATTCTAACAGCCACTGAACAGTTTGCTGCTCCATCCCAGAGCAACCATCAACTCAATTAAGTAAATGGGAGAATCAAGTTATTTGGGGAATGTATACCTCTAATTAGCTGGAACTATTTGTGCAGTTAATTCATTTATGGATAGATTTCTCAGCAAGCTCAAGGCTTCCACTGCTTTTGCACTGCTATACCAAGCTTAATTGCCATTCTGTTTCTCTTAAAAATCTTAATGGATAATTGAGTGCTTCTGGGGAATGCAGGTGGTGAGAGTTAAGTCTGTAAAGGACAGGCTGTCCTCAAAGCTAGAAAACAGTCTGCAAGCCCATTTTCCTTCTTGTCAGGGTGACTGACAACTCTTACTGCCCTACCGGTAGTACCACTTGTTGGTACAAGTCTTATCCCAGTTATACACCAGTCTGGTAATTACACAAACACCATGTCAGAGCAGCTATCAGAGCTGGTTCTTCTCCTGGAATCAGCTTCAGATGCTCCCTCTTTGCTTTAAAGCAACCAGCCTTCCCATGAAAGCTATAAAGTAATGACCATTATGAAGTAGAGGAAAGACACCTGAGCAGAGATGTCATAAAACCCACCGATGCAAACGTCCACACTGCAGACACGTGAGCACAGAACACTTCAGCTGACATGTTAAATTAACTGCAATTGGTCATCTCTGGTTTTGTCGAGTGTACAACCGTGGCTGGATTCAGTGAAATGCCGACCAAGGAAAACTAACTAATTAAATAAAACCCAACAAATGCTGGAGCAGGGGATTGTGTTGTCTGAGTCCATGATGGAAGGGAAGAACCTTAGACACTGATTTATTTTTTACTACAGAGCTTTCAAGACAATTTTTTTTTACTCTTCTTTTTAGTGACTGCTGCACTTTTGATGCTGAATGAGCACAGATTTGTTGGTTTAAACTAACAGCTAGGCAGCTGACAAAGTCACTCATGACTAGAGCTATTCAAAAAAATACCTCTAGTGAGGACTATTGTTTAGACTAATTAGAGCACGGCTATCTTTTACCAAACAGGAGCAGTTACTACTTCAAAATAACCAGAATCATAACCACTGATCAGAGATACATTTTCAAGATATGTTATTTGATATGATATCTTATGTTATTTATTTTATATTTTGTTTATATATTATTTTATATAATTATTGTTTTTCAACAGCTAAAAGAAACAAAAGAGCTCCTAGAAATACTGAGAAAGTAACTCCCTCTTTTCCTGCAAACAGGCAACTTCAATTATGTTACATAGCTGAGCTTCTTCAACTGAGGTACCATTTTTGGCTTTCCATAAACAATAGATAACACGATAGCACCTCATAGAAGATACTGTTTAATGGCGAAACTCAAGAACTTCTATGTGAAGTTTCTCACTCCCCTAAGGTCCGTTCTTATAAATGTCACTTCAACACTTTTTCACCCTCTTTTGCCTCCTGTCTATGCTTGTTCAGATTGCAAGGCACACAGATCAGAGGACAGATGCTGACTGTTGGGTGCACACCATAGCCCTGGCCCCAGCTGAGGTTGCTAAGTGTTGAGGTAACACAAATAAGGATACAGTATTATGCAGCTGTCTGAAACGAATGGACTAGATGGGAACTCAGGGACTCAGCTTCAGTTTCAAGAGCTTTTGTAAAACCTTAGGATAGTCACTTTTCTATTCTGAATCCCAATTCTCCATCTGCAAAACTGAGATTAAGAGATTGACTTCATTTGAAAGTGCTTCATGGAAGCCAAACGCTAACAGAAAACCATGTCCATTTCTCAGAAGCTATTATCGAATCATTTAAATAATATTCAATAATCTGAACTAGATTCAAAGAAAAAACACTTGTTTATTTAAATACTGAAACTACCCATGCTAGTACCTTTGCTGATCATATAAGTACACATTATTTATTTGCAGGGGAGCTCATATGTATGATTTGTATTTGTACACAGAAAAGATATATAGCGACCTGACATTATTGTTATCAGCAAAATGATTATTCATGCTCTCAAAACTAAACTTGGGTCTTTCTGAAGGAAAGAAAGGCAGACATGAGCTGTTTGATTGATTTTTAATTGGACATTTTAAGATGTATTTATTTAAGCTGGCTTCAGGAACAGATCATTATTTATTGCCACATCAGATTATACTGGAATCTGGAGGCACAGAATTCATTTACCAAACTCATTGCAGGCAGGAGGAGGGATAGACAAGTCTCATCCTGCAGCCAAGGGAATTTTGGGGGAAATCTTTAAATGTCAAAGTGATCCCAAAGAACAAACCCAAAAGAATCCCAATTTCAACTGCAGAAATATTTTAAACAACACAGAGCCCACATGGGTGGACACAAATAATATGGCAGCCTTGGGGAAGTCAAGCACAGAGCCATGCTCCCTACCTACAACCTTCTGCACTGCTCTCCCAGCTTATGTTGCCCGAAATTACAGATCCTTGACCACAGGGGTTCCTCTCTCTCCCCAATATCTTCTGGAAACCACCATCTCCCCTTAGGCCCTCCATGGCAGCAGCCCCAGCAGCACATGTAAAGGGGCCACCATCCAATGCTCCCACTTCAAACATGGAATTAAACTCTCTGGTCCTCTTCTTTGCAAAAGTCAGCTCAGGAATGAGCTGTAAATAGGGAGGTTTTGAATAACAGAGTGGTCCCCTCCTCTCCTGATACCAAACTGATTTGCTTTGCCCAGAGGACTGTGGAGTGGAAAGAGAGAACAGAGGACTGTTTCCAGATGGCTATCAGAAAAAAAGTTATTGCCTCTGTTTTCTGGCAGACTTTCAAATGTCTGAAAACAAGATATGAGAGCTAAAAATCCCTTTGACAGGACTTTGTGGTGAATAGGGGCGAGTTTGGGAAAATAAACTCTAACTCACCTCTTTCTCTCTCTACAATTCCCTTGGTATGAAATAGTATTTCTAGATAAGCATCTCTCCAAACACTGTCCCTGGTGATTCATCATTGGTTATACCAGAGCTCTCCCTCAGCGCAATAAATCTCAGCTTCAAATGGTGCAGAAGCACCTTGGGCACTAGGGATGCTTTGGCTGCTCATCTTGCTTCCTCCTTTCCTTTTCCAAAGGAAATTGCTTTGGTGATTTTTGTGGAGCGAAGAGAGGGCTGGGTGGGAAAAGGAGAAAAGAAGGGGGCCCAGAAAATGTGTCAGGGGCTATAATGAATAGTTGAAGGAGATCACAGGTGGAGAAGTCCAGCCATTCATATTTCTCCCAGATGCAAGTAGCTTGAGACTGAAGGTGAAAGGCCCCATAGCACAGAAGAAACTAGCTAATTATCTAATCAAGTCAATACATCCCAGAAGTGGTGAATTTATTCAACAATTATGTCTGTCATTGTTTACTAGGCACTGAGAAGATGTACATGCAATGAAAGCTAAGTGTTCTGCACTGATAAGCTATTGGCATATTTTGTCACTCATGCACCAGTATTTCATTCCTGCCAGAAATTGGAAGGAAAAGGCTGAAATTTATAATTACCATGGTTGCTTCTAAGTAGTATAATCTTTCAGTAGTATAGTTCCCTCCCCTCAAAAAAAAAAAAAAAAAAAAAAAAAAAAAAAAAAAAAAAAAAGAGCAAGGAAAGCGCTTACTACAGCTAGTCCAGAATTCCCTCTAGCTGTGGAGATTCTCTCATGCCTTCATAAAAAGACACAGCTGGCTTTAGAGGAAGTGAATAGAGAAAGAACCCACAATATCATATCAAATAAGAGCAATTAGGCAGTTTGGTGTTTACAGAAAAGTGATCAGTAGTCGGACCCTCTCCTCTTTGCGTTATCAAGTGCCAAGAATTCAGGCATGGAGAGAATGGGGGAGCTTGCTAAGGATCCCCTGAGGGCAAATTACTGTATGACTGCGCAGCTTGCTAGTCCAGAGGTGCTCCTCCTCAAGCAGTTGCAACGGCTTGAGAAAAGTAGAAATTCTTATTCCATTGGTCATGGATGAAATATACTGTGCTTGGGAGTGTTTTGATTTCTTTCCAGATTAACCCAGTGCTTTCAGAGTTGCTGCAGAAGAGTCTGTGATAGACATTAAGCATAACATTTATATGAATGAATAAATAAGGAATAAGAACTGTAGGTCAGTAAGTCAGAAGTTTACCACAGCTACTGCCATCACACTAATTACATTTTTGCCAGTCTTTCCTTTCTCACTGTATAAAAATCACACATTCACACCACAGTTTTAGTGTGAGTCAACCAGACATGCAGTGTTCAAGAATGTATCGTCATTAGCATGTTTAAGAAATAATTGTCTAGACAAGATGCTAAATTTTTTTAACTGGCCATCTCTGAAGTCATCAGGAAAGGCAAAACAAAAAGAAGAATCAATCTCCAAGAGCAACCTTCTTTGCCTCAAAAATATCTAATGTCCTATTAAGGATTTGACTCTGGCCTAAGCTACCTGACATTTTAATAATAAAAATGTTCCAGTGTAACGATCTCCCCATAAAACATCAAATGAGCTATAGGTAATGACAAACTTATTATGTATAATTCCTGCACTTTCCCCCATATGAATTCACACCATGATTATTTGGGGGTGTTATTTTAGGGGCCTGCTTGCCTTTCCAGTCCTTTTAGGTCCCCTTCACCACTTGAAGTGTCATCAATGCTAACATGCCTCTCTTCTGCATTGCAACTATATTTTTCCTGATAGAATTTGAAAGAGAATATCAAATATTTTTGAGGATGATGGCTTTTTTTCAAGATAAGTATACGTCTACCTTGCTGCCACTTGTCCTAGGGCTGGAAAACCTAAGAAATTTCAGCTTCCAACAGACTGCCAGTGTCCATCAGTCACTCTCGTTCTCTGATGCTGTACATGACTTCTTTCAGGTTTTTGCAAGTCAGTCATCAAAGGATTTGTTTGCCATGTACTAAAGCAAAGGAAATACTAAAATGATTCACAATATTTCCTTCCACTCCTGATTTCACCTTGAAGATTTCTAAAGCTAACACTTTCACCTCTCAAACACAGCAGTAGTTACAGTCTGGCAAGATCATTGTCCGAAGTGATGTAACCTGTGGGACCAAACTGGAGGAACATTGTTCCTCTGCAGATGAACATACAGTAATGCATTTCTGGACCCATCTAATCCTTTTTCTGCTTTCTACAGACTAAAAGTCCTCTGAGGATCATCACAAAATCACAAAATGTTCCCAAGTGCTGAACTTTGCATTTAGGGGTTGGGCTTCACTGACAGATGTGAAAACACCTAGCCAGATATTTTCCAGCAAATGCACTAGGGGATGCTGAGAGCATGAGTAGTCCCAGCTAAATTCAAGAATAACAACAATTTAGACTGTTTTAGTCTAAGCTGACTTTTTTTTTTTTTTTTCTTTTAGATTTATTGCTTACTGATTTGATTAGAGTGCAGACTTGCTGTTTTCTCGCTGTAGAAGGACACCGGAAAAGACAGAAAAAGTATGTAATGTTAGAACCAGGAAATAGGATAACCTGGTTCTTACTGTTGTGATTTGAGGTTCCAAATATTTTCATTTACCATCAATTCATGATTGTCTATGAATAATTTCCCTCTATGCACTTTCTCTTGCCTCTTCCCAGCATCTAGACACTTCACAGCATTTCCTAAAATTAGTCACGATTGCATTCTTTCTAGCTTTCATTCATTTCCTATCAGGTATCTTCATTTCCTATAGTCATCCAATTCAGCACTTTGTTTTAACATGTTCCTCCAAGTTTGAAGCTTACCACAAAATGTCAGTGTGCATAAACTATAATCAAAATCAGCATGACTGTTCTTGAATAATTTATAAAGCTAGTCACACACTGGTGGCATTTCTTTGCTGTGGTAAGAAGCAGTATGGTATATCTCAGAAAAGTGCCCACAGTGCACACAAGAATATCAACACATGCTACACAAATATTTTAAAAGTATATTTTAACAGCACAGACAATAACTTCCAGTCGATGGCATTGAGTCTTCTCTAAAATACAATAGCAATAACTTCCCATTAAGTACTGTGACCTTTCTTGTCTGTTAGTCTTAAAGCAGTACTTCTCTTTTCAGGATGCAAAACCATCACTCATGTTCCAGCTCTGAAAAATAGTAAGCTATAGTAAACATCCTAAACACCCTCTGTCATTGAAAGTGCACATGCATAATAAAATATTAGAGCATCAACTTCTGTTAATCCTTTTAAAAAAAAGCTTGATTTCAGTGTAAAATAGACATCTGTGATTATTTTTAATAGTGAAGAAATCTTTGGTTAGATTTCCCTTTTCACCATCTGCTCCCACAAGCTATGAAACTGAGGTAGTTAAGCCTTCCTCTATGCCCCAACTCATCTTCTTAATTTTCTTTCAGCTCTGCATAAACCTTTGTTTAATAAGGTTAGATATTTTCACTGTATTACAATCTGTTTTGAGCTATGGATGCACAATCAGGGTTGAGCGGGAGGAAGTTAGAAAAGAGATTCAGAAGCCATTGATGCATTGTTCTCGATTCTAGGAGAATGTTTTCATAAAAACTCCCTTCCAATTCAGAGTGATAGTTTGTAGGAGCACACCAGAGAGCAGCATGAAGGAGGACTGTAGGGCATCTCAGGTATTTTGAGTGTTGTTGTTGTTTTAAATATTCATTAAAACCATTGCAGCTGAAAAAGTTTATGAATCTTAAAGTCTAGCCTCAGGATGCTTTATTCTCTTAGCCCCCTCAGATGGCTTGACAATAAATAACCCAAAGCTCCTTAAAATCTCTACAGATACCTATTCCATTTTGCCATGTTTCATTTTGATCTCGTTTTGTGGTGATTTATATTGTGAGTCCTTGGAAATAACTGGTGTATGGTCAACTACCTAATTGCTTACCTGTGTTCTCACTTGCTTTAGAGGCTGCACTGAATCAAAGCTGCTGATAAAAGAGATTGCTGCTGCTACTCCCTTTGGCTAGCAAGGCATGTCCAGCAGGAGCAGCGATCTTAGCTAATCATGAAGACATACTCAGGGAAAACAGCTCTTCCTCTGTTCACTCCAAGTCCAATTAGGAGGCAAACGAGCCTCTGCCACGAGAAGCACCACCTCAGACATCCATGGCTACCTAGAAGTTCTCCTACACTGACCTTCCTGTCACCACTCAAATTCTGCCAAGTCAGAATGAGAGTCCAACCATGATTCCTGCCCCCCAAACTATTCTTGTAACTTCCAGTTATTTGTGCTTTCTGGGCCTTATTTGATAACACTGTGTTTAGTATCAATTATTTGATATACTTTAACTGATGTTTATCTTGCACGTCATCTTGAAATGCGCGCTGTGCACATGTGAAGATTAGAAGTTACAAGCATTACAGCAGCACTGAGAGGTGAAATTTTCTTCAGAGCTTTTGAAGTGAAAACATATACTAGTACGAAATGAATAAGGTTTGTTGCTTTTGAGAGATGTGCAGCACTTCAGTAGTATTCAGCTCTGATCCTTATCTAGGTTTCTATTTATTCATTATTTAAATCACATCTATTTAATCTATACACCACAAATCAAAGAACAGCACTGCTGCTGCAGAGGTACTCTATCATTTCTTTACTGATATTTATTGCCTTGTTCCTACAAACTTATGAGCATGCAATTCTGAAATTTTTAACCTCCACTAAACATTTCATTGCAAAATCTGTCAAGAGAACTACTTCTCAATGGCAGACTCAGCAGCAGGACACCAGTTTATTTGCCGATTATAGAAAGGCAAAAATACATTTTTTTCTTTCATCTCCACTGTTTTGAAAGCTTTGGTACATTTAAGTCTGAAAAAATCAGTTGTAGTTGCTGTTGCCCACTCAAGAGATTAAGATAACAAAACTGTTAAACACAGATTTCAAGAAACACTAAGTTCTTGAAAACATTTCATTTAAAAATACTCCTAAAAATCCCTTCTTAGCATATACTGTAAATCTCTTCTTAATGTGTAACATGGTATTAGCAATAGACTTAAGAACTAAGATGATAGACTACATAGCACTATATAGCACTTTTGATAAGTCACCAGTCACAGACAAATAGCATTCTACACAAACGAACCTCAAGCTGTGCATTCTCAGTATGAAACGACTAAAACCATACAGAATAAAAGTGGTGCAAACACGAACAATTTTCCAACACCTAATATGACTTCATATTCCCTTTTTCAAACAGAAAGTCCCACTAGATGTCAGTAGGGCCAAAATAGCACCTTGAAATCAACATCTGCCTATCAATTTTCGACCTCAGCGCTAACGGAATGTGTGAGGACATAAAGAAAATAGTTGCTGTTTGAAATAAATCAGAACAGAGTACTTGTGTAAATCACAAGAAGAACTAGGTGGATTTGTTCACCCCAAGATACCCTCTTAAGACAGAGTTGGTGGATCAGTCACTGCCTTCCCTACCATGCAGCTGCCATTAGAGAGCTGTAAGGAAGCCATTACCAGTGCAAAGCAGCACAGCTAATGTAGCAAGGCAGCACCCTCCCATGCTGAAAAGGTGGGGAGAATGCAGATACCATTACCTACACAGCCATTTACAGCTGATACCAGACCTTGCTGCTCCACCATGATGGAGATGGGAAGAAAACATTAAGTCTGTGGGATCATGAGTTATCCCAAAGAGCCAATTCCCTGTTTTACATGTTATCCATAAAACAAGGTGCTTCCAGCAGCAATTAGAACTCAATTTGATAATGGCTACCAAGTTCTAATTCTCAGGCAGAGGAAATTATTTTATCCATTAGAATCATCTTAAAAGTACTATTTCTCACCACTCAGCAAAGACCATATGCTATCAACAGAAAACGCATTAAAATAATGTGCAGGTTTGGTGTTTAAGTTTTGCAGTTGAAAGTTTCTGCTAATTCCCATTAATTTATACATGGATTGTCGCTTTGGTGGGAACAGTACAACCTTCTAGCCGTAAAAAACCCACCACATTCACCCATTTACTAAAAGATACATAAAACAATGAGGAGTTGCAAAATTCTCCTTTTAGAACAAAGGGAAAAGTGGAAGAAAAGGAAATGTTAGACAGATTAAAAGTTTAGTTTTAACTGAATGATTGAGCTTAAAGTTCAGGACATGGAAATCTATCAATCTATCAAATATGTAGGTTGCTCTGAAAGTAATGCCTCCTATTTATTTTCATGGAAATTACAATGGATACAAAGAATATAATAACATTATTTAATAAAGCAAACTCTCAGCTACAAAACACTGTTTTTCAACATATTCACAATTGTTACCTATGTATTTTTGCCGGTGATGAACAAAAGCCTGCATACCATGCTTGTAAAAATCTGCACCATCGGATGTTACCCACTGTTTCACAGATCATTGTTAGGAAAATGTTGCCCATGCAGTCCATTTTTCACTGGTCCAAACAGATGGAAGTCAAAAGGCACCAAATCCAGGCTATATGGTGGGTATGAAAGGACAGTCCAGCCAGGATAGCAGTGTGCTCCATGGTCTTCCAGCTGGTATGGGGCCTGGCATCATTGTGTTGCCAGAGAAAGATTGTTCTGTTCTCTGACCTAACTTTGGAAGTTCAAGCCTTGAACTTATTTAGGGTCACAATGCAGCAGTCAGCGCTAGTTTGTCTAGATTCCAGGAAACCCAGAAGAATCACTCCTTTCCTATACCAAAAGATAGTGTACCTCACTTTATTCACTGAGTTGTGTATCTTGAATCTTCAATTGAGAATTCACAAGTTGCCATTCCATGGACTGTTGTTTTGATGCCAGTTTGTCAATGGTCATAATGCTATCCAAGAAACTCTTACCTTCAGCTTCATATTGGTTCAATAGGTCCTGATAGATTTGCATATGACATTCTTTCTGTTCCTCTTTGTGCACTAGTGAGACACACCAGCTGCAAACTTTGTGATATTTCAACATTGGTGCTCTTGTTTTCAACACACTGAAGCTGATATTCCACTCCACACACAGTTCCCTGGTCATAATTCACTGATCAGCATGGATGAGCTGATCAAGACACTCTTTAATTCATGGTACGTCAGATGTGCAGGGCTGTCCAGAATGTGGCTTGTCTTTCACATCACTGTCACCAATGCTGAAATGCATCACCCACTACCTCACTGTGCTCATATCCACTGTTTGGTCTGCATAAATATCCAGCAAACTTCAGTGAATGTAAATGGGTGCCATTTCTTCTGCATGGAAAAATTCAGTGACACACCTTTACCTTCTATACCCTTCCATGTCAGACACCATTATGTCAGTCTGCCTCTCTGCTGCCATATACTGCACAGCAACAACTTGTAACAGAAGATTTGTGGGAAGGTTTAACCTTTATTGACACACCACTGTCTACCTCTGACATCATGGACCGACATAATAAAATAGGAGACATTACTTTTGGACCAGCCCTTGTATAATATTTGTAGTTCTTAGGTGAAGACCTAAGATAGCATTGACAATTCCCAACCAAATTGGATGGTTTAGTAAGTCCCCTCAGATTCCTTCTCCATTCTTCTAAAAAAACCTCTCTACTTCAATACCCTGCTACAAATGCCTCATCTTTCCTGCTCAAGAGTATGAGTGACCAAGTCAACCTTCCAGGCAAGGTAAAATACACATTAGTTATTAATTTTTCCTTGTCATCTTACTTCTCTCTTCAAACACAAGTGATTCTACAACCATGACTGCTATTCTTGTCTTGAATACTCATGAGTGACTGCCATTCATGTCTGTAATTGATCTTCAATGCCCTTGCAGGAGAGTTTCAAGTATAGCCTTTAGGTCCACACGTGAGCCTCAACATATGTCAGAAGTGGCCACAAGGTGTTTTGGGGTTCAGACAACCAGGTAAGTTATGGTTTCTCTAGGCAATAGTAGGTCCATTATTACATTGTCCAAGCTGGTGAAACACTAGCAGAGATTTCAGATAGAGACACCTGCTGAAGAACTAGGGCTCTTTATCAGACTAAGGCATCATGTAAAGCTGAGGTTATTGGTAATTCAGTAATTCAGAAACCTTTTCTAGAACATTCAATTATTTTTCCTGAAGCTTTTTATCAAAAATTACAAGTTGTTTTTTTTTTCTAGCTGCAGTGGATGTCTTGAGGAATCTTCTCTTTGAGGCAATATCTGTTGAAACTAGACAGGATAGAAATAGATATTTTGCTCACCTCATTCTTTGCGTGATGTTAAGGGAACTGATTATCACCTGCAACATGAAATACCTGATAACCATCTGAAGATAGTACAGCAAGCAAAGACAATAATAGTTATAATATGGTTAAAACCTAGAGTGAAAGTAGTAAATAAAAGGAGAACAGAATAAAGCTGGAAAATCCTGTACTGATAATTTATGTGTGCTAAAGAGAGAACCTTGAAACCTGAGAAGTACAGTCAAAAACCAAGAGCACAAAATGAAGCAGTATTCAGTGAGAGAAAAAAGAATAAAATACTGGACAAGCTATCACTGGGAGATGATCCAGGTGGGATACTGGGAAGGACTATAAATTTCAGTTCAGAAAATGTTCAGAGGAGAAATAAAATCGTTTTCACCTACTTCCATCCAAAAATAAAGTCCTTATGCATTACAGCAATCTCCTTTACAGCTCAAGACTTCCATTTATTTTGTTTCAGTTGCAGTTTTATCACAAACCATATAAAATAATAGGGATGTTGGGGGGGGGGGGGGGGGGGAGTACATAACAGTGTACCAGAAAAGTTTATTATTATTTTTTTAAATAATCACTCTTTTAATTTGATGACAGAGACAGGGTAGGAGGTGATAAGAGAGTGATTCAAAATTTGGGAATTCTTGAAGTGATCAGCATCATCATCACACTGCAGAAAACTTCATGCGTTTGGTAAGGTCTGTTGCACATATAAGAAACTGAAATTTAGGAAAATAAATGAATAAATAAATCCACAACACACACTTCAGTTTTTGAAACGCTGCCACTTCAAAATCTTCAGTGCAAGCACTGTAAAACTATTCTGTGTGAGGTACCACAGCAGAATAAATATTTTGACATGAATTATTATCTTTTGACCCCTTTTCACTCTGTTTTGTCCCTTAGGATATTTTGTTTTCTGAAATGTATGAGAGCTATAAGGTATCCAGATGGAAAGAAACCATGGTAGAATTCAAAGCATGTCACAGTGAGCTTGTTTTTCACTCCTGACTTCCAGTTTCCTCCCTGCTTTTAGTTACAATCACCAATCCATCTCTGCAGAATAATGCATCCAGACCCAAATAATCTAGATTACCAGAGCAACTGATATCCCCAGAAGAGAAAATCTCAGTAAGATGAGGATTAAAATCCAATTGCAACCTTAGTTATGGAGGGTAAATCTCCCACAAGTTTTGATGTGGGAGATTTTCTCGGGTCATGATTTTTGTCTTCCTCATTCAAATCAAGATTCAGAAAATTGTCAGAATAAAAGACATTGCATAACGTAAAAAGAATATGGAAAAATAGTAGAAAAGTTTAGAAAAGTTTCATAGCTCCCCTTCTTGACAGGTTTGAAGCAAGATATATTATTTTACTGACACTGGCAGCAGCTACTATGACAAAAGAGTTAACAGCAAGTAGGAAAATAGGTGTCACTTCTCTGCATTAATTTGCAATATCATTTCACATTCTTGAAACCCTTTCCTCTCCCATGAAATCACCAGTGTAGGGGAATACAGCAATAATGGAATTCTGTTCTAGTGAAGAAGGAATAAAGAGGCCTTTCAGTCTGCTATGTGAAAATTGCAATTTATATTAAAGCTGCTCACTTAAAAGTAGTACTGCTGTAAAAGATCTGCACAGTACCTGTCCAAAGAACGGCAACTATTGCATTTTCAGATAGATTCTCTCAAGAGAAGGCAGTAAGTTTCCCCCCCCAACTAATCCCCCCCAACTAATAAATCCATATTTCAAGTTTTTTTTCTGTATTCGTTCAAGATTAGGGATCAATGAGTACTCAACATCCATAGAGCAGGAACAATTTATTAATCTTGAATTTATTTCTTCTAACAGAACATTAAATGCCTTAAATCATACAAGGCACAAGTCCTCTTACAAAGCCAATACAAAGTAAAAAGCAATACAAGGAAGGTACTAGTTCAAGACAGATACAAACTAAGCAAATGTTATTATGGAAAAATAGCAATTAAGATTCTCTTAATTAGCCTGTCATTTCGTATTTATCATCATAATGTTTGTTTTACAATGCTTTATTAAATCTGGCTTTATGGCAAACAGTCTGCTGGCAGTGCATCCTGCTGTGCAACATATGGTGTTACACCTAATGAATATTAATGCTGTGAAGTACAAATGGTCTTCTGGGACAAGGGGTGATGGCTGGGAAACTCCTGTGGATGGCATTATTATTCAAAAAAGTTAACCTCACGTGTTTCTCATCAGGTCTCTTCCATAGCTACCTAGCATTCTGCCTACCAGCTTTTAAGAAAAGATGGTAACACACTAAGGAAACTTCACAGTCCCATACCTCCCAGTTCTCAGGGCTTTTTAAACAATTTAAACAATAAGTTAAAGATGGGTTTTATACTGTAAATTCTTCTAATCTTTGATTAAAAAAAAATATATATATAGCCACTTTCCCAAGCTGAAGCTAACCCCTCATTCTGGGTTTCTTATTTTGGTGGATGGATGGTGTTTGTTTAAACCTGTTCGTATTTGTTTTAAAATCTCCTTATCATAGAAATGTAAGGATCTTTCCCCTCAGTGCTCAGGAGGACATTTGGGAACAGAAGAGTGATAGGTCGGAGCTGGAGGCAAAGGGCTGACAGTAAGGAGCATTGAACAGGTAGCTAAGATTTGAAGGCTGCAGAAAAGCTCCCTAGGATACAGTATTTTCTGCAATTGAGTCGCTGAGTATCTGCAGTGAGAACAGGTCACAGAATTAACATTACATTGAGTCCTGTAGCAGTCTTCATCTTCCTCTAGAAAATCTATCGAAATACTTCAAGATAAGCCACTTTTAGCAATGTAAGTGCCAAAGGGCACTTGCCTGGCAGCCTTCTTTAGGAAGCAGAGCCCTTTGGAGAGAGCTTGTCCTTCCCTCTTTTACCTTCATACTACTCCAGTCCCATTCTTCAGTGTGATCCACTCAATTGGCAACTCCCAGTGAAGGGAGAGATGTCTATAGTACCCTACAGATCCCACTGCCAAAAAGTATTGAGAATACATGATTTGCCATTTTCTTTATTGAACCCAAAAGGTCCCTTATACTGACAATGAGGTTTCTAAGTCTCTACTTATTTATTTGTTAATGAGGAAAAGATCTATCTAAATACTCTCTCCTTTTTCCATGATTAGAAAATCGTCACACCAAGAGCAGTTGCCACTTGAAGTTTCTAGAGTGGATCTATTTATAGAACTATTGCATCTGGAGAGATTGATATTCTGAGCTAGTTTACTATTTCTTCACAGTTTCAGGAAGTTAGCTCAGTCCTGACGAAGATATGATCCAAGAAGTTACTTACTGATCTTTTTGCTATATTAATTTTTTACAATTTGATTACTGAATATGACTGCTTTTTAAACAAAAGAAAGTAGCTTGCTTTAGAAATCATAGTCTAACCTTATAATAAATTTTATATTTATAATAAAATTATATTATAAATTATTTTATTTTACTATAAATAATATAATAATTTTATTTATAATAAATAAATAAATAAAAACTACACATACAAAAGCCCCAGTTAAGTGTGGCTTGATTGCTTCATTTTACATGCACAATTCTGACAGCAAATTTGTTAGAAATTAAATTTTGGACATTGAAATTAAGAGTCTGAAGGAAATAGTGCTGTATCTCAATGAGTAAAGTGATTATGGTTTTCTCCCTGTGGAATTAAGTGCATCATGTTTGTTTGAAAAAACCCTAGACCCTTCTGGAAGCTTCCAAATAAAGAATCTGAAAACAGATATACCAGATTTTTGTAACAGGTTACTCCCAGATTTTCTATTAACTCTGACTATAAAAATGACATCTGTGCTCGCCAGTAGTCATTTTGTTTATGCTAAACCAATTATCCAGCATATTCTCCTAAACAGCTGGGCAAAACAACTTTCATTCAGTGCCATAAATGTTTCAGCCATACACAGAACCACCCCAAAAAATGCTTTTGGCTTCTTCCTTCCAAGAGAAGAAGAAACATCACAGTTTGAGTCAAAGAAAAGAAAAAATAAATGCAGTACTAGTTGCCAAAATGTGGAAAATAGGCTGTTCGTTCTTCCTAGATTTATTTTGAGAGTACTATGTTTATTTTAGTTTTTCCAGAACCTACTGAAGCAACAAATAAGAGATAGTCACAGCTTACTTATATCCAAACATTTCTGGGTAAGCACCACGGAGTCAGTGCTGGCTGGAACAGAAGGGAAGTGGAAAACTTGTTGTAGGCACTGTATATGTTTGTGGCTTTCACAATATTTCCCAACTCAAAGGCTTCTACAAACTTCACACACAAATGGCCTAAGACAATAAGAGCTCAGCATCAAGTCAGCTCCCCTTCTTCGCAGTGAAGTAGCTCTCTAGGAAAACTTTGACCCAACGGTTAAATCTCACAAGTTCAGGCATTAGCTTCTTGGATGTCATTAAGCTAGCTTTGTTTTTGTCCGCTTCAGTTTTGTTCTCCTTTCCAGTACTATGGTTAGAGCGCAGCCAGTTCTCCTTTCCCTGTCAAAGGACCACATCTGAGCTTGGATATAGCCATTAGTTTAGAGAACTGTTAATGGGACTCTCAGTTTTCAGTTTAAGCATATAACCTCCTATCTCAAGGACCACAGAATTACAGTGTGGCTGAGGCTGGAAGGGACCTCTAGGTCCATCTGGTCCAAACCCAGCTCAGGCAGGAAAAACCAGAACAGTCTGTCCAGGACCATGTCCAGGCTGTTTTTGGAGATCTCTAGGGAGGAGACTCCACAGTCTCTGCAAAACCCTTCCTAGTGCTCTAGCACCAGCACAGCACAGATGTGCTTTCTGGTGTTTAGAGTGAACGTCCTGTGCACTAGTTTGTGCCCAAGTTATTTTATTACGATTTTACTTTTTGTATGCAATCAAAGTTATAGAAATATTTTCCAGAAATAACAATTACTGTATCTGCTGCTCTCAACACCCAAACAGCTCAGTTGTTTGAAATGAACAAAGTACTCTGTGTTCAACGTAGGGTGTTTGACAATATTGTGGGCAGGCAGACCTTGTTCACTGCCATCAGGAAGAGCTCACAATGAACCTAGCTCCCAGCTCCATTCCCACTTCCTAAATAATTCTCATTTCCAGGAAACACCCTAAGAACTAATTCAATTGACAAATTAGCACAATTTATTATTGCAGAAGAACCAGTAGAGATAGTTATATCTTTTTAAATGCTGAGGAACAGAACGGTATGCAACCAACATTACTGTGAAAGAATCACAGAAGAGATTTCCCTGTCAGCAGATATAGTTCCACTTCAATGCTTGAGAGAAATCACCTGCAAGCTACTGCAAGTCTGGTATGGTGTAACACGAAGGGGAACAAATGGAAATAGCAGTATATTTAAAAACTATTTCCATCTATCAGCAAAAATTGTGAAGTCTTGGCAGGGTTTAGACACAAGGTTAGAGGCTGTCCTGCCAATGTCCTCCCTTATTTCTCTGCTTTGACACCTACCTTCTCCATTTGGCAGGGACCATTCCCCACCACATGCTGAGATCAAAGCAGGGGCTAGACTGTCGCCCTCTTACTTGTTTTCCTGTTTGTTAAAGGCACCATCAATAATGTAGGCAGATCTCTGAGAATAAGATTTATTATTTAGCTTTAGCTTTTTTTTTTTTTGCAACTGAATCCAAAAATTGTAAAACATCATAGAAGATTTTCTGCAGTGAATAAGAAGTAGCTACTGCCTTCTGGATGTTTTGGCTTAGGATTGAAGCCTCTCTGAAGAGAGGAATTCTTCATTTTTCTTGTGGGAGATAGGGAATGCTTCACACCAGATTAGACAGTTTTAAGGTAAATAGAGATATAACAGGCCAAATGGCTTAGTCTTGACATACACATCAAGCAAACACAGGCAAAAAATGAATAAGGTATATTAGGATATTACACTGTCATATTTCTCATCACAACACATGGAGTCATAGAATCAATATGGTTGGAAAAGACCACTGAGATCATTTAGTCCAACATCTAATCACCACCGTGTTCACTAACCATGTCCCTCAATGCCATATCCATTCAGTTCTTGAACACCTCTAGGGATGGTGACTTCATCACTTCCCTGCGCAGCCCATTCCAGTGCCTAATCACTATTTTTGGAGAAGAAATGTTTCCTAACATCCAACCTGAACTTCCCCTGGCGCAACTTAAGATCATTCCCTCTCATTGTATCACTGTTACTTGGGGGAAGAGGCCACCCCCCACCTACTTTCATGCAGTTGTAAAGATCAAAGAGGTCTCCCCTGAGCCTCTCCTTCTCCAGACGGAACAATCTCAGTTCCCTTACCTGTTCCCCATAAGATTTGATCTTTTTAAACTTTTTAACAATGGCCTCAACTCATTGATCTAGACTATCCAGATCCCTCTGCAGGACCTTTCTACCATCAAGAAGATCAACAGTTCATCCCAATCTGGTGTCATCTGCAAATTTATTGAGGGTGCACTTAGTTGCCTTGTTCAGATCATCAATGAAGATATTGAACAAGAAAGTCCTCTATACTGACTCCCAGGGAACACCACTCATGGCCAGTCATCAGCTGGATTCAATGTCATTCACCACGACCTCTGGCCCAAGCCTCCAGACAATATTTTATTTACTCAGTGAAGAGTGTACCTGCCAAGCTATGGGCTGCCAGCTTATCCAAGAGAATACTGTAGGAGACAGAGTCAAAGGTAGTCACTCTGTCTCAGAAAGAGATCAGATTGATCAAGCAGGACCTCCCTTTCATGAAGCCATGTTGGTTAGGCCTTATCCCCTGCTTGTCCTGCACATGCTGTGTGATTGCACTTAAGATGATCTGCTCCATAACTTTTCCCAGTACCAAGATTAATTCCCCGGATCCTCCTTCCAACTCTTCTAGCAGATGGGCTCACATTGACAAGTCTCCAGTTATCTGGGATCTCCTCAGTTGATCAGAACTGTTAATAAAGCAAAGTGGCTTGGCAACCATTTCTGTCAGCTCCTTCAGTAAACGATGCCAGTTTTCTTAAAAGTTGTGGTATATCATGTGTTCTTTTAACTCAAAGGAAAAAGGTATTGGAGATGTGGAAAATAACAGAAAAGTTACATTCATTTCAGCCTGAGGAAACTATCTCAATCTGACAGTTTTAAAGAATTGTCTGCCAAAAAGAAGTAGGACTCTCTCAAGCTGTTTGTCACTTAAGAACATGGAAGTTGGCTACCCCTGCTCTACAGCTAACAAAAGAACACAGTATTCACTCAGCTGTGGGGTGTTCGTGGATCCAGTGCAAAGGGGAGCAGCCAGCACCACCCTACCAGGCTCAAAAATACCTTCTTGGATGACTGCTGCTATTTGGTTCTGTAACAAAGCTGGGTCCTAGAATGCTGAGTTATTGGTTTTCTTCTATTATTTTTTTATTTCATTATGAAAAGCAACTGAATTGGAAATCACAATAGGATTTGCAAGCATTTCGATTCATTTAGTCTTGACCATTGCTTTGCTAGTATCTACCAGCTGAGTTCATAGGTGATGACTTCCAAAATATCATGTCTTTACCAAAGTTTGAGCCCGTGCACCATTAACAAGTACCTAAACAATTCAAGCTTAACTCAGTGTTAGGCACCTACTTCACCCCCCTGAAGCAGTTATGCAGTCTCCCACAGCACCCATCGTCCATGAGTGGGAAAAGGTGTAGGAAGGAGATGAGAATAAACATAACAAAGCTCCTGGCTTTTCTCCCAATCCTGCACTCAAGGGAATGGCTGTTACCTGCACACAACCTTCAGGCAGGTGCAGAGAATAGGGACTACAGGTCTAGGGCTGGGAAAGTGCCTTGAGTGGTGCAGCCCTAAGCTGCTGGAAGAAATGGTGCCCAAGAGTACCACTCTTTCACAGAGATATAGCTGTTGAGAAGGTCTTTCTTTGTCTAACTTAGGGCTGCAATTTTGTTGCCTGAGGCAACTACCTAATTTTGCCTATGCCCAAAGACCATTCTGTTTACCCTGGAGATGCAATTAACAGTTTCCCCTGTGCATCAACTATTTGAGTATCAGTTTTTGATTGTTCTTTCTGCCTGGTGGCTTAGCATATGCTTTCTTAACCTTTACTGAGTTTTTAAGCTAGCAGTGGCTGTATTCTAACTAGCACATGTAATGCAATTGCCATGGCAGTTAGTGCTCTTTGCAGCAAAATTCAAATTATTCTATGAGTAATTCAAACAACCAAACCTGAAAATCTCATCCTAAAGGCTGATAAGGGAACAACACTATTTCTAATAGTCCTCATTCTTGATAAGGATCCTACAAAGCAAATGCAGACAAAATAAAGATTTGAGACCTTTCCTATTCTTCCTCTGGTTCCAATCATACACCTAGCTCAGAGACTATCTACTGAGGTCAGTTTGGTGAGTGCTTCCCCTGCTCCTTCCAAAAGCTGCATACATTTCCAGGGAAGTTCATTAAAATAAGCAGCTGAAACGGAAGGAAAGAGCTACAATAATTTTCATGGACAGAACTTGCAGCTGCAAGATGCTCTGTGAGAGCACAGAGTTGACTTTCCACAGGCTGCTGAGAGAGGCACTTTTCAGAGCCAGAACAATATTCATCTTTAGAAGTTCATCTTCTGTCTAACAGGCATTAAAAACAAACAAAACAACAAAAACAAACAAACAAACAAAAAATACCTCTCATACTGGTGTGCCTAAGCTTTTATTCCTCTCACAGAGTAAACAAGAGTATTCAAGGTACAGTTTCTTTACTTGGTATCTTAGCATCAAGAATTTCCCTCTGTTGAACACACATGGCCAGATGTGTGTAGAATAGCATAGAAATTGGTAGAAAGTGATTAAGATAAGCCCAGAATTAAGCTGCATTAGCATACCCAAGCTATGCCAGGTCAGTTTAGGGTTTTCCTTATACTACTAAAGGTAGACTACAAGCAGTAGAATAACTTTCTTCTGAACAAACAGCTGATACAAAATGCCCACTGCATCCTTTACCATGACCCCAATACCACTGTCACCATAGCCTTGCTACCACATGGCAGCTTTCTCCAAATGAAAATGATGACCAAAATGTTTAGGTTGTTAGCAACCTGTATGCTAAGCACGTTTTTCCATGATAATACCAATAGCCAGGTCAATTTGCTCGGTTGAAATGAGCAGCTTTTTCAGGAGTTGCAAGCATCTCATCAAATGTTATATCCTTAAGCAAACCAGCAAAGGTTAAAACAGCATTAACATCGATGACTTTCTTATGAATTGTTTCTCACACACAAAATGTAAGCAATTCAAAATACTGTGCTAATTCAATAACTAGGTTAGCTGGGAATCTTGTACTAGGTTATATTTTTAAATTAATTGCTTCTGCATCAATCTTAAATGTCAAGCACCAGGTTTCTACGAGCCTTGCACCATCCATGAACATAACAGAATTGGCAGATATAATGCATCATATCTTGCACACTAATAAAAATACTGGCTGCTATGTTTTATAAGGTCATGGCTTACTGCTGTCTCTCAACAAAAAAATCTTAATGCAACACTGGTCTCTGCATGATCTCCATAGTTAGACTTAATGAGGAAGAATCACAATTAATGGTTTTCTACAAGCCCATGGATCACAAGTGACAGGAGCTTATTCACAATTTATGAAGACCTGATTTTTCTCTTGGTGGGAAAAGGGCAAGAAAATTGCAAAGCGATAATGAAAAATAACTATTACACTGAATATGGTAATGCAGGTGTATAACCAGAGCCCGCAGACTCGTGGGGGCACTAGCAGGATTCATCCTCAAAGCTCCTGCAGGGATAAAATTTAAAGCAGGCTGCAACCCAACAGAGAAGTAAGTGGGGGTCCTTGGGGTAGCATTTGAGAGTAAATCACCACTGTATAAAATGAGTCTAGTGGGTAAATAGGGACCTTGGGGCTTATGCAGCCATCCATTCATAGAATGGCTTAACATATAGACAACATCCTTCACAGGACTCCTCCTAAAGGTCATCTGGCTGTGCAAGTCCCTGAGACACAAAGAACTGCCATCCCAGAGCTTACACCAGGAGCCTGAGCTTCTCAGTGCTTGTACACCTCCAGTTCATTAAAATCATGTGTGCCAGAAAAGAAAAGGAATGTGAAACCCTTTATCAGCTTTAGCTAGAAAAAGAAAGAAAAATAGCAATGGAAAAACACTGCTGAAGTACTAGTAGCAATTAGGACAAGCAGAGGTTTGCTGAGGTTGAATAGCTCCATTAGTTCTATCAGCTATCACAGTTAGAGAGAATTAAAACACCTAATTTAGTAATTACGAGTCACATAAAGGCTCTTGTGCAAGCAAACATCAATGCCTACAGGCTTTTCCCCTCATCACTTACAGATAAAACAAGCTCGTGTTACAGAGGCAACAGAACAGCTCACAGCCACACACAGCAGCAGCTCGAGCGTCTGTACACCATGCCCTGGAGAAGCCTGCTGCAATTCTGGGTGGTGCTGGAGGAAAGATGGCTTACCGTTAAAACAGAAGCTGGAATGAGCTTGGAAGGGTTTTGTGTAAAACACTGGCATCAATGTGAGCACCACTGGTTCAAAGCTTCCGTGTACTCTCCCCTTTTGTACTTCTCCCCCAAGAAAACATTTCTAGCATCCAACGTTAAATGTGCTTTCCATCCTAATATTTAAGTTAGGCAAACCCACTGGCTTTTTTGCCTGTCCAAGCCAGTTACGAGGGAGATACAAATGAAGGCAGAGTTATGAAATCTGGCACAATAATTCCAGCTATGACATAGATTGTACACTCTTAGATTAATTATTGAATTGGAGTGATTAGCTACAAAGAGAACTCCTGTTTTCCTTCTGCAGCAATACATGCAAATGGGAGCAGGCAGCTGCTGACATCAAAAGGCCCAGCCAGCACATCTGATCTTCTTCTCGCATCTGCATAAGCCTACCGACTTCAGGTTTAGACTGGTGTGGAACAGAGAATAATCAAAGCCAGTGCGCGCTATTTGAGTTAGGGTGGAAAATGTCAGCAACCTTAATCTTTATAAGAAATCAATCAAGCAGGACTTTAATCTAGTCTTGATGTTGTACCCAAATCTGCTATTGCATAATGATAAATGCATGGTAGGTAACACAGATTGAAGGCTGAGAAGAGATAATTGAAATACACGTGTAAACTATTAGGCAATTACTCCCTATGGAGAGGGTGGGAGGGAGCGGAGGCAGAATGGCTTCCAGGTGAAACTCATGGAGCTGCTGAACTGCCGTAGTCCCTGGAGAAGGCACGTGGCAGGGAAGAACAATATGGCTCATTTACTGACCTAAAGTAAATAAAAATAAAGCTACAGAGGCACCAAATGTAGTCACAAATAAAAGTCGTGATGCAGCAGTGGAGCAGATCCTGGTTAGGATCCTGGAGCTGACTGGCTGCTTCCCTTCAAATGGATGGCAGAAGACAGGGAGAAAGGGGGAGGCTGGGAGGAATCAAGAAGGTGTCGAGGTTGAGCAGATACTCCAGCATCCCCTGCACCATACCCAGCTTGCAGCTTGTTAGCAACAAAAGTGATTCTAAACTGAACATAGTCCGTATTAACCCAGCACTACACCCCTCCACTCCTTGTAGCAACATGGAGCCCACTGGCTGAGCCAAATGTGCTGATAATTCTGCTCTGATGGGAAGAGCCATTATGGCACCAGTGTAAAGAAATGAAATCAGTAAAACTTAGGCAGCGTCTCATGGATTTTCAATTACCATAAGAGCATAAAAACACCTTAAAAATCCTCAGTGCATCTGCTTCTATAATACACCTGAGGATCCAACTCTTCATTTTCACCCACATGGTTATTTTAGCCTCTGATGTCTGAGCAAAGGAACTTCAGAAGTCATTCTACAGGGCACCAAGGAAGCCACTGGAAAGCAGATCAGTTCTCAGGGACTTGTTTGGCATTGTCTCTAATTAACAGAAGTGACAGAAAATGGGGCTGCATCTTTCTTTATGCATGAAGATAAACATCAGAGCTGTTCTTAGCTGCCAGAGAATAATTAGCTCAAGATACAAAGCTGGAATGTTCCACGCAATCACTGAAAATGCGCAAATGGAGAATTTGCTGTAAAACTGTGCGCTTGTTGCAATGCCATTGAAAATAACGACACAGACATAATTAATCTCTGTTATAAATACACAAAAATCTTGTGCATTTACCTGCCAGCCACAGCATATGGTCTGCTGGCAGTTGTGATTTCCTCCTCCATGCTCCAGGCCCAAGCAGATTTTGTTCTTCCCTTAGCCAGTTCCCATAAAACACAGATAAATGCTTGACCTCTCTCAAACAATCGTTCCAGCAAGTTTGTTTCTGCTTTATGCCCCACATGGAAATAGAGCTGAGTGACACTGTAAGTGATGACATCAGCATTAGTACGGACTCAAATTTAGATTATGTATACAACATTTCTTCGGCAGTTTCCCCAACAGCATCTTTCCTGGCCTCTGGTTGCTGAGTATTAGCCAAAAAAGATTAGTTTCACTGATGCACTTTAAGAAAGCGAAGTCTGGAGATTTTAGTTCCAGTGATCAGTTGAAGCCTTATACACTGTAATCCCTCTGCACAAGGGGACTGGAGCACTACAAGCAAACCTGCCACCTGCTCCTTTCCTCCAGCACCAAATGTTGACATTGATCTCCACAAACCCATTTCCATCCTTCACCTCCAGTTTCTCCCATCCTTCACAGAATGGCTAAGTTTAAAGAAAAGGAGAGACTTGCCAGACTTTCCCCAGTGCTCACGGGATTCACATCCCACAAGGGCTGGCTGACTCTACTGCAAGCTGCCTATTGCATAGGCAGACAGCAGCTGGACAGCCACAACAGCAGGGGATCCAGTCCCAGCCCATCCCAACTTTCAGGAGCATGCTGGCAGGTTTAATCTGAAGATGTTCTGTATTTGTAGAAAAGTGCTTTTGTCAAGATTTGGGCTATTTGATGCACACATGGTTCTCATTAACAAGGGATGGTTTGGACCCTATGAAATGATTAACTTTGGTGAACTTGCTCATTGGGTAAAAAACAACTTTCAGATGCAGAACTTCTGTGATCCTTACTTACCCAGGATGATTTTATGATATGAAATAAACCAGTTGCAAAGTCAGACTTGCTTCTCGCAGACTCTGGGAGTGAACAGCAATAAAGGGCATATTCATCAAAGGTTGGTGCTCAGAGTGAAGGACTCCATATGGCCTCAGACTGGAGGCGGAGGGGGGAGAGGCCAAAGGAGAGGGAACGGGGGAAAAATTCACTGAGGCCAAAAGCCACAAGAGCTGCTGAATGTCTGAATGAGAGCATTGCATCAGGAGGCCTGAATGCTATTTTCAGAGATAAGTCCAACAGACAGCGACTTTGTCAAATACTCTGAAGGGAGAGAGGAGGACTCTCAGCATATCTGGTAGGGCATTTACTATGCTCACTGGGGTTGCTGAAGAAGTCAGATGAGAGTGTGAATGGAGCTATAAAGAAATTCTGAAAGTTGAAATAGAGAATATTTTATTTCAAAATATTCTAGTCTCATTATGTACCTATTTCACAGAGATGTTCTGGATTTTGCAAAACTGCAAGAACAAAACATTAAGTTCAAGTGGGAGAAACATTATTGTCCTCGAAGGTTCTTCTAGTTATTCCAAGGTTGTGTAGCCTGTACCTTGAACAAATGTTGAGCATTTTGCTGCAGAAGACCTAAAGCCCTGAGTATTAAGGCAGGGTTTTAAAGTCAACTCAAGATCATTAAAAATATTTAACTACATAGAAATAAAATTTTCTCACAGAATGAGAGAAAAAAAGGTGCCTGTTCATCTTAAATATGAAAAAATTATATACAGAAACTATGAAAAAGACCTCAGAAAAGCAATATCTGTCCCTCTTCAGCAGTGCAGAACAAGAAAAAGGAAAAGTGTGGAAAAGGAGAATTTGGCTTTTCTCACTTTCTCATGTATTTCTGTAGGAACAGTTCATTACCCAAAATTGTGCTCCCCATTACCTCCAGTGTGCTAGCAGCCTGATACAAACAGCACTGGGACCAAGTGGGTGAATGGGTAGCACCCCAACCACACAGGCCATTGTGTGGTACTGCAGCACCGCTGGCATTCCCCTGTATCTGCTTCTGTCCCAGATAGCACAGAGAGGAAAAAAGAGTCTGAAATGTCAGCAAAGATATTTATAGGTGACTAGGCTTCAGTTACAGCAGATTGAATGCACGCCTGCATCTTATCAAACCAGGGCCAAGTTCTGCCACAGATCTTGAATGAAAGGCAGAGCTCATGGAGCAGACACGCTTCACCCAGAGCTCCAAGGAGAGAGACAGACACAGGGGGTAAGGTGAAGTGTCCTTTAACCACAGACGTTAAATCCTGATGTCAGTATGTGCCAAGGGAATAAACAAGTGAAGAGGCCTATCTACAGCTGCTGGGTAACTCAATCGCAGATCCACCTCGAGAAGGGATAAATTCCAGCATGCTGCACAGCTGTAAATGGCTTTTCATCGTGATGGATCTGATTGCATCCCTGAGCTTCCCAAAGAGGTAAAAGGGAAAGCTTTATGCAGCTAAAAGCAGTGAGATAGCTGATTGCATTTCCCCCATACTGGCACATGCTGCAGAACCAAGACAGAGTTTAAGTTGGCAGAACTGGCATTCCGAGAAGTTTGCGACACACTACCAGAACTCCTATGGCTTCTTTACATTTCCTTGTGCTGAAGTAGAATGGAAGCTATTCCAAAGACTGAGAAAATGTCAGTTTAAAACATTCCTGTGAGAATTTGGCACTGGCTGTGTTGCTGAGCATTTTCACTGTGTATTAATTAGCCCTTCCACAGGCACGTTTTCTATTTTTAACGCTTTCCTCTGTGACACTGATGCTGACTTCTTCCTGCCTAAATATTAGATGCCATCTGTGGGTTTCACGTTGTTTCACCTACGAGTCAAACAAACAAACCACAACAAAAAATGCTGCTATCTATGCCTTCAGAAACAGTGCTATTGTTATCTTTTAAGTTTAGTAATATGAAACGGGCAACACGTATACATAGGGAAAGTGTAAAAACCCATGAAAGTGGCCTTTTCATTATGCTTTCAACTAATTAATAAAATGCAAAATAAATAAAACCTATGGGTTAACGAGTGATAGAACATACTTCGAATCTTTACTTTAAACCCAAAAGGCAGAGCTACCACATCCCCATAAATTTCTTGTAATGCTCCTATAGAAAAATGATATTAAAATTTGAAAAAAAAAAAAAAATTAAAAGCACTGCAGTTTGGAATAGGAAGCTGGTATGTTTCAGCTGAAACAGCTATACAAGGGCTTTTTTTTTCCCCTGTGAGAACCTAATTGAGTTCTATCACCAGAAATATGTTGAATAAGACTTAAACACCCTCAAAGAAAAAAAAAAAAAGGAGAAAGAACAGGAAAAAAAAATGTTGCTCATGTGGGGATACTGGGGAAGGTGTCAGGAAAAAAGAAGGCCATGAAACCCTCGGAGACAGGAAAGAGTAGTGAGGAAGGGGTACACCTGAAGAGCATATATTTCTCTGCAGTGACTTGTAGACTCCAGGGATGGGAGAACCCTGCATGACACATCCAGAAGACTGCTGCTCAAGCAACCACGGAGATTAATGTTATGCACCAAGAGTGTGAAGAAGCCATGCAGAAAAAGCTCTTTTCAGTTTAATGATATTTTTCTTTTTCTAGGGATACTATGATAGAAAACTTATTGCTGATAAGAATTCATGAAGGTATTTATAGTGCCCTTACACAACATGCAGTAATATTTCCACACGTTTAAGATGTGTGAAAGCGACCCTATACCACGAGCACTCAGCAAGCAGCAGAAATTCTTGGAACTAACTGTTCTATGACAACATACATTGAATAAACACTTCTCTATGATGGTTTTTCCTAAAGCTTCATACAGCATCCAAAGATCTGTTTTACTGGGTGCTGCTTATAATCAAAACTAAAATCTCATGCCATAATCTCAATCATGTGAGCTCGATTCTATGAAAATATGTCAATTTTCTCTCTTCACATTCTTATCACCATTTCTGATTTAGGTCCAGACAGGAAAAATACACATATGAAACATCTTTGCCTGCTTTGCAAAAGAACTGACGGATTTTATACTTCCCAGTGGCTTATAATACTAATTCAGTTATAACCAATTTTTCATCCTGGCTAGAGCACTAGAACACAATGAAGATTACTAGCCAGCTAATGGGCATATCTGTTTCTCTCCTTCTAAAAATCGGAGATGCTAACAAATATAGTCATAGCACTGAATAATTCGTCAATGTCACTTTCAAAGATTGCACCCACACTAGCTAGAAGCACAAAACAATCTTCTCCAGACACAGCTTTTTCAGTTCTTCAATAACATTTTAAACTCAAGCAAAAATGAAGCCAGTGTTTCCCCCCCAGAAATACACTATCAGTTAACATTGCAAAACGACTAATTAAATAATCACTGAGATTGTAAGCAGCCACATTCCAGAGACATTATAAGAACAATGTGCAATTTCTGAAAGGCTTTGAAGCTATAGCATTCATTATTCCTATAAAAATCAGCAACTTTCTGTTGATACAGAATTCAAGCTACATTAAGTTCATCAAATTTCTACAAGGTCAGTACAAAACTTTTTTTGACCGAATACCTCATAACTTTTGCATGTTAATACCCCAGAAGTAAAAGGAAGTAGAATAAGGTTTCACAATTTGTTTTCCATTGATATTATCCTCTGTCCCTGGAGATGTTCTAGACCGGTTGGATAGGGCACTGGGCAGTCTAGTCTAGTACAAGATCTGGAGGTTGGTGGCCCTGACTGTGGCAGTGAAATTGGAACTTGATGATATCTGGGGTCCCTTCCAACCCAAACCATTCTATGATTCTATGATTACAGATCATATCCTTTTATACCAGCTTACCAGAAGGAAAGAATAGGGTTCTTTGGTTTTTATTGTCTGGTTTTCTCTTTTTTTGTGTGTGTTTTTGGTTTTGCCACACTCTCCCTTTCACAAATAGAAGAACTGAAAAAATAAACAGAAAACAAACCATTTAATGCATAAATATTTTATATAATGTATTTCCATAAAACTTTTATTTATACAAATAATAGATGCAGCAGGAACCACGAAAAAGTTAAATGCCAAATTCCTATTCAATGAGAAGTAGAATGAAGTTTGTAACATGAGTCTCATAAGAAAATGGACTAGAGTCACAGGATTCTTTCTATGGAAAATAGTTTCATCATGAGAACGGATGCAGTAATTGCATACAGGTCTTCCTTTGGTGATAAAGTACCAGTCTTGCCCAGACTCAGCTTAGAGTTTGCCTAGCATAATATCAAAAAGGATTGGGTACACATCAGGTCTCCTAAAAGTCCTTGGTTACTAAATGGGGAAAGCAGTAAGTACAAATAAGAGGAAAATGATGGATCTAAGGAACTATTCTTTTGACATTTATGTTAAAGGTTCTTCCAGAAACAGTTCATACCCAAGCAACTAGTCCTACCAGTGCCCATAGCTTCCTAATCAAATTAGAAAGATTGAGTCATTAGGGTCAAGTGACCAACCACAAAAAGATTGAAGACAGTAATCAAGAAATCAAAACTAATTAGTACCTAAGCCTATTAAAATGGCTTAGAAATAAATTACTTCTACATGAATTTATGTCCAGTGGTCCAATTATAAAAAGTAATAAGAGAAGTTTCAGAAGGCAATAGGTCACAGTATTCCCAAGTTGAATAAAGTGCACTGGATTTCACCAGGACACAGAAGAATAGGAGTGAGGGCAGCTCGTGGCCTCAGGTCAATGTTTGCAGTTGGATGACCATATTTTAAAGAATTGAGTGTGATAGGGCTTGAGTCATTTTCCACAGACCTTGTTGTTAACGCATTTAGATCAGAGCAAAGTATTTTTAATTATCGAATTTAAGAAATTTTACTCCAAAATATAAAAATAATTCTTCTCAGAAGTTTTGAGATGCTAATGGGAGAAACCTAGAAAACAAGTAATCTCTCTCAATTTGCAGTTATTGGAAAAGCTCTAAGTCTGAGATCTTGGTTTATCTGAACACCCAGGAGCTTGAGATTTTTTAGAATGCTGAACTAGATGAGGTCACCAAATTTTAATCTTTACTGATGGAAATACTACAGATGCACTCCCTCATCACAATGTTTCAACATGTTTATATTTACTCTCCGTTACAAACAAGAAATAGAGAGGAGCATGAAAATTAGAACTTATGGAGAGGAGAAAAGAGAAACATCATCCAACTATTTTACGCCAAGTTCAACTTTGCTTTCACTTAAGAGAAAGATTTGGACTTGTTTTTATTAGAATCATCAATCCAAAGATTTACACATTCACTATATATGTCATATATGTGCATAGATAGTGTTTTTGGAGACAACACTAAAAAGAACTGTAAAATTAAGCACATTAGTCTTTCCAAAACTGAGGCTTTCTTCCTACTCCACTCTCCATTGAAAGCTACCTGAACATTTTAAGGAACATATTTTCATATATCTCAGAATATCTTTAAAGTACATTTGCAGAATTTTTTTCTCATGGGAACAAGAAAGAGGAAAAATCCACAATGAGAGTAGCTCAGTAATCAAGGCTAATGATACAGAAAGCATTTTTAAGTTCAAAATTAACAGTTTCATAATTATAGTCTGAAGAACAAAAAAACCAGACTATTTTATTCTCTCCATAGTTAGCCTACTCCAGCCCTTTCCTTTGTGATATTTTTCTTTGACGGCAGCATCATAAAAAGCTTTCTCTGAATTCCATAATGCAAACATACATACAGGTACCTACTACCGTTTGAAAGAAGCAGACATCTCCTTTTGTGGTAACAAGAGGCTAACTGACATGATTAATGGCATTGTTTTTCTTTCTGCTTTCCACAAAATGTGAAAACAATGTCCTTCCTGCCAGAAGAGCAAGGGAGGTACAGCAGTGAAAACTGCCAGTGAAGTTGTGCCAGGAGCGTTATATTTAATTATGCCAATTCTGTTTTATGATCAGGCCACTTTTTCTTAACACCATCAAGTATTCACGGATGTCTATTGAACTAAGTCCTAAGTCATCATTTTGCAACTCTGTGAACTCACATATACCTGAGCATGGATGAGATACAGGAAGTGTGGATCTCTGTCAGAGAAAGCAGAGAATTTCAACTGAGATTATTTTCAAGAAATAACCTACTTTCCATGGAAAGTTGTTGTTGTTGTTGTTTTAATTTTAGATGCATACATACACTTAAAAATATGCATACAATTAAAAACTAAGCACCTTTACAAGAGAGACCCAGGAAAAGAAGAAATGGTAGATTTTCCCCTCCCTGGCCTGATGATGCTCTCCTCCTTTAGCAGCAGTTAGCAACAGGCATGCATTTCAGCTTTTAGGAAAAGGAAAAAGTTCCGATCTTTTCTCCTTTCTCTCTTGCTTATGCAAAACTTCAGCATCTTTATTCTGCTCATTCAACTCTTCCCTCAGCTCATCCATCAATTCTCTGTGCCTTCTGTATTTATTTGTTGCCCTCACAAAATTACACTAACTCTTTCAGAACTTTGGCTGCAGTATTAACTAGCACCCCTCCCTGAAGGCCTCTCTCCAGTCACTCACTTGGTCTGGAGCAAACAAGGCTTAGTGCCAAAAGAATCTCCTGATATATATTAAATTGGCTGAGAGCTCACTTTCATTGGTGCCCACATGTGCCACCATGGTTTGTGTTCAGGTCAGTGATATGAACTACCAAGACTACTTAAAACTTATTTCAAGTGGATTTCTGCATGCCCATCATGAACCACACAGAATGGTATTCAGTTCTGCCTGATTTCTTACACAAAAAAGAAGAGTTAATAATAAAAATTACATGCATAGCACATTTCTTGGTGTTAGGCAAGATAAGCAGCACGTCTGTCAGTAATTCAGTTTGAGCTTGTTATATTTCTCAATGTGTGCATTTCTTGAGGTTTAGATACCAAATGTTGTACTCTAATTATCATAGCTTCCTGGCGCTCTCCAGCCCCTTCGAGAAATTTTCACTGGATGTATTGGGCTATTTGCAGTAGTAGCAGCTGCTCATCATCACCTGGATGCATTCATATCAGGGCAGGGCTTCTTAGCACCATTTCAATCATTTATGCTGGAAAATCAGTATTAAGCATACGCAAATCTCTCTGTCTCTTCTTGCTTAAATTAAAGCATTTTGTCGTTCTGGTTTTAAGATATGCACATCAACTGCTTTTTAGCATTGAAAATTTTAATTTGGCTCCAGTGAAAAACAAACCTATGCCTAACCAAAGAAAAAGTTCCATTAAAGTAGTTACAGCAAGCTTCCCAGATAAAGAAGAAAGTATGGTCCTTCATTTCCAGTTCTATAATTAGTTACACATGTTGAATTTTTAAATATTTTTCCATGATCATGGACTATACGCTCTGGGAAAACAAACATCTGGGGGAGGGAGAGGAATTTGCTGAGGAACATTTCTCTAACAGTAGTTTTTTCATCCATTGATTTACAAGCTACTGATTTACAAGCTGTGAATGAATAGTAGCCTTCAACAACAGGAAGCCTTGCCATTGGGAAACCCTATAGCGTCAGGTGGAGCCCGGAGACAAGCCTGTCTGCTTGCAGGGAAATTCACTCCAGGAGCCCCCTGTAATCAGAGCTGTTAACCAGAAGGAAATGTCTTCAGTACTCTTACATGGCCCTTAATCAGATACTGACAGGGTCCTTTTGATCAATGCATTTTCAAAATGAGGGTAACTGCAGTTTATAGTATGTCTGCACAGATTTCACAGCCAGCTCCCAGCACGCACAGTCGGAAGAATTGCTCGGACTTCACTCTCTGCTCTCCTTTTCTTTTGCTTGTTCAGAAGACAGAGTCAAAGAGACTTAGAAATTAGCAGCACAGAGTGCCATGGATGCTTAATAGCTTTGCTGGTCCTCTGGACGCGGCAGGGAGGCAGCTTTTGCTTGCATGTCTCATGGCATTTAACAGCCTTGGGGTGGGGCAGCAGGAGGGAAAATCTCTCAGCCAGCTGCTCTTGAAGGTTTCAGGCTGATGGGGAGCCGGGGGTGGAGGGTCAGACTCAAACAGCCTTGGACACGTTTAATGTGGTCTAAATAGTATTAGAAGAGATGGTTTTAGATCCCATCCCATTAAAAAAATGTGCTGCAAGCTTAGAAATCATCAAGTGAAATGAGAACATATTAATCAGGCAGTCATTACCCATCCTCTTACATCACCTGGTTGTACCTTGGTACAGCAGGGGTCCGAAGCAGTGGGTGATCGTACATAGCATATGCAGTGAACTGTGTAGCACATATGGTATATACATTGCAGAAACACAAGATAAAAGCTCACCTGCTGTTCTGTGGCTTTCTTAATAGAGTACCTATGCACCACCGGGTGAATTAAGAGTAGAGTAGCAGCTTTAACTCTAGACTTCCTCACTTCTTTGTTAGAACACTTTTCTTGTTTAATTTAAGTTCTTATTAAGTCACTGAGGAAATGAGGAATGTGACGTTAAGGCAGTGTAATTTTAATGGAGAAAGAGATCCTTCTCAATTTTACGCAGTCTTTTTACATAAAGAAGGATACCCCCCACACAAAACAGCTATAGTAGGCCTATACATATTTTGCAGATATATTCTGCAATGTTAATAATGTCACTAATTGCATACATGAAAACAAGTGGCTCAAGAGGCTTAAGGAACATTAGTAACTCTTGCTCACAATTGCATTGAGGAAACAAGAACAAACCTTGCATTTGAATGCCCTGCAAGTCTGCACACCTTCAACAATGAAGAGATGAAAAGATTGAAACATCTAAAATGAATAGTTTTATTTTCAGTTTGATTTTGTGCCCATACGTAATATACATATACTTTGTTAGTCTTATTATTCATTCAAATAGCACCAACATCCAGAAATCCGGCAGCATTTTGTGACTGAGATCTCACCTTGGGCACTTGTTACTCCATTATCATAGAGGGAGGCACATGAAATATTCCACAAATTTTTGCTTGAAAAATTAGGTGGGAAGAATCTGCTGTAAAAATATTTTTATGTTAAAGACAAATTAGCTCTGCATCCTGACCTGGACCAGATGTAAAACTGGAGAGTCTATTGGTTCTTATTTTGGTATTTTTTGAACAAACAAACAAAAAAAAAACCAGCAACAAAAGTCTTTCCCCTGGACTCCCACCCCTGCTCATCATCTTCTACTATACACTGTCAATCATACAATCTTAGTTTAAGAAATACATTTTAGCTTTTCATTTATATGTAGCTGACTAATCACTGATCCACACAATGTTGCCTGTTGTAAGGATGTTCTGCTGAATAACTGTTTCTCTCTTCAAGGCTAATTTTGCCATTTATCTTTTGCAACTTTGATAGAAAAAAATCTGAGAAAGTTTTCTATGGTTTCATGAATTATTCCATGATAGCTGAACAAATCCAAATGTCTGTGAGAACAGTTGTTTATTAATATTTTCTATAACTTCGTAAAGAAATTTTATCCTCATTGTCAAGCATCATAGCCAAAAAATAGTTTTATGAGCTATTGTAAGATACAAAGTAATCCTGCCCTTAAATCTATATGTATAATACATGCTTTCATTCATCCATATATTCCCTCTGCTTATGAAAGAAGAATAAAGAAATAATAGTACAGGATAAAGAGATTCAGCACATGCTTAAGAATGCTGCCTTAGTGATGAGTGATCAGATGTGTGTAGTATACCACCAGGAAGTCCTATCATGCATCTCTGTGTAGATTCATTGTTCCTATCCCTTGAGTTTTAAGAGTTCTGAATTTGAAAGTGAAGCTCCTCCTTTCTCAAGTTCCAGCCCTCATCTCTGTTAGTTCCTGAAGAACTGCATGGCTTCAGAAGTTACCTTGGTGCACACTTGGCCATCAGCAGCAGAGCCAGCGCTATGTTCAGTGCTGCCCTGCAGCAAGCAGACCTGCAGGACTGAGCGGTGCTCAGCAGAACTAAAATATTACAAGCTGGAGGGCAAGAACAATAAACATCTATACCTTCCACCTCTTGTGAGATTTGCTTGCATTGGCATTCTTACTCCTGATCTTATGGTAAGCACTTCCATAAAATGAAAACAAAGTTTTTTCTTCTATTTCCCCAAGATTCCTAGTTACCTCTTTCAGTGAAGGATGTCCTTTGGTCTTACCATGAAGCCTTTTGTCTTTCTTTTTGCATGAATGGACAGAAACGTCAGGAATGCATGACCAATTCAAGAAGCAAGATCAATGCATGGCATAAGAAATGTAACCATTCCTCTCTATGCCCATTATATAATTGCCATATTTCATTCAATATAACTTTTTTGGCAGCAGACAGGATACCACTCCAAAGTTAGAGACAGAAGGTTTTATTCATGTGTTTAAGCAGCTGGGTTCCTCCTTGCTAGGCAAACACAGCTGATGCAAAATGAGGGAAAGAGAACAACATTCATGAGCCCTGTCAAGGTTTCAGCAAGTTTGGTTATAGTTGGAGCTCTGTGCCTGTTCTGACAGAGCTCAAGTGTCCTGAACAAAGAATGAAAGTGGGTATCCTTCCTAGCTGTTGTGTGATGGATGTCAGATGTTAGGACACTACTGTCCTTGTGGATGTTTATACACATACATTTTTAAAGCAAAACATAAACAAACAAGTGAAACCATGGTGCAAGCCCAAATACAAGAGCAACCTTGTGTGCTAGCCCATAGATTGAAAGCAGATGTAGGACTTTGTAATTAGGCCTGATTCAAGTTGCCTGAAGTGCATAAAAGCAGTTGTTTTGGAAATGAAGGGAGGGACTAGGCTAACATAAACACAATTTGTCTTTTTGCTGCACATGGCAAGAGATTAAAGCAATGCAAGTAAATTAATCACGAAGGAAAAAAAATCTTCAGGGAGGGCACTTACACACTGTCATCCTTCAAAAATGAAATGTTTAAATGTTGCTGTTTCAGAGCTAGTATTCTGATTATTTGGATCTGCAACCTGATCAAAATGCAGAACTATTTGTGGAAGTACTATATTTATTGAGCACATGCCTTGGAAAAGTGAAATTGAAGTGACTGAATGCACCAGAAAGAAGTTACTGATGGTTTTTTGATCTGGTCAGTAAGATATCTGCTGTTCAGGATTTCTATTAGGACCTTGTGCTTTGGAAAGACTGAATGCTAGCAAAAGCTCTTCCAGGTGAATGACACCATTACAGAATGATGTTTTAAAGAAAGCTCTGTAAATGTATAATATAATTTTAAAAGTTTAGTGGCTTTCTCTACAGAAAATTGGAAGATTTCCCACTCTTTATACAAAGAGAAGTTCAGCTGCAGTACACAGATTTCATAGGTTGCTCCTATGAAACATCCTTTCAAGGTGAATTGGACTCTCTGGTGTTGGATCTAATTATTAAGGCTCCTCTGACGCCCCTGCCTGAACATGGAATCCATTGTTTTTTTTTAATCTCACTGCAACCCAGTAGATGCTGTCAAATAACAGCCCATAAATGCATTTCATCAAACTTAATGAAAATGTTACAATACATGCTGAAGTCATGTAGGATAACAATCCATTATTTACAGTATTATCACAGATGAGAAATCCAATTTTTGAGAAATAAGATCTGATCTTTATTACCCATCCATAGCTATGCTGAGGACATCAGTATACAAGTGTTCACTGTTCTTAATTTTGCTTGCCATTATCATTGCATAATTTAACATTGCCATTACACAGATGCAGAATTTTACTGAAATCTCAAAAAAGTCCCACACTCCTATAAGAATAAATGTGTATGCTTTCATAACAGCACTATTATGACTTGGTCTCATATTATACTCTCAGTATATGAAAAAATCTGGCTAGAATAATGCGTTTATTGTTTGATACAAGTTGATACACTACATCTGCAAGCACAATATTCCAAGTGTCACCACTGCGAAAGGCCAGTTGAGAAGGCAGAAGGGTCTTCAAGCCCCCTCAGTGCAGCAGCATTGTGTCACCAAAGATCAGCTCCACAAAAAACAGTGTTTTCTGAGTAACCCCAAGGAAACCATAGAGGTTAATCTATTATAAGGGGATTACCCTAAAAGGCCTTGAAAGAAGTTTAAAAAGTCAGTCCTTCATTTTTCAGGTAATTGAAGGTACATAATAGTGGGTAAAATTTAGATTCCCTGCTTGTGTTCAGAACACAGGTACCCCCCCCTCCCCAAAACAAAAAGCAACCATAAATGTTCCATGTTTTTCCTTCTCTCCCTTCCAAATTTCATTATTTCTTTCTAGAATTTAACTGGTTCAGAACATCATGTCCGTATCTCTGTGTGCAGTGGTTTTTCTGGAAGGGGCTCCTTGACTGAAGTCTCCAAGAATGAGTAACACAAGTAATCCTGGTTTGTGCCACACAAGCTGCTCTCTGAATCCTACACCATGAAACCACATGAAGATTCTTACTGTGACCACAAATGCCAAGAATTTGGATGGAACAGAGAAAGGATGAAAAATAACATATGTAAAGCTCACTTTCCTATAGAATCACTTAATTATTTTTACTGATGTGGTTGGGTGCTTTGTTTTTATTTTATTTTGGCTCAGTAGTGGGGGTTTTTATACAGTACTAGACTGAAAGAAAGCTCACAAAAGCACTTGCATCACTGCTGAGCAGACATGCTAACACCAGATTTTGCCCTGCAAAGAGAGATGTTGTATTATATTTTCAACTTCTCTGAAGTTTACATGTTTCATATTAACGAAAAGAAAAATATCACAGCAGCTTCAGTGCAATTCCATTAGAACTTTAAGACAGGATATTGAGCTAAATATCTCTTGTGATTCATAGAACTGGAAGCTTGAATGCAGTTTGACACATTAGTGATTTGTGTAGTTTTAGCCTGAATACTGCAGAAGAGCCTAATGCAAGTACAAAGAAATTTGGCAAAAGGAGGAAGAACTCAGGGAATGGCAGGAGCAAGCAGTACACAGCCGTTTGACTGCATGGGCTCCCTCCATAGCCATCCCTTCCTCTGAACTAACATCAGTTTCTGAACTGTTTGAAAATTGACTTGCAGCATCTATAAAGCACCACAGTTATTTTTTTCTCCCCCACTCATCAAGTCAAAGGGAGCCCAGGTAGTAAGGTGGGGAACTCTCCCCCTGCTGAATAGAAGCCTCTGTGCTCCCTCCCCCCAGTGAACAAGATTACTACAGCCATACAAAAGCCATACAGAAAATCAAATTTGGAGGCTAAAAATCTAAAAATGGACAGTTGTTTGTTTTGTATGCACTGACATTACATTCCAGTTTAAAGGCAATTCAAGAATCAGTGCCATCATTTCCAAGTAGTCAGCCTAGTGGTTACAGAAAACAAGGAACTCCAACTCAAAGCGATCATTGCCCTCCCACCCCCATGTTAGACTATGCATCCCTGCAAGGACGTTTTAGGGGAAATTCAGTGCCTTACATCACCTATGAGGGGATTTACTCTCAAATTACAGGAGCCCCTGTGATGAGGAGAGCTTTTCCCTGGCAAAGAAAAGGATGATTTCTCCAGCATTCCTCAACTCCTCCTGCAAGGAACTGTGAATGCTGCAAAGCTCAGCACCATTACTCAGAAAAACAGTACCAGGCATAAGGAAATGGCTGTTTGCCTTCTTTTCAGAGGAGAAAGGGAAGAAAGGAAAATAAAGTTTACTGTCCCAGTAAACTTTGTTTCACTAACTTATTCCCATTTCACTGATATTTTTCTTTCTCTAAATAAGAGGCATTGGATTAAGGCCTGTTTTTTAGTATTTTGCACTAAGTACTTCTTAAGTCATGAGAATATGTCTAAGGTTATGTTGAACTATATAGGGATTTCTCCCCTTCAACATTCCAATACAAATGAGTATTTTATCAGTTCATATTTTCTCCTTCAATTTAAATGAGCAACTCCAGGCTCCAGAATCAATCCCATCTCAGAATTGCATTGCTCCAGAAGATGTCAGTATTCTGCAGAGATCCCCCTAGCAGGCTCAGCACCTCAGCAGTCTCTGAACAGATATTAATGTAAGTTCAGATGATTGAAAGGATTTGCACAGTCTCAGATAAGTTCAGCCACTCTTTCCTCTGCGCATAGAGCTGACCACATCGGTGGGCATTTATTTTTTCATCATAATCATCATTACTATCTTAATTTGACACAGAAATTTTAGCCTCTGACTACTTCCTGATGTGTACAGAAAGTTACTTTAAATAACTTTTCTCTTAATATTCCACTGAGGACAAAAACTGTAGAGAAAACTGGTTCCGGGGCAAAGAACGGGGGCAGCTCCAGACAAGACAACAGGCATGTCTCTTCTCTGCTTTTTCAACTGCAGTTTACAACTCTACAGCATTTCCTCTTTAAGCCCATACAACTGTCAGTGTAGTGAACTCCTTCATGAGTCTGAATGCAGTGTATTAAAATACTCCATACCATGAGAATTTGGAGTTCAAACCCAAATCAACACATTCTTAACAACTGCTTCTGCTCATTAAAGAATCTTTAGTCTCAGAGCAAACAGAGAATCCTACTAAAACAAGCAAACATATATTTCACCTACAAGTTTGATGTAGCAAATCCTTGATCTTACTTCCCAAACTGAAAATATTTCTCATCTGAAACTTACCGCCACTATCTCAGAACTTTTTCTGAATGGAAAAACTTGATGTAAGACAAAAAAAAAAAAAAAAAAAAAAAAAAAAGGCACTGTAAAAGCTCAATTAGTCCAGCCTAATTTAACAAGTACACTTTCTGGTCAAAATAGCCAAGCACACAGATTTTTCATTGACTTAGGAAATGATTTGTCTTTTTTTTTTTTTTTAATTAATTATTCCTTTCCCTCTATGAGTACATGAAAAATGGATTCAGCCCAACCCATCCAGCCCAAGTAACATACACTGCTACTTTCTCCGTAGGCTGAGAAATTCTGTGTGCAGAGCCTGACATCAGAGGTGAGAGAAAAAAAATCACCTCACACTACATAATTCCCTGTTCAGCAGTAGCTTCACTGCTGGTCTGGTGCTAACTGGTTTTTAGTCTTAAGTGTCACTCATTCACTCCCTGAAACCTAAGATGAGGTAACAGTGAGGACATGCCCATAACACCTTTATGCCATATGCCCTCACTGAGCTTTGCTCTGCGGCTGATGAGGTCCTTCCCAAGGAGTGATGAAACTCCTAGAGAAAGCCCAACTGTAGCTCCTGCACAGTTGACATTTACCAGTAATTATGTTGCAGGACAGCAGTATATCTGCTCTTGGGAAAGAATTGGTACCATCATTCAATGGGAGTTGTGCTAGTGTATGAACATGGGGACATACAGGAAAAGATAACTCAAATGGATTACCATCCTTATGCCCCCGCTCAAATACAAAGACCCAAGATTTTGGGCAGACAACTAAATCTGTATCCTTAGATTCCATCACCTATCTGTGCTGCTACTATGTAGGATGAAGTGAGATTTACTGCATAACATGAAAAGAGAATCTGAGCTAAACAGCGGCATCAGTTTCCTAAAGGGAAATCTAAAGGGACTTCTGTACTGAGGTTCCCCCAATCCAATTTTAATGTTTTGGTTTATTGAAGATATAACCACATTTGAAGAGGCAGAGAAAAAGGTACGAATGTGTTTTCATGATAATAAAAGTATTTATACTATAGACAATTAAGACTGTTTCCATCACTTTATTCCCCTCAGTGGGCAGTTTCCCAGGCACTCAAACTGCTATTGCTCCACTTCTACTTCAAAGAAAAAAGCAAGCAACCAAAAAACCCACAATATACTCCCAAATCCCAACACACTTAAGCATTCCCTCTTGCTGGGAACTAATCAAAGGCAGAGTAAAAAAGATTTTCTATTCCTTCTTCATCCAGAGTGAATAAAAAGATGAGTAGCCATGGATGAAGATGTGTCACTGAAATGTACAGTAATGTGAAAGGTTTTAAAATTGAAACTGCTGGCCTTTATGTGTCTGTAGATAATAGCTGAGCTGTAGCCATACTGCTTTTAATCTCACAGTACTGAGTGACAAATGATAGCATGAGGAGAAGAATGAACTTTAGTAAGCATGTTAAGAACTCACTGATCAAATATGAAAATAAGCATGCCATTAACAGAAACTTTTAGTTTATGAAAGGACTTGAAATAAGAATCTCACCTACATACAAGTCTGATACAGAAGAGTTAGAAATTGATGAAAGATGCTCCATCTGGAAATTATTATTTGCTGTAAACTTTTTTTTTTTTTTTTTTTTTTTTTTTTTTTTTAAATCAGAACACCAAGGCTGATACATAAACAAGGAATTTGGGAAGTCTTTAACAAGCTATAACACAGGAGAAGTCAGAAATATTATGTGAACTTTATATTCAAAGTTCACCTCTGTCAAAGTGGCCCTCTAGCTCTAAAGACCTTTGAAAGATTTTATTTCAGTACTTCTCCTACTACTTGCCAAACTCCCATGAGATTTGCCTTTGGCCTGTTCTTCTCTTCCTGCCATTCTTGCTTGGTCTCAACTCCCATGGTTCCAACCAGTCCAGTGATGACAACTCTTTCTGACCCAGATGAAAAATTGTACTCAAGTCTGATTTCTCAGACATCATGCCACTTAATGTTTTTGACTTCAAATTAAGTGTTCAGCTCACACTGTCTTATATATTAAAACACCAGACTTGCAAAGGAGTAGTATCTGCCAACCATAACTACAAAACAGGGTGTTAAATAAAGTTCATGCAACCAAGCAAAGCAAGATTTGCAGTGAAATGTAATATTTGTTAAGCCATCTGATACAGCGGGAAAAACTAGAGTAGCTTTTTGGTAGATAACCTACAGGGACATACCAGCCTGGGTCTCTCAAGAGCCTTAAGTAAGCCTTGGGAAGGCATAAATTGCCTCACTCCTCCCAGTAAGAGGCTTATTGAGACACTAAAAGATCATTTAAATGAGCACGGAACCTTGCTTCTAGCAGATCTTGGGAGTATACCTCAAAACCATGAGTCTGTATTAGATCATGCTGATGCCGTCTACATCTTTCTTTAAAAAAAAAAATAAAATAAAATCAATCAGTCAACTGATTCAAAGTCATTCCAGCAAAGAAGCAAATGGTGCACCTTCAATCCTCCATGGGAAAACTTGACTTTCTGGTTTGGCAAAAGAGAACAGTACAGATGTCATTCCAGAGGAAATATCCTGGTCCCAGATGGAGCAAAGACATGCTTCCAGGGACAGAAACCTGAGGCAGGACCCCAAAGCCGCTTCAACTTAAGAAGATGCCATAGCTGATCAGTGACATCAAGGATGAGGAAAACACCACAGAACAATTCCCACCACATGGGGGTACAGCTGCTGCAGTAGAACAGGAGAATTCATCATTCTGCTCCAGTAAGCACTGCTTTTTGCCACACGCACGATCCTCTACATATGATAAATTGCACTGTCTCAGAGGAAGACATGCAGCTCTTTGTCTGCAGGTACAGTTTCCAAGCATTTAGTGTGCTTTTTCTGCTACAGAAAGGCTAAGTCAAAGCTCTGATTTATATGAAGTTACAGCCAATGCTTTGCTTAGTGAGGGGTTTTCCAGTGTGTTTTAGATTTTCTGTGCACGTGGCAAGCCCAAAGGTGATGACATTGAGAGGAGCATAAAGGACTCAAATCAGTTGCAATTCAGTGACAGCAGAGTTTGGATACTCTACTTCTGCACAATTCCACCTATGCAGCTGTAGCTTAATAAGTAAGTAGTCTGTTTGGAACCCCCCTGTGCCTGGTTTAAATACATAACAAACTGAGAAAAGGGACACTGTTAAAAACTAATACCAAACTCAATAAGTATCTGCTATTTTCTACTTTGATTTATTCAGAAAAAAAACCTTACAAAATTAAACACGAACTTGCACAATTCACACCAGCTCTGCAGTGGCAAAGACTCAGCAGAGAAGCATTTGAAAGAAGTCATAGGTACAAAAGTGACATGGATACAGACCAGTCCTGGCACTGCCCAGGACACATCTCTGGCACTATTTTAATCACCGGAACCAAGCCTTACCCCATCACTGTTACTGAACAAAAGCTTTCATCAGAAGTCGTGTTTTACATCCCTCAAAACTGGCCTTGATGATCTCCACCTTTAGATAATCAGCAAACATTCCTAAGGGGCTTAGTTTCCAGAGCCTGGTTTCCTAGTCCCCACTAACATTCCAGTAATGGAAACTTGACATGCAAAAACTGAGATATTCAAAGCCACCAGCCTTCTTAATTAAATGCTGCCTGTCTTCAGACTTCTTTCAAACCTCATTTTTTCCTTTAGCTGCTCCAGACCTCCCTTGTGGTACTACTTCAGTTGCTTCAACTTAAACTCTGCAGCTCTACCTTTACAAGAAAGTCTATAGGGCAAGATTGAAAAAGAAAGCCTATATCTCAAAAGGTTCAATTAGATGAGAAACAGTCAAGACTGATCAGTAGAGCTTAATTAGTATAGGTGAAGTTGTCTCCTAGCATAATCAGCAGTAAAATGTGCTAAAATGAGAGGAAGAAAGGATGGGCTAGGGACAGAGGTGATCATCTTGAGCAACTGTCTAATGATTCATAACCTTGATTCGCAGATATAGTAAATATCTCCTCTTCCCTCTCATCAGCATGTGTTGACACCTACAGTAATTACTCCCAGAAAGTTAACTCTCTGAAGCAATATTTCTATCCTGCTTAATTGCATAAGTACCAAGTTACACTATCAGCACTGATGAGCTGTGACATCCTCCTGTCAGCTAAGTAATTTGTTGGCAGAAAATGCCACAGACACTTTATTCTCCATCTTTCAAAACCTCTCATGCAAATGAGGAAGAGTAATTATCACTGACCTTTGCCTAATACTGGTTGCCAATCAGTGGTGTTTCCCCGCTTATCTGCAGAGCTTCTATATCTCACTGAAAAACCAGGAGTACAAAACACACATGCGGCACACACAACAGGCAGCAACAGCACTCACAACATGGTTACCATCAGGGCATGGGGTGCTTCCCTACTGCTCCTAGGGATGGTTATTGCAAGTGTTCAAGGGAACAAGATCATAGAATCATTTGGGTTGGAAGGGAATCTTAAAGGCCAGCTAGTCCAACTCTCCTGCACAGGGACACCTACAGCTAGATGAGGGTGCTCAGAGTCCCGTCCCACCTCACCTTGAATGCCTTCAAGGATGGGGCATCCAACAAAATTTCATGATGCTCTACACCTCACAGTATTAAAGGCAAATTCTAGACTGAAAACAAAAGAGAACAAAACAAATCACAGAGACAAAACAAAAAAAAAAGCCCTACCAGCCTGAATGTTTTTATCCAGAAACCCTTTAGTGGAAAAAACACAGCAGCTTGAGAATTGAGGAAAGCATTGGCAAACTTGAGAATTGCCACCTCATCTGCCCAGATCAGCTGCTCATTGTCTGTCAGCTCCACGGATAAGGTTATTTAAAGCTTCAGAACACCAAGGTTCAACAGTTAGAAGTGACCATGAAATGCTTTGTTATTGTTTTCAGAAGTGACTTTCCCAGTGCGCTCTCACGAAGAAGTCCCTTTATCCATCCACTCATCCAGCTTTCTAGCAACTATCCTCTCCTTCCACACCTCCAGGACTTAGGCAGAGCTCCCCTGCTACAAGCAAATTTGTTACAGTCGTGTTCACTGTCAATTGAATCTAACCAAAGATAAATCGCCCTGCGATAATCTTTAACAGTCCGTGCACAAGACAGAGAAGCAGTAACTTGACACTTGAATCACAGCACTACTACAGGCCCCACTCCCCACCAGGATGCTCACGCCTCCTGTGCTCCAGTCCATCGTTACCAGTCGCCCTGCAGCTGTCACCAGGTGAAAAATGCTGTCTCTGGAAATGTTGTCTCTGTCTGTTTGCAAGTATAAAGATTAATATGAAAGTCAATAGAAGTTGCTGGTGCCTACCAGGATGACAGAAGAGGCAAACAGCCCTGGAATTTAGGTATCCAAAGCTGCAAAACAAGCATTCCCCCTCAGTATTTTCAGCTGGCACAGCAGTAGAAAAAGCACTGGAATGGTGATGATCACAACCGGACCAGGGAGCTAAAGGATCTGTCATCCAACTATCTCAAATACACAGTTAGTTCTGCCTCAAAATTAAAATGAAGTTTGACTTCAGGAGGTTATCCATCAACAAGATGCCTCTCTCCATCCCACATCCATGGAGTTAAGCAAACAAACGTGCTCTGGCATTGTCAGCAACTTCAGTTAGCCAAGTACAGCAAAAACATTTGCCCAACACACAATATCTGTTATGGGTGTAGAGAGAAAATGGTTACTTAAGAAATCCATAACTAATAAGTTAAGCCACAAGAAAAATATGAAACTAATCCATCCATCAGTGGCCTACACTTACAAATGAGGCTACCTTTACCCCACTGTAGCAACTATAAATTTTGGAATCTAGGCATAGCAAGATGGAACAGATTCATGGTAAGCTTTATTAGGGGAGGTCAAATGGAAAAATAAGATTGATGTTATCCTTATTTTATCATTTAATTACACTCAAGGTCACATTCTTCCAGAAGAAACATCTAGCTCAAAGCACTTTCATTAGCCAGGAAGGCAAAAAAATACCTAGAAGTAAAACTGATATATATATATATATTTTTAAATCATGCACACTTTTCCTTGTATATTACTCTATGGAACAACCTGTTCTTTTTGGACTAAATATTTTTGGACAACTTTTCTTTAGTAGATCCTGAGCCAGCAGCTTCCTCTGAAGTCAAGAAAAACTGCAGTTTCTCAACACCTTCAACTACCAGACAAACTCATACATACACACACGTGTAGATCATATACACATAACACACACAGAGCTGCAGGAAGATATTTGAAACGAAGTACCCTTTTTTATTTACTTTACAATCACCATGGGACACAACAAATTAACTGAACTAATCAGCTAATAGAGAGCATTAACTCCCAAAAATCTAGATGTTGTGGTTCCTGTATGTGGGAATTGATACCAGACAGTCTTTAGTCGCTGGCTGTGTTACTGATTATGTCCAATTATGGACAAGAAAAGGAGTCTGAAATGTTTGAGCTGAAGCAGAGAGAGGCATAATTTGTGCCTTATGTTAGGCAGATACTCTTGTGCAGCATTATTCAATTATTCAAAATCTATTTACAGTCAAAGAGACAATATGGCCATGTGCTCTGTACTATTTACCATTTTGCCAAGCTGTCTGTTGCTAACACGTACCGTTAATAGGGTACCAAAGGGTGATGCTAAGGGAAACTGCACTGGAGTGGCTCAAATCATGTTCAGCCAGCAGACAATTTGTCAAGGTGGGAGGTTGAGTTTCAAGCCTAGGATGTAATTCAATTCAGTGACCCAACAAGAGGCAGCGTTAGTGCTTTCTGCACACAGGGTAAGCAATACTCTGAAGCATATACCAGGCCAGGGATGGAGTTACCCCATGCATCCTCAATACAGAACACCTTCTGTGCCTTGGCACCATGAAACTGCTCCTTCTCTTTGTTAAAATAATTAAATGTGAGATATTTTTACTTTTGTCTCTGTCTGGCATCCATAGCTCTGCCATATACACAGCATACAGCATAAACCATGGAATGCTCCCGGCTTACAGGAGGGATTTGGGCAAGGTGTTACTTGAGAGGAACAACATGAGTCAATACTTTTCCACTGTAGTCATCTTCCTGCTGCCCAAAGACTAACATCAGCCAATCCACCCAAATCCTAACAACTCACAAAAAAGACAACTTACAGTAAGTTAGCTGGCCAGAAAAAGGTAAGAAGAAGCTTACAGAGGAATGAGAGAAGGCTGTTTGATTTCCACAAAGTAAGTAATATATATTTAATGGCACATTTCATCACAGCCTTATAAGGATGCTCATTATAAAATTACGCAGACATCATATCTGTAAGCCATACAGATTAAAAGGGATTTCATTCAAGCAAATACCATCAGGTCTGGTCAACAGGAAGAAGGACCAAGCACCCAGCCCTGGGCATCTCATTCAGGGCTCATAGAGGCACAGCAAGTGTGATACAAGAAAATTTAAGTCTCCTCAACAATTGAGGAAGAGAAATTCCAGAAGGATTAAGAAAATGAGAGTGTCAGCATGATCAAGAAGGGAAGAAGGAGCCAGGCTAAACAGTGTTTTCTTAGCCACCTTTCTGGAACTGTCAGGATGGAAAGTGGGTCCCCAGCTTGGTATCTCCCTGCCCACACCAGCCCTGGGTGGGGACCCTAAAGAAGCCGGGGGCAGAGGAATAGCAAGGGCAGAGAAAGCTCATGGTCAGCAAAATGAGGAAGGGAGATGAAGGAAGAGGCAGCTCTGTACACTGCTTCATGTTTAAGTCCAAGACAGAGTTGTCATCACAAAGCCAGAGCATAGCCTTATCAGCATTCCTGTAGTACGGTGCCAGACTTATGCCAGGAGCTCAAGAAGAACAGAGGCTAGGCAGAGCAACGTGGATGGACCAAAAATGCTGAGGATTTTTCCCATCAGAGCCAGTTTCCAGCAGCCATAGCATTTACTATGCATTAGACCACATGATGAGGCTCAGTCATCCCATGTTTTAGAAGACATCTATCCAAGCTTTTTCCTTCAAACAAACACAGCAACAAGCCTTTCACTATCCAACAATAGTTGCTACCAAAACATAGGTTACAATTTATATACATGGAGCTTACACACGTGCAGTAAGCAGGGAGTAGGACAAACCAGAGCCGTAGGGATCCACAAAACCTCTGCCTGTCTGACAGGAGGAGCCCTTCAAGGACAGAGGCACAACAGAATGCTGTCACATCTCCTGGTTTGAATTCAGAATCTTCCAGATTCTTCTCCAGCTGAAGAAGCTGCACAGCCCCAACACCACTTCAAGACAAAAGGGGAGGCAGCTCAACCTCAGCACTGCGGGGCTGGACACTCCCACCCAGGGTCTCCCCCATTTCCTCAGCTTACCTACAGTACAGCAGCCATACCAGGAAACCTTCTCAGCTACCACATCACAGACCTTCTAACCAGCTATCTAACCTGCAATAGCCAACTCATGCCTTCTGCTACCAGACAACACTCAATTCACCCCACATTTAGAAAGAAGCATCAAGTAAGGGTGCATCAAAGATCATCTTACCTTTGTTGGTCAGCACAAAGCAGCCTTCAAGAAGCCATGGGATACTTGGGTCCCTGGAACAGCCAGGCACACCTGCTACCACAATGCTTTAAGTACACACAGCTGTGACCAGGGAACCTCCATTTACATCCATGCAAAGAAGCTGCCTTCAGATTATGTAGCATTTTAAAGAGGTGCTGAACACTATACATGATAAAAGGTTGTAAAAATGGGTCTGTTAACACCAGGTGTTCTTTTCTCTCGCTTTTTTTTTTTTTTTTTTTTTTTTTTTTAACTGTTTTTAATTGGTTCTGCAGGACAAAAAATCAGAGTAACCCATTAATCCCAATATAAGTTTTTCCCTGAGTAAAAGTTTGGACTGGATTTACTTTTATCCAAATCTGTCCCCTGTGTAATACTGTGGAAGACAATCAAGTTACAGCATGGGAAAAAGTATGCTTTTATATCTAAGTGAAAGCTCTCTGTATTATTCATTGCAGATGGATGCAGGTGTAGGTAGTGGCTACTGATATGTGTAAAAGTTCAGCTACACAGCTTTCTCTAAAGATAGACAGATGTTTAAGGGAAAGGGCTGAAGCTGCACAGGTCAAATATTAAGCTCATATCTCATAATAAGAGAAACAGAGGTTCCTATGACAGTAGGGCAAATTTCTGGTTGCTTGCGTCTCCAGAGTTGCTCCTCTAAGACCACACAGTCCTTAACAATTGACTCTCAAGCAGCTTGTGCACCAGAAATATCCTTCTAGATGTCTGGGTGAGGTGTTTGGGTCCCCTGGGCATTTGATGTATTTCCCTCTCACATGTCAGTACATGAGACCATGCTTTCTCTATCAGGTGATCATTTTTTAAGTGTTTTTTGGAAGGAGATAAGTCCCTTAACTGCATAGAATAAATCTGCAAGGCATTAGGCATCTCAGGGGGAATAGGATCTCCAGCTGTGCCAGGCTGGAAGGCAGAGCTCCTTCCAGGCTTGGATAAGCAAGAAAATGGACAGTTATCCTTACACCTAAGCCTCAAAAAGCAAGACACAAACACAATACAGTGTGGATCGTCTTTCATTTTTGTTTTCATTTGGCTGCAGCCCAGATAGATTTTGTTTGATATGACTTGGGTGTTTTTGTGTCTTTATTTCCAGTCTCATCAGTTAACAGGAATTAAACCAAAGGGAAGGTCCCCTTGTGTTTGATCAACCCACCCACACAGTTTTGTAAACATCCAATGGATCTACATGTGGTATCATTCAGTTAATAAATAGAAGCTCATGCTTTCACCATCCTGTTACTATGCAGTGTCCTGAAAGGCAGCATAGTGCACCAGTTCTGAACAGGAAAGAAACAGGATGCCCTTTTTGCTGAAAAAACCACAGCTAGTACAGAATTGGAGTTTGAGAAAGCAGAGGTCAGAAATAATGATTTCTTCTTTGGAGACACCTCTGCAAATATGCCTTCACTTATGTTGATGCAGCAGTTTCTCTGATGTGCCTCCACTTCTCTGTTTCAGAGGCCAGTTTCTGTCCCAGAGCCATCAGGCTGTAAAGGTGTCATGTCCCCTTTGTTTGCAAAACCCAGAGGAACAAAGGAACTTAAGGCTATATAGGAAAAGCTTTGTCTCTGATTGGGCTGCTTGCAGCACTTGAATATGCTTTGGACTGCCTCGCTGTGATGCCTAATTGAAAATGCTGGCTGTTTTTGCTGTGTTTGTCAACAACATCTCTAAAAATGTCCCTCTCCTTACACTTCTCAATGCATCCACCCCAATGAACGAAGAATAAAGTCGTAGAACTCATGGACTTGCTAGCAGAGATCCACTCATTTTCTTCATGTTCCCAGCTATCGCAGTGCAGGACATAGATGTTTGTGTGGGTACAGATGAAGATTAAGCACAGCAATGGATAAATCTTGAATAGTTGGTGCTCTATGTACTTTCCTGTCCCACCACCTTGCAGATGCATGGTTTTCAGCAGGATTGATTGCTTGCAGTGCTCTTGACAAAACACCTTCTCATTAGAAAATGCTGATTTGCAGAAATTCAAATATTCTATGTCAACCATAAAAGTGTTTCTCCCCAAAGTAATCTGATAAGCAGCTAATAACTTTACAGATGTTCCCACCTCAGAGTTTCTATGCTATGAAAACTGCCCCAGAGCTAGGGAATTGAAGGAGCAAGGGAAGTCATATAAACTCCAGCTATGCAGATGGCTTGAGCCTGGGCTCCTGAAAATTGCCTGTTTCACGGCAGATGGGCATGGATCCATGTCTCTCCTTCCTTAGTCAAAGTACTCCTGCACAGTGGCAGTCATCCCAAAGGTTTTTCAAATCCTCAGCAAGGCTAAAAATTCCAGATTTCTGGCCAGCTGTGTTTTCTGCCTATGGACCAGAAATTTCCTGAGGCCTTCAGAATCTAGATTGCCCAAAAAGTCTTCCAGAGCTGATCTGGAAAATGCTGTGGAATCCCTAGACAGATGTGCTCTTTTGTTCCAAAAACAAGAAAGCGAGGGAAAGAAATGGATTTAAAAACTCCACACAAACTGAACAAAGAGTGAATGTTTTAGTTTCCGATGACTGCCTGTGTTTAACATCACCCCTCTGCAGGAAACAGACACTGATTCATATTTATTTTCTGATCTGGAGCACAAAGTTCTTTCAGAGATCCTGCAGATGCCTTTCTGTTGGACATGTGGTAGCTGGGTCCCAGCTGGGCTTTTCCCTCTTTCAAGGCTGTTGCCAAGCCCTTCAGCACTGCCAGAACCCTCAATCAGGATGAGCCCCCCAGCCACACAGACTGCAGTGCCCTGGGCATTTCTGGGCTCTGCCCTGGCCTAAAGGACAATGTCTACTTTCCATGCATGGCTGCAAGACATATGGTCCATCCCAACAACAGAAAAAAACACACAACACTGAAGTGTTTCTGTATGACAATGTTCAGGCATTGGAGATATTGTCAGCAGGGATTTTCACATGTTTTGGACTGCTGCTTTAACAAGAGATGTCAAAAATGGAGCTAAGCAATCACATGTTAAGAATATTAGTGTGTGTCTGAATTGTGAGTGATATGTATTGATGGCATTCAGTGCATCTGATTTTCTGCACTGATAACTGGCAGCAGGCTATAATACACTTTGTAAGGTTGAATCCATTATGGAGGCCCTGCTTCTAAATGTGAGAAAGAAATGAAAGAAATACACACATATTTTGACCTTCCTGCGTTGCCATCACAATATCTAAATCATCACTAAAATCTACTCTTGAATTGCAGGCAGAGGTATTTCTGTTAAGATGGGACAATCCAAGCTTGGTAAAGACCTCTAAGTTCATCCAGTCCAACTGTCCACGTATCACCAATATTTCTCACTAAACTGTGTCCTTTAGTACAACATTTAAACATTTCTTGAACACCTCTGGGGATGGTGACTCCACCACCTCCCTGGACAGCCTGTTCCAGCACCTGATTACTCTCTCAGAGAAGAATTTCCTAATGTCCAACCTGAATCTCCCCTGGTTCAACCATAGAGAGTGGTTCAACCACAAAAACCTACAATTTTGGTGTTATCAGCACCACAATTAGCCCTACAAAGAGACAGACAGGTTAAGCCAGGCTAGGAGACTGAGTTTAATGCTAAGGGAAGGCAGCAGGACACAGCGCCCAATCTTACAGCACTGTAATGAGATAACAGGGATTGTAACTACCCTGTGTGGAAAACACCTCTGCCAGTGGAGGGCTACAAGAAGATGCAAACCAGTCACTCTTCCACATAGGCTATAGGCTATCTTCCATTACTCTGACAAAGAATAAACAATGAAACCTATTATTTTATGTGAAGTATGGAATTCTATTCAACATCATGCTGCCAGTGATGTCAAATGGGGGCTTCCTACAGAAAGCTGAGGTATCCTGGTGGGCACCTTTCCGTAGGCCCCTGGCTGAAAGTACACCAAAGGCCACCAAGAAATGGCCTAGACAGCTTGGAAACCCATGGCTGAGCTCCTCGCTGCAGGCTCTTCATCACCTCCTGAATTTCTCAGAAGGCTGAGGGTGATCTTGCCCGGGCTTTAGGTCCACAACAACATGGCTCCACAACCTACTGCTGAGGGGCAGGGTTCCAACCTTGTTGTGCTGCACTAGCAGGCTTGCCACATTCTTTGTCCTCAAGCTGGTTCATGCAACATACATCATCACCATAAAACTCAGAATTGGCAAAAGCAGTCCTGTCCAAAGCAGGCCTCAGAGCCAGATGTGCCAGAGCCTGCATCTCACCTACCATGAGATTTATGATTTGGAAACACTGGTAGCACAGAACCTATTTCTGCTTCTATTTTTTTTTTTTTTTCTTTCACATCATCCCCTCTGAAACTTATAAGATAGACTGTAAGTATATGGACAGAGTGATTCGAAGCTTTAACTTATATTCTCTCCCACAGTCAATTTAAGAGAAAGAAAGGATATGGGGAGTGGAAAGTGGAAAATCTTTTTGCAAGTCATCCTCCACGCTCCTCGTCATCAGTGATACACACTGTAATGACACAGGTCCTTTTGAGGCTATATTAAATATTCTTTAACAGGATGTACTTTAAACATGAAGTCAGCAGAAAGCAAAGCACTCAGTGAACAGTATAAAAATACGGTGTTTTGCCAGCACCTGAAGAAATGTGTGTGAAATTTTTAGAGCTACAAACACATTCACTTCCACTTACAGAGCAAAACTTGCCAACAAAATCCAGTTGTTTGATTGATTTTAGTTTATATTAGGTCATTCAGGTCTGCTACAGCAACAGTTTCCATTTAAAATCTATTGCAATTTAATTTATTAAACATTTTAAAAAATCATGCAAGCAGATGCCATATTCTTGAATTTCTTGAAGCTACAATTGACTTGTAATAAAATCCCCCTGTGCATTACAAAACAGGGCTGTCAAGTCGTAACAGCTCTATTATAGCTTCTGCTTCAGTCTCTGCTAGTCTTTGTACAGACTGCCAAAATTTTCACCTACCCAGGGGAAGTTATATTCAACAACAGAGAAGAGGAAATTGAGCTCAAATGAGTTGTTCTCTCACTGAACAGATTGCACAGGTTGTTCTCTCGTTACTAAAATTGCGAGGATGGAGGGCTGAGAGAAAATGAGAGGAAAGCTACGGATTGATGAGCAGCAGGAGAATAATGTGCAATTTTGTTTTTTATGCACTTTGCAACTCTAATACTTTTTCAGTATTTTATATTAATAACCCTGCAAAGCAGAACAGCCCAGCGGTAGGGGGACCATACTGGGTGGGAATCGGCCACGACTCAGGCATCAACATTAACAACCACCTGAGACACTTTCAGCAGGTCTTAGAGTCCATACGTGCCCAGCACACCAGGAAAATGGGAAGGATGATATTTGTTTTTTATTGCAAGGACTTTTCAAGAGTTTTGGTGGGAGGTGTGGTATTACTATGGGTGAATCAGGCAGGCTCAAGCTCAGAAGACCCAGAGAGGTTTTCTACAGCTCAGCTACACTAAGAGATTTCTGTGAGATCCCATTCTATTACTTTCTTGAAAGACTTTACTGACAAGGCTTCATAACTCCTTTTGTTGCTGATTTGGTAAAACAGTTCGCATCCAAATGAAATGCTCTGAATTATTCAATAGCTAAACCCATCATGTTTGCTGTGATTTAATGGAAACATTCACACCTTCCGTATAAGGCTGACCTAAGACTTGTTAGGAATCTTGAACAGAAGGAAAACAATATCCACTTAAATTAAAAAGTAAATAGCTACTGTATGCTCAAAATGCCATGAATAAACAATGAGAACCAAAGATGTTGAACAAAGACTGTGTTACTATCTTAGTTCTCTGGTGCCAAGGCACAATAACCAATATCCAGGAGAATGGGGCTTCAAATTATGAGCATTTTCATTAATAAAACATTCTACCACTGCTCACTATTTTACGTTGCCAAACTGACAGTGCCCTGGTGAGGACTGGAGATTTGTTGAGCCAGTGCCATTAACTGACAGGAAATCCTGACACTGGGCTTCCAATTTTGCAGCCTGATAACAACCTGTTCACTCTCCACCATACCCTTGCAGCTGCTTCTTTGGGCCCTCCGTCCGTCCCTTCCCCTGGTGGAGCAAAGCCTTTCTGCTGCAGGGAAATCCCAACCCAGCAATAAAACTGGAGCCTTTGGACAGACCTCTAAGGCCACAGCACTGTGGTGTGAGTTGCCACATGTTGTGTTGGCTGGGACTCACTACCAGCTAGCGGGACCTTGCCTTTAGCTGAGCAGCCTGCTGGCATGAGGTGGTGCATCTGACACAGGAAGATCAAAACAAACGAAAAACCACCCCAAAATTAAATGTGTTCTTTTTTTTTATATCCTGAGGGGTTGAATATAGTGTGCATGGTCTAAAAAGAAAAATATGTGCGCATTACTCTAAGCTTATAATGGTAACAATAAGTCTCACGAGTACTTCTCTGAGCCACATTTGGACTTTTACAATATGCAGAACACAATTTTCAGACATTTCATTCTACTTTCTCACAAATGCAAAGCGCTAGGCAATTATAGCAAAGTTGGAAATGCCGCAACCCCAAAATGACACAAGAGTCAACATATTTTTCTTCCAAGAACCTAAGCTCTGCAAAGAGATTTATAATGCACTGTTCCCATTGCACATGCAAGACCATGCAGAGCATCTCTGGAGAGAGCGGTAACTTTAACCCTGTGTCCACACTCAGCTAAGGCTAAATGAAGGAAACAGGAACGCTTCCCCCGAGCCTTCTACTTCTGCCTCTGATTTTACTGAGCTCAGTATTTCAGGTACTCGACCAGAATTTTTTTCCTGTCACCCTCCCATTGGAAAATTAATCAGTTCTTCATAAACTGCAGGTGAAATTTCTTACAATCCTCCTGAGCTCTATTGGATATTTTTGCTCTGGAAGCAAAGATTTGTCTCTCTATAGTAGTGGCAATCTCTCCCTCAAGAAAAAGTGCTAACATTCAGCCTAAAACAGTAGGTGTATTGCATGCCTCTGCTGAACCAAGCCCATGTCATATTTATTGGGTAAACATTTTTAAATAGTATCAGCAACACAGACTAATTCAACCTGTACAACCCTATCATAGCAAACTGGGAATGTTTAACAATGTGATAAGAATAGTTGCTTCGAAAAAAGTCATATCTATTGACAAAATGACAGAAGATGTGATCTGTTTTGAAAGTGTCCTTTTGGGCATGCTTTTAAGACATATTTGGTCAACAATTCATTTGGACCTGTCCACAAAATAACTAGAACACTGAGGACATAGACTAGAAAAGCATCTGATCTGGATTTCAGTAAGCTCGGGAAGGAAGTCTTCAAGCTGCTTTTTTTCACAAGTTTAGTACAAGATGGATAATATCACTCCATTCAAATCAGAATGACATCTTTTCTTGTGGAACAGCATCTGCTATGACCCACAAGATCTTGCTCTTGACACTGGTGAAGTATTTCAACTGTAATTTTACTGCTCCCCTTGCAGGGACAGAGCAACAAATGAATATAGCCAAAATAACTATATGATCTCATTAGGAGGCCATATAAACGGTAGTGATTGCCTGTACTAAAACCCTAAACAAAAAGATTTTGTCCAAGGAATGAGGGCTGGGAGAGAGGCTTCTATAAAAGGGCAACCAGTAAATACTGGTGAAGATTGCCACATCACTAAAGTAGATAAGCTGTGAAAAAAGGACAAGATTCTCATGGTACTGCACTTACAATAGTTAAAAACAGATGAGATACATACATTCAGACTGTTGTTTGGGTGCTTTTTTTTGTTTGCTTTTTTTTTGCAGATTATTCCGAAAACAAACAACAACAACAGCATCATATCACACAAAGAAATCAAGCTAAAAAAGCCACTCACATCCCTAACTTTTATATTCCTTATGGCCTAAAGAGCACAGCTGAGTTAACAGAGCCCAGTTTACTTATCATAGACCTAAGAACCCATTCAGTGGTAGCAGCTTTATCTTATTAAGCACTAATAAGGCACACTTAGCACGTGGGTGCAAAAAAAACAAACAACCCACCCACTTTTTTCTTAACTGATGATTGTATGGCAGACAATATATAAGATAGAAACTACAGGAGAAGGGTGATAATGAGCTGTACTTTTATACGTGAAGGCTAACAAAACTCTGTGATTTCTTCAGCCCTGTGCTTCAGGTTGCCTTCCTTCTGTGGTTGCTTTCCTGGCATGCATACGCACCAGGAATATAATAAAACCACGTAACAAGGAATATGCAACTTTGACTTTGCTATGGTCCTCTGTATAGCTCATGGGGAGAAGGTGCTCATGTGCATGTTCTTGGTGTCTTTGTTATATTTGCTTTTACAACAGAATATGGAACCTATATGAAGTGAATAGCTTACAGGTGAGAAAGAGGAAAAAGGAGTTAAAAAAAAAAATTCCTCCATGGGCCAGCTCCTTTTCTTTCCCAAAATCCCCATGGACAATGACAGAATGAAAGGTGGGAACAAAGGCAAAGAAGAATGAGCCAAGCAATGACAGAAGACGAAAGAAGCAACCAATGAAACATTTACATCTAAACCTCAGAAAGAGAATTTATTTGTTCATATTGTTTCCTATTTCCATTTGGTTTCCCTGGCAGGTAGCCCAGTGCACCATCAGTTAGAGGAAAGGAAGTTACAGTATCACATTTTTGTAGAGGTTGGATTTTATTGCTTTGCTACTACAATTAGGCAAGTATTAACTCAGTTAATGAGGCATAACTATTAAAAAAGTATATACAATTGGGGATTGTGGATTAGTCCTCCAATAAAGCCCCAAACAAAAACTTTATGAGAGTGAAGGAAAGAGATTAAAAATAGTAAAATAATAAAAGGTGATGCAACTTTAAAGTGGAATGCTAAAAGCAGGGAATCATTAGTGTTAATTAGCTGACAGCCAGCCTGAGGGGAGGCTGCATGCTTTCTCAGTGATTAAACCTGCTAGCAAACATCCAGCTAGTCACGCAGAAATCAACCTGGAGACAAAATAAGATAGGGAGAACAACAAGGAACCTTTTTCACTCACTTTTATGCAGGTGTGATACCTATTCAGTGTTTAAATTTGAGAGGCACTGCCCTTCCCAGTAACCTGGATTTTTTTTTTTTTTTGGTCAAAACATCATCTGTTCCTATTAAAATGATACCATTTTCTGGCGAAAATTATTATTCTACCACTGAAAATCCAATGTGTGAAGAAATGTCTACACTGAACATGATTTATGAGGAAAACATTACATGCACATTTAAACGTCTGGTGGGAATCCACACAGTCAAACTTGCATGGCAAGAGATCAGGAATGGAAAGCACAGCAAAGCACGCAACTACCAGGGCAAATGTTGAAATACTGATTTGGTCATCTCCAAGCCTGATTTTTGGGTTCTCTGGCTGGTTGGTCTACAAGCCATGATGGGTGTAAGCCATTCACCCATAGGTTTGGGTTATGCTTGGTGGTAATATCAGGGGATGGGAACATCAACAAAAGTCTGTAGGAGAAAGGAGTGCTTTGGCATGCAAGATGTTTGTGGATCAAGCCTATATTTGGGCTGCTGAACTGAGGGAAGATGGGAGATCTGAGTGTAATGAAAGGACTACATTAAGGGAGCAACCACCCTGTGAAATCGCTTCAAGCTGGAAACTACACCCAAGGACTCACTCCTGCTGTGAACACGGAGACAGGAAAATTGGCCTCAGAGCTGCTTATTCAAATCCTTGGCAAGGGTGCTGTAAAGGTCCGGACTTCCATTTTCTTTTTTTTAATTTTTTAATTCAAACTAATTGCTTTTAACATATATATGTTTTTCCTGGCTTCATCTCAGGGCCTTAAAATTACATTATACTTCAAGCTCACATGAATGCAGTGAGATTAAATACTCAGTTCTCACCCTTGTGGGCTTTGTGCCAGGAGGAGAAATTCAGCCTTATAGGGTTAGCTGACCTACGATGGGTGCAACGTTTTGGGGCGAAGATCATGATGCTGACAAGATGGATGCTGTTTTGGCTGGACTGCTAAAGCTGCAGTGCTTTCACTTCAGACAAGGCTGCTCAGTAAGCCAGCAGCACATGAACTTTTACAGTGGAGAGGCAGTCTCAATGTACCACAAAGTTTCTTTTGGGAATAATGTAGTATTTATTAGAGGAGCAGCCTATGGGCACTTTACATGCATAGGATGATGACATTTGTGGGTGCCTCAGATCTCATGTCTGGCGCTTTACACCAAGACCTACTTTATCACTGATGAAACAGTAATTTCAGGTATGTTTCATGGTTTAGTGATGAATCAGCTCACATACAAGCTTAAAATCTGCTTTCCTATTTCCCCAAATAATAATCACGATTCACAAAATTCTCACTTGCACACGTACACTTTTGAAAGGGTATTAATTACAAACCCACGGTGGGTAAACTCAAGTGGGCCACTTTACTAAAGAGATTTGAAATGAAGCTTTCTAATAATATTAGGATAAACTGGGTGCAAGCAAAGTAGAGATAAAGGATATTTCCCCCTTTATGTCTACAGCAGCAGAATAAATTAACAGATTTCTAATGATCCCAGACAGTAGATTTTAATTACGCTCATCGGATCCTTGACTTTATCATTCTAGCCTCAAAGTCATATAGCAGTGATTTACTACACTTGTTCAGTCTAATTAAAAACAAATAAAGAAATTTGCTAACCAACAAGATGTTACTACGTTTCTTTAATAGTGAATCTATGTTGCTTGCTGGCTTGCAAAAGTTCAAGACAGAAGTTGAAATCCTGGGCATGCAGTAAAAATATTTGCCAATACATATTTTACTTTTATTTTAGAATTAGAAATTCTCCAAGTCAGAATGATGCTTTCAAGTTTTCAGAATCTGTGTGATTTACTATAGTGAATTTGAAGAACTAGTCCAAGTGTAACCACTGCCTGTACTCTTGGAAAAGTCATGTTGAACTGCATAAGGAAAGATGGGATTTCAGCTGACTGCAGAGGAGCAAAGACCACGATGACATTTAAAAAGGGAAGAGAAGAAGAGCCAGGCAATTAAAGACTAGGTATGCTAGCCTCAATATCCAGAAAGATATCACACGATACATTTCTACGCAGCTGCAGAATTACAAGGTCTTAAGAAACCAACTCAGATTTGTCAAGAATAAACAAATCATGTCAAACCAACCTAATTTATTTCTGTGACAGGATAATCTAAAAACTAGTAGATGTGATTTATCTTGTCTTTAGTAAGACTTCTGGTGCTGTCTCACATGACATTCTTATGAGCTAACTGGGGAAATATGGGCTATTATGAAATCGCTGTAATGTGAATGCATAGTGAGCTGAAAAATCTTACTTACTGAGTACTTATCATTTATCAGAGCTTTCCTGGCCATCTGAAAAGTCTAACAGAGAAGCCAAGAAAAGGCTGTTCTTCGTGTTTGGTGCTGTTCACAGTTTGCATTAGTAACCAGTATGAAAAGCATGTGCCTGGTTATACAATATGTGCATGAAATAAGGCTGAGAAAATTATTTCAAAGAGAAATATTTTTACATTACGAGATTAAAATTCATTTAAAATTACACAAAGAATTGGACTGAAGACTGAAAAAGATCTGAGACCACACGTACAAATGGGGAATTGCTGATCAGGCAGTGGTGGCTTGGAAAGGATCTGAGGAATTACAGAGGTTCAGAAAATGAAGGGAAGTATGGATATTTATATTAACAGGAGCGGTATATGTAAGACAGCAGAAGTAATTGTCTGATTTCACTTGGCACTGCTTAGGCTTTTACTGGTTTAGATAACTACATCTGGACATCATCCTTAAAAAGGAATGCTAAGTGGAAAAAAAAGTCACTTTGACATTCCAAAAAAAAAAAAAAAAGAAAAAAAAAAGTGTATCTATGTTTATGGAACTGATTATCAGCAATTTACACATCCAGATTTGAGAAGTGACATGGCTGTGGGCTGCAACACATTTTCTTGCTCTGCTCCATTCCATTGAATGTATCCTACTGTTTCAGAACTCGCTGAAGTCACAAATACAATTTTACAATAAATGCAACCATTATGTAAGCATTAATATCCACTGTGCCCTTTGGGATATAATGCAAACACAATGTACCAGATCATGCTAAAGGGAGAGACACACGTCAACCTAATTGCTGAAGTGAGACCTATTTGCGATGCAAACAGTTTGCACGTAGCATAGATGAGACAGAGCTGCATCCCTGTCCTTCAAGTCTATCATCGAAATTCCCTCATTTGAAATGACAGTGTATGTACCTACTGCAGCATAGCATGAGGCATACTGGTGTTCAGAAGAAAAGATGTCTGTTTGAAGTTAAGTCAAATTTTTGTCCGTATATTTTGGGTAGCTGCTTTTGGTGATTTGCTCTCCTACTGAAGATACCAAGACAAAACTTACACACTCCGGGACAGATATAGTGTTCCTTGTTTTGTCCTGGCAAGCACAATAATAGACAAAAACATGCAAGATCATTTATGGTACAGAAAGGCCTGTAACTTTACTCCTCAAGTAGTTTTAACTGGTTTTGGTGAACATTCATACCATTCGTGTTTTTCTGGGAAGATAATTCCTGAGATGCAAAGCTGAATTGTATGTCGGCATTTTCAAAGACATTGCATTTCAGTGAATCATGGAGAAACAACTTGGTAGGGACACAACAAAACAGGAGCAAAATATTATCTAACACAGATACTCAGAGGCAAGAAATGATCATGGGGTTAAACTACTGTAAGTGGTGGGCTTTTTATTTTGTTGAAAATTACATCTTATACTGGATTCAACATAGTTATAAGATGAAAAGAGGTCCACTGGCAAGGGAAGAAAAAATGCAGAAGTTTGGAAATAGTTGACACAACTAAAATAAATGACAACTTTTTCAGTATCCCATAGGCAGGCTGTAGTAGACGATGTTTTCCTGTATCCATGGAGAAAGTAAAGTCTTTGACTGATGTAAGACAGTTTAGCACAAATGCTTGTCTGTCTTTTTAGAGCCTGCACTACTCGTTTCTTTTAACAGATAATATAGGCAATATCTAGCTTTCACTCCGAACCCATGCTTTAACACTCAGAATTTATCCATATTTAATTACAATTTTATCACACTTTTCTAATCAAATAAATTTACTTTGTCTTCCAAGCAATCACCTCAGTATTCCAGTATGTAAAAAATACTTTCATTATGTTTATTATAAAAATATAAATGTTTCCACTACAAATCATTTTACATTAGTAAGAGGCCATCTACAATTGCACAATATATAAACTAAATGAGTAAGTAATGCTTTGAAATACAAGTTAAAGTAAATACATATTGCCAATCAAATCACATCTATACATTGCTTATTGAACGCTAAGTAACAGCACAAAACTAGATATGTTAACAGAAATAAATAAAATGGAAACTATATTTAAAGATACAAACCCAATAATATGGTACGACATTTTATGAGCTGTTGCATTTTGCTTGATGTCAATAATGAATGCAAGTCCTGTACAGGAAGATGGCCACACAAATTCTAGTATCTCTACTCCACAATGAAGAATTGTACACTGCTATGTATACATATGTACATGGGGATAGGGAGTATAGGATGCTTGCAAAAGAGGCCACTTACAGTACAAATCAACATTTGACAGGGAGAAAAAATCTAAGTGTAGTTTAAAACACTATACTCCTCATAGCAAAGAAAAGCAAAATTGAGTTTCTTTTTTTCTCAAGCATCAGTAAGATTTAATTTCTTACGCTGAGCATGCTCAAACAGTGGGCAAGGAACATGACATGGTACTATGAGAAGATTGAGAGTGGTTGGTGCAAAGTTTTTTGCTTGTAATCTAAAAATCTATGAACCAGCTCTGTGTTTTCAGGAGCATTTTGAGATCTATTCCTCCCACCTCAGCCCACTCACCCCTACTCTCCAGAATGAAGCTGAAGAAAAACATCAGGAGGAACATGTTATAAAACGCTGTCCCCACACACATTGTCTGCAAATGGATTTTGGTGAACTTTTAAATTCACCAACAGTGTCTGACAGAGCAATCTCAAACTGAGCAAAAGAAAAATTCTGGATGAACTAAGCAACTGAAAATACAGCTTTTGTATTTAGCATGCTGTATTTCACAATAGACTGTAGTACATAAGAAGTGTTTTTGCATCATAAGTGCTTCCTTTTCATTTTTTCTTCCACTTTTCATTTTTTATTCCTACTTACTTTAAAACTCCTTCATTTTTTCTTTCAGAAGACATTCTCATCCCGGGAGTGCATTTCAAATACAATCCTTTACAGCATGTTCATTACCCCTAACTCTGCTTCTATTTATTAATGTGTAAGAAATGCTGTTGCTCTGCATCTGAAAAGTCTTGGACCCAATAAAAACAATTTGGAAGCTGATTCAGCCACACAAATCCCAGGAACTGATTTTTTTCCCCCATATTTATGTGCCCTGTGCTACAAGGAGCTTCAAAAACTAGACCAACGCTACAAAGAAAGGACCACAAACTTGACTGCACAGCAGAAGGTGGCATGCTATGCACCCAACTGCCTCGCCTACAGTCTTGGACTGCCAATGACTCACTGTTACTCATTAGAATCAGCTTTAAGTTTAAAAATGGCAAGTTGGAAATCTAGGGGGGCACGAAGAAACTGGTCTGTATGCAGCACTAGAAATGCCTCACACAGCAACTTAAACCCCTCATTTTCAGAGGAAAGAGCTGTGTCTGTTCAGGACCAGGACTAACATAATCATGAGCTTAAGAGCTCACTAATGGGAAGATGCTGAAGATGTAGGAAGACTCAAATCCCCTCCTTTACGTTCCTTTTTCTACTGAAAAACGTGAATGGTCTCCTAAAGATAGGCTTCCTTCTGGTTTCTTTCAAGGGACCAAGCACAGCTTATTATCTTCTAAAACAGTACAGCTGGCTTTATCCCAACTCACCTTGCAGAAGGAAGAACCATTCCTAAATACCTTTTGGATGGAGCCTGGTGGTTTTGGTTACACTGGGACATCTACCAAAGCACACCCTTGCGAGTGCTGTGTTTTCTGGACTCTCACATTGCCACACAACTAATTATCAGCCCTGTCTAGACTGAGGTGGCTGCAGCCACGTGGAGTGGCAAACACAGGTGCCCATGGAACATGAACCAAAAAGCAAGACTCCTGAAGAATCACAGCATCTGGACAGAGGTCTTCTGGATCAGAATTAGGCAAAATGACAAGCCAAACTCCCACTGCAGAAGCTTAAATCATCTTCTTCAACTATCCTTGGCTGCCCACATGGTAGTACAACTCCCAGTTACCAGCACTGGGAGCAGAGCCCATGAAATGGAAGACAGAAACGCATAATTCCTCAGCAAGCTCAAAAAGCACTCTCAGATCATGCAGGATACACTCTTACAATTGCTAGGTAATTCTTCCACCCGAACAGCATCTGAAGATAGCAGACCTTTGTGACATGAAATCAGGCCTTTGGGAAGCAAAGGAAATACATACGGTTGGCCAGGCCAAGTACTGATCTGGAGATCAATGGGCATGCCAGAATTCAAGCCCAGATTAAAATATCACTCACTGCAAAGGAAAGAAATCTCAGCAAGTCCCGATGCTTTGTCTAGGGTCAGAGCTACGAAAAAGACCACCTTTCTTTCCTTCTGTACTTTGTATATGATGTTGTGAGTGTAAAATAATCAAGTAATTAACCCTCACATAATTTGTCAGGTTAAACCAATGAAGTTTTGATAACATTTGGCACTTGTCAATAATGCAGCCAGGTTAAGGTATTTAAGCATAAATATAAACAATAATGGAAAAAAAAAGAAAACAAACAAGAAAGGAAATAAATAAGTCTTTTAAGAATTAAGACTTTTTTTCTATTTAAATGAACACAATTAGGGAAGCTAACATAATGGTGAAAATCTTTTGCCAACTAACTCAGTCACTACAAATTTTATTTCTGCATTCCTTTCTGAAGTTCAAATAGCATGTTACAATGACATTATAGTAAATATGGCCAGACAGATTGTGAGGTATAGTCCTCTATTTTCCTTGCTTTTAAAGAAATAAAATACCTGTTACAGATCTCTTCTGTATAAAAATACTGTAAGTCTTTCTTTCTTCTTGTTTGCTGTATAGATCAAATACACAGCTTTTATGTCCTTGGGTTTTTCATGTTATTCAGTCACTTAATATTCAAATGGCTCTAGGTTTTAATATCACTGTTTTTTACTTGGAAGGATTTTTTACATTTTTTTTTTTCTTTTGAAATTTACTATCTGCATTAACAGTCAGTTAAGAGCACCCACCCTTCAGGATTAACAGATAGAAAACAAGTTCGCTCCTATTTTTAAGGCATTTATACTCAGTATTTGAGTGTCTCAGTGGGTTTGAAATTTCAACCATTATGTTTCCAAAACTGCTGCAAAGAACTCCTTTAAACTGTGCCGTTTATCAGCCATCGCTTTTGCTCTTTGATGCGACTTTTCTTTTTTCTGTCCTCAGCAACATCATTTTGGTACTTTACACAGGAACAGGGCTGTTCTTCGTATGAGTTTCTAGAGTTTTGATACTGCTAACGATCTTCTTTTGAGGACCCACAACTGTAACACCAATTTTCTTCATGTCGCTGGAAAAAAGAGAATATAAACTAGGTGAGTCAGCATCCTGCCTCTGTGCTTCCTAGAGCTGATGTGAGCAGAGAGCAATCAACTCGCTCATCTTATACTGATGCACTGGATGAGCCTCTAGGTACAGAAATGCTGTTGAAACACAAATCCTGGTATGAAGAATACTGAGAGCCATTGTTTGAAGACAGCAGGAGGCCGCAAAAAAAATGTAAAAACTCATTTAGCCCTGCTGTGTTTGCATACCTGCAAGAATGGACAATGAAGTAGTGTTTGCCAGTGGTGTACACACAGGGGGCTACTTCTGGGCCAGCTGCAATCTTAAGCCCCTCTACCATCCCCCTATCAACATGATTATTCTTCCTGTCTAGTGGATATTTTGACTTTATGTGCCAAGCCTTCTGAACAGTTGTCTCATCCTCAGAATAAGCACCATGTCTAAGCTTCCTGTGTCTACTGCCGTTATCACTCCTTATTTCTTCAGGCAGCTCATTCTCTTTGTTCATTGTGCAATATAGAAACAGTTTAATGCTTGCCAAGGGCTCATTAAACAGTTGCTCACAGGAAACTGGGCATTCCTGGAGGATTTCTGCACTGTCCCCAAAGGGTAATTGTCATAAAAACCCATTATCAGCCTTTTTATAGTTGCAATAATACACTAATTAACGGCATTGATGTGTTTAATTATCAGCCCTGCAGCTGTTGTCTACTTCATAACTGGTCTTGTATCCAGCGAGCCCAATGGGGAGTCAAGATTTTCCTGTACAGTAAGTTCATAATTGTACTTGATACCTTTTCAGGTGCAAAGAGAACACCACCATATTCTTCCTTGTCACGCTACATTTTAATGTATGAACTTTCAAGTTTTAAACTTTCAAGCTTAGAATGATTAATAGTCAAAATGGAAAGCAGGAGGGAGTTTGCCCCCTAAATGATTTTTTATAAAATCATAGAATCATAGAATGGCGTAGGTTGATAAGGACTTTAAAGTTCATTTAGTTTCAACCCCCCTGATGTGTGCAGGGTAACCAAGTAGACCAGGCTGCCCTGAGCCACATTCAGCCTGGCCTTGAATGCCTGCAGGGATGGGGCATCCACAACCTCCTTGGGCAACCTGTTTCAGTGTGTCACCATCTTCTGAGTGAAGAATTTCCTCCTAATATCTAACCTAAACCTCCCCTCTCTTAGTTTAAAACCATTACCCCTTGTCCTATCACTATCAACCCACGTAACCATCTTTATTAGCGCATCGGAGAAAAGCAGCTACATAGTACTTGCTCTTTGGCATCTGGGTTGATGGAATATGGGATGGGCAAAAAAGGAAAAGATTGGCACACATGACAGCTGTGGGGAAACCACAGATAAAGGCAGATTATAATCAACTACAAAATAACTACTAAAGTGTGACTGAAGGTAACAAATACTCTTATACCAGACTATGCACAGTGGCTGCCATACCTGAAGAAATTGAAATTTCCTCGATATTAGTGAGAAAGAGTTATGGGTTTCAGGTTTCCTTCACGTGTATTACAACTATTACAGTAATCTACATTCTTTTTTCCATTAATCATTATATTATTTTAGCTTAAAAAAAAAAAAAAAAAAAAAAAAAGAAAGCTGAATATTAAAATGCTACCCTTATGCTAAAACGTGAACCCCCAGCTCTAAACAGTGATGAAGGGCTGTGGTTATATTTCAACTTACTCAGTGGAAATCTTGGCTATTGTATCACAGGAACTGTACTCCACACCCGTGAAAATGCCTTTGCACTGTCCTGTTCGAAAACCATTGAGCCAATCACCTGTCGTGCGGAAAGCTGAAATGTCAATGTTACTTTGGTCCAGGAGAAGATTTGATGGCCTGAAATGAAGAAGAATATGGTGAAAGTTGTGGATCAAACATGAATATGGATTCATTTTGTGTCTAAAGTTATCATTCGCATCAGTAGGAGCTCCCAGGCTACATGCAGGTTTTTGCTCATCTGTAGAATTTATCTGCCACTGAGGCCAAATGTATTCACACTGACAACTTTGACAAACACTATGCAGTCACCTTACTTAAGAGCTCCAGCTTCCCAAACCCTAGTTTCACATTACTGATGCATCACAAATTCATGGAGTACAATATTATACTTCAATTTAATGTGTTAAAGTATTAGCAAAGACAAGCCTAATTTAGATTACATTTGGGTGATTCACCTAGTCACAAACAATATACTAGTCACTACAACGATGCACACTCTAAACATCAAGTTCAGCATTTTGGCAGAAGTTACACATAACAAATGTTCATAATACTGCAGCCCTCCAAAAACTCCTAGGTGGTGCTAAAAAGGTAGAGGCATATAAAATAAGACCCTAGTGGCATACAAATGGCATCAAATCTAAAAATCAGATGTAAGTGAATTGCGAGACAAATGCAACCACATGAGACTTGTATTCTGCAGTCTGCAATTTGAGATCGTGCTCATCTTAAAGCTGAAACCTGCATAAGAATATCATATAAATAATCTGAAAGTGTGAACTGAATCATCTCCTGCCTTTGAAACAAGGTTGGTGCTTATGAGGGATGCGGAACTGAACTGATTTGCTTCCACAGTCATTACTTGGAAAACAACTAAAAAATCAGTCTGAAACAAAATCAAATCAAGGAATCAAACACAAAACTCATCTCCATGTTCCTTTGCCCACTTAAGCCATTTTCCCTAAGTATCATGCTACCCAGAAGCTATTGAGATGAAATCATCCTTCTGAAAATAAAATAAAGATGAATATATATGAATATAATTATAATATGTATGAATATGAATTATATATGAATATATAATTTTTTCAACACAGAAGAATTATGGTAGCTGAATCTGAAAGTTGGGTATTGTATATGGTGCAAGAGTTGCTCTTAAATTGATCCAGAATTTTTTTTTTCTGTCCGGTAGGAGGAATCCTGTTTTCACAGTTTTGAGAGTATACCTTGAAGGCATCAAGGTTTAAAATCAGCTAGCTTTCTAAACCACTTGTTGCAGCCCACAAATAAACAAATGCATTTCCAAGCAGAGGATTTGTCCACTCTGAAAAAGTCCTTCCAGGAAGGCAGCTTGCATGACGCACCCAGCTCTTGTCCTCAGCAATCAATCAGTCCCCACTAACCTGCTCTCTTCCTGGTCATGCAGGAAGCCCCTGAAACACAATTTCTACAAGACACCTCACTAACTCCAATTGCCTTTCTCTCTCAGTGCTAATTAGGGTAATAGTGCCTTATTCAACTAGTCAGATGTTATTAATCAACTCTATTTCTACAATTTTTCCTCCTTAAAATTATAAGCCCATACCACGCATCTTTTTAGCATGCATACCATTTTAAGGTAAGTACCTTATGGGTGTCTGCCTCAGGCTTAAACCTAAGCACGTGTTTGGCTGTGATTTCAGGATGGTGATATTCAGGGACATAGGAGGCTTATTTAGAGGTCATCAAAAGCAGTTCTCTTTGCAACTTTACAGCCTATTGGTTCCCTAGTTGTTTTTGCTTTTTTTTCTTTTAATTTGTATGTTTGTTTGTTTCCCAGAGATTTCAATGAACATCATCTGAAATATAATTTGACAACAACAGCTAAATCCATCTGAAATTACTTCTGTCACTAGAAAAATAGTAAAACTGAAGGGTGATTAGGCTAAAATGATGATTTGAAGATTATAACAGGGCAATGTAATGAGTACGTTACAGTTACTGTTACTAGAGAACTGATCTGGACTTCAAAATACCCTCTTCACTCACCACCCAAGCCATCTCTCAGCACTGGAAGAAAGGCAGAGTTTTTAAAGGGCCCCAGAGAGAACCAAATGTTCGAACACCAATAAATTTAAACTCCCTTACAAAGCCTAGATAATCCAAACAAAACTTTTCAATCCCAAACCATGTCCTTACTAAGTTCCACAAGATCAGTAGCTCTGGAATAACATACTCCTGCAGTTGATCTGCCGTGCACTTGGATCAAGAAATACCACATCAGTAACACCTAGACTTTTACCTTTCACCTTGGATGAATCACGGAATTGTAGAAACACCAAAGTTTGAAAAGACCTCCAAGATCATCCAGCCCAACCACCACCTATCACCAATATTTCCTACTAAACCATGTCTCTCAGTTCAACTTCTAACATTCCTTGAACACCTCCAGGGACAATGACTCCACCACCTCCTGGGGCAGCCCATTCCATTGCCTGACCACTCTCTCAGAGAAGAAAAAAAACAGTGCAGCTTTGCAATACAGCAGTTATTGAAATTGGCTACATATAAAACAGCACCGTTATTCTTGACATTATACCAATCCTTATCAATTGGCTGACTTCTTTCAAGACCAGGAAATGATTTTAATAATTTCTTCCATTCTGGGATGGGAGAACACACCTGAAGAGCTTATCAGGTGCTTGAAAATCTTAACTTACAAATCACAACTTGTCATACACTTCTGCAGGTCTCAGGGCAGGGATGCAGCTGCTCAAGCACTACTGTTCACTTTCTTTTGTCTGGATCCCAGTCAGGACATGTTCTGCTGCCTCTACAAGGGACTCTGGAGGTGCCACTGACTTCAAATGCAGACTTCATTCCCACTGGGAAGAGACATGGTGACAGAAGACACCAGAAGCCTGCTCTGGTTGAAACAGACTCCAGCCTAAGGCCCAGGTGGGAAAATCAAGTCCAAGATATTTTTATCCGGTAGCTGTACAGCCTGAATCTCCTCAACTACTGTTTGTCCCACAAAGAGCCAATATTTTTTATTTATAGTTTTCTGGGTATAGTGTCTGGTATCCCAAGACATTTATTAAGAATATTTATGAAGTGTACCTAATGATGAAACACGGAGATTTTTTTTCCAGCCTAGTACATCTTTTCAACTTCAAGCTATTAAAATAAGGACTGATTCAAGAATCATTAATGGAAAAAAAAAAAAAAAAAAAAAAAAAAAAAAGCATAAACAAGCTGAGATAGAACAGTTCTCTAGGATTAGGAATTAGAGTGGCCTGGAAGAGCTTTTATGTTTATTACTTGGATCAAAGTATCATCAGGACAAAAAAATATGACCTAATTTTAATGTAAGTGACCTCAGAATAACCAGCACTGTAAAGTATCATTTTTATCCTTGTAGGATTCCAAACCAAAATTAGTTACTTTCCTCCTCAGAGAGGACATCTGGACAGTTTATCAATGAACTGGAATTTGTCTCACAGCAAATAGCCTGTGTGTTGTCTCCTCGCATGCACCAAGGGAAAGCTGGGCTTTCAGAGCATCTGCATGCACTGACGTTTTTTTTCCCTCTGACCCAGCCCCTAGACAGAAGGTCTGAACATGAAATTTATGGGCTGGGTGATGTGCGCCATGAGCTCACACTTTACCAGACAAATTAGATGGGTTGCAATCCGTGCAGCTGTAAACGACGTCCTGCAGGGTTCCACCTGATCTTTTACAGCTTTTCATAAATCAGTACCTACTAGCTTCAGAAGAGAGTCATTAAAAAGAAATCATGGAAATTACATGTTTGCTCAGGGGAAGTGAAATAGAACATTTCCCTCTGTCTTGTTTTTTAATTCCTCCCTCTTTGAAAAAAAATAAAAAGAAAAATATCTTTTTATTTTGTTTCTTTGACCGACCATGATACCCTATTGCATTATCTTTCAACAGAACAGGATAGGAAGACTTTCTATCCTGTCCCTCTTGACTGCGTGCCTGTCTGTAGAGCTGTATTTACTGACATGTGGTACCCCTGACAAAAGTCAGTCAGACTTAGGTTAGAGAGACAGATTTAACAGTGAGATGCCAGTTACAAAATGCCCTGCTGCTGAAAGCATTCTCTGGATGTGCCCATTATGTAAACAGTTGGAATTAACCTTTGAGTCATCTACAGCAACAAGGAGAGCTATAGTTTGTTATCGTTAGCACAGGTTTTTGTTACAACACGAGGAAATGTTTGTTGCACCATGTAACAATGACAAAGACTGCAGAAAGCCACATTAGAAACCCTCCTAATCTAGCACGATTACCTTGTCTCTGCTCAGCTGTTGTCTGGTGAGAAAAGGATGCTTGAAAACTTCAGGAACCAAGATAAATAAAAATGAAATGACCAATGATTTCTTCTGCACAAAGGGTGGCACTCTGCAAATGCAGAGTGGAGATCTGCACACTTTCCTACTGCAGTAGCCTATCTCTTCCTGTTCCTTCATCCAAACACATAACCAACCTATAGTTTTTAAATCTGGGCTTCCTCTTCCACAGTCAGATTTATTTAAAGTGGGAAGTATGTAGAAAACAAAGTAATTTTCTGTGGCAAACTTTAGTTAATTATAAACCGATTTTGTAAAGTGAAATTGCTCCCTGGGAGGGAATCAGGATGGGTTTAAACACAAATGCCATGTGCTTTATAATTATGGTAAGCTGAAATGCAGAATTCTGGTCATTTCAGAATTCTGGTCATCATGAAAGGACATTTCAATATTTCAATAACAAGAGCAAACAAAAAAGAAAAGAAAAAGAAAAATAAAAAAAAAGAACAACTAGCACACAAAGCAGACTGTAGTTTTATCTTCTACAGCAAACAGAATTGTAGGTACGCTAGTGTGACAATAGGAGATTAGAAAATAAGTGACATACCAAGGAGAAGTAGAGACCTTGTATTTACTTGGTTGTCTCTGGACCTTAAAGGTAAGAATCCTTGGAGTTCAGCCCTACCACTTCACGCACATTTTTAAACTACTCTTAGCAAAAATTGCAACTTAGACCCTCAAATAATTTGCTTTACCCAGGGGGCTTCACATCACATTTGCACAGTCTGACAGTAAGCAGGTTGTGACTCTTCTTTGAAGTCAAAGGAGAGATGGAGGAATAAAGAAGGGTAATACAAATAATCATTGGGGAAAAGAATGCTGTTAGCCTGCTGGCTTGTAGCAAAATGATGCATCTCTCTACATGTCACAGAGGAATTATTTTCTAGCTCCACATTGTCCACTGGCAAAAAAGCTGCCACAGCTTCCTCTAGGATAAGAAGTACATAAAATTTCAGCTTCCCCAGATGTCAGCCCTCCAATCTCTCATGGTCCTTTGTCTGCCCCTCAGAAAAATGGTTTTAAGGGGCTTCCATCTTTTCAGCATCTGGTGAAGGTAATAAATCTGAAGCCTGTATGTATCAGGCTTCACCTTCTCCTCACCAAAATCAGTGAAGACAGTGGAGGCAAAAACACCAGAGTATCACTGAGATATCTTTCTCATAATACAGCCTAAGCTGTGCTTTTAAGCAGGAGAAGTAATATCCCATGGCCATTTCCTGGTATTCATACAGGACCCTTAACAACAACCAGTCATTATTGTTCGGACAGTCTATGGGCTCTTTAATAGATGGAGAGAAAAATGCCTTAGAGAGCTTTTAAAATGCTTTTCTGGCTCTTTATATCTACCATTTGCTTTATATGACTTGCCCTTGTATCTCCCATTTGGCTGCAGTGTGAATTTTGACAGACATCCTCTACAGCACTCATCGGGTCAGGCCGTGGCTTCGTGCGGTTCCTTTCTTCGGCACTTCCAGTGCAGCATTGCCATTAACACTAAGAAGAGCTTCACATTGTAAACCTATTGCATCAAGCTGAGAACCACGGAGGAAAATCCCGCAGAAGCACAACCGACAGCAAATGCTCAAAATACAGCCCCACGCTGATCCATCCACATCTAAATTCTAACTAACGCAGTAACTCAGTCTACTGTGAACTCGTGTCTGAGTTTCATCAGTACTGTTAAGTTAGAAGTGTGAAAGTGCAAATAGATGTTTTTCTGTATATGTTAACAGTGAGCCCTCGCGATTTTTAATTCTGAAGGAACAGTGGTTCATTTATGTCTGCCTCAGGCATGATATTAATGACTACGGAAAAAAAAAAGTCAGGTGAAAATAGTTTCTCTTTCTCTAGCATGCTAATTCACTGAAGTTCCTGAAAGTGTCTTCAGTTTAATGCCTGAATTCCACACACAACCCAAATTGTGATTAGACATCAGCAAGTACTGTTTACCAGAATCTGTTGTTTTTCTGTGTGATTTGTTTAGTTTCCCCCATCAATAAATTCTGTGTTTGCTGTTTCACAGTCACTTAAAAGAGAGCTAGCATACTGGGATTACGCTGCTTGTATTCTTTTAGAGCAGTCTCCTTTTTAGGTCACAGCTTATATTGCTGCTGTTTTTTGAGTGGAGCTAAAAATTCATGTGTGAGCTGGATGCTGTTATACAGCATTTGGTCAGACCCTGTTGGTTACACCTAGACAAGCATAGAGGCTAAACCCTCTCTGAAATGGTCCAAGCAAAACTGACAGCTTCTTCGTTCAGACTGAACATTCCTAAAGGGAAGAAGCAAGCTGCCAGTATTACAGGTCAGAGATACATTTCAAGCATCTGAAACCATCTGACCTGAATGGCAGAAAAGGGAACTTTTAAACAAAAAGTTCAGCCAATGCTAATTGACTAAATGTTTGTTTTGACCTGTTTGCTGTTCCAACAGAGTTCAATTTTCACAAAGAACCTGTCAAGCTAGCATAGTAGAGACTTTCCACAGAAACACCAGATTTTAAGTGGAACCAAGCTTTGAAACAAGTTTCAAATTTTTAACTGCAAATGATGGCTCTGGTTGACTGAGAGCAAACATTACACTTTGTCTCAGCAAGAACACCACAACAAGGGCCAACAAAGCCAATCTTGCAATCAACTACTCACAAATAACAAGTAAGCCAAAAACTGCCCACGGAAATTACTCCAGTTAATAACTCAAGCAAGATTTCAAATTCAAGAAAATCAGGGTAGGGCCGTAAACAACTTGTTAACACATGAAAGTATATCTGAGGAATTATTCATGCACATTTTCCAACACTTTTGGGTTTTCATCAGGAAGACCAGCTGACCCTGACCCCTTACATTTCCTCGACTATATTAAAAGAATTTCAACTATGCTTTTTTTGAAAATAGCAAGCTTTCTTGTATTTTTCTTTGTAGCCTGAGATACACCAGTACTAGCAGAACTCATATTTTAAATACAGAACTCCTAATGTATACCATACATGAAAGTAAACTTATCTACTAGGCTGAAGTGCAAACAGAAATAGTGCATTTATTGTTGGTTGCTTATTATTATTGTTATTCTTTTTCTAAGCAGTTACAGAGCATTATGGATTACTGAAAAATATAAACTTTGTTTATAGATGAAAACTTCCCCTCATCACAGAATTGAAACCTGGAAATTAAAGTGGGATGTGAAGTCTGTATAATAGTATAGGATATGTAGTAGTATGCTTCTGCGCCCCTGAGCAATGGCTAGTTTCTTCCTGTTCTCAATCAAGGCAATGCAATTCCAGTACCAAGGCTCTACATGTGTTATAATGTACACATTTCCAGAACCTCCAATTACATTTTAAAGGCTTTCAAACACAAAGAATAATTTCTAGTTATGTATTATTATTTTAAAGCAAGAATAACTGGACCAACCTTTATGAAGTACCTCTGGATTGAGTTCTGTATTGTGGAAATTTTAAGTTCTACCTATGAAAAAGTTGCACAGTAACACAGATAATGGTCTTCAGTTTGAAATTAGCATAAACATAATTTAAACATCTTTTTTATTTTGATAGTGGTGTTATTTCGTTAAAAGTCTGCTTTCTTATCCATATTTTAGACTCAGCTTTCCACGTTATATGTCTATTTTGATATTCTTTAATAAGCTGCAAATTAAGGGCAGACTTCTGCACATATTGTAATATGTAACATTTAATATGGTATCTGGAGCATGCTAGTAGATTAACGTGTTTGGATTTACAAAATAAAACTTTGCTTCAGAAGATTCCATGTGCAAGAATAAAGATTCAGACTTTGAATCCTTTGAAAGTCTCTTAAATCCAGAGACTGACTGGAAGTTAGTGAGGTTGGCTGATGCCACAAGCAGTGCTTGGGAGGCAGAGAGAAGAGTCTGCAAAGTTCGAGACAGTCAGTCAGCTTTACATCCTGTCTCTGCTGATGAAATTAAATAGCTTTACTGAAGCTTGATGGCTCTGCTGAACTATCTCTCCTTTTCATTTCAGTAACACCTTTCTCTTCAAAGATCTGGGGCAAATTTGCTGATTAATCCTCTGGTGCAGAAGGTACTTTAAATTTTCTGATAGACAGGAATAGGACCTGAAATAGATGATGTTTTGACATTTTTCAGAATAAAGTGAGGACCAATTGCTTCTGCAAGCTATCTGATAGCAGCATTTCCAAACTGGAAAACAGTTTCACAAATATATTTCAAATCATACTGTTGGCATTTCATTGCACAAAATTCACCAGATGATTTTACAAAACTACTTCTATGTAGTAAGAAATGATAATTACTTTCTGTAGTAAATGTTTGAGCTAGATATGAACTCCTCCAAATTTACAAAGCTAAATAAGTCACATGATTTTAGTGAAAATCTCATTAAAACAACAAGAAAATCAGCTGATAAAACTGTCAGTGGCATCTCACAAAATAATTATATTTTTTAGAGGACCATCAATTCCCCGTTTTCTGCACTTGATATGATGCAAACCCTTGCCATTCTTGCTCTTCAATATAGCTATTATAACACTAAAACACACACACACAAAATGTCTACAGAGTGCTTAATAAATACCCTCATTTCTCAGGGCTTTTCCTCCCAGTGTTTGTAAAATAATTTATTTCCTCCTGTCCTAAATATACGGAAGCAAATTAATTATATGTTTGCATGGATTCCTTCCCAGTTTTAAAATCAAGCACAGATCTGATAGAAACTCAGAATTTCGGAAAATGATTTTCAATTTTTTTTCTCTCAAATGATTTCTTGGCAGTGCCATGGACTAACTTGGTTATTCCTGTTTTATCAGGCTCCTAAAAACTAAGTGACTTCAGTTGCACCTGCATCACAGATGTGAGGGTACATAGCACCACATTCACTGTTGCAGCTGGAAGAAGACTGCCACAGTACATGGGCTACCTTAGCCCTGTATTAGAACCCTTACGCCTAAATGTCACACAGTCTTCCAACAACATAATTCACTTTGGGGCACGGAAATTCTTTAAATATATTTCTAATTAAACATCATGGTTTAAATATCTTTTTCAAATGGCTATGTAAGCTTCACATACAGTTACACTGCATCCCTTCAGCCATTATAAATATGTAAATATAGGAGGAATGTTCTTTCTGAAACAAACTGGATAAAATAAGTGAAAAAAATTGAAACAGATAAAGACAACGAAAAGCAGCATATACAAAATATTTTCAGTTGTGTGACTCTTGGGTTATGTTTTTTTTCTACACAAATAAATAAAAATGCGATCCCTTGTAGATCATAGCTTCATAACTGGTTAGCAGGTGAGTGAAGTGACTCTGTCTCTCTTATTCAAGTTGGAAAACTTTCCATCTGCTTTGTATCTGCATGAAATGCTCACAAATGTGAAGTAATACACAGTGGACTGAAAAAATAATAAGCTCAAGACGAAAAATAATAAAACTGATCAAAACTGGAAGAACTATGAACTCACTTCCACCCTAAAAGTATCCAAACAACCTAAAGACTCTGTTATAAAAATGAACATAATGATTAGAAAACAAGAAAGAACAGCAAGACATAAATCAAATACAAATATCATGCAGTTATGCCTTAAGAAACTGCATGACTTGTGCAACTCTGTGTACCACATTCTGCTTCTATGGCTCTTTACAGAGCTGGATAATTCAAGGAAGGCTGAGGAACACAAAACATCAATGTCTCCAGTGCAGACCTTGTTTAAAAGAACTCAAGGTGGCCACCTAATTAAAAGGACAAGAAAGCAATCAGCCACAGTCTTTTCAAGGAATAGGAAAGGAATTCTCGAGTGAATTAGAGATAAAACATAATGTGAGGAAAGGTATCATGAAACAGTTGCTACGGTGAGACTACAAAAAGCTTTTGTCAAAGCAAGGTTCACAAGCACGTAGCGAGGTCTGCAAAGAGACGATCAATACGGATAAAAACTTCTCCCAAGGTACCAAGAAATTATTAGATGCCATGGGGTGGCCAGAAGGGATAGAAAACTGAAAGGGAATACAGAAGTAAAGGCTTTGACTCCTCTCCTGTATTCCTGTGAGATATTACTATAAAATGTGCTGGAGATACGGCCTTGGAATCAGACACAGAGCTGAGCACATCCTTCAGGTGCAGTCAGTTAAAAGCTGCATACCAGAGGGCAGGGATATCCTGTGCACCTCCAGAAATGTGTTTTCAAATAGGATACAACATCACTGTAACTGTTTTAAGCACCAACTTGAAAATATGCAAGAAGAGACTGGCTTTGCATCTGCAGCAGACATCATGAAGTTAAACAATTTTCCTGACCAAATACATTTTGAACACTTAAGAACATATGTTGCGCATAAAGCTCTACCATTCTACCAGTAGCAGCATAGACATGGGTAGAAGAGGGACCTCCATAATTTAGATTAATTGCTTACTGCGGGTGTGGAGAGAGGTGCAGTAGGAGTACTACAGACTCAAATTACAATTGAGAGCAGCCATTAGCACGGATGTAATCCCCTGGGAACTAGTTCACCCTGTGTGTCCCCTGCAGCCAGGCCTATTCCTGTGCAGTTGCTGGCAGTGACATGAGATTGGCATGGATCACAGGCTGCAGACTGAGATTGAAAGATTATGGGTCACATATACCCTGAATGGCACCAAGTGGCTTCCCAGAGGATAGGAGCTTGGGCTGGACCAGGGCCTGAAGCAGGGTCCCACCACAGTGTCTGTCACCAGCGAGTGAGGTGCTGCAGAGGAGGAAAGGGGCTCAGCTACTTGGAAAAGCAAGAATGTAGTGCTCCACTGCAGTACTCAGACTGAATGTGGGCTTCAGTAGAGGATACCAGCTTCTACTTGCTCTGAAGTGGAAGCTGGAAATGACAGCTAACATTGTTTTCCACTCTGCTGTGGTTCATCTGACTCACTGGGAGGACGATAAACAGGGAACAGGTATCACTTTCTACAGTCGAAACCCCAAACCAAAATATAATAGTCATGATTCCCTGCTCTTCTTACCTAGCAGACCACTTTAGTGTATCTGTATAAAACAGATGCTTGCATCAACCATTTATCAACTGGGGTTGCAGGATGTTTAGAATAAATCTGCTTCATGGAGAAGATAGTGCTTTCAAAAGATATATATATATATTTTTTCTCCTAACCAGTCACTCAGCAGGTAACAGAAATAACCACTTTGGTAAGCATGCTGATTTAATGTACATTAGATGCTCACTGATTAAATCATGAAATGTAATTACTGTGCAAGAAGACTCCTCTCAAGTATTCCTAACAGCAAAGCCTGTTAGCAAGTCTTTCTTCTTCCTCCCACCTCTGCTTTCTTTCTGATGCCTTGGGAGTGGCAGCAGTGACCACATGAGCAACATGAGCAACATCAGATGCACAAAAAAGAAAGTGAGGTCCACACAGCTTGCCTAGTGGCCCACAGCACCAGTGCAGTCCTCCTAGCTGTGCTGCCTTATCTGTTTCCTTCTGTGCTTTCCTGCTAGACTGCAGCAGGGAGAAGGGGGCTGTACCAGAAGCAAAGGTCTGGGAGGAGTGATTTGCCATCTTCATTTGCAAAGCTCATCTCATGGCAGAATCTGTACTCCTGCCCTGAAAAACCTCTTGGAGACCTGAGTGTGAAGAATCAGCATGGATTACCCCCTGACAGTCTACTTTGTGGATGGAGAACTCTTCACAAGCGTTTGTGCCAAAAATAATTTCACATTTCTTCAGATCACTAAAGCAAAAGTATGATGTTTTGCACATTATATAAACCAATTCACTTAAAGTGAAGCCAAAGATCTTATTTCACCACATCCATCTTAGGCGTCAATACACTCTTCACTCTCTCTCAGTAATTCTTATTTCATCATAGAGATGTTCCAGAACTTGTTGAATAACCTGTATTATAAATGAATGTTTTTAATGCAATTAGGAACACTGCATGGGTTGGAAATAATTCCTAGGTAAGGCATACATCAAACAGCAAATGTAAGTGCATCTTTAAGACTGTGAGTCCTACTGAAAGCAAACAGGTTATTGATATGATTAAAGTAACTTGTCAGCACAGACTGTAAGAGTGTATGCTATGTGCTTGGATCCAATTCTGAAGGATACTTAGGAACATGGCTAGCTGTGACCTATGAAACACTAATCATTTAAAGCAACATAAAAGGTTAGATGAGAAAAAAAGGAATATTACACAATGACCAAATCTTTCATTTTTGTCTCTCTCACAAATCTCTGCTGTGGGTTTCATAACGATACTATACTAGCTTTGCAAAATTTGAATAACAGTGCATCATTAATAAAAATAACAGCAATGATAATGTTAAATAGTTCTCCCAAATAGACAGACAGAAAGCTCTCTGTCCTCTTTAAGACTGCAAATATTTATGGTTAGAAAATGAAGATGTAGGTAAAGAAATGAAATAAATTCTAATTATGGAAGAAAAAGAAATCAAAGACATTTAGTCACATGCAATGTAGGATCTAATATGTCACCTTGCTGCTGCATTGGTGATTATTTTCAGACTGCTGGGATTACGGATCAGCTTATCCAGGATGCTGACAATCTGCTCAAACTTGGGTCTGTTGTTTCTGTCTTTCTGCCAGCAGTCCAGCATCAGCTGATACAAGGCAGCTGGGCAGTCCATAGGAGGTGGCAAGCGATACCCTTCATCAACAGCCTTAATTACCTGCACAAGGATAAAAGTTTTTGAGAACTTGAAGGCAGTTGCATCAATTCGTTTTTATCAGTTCTGTGAACCACATTAACATGGACATTCAATGTTTAAACAATTGTGTTTATTCACTAATTGTCTTGCAGTGCAATGCTCTTCTTTTATCTGCAAAGTAAACCAGGCAGTAAATTAGGCATGCAGAAAGGGCTGTGGGAGAGTTAAGATACAGTATATGACTTTGAGGAAGGTGAGAGTCTAAAGTGAATCTCCAAAACTCACATTTGATTGAACTAGAACCGTAAATAAAAGCTATAGTTAATAAGCTGCCTGCTTAAATATGCTAAAATGCAAAAGGTCTTGAATGTCACTTGTTTGACCATCCTTACAAACAGGTGTGTCCCATACTCTCCAGCGGATGCTGCATATGGCAGAAGACCAACCAACCCTGTCACAGGAGACTGCACTGGTAGGTAGAAGGTCATGTTGAGAAATGAGTCTGTAACTGATCTCAGAGAGCCAGAAAATACTTTAAAAACTTACCACAAGGTAACTCAATGCTTCCTGCTATGAATCTTTTATCAGTTGTTTAGATTCAAGGCCAATGAAATCAAAAACACCATGTGACAAAACAAAATTTAGCCCCATATTAACACTTTCTAATATAAACTTTTCACAATGTATAATACCTATTGATCAGTCCTACTGTATACATCATAAGTCAAAAAACCAACACATTGTAAGTAGGAAACAATATAGGAATATTTTGTTATCCTCTCCATTGCTTTTTTTTTTTTTTTTTTCCTGAATCAGTTAGTAAAAAACCAGGAAAAATCTGAGTTAGAGCAGGGATAATAAAAAAGTCCATAATTAAAGCAGCCAATATAAAGAAATAGGTTAATATTTCAGTTTCTCATTTTAGTGTGAACAGTTATTACAGAAAGGCATCCCACTAGTATATCAGCCTATGTAACACAATTAATTAAACTTCACCAACAATTGAAAAGCCTTCATGACTAATTAAAAGATATACATAGCTTGCTACAGACTTGTATTCCACAGGTACTAATTTGAAAGAAAAACTTTTCTTCTGTTTTTATCTTATTTAGTATGAAGTAGCATTACAAAGTATGTCTCCAACTATGTTACTGACATTCTTGAATCTAGCACTAAAAATGTAATCCTTTTTTGAAAATCTATGTGCATTAGTGATTGTATGTCAGAAGATTTGGTTCATATCTCCCATGGAATAAAACTAGGATTCTTATGTCAACAACAACAAAGAATCACCAAAAAAAAAAAAAAAAAAAAAAGGATATAATAACAATCTTACTTGGGAAATATTATGCTTCTTAAGAAATACTGGGAGAGATACATTAATCATTTGGACTACAGACTTGGATGGTTTACTAGTGCTGCAAAGAAGCCTGCATTTGAAGTCTTCTAATAATATCACTCTACTACTCTACTTCACCCTTTAATTACTTCCAGAAATATTTTGGTTTCACTAAACTTTTAGTAGAAATACTGTATTTCTATTTTTCACAAGCTTCAAGAGCAACTTGTTCTGCGTATTTGACATTTACAGAAAGCTTCTATGCAGTATTATAGAAGTGGAACCAAAGAGTATCAACAGAAATTCAGAAGAGTCTTCTAACAATAAGCTAAGGAATGTAAAGGGCAATGACACCACTGAGGTGAAACTGTTTGAATCATCCTACAGAAAATCACCAGAGTGATAAAATTCTCTAGTATGCTCCTTCAGAAGGAGGACCCGACTAAAAATATATAAGCTTTCTGTTAAGTTCATTAGAACTTATTCCTGGCCTGAGAGATGGAGAAATTTTCATTTCTACATCTTCAATGTCAACGTCAAAAACTCAGAGCCACCTGGTTTCTTCATGCTTCACTTACTTTCACAGTCTGATCCTCTTTGAGAACATAACTCAGATATAACAGCATACTTACATCCTGGTTGGACATCTCCCAGTACGGCCTCTCTCCATAAGACATCACCTCCCAGAGGACAATCCCATAGCTCCACGCATCACTGGCTGACGTGAACTTCCGGTATGCAATGGCTTCTGGTGATGTCCATCGGATGGGAATCTTGCCCCCCTAACAGTAGAAGCAAACAACAACAACAAAAAAATGGCTCTACTGCAATGAATAGAATTTTTTTTTAATGGTTGATTACTTTAAATTAATCTCTAAGATTAACATTTTATCCGTGCAAAATGACCTGGATTTGGCTTCCAATGTGACATTTCAAGTGAACTTCCTTTTAGCACGAAACCTGCAGAAAAGACCCCATGTTTTCTAGGACAATTAAGAAAATCAAGGGGCCCCAAATTTGCTGTGTTTCACCATCCCAGAAGGTACTACACACAGATTGCCCTCTCCAAGCCAGAAGACAGTCACAGATAAAGATTTGGATGAGGTTGTTTGTGCAGGAAGGAGAGAGCAAAAATATCTGGGGAAGTGGTTTTAAACATTCTTTTACAGTCACAAGAGAAGCAAGCCATCTTTAAATGATTTAAACATGAAAAGAATTAAAGCTATTGTTATAATTAATATTGTAATTCTGGGAACGCTCTCTCTGATTATGGTCACCATTTGGTGACCATAGGTCGGATTAGTAAAATGCACACAGGAAGCCTCAGGCTGTTTCTGCAATATGAAAATTAGAGAGAAGAGATAGTTTCTAATAGTTTCTATGTCTGAGGACTTTCAGACTCTGATTTACGGATCACATGTGAGAAAAAAAAATCATACATGACAACAGTGCGAAATTTCCTACTTAAGGGAGGTCTGGACTGAATACAATATTTGAATACAACAAACTGTGACAGTTTCAAACTGTTTCCAGTTCCAAGGATAATTTCTTAAGATTTAATCCTAGCATCTAACCATTTAACACACCTCTGAAACCCCCCATTATACTACAATCTGCTCATATACCTAGCTTCACAATCACCTGTGTGGGAAGGGGGTGATATTATTCCCACTGAGTAACCAGCAAGAATTAAAGCATAAAATAATATTTGTGTACCTGCACTGAAGGCAGACATAAACTCATCAGCTTTAGTTTAACTACTTGGTTAACAGTAGAAATGAGGACATTAAGTGTTCATTAGAAACCTAAATACAGCTCATTTTGGCACCTAAGTGTCTGCAATTTCTGCACAAATTAGCTTAAATATAGTCAACACAGGTGCAGTTTACTCAGCCTGCAATTCAGAACTACAAAATGTCACGAAATATGTCTTAGAAGCTTGGCAAAGGTCAGAGATGGGATCTAATCTGGCACAGAGATCTGTATGGATCTCATCCTATTTAAAAGACTCCTTACCTTAACCAAAAAGCAAACCTTCATTTCATATATAACCCTTATAATTAGGTAAAGACTGAATTTCCACATTACTTGTGGAACAGCAAGTAGGACACAGTAATTACATATGGGCATTTCAAACCACTGTTTCATTACAGAAGCCAGGTTGGAGATCCTGATGTCTCTCTGTTTCAGACTTTAAAATCTATAATAAAATGTGCTTTAGTCAAGCAAAGTACATTCTATTTTCTATTCATTATATGTTATTTGTAATTCCCAGTGCTGCCGTACTGAGAGCATAAAAATGATTTTGTTTTCCTCATACTCTATTGAGAAACAACACTATGTGCATTTTACAAAGGTCCTGAATCCCTCAGTGAGCCTAAGGCACAGCTAAGAAATGAGTAAAGCTCTCCCATATTATGGTACTTTAACAACAAATTCATTTGCCTTTTATGAGTCAGAGGTGATAAAGATCTCTATTCAACTTTTTCAGCCTTTTTCTTTATGTACTAGTAGACAACTTTGTTTTCCTCTCCTCTCACACAATAAGGAATGTGAGTTCTATGGAGAAAGTCAACCTGATCTAGTCAGTAGCAATCCTGCTCACAGCAGGGGGCTTGGAAGTAGATGATCATTAAGATCCCTTCCAACCCAAGCCATCCTATAATTCTATTATCCTAATTTTAAAGGAATAAAACTTCACCATCACAAATAGAAACAGTTTCCAAGGCAAACATCTCCCACTCATCCCACTGTCTTAGAAATCATCTGCAAATCTGAGCAGACTCAGAGAGCAGCAGAAAGGCTGCACAAGCAGTAGGTCATACAGGAGAATATCAACACTGGTGCTTGGTTGGAGAGGAACAGTGATGCTCTTTTACTTACGTTGGCATAATGGCTGGTTGTGCAAAACATCAAAATGTCACTTTGGAGTACTCAGAAATCTACTCTCTCAACATTTGAATTTCCATGGCTGGTTTCAAGCTCACTTTTTTCAATTTTGTGTTAAAATGTGAAATGGAACCTTCCTTGCAGATTCTTAGAGAAATAATTGTCAGATGTCACAAGGAAAAATGTGTTTGTGGCTAGAACATAAGAACTTTGTGCAATGAAGGGAAATACCATGTTTGATAGAAGGTCTTTACATTTAAAAGAAATGTATACAATTATTACAATTTATACAATTGGAGAAAATAAATTTATACTAAATGATGCTAATTAGTCTCCAAGCATTTTGGGACAGTTTTAGTGATGGGTAAGAAAGATTATTCCATCAATGAAACAAAGTTCTTCTGGTTTTGTTTTTAGTGAAAAGTTAAAGTACACCAACCCTATACTCTATTACAAGGAATTACATTTTCTTTGCTAAGTCTTAACTGTAACTCACTACAAATCTACAGACACATGCAGCATTTCCATAAACAAGAGTAAAATAAGGAGAGTGTTAAAATGTAGATAAAAAAGAAATCAACTGTCACTGAGCAGACTACAGTTTTGCTATTCTGCTCCACAATTTGTCATAAAAATGTCAGTCCTGTCTTTGTTTAAAGGGGGACTTTGATGACTTATTTCATGAATAATTCAGGAGCAAGAATAGGAAACAAGTTCTAGTATGTTTTATATACAAAAGTGTTTAAACATAAAAACAATTCTTCCCAAAGGACTATGCAACATGTACATTTTCACAGATGTTCAAGTATCAATATATGTAGGAAATCTAAAGATTCATATCAACCTAAATGCATGCTTTTCTGTCACTGTTACCTTTGAAAATGTTAAGGCTTACTGTGATTTAAAAAAAAGTCTATATTGCAATTCCAAAAGCAGGCAATCACTCAGCACTAGAAAATCCCTTCTCAGCTTCTCTCCGTCATTTTAAAGAATTACACATATTTTTTAGACATTCATCACCTCCTCAATTTTTCTCCTTTGTCTGGGTCATAGCTATCTTACATGAATTATCTTTGTACAAATTAAACTAAACGCATTCTCACAGACCACAGACTTGGAGCTAGGAAAACTAGACTCCTCTACTTCTTTCTTTGCCTGTCGCTTGTTTGGTACATCCTTGCCTCAGTCACTCCATATTTAAAATTAATATAATGATTCTTACCCTCCAAACTGTTGTGATGATAGTACTAAGAAATCCTATTCATATTTTTTTTGCTATGTATTGTATGTTCAATAGGCATTCATACAATTTAGCCTTCTTTATTTGATATTGCTTAATTGTTTCAATATGAGCAAATCATACCTGATGATGGGGTTACAGTATTGGTGGATAAGAGAAGAGATACTGTTGTCACCTACCTGAACTTTTGGAAAGCATTTGATACTGTCCCACATTATATACTTGTCTCTAAAATGAAGACATGGATTTGATGGATGGACTAGTTGACAGATAAAGAATTGACTCAATGGTTGCACTCAAAGAGTTGTGCACAATGGCTCGATGTCCATATGGAGACCAATGACAGGTTATGTTCCTCAGCCAGTACTGAGGCCAGTATTATGACATGGACAGTGGGATTGAACGCACCCTCAGCAAATACCAAGCTGAGTAATGTGGTTGACATGCTGGAGGAAAGGGATGCCATCCAGGAGGATCTTGATGGGCTTGAGAGGAGCCCACGCAAAACTCATAACATGGCCAAGAGCAAGGTAATGCACTAGGTACAGGGCTATCCCAAATATAAATACAGGCTTGGTGATGAGTGGATGGAGAGTAGGTCTGTAGAGGACTTGGGGTGGATGAAAAGCTTTATGTGAGTGAGCAATGTGTACTTGCAGCCCCAAAAGCTGACTGTATCCCAGGCTGCATTAAAGAAGTTAAGGTCGCAAGTCAGAGGAGATGATTTTCCCTCTCTTCTCCAGTCTTGTGAGACTTCACCTGCATTACTGCATCCACCCTTCCTGCCCCCAACATAGATCTGTTGGAGAGAGTCCAGAGGAGGTCCAGGAAGATTATCAGAGGGCTGGAGCACCTCTCCTACGAAGAAGGACTGAGAAAGTTGGGGTTATCTAACCTAAAGAAGAGAAGACTCTGAATAGGCCTTACATTTTTCCAAGCATCTTTCCAAGACTTAAAGGGGGCCTACAGGAAAGATGGGAAGGGAATCATTATGAGGGAGCATAGTGATAGGACAAGGACTAGCATTTTTAAGTTAAAAAAGGTATGTTTAGGTTAGATATTAGGAAAAAATTCTTTACTATGAGAGTGGTGAGGCACTGGAAGAGGTTGCCTAGAGAAGCTGTGGAAGTTCCCATCCCTGGAAGTGCTTTGAAAGGGCCTTTGGTCAACCTACTCTACTGAAAGGTGTCTCTGTCCATTGTAGGGGATTTGGAACTAGATGTTTTTTAAGGTCCCTTCCAAAACAAATCATTCTGGGATTCTATGATATCTCTGTTGCTTATTATCCAGTGCAAAATCTGAAGGTCTAGTATTATTAGCTCCTATCCTTTAGAATTAGGATTGTTGGGAAGCATACAACTTAGAATACAAATGAGAAAGCAAAACCAAAAAAAAACCTCCACCATCATAGATATGCAAGGAAAACAGGTTCATCCAAATTTGTTTGACGCAGGCTTATAAAAAGGAATTTACATGTGCATACATCATTAGCTAGTGGTAATAAGTTTACTGATTATTTTCTGAAGATAAACAGAAATAGCTTATATTTTTTTGCCATTGTCTCCCTGTAAGCACATGCTTAGTGTAAGGTTAGATAAGCTCCCTGAATTTGAGAAGAAAGAAAGCCTTAGTATTAGAGACGGTCAGACTTTGTTATTGCAGATACAAATCCCTGGAAGCCCAGGTCAGAGAGACACTCTCAGGGTTTGAAATTAGTAAGCCAGCAGCAACTGAAGGTTTTATCCGCTCTAGATGGAACTGTGATTCCTACAGTATCTGGCTGTTCATTCTAATTCATCTCAAGCCAACAAAGTCCCTACTTTATTTCTCATGAGCCAGGCACAAGGCAGCTGTTTCCAGGCCTTCGTACTCCTTCCAGCATTGTGATTTATCACTTGTACAGGATGACTGTCACAGGCCGCTCAGCCACAGGCTTGGGGAGAACAAAATCAAGAATAATTGGTTCTAACAGGAAAATTAGAACAACATTGCAGGAAAACCTGAAGGTAAAAGCCTGGAATTAATGCATTACCTTAGGTCTTGGATTAATTCAGAGACACCTTACTGGGGCATAGCAAGATGGTCTCATGTGAGTGTGATGAGCCTGGTTTACACTAATAAGCACCTTAAAATTACACAGCCTTGCTGCTTCACCCTTAATAATGAATATTTTATCTTGAATCTACCTCCTTCTCAAGTGATAACAGAGTGCCACTTCTGTCCTATACACTTATCAGGCAAGATAATTTGTCATGGGTTTTTTTTCTTTTTTTTTTTGACAGACCCTACGGAGGACTAAGTCTGTGTTACTGTGTTTTTGTATACCAAGGAAATGCAGGACAAATATCTCCTGTCAATCAGCAGTTGCAACAATGTGCAGTGAAAGAACTGTTCTCAGCAGAGAGAACATGCCAAGGAGTGGTGCCTCACTGTGTCCACTCTACTGTGACACAGTTATATGGGGACATATTATCAGGACACTTACCACCAAAGCACAATGCTTTTGGAGTGATGCAGATTTAAGGAGAAGTCAGTTATGCATGCAAATATAGGAACGGGATACACTGAAATGCTATGAACACCACTGATGTGTCCAAGGATGAACTTAAACAGTCTGTACTCATCTACTGATTACCCAAATACTATACATCTGAGAGACATATTACAGTCCTTCTACATGTGTGATGGTTTAAATTTAATTTCAGTTCTTACTGTTCCACCTACTTGTCATTCAGACATCTAAAAATAATAAGAATAGAAAAGATCAATTTGACAATGAAAACTTTAATATAGCCTTGGCCTTTCAATTAAAATCAAATAGGTGCGGAGAGCATAGATAATTATAGTACATCCCCTCCAGCACATTTAGTGGGTTTGCTGCAGATGCTGGCTTCTGCTTCTGTAAGCAGGAAAACCTCAGGCTACTTAGGGCTTTCTGTGGTATGAAGGCAGTGACAGTAACTCAGAAGCTAAAATACGATCCTGTCAGGTAGCAAAGTTTTCTTACAAATCCCAGTTCTTCATATCTCATATCTTGGAATCATAGAATGGCTTGGGTTGAAACGGACCTCAGAGATCATCTAGTTCCAACTCTCTTGTAGGATGATCTTTCCCTGTGCTTCAGAGCCCTTGTACAATAGTGCAAATATATTATAGATTATGTATTGAAAAAGGACAAATTATATCATTTAGACAAAAAAATCACACACAGCTTCTGAAAACAGAACAACATAACATTCATCCAGTTAGTGTTTTATGAAAGCTTGAATGGCTGACTGGGCTTTTTTTCATGTATACCAATCCAGAATTGCAATAATGAATTAAAGCAATGTAATTGTTCTCAGGCTTTGAATTTTACAGGTGGAGAATAGGAGTGGAAGAAGAAGTGAAAGGATGGGATGTTGTGTTGAGGGACATGGTTTAGCGAGAACCATTGGTGATGGGTGAATGGTTGGACTGGATGATCCTGTGGGTCTTTTCCAACCTTAGTGATTCTATGATTCTATGAAAGAGAAGTGCAATGAAGCTGTGAAGCACAAGTCTTATGAGGTGCAGCTGAGGGAGCTGGGATTGTTCAATCCGGAGAAGTGAAGGCTCAGGAGAGACCTTATTGCTCTCTGCAACTGCCTGAAAGGAGGCTGTGGTGAGGTGGGGTCGGCTTCTTTTCCCATGTAACTGTGTGTAACTGTGATAGGATGAGAGGGAATGGCCACAGAGTTGCTCCAGAGGAGGTACAAGTTGGATACTGGGAAACATTTCTTTCTGAAAGAGTGATCAGGCACTGGAATGGGCTGCTCAGGGAAGTGATGAAGTCACTGTCCCTGGAGGTGTTCAAGAGACATCTGGATGTGATACTAAGGAACATGGTTTAGTGAGCAGTATTCATGGTAGGTGGATGGTTGGACTAGATGATCTTAGAGATCTTTTCTAACTTTATTGATTGTATGATTCTGTGAAATATATAAAAGATTTATTTCCTCAAGTATCTCTACACGTTTGCCTGCTACCTCTGATATTAAGCAGAAAACTAGGAGTGTGATACATCCTCTTCGAAGTTTGAGAGTTTGGAAATTTGGCTAGAACTTGCTTTTGTTTTGCTCTTTTCAAAGATGCTATTAAGTAGTTGCCATCCTTTAGCCACAAAGGCATTTTATTGTTTGTTCTGATGTCATTATTTTAAAAATTATTTTGTCATGGTTTTGTCATAAATGCTCTAGGAGCAGGCCTTGTGCCATTATAAGGCAGCCGCACCACGAACTACCCACCCTTCTGCCAGCTACTCACAGAGCAGTGTCACAGAGAGCTTGGGGAGGTGGTCAGGAGCACGTAAGCATCATCAGAAGGCATGTCAGGAACAGTCTGGGTCTTAAATACAATGAAGCTGCATATCCACTTAGGGGAAATGAACTCTGTGGAATGCTTTCACACTCATGGTCCTCAGTTGTTTAAGCTGGGGCCCAACCATGCAAATGCCCAAACTATCTGGTTCTGTGTACAAAATTCACTTCAAAGGAAACTCAATCAGAGAAACAAATAGCAAATGCCCTTGTCCTTTTCTCAGAATCAATATGTGGCTGAGTTATATTCAGTGACTGTTTTTGAAGGAAATTCAATTGTCCTAGGTTGTATTTGAAGGTTTTAATTATCTGAGCATCTCCCTGCAGCAGTTTGCAAATACACCATAAATGCCAGATGGAGTTTACAGAACACAAATGAATATACTTCGCAAAATAGTTTCTTTCCATCATGCTTCATTATCTAAATGTAAATAGGAAGTTAGACTTAGAAAATAGGTGGCAGAAGAAGAAAAAAAGAATTTCAATGCTGCACTTGGCCACAGACTATTTAGATGCAACACTGGCTGGAAACACCAATGCTGAGCATCCTGGTTTGTCCTAGCCCACCTGGGGATATAAGCCATTTATGTGTACTCCATTTACAGCAAAATCCAGCTCAGTTATAAAGCTCTATGATATGCAGTATGCTGGGGACTTTTTTTTTCTGCCTTTACAAATTTTTCGTATAAGTTAACTAGGACTCAAAAGTGTCTTCAGGTCTTAATGTGAGTACTCCAAATGCCCTTACTAAATTATATTAAACTATCCGTTTGCATGACAGGTGAATTTTGGAACATGAGAGCTTACCTTTGAAGCCTGGCAAAGGCATGTGTCTTGAGGATAAGTTGTGCAAGGGATGGGAGGAGTCCTCACCATGGAGATATTAATGAACAGGGTACGTATAAGAAACAAGAGAGATATCTTATGTGTGGTGCTGAGAATTTGTTGTATAAGTCTTTGAGTATTATGCTTAAATAGCCATAAGGAGAACAGAAGAATGATTAGGTTTGGAAAAAATGCTTAGAAAAGAATGGAGGGATATGTGTGAAGAGTGAAGAAACTTCAATGCATGTGAGTGGCTGCTTTCAGGAGGAGACTGACCATCTGCTACTAGTCAGTGGTGAAAGAACAGAGGATAACTGCCTCAGCTTGCAAGCTTACATACTGGGGGAAGTCATTTGACAGGGCAACAGGCCTCTGTGATTGAACTATAGGTGATTTTCCTTTAAGGAACTCTTCCATTATATCAATATTTAACTATGAATGCTGCGCCTATACTGAATATGAAAACTGCTTTCTCCTATTAGTGTCTCTTTGTATTAACCATGAGAGAGATCTCTGCAGACAGTTCCTAAAGCAGCATGTATTGCACACTTCTACCAATGTGCAACACCTTGTCAGAAGTCAGAGAAAGCACAGAAGGGTCAAGTAAAGAACAATGTCCTTATATATGATAAATTCTGAAGGTATGATAGATAAATTTACACATCAATATGTATATATACATATTCATATGTGTATGAATGTGTGTGTAAGAAAACAGCTAGGATACCTGTATTTGTTTTTCAATAAAACTACCACAATAATTGCTTGTTCCCATGCACAGACACAGTGATCAAGAATGAAGGAAACCCTAGAAAACCCATATCAAGATTATGCTGATACATTCTACTCCAATTTGTTTTGTACAGTGAAGAGAAAATGGCTGCTAGGCTTCATTATAAATTTTACTTGAGTATGATACCCTGTGAGCAGCTCTCTATCAGAAAAAACTTTCTCTATAGACAGAACAAAACAGAAATAAGTCTAACTGACATCATTATGTCTCTAACAAAGAGTACCACTTTGTATATATGATATAAGAAGAAAGCACAGGATATTTTAAAGAAGACTTATTTTTAATTTTACTCAAGTATTTTCTCAGTTAGAGCTACAGCAGCAAGTATGGGTGATGTAGCCTTTATACAACAGTGATCTCAGCTCCAATCAAGATATAAATAACATCATAGTGTAAGGTATAAAAACATAAAAAGATTTTTTATTTCTGAGTGTTGTTTTTTTAAAAAAAAACTGTTTAAGAGTTGAATAACCAGTGTAACAAAACCTTCATGCATCAAGTCTTACATTACTGTGTACCAAACTACCTTAGGCCCTAGTTGTATTTATTCCTTGATAAATACAGCAAAAAGAAGCCTAACCATGAATTTTGCACACTGCAAGGAAATTAATCTACCAACAGGATGTTTTCTTGCCTTCTGTCTTTTCTGAGACTTAAGTAAAAACAAAGCTGTGATGAGTTTATGGTTTCTTGAACACCTGCGGCTAAGGAAGGTTGGAGAGCCTCTGCAGCAAAGAATATAAGCTTCAGGGACTTCCTCAGCTTTCAGACCAACTTTATCATAACAAACAGTGTAATTTTAAAAGGATAAATACAGAAACTCACCCTTGTTGTGTAAGCAGCTTCTGGGTCATCTTCCAATACACGGGAAAGACCAAAATCTGAGACTTTGCACACCAAGTTACTATTAATGAGTATATTACGAGCAGCTAGATCACGGTGGACATAACCCATATCTGACAAATATTTCATGCCAGATGCAATCCCACGAAGCATGCCTACTAGCTGAATGACTGTGAACTGGGCATCGTGTTTCTGGAAAACATTTGAAATGTCATTTCAGAGACTGTTAGTGCTTCTCCACATACAAGATTTTGATTAAGATTCTGGAAATTCCTTAGGCAAAGAGCTCATTAGTCAGAGATCAAAAGTTAAATGTCACACATGGCACTACTTTGATCTGTAGAGAATAATCTCCCCATCAGCTGAGAGAAAAGGGACAGATTTTCCATTCAGATAAAAATTCAGTTTCCCTCTTCTTGTTCTCATCAGATTTTTAATTTCCTTTATGGGCCCTGTATAAGAGTGGCAAATAAATCTAAGTTGTGCATGCCCCTGAGTCTGGAGTGTCAGGACATTAGAGAAACAGATGTCTAGCTTCACTGAAAGGGAACTGGTAGTGAAAATCCCCGCCTTACCCAATAGACTAATGAGTTTTCTATTATGTAAGTATTATTTTTTTAGCTGCAATAAATGCTGTCCTGATTCAGTGGCTTTCAAATGCCTCCCAGATTAGAACTCATTTCTCAAAATTTTCCTCAACTTCATGAACACAAAATCGCTCAAGCACACTGTGGCCTAGAAAATGATAGTCGTATAGATTTCTAATTGTCTACTTCTAGAAACATGTTTTAAATCTCTCAGCTCTTACTAATGCTATTTGTTAACACTGAGCTTTGATATTGATATACAGATATATAGACAACAGGATAACAGTATGTCCTACAACAGTTCTCAAATGAATCCCCCAGTGCCATAAATGTATCATCATGGGCAGCTCTCCAGCTCTTCCTGCTGCTTCTTCCAGAACTTTATTAAATACATTGGAGTTGGCTCTGCCACGTGTGGTGAGCTCACACAAATCAGCCTGCAAGACTGATTGTAGACATTTCATTTCTGATTAATATACTTAGGGGCAATATTAATGCTGTAAACATTAGATTAACATATGGCACAGAGGATGCTTAAAGAACCTTTCAGAATTCCCTTTCATGAAGGAATTTATTAAATTTATTAAAGCCTCTTGGCAGTTCCCTACTATGAAACCTTCTTTAACTAGAGCCTGCCAGGAGGGAATCTATGTAGACCCTGGAAAAGATTTAGCTGGAAATCACAAGAAAGTTTCTAACTATGAAAGGAATGAGATTCTGAGATAGCCTTCCAATGGCAATAAGAAAGGCAAGCTAACTACCTTTAAGAAGCATTTGTAAAATAAGATATATGACCTGGGTTGCCTGTGATATTAACTCAAAAGGTTCTTATGCTATGTTTCCATGCAACCACACTAAAAGAAAAAAATAAATAAAAAATCACACCCAAATGAACGAACAATCTAAACAATTGTTTTCTACAGCCAGAAAATATTTTCCTTTCCCCAGAGCTTTCTTCAAGGATTTCAAGCCTATTCAAAATATATATCTCTTGGTACAGGTATATTTCATTCAGATACAGTGACACATTATTTATATGTATTTTACATGCTTCAATGGACATCATAACATATACAGCACATATTGAAACTAAGGTTGACAATTTGCTCCCTTTTGGGGTTAAACGTCTAGTTGAGTGTTATGAATTTGGGGGATAATGTCATTCAACCGTGGTAGAACCAAAGCAGTCTCCCAGACAACAGCTGAGTTTGCCCTAACAAATTAAAATTAAACTAGTGTTTCCCCTCAGATGGGATTTTATTTCTGCTACACTTCTTGTTTTGCCACATGTAAATCTTGGTGACACAGGGAGCGTTCAAATTTTTTTAGGCTCGTTACCAACTTTGACTGAAAACAAAGATGAATCAACAGCAGTTGAACAGCAGTATGTCTAAGGTTGGGGAAAGAAAACAGGCTAATAAAGTTTGCTAGCAAAACATTTCAAACACCCTCACGTAAGGGCTATTCCCTAAACTTTTAACATTTAGGGAAATGGCTCTTGGCTCACCATTAGTAGTTTACCAATAGCGTTTCCACAAATCTGTTTGCTTTGGAAATCACTTGCAAGACATACAGACTGCCAACCAATAAGCACAACTGTATTACAGTGGTAGGTTTGCCCCAAGAAAAACAATTTTTATTTAAAAGTGCCAGAATTATTTTTATTTAATAGACATGACATGCAAATAATACAAAAAATGTTTCATGTCTTTTTGGAATAACAGTGGCAGGCAGCAAGCTGTCAAAATGCAAGAGCAGATCCTTGCAGATCATAACACAGACAACCAGTGGCAATAATGAAGTATTAAGGATGCTCATGATGCATCAGAGTAAAGTGGCTACAGATTCATAACAAGCTCAGAACAAGAGCCGGTCATGCCCAATGTAATGATCTATTGCACTCACCCGTAGGAAGCTGTCCAATGAACCATTTTCCATGTATTCAGTAACAATCATAACTGGTTTACCTGCAAATACATTACAGGGGTCAGGCATTTAAAATGACTACAGAATGATTGGTAAAAAAGAGGCATTTCAATCCTGTATCCAAATCTACCAAATCCCGAGGAAGATCTTAGTGTTAAAATAGAAAGCAAAAAGATACATGCAAAAATCGCTGTGCCTACAATACAACTGTGTTTGCAACAACATCAACAGAAACAGAGTTCCTTTGCTATAAACAGGTACAATTTTTAGCAGGTGAAGCATCCTGCATTTTCAGCACACTGTGCCTTGTTCAGCAGGTGAGCCAAACAGTTGCATTTATGCAGCTGTGCTCTGCCAGGCACATATCCTGATGTTTCTTCCTGAAGTGAATTGGGCATGGGCTACCGAAGAGTCACAGCTTGTCGCCTCAGGTGTCTGCTCTGCACAACAGAGGGGTGAGGGCTCTGCTGCAGTGGCACAGCCAACACGCTCCTGATGTGGAGGTACCTGAGAGCAGCAGCATCTTAGTATTACTCCTGCACCATTGGAAAGCCTCTCGTATATGAAAATTCATCTGGGCAGATTCAGACCAGTTTGTGAAACTGTTCTTTCTACACAAGGATATTCTGTAACGTAACTAAGGTATTATATACGACTTTGACATGCTGAAGAGAAATTAATACAGAAATGAATGTGATTACAGTAAAGTTTCCAAAGGTCACTGCCCTGGTAATATTTCACCACCATATGCAGTTTGTTATTTCATAATATTTTTTAAAGCTTTGTTTATTTTCTCTCTGTGGTAGAGAGAAAGGTGGGTACGAATATGGAGTTATTTAAGGAGATAAACTGTTATTTCACATATAATACAGGAAGGCTTCTGACCATAAAAGCATGACAAAAGCCTTCATATGGTATAGCTGGTGATACTTCTTTTAAATGAACTTTTAAAAATGAAGCTTTTAAAATTGAGCAGGATGAGGTTCGAAGATACATCTGTTATAATCAAAATCCAGAAAGCCACGAGAAAAGCAAAGCAAATTTTAACTACCCTTTTTTCCATCCCTTACTCCCAAAATTTTCATCAAAAAGAAATTCTTAAGAAGAAAAACACTGATTTCAAATCATTCAAATGATTTGAATTCTTTAATGACTTTTCAGTCGAAAATCTTTTGTCCTCTCTGCACAGATGAAGGGGTTAAAACACTTTCTTTCTGCTGTGCAGCTTTCAGCTGATGCATGATGCTGTGGGAGACACACTAACGGGAGTTAATTGACTGCCATCCATTAACTAGTGAGAATAGACTTTCCGTTCAAAACATTGACTTAGAATTATATAAGATACAGTACAAATAAAAGAGTGAATGATGTAAAAATTCCAGAAGTTTTCTGTTGCTTGCTTATTCTTGTTGCTTGCAGGAAATATGCAGTGACAGAAAATGTACCCTGTTTACACTGGGTATGTAATATTAGCCCAAACGTATTTCTGGACCTTTACAGTATATGGCAGCACTCTACTGTGGCTATCCAAAACTTTCTATGATAATCCATGCAGTTAGAAACCAGGAGAAAGTAAACTTGTTTTCTGTATAAACTCAATTTTATGACACGTCAGAAAATTGAAATTTCAGTAAGAAGATCCATCCTTCAGCTTACTAGAAGAGCATCTTCCTGCCTTGATCACCCAAATTAAGAAAGTCCTAAGTGCAGGATTTCACTCATATCCAGTTAGAAACGTGTCTGTAATAAGAAGCATATGCTCTGAAGCAACACCGTGCACTTTTAAAAGAATACTCTGCATTCATTTATCAAAGCACAGCCAGTCATACACGATAACAACTTGTGTCAACAGTGTTGCTGAAATTTATTATACTAACAGGCTACAAATTGCTGTAAAATATTAGTAAACTATGCAGAACATGTGTGCTGGTTATTAGGATTACTGACTACAGCACGCCTGGGAGACTGGTGTAAAGGAAAATTCAGAACTGAAATCAATTTGAAGCAGGGGACTGAAGTTGTATTTGGTGAGTGCAACTCCTTCACACTGCCAGCATGTCGGCAGGCAGATCCCAGCCACCACAGCTGGAGAACTTCTCGTATCAAGCAGTCCTGCTGTAGGGATTGCAGTTACTGCAGCTTCAGAAGAGCGCTTAGTATGAGAAGTTGAGTTCACCTCTGAGGCCTCTCAAAAGACTTCAGCTAATGAAGAAAGGTCATACTGCCTGCTTATCTGGATTAGGAGAGATCCAGAGAGTAATTCAAAGACTTTCTCCTAATGGTGTATATAAACCAGCGCTTATGAGTGTGATTTAATAGTTATCATTACAAAATATGAACACTTGCTAAAATGTTATTACAATATAGCGGTTTGGTTTAAAAACAAAACAAAATCAAGACAAGGAAAAAACAAACAAACAACATAACCCACCTTCCTACTCCTCTGAAACTTTACTGGATGTTAAAGAGAAATAAAGGATTATCTTTTCTTGCATTTACGTCATTTAATTTTACCCAGTAAAACAGACAAAAATACTTCCAGAACAGTTTTCTCAGCCTTCGTATTACTATTCCAGCCATCTGGAGAGGAGGCTGAATCCCTGATGCTTATATTGACTTCAGCTGGGAATACTTGGATGTTGCTCTCTCATAGTTCAATGTGATAGACAGCAAACCCTCCCAGCCACCCTTGAGACAGAGAGCAAGTCTGATATGAATACTGCCAAAGAATAGACTTACTAATGCTCTCCTACACAAGAATAGAAGAAGTTGGAATTAGTAATGCACATTTATAAGCAATGCTCAAAATTCTGCATGCAGGGCATTAAATTATTTTTTGAAGTGCCACAGAAATACAAAATGTATTAACATAGAAATCAGCTCAGCTGTGTACTGACACTTTTGTTTCAAGAAATGCAAGGTTTGTAAATGTTATTTTGACTGCACAAAATGAATGTCATTAAAAAGTGGGAAGTAACCTGAATTTATACAGGCAGATCCAGCAACCCTTTTGTAATAGGAACTGCAAGGTATGAGTTGAAGAATAATATTTTTGTTATCTAAATCAGCAAAACAGACTCTCATGAATTACACCTAAAGAAAGAACTATAATTGTATTTCTTTCTAACATATAGAGATTTACACACTTTTTGTCATTTATTGAAACGTATTTGAATTTACTTCATATACTTCATTGCAGTAAGCTGTGAAAATCTTTTGTGCCATTCTGTTTGTGAAATCTTGAATGACCCACTTTGAAAAACAAGACTGCTTAGAAACAACAAAACCATTTACTAAAAAGAATTAAGAGCTGTACTCTGCCCAGTTAAACTGAAAATGCCCTCTGCACATTTCACATGGTTCACTGAAATGGCAAGGAGATCTTCTTTCTAAAGGCATGCTTTATCAGTAGAGTCCTCTAGCATGAACTAGAAAATATACTACAAAATTTTTCCACTCCCCTGAAGAATTTCAGGCACCCTGAATTATCGTTATTTTAAGAATAACTCATGCAAAGTCTTACCGATCTCCTACTTAACCATGACTACAGCACTTTGACTATTACATTTATCATGTTATTTTGCAATAGAAACTTAATGTAGATGAAGTCTTTGAGTTTACGTTTTCCAGAACAAGCTTATATTTCATGGCTATATTTCATGACTATTTTCTGTTACCAACTATTTCAGTCTTTGCATCCCAAAGTAGAGGCCAATCAGCAGCACAAGAAATGAGGGCCAGAACTCTCCTAAATAAGGCAGCACCATGAGTAGCAGATCCGACCAGCTGTTTGTAAAGAGAAGACCTTGTTGCTCTTGGGAACTGCTTGGAAGATTGGGAAGGAGGCTAATGCAGCTGACTTTGGACAGCTAGGTAAGGAGCTCTAAGACCAATATCAGCATTCAGGAATGCCTGTTACAACATGCCACTATCTTAAAGTGGAGCTAGAGAGGATTCTTCAAATATGTTTCTTGACCAGGGAGGTACCATGTATGGATGGAGTTTTTAACTATTTCTTTGTCTCAGAAGAGAGTGCTGACAAAACACTAACAAAATTATGCTTTGAAACAAAACAACAACTATCCCATAATCCAATGGTAAATTTAGAAAATGTGCATTAGAAAAAAACTTAAACATTATCAATGAAATAAAATTAATTTTATTACCGAAGGCTTAAAATTCCAAAACTTTTAAAGAGATTTTTACCTAAGCAGTATTAATTCTAGAGGCTCTTTAAAATGCCTCACGCTGGTACATCCTGAATATCACACAGAGCATTTTCCCTGCATGAAAACCATGTAGGAAGAAGGATGGACTTATTTATATACTAGCATCAGTTGCTGTAGCCAGGTAGGCTGTTCATTAACTTTCACTAATGATAAATTCTAATGATTTAGTTGAAGGCAGAAAGTATTGCTTCAGTGCAATTAGGAAACCTTAGGATACCAGACTCCATGACTTCTAATAGATTATATCTGCAAGTGCCTCTTGGCCACTTTGTAGTAATTTATATCCCTGGAGTATTAAATTGGTTCCTAAAATCTGCCAGCTTATTACTTAGCTGCAATGTTCTTTAGAAATGCTACTTTATTCCACATCATCTGTTCTATTTTCAAGCAGACTACTTTTATTCCCCATTTTTTTCCTATCTTATTAACCCAGAGTTCTGTTTTTAAGTCCTTGGTATCCTGAGAGCAGCAAAACAGACAAGGTCCTTGTCTCTTTGCTGGATCCATCAGCATAAGTTTATAAACATTTCCTTTCTTATCTCTCATGGTATTTGGTGAATTCGATCAGGGTTATGACATAAACATCTCTGGAAGGATTTGCAAAGCATAAGCACTGATGAGTCAGTGTTTTCCTCTCTTCTTCTCTTTCTTGAGAGATCAGATTATCACAGAATATTTTAGGTTGTAAGAGATCTCCAGAGGCCATCTGGTGATACTTCCCATGCAAAAAATAATCTCATGTCAAATCTTACTTTTAGTCACAACACCCTCCAGTCGGATGATGTTGGGGTGGTCAAACTGCCCCATGATGCTTGCTTCTCCCAGGAAGTCCCTTCTCTGTTTTTCTGTGTAGCCAGCTTTCAGAGTTTTGATGGCTACTGAAATTTCCTTTTTGGAAGGCAGCTTCAGGCGCCCACTGCACACTTCTCCAAATTCCCCTAAAAAAAAGCGGAAAAAAGATGAAAGATTAAATGTAGTTATTTCATGGGGATTTAAGAAGACTCAGTGTTCAGAAGAAGTCCCTAAATTGTGACATCTACTGATAGACCACAGACGTGAACTCAAAGGTAGACTGCAGATCACTATTTAACATTTCCAGGCTTCTGTTCTCTGGCTGTTACACTGGAGAACATCACCTACTTGCACTGAAAATTCAGATGACTGCAGAGGAGAGGAATGTATAAACATCACCAGAAAATTCTGATTTTCTTTCCTAGGTGATGCACTCAGACAACTGTAAGAGGGCAACAAATTAACACAAAGTATAGGAATAGTTGTGTATCCTTGTCAACATTAAATTCATTTTGGCCAGAGAGAATTTGGTTCCCAATTATTTTATTAATTCCAATTAAAGATTACATAAGTGCCTGATGAAAGTAGGCCATACAGATTACTTTTGTTCTACCATTATTCAGATAGATCTAATTGCGTAAATACATCCTGTCACCATGGGTCTACAGGACATGATAGTCCAGTATGAATATTATGCCCACTGTGAACTGCATGATATCCTTAAATAGAAAATAGCAAAGTTTGATGAATGTTTACTTCTATACAATATGTTTTATCCATTGCTATGTAACATCCTGGAAGGAACAAAACTTACTTAGCGTTTAAATGAAGAAGCATGAAATGTTAACGAGCTGATGGAAGAAAATAATTTACTCAGAAATTTCCATATTTTTTTAATGAGTACACCAAGAATATAAGTTTCAATATCTCAATAAATAAATAAATATGAATAACAATTGACTTTTGATTCCCAGCAATCCAACTCTTCCCATACCTAAGACTTCATACAATACAATAACATGCACAGAGAGCACCTAGGTTAAAGTAACTTTCAGAACATTTTGCTTCCTTGTTTTAATGACAAAATAACTGAAAAAAAACAGAAAACACTATACAAAGAAAGGATGACATTCAGGAAAATGGGGGACAGCAAGAATTGCCCTACGTGTTTATACAGGAAACAATTTACTGAATAGAAAAGAAAGTCTTTATAGAAACTACAGGATTGGAGGCTTTCAACACTCATTTTCTGTCAATAAATGCATAACATTATTTTTTCCCCCTCAGAATATGTGAGATCTAAATGCAAATAGCTTTTCTTATGCTATATTATTTCTAATGGTCTCGTATAGAAAGTTTGACTTGGAAAGCAACAAGCCCTGTAAAACAAAATCTAGCCAACATCATTTTTATGCAGATTGGGAATTTTGTTTGCATTTGTCAATAAAGCATAAGGGAAACAGTGATTACACTATCTATATATAAGCTTTCCCCACCTTAATGTATGATAGCCCTAAATTCAACAGAGTTGCTACACATCTAGAGAGCAAAGGCTTTTGAAGCTCATTTGCTTGCAATGATTCTCTCTTTACCCATGCAGCCAATTGTTCACATTAAGCAATATTTAAAAAAAATAATCAAAAGCATATAAATACAGTATTTCTGATAGGAAAATTGAAATCATGTTGTTCTTTGTGGATTTAATGTTCAGAAAAGTATGATGAATTTACTTCTCTGTACTGAAATCCTCATGCGTTATTGATTTTAGAGACGATATCACATGGGATATGTTTTAGATTTTACCTTCAACCCGTTTATTTATGTATTAATGCACAATCTGTAAACTGAATTCTCCTTTCATCAGTTTGCCACCCATATGGCTGGCATTAGAGTTCATGTCCCATTAGTGGCACTGAATTCTGGAATGATGAAGAGAGTAATAGTAATGACCAGAATCTTAAAAATCTGGCTTGTGTGCTCATGTTCATAACTCAAGGAACTGAGCCTATTTATTTACAACAAGGAATGAGGAAAGGGAGAGATGATAATGGTTTTGGCATATCAAAATGATGGTTATAAATAAGATGGGCACTGACTTCTTTTTCTATACACAAGAGGCAAAACAAAGAATAGGTGTAAATTAGAATACAGGTCAGTTACATCATAAAAAAATGTACCACTAAGGATGCTTGGAAAACAGAAAAAATATATTCTTGAGAGTCTGTGAACTCTTTTATCTTGGAGATTGTAAAGAATAACCATCTATCAAGGAAAGTTCCTAACAAGATCCTTTTTTGGTAAGGGCATCAACTTAATAATCCCTATGGGTGACTTCTCAGCTTTGTTTTCTAAGGTTCCTCTGTCAGATAGGTAATTTAACCAAAAGAATCTGAACAAATGTGTCATAGGGCAACAACCTTTCTCTGTTGGTAACCCAGGCTAGATTTAAGTAAAAAATATAGAAGTGAAAGCCATAATATGTTATTATCAGTTGCTGAGCTGCTACATCCTCTAGGCATGATATTGTGCTATTAATATATTAAACACTTTAAAAAAAATCAACAGGGTATACCTTTATCTAAACAGGAATATACCACTAAAATAGCGCATACATCCATTCTTTCAACCGTTATTTGTAATTTTAAGCTGACAAGACAAGCAACAGCTCAGAAAATGAACTGTAAAACCTATTACTGTCAAGCAATGAGTGCTGAATTCTATTCAGAGTTCTTAATTAAAAATATTCAACCTCTGCAAACTAAGTGACCTGTATGCTTTATCTACAGCAAAAACTTCTTCAGCTCAAAAGCTAACTCCTGTCCAATACTGTCAGAACATTAGAAAGAGGAAGACAAAAGCATGACTTTAAAACACAAGGAATGGGGAAAAAGGGCTTGAAATAAATAATATAATGTTCAGCTTTGTGTTCCATTTTTTTCTATGCTTCCACAGTCCAAAAAGCTGTAACAAGATAACCTTAATACTGTTGGTCAGGTAATGTCAATAGAGTGCATCTGTGATTTCAGCAAGTAGTCCAGGCAATAAGCCCTTCAGTTCATTCTAGAATTGTATATCTTATATTAATTTGGCTTTTGAGAAGGAGAAGGTTATGGCTGATGTCCATCAGCATAGTCCCATGTAGCTATGGCTGCATAATTTAGATCTTGAGTGATTAATTAGATTCCACAAGTGCCTTGAGGCCAGTGGATGCTACAGGAGACTAAAATCAGACCCTTCACAGCAATTAATCTTCCTGGTGCCTGGGAATATGAAATGAGTTTACTTTCTAGAAAAAAAATAATCTAGATCAACATATAAACATTGCTTTAGTTCCTACTCATAAATGACTGAGTAATCTGGAGAAAGCTTACCAGGTAAACCAACTACTCTAACCTTCAGTTTCCTCACATACACAACCATATGAATGTTACATAAGTTTATGTTGCCAACATCCACATTGATATGCAGTTATACTATATTTTTCTCCTGTAAATCATTTCTATATGGTCCCAGAAGGAAATGGATTGGGTGCATCCATATATAAAGAAACAGTAACTCATCAAATATTGTTTAAGAGGAAAAAAGCTTTGTACATGGGATGAAAAGTAGAAAATCCAGCACAGATTTTAAGAGATGAGGTTGATGGCTTTTTATGTTAAGCCTTTCAGAAGTGCTCATTTTTAATTATGTTACACCTACAAAAACTGTATAAGCTGCCTTGCAGACTGATGCATCTATTTATATGTGGAAAGCAAACAGATATTATTAGTAGGGCTGTTTGTGATATAAAGATCCCTCTTCATGAAGTCTTAACTTTTCTAAACAGGCTGCTTATGGCATCACTAAGTGGCACTGGCCGTGCCTTTGGATCCAAGGGGCAAGTAAAAGATGAATTTGTGAAACTGGCAGGTGCCTTAACTGTGTTGTGTTTTGAACAGTGATTACACTGCTTTTGTTTGCAGGAAGCTCTCTCAGAGCTGGAGGGGCAGCTGAGCATTTAACTGAGCATTTAACAAGCCTCAGAAACCTCAGCAACACTATGGCAATACAATGCACGCCCTTGCTGAGACACTGCAATGTTTTGCAATGAAACCCCTAAATGTTTGAAGTATTTTGGCCAATACACTGCTATGCTACAAGTATGTTTAAACTTTGAAAGGAAAGCACGTGTGTGCTCTATGTTCAGCAAGGTACAATCATATGTCAATTCTAAATCAAGAAACCATTTTCCTTAGTATTCTCCTGTGATCCAATTGGATTTAAACTTTTTAAGTGGTTTGTTGAACTGGATCCATAAAAACAAGTGAGTTGTTTTAAAAGAAGGAATTATTATAAAGAAAAACCTGAAAATGTGGCTCCTGACCTCAATTTTCTTACACTTAGCCTCTCACTAAAATCCCTTGTGTTTTTCTTGAGGTTCTTTTGGATAAGAGAATTTCCTTATTACATTTGAGAACATTCTCAAAGCTGTGTAAGCTGCCCTCTATTTTCTGAGAGATTTCTGGCTAAGGATGTGAAAAAAATATTTGGAAAAATACCCAAGAATATCAAAATTACTTCTCTGACTTGAAGGTCTTGTTACTTATGTCATAATTTAATGTAGTCAAATGAATCAGTATCTTTTTATAATTTCATTCACATTTACATTTGTAAAAGAGAGGGGCAGAAAAAGACTAGGTCCTTCACTCAAAGAAGTCACTGACTCAAGAGATGGGAAATGCCTTTCTGGTTATGGAGCGGAAAGAAAGTGCTTCTGCAGAAGCAGTCTAGCAGACACTCACTGCATTTCACATAACTTTCATAATGCTCTGATTACATAAGCTATCACACGTAGCACATGAGGACAGTGTGAAGTGATGCTACAAACTCATTTTGGAAGCTCTCACCACTGCATAAAGTATTTTCATCTGCATTCCCTCTCCCCTACCACATCTCTTTTACTTCCTATTGGCATCTTTTGGGACTGTTAATAGGAAATGCTAAATTTAATGCCATATGTAGCTTTTAAGCTGCATGAATCTGAGTCATGGCCTCATAATGTATACAAAAGTGAAGCCCAACTTCAATGCAGAAGACCTGTAGGTTTTGATGTTGAACCTGCTGTCACTTTCACTGGAATGGAGCAAGGAGACTTATTCTTAAACTACCTGGCTGTTCTAGGACAGTTTTTTTTCAAGCTTCTCTGAAGGGCATTCCTTCATTTACAGAGCTCGTACTTGGACAATTTTGGTTTATTTCTCACTCTCATGTGCACTTTTAATTAAAGATATATCCAAACAATGAGCCATACAATATGACATATCGTTGTTTCTTAGAATTTGCTTTCTAGATTCATAAACTTCAGACAACCCAAGTTAAGGAAGCTTGAGAATGAAGGCTCCTTGAAGTTTTGTAAAGAAACATACTACTCTTGGACTTGGCTTTTCAATAACCCCCTCCTTCTCTATCGCCATACTCATTCTCTATTATGTACAGTAGCTAAGCTTTGATGTCTTTACTGAAGATGATGGAGAACAGTGCACTCTTGTGGGGCAAAATTAAAACCAACAAGAAACAAGAATCCTACCTTTTCAGAAGATAACCTAAATGCATACGAACAGCTGAGTAGCTGCAATGCAAGAAAATTAATAGTGTTTCCTTTTACTGGGCTATTCAGTAGGTGTACTGAGCATAGCAGCATCATTTCATATCTTTTTTCAAATGAAAATCTTTTGCTGTGCACTAGAAGTCTGTTTCTCTCACATCTCATGATTTTAATTCAAATAGTAAATGTAGAGAGAAGTAAAAAAAATCAATAATAAAAGAACTAGTAATTTTCAAAGGATTAAAAATCAATAGTCTTTCTCTCATAAATGCTTTAATACAGCAGGAAAGCTAACACTTCATGATCATCTGGCTCAATGAGACAATCTGCCACTTCACTTCAAGGATCAAGCACGCATCCCATCAAGAGCTTCACGCTGCACAGCAACATGGATGACTCAGTGTGATGAGACTTTCTGCTATTTGTTTCCTCTGCTACAAAATCTGCTCATTTCAACAGCTTGCTTCCAGTAAACCCAACAATTTACGGCATCCGTATGCTTCAGACAATTGGTTATCAGATATACTAACCTTTCCTCCTAAATCAATAATTCAAATTCAAAGCAGTGACCAAAATCAATCTAATAGCCAAAGGTCACTGCATTCTGATGGATGTGTGGTGACTGGTATGAAATGAGTTTGTGCTTTCACTCAAAGCGTGATAGTCACCAATCCTTTTAAGGAAAATATAGAAAGCATCTTCACAGTTGATACCATTTCTATGCTGACAGATTTTAAAGAGAAACATACAAGTGAGGTTGAAGTCTCTCTTTACTCCCATGAGTGCTGTGTTCAAGTGTGGGCTGTGGGGTGTCATCTGAAAAACGATCTTATTATCTGCTTTCTTCAGAACACAAATAGATGTGTGTGCCACTAACCACCCATATGTACTGAAGTCAGCTCTTTGATCCAAGAAGTTGCAAATCTACGAAGATTTCCTTTCCAGTCACAAGTATAAAGTCAAAGATGCAAAACTGTACATACAGTAAAGGTATTTTAGTGGTCATTACCTGCTCCAACAACTTTATCAATTGATATATTAGAAGCATCTAGTTCCTTGGCAAATTCATGTACAGCTTGATTGGGATCTTCGTACGTATGTGGATCTACATAAGTTCTCAGGCCTGGGAGTTTTACTGTATGAAAGCAAATTCAGAGAGAAAATGTTACATGGACTTAATTAATATGTCTAAAGAAAGCAAATGAGATAACAGAAATATAATCAATAGAAGAAAGAGTACATTGCTTCTTCAAATCAAATAGCTTTTGATGAGTCTCCAGGAATCTTAAGACAGAGTGAAACCAGAGACACTCGTGCAGTTATTGCATAGAAGTTCAAAAAGCATTGCACTTGTCATATTTTACCAATTTTGAAATGTTGAAATAGTTCCTGACCCTCTTGGCTTGCTCTGTTTAGATGCCGTTTCATATTGTTCCTTACAAGGTAACAAGATCTGGAATTAATGGTTGATGTCACAGTAAACCTGAAAAATTCCTAGGAATATACTAAGGAGAGCACTTAAATTCAACCTGTTTCATTTCTGATTCCTCTAACACGATACATAAGAAAAAGAAAATTATATATAAACACACGCCTCTTTCTACCCTTCTGTTACAAATACACAGGATGGAAGCCAGTCATTCTTAGCATTATAGTTTGGATCTAGTGCTGAGTTACTCCTAGTACCTATGCTATATTTTGTCCCTTTGTACAGTCTCTTGGCCAAGGATTCCTCTGCTTGACCGAATCACGCACGAATTCAAATGACTGCATGATTTTAAAGGCACTTTCAAGCTGTTCACAACACATTATCCAGCAGAACTGGAATGGAGAACATACTGTCATTCCCAGCATTTCTCTCCACGAAGATGCTGAAGGCAAAGCATTCTTCCTCCCCAGCTCAAGGCCATGCTTGTATTCATACTCAGTAACTTGTGTGTCTCTCTCCATATTTGTTTTAGAATATAAAGACATTCTCTATCAAAAAGCAACATAGCCAGTACATCCAGCTTGATGTTTGCTGCTTCTAACACAAAACCTGAGCTCCTGAACACATATTTCAATTGTCTCAGTTGATCACGTAAAAGATATTAACTATTGCTTTTATCTACCCAGGAATAGCCCTTCCAGCATGGTAGTATTCTATGGCATCCAATTGTTGACTGCTAGCATAATTAAACACATTTCATTGTGGTTGGGTAGATGGGAAAAAGTGCCTTTGCACCATTAGTTAGAACTTGCCATTGTTTTGTCAAACAATCCCAAGGGTACGTGAAAAAAATATCAATTTTATGGAGATTTATTGGCCTCAGAATTGACAAAGAAATGATGAAACCAAGTTTCCAAACTAATTGGCTAGAAAACAATGCAAACTAAGAGCCACGCTCTTAACAGAAGGGCTGCGTATGTGCAGCATTAAATGCCGAGTGTGTTTCCTTAAAGAGACTGATGATTACAGAATTACTTGCAAATAAAACAAAAAGTAATTGGCTGTATATTGCTGTTGGTTAAAAATCTTGTAAATGCTCCTTTCCGTCCATGCAGAATGTACATTACAGGCTCTCTCATACCCTCAATAAAAATAACAACAATTAAAAGCTTCTGCTCTGAGGGGATTTTGGCTGCAGATTTTTAATGCTGACCCCAGAGGTTCCCAAGATCAGGTGATGGTGACTGCAAGGAGAATAATCCCTTCACACCAATAATTAAGGGCAGCTTGTATAGTAACTGGGTTCTGTCATGAAAAACAGATAATAAACACATACACATGTGTTAAGCTGTACTACTTTACAGCTCATTCTGTGCAAACATAATAATTTACATTTTCATTTTACCAGCATGAATTGCCCTAAGGGTAGCAAAAAAATAAAAAAGGTCTAGGCAAAGAAGGCAAAGGGAGAGGATCTGAGGAGGTGAAACACATTTTTGTTCCTTTGAAGTAATATTATAGGATTTGTAATAAGGCTGCTGGGAATAGCTCATGGCTGGTGCCTTTTTTAAAGTAATTCAGAATAAACTGATTGAAATAAACCAGCTGCTCTATTTGAGATGCTGAAACTTTACAACAGCCAGGGAAGTTACTTTACCCTTTTCTAGTTCACAGGAGCTATTTTCTTATTCTTTGAGAAAGACTCAAGTTCAGTAGAATTCTAAACTTTCATCAGCCACATGTGCAGACACAGACAAATTCTAACATAAAACTGACTGCAAAAATCAGTAAATAATTTTCAAGAATTTAACACAAACATCAGATTCATGATCATCTATGTTCTGACTACAACGTGGATCAGCATGGCACTCCTCAGAAAGCAGTACATAAATATCTAAAGCCAAATTAAAAGCAATTTAATCCACAGGAATTTAACTGCACTGACATGCTTAAGAATAGTGATTGCAACTTTCCATTGTGTGGGAGTAAGGAGAGCAAACTCTGACCTGTTATTTGTCTGCAACACTTTTTTTACTGGCTGCTTTTATTTTATAACCTCATTAAATTTGGATGATGAAGCATTAATTCTATGGGCCACATGTACTCATATAGATTTTTTTGCAGGCTAGTTGGTTAGCTGTTGATGGGCTGCACGATGCAAACCCACTGCTACAGTTTGCATATCCCTTAACAATGCAGGGAAGGAGTGCACGTGTTTGTGGATACAGCTCTCTGGAGATAAAGAAGGGCTCCAAATTTAAAATAATAATACGAACAGTCAAAGAACAGTTACTCCATTGCCACTGGGATTAGGAAGCAGTCCTAATTTCCAACTACTGCCAGTAAATCCCTCATTAAAATGTTAATTCAATTATATTTGGTGAGGAGGTGTATTCGAGAAGAGTGACATACGGATACAAATAGCTCTCTTCTTGAGGATAGCACAGTGTCATTGTGTGCAAAAGGGTAAGAACAGAAGGAAAATGATTAAGTGTAAACCACATTAACCTTACAGTATGCCAAACAATAGAAATACATGGTTCTACATGGTTTATATGGTATAGCAGCATATTTCTCTGGAGTTGAACCAGTTTCAAAAGTCTGCTGCTTCTTACTAAAAGCACGCTTATTCAACATCAAGAATTCAGTGGAAAAAAAAGGTAGCACCCAATCTTGGTGTTGGTGTTTATGAATGATATTTATGCTCTCTGTAAAGGAAAGAAAAAATGCAGAGAAAAAATTTCTGAAACCTTCTCCACTCCTCATTGGGAATTTTAAACCATCACCTTCTTCTTCCTTAAACTTCTCCAAAATTCATTTATTCCTGCTTTAAAGAGAGTATGGGCAGAAGTTTGATTATGACCTATCTTTCATGATCTGGAACTCCTCTGCTTTGGTAGAGCCCTGCCAAGTTATTCACCATGCAAACCGAGGCTCAGAGAAACTGACATACAGCAGAAGGATCTCCCCAGCCAGCTATGGGCATAGCAAGTGCTTCCTTTCTGGTAGCCACAAATCACTCCTGGGATGAGAAAACCAACTCCTGCACCATGTATCTCCCAGATGGGACCTTGCTTCATGCTGCTCCTTTCACAGGACACAGCCAAAAGATCCAGAAACAGTAGGCCATGTAACCTCATCAAAAATAGGTATAAAAATATCAAAGCTGGATAGACTCTGGATTGGTCTTTGAGAGAAAGATCAACAGTAGCTCAGATTCCTCAGAATGACAAAAATGTCACATCGTTAACTATTTATATTCATTTTGTGACTCAAAGATAGTATAAGTCAATAGAAAGGCTCTCTTCCTAGTTGTGGGGGATACCCAATGAAAACACTCATAATTAGAAAATCAGGGCTCTGAAGAAACATTTATAAACATAGCTGGATTAGGAAATCTTATTAATTTGGGAGACATTCATTTAGTAGTTATTCTTAATTTAAAAGACTACTCCAAATTACTTTTCAGTCTATGCTTACAATAATCCCAAACTAAATTTGTTAGTGCATCACTTTTGTTAAACAACCAGTTTTCATGGTCCCTTCAGCAGTCATCAAGATTTGTTTCATTGATTTTGTATTTTGCTTTGGAGGGAAAAAAAATAAATCATTGCTTAGATGTTATATAGTTGATAAGGAAGAAATTGAAGTCATACTGTATTTCACTATTGCACAGCAGAATCAATGTCATATTGATAACCATATGCCTTATTTGAACACAGCAATGTTTTGCTTATTACTAACCTGAACATAAATGAATAAAACTGAGACAAAGACTGTTTGTTAGAGGAAAATCTGCTTACCCACAAGATAATAGAATTCTCTTCCCAGTTTCACCTTGGTTTAAGTGAGGTATGGCTTATTTATTTATTTATTTATTTATTAACTGAAAACCATACATTATCTAAGGGATGAATTCCACAAATCTGAAAGCATTAAAAGACTTCAGTAACTTACAATGGCCATTCCCAAAATGTAGTCTTTTCTCATCAGTACCATGTTTAGACTTCTTGTATCCACAGAATCTACAAGCAACAGAGAAGAAAAAATGAATATAGAGAATTGTATACGTGAACTGCAGGTGGAAACAGAATTGAATGTTTTTCCTTCACAATTAAAGGCCTGTTTGAAAATTTAATGATATTTACATTCTCTCTATCCTATAGAGGCATGTTATGTTCTCAGGGAATTTGAGGAAATTGGCTAATGAGAAGATTTGTTGATTTTTGACCCCTACAGTTTAATTTTACAATTGCTTAAGAATGTGTTTATAGCTTTTTTTAACAACTGCTGCATGATTGGGGCTGTGAATGTTAGCGGGCTCATTACCAAGCAGCTCAGAGCTCTGTGGAAGCAGACAAAGGAGAAGGTGCAAACCAGCCACGCTACTGCCTGATGATGCTCGATTTGCCACGCTCATCAAAGTCCCACGGGGAAATGGAAGAAGGAGCAAATGTGCAAAACAGAGCACAAACTAACCTCCCAATCAAGACGTACACAACAACTGTGAGGAGAATGATGGCAACCGCAGCTGAAATGGCAATCATAACGACCTGGCTATTTTCACTGGAAATGGAGAATGCTGGAAAGTTAACACAAAAATATATAAATAACCACACCACACAAAACATTAATTAGTACAACACGACTGACCACTCATATAGGGGACAGATTGAATCGTCACTATATAGCATTTGGTTTCCTGCCAAATATTTAATCTGTTATGTAATTTTTCATTAGACAAATAAATAAAAGTAAATGAAAGACTCTTGCCTTCTTGAAAATTTACATTTGTTGTTGCTTCTACTGCTAATTGTTACTTTTGCCGATTGTAGTAATAGCTGTTAAACTGATACTTACATATAAATATGTATATATGATTACAAACATATGTGTATCATGACATTTAAACAGTTTGTTACAGTCAGTATGAAACTTCTCCTTGAAAAGAAATCCCAGCTAGTCAATAATCATGAACCTTACTCTCACTTCTGTGTGATGGAAAGTGCTTTAATGAATTAGGCTTCACAATTAAGCCATACAGTATCACTTGTGTCAAGACTTGTGAAAAATCTTGGCCCACAGAAGCAGATAGAAGGATTACATAAGTTAATATTCATTGGAGAAAAAGAAGGGCTTCTTTCTGCCTCACTTTGAACACTTCTCTGCAGTGCCTAAGCCAGGTGCCTGGGTATTGCCATATAACAACAGGACATCTTTGGATCTTAAGTACGATTACCCATCTAAAGGTCACCATTCTAAGGACCCTTCCAACTCAAACCATCTTCAGCAGACACTTATTGATCTTCATCGAGTACAGCAGAATTAGGTTTCTCACCACAACACTTCACGTTAGTTGCCCAAAGTGAGCTTAAACACAGACCTCCTGCTCCCCACAAACTGGGCAGTTAGTCTATGTGGCTGTCTGGAAGAAGCCTCCACCTATTATATGCCTACAAGTGCACTTGTGTTGTTATAACGTGACAATAGGAATCAAGTAATGTGATTCAGTGTTTATCTATATAATCTGTACACTCTTTATGCTATCTTCCACATTTTCTGCTAATCTACTGCATTTTTTTTAACTTTTTAAAAATTACTTTGCAGAGAAAGCTCATCAGTTTCCAAGTTATGAAATCTTTTATAATCAGAACGGATTTTTTTCTTCTTTCTGTAATCCTCTGTCCCATTTTGAGTTTCATTCACTATGCCAAAGATGCAGGTACACATAATAGTAATAGTGTATAGTAATAAAAATAATAGTAATAAAAATAATTTGCAATAGTACTTTTTCTTTAAACAAAGAGCTCATTTGATTTCCAAAAAGCTGAAGCTGGGAAGGAACAAGTGGGGATGAAGTACTTAACATGCCTCAGGAATACACAGATGCTGCATACATAGACATTGAAAGACCACTGGATTTACTTACGCTAGTCTTCTTGGTAAGAGTTCGTTATTTTAGCAGAATATTTATCACATCATGTGTTCTCAATCATTATAATGAGTACATGAATAAACCTTATGAGCCCATATCATAATTACAGTGTTGAATTGCTTTACAACTCTGAACAGCAGGTAAAAGTCTCTGTGATTTCCTCACCTTCTGAAAGGTAAGCAGTCTTTAATTACATAGCACCAGGCTAGATCAGTAAGTGGTTAACTGAACTAAGGTGGACTTTTTGGTGTATTAAGCTACTTTCACCTTCCAGCAAAGAAAAGGTCTGATTTAGTATGTAGTACCAAGAAGTCAGAACATAATATTTAGGATGATGAGCTCCATTAGTCTTTCTGATGTAAAAACAGAACTTGTAAAGAATACTGACAAGGTCATCAGGTAAGCAAGTACGTGTTATTATCTGTGCATTAGAGAAGAGAAAAAGGCAAGTAAATTACTTCCCTAAGGTCACCCAGAAATATAGTGACAAGAGGGAAGGGAGTCAGACTGTAGATTCCCTTACCAGCTATTTAACTGAGCAACCACCTTGCTAGCCAGTAAGCATTAGTTTCACCTCAAGGCTGTATAAGAAACATCAGCTCTCCATTGCAGCAATGTGGAGAATTACATTTTGATCCCCAGGCGTAATAGCCTTATATAATATTAACTCATTTGGGGCACAGTGTTTAAAGTACACAGGATTCATGCCACAAGCCGTGAATATGGAAATGCACCAGACCTCTGTTGGTATGAGCTGCAATCTAGCAAGATACTGATTCTGGCACTAGGTAGTGGTAGGGTATGCAACGGAAGAAAATAACACCTGTGGTATTCCTGTATATTCTTTAAAGCACATTTCAATTTTGATGATAAAACATAAAAGTTATGTAGTAGTGCTACCCAGAAAGACACATAATAAACAGTAATGAATTGCATTGACTAAACTAGAAAGGGAATGAAAACAGCCACTTAAATCAGTCAGAAATTGCCCAAGTAATCAATTTAAACCATTTGAACAAATACATACAATCTGGACTGGTTTCAAATTCAAACTTGCGGCTGCTTGTCCCATATCCAGCTGCAGTTCGGGCTCGAATTTGGAAGACATAGGTGGTATCAGGTTTGAGGCCGCTGATAGTAACATTAGTGCTTTTGGCTCTCAGAATAGTATAGCTTGTCTCTTGTTCCTGCTTTTGGGAAAAGAAATTATCAGATTAAAACCACACCCTAAGAAACAGCAGCAAGAGGTGTTTTGGTATAAAATGACTACAAATCACCTGGAAAGCAGTGGCGCATTGAATATTTATAGCCTGACAAATGCCTGCACAGCCATTCATTTTCAATCAACTAAAAATCTGTTGATTAGCAAGAAATCTAAATCATTAGAGCTCCTATAGCTTTGCACTGTAAATCAAGTACTAGACATGCTGAGTGTACGACATTTCATTATATGGCTTTGTACCACTTTGTCCATTGCCTGTAATACAACAAGAAAAATGAAGACTACAATTTTATTTAAAAACCATAAAACAGATTTGCCTACTGTACTGAATTGGAAGTTGTAACAGGCCAATTTAGAGCTTTTAGGGCCCTGCAGAGCTATTGCAGGACTTGGTTTTTATTGCCTCATGTTTTACAAGATAGCATGTATCCTTATAACAGTCAGAACAGCAATCTGTTCAGACTCCTTACCCCAGCTCTATGAACAGGCTAATATAACCAGTTTACTATTATGCCATAAAAACTATGAGCCTGATGCGTCAGGCCTCATTTGGGCAAAACCCTACTGAACTTGTTCTTGAATAAGTCTAGGGCTTTAGTAGCCAGGAAGGACGCGTATGCCTACTCTTTATTGCTTATTCTAAAGAATAAGGAGTGCATCCAGTACAGATGATATCCTAACAAGCATGCTCTGCTTCAGTAAGCACATATTTCTGACGTACTGACTTTTAATGTAAAATAAGAAATAGACTACTTTGTAATTTTGGATACCTTGTATGCTGTAGAAAAGCTAGTTCTGATAAAAGCATGTCTCAGTCTCACTCTAAGCATAGTTTAAAATGTTAAGCATGCATTTGGGGCCCGAGGTATTGCTTATTTTACTACCATCATCCTGTACCAAAAAAGCATTTTTGGCTTTCTAAAAATGGCAGCTGGAAGTGCCTCAGAGAAAATCTTGGACTGTAGCCACATGTGGGGAACTGCAAAAATGTCAGTTTCTTCAGCTTGCAATGAAGAACTTCTGTATTTTGGAAGTGGAGATGGTGGGGATTTCATCTGCTGCCCATTTACTTTGAAATACACTCAAATCATTGAGCTATGCCTTGCTGAGAGTGGAATCTAAGTTGGGGTAATGCATGTTGATTGCAAAAGAATCTCACCTAATTCCCACTACATTTTACGGTACTGTATTAGTTGGCAAGTTACTGGGCTTTTAATTTCACCAGTAATGTACTGAATCCTGAGAGAGGCTGGAAAACACTTCATACAGTCTGACTGCCAAGGCCAGCTCTTCTTCATGTGAGCAGTTCAAGTGACTGGAACTGTTTTAGCCTGTTTGCTTTACAGTGCTGTCCAGAGCAAGAGAGTTAGGTCTATTCTAAGTTAGTAGGTTGGTATCAGAAACCATTCCCCTCAATGCTGTCAAAGCCTAATTGACCAATTATTGGAAATCTTTGATATGGACAGAAACAGAAAAGCTTGCATCACAGTTGAGGAAATTGCCAGAATATCTACATAATATTTAACATGATGTACATTCACACTGGAAAAAAAAAAATAATAATAATAATAATAAAAAAAAAACTAAGCCTCTGTCTATAAGTTATTTTCCAGAACCACAATTTAAAATAGGATGAGCTGGACCTATTCTTCAAAGACTGTCTATAAAAATGCTTATCATGGTCTAGTTTCCTTGCAATATAAGCATAAAAAGGAAATAAGCATTGGATTTTCTTATAGTTTTCTGACGTACCTCTGAAAAAAAATTTCTGTTACAAATTCTAGGGAGAACACTTTTAGGAAGAGATTCTAAGGAGCTAACAGGTTTGCCTAAAATACATATTTTCTAACTAACAAAGGCCTAGTACTGCAATTTACAAGTTTTCCTTATCTCATCATTTAGCTGAAAGTAGGCAACCGTTTTAATTTCAAAGGCATTATAATCTTGTCTCTAAAACACACAATCTTCTGTGTATACTATGACTGGACATTCATTTTGATCTCACTTCAGGCTCTTTTTCTGAAATGCAAACATTTCCTTCTTGCTCAGATACATACGTGCAAGAGAGAATATAGTCATGGCCCTGTCTGCTAATAATCTGCAATGGAACTTGCAAAATAAATGTTTAAAACAACGGTATGGAGGATGTCACGATATCTTAGTTTATGGCAAACTTTTTACACACATATTTTGAAAGTCATTTTTTATGTTAATAGTAATCAAATCACTGAAACACCACATAAAAGCCCAAGTTTATCTTCCTTGGGGATAAAGTAAAACTTCAGAGATACAGCGCTAGAGCTGCCATGAGCAGAAGGGATATACAAAGGGGAAAGTCACTCTTTGCCAAGCAGAATTTTAATCAAATGCTCTGATGATAAATTTGAACTTGGATGCAGAAAGAATATTCCTCTTGATCTACACAGTTTACTAGACACGATCTTTACTAGGAAGTAAATCCCACTACTGTTAGTGTCTCATATGCAAATGAAATTTTACAACTATAAACCACGTTTTACAAAAGACATTTTTTGGATCCATTTAACATTTATAGTGGCTGTGCTAGTGAGAGTGAATGGTATGTCCTTTTTCAGATAAGGACAGTGAATGTTTACACTGCACCAGGAAGAACATTTTCTCCGTTGGTGGCATGCAGGCAGTAGAGGCCAAACCTGGGATGCACATCTTCAGGAGGTGCTCTGGCTTCCAGCACTGCCTCCTCTCACTGTTGGCAACAGCTGTCAGTATGATAGCTCCCACAAAACTCATGGAGTGTACACGGCCTGCCCTTAAAACCCTAATAGGAGTTTAAAAGCAACTAAATTCATTTGCATTTAATTTACTTTGCCAACCTCAGAAAAAGCACAAACTGGATATAATGTTTTATTTGTTTGTTTTAACCAGTCTACTGAGCACATTATTCCAACAACGGGAAAAGCGTATCTATTTTAGTAATGTAAGACTGCAATTAAAATTCACTCATCATTTGGAGCATCATTTCGCCCAAATAAAGAGTGTGGGATTTAGTTATCATAATTGTTACCCACATATTTAAATGAAGCAATTAATAATTTCCATGTGGTATTTTGTCCTTGCATGATAAAATACTCCTTCCAGAGAACTTAATTAGGTGTGCAAGGACAACAAGGAAAAAAAAAGTAGCTGTTGGTGCAAGAAAAAACTCCTGACTTCTGCTATATGAGCACTTTGTCAGCTGAGACTCTTAAAATCCAGCACAGCATTATAAATGGACAGACTAAAGCGGGGCGTCATTCTATACTGCTAACATCCCATAAAATATTATGCCTTGTGATAAAGTAAATGCCTAGATGTTACATATGACATTCACTTTTACATCTGAAAGAGGAATTTATTTCTTTTAAATGCTTGAAATAAATAGTAACTGGTCAGATAGCCTTACAATCAAGCTCTGTAGATTTTAAAAGAAAATATAATTCTATTTTGAACAGGAAGTCTAAAGACCTGTCACTGCCAGTTCATAATGTTATGCATAATGCCCTTATATGTTCATTTCAAAATAGTCTCCCAGAACTGCAAATCCTGATTTCTATAGAAACATCATACGAAGCTCTATTATTTCTTGGTTACACAAGTGAAATCACTCATGATGAAAACTGAAAAGGTTAATTATAGTTGATGAAAATTAATATTTTCCACAGACTTGATGCCGATAATGCATTAGAAAAACTACACAATGCCATCATTTAGATATAAGTTCTGTTTCTAATCCAAATCTATTGTAACATCCTGAATATCAGTAACATTTAGTTGCCAGAAAAAAAATCACCTATTCTTCAAGATAGATGACAGAATTGGACTGACTCGCAATAATCTATTAATACTGTGTATATTAATTTCTGAGAGGTATTGTGAGCAAAAGCAAGCAGGAGGGAAAAGAATGGCTCAACATAAATCATCTTCCAGCAATCATGTATGACTTGTCAGGAGAAATACCCAGATTGCTGACTCTGGAGGGTTTATTTCTTAGTAGCTGTCACTTAACAGCAGTGGGTTTTGATGAGCATGGCCAAGATGATTTTAAAAGGAGTGGGCCAGTTTAAAAAGCAAGCTCTCTTTTTAAAAGAGGAGAGAAAGGGACCGCTTAGCTATCTCAGACTGAAAAGCAGCATATCCCCAATGAGTCTGAAGGAGGAGTAAAGGGGGTCACCACCCAGCACTGTCTGACCTGGGCCCCAGGTAAGTTTAACATCTCTAGTGTAGGAGCTTTCAACCTTTTCCAATCTGCAGGCTTGCAAAGGGCAATGGATTGAAGCCTCCTGACAATGGACTTGCTTTTCTTCATTACCTTTCATAAACCCCAAGGAACAGGCTGCTGACTCCCCAAGGGACTACAGACCACACATTAAAAACACCAGTGTCAGAAGGTTGTTTTTTTTTTTTTTTTTTTAAATCCCTTTGCTCTGAATAGTCTGGCTCCTATTGTTAAGCAATTGGCTCTTTGGTTTAAGAAAGCTGTCTGGTGCCTATGAACTCTTGATCACAGACTTCAAAGGGAAGAAACACATGTGCACAATCAGCTCATAAGACTGGTTGTCTCATGAAGCTGTCTTATGACAGCGAGTTGCTCCACAAAGACTGGATATACACAGATTGAATAGTAGCCACGTGCCAGGACTGTGCATACCCTTGTACTGGAGAATGATCATTTTCATGAATTTAAAAAAGCCAATTTCACTGCAGAATGATAATCAAAACAGTGGGAAAAAATAACTCATATACACAAGTACAACTTGACAGTCATTTAATTACATTGAATTAAATGCTCAGAAGCGGAAAAAATTATCTCCCTTTGGAACAGCTAAAACCAAATCTGATACCAGGGCAAGCAACAAACCTGAGCAACACAACCCGTGTCTCATGGGACTAGAGAGCTGCCCAGAAAAAGACTTGTGCCTGGAAAGACTGGAGGTAGAGCTGAGATGTGGCTGCCAGGGACATGTCCTAAATGAAATGCAGGTTAATCACACAGGCAGATAACCTGTGCACAACAGGGTGCAGTTCTGGGATCTCTCAGACACAGGCTCTAGAAAGTACACAGCTCTTCCAAACTTTGCTAAAAGGCAGCATCTGTGTTTTGTTTTTTTTTTTTTCTTCTTCCAAAAAAGTTTGAATTTAAGAGAGCTTAAGTAATTCTGCATGCTTTTACTGCTGAGGATGTACAATTACAGACAGTCTGATGTATGAGCTAGTTCTCTTTTACTTATCCTCAAGCACAGCACATGGACTTGATCTTCCTCCCACTGAAATTAACAGAAAAAAACACAAAGTTAACATCTAGAGGTTACTGCACTTTAAGGTGAGACTGAACCAAGATGTTGTGAATGCTTTCTGTTTATCCTTTTATCAGTAATGCTACATTTTTAGAGTTTTACTGAACCTACCAACTTCAGTAGCAATACATTCCGCCTGAAGTTCTTTTTAATCGATCTAAAAATGGCCAATACCATTCTTCACAATCTTTGCATAAATTTATGGTCTTTTTGACTCTACCAATAAGGTTTAAAAAAAAAAAAAAAAAAAAAAAAAAACAACCACAAAACACTAGGTTATGGTCATGCAGATTTACTAAATAAAAATGGCAGAACATCTTTAATGACTGATTCTTTTTGATTTATCTAATGCAACGTATAAAGAATTCAGTTGTTCATGAAAAGTGAGAACTCTCACGGTGCAAAGCAGTCACTAAAAGCCTAGTCCGTCTCTTTCCAAATCACCTTTGTACCAAAGGGAAGCACTAGTGCAAGGATGACAAATTACTCTATGAATATTGACAGCATAACTGAACTTTGTACAGTTCTGCAGCTCCTGCATCCAGTTTTGTGCTCCTCAGTTCAAGAAAGACAGGGAACTTTTAGAAAGAGACCAGCAGAGGGCCACAAAGATGATGAGGGACCTGGAACATTTCCTGTACAAGGAAAGGCTGAGAGACATGGGACTGTTCAGCTTGGAGAAGAGAAGCCTGAGAAGGGATCTTATCAACACTTACAAATATCTGAAGGGCAGAAGTCAAGTGGATGGGGCTGAGCTCTTTTTTGGTGGCACCCAATGACAGGACAAGGGGCAATGGGCACAATCTAGAACACAAGAAGTTCCATCTGAACACGAGAACTTGTTCAGTGATAGTGACAGAGCCCTGGAACAGGCTGCTCAGAGAGATTGTGGAGTATCCTTCTCTGGAGATATTCCAGACACATCTGGATGCTTTCCTGTGCGACATGCTGTAAGGAACATGCTTTAGCAGGGGAAGTCAGACCTGATGATCTCCAGGGGTCCCTTCCAATCCCCATTATTCTGTAATTTTGTCCATAATTTAAATTGCTGTTACCAATTCTTTCTACCCTCTGAAAATATCAGTGGATAAAATCCCATTAACAAATCCTAGATTTGCATTTAATATTGAAAAACCCTCTCCAACCCCCATACTACGCACTCTGTTGTGGCATGCAGTGAATTAGTACGGGTGTCTGGATCATTAACATATGCAAGACATAATAACTTCATTACCACATTACCAGCATAAAAACCTCCCCTTCAGAGTTTCTTCCCACCTTTTCATAGTATTTGACCTCGTAGTCCAAGATGATTCCATTTGGGTGCTCAGGTTCCTGCCAAGACAGAGACACACTGTTCCTGGATGTCCGGTCTTTCCTTATCACTGTGATGGGGGATGGTGCTGTAGAAAGGGGATAGATGGGGGGAGCAGGGAGGAGAGAAAAGCAAACTGGTTTTATCTCCTTTCCAATCCTTGGCAAAGAGAACTGTTTCCATTTAAAAGACTCATGAACATAGGTCTGGACTTGTATCAACATTCAGCAGCTGGATTATTGTCCTGGTACACATGCCTTACAGCACGCTGGCCTCAAGGAAAATGAGCTGAGATTTGCTGTTAGAGTAGTGGCAAGGCAGCAGATGGTTTCAATCTGCTACTACAGTGTAAGCAGTGAAATACATCTGATGTACTGAAAAAGAGAACAAAATATCAATACTACCTAGTTTTTACAATGCTGAAGTATTATTATTTCAAGACTGCAGAATCCTGATCCTGCTTTCATACTCGACTGTAACATAGTCCTGGGATGCACAATGTACTCCTAGTAACAACCACCAGCTTCCTGCAGACATGACTTGGTAAGTTCTCCACATACAAATTGCTCCCATATATGCTTTTCCTGTATCCCATTGCTATGAAAATGAAATTTGAAGAACAAAATACCTTAACTGCAGAACTACCTCATTTCTGATCCATATTAATCATGGTTAGGCATGACAACTGATTCCATGCCAAAGACTCACCAACCCCCAAAACTATCAACGTCACGGAAAAAAATCATAATTACCTAAGATATTTTAACATGGGTTCATCTCCAGACCACCCAGCTTTCTGGGTTGCTCCAAGCCATACGTTTTCTAGACTGTTTGAGAGTTATACAAGCTCTATTTTTTTTTCCACTTGTTTTCAGTTGGTTTCCCACTTCAAATGCCTCTCTTCTATGGTTTTGGCCAAAATTCACCAGATGATAACTTATAGATCACACATTAAAGGTTGTAACTGTCATTTAAAAAAAAGCAAAAACTTTTACAAACAAACAGCCTTTTATCTTACCACGTAAAACAAATGTGTTTATACGTTCACATTGTGCTATCCTAATAAAAAGGCTCTGGTTGATCAAAACAATTTAATTTCAGTGGAATCCTGTGAAGTTTTATTGTTCATATAAAACTAGTTGCACTTCACAGGCATTACATATTTGCATGCATTACCCAGTGTCCTTTGTGTCTGTATTTTCCTTCCCAAAATAGATCTTTCGAGAGCCAGACAAAAGAAAAAAAAAAAAAAAAAAAAGAAGGAGCTCTAGTTAAAACAATTTTTGGAAAATTCATGCTGTTTTTCGTTTTGATAAAATTCCACTGAAATGTACCTTCTACTCTTGCATCGTAATCTAAATATTGATAGCTTTCTTTAACTGAGCAGAGCGTCTAGAGAGCTGCATCCACTCACACAAGCATTTGTATGTACACACTTTCACATCACTTCTGGGATGAAACTCATTCTCTGGACAGCTCTTTTACATATCACGTGGTTTACAAGACTAAAATGTTGCAAAAATCCCTTTTGCTTCCCCGGCAGGAAGAATTTATCGTGAATTTCAATTATTTAAGTCATATTTTATTTATTTTTCTAAAGTGCGAGGGAAAAGAGTCTCTTGATTTTATTTAATCTCACCAGCTCCATGCTGGCTGAAGAGCTGCAAAGCACTCGCACAGAGAATACAGGATCAGCTTCTAATGAACATCCTCCAGCAATTCCACTTGGATTGCAACCAGGCACAAATCAGTGCTGAAGCCGAAATGCAAGGGATGAGTTGGTTGGGCTTCTCTGCCATAGCCAGCTCCACGCTAACTCATAGGCCCATGTCTGGTGCTCTCGTACTCTTGTAAGTCATTTTTATGTCTTCTTTTCAAGCCAAGCTATTCATCTATTTTTGTGTTTGAACAGAGTGCCAAGCCTCGTATCCCAGCTGGTAACAGTTCCCATTAAGGTAACATTAATACAGTTTTTATGAATAATTAATATATGATTAAAAGAAATGGCTGTTCCCCTAATAAATTACAGTAATTTGGGCTGTAATGCACTCTTGGTGCAAGCAGGAATATTCTTATATGCACCAATACAGATGTGCCTTAAAAAAAACTTTCACAGTATTAATTATTTTAAGCTAATTTATACACATCTTAGCAGATGCTACCAGTAACTTATCTCACAGCAGCTCACTAGAAAAGCGTCTGCTCTACCGTAATCAATAACATTATAAAAGATTCATATACCTCTCCTGATCCCAAAGCTGCTTAGAAATTGCACACATGCAGTGTCTGAAAGAGACAGCATCCCAGGGCATGGGAGAATGGAAGGGAGACTGATGATCCCAGAGAACAAAAAGTTTCAGGGACCTTCAATCCCACGCACTGAGCGCACCTGGTTTCTGCAGCACAGTGATGAACTCTGCCAGATGCTGAACCATTGAGCTAATGGAAATTAGATATATAAATCCATAGATAAAAAAATACATATATATCCAAATCTCTTTAAAATAATATCTTAATTATGCACATTACAGAGGTTACCTAGTTTTAAGTACGCTTCAGTGTATAAGGGAAAGGTTTCTTCAAATGTTTTTGTGGTTGACTACCTAATTTTAGAGGACATATCACATCATTTTATTCAGAGTGGAAGATATTTGTTTGTAATTTAATATTAATATCATAACCATCTTGTATATTTTCTTTCCTTCATTTTATTATCCTATTTTATTATCTATTATTTTATCTTACACACTACCTGAGCATTTTAATTTTGAAGCACACATGATTTGAAAAATAAAGAACCAACATCTGGGAATGAGTTTCATCATTTTCTGGCTGTTCCCAACACCTGTGTGTGCATACTGGACTTCACATGCAATAGCTGACTATAGTCCCTTCCTATATGTTGTAGGAAACAGAGATCCACAGTGGACAGCCTTCACAGGAGCCTCTCCCAGCAGCCAGCCTGGCCTTTGCCTCACCAGGCTCTGCTGCAAGCTGAGATGGATGTGACCTAACTCTTCTACAGCACCTGTTGCCCTGCACAGCCCATGTATCTACTGAACAGTTTCTTTTGTCTATGTATAGTTCTAAAGTCCTCCATTAATACATCAGATCAACGGAGGAACATGTGCCAATTATTCTCTGGTTTGACCAAGATGAGAGAGAATGCAAAAATGACCTGCATAGTACTTGGTGCAAGCTTTCTTAGCTGGTCTGAAGAATCTGAACTGTTTAAATCTCAATGCAAACATTTTTTTTTTGTTTTTATTTTTTGCTGTATCCATTGGATAGGCATGTTTGAAAGCATTAGAAGTCCTCAACTCCAGTGCAAGAAAACAATCAATGGATTTAATATGCAGTAAAGTGAAGGTAACCTCTATATATGTATTGCCAAGCATGGAAATAGTCACAAGCCAACACTAGCACCTTAGCCATCAAGGCCCCAGTTCAAGCCTGTGATGCATCTAGGAGGAATGACTTGACATTTGGACAATGGAAACAATTGTTTTTTGTACACATTCCTAGAATACACTGGAAAAAAAAACAACCAAACAAACAACACCATATAAACAGTGTCCTAAAAAAGTATATTTTGAAATATACTTATTTTCATAGTTCTTTCTTTCATTCCCCTCAAGTACTTGAATATATCCTGCAAAGCAGAAATAGACTACCTCCCATCAAGTCCAGAGAACTTTTTTAAACTCAGAGGAACCATTTCTGGTCCAAAGTAGATGTCAGCCTTAATTTCCATTTTGCAACACAGCTAATCTTCCCTTCTCACCAGCATTCTTCAGTCACTGTGTTTTATCACCAATCTTCTGAAGAGATTGAAATTCCAGCAAAGAGACAAGCTGAAGAAATTTAACATGATAAATCATTGACCAATGAAGATATCACCAAGAGCGCTGCTGTCTTTTGGATGAATAGAGAGATGAAGGTCTCCTGTTTCCTAAAGACCATTAAGTACAGTAAGATGAAACTGGAGTGAAAATCAGGCTACGGAAGCGAGTAGAATTACTTCATACTTCAAATGTCAATTTTTTATTGCAATTCCAGGATCTTCCTTTCTTAGAATTGAGAAAAAAATTAGATGGTGCAAAAATAGATGCTGGAACAGATCTTTTAAGTGGCTGCCACTATCATTGAGAAAAACAAGCTTGCTATGACAGGATAGTAAAAATTACTGTGAAGTTTTTTTAGGTAAATAGAAGTTTTCAGACATTATGTCAAAGCATCATCTTCAGTCCCAAGTTGAATTGATTATCATTTAGAGAATGTATATTTCAAAGCAAAACTAAAGGAGAATACTCTTCTAGACTAACAAGCTGAGTGAACAGCATTTCCGTGAAGGTTGGATAAATTCTGCTGATCATAGGGTCCATGTATTTACATTTTTATTGGTGTTCTGAGTAATGTATTAGTACTCCGCACTGAAAAAAGTTGGTTGATGGTTTTTTTGTTTGTTTGTTTGTTTTATAACTAACACTAGGCTTGTGTGGCCATGCATGGAGAGGTTATGCCATTTTTTTTTTTTCCTCAAGAAAAGGTCTGTATTCTCAGTAGTCATATACAATGTATATAGAGACATTTATGAACCAAGTTGTTACTATTGCATGGGTACCACAGTCTAACTGGTTTATGACTAGTTTAAGCAGTTAATATGAACACTCAAAACTCCCTAGAGTTACAAGGGGAAATGTATTTTGAGTGCTCAGTGCTGTTAGGTAGCATTTGTGACAACTGGGAATGTGGATGTTGAAAAGGTAACGAATGCAATGATCCAGGGAGCTTAGGCTCACAAGTGTAAAACCCTCCTCACTCACAACTATTAAAGGTGGAAGCAAATAACATGAAGGATCTAGCAGAGAGGACAATAAAACTCTGCTCAAATTGATTTCCCAGAGAAACTGACCCCAACAGATCATTTGTTTTCCTCCAGTTTAATAGCAGCTGTATATAAATCTCCTTATTGACTTTTTCTTATTCCTTGGTTATTGTTTTCATATGTGACTGGCCTACAGATGTATATACTGAAGAAAATTCCCAGTTCTGTGACAGAGAGAACTCACTATTAACTCTCGAAAGTCACGTGTGTGCATTTGCTGAAATATTTAGAGTGCTGTTTTTTGCTTAGGTCCCTAGATCACAAGTTAAATATTAGGGAAGGCCTTGTAAAGTTCTCCAAATTTCATTCTAAAAATGACCATGATCCACTCACTTCCAGCCTTTGCTTGCAACCAGCTATCAGCATCAGATAGTAAAATATTCCCAGAGAGATGGTGATCATGAACAAAGCCGAGCCAGCAGAACTGATTGTATTTAAAAAAATGAAACTTTTTATGTACTATTGAATAAATGGAAGGCTTGTTTCTTTCTCTTTCTTTAGAAAACTGGTGATTTTTATTATCTAATCATAATGCTGTCATCTGATATAACATATAAATTTTCTTTAATGCCCCTAGGAGGTAATGTGGGACCAGAAGAGTAAATAAAGATCATAATCTGAGAATTAAATCTTGTGCAGTCTCCGACAGCAGGATCTACTGGGACCCAAACCCAAATCTGTAAGCTATAGAGCACCAGTGCCCAAACCACAGAACAATTGCAAAAAGGCAAGCGTAAAGACCAATGTCTGAAGAAATAAACTGCTCCCTTCACTAGAAGTTTCTCTCAAAACCTGTAGTCCCATCTATGAGTGAGGATACACAGTAGCACTAGCCCTGCCACAAGCATGGGGAGCCCGCATCCAGTTGGGCCCAGCCCAGCCAGCCAGGCTACACATATATGTTCCATCCACAAAACAAAACCCTGGCATTTAGGTTTATGTATTGCTTTTCTGGCTTCACCTTCATCCAACCATTCTGCTGCACTCAATATGTGACAAAGTCCTAAGTAATAACTTGCAAATCAATACAATGACATTATATTTCCGTGACATGATCACATCTATTTTTACGGAATTCTGCACTTGCCCTTGGATCCTTTACACCTCCAGTCCCTAGTCAGTGGATTAACGTCTGAGTGGTTTATTAAAGAAGACTGCTCACAGAAAGCAGGAGTTGCATTGCTTTAAAACTTCTAGGGTTGCACTACCATTTATTTTCTTCACAGAGCCCAGTTACACACACTGCCCCTGCTACACTGTTGTGCCATAGTGAGTAGTGGTGGGGCTGGTCCCACAAGTGCATACCAGAAAGGCAAGGCTGGAGCTGAGTCACCAGGTGGATCCCAGGGCAGGAGGGAGAAAGAGGAAAAAGCCACGCTTTAACATTTTATAAACCTGCATCCTCCTCTTCCAGATGCAGCTATCCACCTCTCTTGACTGGATGTGCAGACACAGTCCTTTGGCCTTTAATCTCCAGGACACATAGTTAAACCAGCACACTACATTTATATGCACTCTTGCACCTTTTGCTTGAGCTGCAGCAGACTCAATATAGTTTTATGACTTGCACTGTAAAATGTTACCTGATTCTGTAACACTGTTAGGCAACCATCAGCCAGAACACAGTGCACCTTCCCTGTCAGCAGAGACTGGGAAAGCCTATCCATCCCAAACAGGAAGAGGCCCATGGCAGCGTGCAGGCCATTTCTCTAGATCTTTGTAGCACTCAATAGTTATGAATCAGGTGAAAAGGCCCATCCTGTCTATGAGGTGGCTACCAAGATATGGGCATCCACAAAAGTCAAAACGAGAAATGGAAATAAAAGAACAAAACTTCTAGGTTAAATAGAGGCAGGTTAACTTTGGATGAAACAAAATCAAGTATGCGAGCCACGGATGCTTCTCCCATAAAAAGAAAAAAAACATTTTAGAGATGAACATGTCTGTGATTCTTTTAACGGATGATTTCCTGCATTATGGCCAAAGTATTTGAATGCACCTAAAAGCTGAAGGACTCCAGCCTGTCGTGATAGACTCCAGAGTAGCTGAGGGCATTGCACAGGTGCCTTAAAAGAAATAAGGGCAAACAAGCAGCTCGAGCAGGAATTGCACTAAAAGGCAGCTGCTGGATTTCACTCTCAAGTACAGAGAAAGGCAACCTCCTGGGCAGCAGCTGTCACTGGACAAGTGATTGTCAGAGCTCATTTCTCACTCTTACAAATAAATTCTAAATTAAAAGCAAACTTAATTAAGTGGTGCACATTCATGTTCTCATCTCTCCCTCCTTTTATGAAGAGAGATAGCAAATGCCTTCCACAGGGCAAGCAGAATGTTAGACTTACTCATATGTTTAACACGTGTGTAATAAATCATGGAAACACCATGTCCATTTGGGAAGTATCAAACTGCACAAGGCACTCACTTCAGAAACTGAAAATTATGGTGCCATGGTGTTCACTGCTGTTATTGCACAGAGGAGACAAATGCTGTATGTGCTTTCCTAAGATTTCAGCCCAATGGTACTCATAATACAAATGTTATTCTTTCTGTACTTCGTTTGAGATGATGATGGTAGGAGCTCCTCAATAGTTCATATTTTTCACAGGATGTGTTTAAGACTGTATCAGTTTAAAATAAACAATTTTGCTTTGCCTTTCCCACCCCATTGTTACATTACTTTGTAGGATGTTAGAACCTCAGGCTTCCCGGCGAGAAGTTTTCTGAAAGAACAGTTTATTCCCCATGACTGTGAAGTCAACTGTCAGATGTTGAGTAGACTTCTCTTTTCTCAGGCAGTTAATGAGTCCACCAGAGAAACGCCATTCACAATTTAAGAAGTGTATTTAAGAACTAGTTCTAGAAATACCAGTATCCAGAAACTGAGAAAACAACACCTGCATTCAGATAAGTAATTTCCGATATAAAATATTTATATCGGAATCCTTTTAAATAGCCACCGCAATCTCATGAATTGGTCTATCAATAAATTCCATTAGAGCTTTTTCAAACTGATCAGAAATCACTGTGAGTGGATACAGTATTTCTAAAACCTCTTGCCCTGTCATTCTTTGGTACTTCCAGAATGAGCTTTGAACCAAATGATTTTGCAAAGGTTAACCAGGACACTGGAACCATTGACGGAACACTGAAAAGTGTTCACATCTCCTTTCATTTTCTTTTGGATTTGGGGTTTTCTTTATATATGGTAGCATAGTTTACTAGAAGTATATGTATTCTACTACATTTTGTTTTTACATTACAATGCTTGTAAAAATAAATATTGCACTAATAATTAACATTAAAAGAAATGGTTCCCAAACCAAAAGAAAAGGTTACCTTTCTATTTTTTTCTTCCAGCTGTCACTGACTGAAAATTGTCTAAATAAAGGAGCTTAAAGAAGTAAGGAAAGTTGATATTTTTGCTTATAGTCAAGAGAGACAGAGATTATTTCCCTCAGTGATCACTCAGAACGCTAGCGTAGATAAAGGAAAGTCAGAAGTCTAAGGAATATTATATTTAACTGAGTGTTAAGCATCCTGCTTATTTACATTTCATTATTTTTATTATTTTACCAAGCTAAGGTATTAAATGAGAATTCATATGTAGAATCAAGTTAAAGACTGAAAGAAGTGGTAAAAAAAATCATTATCCACCATTTCACCAATACGGAAAAGCACTAGAAGGGGAAAGAACAGAAAAAGCCAAAACCTTGCCTTTGAACTTTCCATAAGGTCATGAGCATTCACATGAAGTCTGCATTTGCACTGAATAGACTGATGTATGTCACAGACTTTGAATCCTCAGCATAGCTTTCTCCACATCCAGGGGAAAAGGGATCAAAGGCTGTTCAGGCAGACTGTCTCTAGCTAATATAAGGCCATGCATGGAGTGACATTGTTAAAACACTTCCCTTTTATATCCCTAAAGGAGGAGTTTTATTGAGTTAAAATGATCCTTGAATAGCCTCTGGGCTGAGCTGTAAAACACATTTGAAAAGCATAAAGTCTTTATTTATGTCAGGAATGTTTGAAACTCAAGAGATAAATGTCATTCAAAAAACAAGCATGTCCTAGGTATTTGGGATGTAATGGGGCACAGCTGTAATAACAGTCAATGAACCAGAGACTCCCTACATCATGTCATTAGCTCACTTTTAATAAGTCTATCTTCGTGTCCTTTTCATAAGGACCATAGGGAAAGAAAGAAATATATCATGCACCAAACATCTGTGGCTTTCTCAAACTGTCTCTCTTCGAAGATACATCTACTTAGGGGATCTGTCTTGGGAGACAGATTGTAAAGTGCACACAATCCTTTCTAAAAATGGATTTTATTTAGCCAGGGAGCATCACATGTCATTTGGAAGTTGCTGAAGACAGCACAGTCTAGCTTGGCAGAATAAAGGCTGAAGGCAGAGAGAGTATCACAGTTGCCACAGGAAATCGGAGACACATATTCAAGTAAAGCTTGGTGCCCAACTTGGTGCTGAATTTATTTCCTTGAAGCAACAGATTTCAGGCAAGAAAAGCTCTAGTTCTGGGGTCTGAACAGCTTCCTCTGCAAGCCAAATGAGTCTTTGCCTACAACAGAACTGGGAACTTCTGCTGATTTCTTCTTCATTTAGAATGTTTATCCCTCAAGGTGACTCTGAATGGAGAGATTAGAATTTTCAATCCACAAATGACAAATGTAGATCATGACATACCACCAATCTACCCTTTAAATCACTTATTCTAATGATGTTAACTTGGAAGTAACAAAATGGGCAAGAGCTCAGGAAAATACACAAAGAGTAGGGATTTTGAGACAATATTCAGCCAGAGACTGCTAGATCAAGGAAACTGCTAGTGGAATAAAAATATCACGGGCAAAATGTCTCGTTCCCACCTATCTTCCTCTGGGCTTTTATTCCACTCTCTTGCTCTGCTCCTGCAGTCCCTATGATCTAACCTGGACAACTGAATTTACAACCCTACATGGTGACTCAAAACATTTCAACTAATGGTATAGCTATATACAAGATCTTATGGGACAACAGCTTAGTTATCTAGAGCATACTCGGTCCTTGCAGCTAGGAAGCCTAAAGACAGAGTCAAATATAAATTGTCTCTTTAATAAAACTGTACTAATGTAATGTAAGCTTGTTTATAAACTAATTTTTTTAGAACATTTCAGATCCCACATGGGAGTACTCTTCTTGTAGAGTGTCCCAATTAATTTAAAGCAGGAAAAAAACTCCTCCTCACGCTATGTGTGACTATGCAGAGGTTTGCAGCAGTTTAACTGAAATGCACACAAGGGATTTGAAACTGTTTTTGCCCCTTATCAGGCATCCTAATATTCATGTGAAGAAAGCTAGTTAGTGGAAAGTAGATCTCAATTTACTCACAGCTGACTCAAAAAAGGGAAATACCATCGCTTTTGAACAGAATACAACAACGATGTACAACACATTGAAGAATAAGACTGGATCCTGCAGGATCTCTGATGAAAACACTTAGGTAGGAGGCATTAACTCACAGGCAATTTATCTAAATCAAATCTCTCCCTCTAAAGCAATGTATTCTCATAGAGGTGTTCTGTAAAATAATTCAATCCCACTGCAGTTTTTCATGCTCATGTACACATAAACATTTTGTGCTATGACAACTGGTAAGAGTTTTGAGGTTAACATTGCTAACTACCAAAACAAATGATTCAACAAGACTCTCCTGAATTTCTTTCAAGCAAGGATATCAGAGTTAATAAACCCTCTGCATGCATAGGCTTACATCCTCTCTAACCTGATTACATGTATGTGAAGTTTACTCCTCTTAAGGCCTAGTTCTATCAAAGCAAAGATGAAGGTTAAGAGAAAACAGAAATTAGAGAACAGTCCTTTCTAGCTGCGGCTATCTCTTTGGGCAACCTGCTCCATTGTTCAGTGACACTGTGTAAAGAAGTATTTAAAATTTCTTGTATTTCAGTTTGTGCATGTCATGTCACTGGACCTCACTAAGAGGAGCCTGATTCAATTTTCTTTACACCTTTCCATCCAGCATTTATAAATGTGTATTAAATCTCCCTGAGCTTTTTCATCTTCAGACTAAACATTCTCAGCTCTCTCAACCTCTCCTCACATTACAAATGTCCCTTAAACATGCTAGTGTATCTTGGCTGGACTTGCCTTGCAGTACCCACATCTTTGTTGTACTGGGGGGGGGGAGGCCAAGCTGGTCACACCATATGTGACTTCACCAGGCTGAGTAGAGGGCCAGAATCAAGCCCCAAAATTGCTGACAATGCTCTTCCTACTTCAGCTCTGGATGCAGTTGGTTTTCATAGCTTCAAGGGCATGTTGCTGGTTCATAATCAGCTTAGATCTACGAGTATCTTCAAGGCCTTTTCTGGAAAGCTGCTTTCCAGCCCACTGGTCTCCAGCATGTACTGGTGCATAGGATTATTCTTCCTCAGATGAAGGAGGCAATCAGCTACAGGAATGGGCATGGCACTGTGTGCACTGGAATACCAGTGGGATAGTAAAGGCTACTTAAGACGTGTCTGACAGATTAGCATCTGCTATCAGTGCAGATATCTACAATCTGAAAGTCTTCCTTGTCTCCTCTAGACTGCAAAGGTCACTGCAGGGAATATGTCTATTTAAAGTTCAGTTAAGTCAATTAAATCTTTGGTTACATTTTGCTCAGTATTCCTGAGTTATACCTACAAACTATATGGCATTGTATGGAGCTATAAAAACAGTCTTATGGAAGAAAAAAATGTTACTTTCTCAGGCAGTATCAACAAAATATATTCAGCATAGATATACTGCTGACACAGCAGATGTGCTTTGCATTGGATAACCTACTAATTACCCACTAGCACAACTATGCTGTCCCTACCAAATCTTAGTCTTTTTCTTGAGTGAGTTCTACACCCTACATACCCAGTTGTGGGAAGCGATTGTCCCACTATGCTCTGTGCGGGTGCAGCCTCATCTCAAGCACTGTGTGCAGGTTTGGGAACCACAATGTAAGAAGGATATCAAACTATTAGAGAGCATCCAAAGGGGGGATGCAAAGATGGTGAAGGGTCTGGAGGGCAAGACATCTGAGGAGCAGCTCAGGTCTCTTGGTCTGTACAGCCCAGAGAAGAAGAGACTGAGGGAAGAACTCATAGCAGCCTACAGCTCCTTTGGTGGGACTTCTGTGCTTGCAGCAGCCCAAAGTAAATATAGAAATGTTCTGACCTGGGCTAAATGACTTTTTCTTTTAAGTTCTTTTTAAAGCTGCAAGGAAGCCACCACTTGCTGGTTTTACATATTAAAAAAGCAACAACAAACTACAAATTACTATTTAAAAAAGCACAAACTGTGATCAGAAAACCCAGTCAACCTAGAACATCCATGCACAGGCACCTGATCACTTCATTCGCAAGCCAGGCAGTGTGCCACAGGTGTCAGTCACTCTGCTTGGCACATTCACTATTAACTCACCACCTCAAGGGACACTGAACTCCAGACAATCTCCCATAGTCATCAGTGACCCTTTCTAAATGAGGTTGATTGGTGTTATTAGCAGACGGCATCAGTGTTGGTGCAACACAGTGACATAATGTGAAAGCCTCAGAATGCTTCAAAATAATTTGGAGGATGCCGTATCAAGCGGCAACTGAAGGCATGTATTACACTGCAATCAAGTAGGATGATCTACAAGCTAAATTAAATATGTGCCCTTTCTCTTATTTTCACACCAGGAACAGAAAGACGTATCAGAAAAATTTCAGTGTTATATCAGTCTAATCATATTTTGCAAAAAGCCTTTGTTGCTGTTTTTTCCAGAGATGCCTTCTTACTCATCTTCACTGGAAGGTAAGGAAAACAGTGCAAAAAAAGCACAGTAAAACTTATGACAGACAGTTGGAATTAAAAAGCACAATCTATTTCCCAAAATGATTCTGAACTTCTGTTAATGCATGGAGCTCAATCTTGGCTTTACATCAGTTTTGTAGTTTAAAATGTAGTATCTTCCTTGAATTTTCGATACATGCAGTCTGGATGTTTCAAACTTTACAACTGACAACAAAGCACACTTTACTTCTATATCAGCTTTCAAAACTCTCCACTAAAACCTTATTACGGCTTTCAGTTAGAGATTCTAGAGCTTAGAGTCATTGTGCAGGCATCACTGTTTTTTCCTGCAGCATCTAAAGCGGCTCTTTGTGTGTGTGTGTGTATCTACAAGTCTATGCAAATTACAAATATGTGTCTGCATGTGTGTACATTTAAAAATGGAGCTGCTGTGCAAACTGACTGACTCACTAACGTATCAGCTGAATTTATTTTAACGCACTCTGGCAGATCTCCCAGCTGCCATATAAAAGAAGGTTTGTACAATGCATGTTCTGATATATTTGACTGGAGATGGATGCGTAGGCAGAAATGCTCACGTGTGTGATGAGAAGCATGGAGAGGAAGGTTTGTTCACTTTTCAGCAGGACTTTGGGATTCACAGTCCCAGCAAACACAATACAACTGATGCTTTTTTGAACTAAGCTTATGTGAAGTAGTGCAATATAGGATTTTTTGCTACCAAGACATCTGCCACAAGCATCTCATTTTTATCATTAGAAAATCAAAAAGATTGTGCAGTCCTGCCTCAAGCTCTTGGAAACTGATGCACTCATACAATGGTATTTTTGTTTGTTTGTTTGTTCTTTTATGAGGGTGAAAAACATTTTGCAAAATATTTTTCTCCAAGCTGGGATGGACCCTGACAGTGGATGAGAGAAACACATGGATATTAAATTTCCAGGATGAGTACTACTACTTCACCATGTCTATTGGAAAGACAGAGGGGTCTCAAATTATTGCTGGCAGAAGAGAAAGTGTCTGGATTCAGGGACCCCAGAGCAGAGATCCAGGTGTTATGGACCTTCTGTACTTAATCTTCTCTCCTAAATTCCTATTCTGCTAACAGTGTTCCTTCTGTGGGCTTGCCAGTGACTCTGTCCCCAGGATCTGCCTGGCCATATGGAAATGCATAACCACATGGGACACCCCCCCACACAACAACTCCCAAAGCAATATGCCTCTTCTATTTGCTTAAGTTCAGCACAGCTTAGCTATGTAACTAAAGTTCTATTTGACTGGTAAGTGCCTCAATTCTTGAAGGCATGTACCTGAAGTCAAACAATACAAATAATAGCCTTAGAGTTGTGACTGGCTTTTGGCTCTTCTGATCTCTTTCAGATCCAACTCAACAGTGCTTTAATTAATGCTTTTGAAATGCTCCCATAGTTAAATGCATAATAAAATGTCATCTAAGATCTTCAGACTTTCTCACCCCCCTTCCTGGTTCTTCTGTATGACAGGAACATGAACAGAAAGTATGATCTTGGTGTATCCCTTTTGTGATCTAAACAGGAAGGGAACACTAGAGAAATTGTTTTCTTGTAACTATGCGTAAGATAACTGATATGCGTATTTAAGATCTAGTTTTAGCAACATACATAACTTCAAGGGGAAATCTGACTGAGTAAATCAACCAGCATGATCAAGAGACAGAACAATTAAATATATGCTAAGTCACATCACCTACACTGTTACATAATGTAACAATGCATAAAAGTAGAAAATAAAAAAGCAAACTGCTTAAGCAGTCTGTAAGTTGATTAAACAAAATCGCTCTTTCCAGAAAGGCATTGACCCTGACAACCATGTCACAAGAGTCATGCGTTCCAAAACAAAATCAAAATCCACCTTGCATCCTGTTGCAAAGGTTGCAAAGGCAGCCAGCTCTGGGCCCAGGGGAGCACCTTGCTAAGCAGAAGACCTTTGCAGAGAAATACCTTTCACTGATTCTACAGAATTCATTTAATAGAATGTCCCCAGGTAATTTCCAGCTGCTACAGTGATGAACAGACTGAAAGGAAATATCTCTGATATAAAAAAAAAATCAGAAGAAAAGGCAGCAACTAAACAAAAGCTGCTCAAATCGCTGACAGAAATATCCCAAAAATGTAAATACAACAGTAGCAGTTTATTTGGAATGAACATAAAATGCATGTTTCAGAGCTGAAGTCAATACCTAGATGAGAAAGGGATCACAAGAAGACATTCCTATTGAGCAGATCCACCTCTATCTGCCTACTGCATAGTTAGACAGTTCTTCAGAGCATTTGCAAATACACTGACTGCTGTCAGAAAACCATCTGTTCTCACATTTCTATGCCTCCCACCAAAGCAGATCTGTGATCTGAGAAGAGACATAACCTCCAAAGTGAAAAACATTGCAATAACTTAGCTTACCAGGAGAACATCTACTTAGAATTATATTAACTTGGTTTGTGCTTTGTGGAAGACATGTAGGTATTTTTGAGATGTGGTGTGGGATGCGAAGAGGTGTAAGCAGGCATACTGCATACACACGTGCTCTTAGTACAAAGCATCCTTATTATGAGCAGCCGGAGTAGGACCACTGAAAATTAAGGATTTAGTCTTTCCCTTTTCTGGCAAACATTTCTCCAGTCTTGACACCTAAACAATACTATATACAATACTTGAGAAACTAGAGAAGAGTCCAGATTCTTCACAACTTTTAGATGAAACCTTGACAAATGAGACACAAATGGTAGAATAATGCAGCAGTGACAAAAGCTCTGATCTGACAGTCAGGGAGCACTGCTGTGCTTGTGCAGGGGCCTAGATGACTGTAATAAGTCTCACAGAAGCAGAGCAATCCCTTTGCACATTACCATCCAAGAGACCAGGACCTAATTTGGTATTCAGCTCCACACCCCCATCGTGTTGGCAGTGGTTCAGAATTGGTGAGACAACTTGCAAAGGATAAAAATAATAATAAAAAAAAAGCCTCTCTAATTTAATGTTAGCTTTTGATGTGTCTAATATCAAAGCTTTTTTTTTTTTTTTTTACTTCTATTTAATCAAAATTAATCACTAAGATTACTACCGTAATTTATGTTGGAGATTATTGAAATGAGTGTTTTATTAAAATCTGGTTTTATTAATAAAACACATTCTGGCTACGGAATCATATGAGTCTGCTATTAGGGACTATTAACTGGGGACTAGGAGTTAATCATAACAGCTATGCTGCCAGGTCCTTTGACAGCAGCACATGCTAAGTTTGTTTCTGCTTTTACTTTTACTAGCACATTCAAGTCAATTAGTTACCCTAGCGTATGAGCATTCTGAGCAACTCCTGTAAAAGAGTAGAGACAAAGGTACATACATCTCAGTAGTTCTGAACAAAGAAAGGGTAATCAGGAGGAGACTCACCAGCCTGATTAGTCGTGATGCTGACAGCAGCAAATTGTCTGGAAAGTGTACTCAAGTCAGATACCCCATTGACCGCATCAATCTCAAAAGTGTAATTGGTATGTGCCAGAAGGTCCACTACTGTCACCGTGGTGTTGGTGAGGCCAGTCTGACGGGGTAAGAATCGCACGTTGTCACTACAAGGCTCGCATATTTTGCTGCTTCCTCCACATTTTTTGCAAATGATGTTGAAAGTGACATCCTTTCGACCTCCTGTGTCAAGAGGCCAGCTCCAGTCCAGGATAACAGATGTCTCATTGATGTTAGAAATAACGTTTCTTGGAGCAGACGGTGGTCCTACAAAGGAAAGGACAGGCATTTCTGTATTGCTCTAAAATGAGAGTAACAAGCAACAAAAACAAATAACCAAACTGTTCTAGTTACTTCCTGTAGAGAATTCTGAAATATTTCACTAGACTACAGACTAGAGCATCAAGAATCATGTTTTGCTCTAAATAGTTAGTTCTCTGAGGGCATAGTTCAGGACGGAATGTCACCCTTCTAGAGTTATTCTGTAGGACAACTACTGATAATTGCTCTTGGATTTTGATGGAAATATTGGTATGAGTTTAAAAGTCTTAGCTCTCCTTCTCAACTCTGACAGAGAACTTGGAGAAAATGAAAAGAAAATGACACAAATCCAGCCCAATAATTTCTGGTAGCCTGTCCAACATGTATGAAAACATGGCAGGCAATGGATGGCTGACTGCAATGGAACATGGGAGGAAGCAAGCAAGCTGCTCAGATACAGATGGAAGAGCAAAAAACGACAGCCCCAAGCACAATGATGCTACTCACTGGTGCAAGCCATGGATGGAGGGTCTTTCTCAGAGCGAAAGTAATTCTTTTCACACCTGCAGTTCAGAGATGCATCTTCATAGGTGGAGCTATGAGGTGGGCATTTGGCACACTTCACATTGCCAGCAGAAGCTTTATAGAACCCAGGTCGACAAGCTGCAAAATGAAAAGAATGAAATTTTAAATTTCATGGACAGCTCTTCCATTTTAACAGGTGATCTTTTAATTGTCCTGGAATCTTTCATATATAGGTCATATTTTGGAGTGTTTACAATCTAAAACCCACAGTTTTCTCATGAGAAAGCTGACAGAAATTAACTTCTTAGTAGAATGACGTCCTTCATGAATCAGCTTTGATTTATATTGTTTTGCTTGAATAACAGAACAGTATATTGCAAGAGGAAACATTTTCTACACTGCATTACAAGAACTTCACTTATTTTTCTTAGTTTCTGGTTTATTTACCAAAACATGGTTCCTAAATTGCATAAGAAACTAACTTTATCCACTTACTGTTGCTGGGGTTTGTTTACAAGGGAATGCTAATTGTAAGCTATTCAGTTCAGTGTGACTAAGCCATCCAAAATCAAGAAAACAATCTGAACAGTGAAAGATCTATTCCATTACTGAAAGCCCACACATCAGACTCTATGAGCTGCCTCTGATACTGACTACAAGAAATTTGTATGATATGTACTGCGAAGATGCTTTTTGTGTTAACACAGTCCTCAAGGGATAGTGCTGGAGCCCACAGAATCTGCTTCTGACAAAGTCTTGGTGGTGGTTTTTCACCAACATTTGCACATCCTTTCTGTTTTGGTTCCTGTTGCATTTCAGACCGATTCAAAGCCACATTTGCATCAGATGAAAATGGTCTTTGAAGCAAGTTACAGAAATGAACAATCAAGTAAATATCTTTTTATGAAAAACTCATGCAATTAAATAACATGGTTGACTTCTTTCCAATAAGATGATCTCACCATCTAAAAATTGAAAAAAAATTAAACCAAAACCAGATAACGCTCAGACTCTGCAACTCAGCCGTGGTTTCTCTCCAAGGCACGCATCCTTCTCGAAATGGAATTTACCCAGTATGGTCATTCTGGCTGACACACCAATAAGACTGTAACCATAACTACACAACAGCTGTACTACAGCAGCACACAGACAACAAAACAAAAGAGACTGCATCTCAAAACAGGTTCACCTATTGCTTTCATTTCACAGGAAGCACCTGCCTAACACACATTACTAACAACCTAAGGAAACCCAATACATTATCATATAATGTTAAAATAATAATAAAGAAGAGCTACACAACCTTTTTTGTGTGTGTGTGTCTGGAGCCCAGACAGTCAAGCATAACTAAAATGGTCCTGGACCTGTCATTGATTTAAAAGCTACTTCAAAACCAAAAGAATAGGTTTACCAGTCTCAGCATGAACCAAAGCAGGCTCACATTTTTCATTTTTGCTTATGGAGGTGAGCTGATTCACAAATGTAGTATGAAAAACAAGATACAAGATGATGTGGTCCTGTCCATTTCTGCATGCAGTGCCCAAACAGAAAAATAAGTTTGGATGAGCAGACTGTGGTAATCAAAAATAATTACAACACTTTCATAAGAGATGGAGTAGAGGGAAGCTGCAGTACTGGCTATTCAGTTCACACAATACCATCTGTAATCGTTTCCTACATGAATTTCTGGTTCATTAGCTTTGGGCACGAAACACCTGAGTGAAACACACTGAAAAGCAGAGGGAAACCAAAACCTCACACAGCTGCACATTCAGTCTTGAAACATCTTAACAAAGAAAAACCTCCTGGCACAGCACTGAGCCGGTCTGGAGATGTAAGAAATGTTTCACAGGAAAGTGCTAATCTCAGCCACCCTCCAGCACTTTGAAGCCCTTGCAAATAGAGGCTGCTTGGCCGCAGCTGCTGCCTCCCATGCCACGCTAACAAAACAGCTGAGAAAGTCATCTCCCACTTCACAGAGCCTCCTGCAAGCCTTAATGAAGTAATCCCCAGGTTGAGCCTCTGGTGCACGGTGCCACCAGGCAACTTGTGAAAGCCGAATTGCTAAAAATGCTTCTGTAGCAATGCTTGCAGATCCTCATGCCAAGCTGTAGGATTCAGCACAGCCTGACTTTCTGCAGCTGGGACTGCTTTGGTTTCCACCTCATCCCAGGCTGCGAGGCTTTTTGGAGATTTTTGTTTGTTTAACTTGAGGAAAATAAAGGAGAATTCAACAGAGAATTGGCCTTTTTTTGGTTTATTTCTGGAGTTGTTGCAGTCCTAAAACTCAGCTCTCATCCTTTCTCAACTACTGCCCCATGATAAACAGGTCACACCTATTTGTCTCTATTATCCCTCCTGCTGACAGAGGAGCTTCTGAATATTTTACTGCCTTGTGGTCCAGAATGGGCTTTCCTGGCCCCAAGAAAAGAAGGGATAGCAATCCTACCCTTTCCAGTACCAGTAACCAAGAAAGCACATAAAGAAACACAGCACAACACTGCTGCTACGTATTCATTTACACACCATCTTCACCAGAAGTTCCCGTGGAAATTCAGTGCCAGTTATCAAAAACAAATGGCTTCACTTAACCATATCTACTTAGCTTGAAGGACATATTCAAATTCGTGGAAAACATATACAAGACAAAGAGGCATTTCTGAGTACATACATATAAATCTTATACATTTAAATAATTTGTTATATTAGTTTAAAATAAAGATGAGAAAAAGACTAAGAATCTAAAGCTGAACCTTTGCCATGTGGTTGGTCTTCCCATCAGACAATTTATGCTCATTAAGCATAATTTATTCATAACACCTGAACATTCATTTATGGGATGCAACTACAGCAAGATTGCTTATTTGGGACATATTTGAAGCCAATGTTTCTTAATAAGACAATGAATTAAACATCAATAAACAAGGTTGCATAAGCAGCGGGTAGATTTTGTGGGTGAGTATGGTAAAGGAAGGAATCAAACTTCTTCATTAAGTTGTGCCTGAGAGGGCAGTAAGGCACTGGCACTGTGGCACAGGCTGCCTAGATATTTTGTGGATGTCCCAACCCCAGTAGCATTCAAGACTGGGTTGGATAGGGCTCTGGGCAGCCTGATCTAGTGGGGTGGCAACCTTGCCCATGGCATGGGGTTAGATCTTGATCTTTAAGATTTCTTCCAACCCAAGCCATTCCATGATTCCATGAAAAACAGTAGACTCTATTTAAGAAAAGGCGGTGCTTGTGCAGGGGAGAACAGAGGAAGAAGCAGGAGCCAGATCAGGCTGCTTTTTTTCCAGAGGGACAGAGACATCCCTGTTTCCCTACTGCCACCACAGCATTTGGTAGTGGAGATGCACTGCTGGATCCCTGCTGTCCCAGCACGTCCTAGCAAGGACATCCTGATCTCATAGCTTCCCCTCAGGCTGTCTCGCACTTACTGTCTCTGTCAGAGCAATTTAAGATTATTCAGCACTGCAGCCCAAAGGAGGGGAAAAAAAAAAAAAAAGGCAATTATACTTGAAATTGAAGCTTGGAATGGGAGTGCAAACAAGAAATCATCTGAATGTATTTAGTGTTATTATTCTTTTCTTAATAATTTCTTAATTTCTTATTTCTGATATAAAGAGAAAAAGAACTCTTTAACTATCTTTCCTTCTTTCTTATGTCAGAAAAAAATGGATTGCATGAACTGACAGAAGAAGCTTGTCTTTTTAAGGTGAACACCACAGCTTCTGCTTCAGTCAGGTTGAAAATAAAAGCACTAGCACACAAAGTGTTCACTGAATGTGTAATTTCAACATGGGAACACCTCTGAGAAGCATATTTTGTTAACATTTTCTTTCAGAAGCCAAGGATTCTTTTTTCCCCCTCAGTTCCATGTGCTTTTGTGCAAAAGATAAGAATGCGATTACCTGTTCCTGTAGTTGCTGAAAGTACCAACATTACTAATAGGTTAGTGTATTAAAAAAAAAAAAACAAAACACTAAAATAATATCTTGCATTTGCATGTATTTCATATGAAGCATTCAAAGTCAACAAACCTCTAGGGAAGCAGAAATGGGGACACTAGGCTGGGAGAAGACTTCTCTCCTGCAGCTCCAGTCTCACTACCCTCCCTAGGCAGGGGGCAGTGGGAATTTGTCCCCAGGGTCCCTCACTGCTCAACGCTTGCTGGCAGTGGTAACTCCTGCACTACTCCAACCACAAATATTATTTTACAGCTGTATTTGGACTGACTTCCATCTCTTCAGCATGAGTGCAAGCCACATTGGCTTCATTGAAGTTACCTGCTGGTAAGAGTTTCAGGGCTGCAGCTGTCCTCATTACTGGGTAAAAATGAGTTTCCTTAAGCTAAAATTGATGAGTGCCTTAGAGAGTGGTGAAAGTTACTTCAGTGAGAAAAAAAAACAACTCTACGTGGCCATCTACAGCAGTTATTGCTAAAATAAATGGCACTATCTTTTCAACAGTCAAGTAACTGATGTGTTTGACTTTGAGAGCAAAACATAGTCCTAATTAAGGGTTAAATGATTCAATTTGAATTCATTTCAAATTAAAATACTAAACTGTTAAGTATATTTCAGCATCCATACTCTAATCTGCTATACACAACACTACCACAAACTCCTAGCCATACACACCACTGAACACATGCAAACCATGCAACCAGTCTTGCAGTCCTACCACCTCAGTCTACCATCACCAGAGGATGTCCCTCTGCTCTTTATGCCAGGAATAGACATAACAGGCCTTGGGGCCTGGATCAGTCACTGCAGCACACTGGAGAAGGATACGGCTGCAGCTACTGTGAGATCAAGTGCTCCTCTGCTGCTCAAGTAAACAGCCCAAGGATGAAACATCACTGTGGCACTGAGCCACAGAATTTAGCAAATAAGGAAAGGCAAAAACTTTGCAGCATTGTCAAGTCTCTTATAGCAGCATGTACAACTTTCTTCTCACCACATGTGTGATGATCATAGTCAGGAGATGATGGCAGCTCAATCTTCTTATCAGCAGCAAAATTGGACCTATATACATGCACAAGTGCAAAATCAGATGTGGCACAGCATTCAGCTTGTGAAAACAGGTGACATAGCCAGCAGCATAAATTAATCTTATAAAACTCTCCAAACCATTTTCCTTGGATGGGTCACCTTTTTTCCCTTCCTGCATGTGTTTATACCTTTAGTAAACAACAAAAAGGTAAAAACCATGATTAATTTTAAATGAAGGATATTTCCCGACTGCTCATTTCACACTTCTGTCACAAATTGTATTCAGCCATGTGTCATTCATGTGCTATATTAAAAATAACACTGGATAAGGATACTACACTTTTGGCTCAGATACATGAAGAGTAGGAAATGAAGGTAAAATTCTGCCCTGAATCATCCCATCATCAGTTTCTATTACACATCATTCACTGCACTGAAAATATCTCATTTTCTCCTCCCTTGCTCACTCTGGCACCCTGCTCTGCTGGAGACACTGCATTATAATATGGATTTCCTGCAAAATCCCTCAGAGCAGGGAAACAGTCTTCAGCAGCTCTAGCTGCTATTAGTATACACAGAGCCACTTAATCCATGGCTATATATAGGTGCACATCCTTTTTTCCCCTGACCTCTAGGAATCTTCTTGCATGCCTACACAACCCAGGCAGGCTTCTGTAAAGTAGAGCATATTTTCAATTCTTATTTCTATAGGACTTAAGCTTTTTGTCACTGGATCTGAGTAAAGAGTATGACACCACTTCAGGGAGTAATCCTCAGAGCCACCATGCTGTAGGAACACAGGCGGGGGACAGAATAGCATATTCTGATAGGTCCCTGTACCTACTGAGGAGGAGAAGGAGAAAGAGTAATAGGCATCAGCAGCCCTAAGGCTTCCCCACTGGCAGAGATACCCACTGTAGGCTACTGCACTGGCAGAGCATCATGTTTTCTCTTTTCTGAGTTATAGTGCTGTAGCGCCAAAAGGAGGAGGGAAACATGTCTGAGAAAGGTTTTAATGAAGGTTAAAATCCCCGGAACCCACCAGAAGATCCCCTGGAAGAGGCACAGACTTTGACTTCCTCCTTCTTCCTATCACCAAATGTTCTGTTAACTGGGGAAATAAAAGCTGCCAGTTCATTCACCAAGACGTAACAGACACCAACTCCACTGCAGTCCTCAGTATGCTATATATAATAACTGAAATAATTACCAAACTGCTAGCAGCAGGAGCAACCCAGTCATTTTTGCTGAGCATTATCACCAAATCAGTAATATCTCGTACTTTATTTTCTGTACATGAAACATACTTTTTACTCTGAAAACACAGACAAAATTAGAAATTGCATTTTAAATATTAAAAAGACGTAACCATCACTACTTCCATTATTAACTTTGCAAAATGCAGCTGCTTATTACGATAACTTATCTTGGAGGGGAAGACAAGTGCAGAAGGAAGCATGGCCTGTGTACACTTTTGCATCTATAGATAGGAAAATCACAGCCGAAGCTGCTGGCAGATGTGAAGCACAGCAGCTGTCCACAGCTAGAAGAGATCAACAGATAGCGAAGACAGCATAGTCCCTTTCCTCCCACAGTGACAGGACCATCATCTGAGGACTCAGGAAATACTCTCTCTTTTCTTCACCTGCCCCTTCCCCTCCAGCCCTGCCCCGGCAGGATGGACGGCATGCTGCACATGCAGCAAGGATCCATTGTGATGTGATGCTGCAGTGCTTCTAGAAAAATCATCCCGGAAATAAGCACTCATTTTTCACACCTGAAAGCTGCTGCCAGTACAAAAAAACACACTCAGTAGTATTCAATCTTACTCATGAAATTTCTGCTTTTTCCTCCTCACTTCATATTTTATAGTGATCTGTGACCTTAATGTATTTTAATCAGATGCTTTTTAAATTGGCTTTACTCCCAGGTCAAGTCATTCAGCAGAAACAATTCCTGTTCTTTGTTTAATAACTGTTACTGGCAGACATATTAATTATATGTACATAAGAGATAGCTTTATCTTGAGGGAATAACACTGCACCTTTCAACCACAGTCTGTAATAGTTTCATGTTATGCCTTGCAGGCTTCTGCGTCTCCTTTTATGAAGTGCATTATGGTCATGATTGCTACCAGCAGCATTGTTAAAAGTGCAATGTCAGAGACAGTCGGTGCTAAATGCAGCACTACAGTAAAGTTGTCCTAGCTTTTGGGTATGCAAATATCATGATCCAAAATGCATAAGGCATTTCAGCTCATTTGCATGCATTTGTTGGGGAGGGGGGGAAGGGAAGAAATCTTTTGTTAACAGGAAATCACTGAGAACCACAGTCTTGATTTGGAATTTAAAGAAAATAAACACAGCTCTACCTTAATTCCACCCATACTCGGTGAGTCACTTAAGCAAGTATTGAAAAAGAGAATTTAATAAACCTGTGTTTATAAGCAGTGTCTTTCACTTTCCCTAAACAAGATGTTTTCCTGAAGCACAGCCTGGACACGCTGAGATATATTAAACTGTCATTTTGACGAACAAAGAAATCCCATGTTCTGTTTCTTCGGAAGCTAATTTAATCCACACTGAGATGAAAAATAACTTCCTAACTTAAAGGTATTAAAGAACCAAGCAACAGAGCAAACAAACAAAAAAAGCTTAAAGAAACACCAGAAAACATACCCAGTATCAACTTGGACTGAGAGAAAAAAAAGAGGTGTGAGCATTTCTACAAAGAAACCTGAGAGTTTTAAGTGACCATTTGGCAAGGACAGAATGTCAAGATACTTTTCCCTTGAAGTCAAACTACCCTATGGACTTCTTGAAGGTAAACGAGAGGTAGGATCCTAATAGCTTCAAACGATGGATATTTCTTGACACCAGTGTACAAAATACAGACCTGAGCGCCACAAAGGGCACAAGCTCTTGTGAAGGTGTTTCCTTTCCAGCTCAGAGGAACCAGTGTGCAGTTGGGAAGGCACTGCCCATGCTTCACTCTTTTCAGAGATGAAAAATGAAGAGTGGCCTCTAAGCTCCCCAAGCTAGATTTAATTAATAAGTGAAAAACAGCTTTATAGCTTTACGTTGAGGTGGTTGTGTAATTGCTCTGTGCCCAACCCAGGCTAACAAGTTTGTATGTGGAAGCTGATATAAAGAAAGAATAAATGAATTGTCAGACAGATTACACCGAGCCCTAAAACTTAACCTTTGCCTAACTTGCACCTAAAGGTAACACCATCTGAAAATGCAAGAGAAATGCAGATAATCACTTGTTCTCATGAATTATTTTATTCTCATCTCTAAAGCCTAGATATTATTTCAAAGACCTAAAGCAAAAGGTTTAGTATAACTGCTAGTTTATCACTAACAAAGATTAATTATGGTAACCATCCATGTTACTGTCATGTACGTGGAACAGGTGATATCTTTTGCTAAAACCGTGTCTCAATATTAATTTCTCTGACATCCTTGTCCCAGTTGTTTGTGGCAATGCACATATGTTGTTCCAAAACAGTGAATTCAGAACTGTGAAAAGTCTGCATTTTGTCTCTGGCGTGGAAGGAAGATGAACTGGCTTTTATCGAGGCTGAATGTTCTACTGAAGCATTCCAACTCTGTTAATGCGTGCAGGAGAACATCGCTGTCCCCATTTTACAGGTGAGCAAATTAATACAGAATAAGCTCTGAGTCCTTTCTTTAAGTGCCACCTCCTAATCAAAATGCTGTCTCGTGGTTTGTGATTCTAAGAAGAGCTCCCAGATGACACGGGTCCACTACTGCAATTAGCATGAATTAGTACTTTTGTTAGTAGTCTCAGCAGAGCTGTCAAATTAATTGGAAAAGAAATTTAACAAATATCTTTCCCCTTAGAGATACTCTTTCAGGTCAGGGTTGAGGTATGTTGATTGAGCAGAGTGGGGGAAGCATATACTTCTTATGCCCTCGTCAAACTTGCTTTGCTGATGAAAATAGAGGATGTTGGTTTCAGGGGCTGTGAATCTGGTACCTGTGACAAGCAGTAGACTGACATAGAAAAGACAACTGATTGTTCAACCCCAGGAAATATTCCAGCTGCTGGTAAAAATGAATTAACTGATTAAAAGACTGGATTAATGGACAGTGGCTAAAAAAATCTAAATATTCATTTTTTCATGGAATCTCATCTTTTTACACCTCAAAGTTAGCTCTTTCAGTTTATCTCTAATTTGCACAGGCATCCATAAATAATGCATTGTTTCCCCATTTTTAACCTATATCTGAACTCAGCCACTGCAGTCAAAACATGGCCAGATGCTTACAAGCATCTTGTGGTTGAGGAAGCAAGTACTTGGACATGGTTTACAATTCTCCTCCACCACACACACATACACACACAAAAAGGAGTTGGCAGTTTTAAGCACTCAGATTAACAAGAGACCAGAATTTAAAATTCTGTGTCTATGCTTCATACAGTGACAGCTACTTGAATTTCTTACTGTTTCACTGCCAACCGTTAACACATTGCTGCTTGAATTCATGAAGAAATGGTGCTGGGAAAGGGAAGCTCTTAAGTGGAGAAGTGGCACATCAACAGCAGGAGTTGAAAACTGTATGAAAAATTTCCTGTGGTCTAAGTTGCTGTTACTACTTGCTGACATAAGTTTGGGACGCAATTTAGTGTGTAAGAACACAGCTGTAATTTGTAACAGCATGTAAGAAGTAGTCATTGTTTTGATGATTATGCTGCTAATGTCACTTGATGGGTACATCTACATAACCATTTTATAAGCATTAAAGTTCAGATCTGAAGAGCTTTCCTAAAGCAAATTCTCAGTTGTTCCTTCTGGTTGTGATTTGCTTCACACTGTCAACTCCAGAGCGTACAAAAAGGTAAACTAGGTGATGCTACATGCATTCTGTAAGATGAGACTGCAGTCAACCTGGAGTAAAATCTAATGAAATAAATATAGTAACAGTACAGGTATAAATATCATATCAACTGCATTTCTTTACAGATATGTTCCCAGTGGGCTACAAAACCTGCTAATGTAGACATAACACACAATTACTAGCTTTCAAATATCTCACTACAGTCAGCATTGATGAAATTGTTGCATATTTCTATGAGATTTTAAAAGCTCTGGTAATGGAAATACATATGACTTTATTAAAGCCATTAAGCATATAATCACAAATAAACAGACATTATCAGCAGTATTCTACTTTTATAAGGACACAGAGTGGGCATAAAAGAAGGTTTCAGTAATTACTAAAAGTCTTTAATCAGAAGACCAAATCATTATGGCTTCATCATCTTCACAACCACCTCTCCTCTTCACGTGCCTTTTTCACTGATTGCATTTTCATCTTTCCAAGGGAAAGCCTGAAACTTAACCAGTTACAGCCTCTGGGGAACCTCTGCACTGACAATCTTCTCACAGCTGAAAGAAAAAGCCCACGGCTTTTGCAAAACTATCTAACCACTCAAGTGCAATATTTACACACTGTATGCTTTAGCTCTTATCTGGGCTTCCTTGGTATTTTGCCATTTTAGAGGAGAACTCTTAATTGCTTAACATGCATTTTCTATGCATGCATTAAAAAATGACTTGCTTTGCAGAGTAAGCAATTATCTGAACAACACAAACCCAACAGTTAAACGTAAATGGAAAAAAAACAAAACAAAACAAAAAACAAAGTCCTACAGTTCAGCATTTTTCTTCACTCAATACCTGCGTGAATTCAACAGGAGTGGAAATTCAGATATTTAGAAAATGAGTCATCTCACCTACTGTTACAGAACTAAAACTCTTCCTATACTGGGGAAGGTTTATAAAGAGTAAAGGAAACAAGAACTCAATGTTCTTCAACAGCATTCCCTTTGCAGTGCAGAAAATTTATTAGAAAGGAAAGGGAACTGTTTTTAGGGAATCTGTTTTCAGGGAAGCTGAAAAGACATAAAAACCCCTCAAAAGTCAAAGGCATTAGGGCAAACTCACCAGGAAGTATAAAATTCCTCATCCATTAGTACCAAGTAATGGAAAAGAACGGGTATGGTGTTTTCCTGATAACAACTTCTCCTACTAGAAATATTCCCACCTACTCTCATTACAACCCTGTATGGCTGACTGAGAATCCTGAGCTACGCAGTCTGCAGCTCAACTGAAATAACTTTTATGCTCTGCGGTGAAAATAAGGAAATAAAATGGGGCTGGCTACATTTGCTTTATCAAACTCATCAGAGTTCTGCATCTACAAGAACCTCTTTCAATTCTGATCAAACAAGGCCATAAAACCTGATGCCATGTTTGATAATGAAGTAAATTATATGCTGGGATATTGAACCAAAATTAAATCTTTGTGGGTCAGGGCAGCCCACTGCTATCTAGATTATATATGATATACCATCACAATGATGTATGTGAAACACAGGAAATTGTTGTATATTAATAGAACAGTAGTTCAATCAGCCCTATGAACAATATCCAATATATTCAAGTGCAAATATATCTTGATCTGGTTGTAAAAATAATGAAAGGAAAGCAATTTATTAATTAATAAAGCCTTCCAATCCTTTTTATATGTGCAAAATTAAAACATATTACTGCCACAGAATGGACAGCAAATCTCAAAAGCGAAAAACATTTTCTCCTTTCTTCACTAAGGCACATAAAAAGAAATGCAAAATTTTGGCTATTATTTTAAGAATAACAACAACAAAAAACACATCAGGAAGAAAGCAAGCTCTCCGAACAACCAAAACTTACAAAATGGCACATAAACTTCCCAAAATATCATGTGACAAGGGACACAAAAATATGTTCCCGAGCAAACAAAAAAAATCATGTTAAAAAATCCATTCAGAAAAATGAAATATTACTATTCTCAAAGTGCTTTTGGCAAAGCTATAAGAAAAGCATCCCTACATCCTCTACTGTTATTCCTTCCATCACCCTGTATGCCACAGAGCAACAAACCCAAGCTCTGCCCCAAATCTCACTCACGCATTTCTTTGTCAAGTCTGGGGGATGCCTGGGAATGAGAGGCTGGAGTGCAGTCCTTCACAACAGGACCTGAGGATTCTGGCTGGCAGCAAGTTGAACATAATCCAGCAGCATGCTCCAGCAGCCCAAAGGGCCAACTGTACCCTGAGGTGCATCAGGCCCAGCGATGCCTCCAGGTGGGAGGAGGGGCTGTCCCATTCTGGTCTGTACTGTGCAGCCTCACCTCCTTCAGTGGGTGCAGCTTTGGGTGCCACAGCATAAGACAGAAAAAAAACTGTTACCGAGAGCCCAAAGCAACTGCTCAGGTGCAGCTTGTTTGCAGTCTGCTCCAGGATGCTTCTAGGGACAATATTAGTCTATCTGAAGTTCTTTACTATGAGAGTGGTGAGGTACTAGAACAGGCTGCCCCATCCCTAGAGGTGTTCAAGGCCAGGTGGGATGGGGCCCTGGATAACCATTAAATGTGCAGGTTGATGGCCCTGCCTGTGGCAGGGGGGTTGGAGATTCATGATCTTTGAGGTCTCTTCCAACCCGGCCCATTCTGTGATTCTGCGAAGTTACTTAAAATGCATCTTTTGGCAAACGCATGGTTCTGCAGATCATGAACACTCATTATAAGCATCCCATATGTGGGTTTTCTACCATGTAAGTAACTCAGTTCCTTAGCCAGATTAATCCAGTAAGTCGAAGTATAATAGGAATCTGATGATAATAAATATAAAAGCATGAATGCATCTATATAAAGCACGGTGTCCATATAAATCAATAAAGCATTTATACACTTTTGCTTGCTCTTCTCCTGGCTGCCTGCGCTCAGTGTCAGGTTAGATGTATAGAGTGAGTGATTACAATAGGCAAGTATAGCTGTTTATTTTGAAGGTACTGTCAAAATGCATTAGCCAAATGCCATATTGGAGCATAACTAATCTGGAATGATCTTCCACTGACATGAATTTCACCAGTGCTGTGGTCTGTTGTGCTGACATCATGAAGCAAGATTAAGACAGCTCTCCACAGCTGTAAATCCAGCACACAAGATCCAAGCTGATTAAGCACTTTCAGCCCCACCTGGTGCCAAGAAAGTGGCACACAGAACCCCTGAGTTTGTCTCATTATCATCTTATGAATGAACTGTGCATGAACCTCCTTTGCACTACTTTCTGTACTGATAGAATGCCATTGTCTGACAAACGTATGGCTAAGATAAGAAGAGGTAGTTTACTCTAGCACTGTTAGAAATTTCTCTGCTGCTCCATGTCACCTGGGACAGAGACTATGAGCTACTGCATTCAGAGACAGATGGTCCTGCTATGAACAGGGACAGATTTACAGTGACTGGGAACACACTCACTTTCAGATATAACCCGAGTTAACTTTCTGTTGACCCTTTCGTAATGAGGAAAGCTTTGATTCTATACTAGGATGAAGGAATGTTTTGCTATTTCCCCACTATTTCTCTTGCTTACAGCGAACACATATGGGAAGCAACGAGTAGAAGTAAGCTAGCAGCAACATCCTTGTTATTTCTATGAATAGTGTAAAGTAAGAACTGCAATACTTACAACTTATTTAACAGCTGCTTTCAGTCCCAGTTTAGCAAAGCCTGATGCAACATTTGTAAAATTGTCTTGAATCATATTACTTCCTGTCCTGCAAAGCAGATGGAAATGTTTCCACCCTGCCTGTTTGGACACATCCTCCGTTTGCTTTGCCCTATCTGTAACAATGGTTCTCAGTTTGTTTGAAATGAACAGAGACTGGCAGCACCATGATCAATTCAGTATGCAACTCTCACCAGTTTAACAGGTGGCCTTTTCTGAAGCTCAGAAGAAAAGGTTAAACTTAATGGGACAGAGTAGGAAAGAAGGAGCAGCATTCTCCAGAGCTGGCTCTTGTCATGAGCAACAGACAAGTGGAACAGGTTCTGTACATCCTACAATTCCTTCCCTCTGAATCTGCAGGGGAAAAAATAATTATCTAAATTTCACCAGAAGAAACACTCAGCTACCGAGCAGCCAGGAATGGGAAATACTGGACTCGAAGTTTTTAGGAGAATGCGCACCTATCAGTCTTTGCATATGCGCACTTCTAACTGTTCTGAAATAAAACCTAGTTTCAAAGACTTGTAACCTCTCAGAGAACTTCTCAGAGAACAGAATATTGCAGAGAAATAATTCAATTTCAGTAATGGGAACTTAAGATATGCTGTGCAAGTTACAGATGTCATCTCTTTTCATAATCCTTATTGAAGATAGGCGAACACTTGAATAGAGAGTCATTAAGAAGTGCAATCAAAGCTAACCTTCCACCGGAACAAAATGAAGAGTTGTGATACAGAATGTCATTTCAATCATATTCCGTTTCTGTTGTACATTTGTAAATTTCATGTGTGCCATTTCAATCATTATTTATTTATTTATTTTAACTTTCTGCATTTAGTCAAGCATTCAGCTTGGTTGGCTGTCTCAAAAAGAACGTTATTATCTCAGGGCATTTAGTGCATACCTTACACTGTGGGGTATTCTTATGAAATTTGGAGGCAAATATTTTCTATTATTAATTCATGGCTGGTTTTATTTTTGTCCTAAATTCAGAATGGCAAGTACCATATATCTCACAGAAATAGAAGGACTGAGTGGTTCCTTCTGTCAACTCCTTCTATCCTCTTTGTTTTTCTTTGTGGTTTTGTGATTTTGTTGTTGTTATTGTTTGTTTTTTAACTGACAATTCTCCATCTGCTCTCTGTCCTACCCCCGACTGTTGCTATTTTGTGAAACCTTTGATCAATTGTAGCCAAAATTCACGTTGATGAGACCAGAATTTTGCAACCTACTCTAGGGAATCTGCTTTAGCAGGAAAGTTGGACTAGATCAGGCATGTCCAACTTACAGCCCACCTCAGCTTGCACTGCAGCCGTTCCCTGTCCCACACCATCACAGCAGCAGCTCTGCCTCACCACGTAGCCCAGCCCCACCGTACCAATGGAATCCCACCTGGGCTGAATCCAGGGCACAGGATGCAGTGCAGTGCCAGATGAAGCGATGGCAAATAATGTTATGCATTTTGATACACTGGCAAAACACAGGCATGTGAACAGAAAAGAATATGCAACATTGCTTTCCATTTTGATAAAGGAATTCTAGAGTAGGTTACAAGATTGAAAAAAAAAAAAAAAAATCTTTTTTTGGTTTATTTGTGCCTCCATTTTCAGTTGACATAAAAACATTACCTGCACATTTTCAAATTTGATCATGTCTCCTTACCAAACTTTCATAAGCCCCCTTTTCCCAGAGAGAAATACCCCTCACCTCACAGTCATGCCTTGTTCATGGCATCACTTTCTGATAGCACATATATTAGTGACCAGTTATTTTCAAGGATGAAGCACAGGAAGAATAAAATGTCATCAAATATCTCTGATGAACACATTGAGAGCTCACTAAGAATTGCAACCACTGCCATCAAACCAGACAGAGGTATTAATTTCACAGAAACAAGGTCACATATTCCAGTGGTTTTATGCTTTGTTGCTCTCTCTGTTTTAATTAAAAATATTGAAAATTAAAATAAGTTTTGTTACTTACATACATTAACTATATTATATATTTTATGAGGGCTGCTCTGAAAGTAATACCTCCTATTTTACTATGTTGGCCTACATCAACATCCTCCGTCAGAGGTGGACGTTGGTGGTACGGCAGTAGAAGTTGAACCTTCCCACCAATATTCCATTACATTTTGTTGCCACACAACAGATGGCAGCAGAGGGGAAGTCTGACACAACAGTGTCTGACATGAAAGGGTGGATGAAGCAAAGATGTGTCATTCAGTTCCTTTATGAGGAAAAAATTGCACCCACTGATATTCATCGATGCTTACTGTATGTTACAAATAGTGGATGTGAGGCACTGAGGGTACTTTCAAGCAGTGGCAACAACGACAGCGGGTCATCTCCACTGGTGCAGATTGTTTCAAGAGTGGTTCAATGGGCTCTCACTTATCTCTGGTGAAAATACATAGCTAATGTTGGTTACTGTTTTGAAAAAAAGAGTGTTTCGTATCTCCGAATTTGCTCTATTAGACAGCATTATTGTGCTCATTTTATCAGTTGTAAATAGGAGGCATTACTTTCAGAGCAACCTTTGTAAATGTAGCCCTGGACAATTCCTCTTTACTCAGTGCAGCTCAGGTAAGCCAAAAGGTTGGACAGCCATGGGCTAGATGATCTTCAGAGGTCCCTTCCAACCCCTACAATTCTTCAATACTGAGTGCAACTGAAATTGTTGTTACCATTTCTTTCCACACACTTGAATGCATCAGTGAAGAAAATCCCATTACCAAGTCCTAGATGTATGTTTTATCCTGCCCTCTCTACCCCCATGTACTCTTCCACGTCTCCATAAGATCACCAGCTTATCTCATTCTTCTCACAGAGTCCTTTCTCTGCAAGATATTCTTTTACAATGTCTCCATCCACAGATGTTGTTCCACAACTGCAGCAAAACTTCAGCATAGGAGTTAGGGCTCAGCTGACAGTAAAGGGAAGTGCTTTATAAAAAAGCATCTTCCTCCTAAAATACTCAGACATTAAGAATGTCTAACATCAGTGGTTTAATCATGTAGTAATAATGTTTAAGAAGCCTATGATACAGCTATCACCCAGTAAAACCAACTCATTTTATCCTTGCATCTAAAACATACAGAAAAGGATACAGCTGGCTCTCTCTCCCATTTTTCTTCACAGTTTTGTACTTCAGATTTTCTTATGAAGAGAACTTGCTCACACAAAATATTTTAAAAATACCCACAGCCCTTTCCAAGGCTACTTTTGATTGTGATTTCCATCCTAGAAAAGCACTGTACAACTATGCATAAGGATGAATTTTCTACTGGACCATAAATGGAGGGAAGGAAATATTTGAGGACCAAAAAATAATAGAAAATAATCACAAAGCGACATCACTAAGAGACTATTTGTAATTAGCATTTTACCACCTGAATGCTCTCTCACACATAAAGATACCACAGCCCAAGTAAAAAGATGCTGTGTGCAATATCTAAGCAGTACACTTCCTAGCAGATAAAAAAAAAAGTTAGTACATTTTCATAGCCAAATGTTCCATGAATTCCAGATTACTAGCATAATTTAGTTTTATAAGATATCTTGAAACAGTTCCAACTCAAGCAAAGAAGAGTTGGCCTGGATGAGCTGCTAGGAATCCATATGATCATTCAGTCTTCATGTTCACTAAATTTAATGTTGGCTTTTTGGAGACTGGCTCCCAGAAAGGAGACAGAAGAGGGCCAGTCAAACGCTGCCAGGTTCAGCAGTGAAAACCTGGGAGTGACAAACTGGCTGCCTAATTGTTAGCAGCAGGCAGCAGCAGTTTAAAGTAGCAGTATAATACGTTTGGGGGTTATGCAAGGCAAAAATAATTTACAGAGAATTGGTATCCAGAGCACTTTAATCAGACACAATCTAAAAATCCTGAGTTCCCATTAAAATAAATTGGAGTTATATTTGCTTCTACCTTGCCTGATTTTGACTGCAGAAATGTTGAGTGGTGAAAACAGATTAGTAAGGGCCTGGCTTTATCTATAGATTTTATCTCTCTAATTACATACTCCAGACTGACAAAAAGAGTATACAAAATCACTGGTAAGTTATTAAAAGTTTGTTCTATAGGTGCCTACATGTGGAAAATGGGATCTAACCTTGAATCCAAGAGATCCCAAGCGAAGCGTAAGTTCCTGAAGCAGTAACTTAGTTCAGGGATAGGTAAAGAGAATAGAAAACGTAACAGAAAGGGGGAATAAAAATCAATCCTCTGGAAAATTTAAAAGGTTGTTTCCAATGGTGACACCAGTGAACAGGAACATGATGACATTATAAATGATAAATAACCAGTCAGCATGGAAAAGGTAGATAACGCTGATCTTGCCTCTGGGGAAAGGAAGAAAAACCTCTTGAGATCCCTGCCTGCCCCTTTGTTCAGCCTGCGATAAGGTCCTTTATCGTTCTCTCAAGCAGTAAATAGGAATGGGAAATTCTTGAACAGGCTTTTGCAAGAAAAATATTCATCAGCTTCATCCCATAGTCAACAGTAGAAGAATTTTCCAAAATGAGATCAGTGATGAGAGCATTCAGAATAATGCAAAGATGATTGCTGTGACAAGGAATTCACTGGGAGCCACCAGGAGGAGAGTGAATTGTTACACAGCAGGACACAGGGGCCCTTCTGCAAGGAAGGGTAGCTTTGACTTTGCTAACACAGGAACAGAAAGATTACTGCTTATTTTCCTGTCATTTTTATAGCTTGTCCCTCCAAAAGGAGTAGCACAGACTGATCACTATCAAAAGGAGGAGACTTGGACTAGAAATGCATCTCTATCCACCCTACACAGTAGTCCCCACATTTCATAGAATTACACTGGTGTAACTGGCTAAGGTATCTTTATTTCTTCCAATAACTTCTAGATAAACTATTGCATAACCATCTTTTCTTAGCTACATCTTCACGCTTACATCTACAGCCTTGCATTTTTATAGCTAACAATAAAATAAGACTGTTCCTACTTTGTGGCAGATGAAACATATTCCTAATGAACCAACGACCATTTATAAAACAAAATACAAAAAAAGGTCTTTCAAAAGCTCATCTCAAAATCCTCTCTTATTTTTAATTTTATTTTTGTCTTAAGCTATGTTTAAAGTCCAAACACAACTAACCACATTGTAAGAGGTTATCATGAGTAGTGGCAATTGCATTTGTGTATGTTCTTCAGCTGGTGTAAAGCTGAGATTGTAAAATGCACCTGTGTAAGATTCCTTCATCATTTACCATGGGCTGAATTCATGGCAGGTCCTCGCCTTTCCTCCTCACAACCACCTCCCATGCTACAGTAACACAGGGGCCCATCTAAGCTCAAGGAGAACAGTGACAAGATGTATTAAACCATTCGAGTAGCTTCAGCACATATAAAGCAACTCAACCATGTGCCCTGTGTGGACATATTTAATTCAGTTTCTTTTGTTTCGCTGACACCAACCATGTTTCAGGTAACTACTAGAGAAAGGCGGACCAAGTAAAGGTGTGCATTAACCTATTTTCTTTGGTAGACTGTAAATCTCTCTGCACATCTTTGGCTTAACAGTCATTTGTATCACCTTATCTTAAATAGTTTCTTAATCAATCGCAGTTAAAACAAAATTAGCCTGAAATTAAGCCAGGATCAATACAAGAGCATCACTACCTTAAATAAATCAATTTCAAACAGCAACCTCATCTAAAGGTACACAGCTTGCCGATGCATTAAACAAGAGAATAAGATTAAATCCAAGTAACAGTTTATTAAATCAGAATAATGCACACAAATACCTTTGCAATTACCAAATTAAGCTGTTTTCACTAATCAGATACAGTCTATATAGTGGGAAATCTGGATGGGAGGCAACAGAATTTGGTAATAAACATAAATCTAAAATCCATTTTAAATATATATTACAAACAACCAGAAGGCTTTTCAAACACCTCTAGGGAAAATACCATCAAACACTTGAAAAGAGGACAAAAAACCCAAAACATTCTACAGTGGTAGTTCAATTATTTACTTCCTAAATATCCAGGACAAGACTGCTAGTTGCAACTTGTCCTATTTTTCTGTTCCAATTGTATCTCAAGACTTCTCAAATTTATCTGTCTTTCTTTCTTTAGTTGAGCATTTCTTGGCTCTTCTTCCTCAACTCACACCCACGGTACCATCACAGATTCTGTGATGGCTCTCACTTGGGGGCATCCCACACATATGAGCTTTGTTAGCTGGTCACTCCAGCAAAATGAACCATATAAAAACACCACGGTTGCGTACTCATATTTCCTTTTCCTTCCACCAGTGCCATTATTTTACAAGAATTTTTTTCCCAGGATTGCCTAAAGGATAATTATCACTTAGAAACAAGAATATTTTCCTAATTTTCTAAAAAAAAAAAAAAAAGAAAAAAAAGAAACCCAGTTTTAATTTGCTTTCGTAGAGGTGTTGGTTATGAATGATTTCCCATTGTTCTGTATTTGTTGAATATTATTTTTATTCTATGATTTGTTCTATAAATGAGACCTTCATGTGCACATTTGCATCTAAAGTGCAAGTCACCCATCCAGCCTTCCTGCCACACTCACAGAAGTGACACATAAAGCAGCTAATAAAACACAGAAGGTAGCAACTTATTATGATGCTAATGCTGATTGTACTGTTAGTCATCATCTTTCTCCTTAGCACTGTGTTTCTTTCAACATGAAGTTTTGTGAATGCTGCTACTTCTAGGATAATTCTCAATCTGATTGATTCCTTCTTTCCTATTAACTTGATCTATGTGGATCAGAATGGTTCCTGTTAGCTGGTATTTGCCCAGACAAACATGAATGTGTATAGATAATTATTTATTTATATAAATATATATATACATTTCTCCTTATGAATATATAAAAATATATATAAAGTATAAAAATAAATATATAGATACACATAGATATATGTGTGTGAGTGTGTGTACTAATAAATAAAAATACTAACAGTAAGTGCAGGATTTCTTATTTTTAGGAAAAACAATGCATATATTCCATTGTTGACTACTTTATATCCCTGAATATAAAACATTAGAAACCTAACACAATCATTTTCAATATTAGTACTTTGATTCCTTTAGCTCTCTGATGTCGAATTAAGCTAAACATTCTCGTTCCAGTGTTTGAAATATGAAGTTGCCACAAATTACTGAGAAAAACTTGTGATACTTAGCAGAAATCCTTTGTTAGATTTCAAGACTTCTATTGCACAGCCCTCAGAGAGATGTCCCCTCTGGTAGCCAGCCTGTTCCACTGTTTTGCTACATGACCTGTCTGGGCTACAGACTCATGGGCACCACACTCAGCGGGCAAACCCTTTGGCACCACATCCACTAGCCTTCTGCTACTACAACAGAAACCTAGCACAGAATAACAACATTCTCTGGTTAATTTTACTAGTGAAATTCAGTATTCGTAATGAACTTGATATGAAAAAAAGGAGCACAAGATGATCAGTCATAAGCAGTTGAAGTTTTCACCAAGAAGAAAGGATTTAAGATGTGTGAGCCATCCAACAAGAAAAGAAAAGTGGCTCGAGTACTGCGGAAATATAGCATAAAAACATGCACAGAAAATATTTCCTAAGATAAATGGGAGTGTAGCAAAGCAAGCACATGCACTGACAGAGGTGAGAGTAAAAACAAACACAGAGACATACTTGAACATCATCTGATCAGAACCTGAATTCCTCAAGAACCACGAGACAACTTGAAGGATAAATGTACTGGGATAATGCTACAGCAGCTAAACAAAAGCAGATAGTGCTAAACTAAGTCCATAAAAAAGTGCAGTAAGATATTTCTGCAGAAGAAAGTTCATACAGAGTCAGTACATTTAGAATGATGTGTTGCTTCAGGAGTGTACTTTTGAACTTAATACAACACCAAGAGTGAAGCTACAATTGGAGCACCTAAAATTCTTATCAAAACTTAAACAAAAATACTTTTGTATTAAGGGGAAGAAAAAATCTCTCTTTTAGGAAAAGTACTGACCTCAGGTATGTCCAATCTTTGACCCAGTATTCTGGAAGAATTTGGTGGGTCTACTTATTACCTGGTGAAGTGCCTGTTCATGTTGTATTCACTAGAGATGCCACCAATTTCATCCAGAAGAGCATCGAGAAAATGTTAATACATAAATAAATCTGTATCTGTTTTAAAAGTCTGATTTACTAAAAGTGATTCCCTAATGGGGAAAAAAAAAATGAAAAAAACATTATAATTTAACATTATAAATAAAAGCCTAGGAGGAATTAATAAAACGTGAGGCAAGTGCAAGAGAAAAGTGCAAGAGAAAACTGTCTGTAGTCAAGAAACTAAAATTAACATCTTAAAATATGAAAATAAAACTACTAAAAACAAATAGTGTAACAATTTGGCAAAGGAGTTTGTGAGATCACTGTTTCAAACAGGGGTTTCAGGGTTGGATGAGACAAAGATCTACCATGGAAAACAAAAGATACTATCATGTTGTAATCCAAAACTAAGTAAAAAACAACTCCCGAAGCTCTTTTCAGTCTTAATATCTATGCCTGTTGCTTTCAACCTTTGCCATGACATGATTTTGTTATAAACAAAGAGGTGTAATGACCTTGCTCCCTGTCAGCCATTAGAAAAGCAAGCACAAGCACCAAGCACCGAAATGTTGTTACAATCCACATCTTGAGAACACGTGTTATGGGACCATGGAGTCTCCCCTTGCAAAATACAATTTAAATGACTTGAACAGCTTTGTTCCTACCAGCTAAAACTCAAGTGCCTTGGCAAAGTGGTTCAGCAATGTTGTTTCAGCACTTCCCCGTGCTAATCCTGGCATGAGCTACTGTTATTAATCCTTTACGTTCCTAAGAAAGAAATTCATTATTATTTTTATAGTCATGGCAGATGCTGAACTGGTGTTTTCATGCGTATGAATCAGAGAGATGAGGAGGCCCTCTTTCTGCCCAAGTGATGCAATTCTATGACAAGTTAATACCCTTCAATCGTGTCCTTTAATCCTACTATTCTATATAAAACATTCTGGACTCTTGCCAAAAGATGAAACAGATTTAAAAACAGAGTAAGAAAAAAATGAAGGAAAAATGATAAGATTTTAAAGGTAGATTTCAGAACAAGCAAAACACACTAACTACAGTCCACTGTTCACATGTTCATGGCGGACAGTAAAACTCTTCAAAATCTTAACTACATATACTAAAATAGACAAAAAGAAGTTGCCAAAACAACAAAAGTTTTGTTGTGGCAGCTTTTTGAAAATCAGAGCAGCAGCCCTCTGTCTGAGAAGCCTTTGATTTATTAGATTAAAATGTTGCTCAGCACTGACAGAGGCAACAACAAAACCTTCAAACTTCACAGACCAGAGGATGCTGAGGGGAGGTAACTTACATGGAACAATAATGAGCTGCTGCCTGTTACTCTCTCAGAGACACAAAATTCCAGAGTAGGTGATCAGCAGAAATGCGGTTGACCTTACCGTGTGTCATTTAGCTGGTATTTTAATTCAAAGACCACTTATATGAAAGACGTGTAGAAAAACTGCAGACTCCAAAATGCAAAGTCACTGCTGAATACTCACTAGAGAAGCAAAAACTAAGCTGGATCCTATATAGAATTTGGAGTTCTAATACCATGTTCTATGCAAGAGCCCAAAGAAGCAAGGAGCACAAAGCACTGAACCAAGATGGTGAGATGCAAATATGAGTGGAGGTAAGTAGGTACAATGAAAAAGGACAGCTAAAAACTGAAGAATCAGTTGCTGCTTTCCTGTTTCCCAGCTCAGCATATAGAGCAGAAATGTCTCACACTGTAAGAAAACAGTAAAAGAGGGAGGCATACCAGGTTTAGGGTTTCTCCTTAACTTTATCAGACGTTAGGAAAAATTTAATAATCTTTTTGCAATAATAAATGAACACTACTTTGTGTGCTGACTGCTGTTATAGGATAACCAGAGCAATTTAAACATTAGAAAAAAAATTGGGAAATTTTACAAGGCTTTCCTTCATAGTGGCCATTACCTCTAGCACTGGCAGGTACCAGCAGTAGTTATTTAGTTCCTCTTCTTTATTTATTTTTAGAAATCAACCTGCCAAACATGACTGAAAAGAAGTGATAGTGCAGGCTGCAAAGACATTTGAATTACGTTAGAGGGAAACAGGAGAGAAAGTGCTGACTGCATATACCAGCACCTGAGCCTGTTGTGTCAAGTACAATAGTGAGAGGAAATGAGCAAAGTCTGCAAAAGAAGCGCGAGCGCTGAGTGAGAAAAGCACTGATTTGTTCAGCAAATTATCAGTTAATCATCAATTAAAAATGCTTATCTCTGGAGGCTTTTAGAACAGAGGGACTCAAATGACAGCAAGTCTTTGCATCCACACGGGGCCAAAAAAATCAATCACATCATATGCCTGTGGTTCAGCTGGGATGTCAGCACATTTGTTAAGGTTTCACTACCAGCCATCCCCAATTTATCTCCCCTGCCTGGGCACCGAAGCTGTCACAAAGCAGAATGTAAACTTGCTCAAAATACATCAAACCTCTTGCGAAACAACAAGAAGTTCATCAGAAGAAGAGAGGTTTTCATATATCATGCCAGTAGGGCACCCATGTCACATTAATCAGCCCAAACTTTTAGCCACGCAAGAGAAAGTTTCTTTCTTTTTTCTGTCAGTAAGTGACAGAGTTATAAAGTGCGGGAAACGATCCTTGCACATAATCTCATGCAACACTGCACTTCGAGGTCCTCAGTTAGTGGCTTAATAATAACTCGTGAGCTTAAGTACCTAAATTGCCTAAAAGGTATCTTCCATGTGCCATCACCTACTGATCTCATTATTCAAATATTCTGTATAAAAATCTCTCATTTCCTCCCCTTTGTTCCAAGCTTGGGCTTTTGTTCAGGAATAAAAGGGCAGTTATTACTTTCCTTAAACATCTCTGCAGATACATTGAGCCGCACTACATAATTAGGTTCTGCGGGTTAAGAACATCACGACTTTTCTCAAAGCCAGGCATGCCTTGCATGTCTTAAGAGTGCTAAAGAGAGCAGCTTCTTCTATAACCTGGGTGTCTGCAAATGCCCTTTCTTTTAAGGAAAAGTGAGGAGAGGTCTTCTAAGAACAGCACATTCAGGGAGAAAAGCTCACCACTGAGCCCTGAAGAGGAACTGCCAGGGATAGCTACTCACACCATGGGATTTTAATTTGCTCCCCCAAACCAGGCATCTTGTCTGCCAAACATGGAAGTGCCGGGAAACAAGAAAAAGAGCTTTATTATTCAGAAAAAAGAAAAAAAAAATCAATACTAAATAAAAATAATAATAACAGAGGCTACCATTATCATCCACACAAGCCTGGGTCCTTGGCCAGCCACCTGGTTCCACCCATTTTCCTGCTTTCAGATAAGGCCTCCACATGCCTTTGAGATGTCACATCCTGGTAGCAGAAAGCTATACTATTTCCTAATATAAGCGTATCTGTGAAACACTTTTCTTGTGCATAAGGCACTTGTTAAACTCTCAAAGTTCTATAGGAAATTCTTTGATTTATTTTAACTCTCCTAACATTCGCCTTCATGGTCGAACGTCAGAAATTGCACGCTTTCATGGATGATGCAAAAAAAGCGTGTATTCCCTTAACTTTTTGCCACTTTGTAAAGTTACAGAACTATGTACCATCCTGGGTCACAGAAAATCCAAAAAAAATTAGCTTCCAAAGCAAAATCTTGTGCCGGTAGACTGCACTCTATGTCACACTTTATTCCTTAAAAAGCAAAAGCATTACAAACCTCATGTGGCCAGAAGTTGAACTTTGAGAGAAGTCATTATCCTTTTATACAAAACAACTTTATCAAATCCCATTTGATCATACACGTATGCCCAAAAATGCTGAAATATGACTTTGGACATATACAGATAAGATTATGTAAATTATACACAGATGCAGAAAAGAAAACCTACACCCACCAAGGAAAATGCCTTCAAAAATTTCAGAAATAGTTCATCCAAGTCTAGTATACAACACTGTGTGGGGATAAGGCTGAGATCCTAGATACAGAACATTTTTAGTGATAAATCTGCTATTTCCCTGGCACACTCTGTGTGCAGAGGTAAGGCTCCTCATTCCTGCCAAATATTAAGGTAATGCTTAACAAACCAAACTCTGCCCCCACTGCCAAATTAAATGTATAAGCAAGAGAAAAAGGGGTGTGAAATATAATCCTTAACACAGAGCTGTTGAGAAAATACCTCCAATGAGAAATTTTCAGAGGGGAAAATGCCTTCAACACCACAGTGCTTCAATGAGATGCAGCCTACTTTTCTGCTGTAAATGAGCTCTGGAACACTATTTCTAAGAAGCAGAAGCCAAATCTCCAAGGGTAGAGTTACAACTATGTTGCCATGTATGCATTTCCACAGCTTTGCAAATCCCACGTGAAGAAAATGCAGACTCTGTATTGCACAGATGTTGAAAGCAATAGTCCATGCCTGACTTCTCACCGAGTTCCTACCCTCTGCCTGTATCTTTCCTAATAAGGAAAAAAATGATTATATTCTTAGCCCTCTAAAGGCAAGGTTGCATTTCAGCAGGAAACCAAAAATCCTTATCAGTAAACCAAGCAAGACTCACAACTTAATACGGGCATACACCTTTTTTTTTTTTTTTTTTTTTTAAATGCAGTCATATTTAAGTTCAAATTGATCAAAATCCCTATCATTCATGAGAGTGTAAGGATGGTAACTAGGTACCATCACAGCATCTTTATAAATGCTTTAAAAGAAAAGAAGAGGTTAAAAGCTTTTCCTTAGTCCATACCAGCAGTCAATGGTTGAAACTAGTACAGCCCCCTTGATACCATGTATTTTACATCTGACACAAGGACGACTACTCTGATGCTTCAGCTGAAGACTTAATTTTCCATCAAGCATTTACATCAGAAAGCTCCTGGGGCCCTCTAAAGAGTCGGCTGAAGCAAGGCCGTGTAAAATATAAATTTAAAGGCTTCTAAAACATCACGGTTTCATTTCAAATGGCTTTGCTGCTTCGCATATACCTGCATGATAGTATCTGTCCATGTGGCTATCAGGTGCTGTGCATGTCCACAGAAAGAATAATGATCAACAGCACTCTTTCCCATAGGAACCACTGCACGGTAAGATACTTTTCAGATGATTTTTTTAATTTTTTTTTTAAATCAGCGTTGGCTTTTCAGGAAAAGGTATGTGATGACACGTGCACAGAAAACATGTGAATCACCATGTTCCAACTAGTTACCAGCTATTAAAATAGAGTTTCCACCCAGTTAGGCTACTTAAAGAGAATTCCGCTCAACTGCAACCTAAAGCAATCTATCCTATATCGATGTAGTTCAGGGAGGGGATAAAATGTGGTGCATGTCCTTGTTACATTGAGAGACTGCGAGAGACTGCCAATGCAACAAATCACACAGTATAGTAAGATCTCAGGTTTGATGCTGAAAGAAAAAAAATAATAATGGAACAATGAAACAATGTCTGTTTAGAAAAAGGGATCCAAAAAGACTGATTTTTTTTTTTTTTCCCTTGTCCTCAGGTCTCTATTACTACATAGGTTGACATAGGTCCTAATGTATATCATGCACAGGAAGAAGTGCACATAATCTACAGCAAAGCATCCCAACTTTTTGTCAGATTTATAAAACAATAGTATTTTTCTTCTGTTAATGAAAGAGACATTTTTCTGAACAGTCACAGAGCAAGATGGATCTCATTCATAATGTGCTTTTCATTCTAAACATCTGCTGAAATCAATGCCAAATACAGATTCTGGATAGGTTAAATATTTAACTGGTAATATGCCTTCCCTGACACAAATGAAGTACTATGGTGATATACCATGTTGGCATTTACAGCCATTTTTGTCGATTGTATTAAACCGCTTTGAAGACTATGAAGTCTACTGTACTGTGGTACTTCAATGCAGACAAACACAAGAGTCTTTATCTGATGAGCACTATTATATTATTGGCTGTGTTAGTAACATTTATTCTGCAAGGAATTGAGAGACAAACAAAACTTGCACTTCATGGAATTCAGTGGTAAAGATCTACATTTGTATCTGAACAATGCTCTAGTATCTCTAGTCTGACATAATGTCTTTTAGTCTGATACTAAATATTGCTTTTGTAGGCCTCTTCACACTCATTTAAGCATATCAAATGCAACCACACTGTAAAAGTTACAACCATATTGACTGCTAGAGGCTGTTAAGAAATGTGTCTTATCACTGGAATTTATGCAAAGTAACTATTTTTGACCAGCATATCATTTTTGAAAATGATCTCAGGAACCATCTGCTTTGGTGGGATAGGAATCTGCAAAAGCCCACAAACGTCAGATCATGAGCCCCTTCCAAGGCAGAGGCTCTTTGCTGTTTCTCAGCTGGGGGAGCAAAGATAAGGATGCTAGCATACTCTCTTTGGCAAGGCCATATCTGAAGAAGGGCATGCTGTGTTTGTGTGGCCAAACTGAGCCATGGCTGCAGCAGGCTTGTGTGCAGTGCTTGGCAAGAGCCCTTCATGCAGAGAGGCAACCACTCTGCCCTAACAATGGTGTGTTCAAACTGGGCTTGGGCACAATAACTTCTTCCAGGAGGTCACTCTCTAACTTCTAATCTAACACCATCCACTCCTTCCATCAGGAAAAACAGATTGCTTGGATATTCATGCTAGAGCTGAAATACTGAAATTATCAATTCAAGATCTTCTAACACATTAAGAATATCTAAGAACACTAAGATTCAAACGTCAGAGGCTTTAAGCTCTAAAGATTAATATCAGTGTCTCCAAACTTGCTATAAAGAATACATCCAGAAGAGTTCAGCAGAGTTGGTACTGGAAGGTACAGGACTGGAAGGTATCTCCTGTGAGAGGCTGAGTATATGGGATATCTCAGGCTGCAGGAGGCCAAGACAACCTCACACTGCTCTCTGTAGTGCCCAGAAGAGGGGATGCAGAGGGAAGTGCCATGCTCTGCTTCTGGGAACTAATGGCAGGGTGGGAAAAGCACAGAGCTGTGCCAGGAAGGGTCAGATGGGCACTGGGAAATGTCTCTTTATTATGAGGGTGGTCAAACACTGGAACACATTTCCTAGAGAGGTGGTTGGTGCCTCATGCCTGTCAGTGCTCAAGGGATGTTTGGATGATGTACTCATTAAAGTGCTTTAACTTTTGGTTAGCCCTGATGTCAGGCAACTGTCAGGCTGTAGATTATGTGCACTTCTTCCTGTGCATGATATACTTTAAGACCTATGTCAACGCAGTGGTAATAGAGACTCGATGATCTGTGTAGGTCCTGTCAAAATGAACTGTTCTAATTCTGATGAAGATTATTTGTGGTGTATCGTGCACATGAAGATTGAAAATCACCTCAGTTCTAAGTTAGGTGAATAGCTTCTCAGCAACGCAACAAGAACTTCAACATTTTGGCTTCTGAAAATGAAGATAACACCTGCATAGTTACAGCGCTTTCTACAATCATGGAAATTTTTAAGAAGCTCCACAAGGTGGCTAGAGCCAGGACAACTGGTAAATCTACATTTTATGCAAACCACATATGGAAAGAACATGCTCACATATCCACAGAAAAAGCGAAAGAAAACAGAGAAAAGAAATAACTCAATATTATTCACATTAAACGGAATTCGGTAACAGCATGATTTATTCTGAACCTATTACCATCCCCAAGATTTTAGAGCTCAATGCCACAGATAAGGAACTGAGGAAGAAAGAGAGGGATTCAGCTCTTACACAAGGATCCAAGAGAGACATGAAATCAACCACAGAAACCTCAGTTGGAAACTTCCCCATGAGACTCATGAGATTATTACTTCTCCTTTTTAAAAGGAAAAAAAATTAAAAAAAAAAATATATAATAATACTGTTATTATTTCAACCATATAGCCACCTATAATCAAAATAGGCATTTTACCCCTAAATCATCATCCTGGCATCAGAGATTCCTCATGTTAGAACCTTGAGCAAACTACTTTATAGAAACAAAACACAGAAGATTTACTCTGCCATGAATGAAAAAACCTAATCTGAATCACAATAAATGAGAAAGAATGTTCTTAAATCAAGCAAGATGCCGAAACCAAATATTTAAATCTGTCATCAAAAATGCCTAGAAATATGCTAACACAATTTTCCCACATTCTAAGACAAGCCTTAAAAAGATTACAATTAGACAACAGTAAGAACTACTTCCTTCTCAGCTTTTTAATTCCCACAGAATAACCTGGAAATTAAGTTGAGAAAACTGTGGAATAAGTGCTGAGAATCAAATTTGCTGAAAACTGTTATTGTTCATCTAAACTATTACTTACAATTCCAGTGATTTAGCCTTTCCAAAACTGAAGACAGGACTTATTAAAAAAAAAATCTGCAAAATCAAAACCAACCACAAAACCCCAGGCTTATGCTGACTTGGAAGATACCCTCTTCACTCTTCTGGAATTATTTATCAATGGGACCACTGAAAACTGAGGTGAAAAGATGCTGCCCGAGAGCAGAGGATAAAAAAATATATATTAAAATACTATTAAATGATCTTGTTTATAGACACAGTCATATCTGACAATCATGTTAACAGTATTTAATTATCCATTAAACACTGCTGAACATCACTGGGAAAACTACTGGCTTTCTATAGGGTGAGACAGTTCTGATGCAAAGAAATACAAACTCGTGTAACTGCCCTCTTTACAGCAAGTAAAAAAAACTCCAAGGTTGAAAATGTCTCTCTCCCAAAAGAACATATTAGATATAAAAAAAGGATACTCTCATTGAATAAGGCTTTTTAACATTCCAATGTTAAAATTAGTCATCTGTTGCTATTCAAACCTATTCACTCATCAAAAGACATTCATAGAAATTTTATTAGGATATTGATGTCCTAAGGTATCTTATTATTTTACACGTCAGAAGTAAATTGGAAATAAGAACTAAATATAGTTCAAATGACTAAGTTTTATAGGAATACTGGATTCCATAAATAGTTTTAAAATACATATTTTATGTTCAAATAAAACTCAGAAAAAGTAGATGCTATAATCCTCGGGATCTCTTTTTCTAAACAAGTGCACTCTTCTCTACTAGTTATGTAAGAAAAATTAAAAAGCATATGTGTACAAACTTCACATCTAAATTTCATCTTATTAGCATGAATAACAAACATTTCTGAATCTAGTAAATCGTAACAGAGTGATATTTAGAAATACGTAATGAGGTAGCACCCAGGAGAGGAGGTTTTAACATCCACAGCTGCAGCCCAGGGCATCTTCTTCTATGTGGAATCTCTCCCTCTAAATCAGTAGTGGGTTTGTCTCATACACAGCATTTCGTAAACAGCCACCTGTTTGTCTCTCTCAAATCTGTGTCAAGGGAGTGACATTTTACCTTCAACTTTTTACTGGGGAAAAAAAAACAAAACAAAACAAAACAAACAAAAAAAAAACAAAAAAAAACCCATGAACTGTCTCAATAGATATCTTAAGGCAGAGAAATTTAAAGGAATGTCGGAGAGAGAATGATTTTGATTGCCATTACAGAACATTAGTGAAACAGCAATATTTTTAGTTATTTTTCAGTAGAGAACAAAGAGACCATCACAAAAGCTTTAGCACTGAAGACAGTGACTAGGCACTCACTGGAGCAGCACAAGACTGCTCAGATGGCAGGTACCCTGGGGCTGGGATGAGGCTTTCAAACCTGCAACCATGGAAAATAAATGGGAAGCATAAATAATATTACATTCCGTTTTCCGTCACTTTTCATCTACACATCTGTGAGATTGATGCAAGTGGGTATTCTGTATCTGTGGTAGCTGGAACACCAAGTGGATGAATAATGAGCCTAAGGTTAAACAGGGAGTCAAAGATGGAGCAAGGAAGCTGAGAAGTCTCTATTCGCACTTGCCAGCTGCAACTTAACTTTTCACTGCCTTCTCTTTGTCATTTATACATGCTAGAGCTTAAACTGAGTTTTTGGAGGCACTGAAAATTAGCTACACAAACCTCTGGCAATATGTTAACTTCTTATGTTTAACTATCTAATGAAAATTAGCTTAGTGCACATAGGAAATAGCAAAATGCTACATGCACTTAATACAAGTAACCAGTAGAACTGAAGTGATTGCATAAAGTCAGTCAGTAAACATACAAACAAAGAAGGGAAAGATTCTTTGTTCTGACTACAATTGGAGTGGGTGGATGGATGGATGGATGGATGGAAGGAAGGAAGGAAGGAAGGAAGGAAGGAAGGAAGGAAGGAAGGAAGGAAGGAAGGAAGGAAGGAAGGAAGGAAGGAAGGAAGGAAGGAAGGAAGGAAGGAAGGAAGGAAGGCTTTAATGTCTGTGTCCTGAAGGTAACATTTTATCACTGTCACCCATCAAAACAGACATTATTAATGGAACAGACCATGCAGTTTATGAGACACATACTTCAGCAGAATTTTGCAGTCTTAGCACAGATACTTTGTTCAAAAATAGATTTACTGTGACAGATGTCCTCATATGCTTCAAAATTCAACAGTTCATATCTTTCAATTTCAGTGATAGGAGTGAAGAAGAAATGGTGTCAATCACACACTCCATTTCAGCTATTGTAAAACTTGCAAAATATACAACTATCAGTTTACTATGTTATCAGTTCTGAAACTGTATGTAGCAGGATCATTTCTGCTTAGCACTGCTGGTATGTCAGCTGGATTTCTTGTGCTGTATGACACGTAGCAATTTAGAACAGTGCAAAATGAATGTAAACCAGTATAAAGTACAATTAGCATCATACACTTCACTCTCTCTTCTTCCACAATAACTACTTAAATTGCATGTGAATGTCTTAGTCCCACCTAGATCTCTGTAGGCTAGTAGAGTGGTTTTTGTTGTTTTTTTGTTTTTTTTTTTTTCTCCTTTCATTTTCCTAAAAGCGGGATTTACAGTGAATGAAAATCCTGATGACTTAGGCAGAAGATAACCAAGCAGTTTAATCAGGACAGATAGATCTGATATTTTCAAATTACTCACTGTGGCCTCAGCATGAAACAACACTGTAAAAATGTTTGGAAAATTTCTCAGTTTTATGTAGACAAGCTGCATAACCTACAACATTTAAATAAAACTGTTCAAGAGATAGATTGGTAAAAAACTAAGACGTAAAATTGTTTCCTCATCTTATTTGTTCTCTGGCTAGCCTGTATGGAAAATTGCACTTATTTTGTCTATCAAATATTAATTAGCCCCTTGAATAAATACAGAACTCCATTCTTCTTGGCTGTTAGCAAGTAGGAAAATAGAAGACCAAATGCCTGTCTTCCTTGCCAGCACATTACAATACTCCCTACTATTCCTCCTCAAAACACCTGAAATTGAATAACAAAATTGCCATTATTAATTAAAACAGAAAATATATTAAGGTAGCAGGCAAATATTTTATACAGCTTCTTCTTCTATGGGTTGGAAACTTGCTCCCCACTAGTGAAACTTCTTCAAAGCAGATGCAGTGAGCACAGGTGCCTGGCAGCCTTGTTCTGCTGTAGCTGTGAAGGATTCAAACAGCAAAGTCTGAGCCCCATATGATCAGATGTGCCAGAGAGCTGCTACTGGGAAACTGTGCCAGGAAGTTTTTGAGTCAGTCACTATTCAACCTCAGCTTTGACTCAAGCTGTTGCAGTTCAATTTTTGTGTGAGAAAGAAAAAAAATCAGTTGAAAAGATGTTTGATTTGAAAAAAATAAATAAATAAAAAATAATAAAATAAAATAAAATAAAATAAAATAAAATAAATTTGCCTACTACCTGTAATGGAGAGGCTAACTGACCTTTTTAGGATGCTTTCCCCATGCACCTTGCTGCTGGCAGCAGCTCTGCAGGAGGTGTACTTGCTTACCTACTTACAATATGAAGCGCGTCTAGAACATCATAATATGTAACATCTGCTAATAAATAAATCTCTGTGGAAACAACCAGCTGATACAAGCCAAAAGAAGCACAGCCTCACCATTTCCCACCTTGAATTTTCCCAATGTGTGTGTTACTTTAACTTCTCCAAATTTGGCTTTGCTGATCAAGTGGCATATATGCCTTCAGGCCACATGGGAGAACAAAGGGCCAGGCACACCAATACTCAGAACCCACCTGCAGCTTCCCTCCCAGCTCCCACCAAAGCAGAAGTATCAGCCCAGCCTCTGACCACTCCCACCGTCCATACTGATGGAGCTCATGATGTGTCTGAACCCAGGCACAGGACACCCGGCTCTGAAAAACATTGATTTCCTTCAGGACTGTTCACTCAGCTGAGATCGATAGGAATAGAAACATCACTTGTCACTGTCCCAGTGCTTTGATTTGTATGAGCTGTACAACAGGCAGCAGAGACAAGACGACAGTGTGTCCCCTGGTTTCCTTTGCCAGACCCTGGCAGCCTTCATATTGATCTAACGTGAAATCTGAGCTCTCCTACACCGCTGTCATAAAGATGCCGTCAGGCTGTCTAACACAACACTTATCCTTAGTCAATGTAAAAAGGTCTCAGCTTTCTAGACGTATTTTTTTCAATTTCTTAAGAACAACCTACTGAGACTTCTGTGAAATATGATGTTGTACTGAGAGAAAATCAGAGATTTTTCCAGGGACTGACTGGATAACTTGCTACCGCATGTATTTATGGATCATGGGTACCCTTTAGATGCTTTCATTTGCCCTTTATTTCCCAAAGAATGAATCACAATAGGCTCGGGCATTTAGGATTGCAGTTCCCATCTTACCAATCTTGGGGTGGGGAGTTTACTAACTCCAAATAATATATACTGAGGAAGGGAAAAAAGTTTTCTTTAGGGACGTTGCAAAAAACAGTAGTTATTAATTTCCGTTTCTCATATATTAAAAGAAAATACAATAAAATAAACTAGAGGTAATTTATATCCAGTAAACAGTGTCACAAAAGAAAAAGTTGATTTGTCAAGGATTACATGCTTGTATTATATTCAAGCTATGTGTTATTCTCTTTTAAACATATTCCAAAATAGATTCAACAGAGGTTATCTTTTCAGTCTTGCATGTTACTATGCTGAAGATGCTAAATAGTACTCCTCACAGACTCATTGCTCAGTGTTCATGTATTGCCATGTTATCTAATTTTAAAAGGCTTTAAACCCAGCCCAAGATAAAAATTAATGAGGAGAAGGAACAGTACCTGAAGGATGTAGCACAAGTTTACCTTAGCTATAATGTAGACAATGTACCAAATATGCATTTTTATAGGACACTTCAGAAGATGAATGCACTCATTTAGGAAACAGTGGGCTATCGCTTGTGATCAATTAATCAGAATCGCATACGACTGGCTGACAAACCAGCTTATTCTTCTGAAAACTGAGCAAATTGGGCCATTTCTCTGAGTTTTCAGCTCCATTTACTGTAGGCATTTATTAGACAAATCTTTAAGCCGTTAACCAATTATCTATAGACAGGAGCTTAAAAGGAAAATATAAAATTAATCATGGATAGCTCATGATGTTTCTTTTATAAATTATGTCTTATCTGGCACTTTATCTGTAAATATAACAGTACAGCAATTGCACCCCGTTGACCTTTTCCATCTTCCTCCTGAAAGGCAAGTGGAGCACAGCTATTGTATTAGCCAGAACTGCACAACCTGTTAATCATATTGCTTAGTGCTCAAAGAAGAATCTATATCTCACTGATAAGTTAGCTTTTAAGTGAGCAGTGACCATTTCTAGTTTAACAGAACATTATACTTTTCATTAGGAAGAAATCTTTTGGGTTACAAACATATAAACAAATAACGATGGAAAGAAACCTGCTCTTTTCAAAAACCTTTTTAAGGAATGATTTTTTTTTTTCCCAGGTGAAAGGAAGACAACTGACTCTTAATGAATGCCCATGTCACACAAACAAGTATTCAAGTGCCCTCGAAAGCATGCATAAATAGTTTGAGTTTACATGGATCTATTTTTGATAATACTGCTGACAACAAATTGGAAAAGGCAAGAACACTGAATGAGCACTTCTCATAGGAAAGACTTTCCAAATCGTGCTGTTGCAGAGCTAAACAACAGCTATGATATGGTGGGCCAATGCCAGATCCTGCAGTCCTTCCTACTACCACATTCTCCCATTCACTAAGGACTAGCACATGAATGAGGAGGTGGAAACAAAGGGGGCAAAGAGCAATGAACCAATGATAAAAGTAAAGAGGTAGCAGATTTCAGTCCCTTGCTGTCAGTGAATGGAATTTATAATGACTCCAACCTGTGGAGCTCCTTAGCTGCTCAAAATAGTGAAGGACAGCAACATCTGGAGCCAGAGAGATCCTTTTCATAAATCTGGCACCATATTCTGGAAGGAAGATTCTTGTGGAGGACACAACCCTTTTCAATTGCAAATGTCACATATCTAAGTAGGTATCATTACTCATTTTCTGTACTGAGTTAAAATATCTTAACGGCAATCGAAATTGTCTGACTGGGATATTCTGTTACACAACAGTCTTCCACATTTTATCCAAATGCCACTTTATGCATATATCCAACAGCAAGAGAGCAAGACAAAGGAAAACTGACAATACAGATACTATATGTGACACCAACAAAATCACAAAATGCTTTCTGGTAGAGAAAATCAATGGGAAATCTGGAATGTCCTCCCGCTGGGTCTACACATGGTATTCTACTCAGCGAATGAAAAACTGGATTGTTTCACTACAACAAACACAGTGAGCAATGGGAACCCAGAGCTGCAAAAGTTTTCATTTAATGAACTCTGCAAACTAATCATGTTTCCATAACTCAGCCTGACAGGTTGATTTCCCACCTGAAAGAATGCAGCTTCTTCAAGCTGAAGCCACCTACAGAGCTCACCACATGCTCACAGATGCCTTTATTCAAGAGAGATGACATACTGCATACCGACACCGAAACAGCCAAGTACTGGGATAAAATCATGCGATATGCCTTGAATAGTGCTCCGGTATACGTGAGATTAGAAAAACACCTTCAAAAAGGGGAAAGCGACCAAGTAAAATTTTCACAGAGGTGTCTTCAGCGTATTCTTCAGTCAGCAGCAAAGCCACAGGCATCCATTTTTGAACTTTTCAAGTACTGTTTCAAAGGCATCTTGTAAAAACTACAAATTCATTGAGAAGCTTCTAAAAGCAAAGTCACATCAACTGTGAACATCCTTTTTATTTTACTTTATTTAACAGACAGCCAAACATGACCATCTACCTTGTAAAATAAGACGTTGCCAGTCTTCTAATAAATATTAAAACTTTGTCAGCTGAGTTGATGCCTGGCACAAAATTTCCAGAAGCAGCATTGTGTGAATATCAATTGTATTTAGCTAGAGAAAAATCAAGGTGCACTGCCTTTCTTTTCTTACATTTAACAAATGTTCAGGTTTGTAATCTGCTCCTCAACTCCAAGCTACTTTTCAGTTAGGAGTCGCTACCTTTCCCAGTAGAAAAAGACAAACAGAAACGACGTGTACTGAAGCTGGATCTAATCTCTGAAAACTTGAACCAGCAAGATTGGCTGTTCTTTGAATATAACAGATACTATTCATAATTTAAAAAAAAAAAAATCCATTTCCTCTCCTGACTTCATTATAGTTTCCCTATTTTTCCAATCTCCTTTCAATCTTTATTGTATGCACTCCATGTTTTGCTGTCTATAGCTCCGAGCCAGGAAATGTATTTAAAGTATACTTTAATCGAAGTGTGTACCTACATTCTATAGGGTGAGCCATATACTAAAGTGCTTTCCCAGATAAATACCTTTTTCCTCTCTTTGCCATTTTTATCCTCCAGAGGGTCTTTGCAAGGTAAAACACATCTGATGTGTTAATCCAAGTAATTTAGGGTTTATTTAGAATGGATCAAGGCAATTATAAAGCCTTTACTGGTTCAAAACTTAACTTCTATCACATTAATAGTGCAAATTAGTATTAAATGTAAATGAAATAAACTTGTATTCAACTTCTGGTCTCATACAGTTGGAAATGAAGGTAAATAGCACTGAACATCCACTGTTACAGAAGGAAAATGAAAAAGACGACCCTTTTTGATCTGAGGTGAATCAGGGAAAAGAAAGATTCATACTGATGTGTGAAAAGGTAAGAAATAATAAAAAGCTGACAACTTATTACCACAAGACAGAAAATCTCAAAAGATATGAGGAAAAGCTTTAGCAAATTAAGGACATTTACTGGAAGATAATAATTTTATATTGAACAATTTAATAGCAATATTAAAACTTCCTGAGATGCAGTCTCGCTCTTATTACCATTTCTCTGACAAGTATATATGGGCGAGCACTATTTTAAACAGTTAGCTATAATTCTCTTTTCATCAACTGCTCCTACTTCATCATCAAATCAGAATCATAATACAATGGATAATACAACAACACAGATGAATGTTTGGTTTTTCTGACATTGCTTCTTTCTGTCCTTTCTGCTAGGGAAATGGGTACTCATATACAGCTATGCCACATACAGTGTATCTGCTCATTTTCAGGATATTCAATTCCGTATTCTTGCAAATTAAACAAACATTGTTTAATTCCTCAAAGATAAACCAACCAACCAAAACAAATAAACACACACACACAAAAAAAAAAAAAAAAAAAAAAAAAAAACACAAAAAACAACAAAACAGTCGCTTGAACACCTGAAACTTTGAGAAGGCTATTCAAATTCTCTAGAATGCAGAGAACGTAGCCCACAGCTGTAGCTCAAGAACTCTGTTTTATTCACCTCTCTGTTTTACCCACTTTCTTAAGAGGTTTCTATTTTGAGTCTACCATTCGATGGACAAAGACACGTGAAGTAGTAAATTCATTGAGGGACTTCCCTCTCAAAAAATTAAGGGCTGGGTCCTCCCAGGAACAGATGGCTCTAAGCTGCCAAACCTGTTGCTTGCACGCTGTACAGCAAATTCCACATTATACAATGTTAAGGGAAAAGAAGGTTATTTCATAGGACAATAGTTAAAAAATGTTACGGCATTAAAAGCTATTAGTTTAATCTTTCACTGCAATGCTTAAAAAACGTAAGCAGAGAGAAATTAGAGTGAAAAAAGTTACTTTACGGTTTCCAGCCAAAACATGATCTTCTGGAATTTCTGTAACAATATATATGTTCACATTTCGTAAATTAAAGAGTAACTATGAAAGCAGGCCTGAAATAACAAGTCTCAAATCTGAGTTTCTGTTATAGGTGCAAGATGAGAGTTTTGTCAGACATTAGGAATGGTACATAGACAGAGACTGCAGCAGTATGGTAACTGCACCCAGTAAAAACCAGAGCAGTAAACATTTAAGAAGCAAGTTTTTCAGATCAAACACTGTACCTCATTAAAAAATAAAAAATAAAAAATAAAAAAAAAGAAACCTAGAGAAGTGTCAGAGGGAGAAAAAGATGAATAACAATTCTGTTAAGTTACAGATTAAAACTAATTGTCTTGTTTGAATCTTCAGTTCAGGGAAAGAAATTCGGCAAAGACTGTAAGCTCATCTTTGACTCTCTTCTATTTTTATAGGGAGCAAAATGACAGTGGTCTGGATTACCATCCCAGCTGCGCTCCCTCGGCACATCGGTGACTCACAGATACGCCTTTCAATGCAGAATGCCTGCTTCAGTGTTACAGAAAAATACATGATTTCCTGCGTGCTGTGGGAACTTTGGCTTCCTGAGAGCAACAGTCAGCTTTCTCTCATAAATCTTCCTACCAAATGCAGAAAGCTCAGTAAAACTTGCTCTCTTACTTAATCAAACTTACTTCACGAGGCATTTTTCAAACAATGTTTAAATAGTTAAACCAGAGCTGTAACCTTTCTCTGCTCCTTTCAGCTCCTGTATTTCTTTTTAATTTATATGCCCAGCTGAAATTGCTGCATTAAAAATAGATGAAAGCCAGTTATCTTTGCATATATTACTATTGAGGCTTTAACTGGGCAAATGACATAAAGGATGCACAATACTACGCTCCCTGCAGAAAGCCAAGCATTTAAGAAACCTTTCAATTCAGTCATCTCCCACCCTGCCTGCAGACAGCAGCCTGTGGTAGGATGAAGAATCACCGACATACAAGGGTGAGCTGCTAAGTCTCAGCATGGCACACAGCTCTTCCTTTGCACTGAGCGCTCAGTTGAAACTCACTAAACAGCCTTTCAGATAGCACGGTATTTTCATTGCTATAGGTAGAGTTGTGTCAGCATTACCATAAGAAAAGCCCATTCTCAGTAGTTTTGACTGACAAAGATGGCAAAGTTGCATAAGGGATTTTGGATTTGTAGATTACTAAAGAAATTTATGATGGTGAGTTGACAGCACTGTTGAAACAGAGCTCCACTGTTCCCAATACAAATTCTCCAGCGTTATTTTAAGCAAAACACTGAAGGTGGAATAAGACAACTACCAGAAAGCAATGGCCCATTCATTCTTCTGTGGAAATAGGTCAGGTATGAAGATTACTCTGCCCCGTTTTGTGAGGTTCCAACTGGACACATGCTAAAATCAGCAATGCATAGGAAAATTTTAAACGTGCTTAATTTATGCTAACAAATATATTTTAAAATAGCTTTAAACAATTCAAATTTATGCTGCCAAGCAAGAAGAAAAACAGTATCAGGGTATCGGAAAACATTCAAGTGACTCAGATTGATTTTGCTCAAAAAATGAAAGTTAATTAGCAAACATTAGCTGCCTAAACAAAATTCAGTGTTGTAAGAGATATTACTAATAAATTTCTGACGTTACATTTAATCTTCTCTAAATTGGTCATGAAACAGACTTTGCATCTCACTATGCTTCTCACTCCCTAAAACAAAACGTTAACTTATATTTCATTATAAGCAATACTGAAAAGAGATTCTTCACATTCATGTCCAGTGATTCTCAAAGGAATTTTCATGTGACTGCAAGTAAGATAACTCATTTTGAGCCCAACTTTTAGCAGCTGAAGTATCCTATTAGCCTTTTGGAAGCCTTGTTACAACTTCCAACAGGGTTCTGGCTACATGAAAGCATCACTGTGCAAACGCTAAAGCTATCTAGAACAATCATCATATTTCTATCTTAGTTTTTCTCTTGGTCTGTGATATTGAAAACCAAACTTTTAATATCAGAATCACAAGCAATGCTTTACTAATATATATTTTCTTTTTTCAAAAACAGTAATGAAACTGTTTCTCATTTGTTTATTACATAAAATTTCTTCTCATTCCAAACATGATTTTCCTAGAACTTTGGATAGAGCCAAATGTTACATTATTCAGTACAAATGATTGTCTGACTTTTACTTTCAAACATCATGTTCCCAAGGAAGGATGCCTGTGATTTATTCCACACGCCCTCACCCCAGACAGATTGCAGTTCGTATTTTCTGAAACAGAGCACATAGCTATGTGAGCAGAGAAAACTTCAATAAGTTTCCACCCATACACGAGTTGCCTACTCGTAAGCTTTGTCAGTTCCTCTGGAAAATAGCACAATAGAAGACATTTTGTCGCAGAGGAATATTACTTGTTAACATTAAAGGAGACGTTGCTCAGACTTCCTCCTTTATCTCAGACTTTATTAACTGAAAGATGCATCTAATGTCCAGATGTTTGTATGGGAAGGCAATATAGCAGAGTTCCTCAAACCACTGATAACTGATAAGGTATTTTTCCTTTGAAACAATAGCAGCTTAGCTACTGGCATTTCAGCACAAACAAAAATGCCTAATTCCACACCATTCCTGGAGTAAGAGGCAGCAGGCTTTGGCAGCCTTTTTCCTGACTCAGCCTAGTAAATATGGTAATGGGAAGGGATTCAAGGATTCAAGTATGTTCCTTGCAGAACTATTGCTGGCACAGAAAGTGGCATTTTTTGCAAAGTTCTGGCTGCAGTGAAAGACAAGATGACAACCACCTGCTCTGTTTCAGTTCAGGCTTACAAACTGGGCACAAGCATTTTGTATTCACAGGAAGAGGTAGAGAAGATACTCAGAATCTGAGGAATAATGGTCAAGGAGACATAAAACTAAGGATATTGAAGCAAAACATTAAAAATCCAGATAAGGGTGAGAAAGCCATAGACATTGGCTGACACTGCACAGACAAAAAATGGAAAAGGAAACAATATGGACAACAATGTAGACAAATGACCTTACAGAAAACTACTCTAACAGTTTATCAAAATAATTTCTTCTTCAAATCCTTTCAACAGCTTTGTTTGGGCTGATTACTTTAGCCACAGCTATACTGGAAAACAAACCTGTTTACAGCAGCTCTAATTAAAAAATAGACTCTGTGCTTGACTCAATGTCCCATACTCCATCAATATTACACAAACAACACTCACCTTTTTACAGTACCAAACACTTCATTTGTGTGACCATCCTCTAATTTTCCATATCTGAGAACTAAGTGAAAGGGGCAATCACAAAAAGATGGCTTAGTAATTGCAAAGGAAGAAGAGGAACAATAGTGCCAGCAAACACCTCACTCACAGCACAGAAAAACTAGAGAAAATCACTGATAACGCCATGGCCTGGTCATCCACGTCATTTGAAAAGTTTTGCAATCTTACATTTTCCTCCTGTTCTGCTCTGTGGGAGCAGAAGAGGCTCAATATGTACTTAACATATCAAAAAGATATCACACACCAAATAAAATGAAGGAAAAGCAAAAATGTTGTATTAGCTGGAAGCGAGGGATTGTAACTACAGGGAAAAGATTTAATGAGTTCCAGGGGAAATATATACGTGAGACTGACATATGTTTGATCCCAGAATAACTTCTCAAAAGAAACAATGGAATTCAGCCCTTGGGATCTTTTTAGGGTAGGAACAAGCAAAGCAGAAAAAGACCTTTACTGCAGGGAGCAATTCCCACTGAAAGAAAGAACCAGTAGGTTTTCTATCATTGTTAGCTTAGACACTTCTAAATTTGTCATTACCAACTTTTGCTAGAGCTCCATTTCATTTAGGAAAATGCTAAAATCTCTTAATAAAGTCACTACGAATGCATATAACCAAAATAAAATCTTGACACTGACATTGCATGGTAAAATAAATAAAACCTTGTGAAGAACATTCCTCACCTGCTTCAACAAAAAAGGAAAGCTGATCTGTAGAGAACCCACGTTCAGCTCTGAAAAGCTGTTAGAAACGAGGCTGACTGAAATGTTTCTGTCTCTACACAGACCATATAAACCTCATGCTGTCAGAGAGTTTCTCTAACCCAGTTTCTGGTTTTATTCAAGACTCAGAATTTGGAGTTCTTTTACAAAAAGCTCTTGAACCTAGTATAATAAGTGACTTCACATGAAAATCATGCCCTACGTTCATACCAATGCCTTTGCATAAACACTGAAAATGGAGTAGTATGATACAGGTGCAGAACCAACACATACAACGAGTGAAACCTGACCACTTTGACTTCTTTTGTTACTGATTGATGAGGCTTTGGGCAATTCATTTTAACCATAAGAAGAAATCAGGTGGAGTCCAGAACCATGCAGAGCTTTGCTCTTAGGGCAAACACAACTCACTGGCATCCTCCCTTTCCTGCAGGTTTCCCTCAGGCAACAAAACAACACCTCTCTGGGTCTGTCACCACGTGTCTTCCATTGGGAGAGGACAGGTGGCCTGGGGCACTTTGTCTCAGGGGAAGGAGATAGATAGATCAAAGGAAGGTGAAAGCCATGGTTGTCTTCAGCTGGGGCAAGAGGAGGAGAAAGGTGAACATCCCAGCACAGCATGTCATCTACTCTTGTTTTCTTAGAGTGACCTTTGTAGACCTTTCTCTACAGGTACAGAGGGTACAGACCCAATAGAGAGTACTGAGCCAAAACACAGGGCAGATCAATGAAAATAATGTACTTAAATAAGTACAAAAGCTGCCTTTTGAGGTCTAAGGTGACAGCAGGAGAAGCTTCATCAAAGCTGCAAAAAGAACAAATAAAAAGCGCCATAAAACAGGCACAGCCAGCAGACTGGGAGATGCTTAATTACAAACCTCAATCATGAAACAAATCCTTACCGACACAGGAAAATGAAATGAAACGAATCAGAGAAAGGAAACCACATTTCCAACATATTTGCCTGATGTTTGCCATGGCAACTTTTGAAAGCATTTTGGATTGAGCCAATACAGGTTAAGTAGCAATGTTTAGCTGATACCCTTCCTGTGACCGGTTCACCAGCATCTGAGCTCAGCATTTCCTGACACTTATTTCCTCTTGAATCACTCCCCTCCCTGATTTCCAGAGGGAATTGCAGTGTGGTTGCTCACTCTGTACATCTCAGCAGTATTTGCTGATTCCTCGTTTTTTTAATGAGAATATCCCAGCTCCCATATAAGCCAATTTCATAGATTCATAGAGGCTGAAGATGGAAAAGACCAGGGTCACCCAGCTCATGCCTTCACTTCCCCTCCCTCCTTCCCCAGTTTTGCCAGTGTGCTAATGTGACATTGTTTCTTACAATATATGCTTCTTTCCTGTTTGCTGGCCCAGTAACGTCTGATTTATCCACTGCATAAAGTAACCACACATAATTAATTACATGCTTTCAGTGAATATACAGTAGACTGCCTACCCCAAACTTGAGCTCCCCACCAGCAGCCAGGCAACTGAATTCATTTACAGAGAAAACAATAATGTTGTTCACCAGCTCCTTAAATTACTTCTAGAGGCCTTGAAACATATTCTGTAGCTTTCAGAATTTGGCTTTCTGAGGATAAGGTTACTCTTTCCCACTGATCCACTTCGATTTCTCCTAATTTTCTGCTACATGTTTTATTTGGTTTCATTTACAATTTAGTTACCAAGAAAAAGAGCAAAGTCTCAGGGTCTGGCTATTTTTTTTTTTTTTCTTCAGCTTCTACCAGCAAGCCTGGCTGTGCTGTAACAGCAAGAGAGCATAAAATGTGTCCGCACAATGAATAATATCCGGAAAAAAAAAAGGATGTAGGGAAAAGAGTTTCACTTAAGAAAACTCTCATTTGGCATTTTGTTTTAAATAATTTTTAAAGGTCAGCTACTCTTGAAGGACTTTAAAGGTTGAGTAGGAGGATCTCAGTATCTGAGCAAAACAGAATATATCATAAGGTACTGAAGCAGTACGACAGTGTTATGCATGGGGAGTTTGACAAATTACGAGGTCAGCGATCATCATACTTCACCTGCTTCCTTTTTGCACTTACTATTTACTCTCCATATTCCATAACATATATAAATCTTTCTTACTTTTTTTTTCCTGCCTCGCACACCATCCTCTTTCTTTCCTGTATATATATCGGTCAGGAATGCCAAAAGCACAGTACTTTTGACTCACCTGCATTTGCCCCCAAGGGTACCCCAGTTTTCTCAATAGAGTCATCTTTCCTTCCATCAGACACAGAACAGAAGAGCTGTAAATGAGGCAGTTCAGCAAGCACCTACTGAAGTGCCATGTTGCTGGCCAGCTCTGTTCTGCACAGGCGTAATGCCATCAGAAGCAATGGGTTGCACTACATTCTGCCACCTACAGTAAAGTGCACCAGCCCTGCTTTGGGCTGCAGGCAGCTGGGATAATGCTGACTCCGACCCTGGGGAAATCATCCTTCCAGCACTGACTTGGAGCTGTTAATTCCACCTGGAAATCTCAGTGTTTCCCACTTGGTGTTTGTCCCCTCTGTCTTGCTCCATTCGTTGGCTCTTGTGCACCATTTCCTTTACCGACCCTTGTTCCCTTTCCTACCTTCTCCTCTACTGCAGCCTAACTGTAGACACTAGAACAAGTGGTACATGGGACAGCCAGAAAATAAATAAACCCACCTCTCCCTTTCCCATCGTTGCCTATGTTTGATTTTCTGAGGAAGAGAGGAAGAGATGGCTCTCTGAACAAGAGGAAAAAGCTCAGAAGATGGTGGGGAAGATCCCACAGTCCAGCAGCCTGGGGGCCTATGTGGGCAGCCTGAAGAATGAGCAGAGAACACCAGGTTCCCTTCGATGCTTCTGTGAACTCTCCCTTTAAGCCACACAGGAAAAGATGATGACAGTCAGCAGACCGAGAGCAGGGATCAGATCCTGTAGCGATAGAGAAATGTCTGTTCTCAACACACCTCTTAGGATTTCACGTCTCTTAAAATAATCGCCTTCCTTTGTGATTAGGGGACTAGTCTGTTTCTTGTGATTACGGGACTCATCTGTTTCATATTAAAATAAGCTGTGTCTTAAGCCTTGCCCTTCGAAACTCCAAAGGAGAAAGAGCCAGCAGTAAATGAGGTTCGGTCCAATAATTTCCCTAGAAGATTGGCAGTGGAACATCAACTGATCTATCTCTGGGTCTCACTCTCATTTTGTATCACGAAAATAATTCTGCAGCTTTGCATACAGGCCACTGACACTTAAAAATAATCTTACTACCATTCAGGTGTACCAAATACTTTGATACCTTCAAGATGTACCCAGTGCAGCTGAACTTCCCTTCAGAAGTTTGCAATTCAGAAGGGGCAATGACACAGCAACTGCCAGGCTTCTCAGAGGGCAGCGGGAAAAATCCATGAGCCCCTGTGATTTTCCCTAGTGTTTCTTTATGATATTTTTGAAATACCAATACCTAGCCATTTGAGCTTAAAAGATTTTTCAGTAAAGAATTTGAGAAGCTTTATGCGGTAAGTGCATGGTTTGGGATGCTAACAGAGAACTCAGCTTTCTCCTTCCTTGTGAATGCAATCTGTGGCAGAAAGGCCCCATTGCTGTCCACACCATCATAAATTGAATTTCTCCAGTTGTTGAAAACAAACAAGATTCAGTCACTACATGCAGCCTCGCTGTCTTGCTTTTGAAACAACTGAGAAGCAGTGTAGTATGACTGCCATTTATTTTTAAATGCTACTGGAAAGAACAGCTGAAATTCAACTATTTCTTGAAGATACACACCATACCTCATTCCATAAGCAGACAGAACAAAATTTTATGATACACTTGATGGCTTTTTTCTTCCAAGAATCTCCCTGCTATCAGCAAGGGCTTTTGAAGCTCATTCAAAACCACAACTATTTGGAAGTACAGCCCGTGCTTTACTAATCAAAGTAAGCGCTCATTTATAATGTTGCTGCTTGACTTGGGAATCTCCCCCAAATCCTACTCCTCTTTTCTTTATACATGAGACCTGAAACTGGCCTTTATTTTTAATACACCATGAAAATAGGACCTGATCTCTCCCCATTATAACATAGGGTCATTTCTGATATGCATTCTCTTTTTGATGAATTCAATACACGTTACAGCTCTCAAGAGACAAAACGAAGTTAGAGCACAATCACAGCAAGAAGGGCTTACTCTGAATCCTTAAAAGTTTTTATTCCCTCTTCTCTCTTTGTTTGCATAAGGTTTTATAATTCCCTCACTTCTTAAAGAAAGCGGTGGGTAAAAGGAATAAGAGGTACTCAAACTATTATGTGATGGTAATTGTTCTTATTTCATAAGCCTGAAAATCCTCTTTTTTTTTCATATACTAATACCCTTTCAGATCCTCTGAGCACAAATGTACTGGATTAACTATACTGTTATGCACCTCAGGAATCTCTAGGCCAGAAGAGGTGACATTAGCTTCCACACAAAGTCTCCAGAAAATAATTTATGGTTATTCATGAGGGGAAACTTTGCAAAATCTTCCAAAAATGCAAGCATGCCAGCAGCTCCTGCTGGGATCAGGAGTATCACTTGCAGCGCTGCGTTAACCACTGTTTCACCTCCACACTTGTCAATGCATAAATCTTTTATTATCGCTGGGAATAACTGAATGACACCTGGGAACAGTACTTGGGAAGGATGAAAAAACACTCTGAAGACTCCCACACATCCTTGAACCAGATGGATTTGAGAGGAGATTTATCCAAAATATGATGGTCAGACTCATTTTAAATATATTCACTTTCTTTTCAGAGCATTCCCAAAACTGGATTTGAGATAAAGAAGGCCATGCCCTACAGTTAATTAGCACAGTTGGTATCATAATTAATAGAACAGAACACACTATTGGGGCAGGAAGAGGCCACTTACAGAAAAACCACTTCTCTCATATAAAAATATTTTAACTCTCTTTCTAAATAGAAAGAGATAAAACTCATTAGTTTTCAGAAACTAGTCTAGAGGCTCACGATAGTGATTTGCTAGGGGTAGCTGTAGCTGCTACAGATGGGCTTGTACCACTTGTGGATTTTACTGTATTAGTGTTAAGGATATTAAATAGAATTTAATAGAACAGTAATCTCACAGCATGGTTCAATCTCCTTTCCAATATATCATCCGACGCATTCTTCTTTGTGGAAGAATATATCTTAACTATTGAGATTATCTTTGAAGTCTCATCTGAATACTATTCCCATACTCAAAATCAACTCATCCTTTTCTCAGACACTCGTAATAATGTTGTTTATTTAAATTGTCATTGCCTGGCATGAATACATTAACGAAGTAATAATTCATTTATCAGGTAAGCATACAGCGAGAATCTAAGAGTATCAAAACCTCACCATCAACTATCAAATTCTTGCAAAGTACAATCTGAAATAAAAACACTTATGTATTTTATTTTCAACCTAAAGTTTTTGGATTATTTCTAACATACTCTGCAAGAAGTTAATTAAGAAACGCAACCTCACAGTCAATCTTAAATTCATTATACAGGTATCTGCTTTTTCAATTAAAAACAAAAATCAGGATCTGAAAATTCAAATGTTGAAAATGACTAATCAACAGTGTTGCAGGATTTCTGTGTTATGTCAGACCAGTAAAAAAAAAAAAATATTGGATGCAAGGTCCTCAGGGAAGCAACCCGTGTCTCTCTCTGTTCACAAGTTATCTAACTGTTAAAAGCACACTAACTGTCAAAACAAACATTAAGTTAACAAACTGATAAATGTCAGTGTCATTAATGGCAAAAATATGATCCTACCAGACAGAAATGCAATCTATGTTTCTCAAAGTAGATCAAAGATATGCGTATTTGCATTTAAATAATAATATATGGTGACATTTCAAGTACATACTTACTTGTAAGCCACTCCATTAGACCTGTGACATGTAACGATGTTGACAGATACACACCAGGATAAATCTGTATGAGGTTTCTAATGAACGCTCTGTATGTGTGCACTGCTGGTCTTATTTTTCATTTTTATTGAGGTTCAACAAGTACCCTTCCTTATAACTGAAAACATGAGAAGGAAGCTGGGAAGGTCGCCCTTTGCAGCACTGTCCACCCAACGTCCCCTGGGAAACGACACCAATCAATTCCCATACACCACACATCCTGCCCAAATGACATTCTTAGCCTGCTGGGTCACATTTCTGTAGCTTGCAAAGCTGGCAGCTGAAGATAAACCTACTCCACCTGGACAAAAGCAAATGCAATATTTACTAAGTATTACTTTGGGGTAAGTTATGAGTAAGTATACTCACAGGGAAAAAATGAATCCATTCCTCCTTATTTTTTTTTTTTTTTAAACTACCTCCAATTTCACATTTTGGTACTTTTATTTGACTATTTGCTGCTGATTCAATATTCAACACAAGGTAAAATTTCAAACATGCAGACATTTTCCACATTTCACTCCACTTGAAACAGTGTTTATGGTATAGCATGTTAAAAAATACTTCATGTTGACATCTTTGTTGTTTTCTTTTTTTTATGCACAAAACTACAAGGGAAGGAAAGACAGTTTTTTCTAATATCAGTTTTGCTCCCTATAACCTGCCTTCCGTCAATACAAACAAAAGCTGAGAACAATTTTAAATAAATTAATCCATGTGCACATATATACCTATATATCTATGTGCAAAGACCTGCATACACATCAGATGACATTTTGGCAATCAGAATATTTACAAGAGGATGCTACATGAGAGTATTTTTCTATTCTTCTTGCTCAGGCTAGATTTCTAAATTAATAAAAGAATGCTGTACAATGTGAAGACATGCTTATTAATAATTATATTTGTCCTGAGCATTCAAAGAATTAAAGTGATCTTCAAAGCCAATCAGCTAGAGACATGGTCATCACAGAATCACAGAACGGCCTCATGATACCAGTCTCCAGTATTTTCTTCTTCTCTCACAGGAAAATGGAGAAAGGCTGATGAAGAATTAGTGCATCAGGTCTCACATGTTCCCTTTTTGACAGGATCAGCTTGCAGGAAATGATCTCCCTACAACACGAATTGCTGTGAAAGAGATAGTTTTTATTTTCTCTTGATTATTTTACAGGATGGATTCAGCTGTGTCAGGTTTATGACATATTCCTCTATAGAATGTTTCACATCACTGAACATTTTAGAGATCCTTTTACTGTTGACTGAATTATTTTTAGTTATTTTGCCATGAAAGAAGTTGCAGTTTGCACAGGGGAGAAGGAAGCACTACACAGCATCCAAATATCTTCTACACTTTGAGTACACGGCTCACCTGACCTTTACAAACATACCTTTCCCAAAGAGGCTTCTGAAACGCTATATACCACATGCAAGCCACAGGAAGGACTATATTACTCTTTCAAAAAGCCCATTTTTTTTTTCAAATGGTTCCACCCTCCAGATCAGCAGATCACCTAGACTAGTGCTTCCAGGTAAGCAAAACCACAGTATTGTTCCTCAACCATTCAAATACATGGAGACATCTGCGCAGCAGAGGGCCATGGCAGATACCAAAGGTGCACAGTAAGGACTACTGATTGAAGCATCCCTCTGAACTGTTGTACTAATGTCTTATTTTAAATTAGGCTTTCCTCCTTTAACTGCAATGGGGCCAGGAGGAGCCTTGGCCCCATGCTGCTCCTGCCCATCCCTGCTCAAATGCTGGCTTTGTCTGTGCGGCTGCCCTGGGCTTGGGCAGTCAGCAGTGGGAGGACAGGAACAGACCTATTCACATCTCCACAGCTCAGGCCAGTCTGTTCAATTACAAATTCTATCAACTTAATTAATTTTTAATTTCACACAACCTCTGCTATTATAAATCAAGTCAACCAGGCCAGAGCAACATCTATAGAAATATGAAACTGTCTGCCATAGAAGTGCCTGATCATAGATAGGTTCAACTTCAACAATCTGTCACTTGGGAGACAAGAAGGAAGCAAATTACTTTTCACAGAAATTATCAGAAAATATTGCCTTGATTAATTATGCTGTTTCAGAAAGTGCACAAAGGGGAAAAAAAATAAGTATATTAGATTAAATCTCTGTATTCCCAGGTTTGGTATTTTCCAGCCCTTTGAATGTCTTAGTCATCTAATAAATCTAATTTAAAAAAAAACAACCCCTAAAAAAATTAATGAAGGAGTTAAGACTCCTTTTTCAAAACGAAATTAATGCAAAACAATATAAAATACTAACATTGCTGCATCTCCGTAGATAATACCTAGGCTCTTTCACAGACAGTTCTGTCTTGCTATCCTTTCATTTCTCTGCCACAGTTTCAGGAAGAGGGAAATATTATTAATATAGATATTGCTAGGTGATAAAGATTCACTTGATCGCCTTCTCCCTGCATTCCGGTGCTTTGTTAACAGGAAGCAGTTATTTATCAAACACATTTCTACAACAATAGAATTATACCTCATGCAAGATACACCACTGTCTCTCATCAATAAAATCCAGGGAAGGTTGCTGCTTTTTCCAGTTTTAAAGTACAGATCTACTTTGTTGAAGTATAAATTCAGACCTTGGTTAGAACTGACCTGACTCTAGTGGAGTAAACACAAAAATAATTACTTCCAGAAATGCAGAATGTGAGCCTGAGTGGATCCAAATATTATTCTCTTAATATTCATGTATCAGACACCACTAAATGCTAACACAACAAGTATGGCACAGAACATAATGCATTCTGTGAGCATGTAAAATATCAATTAATTTTAGACAGTAAAAAAACGGGACTGAACCTGGAAACCTCCTACACTACTTCTTTCTTTTCTACTCAACATGCACTTTGCATTCCTATCTACATACTCTGAATGCCCATTTACTGTAAATTAGGTGACTTTGCCTCTTAATAATAAAACTGAATCACCAATATCTGTACAATTGTGAACATGAGACCTCTGTACCAAGTAGGACCACAGGCCCAGTAAGGATTCTGGCCTTAATGGAGATCATCTCATGTCTGCTCATGTCTCATCTGAGTACAGCAACAAGACAAATGTTTTGATACAGCCTCAGGATATTTTTCAGACTCCAGTAGTCTGTGACAAAGGGCCTTCCTTAACCAAGGAAGGTGCCTTTGTGCTTAATAACACAGATTTTTCTTCCATAGTTTTTTACAGTCACTTTTTCAATCCATGTACATTTTCACCATTTATAGTCTTCTATGGCAACCAGCCCCATAACTTACAGCGCAACAAGAAAGCAGTTTAAATTAAGGAAATAACTAGGTGCACCTTCTAGAATTGAACCTATAAAACCACTGTTCCTGTGCAGTAAAACCACTGCCCCTGCACAATACATTCTGCATCATTTGCACTTGTTGGTAGCGTGGAGGAGTATAAAAAGTTTATTGTCGTTATATTCTGTATCACATCACTTGTAAAAGCACAAATGTTCATTACTGAGATTCTAAACAGCCTGAACTTGAGAATATCAAATAAGAAAAAACAATAATAATAAAAACCTTTCTAAAGATTAAGGTCACTGTATGACTATTCAGGACTTTTAACACATATTCATGAAACGATCTGATTCTTTTCTGTATGTAGAACAAATATCATATTCACAACCCTAACCCTCATCCTCAACAAAATAAAAATTATTCAGTGGGAAGGTAGGAATTTTCTTTTCCCCTGGAGATAAAACTCTTATATCAAGGTCTGCTGGCTGTAGAATTTAATTTAAATTTCATAAACAGTAACACCTTTACTAATGGTACCAATCACACCAATATAAAATATTTTTTAAAAGAGGGAATTTATCTCTGATGGAAATTTGCTCATTGGACAAAGACATTTTTAGGAGTACTCAATATTTGAAGCAGGAAAAGTATTTCCTTTTCAAAATCAGAATGATTTCAAAGCTATTCAGACACATAAGATTACAGCTGATTGAAAATCCTTCGCCAAACAATTTTCCGCTCAAAAATACTGCTATATCAAGATTGAAATCCCTTCTTAAAAATGACAAGATGCATGCACGTGCATATGCATTGGGGTGACTGTGAGAAAGAAAATGAAGAACCTATGCTTAACCACACAAATCCAAGAATGTCACCTTACAAAGTATGGTTACTGGGAACTTATGCTATCTGATATTTCAAAAATACTCATTTTTTTGAATGTGTTTAAATCACTGATGCTCATATTCTGTTTCATATTCCATACTTACATAAGCTTTATATTAACAGCTGGCAAACTCTGTGCTGTTGTGATAATACATGCACAAAGCATAATCCACTTGTATGGATGGAAAAGGAAAGAGCAGAAAGGCTGCTCATGACTGCCTACAGTATTTCATTGAAATGACCATGCTCTGCCCATATTATAGACTGCCTAGAGCAAATGTTTGCAAGTGCATTTCATAGTCATGCCAATTACTTGAATGCTGCATCCATGTAAATATGGCTCAAACACTCAGATACATGCTGCTAATATAGGTAAATATTGCTCTGAAACGCATACATACAAGTTCAGACACTCAAAGAGGCCACACTGATGCCAACAAGTTTATTAGAAAAGTATTCTGAGGCACCATCATCTTCAGAATGCTTCCTGGTAAAGTGTGCTTGTTTTAAGTTTGATGTTCTTCTCAAGGAACTTTCCACAATAAAGAATTTCATCTTTATGTTCTAAGATCTGATGACTGGGAGAATACAACATCACATCTAAAAATTCCTAATTTGAAACTTAACCTTAGAAATCAAAGGCCAGTTAGGAAGTCTGCAAAAACACAAAAGGTGAGATCCTTCACTGATTTAACTTATTTTGTAGAATATTAATTAGGAATAGATTACATAAATATATAAAATACGAGCAAATAAAAGGCAATATCGCTTGTATAAGTCACCAGGTAAATTAACTATAAAAGCAGATTTGCTAACTGATCTCAAGGAAAGCAATTAGGAGCAGTAAGTCAGCCCACTTTTGTTGTAAAGGGGGTGTTTTCTCATATGACCTCATCCACAGAGATCCTGCCTATATTCTCTTTCACTCCACAGAAAAATATTCTCACTTCTGATTTGCTTCAAGCTAGATGTCTTCCTCCCCTGAGAAGGCTTAAACACATTATGAGCTCGGTCTAGTAATCATTCAAAGCAAAATTCAGACTCAAGCCCACAAGAGCTTTGTCTGCATAAGGACCACAGGCTCAGCCTCTTGTGAATACTTTCACTTAATACTGAAAGGCTTCATTGTTTACTGTATTACCAGAACATGTATATGTGCTTGTAAATGGGAGGTATTTATCATTCTCAAACAGTGATGAGGTGGCCACGGTTCATGAAACAAGCAGAGAGATGAGACTCAAGAAACCTGGGTTCTGTTTCTCACTGGTGACAGATTTATGTGACCAAGCAACTGCATCTTTTTCTATTTTAGTACTCCATTTGTAAACTGTAGTTAAGATTTTATTATGCTGCAGAACACTTTTGGATTAATGAATTAAATTCCCTGATTGATCATTAAACAAAAACACTTCTTAGCAAACATAACCATTAGCACAATGAAATATGAATGAGAGCATTCAACAGGATGCTGGGGAAGCAGGAAATCTCTCATTTTAACAGAGCTAAAGTAGCTCCACAATATCAGCTTGTGTTTTAGCCCCCCCTCACTTAAAGACCACTTTCTGCAACAATAAAATGTTGTGACTTTTATATAGAAGGACAGTTTTATTGTATTTACCACATAGAGAGAGAAGATAGGGATTTAGGCAACTTGAGGCCTTATGGGCTTGTAACATCTCACGATCCTTTTGGGGTGCAACACACCAACACCAGTGGCCATGCAGCTCTAGTGCTGGGAGCTTACAGAGGTTTCTGCTTCAGCAGGACTACTGCTTGCCCATTGCATGGATCACACCTTCACAGCCAAGGCACTCCCTCCTCTCCCACATGCCAAGCTCCTGATCACCTGGGCTGAGGCGAGCACATCTGACAAGATCTCCTGCTGCTGAGAAGTGATCTCTCTAGAGTCACCTGTGAACCACAAAGCACACAATCTGAAATCAGGTCTGAAAAACAGCAGAGGGACTGGTTTTGTAGCCAGAAAAGTCTGCTCTCTGAACACCAAGGAATGTTTTACTACAGCAACCTGCTTAACACACACTTGAATCAAGAAGAGAACGTGGCAGAGAAAGAAGTCAGAAAGTAATAATTCACATCATTCTTGGAGAGCTGTTGGGATCATATTTACCAAAAATGCTAAAAGAAATGATCTTCCTGGGTGACGAGGACAAGCTGAACTTTACCAAGTAATCACCTCTGCTTAGCTTGAATCCAGGCAATAAGAAGAGGTTGCACCAACAGCCAAGAAAAGCCATGCAGTATAGGCGAACTACAAAACCACTGAACACTGAAGAACAAAAAGAAGAAAAAGGAGACTGACTGAACTGGGTATAAACACAAGAAAGAAGGTGGGAGGCAAAGAAAAAGTAGGTAAGGAGAGCAAGTCATGGAGCAGCCTGCAAGAGAGCCCAGGAGATTCATCCCAAGCCAAAGGCTGGGAGCAGGGCCTGGCACAGCACATGCAGCTTGTGGGGCTGTCACCTCTGGCCATATGTAACTCGCAATGGGCTATACACGTATAAGGCAATGTTAAAAAGAGAGATTCATTACCACCCTCACAATAAATGCCTCTCACTTACGGGCAAAGCTGAGAAGATGGGAACTACAGCCTATTAACAAAAGCCACCCATTCAGACTGCAATAATTTACTGCATTATTTGAATAATTATTTTTAAACAGCCCTCTATAATGAGTTATGAGCTTTCCTCAGGGTAAGCTAGACTAAAACAGCTGTTGCAAGGAGTAAGAAACTGAATCACAGCACAAATTAAGCCTGGCCAGCAAATGCTTTTTTGGCTGCAGCCACAAAAGCGACTTGAGGATTTAGACAACACTAATACTTAACTTACGCATCAAGTTTTGATTCTTTTCACTGCATCCACCTCGGGAGCTAAGTCTTTGAAACAGCCCTCCCTGCTCTAAAAGCATTAATTATTAATAATGTCACATTTGCCTCTATACATCAATTCTGTTACACTTGTGTAATCCTGACTTACTTTTGCATTAGCACCATGTGTTTCTAAAAGAAGTTTCTAATGCTGATTAGCTGCCTTTTAACATAGCTTATATGAGATGAATCCCCCTCAAACCTGTCTTGATGCCTGGCATCACTGTACAAGGTCATGCACTACATGGCAGCTGTGGCCAAACACTACCCCGGTCATTCTGAGCCAAGTGCTGCAGAGAATCCACCACAGCATGGGGCACCCAACCCATCCCAGCAGCTTCTGTCTGGGCTGAGGCAGGGCGCCCCATGCCTCATCAGGAATCACCCCTATGGCTTCCAAATGTTTGCAAATCAATCTCCCTGTCTCATGTTTTTATAAATGACTCTCTCAAGACGCGTAAAGCAAGTGAAATCCAGATTTCAGTTTTTCTGGGATGTATCTATGTGTGTATACGTATCACTGTGACAGAAAGAAAATACATGTCAATACAAAAAGGGAAAAAAGACCAGTTATTTTTTTAAAGCACCGAAAGGACTCGTTTGCACCAGAAGATTGGACCCAAAGCCTCCAGGCACACTGAAAGTTCAGTTCTATGAATGCAATAATTCATGCAAATTTCTAAATTATAGGGTAGGAGCATGATAGTTGCAAACTGTTTCAATATATTGCTAATTGAAGCATTTCTCATGCATACAGCTCCAGCTATAATGAAACTGTGATCAGGAGAACTTTACAAAATACAAAACCACAAGAGCTAAAATCAAAGCCTTCATAGCTCCTCTGCAATAAGACATAACAGTTATCTCCAGCTGCCTGCACGTAACTGATGACAAATTTATTTTTTTTAATAGCCACGATGGACAAATGCTCCATTAAATTTCTTGCCATTACTCAATATTCAGAAAGCTGGCAGAACTGGGCTCTGAATTATTGGAGCTGCAAAAAAGAATATGTATCTGTCTACATAATAACTTAAGTTTCAGCTGGACCAAATTATGCCCACAAATATATCATTATTCCAAATATTTATGCTGGTGATTTTTTTTTTTCCAGTGAGAAACTATTTTTAGGTGGAATATTTGCTAGAGAATCTCTTTAACTGTGCATTTGTTTTCAAATTGGTCATCTGAAATTTGGATTCTATGTATTAGTAAAATCATACGGCTAATTGTTTTTGTTTTCTAACCGGAAAATTTATGCACTAAAATTAGAATCACATAAACATCATATGGTTAATTGAAATGTTGATGAGTGCAGGCTCACGTTAGTTTTAGAAACTAACTACTGGAATCTAAAAGAATATCACCAGAGTTATATCAGCACCCTAACTGAGCTGTATTTTAAATTACAATTTAAAACAAAGCAGTTTTGAATAACTGGAAGAGCTAAAAGATCTTCACTGTGTGAATGTGCTAAATAATTGATTCCTAACTTTGAAGATTTCATAATCTGAGTTGTAAGGTATTTCAAAAATAAAAGGATACCTGTTCAGTGATTTATTGCAGTGATTTCTCTAACTGATAAGTTGCCATTTAAGAGGAACAGCATGTAATCAAAAGGCCACATGTTCTCAACAGTCCAAGAGCTTCTCATTGTTCATAACACTTGGCTCACTCCCATCAAATCAATGGGAATACTGAAATTGATTTCAAAGATGACAAGAGCATCAACTCCTTGCTCAGAGGCTTCGTTCATAAACTGTAAATGCTTTTAAAAAAAAAAAACCCACACCAAAAAAAAACACCAAAAAACTCCACCAGACAACCATTCCCTCTTAGAGAAGGCAAAAAGCAAGCTTTGCTGATGAGGAAAGCATTCCTCCTCATGCAGTCACTGCCGCTTCATCTGACAGAATCCGGCATGCCATAATCTGTCTCTGTCATGGGTTCCACCAACTCCTGCTGAGAAGCAGCAATGAGCATCAATCCTGAGCCAAACAGCCTGCCAGCTATTTGCTACGGGAAAGCTGGCTTCCCCTTACCCACCCACACTCTCACGAGAGCATGAATGCAGCAGACAAGGATAAAAAGTAGCCCTTGCAAAGGTCTGCAGGTCCATCACAGCATGAGAAGGTGAAACAAAAAGTTATGTCAACAACAACAAAGAAAAAAAAGCACTCTTTGATGTTATGAATAGCTGCTGATGCAGACGGTGAGGCAAGTTGCATGTACCACAGCCCCTTCCTCCTGTCTTCTCCACACGTCCCCACTCCTCAGGAAAAAGTAGACACACAGATCAGTCATTTTTAATGTTTTTTTCTTCAGCTGAATTCCCCCAGAATGAACAAGCCTTTATTTCTTAGGAATTTCTTAGGAACATGTTATCAGAAATAATGAAAACTATGCAAGTGTAATCCTAATGACTTTTCAGAGGGACTCATAAACCTTTTTAAAACATTTTATGCAAAATCTTGATCAACATACCTCTTCAGATGTCATCAACACAACGTAAAGGGAACTTTTCAGTGATATCCCATTGCATCCCAAAATCTCCAGTATGTAACAGTCAAGTTCCTTTGACTCCATATTTCTTCATTACAGTAAGAAGGAATGAATAGTACATTTCCTTCTTCATCAACTAGAAATCTCTTCAGATTAATGAAGAACATGATTGCTATTCAAGAAGAGTAAGTGTTTCTAAATGGGTTGCAGAGGCAATATGCAATCTTACATTTATTGTATGTTTTGTTTTTAAATCAATCCTTCTTGGACACATCCAGATTTCCAACTCAAGGAAATAGCCCGCAGAAAGTCAACAAAACACATCATCATACACCACAAAACAAGTTGCAGTGCCTCAAAACATATTTACAGTCCACAACAAAAGACCAAAAGCCACAGTTTTATTAAAACATATCATCTCTGAGATTGGAATTGCTCTTGACTAAGTCCCAGAGCACAAAAATAGCAAAGAATTTTTTTGAGAGTTTCAGATGACCCTAAAAAAAAAATAAATCAGATATATCCTACAGTAAATGCATAACCTCATGTCCACATGTATTTGGGTAGGGGTTTGGGAACCGGAGCGATTTGCCAGAACGACTCAGGGAAAAATATCCTTCCTACTCAATCTCAACTCTAGCAAAAAGAAAAAGAATGTAGATGGCAGGAGGAATGGTTGGCATTCAAGGTGCCTAGAAGAAGTCAACAATTCAGGAGAATAAGTATCCCTGAGCTGCATCTGACTGCTAGCTGCAGCCAATCAAGTGCTTCCAAGGAAAGTGAAAAGCAGTAACAACTCAGAAGCAGAAATCCTCGAGTACAGGACAAAAACAACAAACTGAAGAAAAAAAATTATCTGAAACAATATCTGAATCAATCAACTTTCTCCTCAACCTAGGCACTTAGGCACTTATAACTACAAATTTTTGTCTCTAGTAAACTACTTAGAGCGCCATTTATGCAGTCATAAAAGCATATGTTTCTTCTATACTAATACATTAAAATATTTGCTGCCATTAAAAAAAAGACAAGAAAACACCTGTATGGTGGATGATTTTTCAATCTGGTGGATGTGCAATCTGTGGATGCACATCTGTGGATCTGATGCTAATGCAAGTGTGCAGTAACAACATGCTTGTTATGACTGCAAAACAGACCAGGAAGCTTACCAACAGATGGATAGCTGACAGGCTATAAGATAATCCCTAATTATAAAAGAATACGAGATAGAAGGCATGCCTGAGTTTTAAGGCAGTAATTTAAATACATTGGTCCTGGAAGGTAATTACTACACAGATAAACAATGTACTCAAATCCAAAGAAGCCCCTAATCCATCTTTAAACAAACTTTATACCAAACACACTTCTGCTTGAACACCTGCTTTTACCACAGGATTTGAGTTGTAGGGTTTTTTGGTTTGTTTGTGTGTCCATGGGTTTGTTTTTTTTTTTATTAAGAAATTAGTGTATTTCACTTTTGAGGGAGCAACTGAGAATTGACAGGTTAGGTTGTTAGTACATGCAAATATGAATCAGAACTATTGAAACCCCATCAAATAGAAATTAATGCCATTCATACCCCAATTTCAGATTCACTGCGGATTACAACAGACCAGCAACACCGGCGTGCAGGTGAGTAAGGGTTATCTCTTCCTTAGCCCCAAAAGCTCTGCTACATTCTTCCTCCAACTCTTTCTCTTAGGAAATCATCAAAAGGTGAATCAGATAGATAAATAGGCACAGCGCCTACCGTAGACCCAGCCTTTAAAAACTCACTACAGTTTTTTGTAAAACTGAATGTCATCTTTGTCAATTAAGCATAGAAGAAGACTGACATGGAGATGTTTACCTGCTTTTCCAAGACACCGTGAATTCTTACTCCCATCCCAACCCAAATTAACGCTTCCCCTTCTCATCACAGCCTCTTTTCAATTATTTTATTTTCTAGGAACACTAACAGAAGCATTTAGATTTTAATGAAAGAATTACACAGGTCTATTTTACTTACCCTGGCAACATCTTCCCTCCACTCTTCTCTCTTCCCATCCACTTTCCTGTTTTGACTCTTTCAAAAAAAAAAAAAAAAAATCTTTTCTTCCACCATCTGCTGTACTTAGTGCAGGCAGAGAAAAGATACGGTAGGCGATTCCCCTTTTGCAGCTCATTTCACTGCCAGTTCATCCCCTCACACAGCAGGAGAAACAAGACCGCAATTGCTTATTAAATGGTGCACAAAAGGAGCAATTAAATGCCTTTCTACTTCCACCCAGTGTTAACAAATACATATTCATACAGCCTTGCAGTGTATGCTCTGGACACTACATCTTCACAGTCAAATTTGGCCCTGAAATCACAGAGGTTATAAAATGTATAACAAGCAGCTTAACAAATGGCCTTAATATATGAAACAGAATGTTCATTAGCCATGGTTAACTGAGATTTCTGAACGTTTTATTCTGCTTAATATGACCTGCTTCCTACCCAACTCCTGTATTTTTCAGGATGAGTGCCAGTTTTACAGCTGGAACAGTGATCTCATGTTCATGATTAATACACCTTGACTTCACTTCAAGTCACAATCCCGCAGTCCTGTTTTAGTTTTCCACATGATTCTTAAGGGAGCAAAACTTGGAAATTCCTAGAACAGATTTGAAGAGCAGCTTGTTAAAATAACTGCCCATACCTGTTATCCCAGTAGTAGGATCACATAACAAAAAAAAAAAGTCCTGTTGAAGCTTGGGAGAATTCATGTTCTTTTGTAGTCTAAAAGAGAACACTAGAGATCTAGTGTTCCTCTAGCAGCTAGAGATGCCCCTCTTAAACTGGAACGACACACAGTTGAATAATTTGTTTGTATTTCTTTGTATAAAAAGAATAGTTCTTATTGCATCTTATGGCTTCCAGGGAATAATGTAAAATTTAAAACTCCTTCATAATACATTTAGGCACGCATATCTGAATCTTAGAATTAGCTCTATAGCTACTAAGGGACTGTTCAGGTTAGGTCAAATCTCTGTACAATGTTGCAAAACATCAAAGAGCATGTTTAATATCTGACTTTAATATAATGTTACATAAACTTTATGGCCTTTCTTATTTCAGCTGGGTAACAGATGACCACTAAAAAATGTTTTACTACTTTATAATAACCATCTTAGAAATTTTCTTTGTTATTTTTTTCCTAAAAGAAAGATTATTATTTTTTTTTTAACATATTCCTATTATTTAATGTCTGGCAAAAAAGAAAAGAGACACATTTTTAGACAAAACTAGACAGCCAGTGGAGGGTTTTTAGTCACTTGTTTTCAGCATTTCTTAGAGCTAAGTATTGAGTACTTCTAATTTCTTCTATTTTTCTCCTCCCATTAAAAATCTGTGCCAAATCAAAGACAGCAGGGAATACACTTATTTTACTTAACATTAATTTTTATGAAAAGCTGTTCCTTCAAATTAAATGTTCCTAGGATTCTGAAGTCCTGATGACCAACTCATTCCTACATGTGAGCTGACCACTACCGCTTCAGCTAACCACAGTAAATGACTAATTTCATTAGGTTTCCTGTTATTCACATGCTCAATTTACAAAAATTTAAGCATGTGTATAAAGGCAGTGTGACGTAAGTGAATGCTTAAATACTCTGCTAAAAACAAATGAACTCATGTATTAAACAAAGTATGTTGTTATGGTTGAAAACTGAAGAAATTGTTCTATTAAACTTCGATATATTTTTGCAGTAAAAAGACCGTATCTTTTTTTAATCCTACAACCTTCTTCTGTTACTGAATCATATCTTTTATTAAAAGATACTATTTGAAAATACCAACAAAAATACTATCACGGAATAAGGTACGATTCAAAAGAAGCATAACAACTGGAAGTGCTGAAGGTAAGTAAAAACGCGTTACTTCAACCATATTGCTTAGAGAACCGTCCTGCATTGCTTCTGCGGTTACTCAGGGTTGGCATCGTGACAACTTATACCATATGTTTTTTTCTTCCCTTGTCGAAAGTGAATCTTTCTGTCAAAGAGCAGCTGTTCTAAATTATCACATCAAATTTTAACCTTACAGTAGACAAACACTGAACCCACAGACTCATGACAGTGAAATAGTTCTCCTCCTTGACCTGTAATGGATTTGTCCTTGTTTAAGTCTACTTCTGCCTTAGCACAACAGAGATGCCAACTGCTATGGTATACTGTGTGGATAGGTACTTAAAGGTGAATCCACAAAGTCTGAAAAATGAACTTCTTCGTTGGTTTGTTTTTTTTTTTTTTCCTAAAAAGATCATGTAAAGTCCAAGTTATAACACTCATGTATCAAGAACACAACACAACATCAATGAAAAGAAAATGAGAGATCAGGAACACAATTAGTCTTTCCATTTGTAATCCGAAGAAAGAGACAATTTCAATACTTTCACAAACTAAGTCAGGTATGTCCAACCCACAGCCTGGCTCAGCTAACACAGCAGCTGCCCTCTGCCCTGCATCAGCATGGCTATGGCTCTAGCCCACCAAGCAGCCCAGCTCAGTTCCTCACCACCAACCAAACATCAGTGTGCTGCTAACCCCACCTGGGCTGAATCCAGGGCAAGGGGTGCAGCACAGTGCCAGCTCAAGTGGTGGCAAATAACGTTACACATTTTGATACACAGTCTTGTGAACAGAGAAGAACATGCAGCCCTGCCTTCTGCTCTGATGGAATTTGAGAGTAGGTTTCAAGATTGCAAAAAGAAAAATCATTTTTTTCATTTGTGACCCCATTTTCAGTCATCATAGTTACATTACCTGTAAATTTTCAAATGGGATGTACAGATTCGCAATCAAAAATCATGCCTCTTACCCAGACTTTCATAAGCTCTCTTCCTAGAGAGAAATGTCCCTCACCTCACAGTCATGCCTTATTCAGATGATCACTTTTTAGCAGTATATACATTTGAGGACACCTGTTTTCAAGGATGAAGCATAAGATTAAGATTTCATCAAAAAATCTCTGATGAACACCTTGAGAAGTCTCTAAGAATGGCTACCACTGCCATCAAACCAGATTAACACATTAGTTTCACAAAACTAAGGTTAAATACTTCACTACTTTTATTCTTCTATTGCTCACTTTTTAATAAAAATAACCTTAAAATAAATTCTGTTATTTATATACATTAACTATATTACAATGGCTGCTCTGAAAGTAATGCCTCCTGTTTTATTATGTTGTTCCATGTCAACATCCCCTAACAAAGGGGGATGTTAGCAGCAGTACAGCAATAGAGGTTGAACCTTCCCACCCATATTTTGTTAGCTTTTGTTGCCATGTGACAGATTGCAGCAGAGGAGCATTCTGACAAAATAGCATCTGACATAGAAGTGTGGATGAAGCAAAGGTGGGTCACTGAATTCCTCCATGTAGAAGAAATGGCACCCATTGACATTCATTAACACCTGCTGAACGTTAATGGAGATCAAACAGTAGATTTGAGCACACTGAGGCAGTGGGTGATGCATTTCAGCAGCGGTGACAGCAACAGTGGTCTCATCTGCTGATGCAGACTTTTACAAGCATGGCAAGCAGGCTCTTGTTCACCGCTGGCAAAAATGCATAGCTAATGGTAGTGACTATATAAAAAAAATAGTGTTTCGTAGCTTCAAATTTACTTTATTGAAGCATAATTGTGCTCTTTGGGTCTGCTGTTATTTCTATTGAAATAAAATAGGAGGCATTAGTTTTCAAGCAACCTATGTATAAGTGGGCCAAGACAACTCCTCTTCACCCAATGTGGCCCAGGCAAGTCAAAAGGTTGGAAACCCACAGTCTAAGTATTTCCAGTGAAGTCTGATATCAATTACTGGTTATTTAGATGTCTGCCAACAGTATGTTTTGACAACACGTGCTTCACGCTGAGGAGCAGCAGACATACATATATTCTTGTTTTCCTGTACTCATCTTTCAAGATGATTCTTACTTTAAGAGCATATTTGTTGAACGTTATCAAAACTTGCAGTTCTCACTACAATTGCTCTCTATTAAAGCCTAGTGCCAGCTGTCAGTTGTAATACAAACCCCTGTTAGCCTTTACAAGCTCTACGCTGTAACTAACAAGGGATTGTCAAATAACTCTATGCACAGGCAGAGAAACCGATGGATAAGTGCGTGCTCAGTGACTTCACACTGACAATACAATCTTTGTGCCACTCTAAGCTAGGCTTCTATTCAAAGTCACTAAAGAAAGTACGAGTAAAATACGTTCAGGATGGTTCTATTAATTTAGCTTTATATCTTTTGAAAACATCCAAAGAAGCAAAGCCATTAAAACAGCAAGGTTGCAGAAATGCCACCAAGATCCCTTAGGATACTCAGTGACAGAGATCAGTGAGATACTTGCAGTAAAATCCTGTGCAAAAATCCCATGGTAGCATGTAAGAATCAGAGAATTAAAGTGGAAATTTCTGTGTTAAAAACAAATATATCACGTTTATTTGTTAAACTGGGGAACCTGGATCTATACCCAGTATATACCAAAGCCTTATTTCATGGGGTTTTTTGCTGCTTGAAAAGCAGGCATGGAACGTACTCTCAGGCACAGCGAGCACCAGCTCTAAAGAGATCTGCAAGAGATAGACAGTGCAACGGTACTGTCTTCAGTTGTGCTTTGCATCGCTAATGTTCGTGCAATATTCACTGAGCAAACATTTCCATTTCCAGACTAGTTTCAAATACACTGAAAATTCAAGTACCTACTGATGCAACATGCTATCACACTAGCATGGAACAACTTGGGGAAAAGTATTAAAAAGTTTTAAGGGAAACTTATTTTATTATTTTGTTAAAAATGAATAAAGATATCTGCAAACATGCTTTTGTTTAAATACGTCTGCCACAACCCGCAAGAAATATAGTCAAGTTTCTTACGTAACTACTGAGCATCTGCGTTTTAACTTGAGAACCTGCACAATGTCATACCAAAAAATCTTGTTTCGAGCAATTGTAGAATGTTCTTTTTTTAATTATGGCTTGTTCAGGACATGTGACAAATATGTTCATAAACCACAATATTTTGTCCAAGTAATTTCAGTCTAGATCGCTTATGATGTACAAATCGTGAGAATATTTTCCAGATTTGTAATAGAAAATATTACATAAAAAGTTGGCTGTGATCTTTCTGAAGATCTTACTCAGAGCAGAATTAATTTTGCCAATATGAAAAAATCATCTATGTATCTCTCATGTAACTTTCTAAGAGTCAAATAAATTCTAAGGAGAAAGGTAAATCCCTCAACCATGTGCTCTGGTTATATACTCATAGAATATAAAGTGAATGAAAACAATGAATATTTTACAAATAAAGTGATTTATAATTTATAGCTGCTGTCATTTTAAGTTTACTGGCTTGAAAGATTAAGATCCCCTTTCTTAAAAAAAAAAAAAAACTCTTAAAATTGGAAACATACTTCAAATCTAAGGAAAAAACATACCTCAAAGCTCTTCTTTAGAAAACAGGAATTCATAAGCTTTTTCAGATTTCACATAAAAGAACTAGTAAGAGTTTTCTTTATTATATGACAATCTCTATACGATCAGTTCCTATACTTTATTTAACACAATTGTTCCTACGCAGTTTAAAACTTAAAATCACACACTTCTGAAGTACAAGCAACACATCCTGAGTCACTTTGCTATTTCCAAGGGAAAATGTTATCGTCTCCGCAGATGCAGCAAGCATGTGTGTCTTCCGTCTGTTTTCACTTGCACAAAGCTAAACAGTTCCTCACAGTACCTTTTTTCTCCTTACATGTGAAGTTTTTATCTACTGCTATAAGCAATTGAAATGTGTATTTACTTATTCAAAGACAAAATGATTATTAAAAGCATAACCAAAAAAAAAGGAATGTTTTCCATCCTAAGTATTAATGATGCTTTACATACCTCTGTTTCATGTGCAGTACCCATTCTAGTGAAAGAATTAAGCAACGACTGTAATGGTTTGGATTTAGCAGCCACAGATGGCATTCCTTTCATATCGCCAGAAACTCACAGAGAGAGAAATATGATTTGGGATATATATACACAACTTAAAGCACTGAATAATTTAGTGTTAGTTGAGATTTCGTGGAGTCTTTTTTTCAGTAACCAGGCACGCTTAACCTCTCCCTCCCTCACCCCTTGCTCCCTTTCCTCCTATTCAGCCCACATGATTAATTGCTAAAAATGATGTACACAGGGAAGGGGCCATCAGATTAAAACCTCTCTTTTTCTTCTGGCTTTGTTATAGACAATGTATCAGTCACTTGAGGTTAAACTTATGATTTTATTATATAGCATCACAAGAAAATGTACAATTCAGATTTACTCAGTTCCAGCAACTAAAATTTAGAACTAACCCCTGAAATGGTAGTGTGCTGAAAACATAATTCAGTGCTTAGTGAGCCATTCCTTTCAGGCTCGCCAATTTCATCTTCCACTTGACGGTGAGTCACAAAGACTTTTTCAGTTAAAGCCTCACCCGTCAGCAGTGCTCAAAATATAGTATATAGTTGCCCACTGCATGCTTGCTAATTATATAATAATATCAGTGTAAAAAAGGTTCGTGTCCAGCTAGGCTTTCTAAAGTGCATGAAATAAATCAACAACAGAATAGACACATTTGGGATGGAAGAGGTTTATTAGTCCAACCCTGCTAGTACAGGATTTCCTTTATCATCTGGTTACCGCATTTAAAAAAAAAAAACATCTCCTGAAATGAGTCTTCCAATATTTCTCCAAAGAGAGTTCCAAATTATTACAGAACTAACAGTAAAGACAATTTTTCTAATGTTTATCCTATATTTACCCATTTGTTTTGATACTATTCCCCTAAATAGCCAACCTTCACATCATGAAGTCTGTTTCCTCTATCATTCAAAACCCAACAGAGCCTAGTGTCTCCACATACAAATAACTACCTGGACAGGTGATGTGAATGCTCCTTTCCAAACATTATGCCACTGCATAAGTTCTTTGTGTATTTGTAACTTGGATATTGCATGCAAGCCTCATTGTCCTTTTTATAAAGGCTGCATTATTTTGAGTAGGTAAAGGGCAATCAAAATGGATAACTCAGTCAAAAAAGATGAGTTAAAGTATGGAGAAATTAGCCTGTCCTCCAATTAAGAAGGCACTAAAATAGACAGAGCTGTGAAAATACAGAACAAGTAGCAGACAAGACAGCTCAAGAGTATCATTAATACCCAAGCTAAAAAGGCAGCAGTTATTTTCTTGCTATAAAAGGATATGGAAAACTTTATTCAACTGACTTCAAACATAAGGCTTAGACACAGCAAGAAGGTATGTTTTCCCTACACATGACTAGTTATCACATTCGTGGGCATTAAAACTTACAGATGCCCAAAATAAGTGAGTCAAAAAAGTAGACAAATTAACAGGTGGCAAGACACTGGTTCCTATTAAAAAGTATTTCTTACAAGACACATCTTAATAGTATGCAAGGCAAGAGCTGATCAGTAGAAGATGAAAGGTGTACCCAGTAAAGCAACATTTTATACAGTTGTGTTTGTTTTTTCCTCTTAAGAATCTGCTTTTAGCCACTATCAGGGAAAGGACACTAAGGCAGACAAACCTTTGGATCTAATTCACTATGTTTTGTGTTTTTTTGTTTTTTTTTTAATGGATAAAATGAAAAAGATGAGTTATCCCTGTTGGCTGGGATATCTTGACAGAAGAATCTCGGAAAAAGTAACATTCACTATGTACCTCTGACCAGATGTTCTTTTCTAATTGAAACAAGTTAAAACAGTAATTCTAACAGAGAAGATGCTATAAAGGATGGGGGTGGCATGAAGACAATTTAGAAAAGATTTTGTGAAGAAGTTGTTTTATTCAACAAGAAAATATTAAAATATAATTTATTAGGATGACTATGAGGTATGTGCTAACAAAGCTTCAATAACGAATAGTAAGCAAGGGATTATGCACACCATATTTAGTTAACTAATTATAATTAACATAACCAACTGGAAAAAAAAACTATGAAAAAATGGCTTATCCAAATGGTCCAAACATCCACTGTAACATCTTATCTAACTTCTATGAAACCGCTTCCTCTAAAATAATTAACAAGTATAGAAATATTTGCTGCAAGGTGTTAATTCTCATGCTGTTAACTGACGTAGATTATGAAGACCAGAATTCTTCAGGGTGAGGTATACAATTAGCTTTGGATAAATCATTTTTCCACACACTCACAACAGTGAGGACAAGTGTGGTAATGACAAAATGCATTCCAATTCTTTAACAAGTAGATTTCCTACAGCTGAACTTGTAAAATGGGGATTAGTTGGTAGGATCAAGAGCATAACAACAACCTAACCAACAAGAACCAAAATTCTTAACGAGCCCAGTAGTCCAGCTTAGGTTTTTCAGAGCCAAATGAGGGTACGTCTGTATCACACCAATGACAAAAAAGGCTTGTGTCATTTGAGAGCGTGACTGTACCTTCATAATTGCTCAACTACCAAGAGAAACTGTTCTCAATGAAATCTAAATAGGCTGATGGCATATCATTAGGGTCCTTAATTTTTATCATCAGTGATGATCTCCTGCTAACGCAAAATAATACTGTTTCTGAAAACAACATTCCAAAAGCAAACAAACCAAAATTAATTTCAAGAAATGAGATCAAGTAGTGATGGCCACTGTAAGTTGGTGAATGCTGCCGACTACTATAAAAATAAGAATTTCTATCTGTTGGTACTATTTCAAACATCAACTGAATAATTTCTTTTTTCCCCAATAAGGCCTTCATTCCATCTAATACCTGCAGCTTTACATTTTGGCCCTTCTTCAGACTGAACAGTCCTGATTACATTGCTCTCTTGATTATGACCAAAAAACCACAAGACCCAGGCCAAAAGGGAGGAAGAAAAGAAAGAGTGAAGAAAAAAAGAAAAAGAAAGATGCAGGAGTAACCATCAGCCTGAGGTTGAAACATATGTTTAAAACTGAACTCTTTCTGAACAATTCAACTCCTGCTGGATTACAGATGCAAACAAATCAGAGGTTTTGGGTTACTCTAAAAGCAGTCAGTATCACTTCAATCACATCACACCAAAAATATATGATAAATATGACTTCCAATAAAAGTTAGCAGAACATTATATGTTAAATCAGAATAAACTAGAATGACCTATCACTACTGCTAATGGTAGCATCTTGCATCACTCCCTTGATCAATAGTTGGTGAGGAAGTGGAGCAAAAAATGTATTTCAATGGCCTGATTTTATGTTATTTTATGCATGATACACCCATATATGTCCCTGGTGACCCACTGTTACTCTATGTCATATACTCACTATTACCCTAATCTCTGGAGAGCTGAGTACGATAGGTCTTGCCTTCCCCAAGCACCTGACAATCTGTTCTTAATGAAATGATTTATTTTATGTGTTTTATTAAATTCCACTTCTATTTGCTCATTTTCAGCTTGATACTTTCTGCAGTGATTGCCTTTTTGTGATCATGTGTAATTTAAATTCTAGTCCAACAGCTTTCAACTATTCACAAGACAAAAGGTTTTGTAGTTAACAAGACTATACGCAGTAATTGGAAGAGTATCACCAACTTTTCAACATTTTTAGCTATAGAAGGCCCTAGCTGAGGCATTTCTGCACAATAAAATATCCTCTCCTCATTTTAGCTCTTAGCAGTACAGTTTAATTCGTTCTTAGTATCTGTATTTAAATGCAGAAAAACAAATAAACAACTCGTCAAGTTATTCATATTCAGGGCAAAAACAAAATCAAATAAAACACTTGTACTCCTCTCCTATAAATCTTACCTGTCCTTTTCTGAAAAAGTCACCATAATTAGAGGAATACGTTTTGCAACTACACGGCTATACCTACTCTGGCTTGGTCAGACCCTAATAGCCCTCCAGCACTGCTATGTTTTATAGCAAATTGCCTTCAAACTAATGAGAAAGGAAAAAGCTTTTCTCAGCCAGGTTCAGAATAGTAACATATTTTCAAAAAGCTTTAAAATTTCTGCTTTTATGTATATGTGCATATCTGCATACATACCTTCACACCACACAATAAATATCTCAGCTATTACTCCCTCCATCTATGACCTTTCCAGATATTTACTTTTAACTTCTACTCATTTACTTAAGTAAGACAATTTAACAGAGCCAGGCTCTGTGAAACGAGGTTAAAATTTCAACTAGTTAAAAAAAATCCACACCATATTTCTGTAAAAAGCAAAATGTAAACCACCAGTGTTTTGATTAATATTTGAAGTTAGATAAATACATTGTGTATTTTTATAATATCTGAAAGACTATTTCTGGAAAAAAAAAAATCAACTCTCTGGTTTAAGTCTCTGTTCTTGGGAGCATTCACATAACCACAGTTTTCAGAAATCAGTAAGTATGAAGAAACTAACTTTGAGTTGAATACATGAGCATTTACATGAAAATGCAATTTTGAAATTCAAACGTTAATTTTCCAAATGCATCTGCATTTAGGGACTACACCACTACCTGAACAAATTGTATATATTTTTTTCTGATCAACCCCAACTAATCGGTGCAGCTCAGCAGTAGATATTAACTACTTATACATCCAGACACAATGTTAAGAAATGCTCACAAAAAAACAACACATTCCAACAAATGCATTTGAGAAAGGTATAATCTACCAAAAGGAGTTCCAAGGATGGTAAGAGAAGCTACACTTGCTACATAATGTATCGGCTAAAAATCAATGTTTTAACCTTGTCAAATATTTCAAAATCAAATTACATTATTTACACAGACCAAATAAGCCCCATTTCCATGGCAATTTTATGGACTAATTTATTTCTCTCAAGAGTTTGCAGAAAATTAACATGACCCAATACATATAGTAGGGGCATAAAGGGAAAGCCCTGTTAATAATTGAGCTATGAACATGGAGTGCATCGTTACCTTGGCACGCAAAGCCTCTTTCTTCATAGCCAGCATTACACAAGCACTTCCCTATGGGCACTAGCCATTCTCCTTCCGTGCTGCAGTACATCTTGGGTGGCTCTTCCTCCTTGGAATGATTGACACAAGAACCCCGCACCTCCACCAGGGACTGGGAGTCCATAGGAACTGTATCTGGAAACATGGCGAGGTTCTTTACAGTGAAAGGGCACTTCTTGAAGTACACTCGCACCGAGACTAAGGCAACACATGCACCTACATCTTGGAAAGCCAAGTAAAAGCCCTTCTTGCTAACAGGTCCCACCTCACGGACTTCTGTATTCAGCTTGAGAATCCGGTCCCCAAGATCCATCTGAGTGAAGCTCTCATCAGCTGCAATGGTGTCAATCTTTGTAAACTGGTGCTCTCTGAACTTTGCCAAATGGTCATCATCGGATTCCATGTAATACAGATTGAAAGTCTCTTTGCAAGTGCCCAGAACTAGAGGGATACTATTACAGTCCCTCAAGGTAAATTTGAGCTCCACATATATCTTCTGCGCTGAGTTGCGTGGAATCCAGTTTGTTCGCAGCCAATTGTTTTGACTGTGATCCATAACATTGCACACTTGGTAAGTTCTGATTGGAGTATAATGCTCATCAACACCACTAATCTCTTCCCACTGGAGAAAAAGAAGAGAAGGAAAAAAAGGAAATTTTGAGATTAACGACCATACCAGTAAAAAACACATTTAGAGACAAATACTGCTAAAAGCGAAAGTCAAAGGATCTGATCATACTTCGGACATCAATAAAAAGTCTGGCTGAACTTGCACTTAATATTTTTCTATAAAAACATAAACATTCAGTGAACGGAGAACTCATTCTTAAGAAGTCACTTTTTAGCAAGTTATTACGACGTGTCATAAAAGAGTTACTACAGCTGTTTTACACTATTAAAATCTGGTTTCTTAGGCTATACGCAGAGATGTCCCTTTGATCGTGATTCAAATGCGTCCTTATTACAACCACACTCACCTCAAACAGTAGAGGGTCCTCACTACAACCACATTTGCACTGTTAGAATCAAGCTGTACTTCAAATATTAAGCAAGATTCAAAGTTCAGCTAGTGTTTAAAAAAAAAAAGGCAGCCCACTGGCTACAGCTGAAATTGCATTTAGTCAGAATAAAATGTTACAAGCTTTACATTTATTTCAAACATATCTCAGGCAAGATCAACTGTTGTAAGCCCCTGGGAAACAGAGCTCAGCTTAGCCTAGTTTCCAGTTCTCAAAAATTAACACAAACTTATCTTTAGAATCTTAGTAACTAAGTTCTTCTGTATACTCTACAGGCTATGACTCCAAAATACTTTTTGAAAAATACATTATTATTGTTTTAAAGCTGACAAGCTTACTTGACACAGAAAATGAAAGAATGAATTTTCTATTTGCGAGTTACTCATGGACCAGTCCTACCTGGTTTCTGAAGTCTCTTACTGAACACAAATATTTGCCATTAGGAAATGGCATATGGGAAAATATGAAATCCTACAGGTGTAATTACAAGGAAACATTTACTATTAAGTCATTCACCATACACAACTGAATGACTTAAAAGCATTTTTTTTTTTTTGGCTTTCTCCCTGAATGGATGACTATGACCACTTGTTTGTTTATTTTGTTTTTAAGGACATTATTCTTCAACATCTGTTCACAGAAAAAATTGGCAGCCATTCTATATTCTGTGTCTCATATCATAAAATGAAGAAGCCTTAGCACTAGAGTACTAAAATTAAAATACTTCTTACTATGACCAGTACCTACAGCAGGATCACAGCATCATAAAGGCCTTCCCTCCCCCCTATCTAGTCCAACATCCGGCTCAAGCAGGGTCATTTGGAGCAGACTGCTTATGATTGTGCCCACTCAAGTTTTTGAACGCCTCCAAGGTGGACACTCCACCACCTCTCTGAGCAGTCTGTATCAGTGCTCAGTTGTGCTCAGAGTAAAATGTTTTTTCTATGTTTAAATGGTATTTACTATATTTCAGCATGTTTCCACTGCTTCTCACCTCTTGCTGGACACTGGAGGAAGAGTCTGGTTTCACAGCCTTTGTGCACTGTCATCAATCACCTGTACACACTGCCAAGATCTCACTGAGCCTCATGATCTTCTGTTCTATTCTTAAAACTTAATTACACAAAAAAAAAGCTAAACTCCCATAACGATAATAAAGCATATTCTAATAGAGCATATGCTAGCACAACAGCAATGGAAATCTTTGCTTCCCTGTTAACCACATATACATAAACAAAACAAAACCCACAGCACAAATGTTGTCCCACAGCAGCAGTGCAGTGTAGCTGGAGAGCAACAGAGCTTAAAACTGAGCTACTGCTTGGTAAAAGTACTGGAGTGAGATGTGAAGTAGACAGAAATACTTATGTTTTGAGAAATCACTGCCATCCTCAGGGAAAGCACACAAAGATTAATTTCTTCCAGGAAAGCATTTTCCCTTAAAAATCACGTTACATCAATGCTATATTTAAGGTCTCAGTTCAACAATCATTCATTTTACGTAGGCACCTTTTGCTGACAGATCTACATACACTGCAGAGAAAACATTCAGAAAGAATGTGGCCATATCATAGTAATATCTGAGTGCGCTCAGTTCCAACTCAAGGAGGTCTGAGAATAACTACCCAGAGCGTAGAGGGTGCAGAGCTGATCTGCACAATGAAATTGTCCACACACCCCTGAAGATGTGACTTTAAAAAATGTTATTAAACCAGTAGATAAAAGCAGTATAAATACTCTCCCTTTAATTGAAACAAAGTTTATTTTAGTTCACTTTATGGAGTTGACTATACACAAGTTTTATCTCTTCCTGACTAGTTCGGCAGAGTTAAAAATCACAGCCTCTGCATAAGCATACAGCAGCTAAAACACAGCAGCCTACATCAAGCCAAAGAGCCAGCAGCACAGGGACAGCAGCACCCACGGCCAACAGAAAGATGGGCATCATGTAGCTACCCTCCAGGCAAGGACAAGCTCTTGCCAGGCTTTCAGCCTCTGCTAAGTTCACAAAGCTCAGCGTGGGACCTTCCCCAGGTCATCTATCCTTATCCTTGTGCAGGTACAGCCCCTGAGCCAGCAATGGTGCAAAAAGCCATTTGGATGCCATTCTCACCTCTCACAAAGCTGGGTATATCTACTTAACTGTCTGGACTAATAAATATTGATTTACAAAGTTCATCTACTAACTGAAACTTGACAAGATTACAAAAAAGCATTTTATGGACATTTAAAACAGCTCACACTGACTCATAAGTGATCTTATTCTCTCTTCCATGTGATTTCTCATCATCATTTCAACATATTTTACACATCCAGTGAGATCCAGATGTTATTCTTTTGGAAAAGTCTCACTGCAATTTCTGTTCATAGCTTTCTTATTTGGCATGCCTATGCAGGCAGCTGAATTACTTGATAGAGGAAGCGCCACATCCATGTTCTTTATCTACAGATTGCAATGCACGATTATCACTTCATTAATTTGTATGAAGATCAAATTGCTTGGAAACTACTGTAGGTTGTCATATCATTGCCACTTACATACACAACAGGATTTCAAATCTATCATTGAATACTGAAGCACCACTGAAGGGAAGGCGCAATCTCAGATTGTGCTAGCTTGACCAAATTACTTACGCTGCCAGAAAACAATCAATATTGGAACTAATGCTTTAGAAAGCACTAAGGTGAAAAATAAGTCACTGAAATTCAGGAAGAGTGCCTAAAATCAGAATATGAATCAAATTCGTGTAGATTGATGACTTCAGGAAGACTGATGACCAAACTATAGAAACAAGCAGTACTACACCTATGTTGCTCATACTTCTCAACTATTCCCAGTAAACTACCATACTGCCATCCCCAAGTCATCTTAATTCTAAACAAACTACGGGTCTGGATTCCTCTTCACGACTTTTAGATACCTAAGGCAGGAGCCAGGAGACTGCTCTTTACAGCATAGAAAAATATCTGAGATCCTCAGTGAGAGGATCTAACTCACATGCTGAGGTAACACTGACAACTGGGGGCAGAAAGGATTTTTATTTTCAGAACAAATCCATAGCAGTGAGTATTGGAAATCTGGTTTTCGTTGTGTGTTCTTTTTCTTTTTATTTATTTCCTTTTCTTAACAAAAGGGAATGGAAAACTTCTAAGAACGGAGTTATTTTTTCAAAGCACTTTTGTAATCTAGGCAGTTGTCTTCTCCCTGTGACTCCATTGGTGATCCGAGACTTAACGATACTTACCTACAATTTTATTTTCTATTAAGAAATTTGGTGCATTATATTTGGCATGATTTGGTGCAACACCATTTTAAATAACATAACTCAATGATTCTAACTGTGGCTAGATAGGGACACGCCTTGAACTACACACTCACTGTGCACTCTGGAACACAGGCTGGGAGAACACTGCTGAGAAATCAGAAGAAACATAACCTCATGTGAGCATCTCCATGTGGTAGGATATCCCAGTCCTGCAAAGCAAATTATTTCTAAACAAATAAAATACATCTGATATTTTTCTTGTCAGTGCAGTTGCTTTTCTCCCTCTGCAAGCTGTTCATATAAGCCACTGCAGAACCATCATTCAAACTCTGCCTGAAAACACTTAACGTTGTAATACTGAAAACTGACCCCACTCTCATCTGCTGGCTTTTAGTATTCAGTACAATGCCTCAGCCAGAAAAAACACCATCTTTATTACACCTTGCTTAGCAATGACAGAAAAGCATGCCTTCCCATGCACACACACTTTCTGTCTTCTGCTACTCATTCAAGCAATACTCTTTCCAAAAGAAAAGTTCATTCCAATAGCAGTCTCATGTTTCAGATAGTGAAATGTTAAGAATTTACATGCCCTAACAGAATACTAAAGGCTAATAATTTTTTTCTTTTTTTTTTCTTTTTTTTTTTTTTTTAACTCCCTGACTGCCAGGCAATTACAATAAAAAGAGGTAATCACGCATGACAGAATTAATGAAGCTCAACATCCTACAGACCTATGTCTCAGGCTTAGTGCTCAACACAGACTCTGGTGTCTAACAAGAGGTAAGAGTGAATAAAAGTATCTTCCTCACTGGGAGTACTAAATGCACATACTTGCTCTCCTCTCCCTCCCTCTTCTCCTATTGCTTATTTTCACAAATCTCATAGGAACTTCAGTCTCCAAAGAACTCAGCTTCCCTGGAAAGTTATCAAAATCCACCTCTGGGCTCTAAACCAGTAAGTGGTATCTTCTTCTTCCTTGTATACATACACACAATTGAGTGCACATGTATCTGTGTAGTTCCATCTCCCAGAGTTTATGCTAAAAAGAAGCCAAATACAGGCCACAGTGTTTAAAACCATAACATTAGTGCAGACCCTATGCATTTCTCTTAAGTTTTAAGAGAAAAAAAAAGTCTGTATTTTCAAGCAGAGAATCAAAACAGTCAAAGTCAGGGTTTCACATTGTACATGGAACACTGAAATATTCTGAAACCATATTACACACATTCAAATTCACCAAGTACTGAGATCAATGGTCAGCAAACTTGAGACATGGCACTGTTTTATAATACTGTTTAGAAACGGTCTTTGCTTCAGTGAGTAATTTTACATGAAATTAATTTTTTTTTAAAAAACACAAGGAGGAAAGTTACAGCTGACAGGTCACAAAAAAACCCTGCTGAGATTAAAGGTGATATTCATAGAATCATAGAATGGTTTGTGTTGAAAGGGACCTTTAAGATCACCTAGTTCCAAACCCCTCGCTATAGGCAGTGGCACCTCCCACTAGACCAGGTTGCTCAAAGCTCCATTCAGCCTGGCCTTGAATGCTTCCAGAGAGGAGGCATCCACAACCTATCTGTAGGTAACCTGTTCCAGTGTCTCACCACCCTCACAGTAAAGAATTTCTTTCTGATATCTAGTCTAAATCTACCCTCTTCCAGTTTAAAACCATTTCCCCGCATCCTGTCACTTACATGCCCTTATTGAAAAGCCCTTCCCAGCTTTCCTGTAGGTAATTTCCTGATGAAAAGTCAATTGCACTGAAAATAAGTAATCTGCATCACAAACAAGTATTTGCATAGTGTTTGGGGTTTTTTTTTTGTTGTTGTTGTTTGTTTTTCCTCCAGGAAAAAACTTAAAAGAGCAGATATATTAAATGTTAATACATCTTTGTCAAAAATAAGTTCATTTTTTGTTTTGGAAAAAATCAAAGTGCTATCAATAAATATGTTCTTAAGCAAAAGAAATTCAGGTCCTATTACATCTTTGTCAAGATGATATCACAACGAATTTTTTCAAGTATTTGTCACAGTAATAGTTATGAATAGTTACTTCAGTATTACACAGTACTGTTGTTTATCTTAAGTATGGGAAATTAATTCTCACTGACATAAATCTTTCATTTGATTGTTCCATCCAACGCTTGCCAAAGAATCCTTAATCCTGCTTTTGAGGGACATCAGCCATTAACTACGAGTATGAGCACTATCAGAATTGAAATACTGAAATAGAACTCCATGCATCTCCAATGAAAGATATCTTATGATAGGCAAGGCTTTCACAGGGGGCTGAAAACCAAAGAAATCCTTTTGGTTAGGGAAAAAAAATACAGTAACAAACCAAACCTTTAAGCTCAGCCATTGCTACCACAGACATCTGTATCATTAGAAAAGAACTCAATCTTCAAGCCACTTCCTAACAGCTTTCTGCTTGTCCTTCATAAAGTGAAAATATAATTCATGCTAGGTATGAAACATCTGATGTACTTGATATCATGACGACATAAAAGGTAAGATGAAAGGTGTTAGGCATGAGAGTATTCACCACTCATCTAATTAACAAAAACCTAACAAACAATAACCAAAGAAACAAAAAAAAAATTTTACAATTTGTTATGAGTTTGACCTAAAAATCCTTCAGCATGATGAAAAGGGAATTAGGTGATAATTAAGTACATACTTAAGTTAATATTTATCTTTCTGCATTGCATATTATTCAGTATTCAGAACATTTGTGTTCTGCTGAAGCATGTGTTTAGGAAATGCTATTAGAATTTAAAGCTATATGAATAACATTTCCTTTAGTTTAATCCTTAGATCTAAAGACTTTTTTTTAAAAAACTGTAATGTTAAATACATCCTTATCAGATCATTAGGATAATCACACTTTATATGCATTGACCATGGCTCTAACATATTGGCTGTGAAGTTCAGTAGAGTATGTATAGGAAAACTAACTTCTCAGCTCCTTGAAAGCAAAAAAGTATTCACAGAGAAACTTCTACAGACAACAAGCAAACTGTGAGGAGCAAGGAAATCAATCAACATAATAATTAGCATACATTTTAGGGTAGCTTGAAGTTAGAAATAAAATAATATCCAAATAACAAGTGGAATTTTCCCAAAACACTACACTGAAATTTAACTGAATAGAAATGGGAAGCAAGAGCTCTGAAAAAGAACTCCACAGTGACCATATCAGAGAAGAATGCAGCGCAGACCAGCTCATCAATATGAAAACACTGTCCTCATAACATCACCGAAGGCACTGACACAAACCCCATAAATACCACTCAGCTGAGATCAGAGGACAGATAGATAATGATCAGATTTGGGAGTTTAATAAATTTGGGTAGTAATCATAGTAATCTTCCTCTATGCTTTCAAAAATCAGTGAAATTATCCGCTGGCAGCAGTGCTCTTCCACTATTTTTAGTGTTATCAAAGTTACAAATGAAGAACATACACAATGAAACTACCTTTGCCAAACATACAGATCTAAGTAAGGACTATCGTAAAGTTTTCCTTAATGCTATTTTAAGACTATCATTTTCCATTAATTAGTCATACTTGTTAAATGAAAAGGCTTCAATGGGATACAAGGAAGGATGTTATGTTTCAAGGAAGCTGTTTTGGTATAATATTGCATGCAAAAATATTCAATCTAAGATTCACTTTATGTGTAGTCTCATGTGTTATTCCCCCTTCTGCTGAGTTATATGCTAACCTTCACATTTGTGGGAGCAGAGTAAATATACCGATGGCACAACATTGTAATTAGGAGATTTTGTTTGTAAATTTAAACTGAAAGTTATGTTTTCCTTATAACTAAGTAGAACGGGCTCACAATTACAACTAATTCTGACCAAAAAAACCCACCTTAATTTCTTGCCTGATAAGAGCTCAGGTGAAATGAGAAACTCCTTGAAAGTACCCAGATATTACATTTGACCAACACAAATTTCTGCTATGCAGGACAAAACATAAACAAAATATGTTCATTCATCTCACAGTAATACCAAATAATGTTGAGTATCTTGCAAGTAGCATATTACAATCTATTCTAACACAATTTACATTTAGCAGGGATGTCAAGAGGACCAAGATGACTACTTCTTACTCTTCCTCCAGTATTCTACTCTTTCCTGCCCTCCACTCAATCTCCATGAACAGCGCAGATATTTTGCATATTCGTAGTTACCACAAAGAGCTAGCAAGAAGCTAAAGTAAAAAATGCCTCCATGTACTGCAAGGAAGCCCATCTGTCCTCTCAACAAACCTGGGGGTGGACTGGAGATGATCAGTGCCCTATGATACGACCAGAGTGAGGTGGAAAGGACCATCACTCCCTCCCTCTGCCTCCTGCAGCTGCATCATCCTCTGCTACCTGCAGCACCATCACAGTGGTCAGAATCTTTCAGCATAAATAAGCCTAGTTTCTCCAAGGCATGACAAATACGTACAGAATTTAGCACAAATCTCAACTCTCTTCTCTCAGCTGGTAAACAAAAACACCAAGAACTGTGTTAGATGCATTAATGCATCCTTTGCTATACAAAATAACAAATATTACAGTAATTGGATTTAGAAAAGCGTGCAACACTATTTGTCGATACCAAGCACTGACAGTCACATAGTATTTAAAAAAGTAAGAGCACACACACCATCATGGCAAAACTAAACTAATAATTAAAGCAAACTGCAGAACGAGAAGTCATCTTTTTTTCCTCCATCTCTAATTGCTAGACAGCTGAGTACCTTGTCTTCAGAGTTGTGAAGACAGCTGATTCTCACCCTTCTGCAAGCACAATTCCCTAAGTCACAGTGAGGTTAAAGGGTCACTCCAATGAGAAAAGCATCTGACTTTACCTCTCTAACAAACAACTGAAGCCAGCACTCAAATGCTGGTTCAGAACTTGGGCAAGGAAAACCTTCATAACTTTATTTTCTCTTGGCTTCTTGTCTCCTTGAGAAACAGACTTCAGTTTAATCTATTCTGCAAGTTAACAAGATTTGCTGAGTTCCTCACTCTGCAGTCCCATTCCATGGTTGAAATCTGTACTAAACTACCATTCCCAAAACAGATCCTCTCATCCACATACATCCCATAGACTAGGGAAGATTCACTCTACACATAGCTGTTTCTGGGATGGAAATAAACAGCTGTTTAGTACAATGAGTATTTCAGCGAGAAGAATTTTATCCCAGATGGAATTCACCCAAGACTGTGGACACAGCAATCTGGTGAAAAACTTTGTCTTAGGTGCAAGTAGAGATGATTTTACACTTCATGTTATACATAACACTTCCAGTTACATGGATCCTGTTATCAATTAGGAAATATTAAGCATAAAAGCATTAGGTTCTCCACCATTACCCTCTGCTTCCCCTAAAGCACTGTGGACCTTGCCAGATCATGTACTGACAGTCAGTTTTTACGGAGAACTGACAGTGGACAAGCAATTCAAGAACAGAAGGAAACCAGATCTCCTATGAACTATTATTTGCCGGCCAGGTAAATCCAAAGATAGCCCATGTCCACACTTAGGTCACAGTTTTCTGATTTGTAGAATAGGAAGTAATTGAAAGTGAGATATAGTACTTGTAAGACTGATGATAATTCTTGAAAGATCTTTAAAACTTAAGCAACTTGTTATTTAGCCATGCTTTAGAGTACACCAACATCATTAAAGAAGCATTCGTTACTGTAGAGATAGTGACTATGTTTATTACTGTTTTAGTTATTACTTGAACTGTGATTCACACAAGAGAGTGATCATGCCTACACAAGAGCTGCACCAAAAGTAATGCCTCTTATTTTATTATTTTGGCCCATGACATCAGAGGTAGATGGTGGTATGGCAGTAGAGGTTGAACCTTTTGACCAATGTTCCATTTTACATCCAGATCTTACGAGCACGTCACACAAGATTTGTTCATCAGTGGTGAAAACACATAGCCAACGGTGGTGACTATGTTGAGGTGTTGACTATAGCTGAGAATTTGCTCTATCAAGTAGTACTATTGTGCTTTTTGTAGCTGGAAAATAAATTGAAGGTATTACTTTTGGAGCAATTTCTAGACTCTCTCTATTTTTTTTTTCCTTTTCTATAAAGCACTAGAACATGGGTTCTGAAGCAGCACCAAGTGGGAATTTCTAAACATGAAACCACCACATAAATAGAAAAACACCACTGCAACAGTGGAAGTGAAAAACATTTGTGGCATGCAAACATTTAACAATTTACATTTTTAAAAAATCTCTGCCATTTCTTGATTTGTATTTACCGGAAAAATAATAAACACAAAAATATTTACATCAAAATGCACAGAACAGGTGCATAATGTATCATTTATTTGGTACAGCTGGTCTTTCAAAACAACGTATTTTTACACAATGGTATTTCCTAAAGAAATTCCAAACCACTCCATGTTCTCCTATTGTCATTAACAGAGCACTGACTGTACAGTGAAATTCAGTAGTGTTGTGCTGAATGTAACTGTAAAACGTAGCAGCTGGCTGTATTAGAAATGGCATTCTTCCAGGTCTCAAATGTCTTATTTATATACAGTGGAATCCTGCCAGCTGTTTAATATTTAGGGCTAATAAATATAATTGGCAGTACTACTGCACAAGCACAAGTAACAGAAATACATACAAAACTACTTCTCAACAGAAAATCTGATTTGTTCTTCAGTGATTAAACCAAAGTTGGAGGGAAAGTTCTGAGCAAGTTTTATATAGCTGTCTTTTTCTTTAATCCAAACAATATTTGCTTGTTTTCTAAATGCCAAACTAAATGGGAAAAATTATCAGGAATCTTGATGCCAGCTGCTCTAAGACCAGAGCCTTCAACTAGGATTTTCCATAAACCATGAAGAGAAATTGGCAAGGAGAGCGTGCTGGGGTGGAAAGAGAGGAGACTGTCAGGGCAGGTTTCCAGGGATGACTGACTATTCACAGAGAGCAGTCCAGAATGGATACGCATCCCCATGAGCACGTCCATGGACACACAGTACCACTACAATTTCCCTCAAGCAGATAAATCCACATTGACTGGAAGGTAAGCACAGCTCATCTGAGACACAAATGGGACAGAGCTGCCGTATGAGTAGGGTCTAGATTTGTTTAGTATTGCCACTTCTCAGGCAGACATGATGCTGGTGTGGGTACTATATCAACAACTCAGTACCAGAGCAGTAGGTTACCATTGGGTGTAGCACTCTTCCTTGGCGAATCCAAAAAGCTGTCCCCTTTTTCAGGCAGCCTCATGAACCAAGAATAGTTTCAGGCTTTGTGGCCTCCACCATGACCACTGCGCCTTCAAGGCCCACCACAGGAAAGAGTCCTGCACAGCAGAGAGCAGAAGGGAAACACTGAGACCTCTGCAATAATACCTGGCTTTCCTGGAAACTAACTCCAACTCCTTGGCATGATCTAGAGGGAGAACTAATCTAGAAATGGGGAGGCTTAATTTGTGTAAAGGAATGATGGTTAATGCCTCATAAATTCATGTGAGAGAACAATTTTATCTGAAAACATCAGACAACTTCCATGACAGATGGAATCCACAGTCAACTCCATAAAAGGCTGTCTACTGTAATTACCATCAGTTAGAAGAAATTGGTTGTTGGCTTTTCACTTAGTTCACATGCTAATTTCTGACATTCCTCAGCTAAGCAGCATTCCACACTCACACACCTCCACGTGCTCATCTTAATATCATTTCTTAACAACTCAGGGAGTCATCCTTTCATTTGTCATTTCACACTTTCACTTGAAACTGCATTTTTGAGTCTAGTTACTTAAACTATGAAGTTCACCATCATGTCTACCAGCAGAAAAATGCTTAACAGGCATCCATTAATGTCATATACTTAACATCCACTTCCTTCAGTTTCAGCTCAGCTGGTGCAAACAGCTACAGCAGCCCACTGCCTGGATGTTTCCTCTCACACATCTTTATTCAGCGTCCAATCTCATCCCTCCTACAACCCTGCCACATATTTCAACCATGGTAACATCCACAGACCGTACCTCCTCCCTTCCCTTAGCTGCACTGAGAGCCTTCTCTTTCAGTCTCTTTATCTGGGGAGAGACGAAGGCTCATATTCAAATCCAGCAATCACTCTCAGTGCAAGGCTTTATAAAGGTCAGGTACACAAATGTATTCCTAGGAGGAGTACTGTGGCACCCACCTCCCTGATAAAAGCTTACAGTCAGCTAGCTGAACCTGCGACAAAAGGTTCATAAAATTACATCAGCAGGTCCCTACAATAAGCCAAGAAAACACAGCATTTTTCCTCCTAAGATTGCCTTATTCTTCCCGTAGAAACCAATACACACATGCACACACAACCTTCTTATAGGAAACAATATCTGAAATCCTGTCTCAGCCACTATAACTTCTCTTCAATAGAGTTAAGCCAGAAGCAATTGTGAGATGAACCTGAAAAGCACTGACATAGAGTTTCCTTGAACTCCCTGTTTGGGCAGTGCTGCCAAAAATGGCAATAAATATAAATAGTAAGGGTATTACTTTTTAAATCTGGATATCACATAGGGTCTTGAAATTTAAGCACACTTTGAAATCAGACAATAGTCATTAAGTTCAAAATGCTAAGTAAGTTAAAAGTAACTTTTAAAAGATTATTATTCTTTTGTCAACTGCTGGGTCAAAAGAGTAATGATAATTATCACATTCTTACTGTAATTCTATGGAAATTAATTTTCTCACCATGCAATTAGGAAAAGTTAGTGCTGTGTGCATATTTCTGCAGTTATTTTAATTGAAAAATGTTTAATACAGAAACTCACATTTCATATTTTCCAAAGACAAATTTGCTTCAGTTCAACAAGAAGAAAGTAATTAGACTGGGAATACTGGAGATAGTCCAGATATCTTCTCAACCTTTGGCTAAGTTGCTCTTAATTTCTCAAGGCTCTGAAACAATTATTAAACAATTACTTTTCATATGACAAGCTGGGAATGAAAGACGAACTCATGCCTAATTTAATATGAAAAACAAACACAAGTATGTCAGCTATGCTTTTAACCTAAGACTCTTGAGGAGCTACGGCAGTAGCTCATCTTCATAGTTCTATGCCACAGGTAAATCGGAGACATACTGGTTCTACAAACTTTGTTAATTATTTGAGAAACCCTACACATTGGGAACCGCAAAAGTTAAGCATGAAAAGAAATACATAGTTGTACGTGTAGGATACATGTAGGAAAAAAGTAGTGAACTATATTCAGGTGAGCTACTGGGCAGCATTCCAATTCAATCTATTTCAATCTTTGGTAAATAAACTCATGAGATAAAATAGTTCAACACCCCACCACCACTACACTTAAAAAACAAACAAGCCACCTGTTGCTCACACAAGGTTACTCATGTCTTGCACACTATCTGTGTACTGTAGACCTAGCTCACAAGTCATTGCAAGCCCTAGAAGTCAGTATCTTCCAGGAATTGGATAAATGCAATACTGAATGTATTGTCATATTTTAGTGAAGCGCCACAAAGTACCTTACATCTAAATCTCATTCCATAGATATATTTACATACTTACTATGTGGGCGGTTGAAAGACATCAGCAGGAACACAAACTTCTGACCTATAATCACACTAACAAAATTCTTCCATAAGACCAAGTATGTAAACGTGAGGTGTATATTTCATTTTCTAGCTTGCTATGGTATAGTGGAACATGGTATGTTTTAAGACATACAATTCACTAATCATTATCCTTACTACCAATACTTTACTGCAGAGATAAAATATTGTACAGAGGCTTTCTCCAAATCTAAACAGTGCTCATTAGCTGTGGTGATGAAAATATTTCTGTAATTTACTTTTAATTATTCACACTTCATTTCTTTGCTATAATTAGCTTGCATATAAACATGCTCAACAGTACAGCCCTGCGGTTTTTATATTCAGATATTCAGATTGTCTCATTTTTAGGTTCTGTGGTTAAAAAAACAAAGTTAACCTTGCACCACTCTCAGTAAGACACTGATTACATACTGTGACAAACGCAAAATGAAAAGCACTTCACATGGGAGATGTTTTGTTTATACTCCCTCCTCTTCCTCCCCAAAAAACACAGCACTAAACAAATGACAGCCAGCTGGGAAGATGTATCAATAAACATGAGTGTGTTCGACTCTGTTCTCTGCAGTTGCAATAGCATAGGAAAAAGTTCAGACAAGAATTTCACTGTTTTATTTATTTTGATGAATTGTAGCTTTAGAGGTTAAAGTTTATACAGAACCAGAATACAATGAAACCCTCTATTTGCCCATGAGGTAGCCCTTCAGTAGTAACCATATGGCCTTCCACACTGTCCTGACAATGACCCCAACACTAGTGAGGGAATCACCGCTCAAAGGATAAGAGACAGCCTAACCTTCACGCTGTATCTCATTCCCCTGGGCTCTTCCTGCCTAAAGGTCAGAAACTGAGTTCCTGTGTCAAATTATTTATGCTTCTGATAAAGAAGACTCAATCTCAGGCTCTGAGATAAGACCACCACACACTTTCTATTTAAGCTAAGCCTTTGAAGTCCTGTAAGCCAGAAGATAAAAATTACATTTGAATATACGCTATCAGGAAAGCTACCATATGTAGATAACTGCCTTTTTCAATCTTCGGCTTTAGTCATTCATTTCCCAGTGTCCATCTGAATATATTGATAAAACAAAATTCAAAACCCCCACATTTCTAACTGAGAACCTTAGTGCCAGGAATCCTTGCTGCTGCCAGGACCAGTACACTCTTGTGCAAGATGGATAGCACCTAGCGAGAAACCCATCACATGAAAACATTTGGAATGTGCTACAAGCAACAGGAAACAGGAAAAAAAAGTTGATATCACTACTGATTTATAACCCATGAAATACAGCTAGTAATGCAGATTTGCTGATATGCAATAAAGTTCAAAAGTGCATTTCATAGTTATTTCATATTCACATGCCCCAGAGCCAGCGTCCTAACGGGCAACGTTCTGGGACATGAGAACTACTACAGCTTGGGCTCCATACACCACTTACAGCTTACAGCAGCAGAAAATGAGAGGGAGGACGTAGGAACCTGACAAACCTAACACTCTAAATTCCATTTTTTGAAAGGATTAACAAATTATTACTGATGAACCTCTGCAGTACAAGATCCAAAACCAAAGGAGTCAGGAAAAAAGAAATACAATTACTGTTAAATATTCGTTTTACCTCTGATAGCACCAAAACTCGTATTTCACATACCAAAATTTCAAGTGGTAAGACTAACAGTTGTCATGAAAATTTTATTTTCCCCCACAGAACAGCCCAAAAATACACATTTATCTGCCCATACTACAGCTTGGCAGGCATAAAAAAATAATTTTAGAAATAAATTAATCAGGATTTCCAACTAACAAAATACAACAACTTTGAATTCACTGAAGCATTCAATGCAGGTGAGGCTAAATATATACCTAATGCCCTATAGTTTTATAATCTATGCATTAAGCATTTTGGAATACTACGGCTTGCCAATTTTAAATGCCATCTCATACTAAATGAGGAATTGCTTCCTGTAGTGACGCTGTACCTATTGTACTCCACAAATAAGGATACTTAAAAAAGGAAAAATCATTCTATTGCTGTTAATTATTCATTTGCAAATATTTATGGAAATTGAGTCTTAAAAGCCAATGAAAATAGTAAATAAAGTATGCTTTGATTGTCCTGATGACAGTGTATCCAGATTTAACTTTAATTCCTCATTCACAGATTTGCAGATATTTTCAAAATAAAATCAGAAAACATTATTTACATATGTATTTACACAACTTTATTAAGACATGACAAAATAGACTTATGTGGAAGAAAGCCCAAATAGATTTAAAACAAAACTTCTTTCTTAAACACCAGGGTAACATTTTTCATCATAAGGCACACCCTGTATAATCCACATATACATATTTTGTACTGCAATTTCTTTGTTACTGAAACATTTTGAACTATGAAAATTTAGTTTCCCATGAAAAATGGACTGAAAGAAGGACAAAGCCTTCTGCTTTTAAGAGAGATGACAAGACAGTAAAAGCATGGCTAAATTATGATTTATACTAACTTTCACATATACGGGTTCTTGTATTCAAGCATAAAACAGTAATTCACATACTAGTTTTAGGAAAGATTTTATCTTACTTCCCACAAGTATAGGAGATACAGGTAAGAGAAGTAAAGAAAATAGTTTTTCTTTACTTGCTTGAAGGTTTGTGTTATCTTTGTGAGGAAGCAAAAGCCATCAACATGCAACATAGGTAAGTAATCACACAGTGCCATCAGGAGCCTCCTACAAACTGAAATCGGTTCATAAAGAATTCAAATGACTTCTGTGAATGATCCCCATTTTTACTGGGATTTAAATGCAGAAATCTAAGAATAAATTGGCATGTCATGCTTTTAAGTTTAAGCAAGAGGAAGAAAAAAGGACATTAAGTGACAAGAAATTTAAAAAACAAAAAAGAACATTTCAGTCAGAAAAAAAGAACAAACATATAAAATCCAGTATAAAAGTAGATAAAACTCAGAAACAGCTATGGTCAAATGAGGTGAGGAAGGCAAGCCATAACCAAATCAAGTGAGAGACTTAGACACAAGCAAAACATGCAGTGCAAATGAAGATGGCAGTGCAATCAAGAACTACTCCCATCGACGTGGAGGTGTGGGAAGCAAGCAGAAAGACCCTAATCTACAAGCAGATATAAAAAAAAGGCCACTGAAGACAGTGAAACAATTCCATGTAGTATTCCAAAAGTCAGGAAAGCAAGTTCTAAGTAAACTTAAAGGCTGTGAAGGTTACAGAATACAGAGGTAATGCGCTCACATTCTTCAGAGCCAAACTGTAGTCTGATTACAGAAAACTGGATACCTCCACACGCAGAGCATGTAATTCAGATAAGAACGAAGACCTTGCAATTCTCAATGTGGGACATATTAGACATTAAGTTGTTCAGGTTTTTTTCCAAGATTGTCTCACACAGCATTCTAAGGGATTATTTAAAATTCAGTTACTTCAGAGACACCGTCCTTCAGAGATAACCATTGCCTGATTACTTCAACAGTAAGCTAAAATTAAAATGCACCAATCAAAACGCATTTCCAAAATTCTTTTAATCTGATGTTTTTCTCTGTGAAGATCATAGAAATGTGCACGTAACCACCATGTGGAAAACTGACCGAACTTGCACAGTAAATAGGTGAGAACACAGTTCTACAACAGCTTATCTGCAGCTCCTACTTTGCCCTCATCCCATCTTTTCTTCTTCAGGAATAGTTGGCATGAATTCATCCATTAGAAGTCATTCTTAATCATTTTGATAAACATCTACAATGAAATGACTGACCTGGTATTCAAATTATGTAGCTGCAGGCTTTGTACTCTCCCAGTCACATAGGGCATGACAGCTCCTTGCCCAGCTTTAGCAGTCTGAGCTGTTAGGCTCCCACTAGGTGTTCAGAACAGCCTTAGCTGGGACATACTGTTGCACCTGCCTGACCTTTTTAAGTATAAAAAGATAAGACTGGGATTTGCCTATTTTAGACTACTACTCCTATGATACTGGGCATTTACACATCAAGTAACCAAGAACTTTACTTCAGCAGCCTTTCTCCTCCCCCATCCCCTCCCCCTCACCTGTCCCTATTCATGATCCCACCACTACTACTATACTCTGACAGGGACACTCATGAACTGAGAAAACACTGAGAAGCTGCTGAATAGCTTATGCAGTAGAATTTGAAGCTGAAATCACATCACAAAGTTATTCCAGCCTCTTCAGTTTCGGAGGAATAACAAAAAGTGTGTCGGGTTTTTAATCAATCATTTCCTAGAACTGTGAGTTTACTGAATTCCCATCAGCACAGTGCTGGACCTAGACCTGAGATAACACTCAAGGTGAAATCTTTTGAATTTCCAGTGCCAAGACATCAGTATCATCAAAAGATCAGAAAAAAATGCAAAATGACAGGAGCAAGCAATGAGAAAATTCCACAACGCTTTCATGTATTGTGTACATCATAGTTTAAGGCTCGATTCACAGTGTAAAAGACATAAGGAAAGTCAGCTGAATCAAAAGAAAACTACCATCTAACACTGTAGAAGTTGACCATAGGTATGACACTTGTTAGATAGCCAGAGGTCAAACTCATGAACTGCTTTAGCACTCTCCAGTTTCAAAACATTCATTATAAGAATTTTAAATGAATTTTAAAATTCACTTAAAATTTTAATGGCTTACAAAACATCATCAACAGCAAGCATTGTTTAAGTAAAGTTCAGTGAACCTATTAGGAGAATGAAACAGTAAAGCTCTAGCAATAACTTGCAAGCATTCTACATCAGTGAACAAGGGGCACACCTTATCTGCTCAGAGACAGAAGCTGCCCTAAGGTACGGTAATCAACACTTCATGAAACATGCTTGGAACTTTCAGCAAAACTTGGTTCCCCCATTCATCACCAGTTCAGCAAGACCCAAACATAAGCAGCTACCTTTGGTAATACACATAGGTCCACATACTTCCTTTCTGGATTACTTGCCCTTCCACACTGATCTCTCTCTATACACAGCAGTAAAGCGTTGATAATGGGTCCAGAACTGCTGGTTTCCTGCATAATTTAAAGAGCGACCTCATTCTCAGTCTCAAAAGAGCATCCTGTGTCTGACACAAATCATTTGACCGTGCATGACAAGCAGTGGGGTCCACCTCATCAATAGCACCAGCAAGTACAGCACCAATCTCAGTAAAACAGTACCAGACTGCAGGTGATTTAAGGTTAAATTTTTAACTTGGTAGCTGCACTTTACAGCATCTGTATGCATACAGGTCACAGAGTTGTTCCTTTAAATTATGATAAGAGAGCTGTGATCTAAATCATGGATGAGAAATAAGAGTCTGTACAGAATACCTGGGCAAGGCCATTTGTTATTGCATAAAAGTACTTTCACAGACACCTCTGATCTCTTTGCCCCAGTCACTAACATTTTCTCTTCCACAAGTATGTACTTTAAGGTTTCTGTGCATTTTCAGGGCCTCCACTCACTTCATTAGTAGGGGAAGTATTTTCACTTCAGGGCACGAAAGTATCTCTTGACTTCTTCCAGGCAGTCATTTATTCAAACGGTGCTAATTCAGTCATGACAGCAATCTGGGGTGATTGCACATGTATGATTCAAGTAGGGATGAATGAAAAAAGACCTCGTTTAACAACTCATCCACATCTCTCAAGTATAGGCAAGCACACGTCCAGCTGTTCTCTCAACTAAGTCAGTTTGGTCTTTAAAAAGATCTCTGTGGAAACCTGCATATATGGGAAAGCTGAGATATGTTGGAAAGACTCTAAAAAGATACGATCAAATAACTGTTAGCAATAAAAAGAGACGTTCCCTGCATAACACCAGTGATGAAGATCAAATCAATTTTGGGATTGCCAAACTCACATCTTCAACACTATACAAAGCCATCTGTTTTGACTGAGAAAAGTTCAGAGACAATGGAGATAGCTCTGCGATGAGGAGCAGACTACTGCTCATTGTGGTGAAATGCAGCTGAAGTCAGCATTTGGAAAATAAACACTTTCTCAAATATTTCTTCTGGCATATACCAGTTGCTTCTGTGCTTCACATCTTTTAACAGATGGAATAACAACCAAACAAATCTTCTGCAATACAAAATGTAAACACACTATCATGAAGGTCCTCTAGTCAAATATTCACTCCTAAATTTTCAAAGCGATCCTATTCTACATGACTATGGGCTTAAGTATGTATTTGTACAAAAACAATGTCTCCCAGAAAGGGCCTAAGTTCTATGTTATTATTCACAGTTACTCCTCACAGAATATAGCAGTAGGTTGAAATTGAGGATTTAGCTAAAATTAAAATGACTTGCTACACACTAAATGGTAATAGAAACAGAAATTTACACAATAAAGAATATAGACAGATGGTCGTGGAAAAAAAAAGGAATAACTGCAAGAAACATCTACCCTACGAAGTAGGTCATGGAAAGAAAAAAACACAAATGTTCCCAGCAGTGAGATAATGGTACTTTCTTTCTGTAAGGTAAATTCAGGAAAAAGTATTTTTACTGATACATTTATTACTTGAAAAGTGGTAGCACTAAGAAGGAGCAATCCCATTGTAGAAGTATAATAGGAATATGTAAGAATGACATGCTTCTGCTCAGGAAGAGCTTTCAATCTGAATAGTAGATGCCATTTTATAGCATAGATTTGAGAAAGAATGCTATGCCTTTTATAATGAATTATCACAGCAAGAATTATTCAATATATCTCAAAACAGAAGTTGAGGTTTTATCAATTTAAGTGTCCTGATTTACAGTAACTGCAAGTCAGAAAATTCAAGTGGACTTTTCTGTGTCATTTGAATGCAGAGACTAGCACATACAAATGGACAGTCAGTTTTTATGCCACTATTTTCTGGAAATTACCCTACATCTTTCCTATAGGACAAAATGAATTTTTTCCCACAAGTAACTTATTGAGAAAAAAAAAAACAGAAAGAATCAGCTTTTAAAACTACAGTTTTTAGGAACCAGCTTTGGTGGAAAGAGCAGAGAAAAGTTGAAAAAGAAGTGTCAAAAGAACGTTTCTGAGAAAAGCATCATTTTGTCTTCATTTTTTCAGATGAAAGTACATTACAAAAACTGATAGGTGTTTTTTTTTCTTGCACTTGATAAGAAAAATATTAAACATGGCACAAAATGCAGACGTATGAAATGTTAATTTGCACTTTTTAATTTAAATCATATATTTTGGTTGGTCTTACATTAGCCAGAAAGTTTTCATCAAAGCGCCCAAAACCTGACTCTTTTCCTGTAGAAGTAAAATGCATTATTCAGCAATTGTGTGAAAAAATGAAGGAATACATTGAACATTCTGAGACTCAGTCACTTCTGTGCACCATACATCATAACATAATGCAGAAAATACAGGAAATATTTCTTTGCCTAACAACTTCGTTTCACATTGCACTTTCACTGTTCTATTTATTTCCAATGAAGAAGAGTTAGCTTTATTAGCAGTAACTGCTGTTGGTGTTCTGTTGTTTCAACCTTGCTTTGTTTCTCTGTGGCTGTTCCATCTCTAAGGAGGGGAGAGTGGGCTTTGCACACGCCAGCAGCCCTTGAGTGATACAAAACATTTGCCTGCTCCCTCTGCCAGCAAAGCCCCTTTAAGTACACTTTGCATAAACAGACCTCTAACAGCCATGCAATTATCAGTAATTTGAATCAAGTCACCAACAGAAAGGTGAACTTGGAGTAAAAGAAAGCATGGCAACTAATTAATATGTCAAAGTAGCACTCTCTCTTCCAGAAGAGTTAATGAGGCCTTCTCAGGACACATGCGTGCCTTTCATCATGCCAGCCAGGCAGCACAGCATGGCACGTTGGCCTTGTCCTGCCAACCTATGTCATCCTCCTTGGCCCTACATGGCCTGCAGCCTCTTTGGAGACGGGCACAAAGGGAACATGAGGAGGTTTCCCTTTATGCTTCCACTCACACCCACCGCAAATAAAAAAACAAAACAAAAGGCAAAAGAACAAAAAAACACCACCATCCTCGACATCCACTACAAAGAAAATCATTTTATATTCTCCTTCTCAAAGAATTTTCTTATTTACACTAAGCTCCCACCCTGAAAGACCTGGTATGCAGTGCCAGCCTGTTGCCTCAGAAATTACCCTCTGCGCATTCCTTTCTGGAAAATAAGTGCACTGCACTATCAAATATTATCTAGTAACTTCAAATTACATGAAAATCTACACCAAAACATTTGCCTCCAGCAAAACAAAACCCACGTGAAACCCCGCATAAAGATGCAATTTGGGGACACTAATTTTAGAGCTAAGGAGTCAATTACTCATATTTTCATGACTGTATAAAACCTAGTTAGTGGTCCTAAAACTGAATAGCCTTACCAGACTAATTATTTAAGTTTGCTAATATTCCCCACTTTCTATTGAACTGATTTTTTTAGATGTCTGCAGAAGAGAAATAGTAATTCTCCCAAACTCAGCATCCGTTTTTCTCTACAAAGAGAACTAGGGCTCTACAGAAGTTCTGAGCTATCAAGTATTTGCAATAGCACTCCTTCCACAAGGGAAAAAAAGCCTCAAGAACGTAACACTCATACCATGAAAATGAACACGCCACGCTTTCACCTGCAATTGCATTACCTGGGATGACAGACATTTCCAATACAATTTTCATGTTCTAAGTACTAGAAGTACCAATTGGTCTTACCAGTTATCAATAAAGAAATCAACATTTTCATGATTCTGACTCATTAACAAGTTAAAGAGAAATATTCATCAAGACTCAGCTCTTAGCACAGCAAGTGAATCTGCTATGAACATGTACACACTGGAACCTGGCTTAGGAACACATCTACCTAGAATCAGAAGTCTCCTAAATCTTCTTTACCTTAGCTAGAATAAACAGCAGAACTGAACTGTTCTTTAAGCAAGGGTAATAGAAAAAGAAGAAATTTGAACTTTTCAGAGTCCCAAAACATCCTTTTGTTGGACTAACTGCATGCTTCATTAAGAGATCCTTAGTAAACTTACTTAGAAATCAGCAGAACGTTACCAAGGCTGGCATTTGTTCAGAAGTTGCACACATTTTCTGAAGAATGCCTCCAAAAAACACACTCAAAGCAAAATGCTTTTAGGCTTTTGGAAAATATATTTGCATGCCATCTAAACTCAGCAGAAAGGTTAGGGTGTCTAGGGAGGTGACCTTTTACTAGCACAATATATTCCATGTAACTTCTGATATAGGTCCTACATGAACCTCACCAGACACTTAGGGAATAAAAAGCTACTGAAAATCATTTCACACATCTTTCTGTTCCAGCCAGATCTGCTTGCGAATTTGACACTTTTGCAATCAGACAGATACACTCTGGAGAACTTGAAGATCACAGACCAGCAGAAAGGATTCAGCAATTCACACAGTACCTCCTCTGCAAAAGGCAGAAATAAGATGTTCTAGTCTGCTTTCCATAAGAAACAAGGTTTATATAATGCCAACTGCCCTTGTTAACTTTGAAATCACCCAGCCAATTTCAACTAAATTTTAGGGGCTGCAGTCTCAAAGGATGTCTACAGGCTTTGTAACTCAGTGGACAGATAAAGGAAACACAGTGCCCTTTTTGAAGGCTGATTCAACAGCTGCGCCATCCCATTACTGTGAGTACACACATATCCACACTTTTTTAAGTCAAATCTGATGCTCACGAGGATTCAGGGGGCAGTGAAGGAAAATGACAAGTCTAAACTGAGGAAGTCATTGCACACAGGGATCAATCTGAAACACAGCAAATAATAGCAATGGATGCCAGAGTAATGGTGCTAGCTACTATGAAGGACATCCACGGGGAAGCAAGAGGTAGAAGATGAATCTGGAAAAAAAATAAAAATGGCTTTGTTCTGACACTTGCAAACCAAGCTGCTAAGTTTAATTGTCTTGGTATAATTCAGTAACTGACAAAAATCTGAATTTCATTATATTCTAAGCCACTATGAATAAGAAAGCTCTAAGCTGAGCGAATAAAGGCAGGCAATGGCATTTCAGAACATTTGGCAGCATTTTCAAAAGAGTAAAAACCTACATAAACTTCATAATTATAAACAGTTTGAACAACTTATATGCCTATAACCTTTTAAGATATTATTACCATAATAATAATAATCTCTTATTATTTTCTTCTTTCTTTCAGTTTGAAAAACCATTTATTCAGTACTTTCAGCATAATCTTTTAAAAATTACTTCGTTATCAGCTAATGCTTTCGCCTAACAAGAAAAGGCCAGCAACCATGCCAGATCACCTATGTAATGCCCAGCGGTCACAGGAAGCAGGGATGAGGCAAGATGTTTGGCTTGCCCTGAAGGTCTAAACATCCTGACAACGTAGAATACATGTAGTAGGCTTATTCCAGAGCTACAAATTCTCTTAAAAAGCTGCTAACTTCTACTGAGAGAAAATATCTCTACCAGATCTTTAAAAAGACAGAAACGAAGAAAATAGCATCATTTCATCTCATTCTTCACAAAGCCACTGATGTGAATCAATTGTGTGCTCTCTGAGATATGGAACCCTAACTCTGCTCCACTGCACATATGCATTAAGATACAGCCTAATTAAATGACCATATACCCCTACCCCCCCCCCCCCCCACACACATAAAGGACATTTGTGTTCCAGAAGAGTGAGAAATCATGCTGAATGGTAAGATCTAGTCTGGATTCAGATACTTCTGGAGCCAGCCAAATCACAGAGCATCCAGAAGCTGTCTTCCATGTTCTAGCCACAGGACCAGAAATCCCTAGGTATGATACAGTAGATATGGAACACACACACAAATACGTCTCAAAGATGCTTGTTCAGCAGAGAGCTGAGACTGCAGAGGCAAAGCCTGAGCAGGGAACCATTGTGAGCTCGGAGCAGGAGCTTGTCAGCCATGTTGAGAGGTATAGTTTGGAACAATTGCACTAATAAAGGCTCCTACATAAAGTGATCCATGCTCATTTTGCCTCAACAAGTGTACAACTTGAATGATGCTTATCCAGTGAGTTAGCATTTAATATTTTGGGTTAGCTTTTTTCCTCTTTAAGGTTTCCTAAAAGCACATTAAGAGCTCCAAACATTGGCAATGTTTCCTTTCCTTAGTCACTTTCACACTACTAAATACACAGAAGCAGGTCCAGGGGCCACTAAGATTGAAGAACAAGCAAAAAAGCAAACAACCTTCGTAATTATTTTGCTTAGACAGGCCCAACATTTCTTATACCTATACTCTGCTCAGAGCATTAACAGCATGCTAGAGGACTGCACTGGCCACTGTCTAGGCAGACGAAGGCTCCTAGGGAAAAATTCAGATTCTCATCAACAGAACATCACTAAAAGAACAGACAGAGAGTGCAGACAGAAGCAGAAGATGAAAGACTAGCTAGAAGCTCTTCCTATTTGAGCTTTGATGGAGTTTAAGAAAACAACCAAATGAATAAAATAAGTGGCAACAAGAAAATCCCTTTTTGGAAAAGGGGGGACATGCAGCAGTAGTTAAGGTGCGAAATTTAAATTCTTACTGTAACAGCTTTATCTGAAAGAAACAAGAGAAAACACAGCTCTGCTTCCAGCTTGTCAGCTCTTCTGTACAATTCTTAACTCACAGTTTGGCCTCAGAAAATCTTCCTTCACAGACACTTTCTTTCAGAGAGCCTTACTTCCAGTGTTACAATTTCAAAGTAGCATCTTGAAGCAATGGGGATACACAGGGGATAGCCCAGCCATAGTTAAGTCATTATGTTACTGGCAGAAATGCTACTTTGTGCCCTGGTTTTATTCAATTCATTATTTCTCAAATGCAAAACTACTAAGAGTTCTTTTACTCATCCAACAAGATAAAAACGAGCTCAGGCTCACTAATTGAAATGCATTGTTTCCCCTCTTCATTAACCACTTTAATTTTAAAAGCCTCATGCTTATCCACATCTGAAACCGTGTGAAGTTGATTGCATAGAAGAAAGCACTCCAGCCAGAAAAAGAAATAAACAATCCTGAAGACTCCAGAAGTATTATATAAGTTATAATGCACAAATCAGAACAGAATCTTTCTGTTTCTTCTTTTGCTTTTCCCTAAGTAATGATATACAGCTGTATTTATGCTGCTAAATATTTATGTGAAATGTGCCTGAACGTATGTAAGATAAGCAATGCATTTCATTGTTGGAACATTAACATTTGGCTTTTCTGCCCTGCATGTTCAAAATGTGCCACCTTAATATCCCCTTCATTCTCTCTGCCCAGAATGTTTGCACACAGTCTGCAGAACTGCTTCGTGTTTGCAATGCTAGAATTCCTTGCTGCACTTTGATCACAGCACAGTGAGTGGTAATTTTCTACCTTGAGCATGTCAGCCTAATAAAGTGAACAAAATGCTCCCAGTTTCAGAGACTTAAAAACAAAAAATCCACAGTTGCTGAAGTTATCTGCTTCTTATCAAGATCCACATTTGGCACCAGATGCATTTGATTCATTCATCATTGTCAGGGCACTTGCACACTAATTATTTCAAATTGTTTCCTCAGGCAGAGGTCTAGGACAAATGCAAGCAAGCCAAAAATAGCAGTTATGAATAATTATGCATAATTTACCTCAAGGTCTGGGACAGTCTACAACAAAAACTTCTTGCCACCACTGATCTGGGCTGATTGTGGACTTTAAATTAGTTCAAGATTCAACATTTAACCTTTCTATTAGTAGTCTTCTGATGTGTTAAACATTTCTAGTGAAATGCCGAAAACGTTCCTCCTTTTCCTTCTTTCTTCTTTTAAGATGCCTTTCCATTTCAAAACCTGACAACAAGTTTGTTAATAGGAAAAACTTCAGAGGCAAGGTCAGTACATGCAAGCTAATTGCAGAGCTGACTGAAGAACAAGATTCCCTGCAAAGCACAATTACTCCTCCATGATGTCAAAGTCAACTCTGATGCTCCAAAATGTGACCTACTTCAGTCTCTAGAAGTTCCCCTGTTACTCCTTGTGGAGAAAGGAAGAGAACTACTGCAACACTAATATTTCAAGAAAAAAGAATTATTTGATAAAACACTTCCATCTGCAAATTCAGAAGTATATATTTAACTGTATAAAACCCATTCATTTCAGTGAGTTTCAAAGTGATGCAGATACAAAAGGTTTTTCAAAACAGAAAGTTTTAAATAAGCTGCCCCAGAGAAGCTGTGGATTCCCCATCTCCCCATCTCCGGTTGCATTCAGTGCCAGGGCCGGCAGCTCTGTCCGTGGGTGGAATGCAAGGTCCCTTCCAACTCAAGCCATTCTGTGATTCTATGAACTAGAGCCTTATTTCACTCATTGTACATACCACCTTTCTGTACTGCTTTAATCATCAAAGTTAAAGGTTTTAATAAAATAGCTGAAAAAAAATCCAATTTAAGGATTTTCTATCATGACAAGTAACATGAATCATAGCAGAAACTGAGAAGAGTAAGTACTACTAATAATTCTGAAACATTACTCCCACTGTGTTGACACAGTACAGATGTTTTGCTTCTAGAGATGACTAAAAATATTGAACAGCCAAAGCAACCCATGTAGAAATCAGAAGTACTGCTTACTCAGGAAGAACCAATTGTTTATTCCTCCAACTCAGGTATCAATACACAATTATCAGTCCTCTCAGGAACAAGAAAGACCCCACTGCTGAGTGAAAAGCACATGAAATGCCAGAATCAGTTCTGCCATGCTCTAAAATTGTTTAAATCTTGTATTTAAGACAACAAAAATATCAAAGTCAAGAAATTCAAAATCTATAATAAAATACATTAGCAAAATTTAAGATTTTTTAAAATTATTAAAGTTATTAAAAGATGAAAAACCTCACAGAAAAATCTGTGTTCAAGCTGTCTTCTGGATAGCTCCTTAAAATACTAGTTACAAGTAGCTGTTCTATTAAAATTAGATTCATACGGTATTAATGAATGAAGTTTACACAGCCTGAACAGCTATGAAGCTTGACAGGAGACAAATCCTGTTTCAAGTTGGAGCCTACTGAGCTTCTTAAACAATACAGGAAAAAGAAGTTTTCTTTCCTGCCACTATACACAAATCTACAACTGACACAAACATGCAGAAACTAGAACCTAAGTTATGTTAGAACAAATACTATTTTTTAAAAGTTGAAGAATGTTATTAAGAAGAATCTGCATCACAGCTGAAGTAATACAAAAATGAACGCTCTGAGAAGAACTGATTTTTCTTTCCTTTGTCACATTGCAAAGTTAAAGCAGTAAAGCAAATATAAAAATACAAGCTTCAAAAAACAAAAGAAATATGAATGATGTTGAAGTTATTCATTTAAATCTTAATTTGGCCTAATCTAATTTTCTATATAAAATCACAATTTGCAAGGTTAAGATTATGGTGCATCGTCCTTAAAATGCTTATGAAAAGCAAGTCATGAAGTTTCCTTTTGCTCACTTCTTCAAGTACTCTGGAATTGGATAATCAAGTTGTCACAACGCAAGCTTAGAAGGGTCTTTACATCCCCTGTACAAGCACTATTAGCTTTGATGATATCAAAATATGAAAAAGAAATTTTCCCTGTAAGTGATAAATAGCACCTAACATTCTTGATTGTCATGTAAAATGCGATTCTCCTGTCACCAACTCTCATCTAGCCTATCAGAGTTCAGCATAACTTCAGTTTCGCATCCAAGTAAGATGCAAGGAATGAACACACAACAGTAGCAATCTATAATTTTCAATGAGAACAATTACTTTTGGAAGACTTTGTACGTTTCACTGGATTCACTTGAGCAGTCCCTCTGCAACCACTGTTCATTCGTACACTTCCATCCTCACAAATGTCACTTGACTTTCTACTGATCACTGTGGATATGTTACATTTTTAGTCTCCAACAAATGATACCTGTACTACCATCTGTTCAAAAATTGGAGACTAACCAGTAGATTTGCATTTTGCCATTAATAGAAGGGAATGGATAATGGGAGAAAACTCATAGTGGGAAAAAAAAAAGGAAAAGAAATGGGGCAGATTGTTGCAAGAAAGAGGCGTTTGAGAGCTATATATTTTTGCTAAGTAGAGTTAAACCAAAATGATCACGTTAAACTAATTAAAGAGCAAACACATACAAAAAAAAGTTATTTCTTATGATTCACAAGGGTAAAATTCAAGAAGTAGTCATTTTTTAAAAGTCCCATTAAGAAACATTAGACATTATTAGCAAATAATTCACAGCAGCAAGACATATAAAGGAGGCTGCAAAACTATCTCCCAGAGGAAATTCCATTAGCTGAAATTTTAAAATTAGGTTGAACAAAGTATTAGAACACATACTTTGGGGATCCGAGCCCGCTCATTCATCGAGGGGATGGAAATGTGTCCTTTTATACCTGCAACTTCCCTAGTTTAGTTGGGTTTAGTTTGCTTCTTTGTGCGATAGATGGTTATAAGGGCTGTAGGTGCTGACCTCTGCTGATGACCCAAACACAAAAAAATTGCTGGTATTCACACTCACAGGTCCTCACGCCATCCCTGCAGTACCATGCTGTGCAGCAACTCCACTGCAAGGCATAGTGCTTCTTCTGTTGAACTTACAAGCAGATTTCCCTCCTGGTTACAAAATTCTAAGTCCAAAGAAGGGGATGAGTCACGAACCTTTGTACTGATCGCTAAGAGCACTTCTGCTCCTGATCCACCTGCTCCCTTTCAATCTAATGCTGTATCTTACAGCTCTCTCTGTGCTCATTTTCATTACAACAGTTACCAATAAATATTTTATTCTTGTTTTATTACATCCAGATATTGTTTAGGAACTAGTGAAATCTTACTGTGAAACAGTTTAACACAGAAAACCATACTATGAACTCCACTGTAACATCAGAGCAACCTAAGTAAATGCACTGACTGCTGTCAGTAAATTTCACCATAATGACTTTCTGTCAGCTGAGTGGCCTGATACTACTGGGACATTTTTTTCCCTGCACAATCCTCATTTTTTTTCCTTGAACACTTCTCCTCTCAAAAGGCTCCTCTTGTCTCTTCGGTGTTACACTCTCAAATTCTTTGTCACAGAGTATCTGCGTTGAGTAAAGCAGTATTTAAAGAACACAAAATCTTGTCCATTGGTTTGCACAAGCAGGCTAAAAACAAAAGGAACAAGAAGAATTGATTATTTACAACAAACTCTGGGACAAAAGGATGCCGCAAAATAGAGCGTCAGTTACAGGGACCTGAGTGGGTATAATTTAGGGAGAAAACATGGCTGATGGTACAACAGAAATGGACAGAGTGGCCCAGAAGAAAAGGAACCGGGAGGCTGCTTCATCTCACGACCTTACAACAGTCTGCAATCCAGTTTCCCAGGAAAGCTAGGAAGATCACGTACCTGACTTTGCATTGTACTGTTGCCCCTACCAGAGCCACAAATGTATCTAAAGAACATCTGAAGATAGGGCTAAGAAAGTTTGTCTCAGCATCCAAGACCAGTGGGCAGTAAGTGCAGAGAGCAGAACAAAACTGGAGGAATGGATGAAGCCCCATCTATCACTCACATGCAAGGTTTGTCACTGTTTGATCTTTACTTGTCCCAAGTTTTCCCTCTTTTAGATGAAAGTCATTTCCAAGCTAGTTTTCTATATTAATTTTTCATATCCACACTGCAGCTTCTGAGTACAATAAATACCTCTTTTTCCAGATTCATAATCTCTTTTAATATCCTATGCCCTCTTATCACACCTTTCCTGCTAAATATTGCCTATGAATTTTTCACAATATAAACTTTAACAGCTATGGATATGATTGAAATACAGTGTTAACTACTTTTATCCTGCAAAGATATTGTATAGATGTTCATTGTTTATGCTTGTGCAAATTTAACAACAGCAAGGAAATTATTCTAGTGACAAACTCCAGGTCATAAAAGACACAACACCAACAATGATACTTTTTTCTGTTTTCCCCTGATGTTGGATACACAGTTATTGGATCTTGAAAGTAGATGCATAATCATTTTAAACCAAAATTCATACAAAAAAAGCTAAACCTCTAAAATGCAATGTGTCATTTTGACAGCTGATAAATATATCAGTCATAAACATATGAGTGCATGGCATACAGATCACATTTCACAAATTAAAAATAAATTTAAATACAGTTGTGCAGAGGATCGCAAGGTGTTGCATAATACTGAACAGCAATCTTCAATTCTCCATGATAAAACACTTTTTTATTCCCCTCCTAAAATAACCTCCCACCCTCTCCCAATGAAATGTCTTATTTTTGCTACTTTTTATAGCTATTTTGCTTAGAAAATTCCAGTGAACTCTGAACACTGAAAAATGCTTGCACTTCCTGAATCCAAAATCTGCCTTGGGACAATTTCAGTATTGTGCTAAGTGCTAAAGCATTGTGATATCTTTTGCATCTTGCAACTTATTCTTCCTGTCTCCAACTTACAAGGACCGTAGTAACTCACTTTGTGGTACACTCTACTTAATTTAGATAAATAATGATAATTTGTTACAGAAGCTCAAATACCTGGATTTTGCTGCAAATTACACTTCTGATTCCTGGGGAAGTCTCAGGATACAGCTCACCCATGTTTCTGCACTTGTATATCAATGCCCTATTAGATCGACATAATGATTCTAGTGAAGAATCCTTGGACAGTTTTACTAGTAAATTCTCAACTAGTTAAGCTCCTCTGTTACTCAATTTACTATTTACAAGTGATAACACAATAAAAAAATATCCTGTAGCTTAGAATGTATCAAACCACATTAACAAAAGATTACAGAATGTCTGCTGAAAATGACATGACAGAAAATCTGAAAATCCAGTCCAGGAATACAGAAGTAATGGGTATATATATTACTTACCTCCAAATATTAAGAACCTTCACATTTTTTTAAGATGAATGGTAAAAAATTCACACGTCAAAGTACAGGAGCTCAGATGAAAGTTTCATAACACAGTAAATTTACTTCTTATGTCATTTAACTCTTATTTCACTCTGCAGCAATTGGTACAAATCACCATAACGAAAAAGATACTGCCTCCTTAAAAATGATTTTCTTACTGTCTCATCTCTACCCAAAAATTATTTTTGTGATTTTTTTTTTCAGCCAGAGGTCAGCTGGCATTTTGTCCCTCTTCACAAACAAAACATGTTAGTAAGAGTCACAGAAGTTTTGCAATCAGCAGACTCTCCTGTTATTTATCACTAAATAATAAAAAAAAAAAAATTTCATTTCAGAAAAGGAGATACTGCACCTTAACCAATGATGTGCCTGTGCTTAAAAAGAAAGGGGGGGGGAAGGGAAGGGGACAAGATGTTTGTTAGTTGAAAACAAAATTGCCAAAACAGCCTGATATGATTAAGTACCATAACAACAGTTCAACTTCATTAATGATTCTAGCTGTTATTGTACATTTGCTCACTTCTGTGCAATGACTATCTGAGAAGAAAATGTGATTTTATTAACAATACTCTGAAATAAGCACCTATTGTTTTGCTGTGGGGAATGCATGGCGTAAAATAAAAGAAAACCAATAAAATCTAAAACTGCTTATACAGGGATAACTGCAGCACTTAAGAGCTATTCCTCTGAAACCAACACAGTAATGCTACGTTTTTTAGTATAATTGAGATCAGAGTTGCATCCAAAGTATTTCCAATTAATATTTAAATCAACAAAGAACAAAGAAAAAAAAAGCACTGAAACGCACACACAGACACACTCAAAACCCTTCAGACACTATGATTATGGCTGCTACTGAAATTAGCAGCAGCCCTGGAAAAGCTCATTGCAAATTACCTGTCAGTCACAAGCACATTCTGTTTTCATGACTTTGATATCATAAATGGAATTACTTCAACACCACCAGAAGACTCAGTGCTGGGAGCTCATAGAACGGTCAGTTGGGTCAGAACCTGAAGAACCACCATTCTGTTGTCTATTGAATCAGCTCAGGTCAGACACGTTATGTCAGTGGATGGATCAGAAGAATATCCAAAAGATCTGAACAATACCTACAAGAGTTTTTGTGTGCCTATAAGCACCAAATAGCTAGAGGTATTTTCATTAATAACCAACATTAAACCGACCACAGCTGTCATGTCTAAATGTAGCCTATACAGCAATGTGAGTTCCAAAACTCATAAAACAAGAAATATTTATGTGGTTCAATGATTTTCCAAAAAAGTAATTTGACAATATTCAGAGCTGTGGAATGAAAGTAATAAATTTAATGTTAACTGACTCAGAATTTACCACCTAAATTTCATCTCTGCATGCATGACAAGAAATGGAATCAACAAATAAGTCTTATTTTGTTTTGCAGACTTCTGAAACAAAGCATTTGATGAAGACTTAGTTCCTCAAATGTAAGTTAGGAAGAAAATAGTCCAGACAAATAATCTTGTGCCAATAAAGCCAAATGAATCATTCACGACAGTAAGGAAAGTAAGGCCAGCAAGCTCGCTTATCTCTTCATATTAAGAAAAAAATAAAAAGTAGAATTAGAAGGAATAACCTTTAAAAGCAATAAGAAAGCAGTCAAAATCTGGAAGACAGAAATCACATTACACATTGTCAATACATTACAGTACAAGATCAATGACTATTTAATTAATTTCACATTCATTCCGATACCATAAATCATAAAAAACTCCATATCAATACGTTGATCTGGGCCGTAGCCTTCATTTGAATTATTCAAATAGGGGTTTTTTTTGTTGTTTTTTTTTTGTTTGTTTGTTTTGTTTTTTTTTGGGGGGGGAGGGGGCTTGTAAGACGTTTGTTTTTATTAGTTTTCAATTTCCATTGAAGTAAAATCTGGTTTTCTCGTCTTGACTGTGGGTTCCACAGTTCACGTTCACTGCACACAGCTACTCTGATATACTATAGCTCACTGCAGGTTCTTGTGCAGAGGTGTTTAACCTTTTTCCTGCCTGGGCCATTCTGAGTGAAGAGGAATAGTCTCGAGCCACATGTGAAATATATAATATACATCAACTAGAAATGGAACCACAAATATACCAAAACATTGAGGATTTCTCTTTTGTAAACCTCTAAACCTATTTTCAAATTCCTTTTATCAGAACAGAAAGCACAGCTGTATATTTTCCACTGCTTACAGGACTGCGTTTAACCCATGTATCATGCATAAAATTATTTGTCATCAGTTGAGCTTGTCATAATTTAATTTTTAATGCCATTACAGCTTAAAACATGCACAGATAAGTTGATTTTCACCTTGAAGAACCATGCTTAACTCACTTAAATGAGAAGTCAAATACTCAAAAAAACGCTATATCTGTGAGACATTTTTCATTTTCAAGTTCAGACACAAATTTTTCTTCCAATTCCTTTATTAAAAGTTCACAATTCTGTAAGTCTATGTTATTAGCTGTGCTAGATCATATGTGGCCCACAGGTTAGATGCACTTGTTCTACCGTAACAAAAATTATCTTATGAAAAAAAGTATCCATACTTCATGATCTTTTAAAAGGTGATTTTTCGCTTACATATACTTAAAAAAAAAAATCCTGCAAATGTTTTCATGATAAAAAGACATATGTCATCATAAAACTCTTGATGTGTGAAATATCTTTGTATTTAGCGCCATATGCTTCAGTTAATAATTATAATTGAATGCCATAACCTATAACCATACTCCCAGAGTTATTGGAGGGGAATGTTATTGTTGTTTCTAAATGACTGGTAGCAGCTTCTACCCCAATAGGAAGCTTCTAATCAGGAAGTAGAGCTAACACATTGGCATATGGCACCAAGACCAAGAGATCAGATGAGCAGCAGCAAGTTCTTTGTAATACAGGCTTCTTTTCTGTCATAAAAATTATTAAAATACTCTATTTTCTTGTTATCAACTTAATTGAATTACAGAAACAAGTAATACATTCTCGCTGGAGCTTAATTGTATTTCTAGAGCAGAAGCTTAAAATCCTGTTCTTAGAGCTGCCCCTTGCTACCAACTCCAAGAGTTTTTATATTGGCTGCCAGTCAAAAGAATCAACACCACATAGGATAGCTTTTTATATCGCTCTTCTAGACAAAAGAGAGACTCAAAAGAAGTGCACAAATTGCAGAAGTACTGGCACCTGAAACTCTTCTTAAATGCTAAATGATACTTGCTGGTACTCCTATCCTCAGAATTCCACAGCTGTGAGAGACTTTGCGCTAGCTTAGCAAATCAGAACCAAAAGCAGAAGGAACTAAATAACACATGTGGACAAACTCTCCTTCCAAAAAAATTGGCCACAAATGCTTGAATCCAAAGGCCTGAATTGATAAACTGTATTTACACACGCACAAAATAAATAAATAACCCTAGTAAAAGAGCCCCTACAGATCAAGGTATTGAATTCCTCAGAAATTCAATAGCGTAAACTTCATCTCCATTTCTGTCTGGGGGACTACATAAAGAAGCAGAAAAAGAGTAAGATGAGAGAGAGAGAACTTTAGTATCCATATAACATCCACAATAATTTTTAATGAAGAGGTAAATCCCTCTCAAAAGTATATACCACAGTCATCTCATAAAGTAAAAAGCTGCAGAGAAGTAACTCCCACAGCACTCAAATATTAATACTGTTTGTGCAAATTCCCCAAAAAGGCAGCCAATATGTTATTAAGCTGCAAACACTCTTCCTTCCTGTATCCCCAGTTCACACTTTCCCCCTTCTTTTCTTATTGCCTCCTACATACGTATGGAGGCCTTTGCTCCCAGCATCTTTTCCTACTTGCTGTACAAGCTGCATTTATGAAGCAACAATAATGAAAACGAACTACTGGAAGTTTCAGCGTGACAAAATATGCAAGGTAACTCAAAACTGCCATGCAATTCAGTTGGAAATCTGAATAAGGAAAACAAAAAAAAAATACAAAGATAAATGGACAGGCTGGAAAAATCTTGCACCCAGAAGAATGCAAGCTAACAATATGTTTAAGAGCGAGGACCAGACTAATATGACCAAGCTCTCTGACCTGCTGTTAAGACCTGAATTCATACCAGTGGATTTTAGGAACCCTCCAAAAGCAATGCAGTTGCATTTGACAGACCCATGGGGAAAGGAGACATGATACATTTTATGTTAACAAAATGCTTTATATTTCTTCCTTAAATTCACAGAAAAGCCTTCTCGTAAACAAAGCAGAAAGAAGGCTAAAAATTGCTTCAAAAATGCCAAAAGAGCAATTTTTCATAGCTACTTCCCTGGATGAATAGATGTAATACATATTATACTGCACACATACACGTTCTATGTCATGATCTGACATCCAGCCCTTTTACAACTGTGACTGTATCATCTTTTTGTCTCTGTCAGAGTCAATTTGGGCAAAAAATTAATTTTCACAGCATATACACAACATTTAATTAACTATTTTCTTTTAGGATTTTCTCTGCAGCATTCCAGAAACAATCTGTGAAAATATGTCCGAAAGCACCTGAAAATTAATTCATTATACAAACTCATTATAAACAAAAACTGTCAAAATTTATGCAGCTCACAGATAACAAGTATGCACGATAAGGCTATGCAATAAGTCTGTTTATAAATAGAAAAAGTGCATACAGTATTGACTGTATGCAACTTTGCACATCCATTATGCATGTTTTCAACCACTTCATCAGGCAAAAGGGTCAGCACACGGATGACTATAAAGCTATCCACTGAGTGCAACCTTCATAGAAAAAAAATTGAGAGCTTCTACTATGTTGTTAAAAGTGCAGACAAATAGCTACTATAATTTTGCTACAAATCATAATACTTTTGGCCAGGATTCTGTACTCATTCAACCAATTAATATAACTGCTAAGACTTGGAATAGAGCAATTGGGAAAAAAATAGAGACAATTCCCAGCAGAACGTCTTGTTTGGAACAGTACAAGATGTCCTCCTTATTTTTATTTTTTAAAACCACTCTTTTTATTGAGCAACAAAGAAAACAGAGCAACACAGACTGTTTTAACAATACTGAATCTTAAAAATCAGAGCAGACTAAGTTTATACTTCATCAATGAAATTAAAGTTTCCGTGGATGCCACAAGGGCAGTTACAATTTGGGCCCGGCATTACTCAACAGCAGCTGCCCATCTACCTTCTTGTCTCCCTCCCACAGTCTCCACCACTGTGATCTTATCCCTCAGTTACTCTACTCCAGGTCCAGCCAGGATTCAGCAACTATCCAGAGAGTAACACCATGATGATACAACATGAGGCTGTCTACAGCTTCTGGAAGAATCCCAGGAGGTTGTCACAGAAGGATACTCCACTCTGTGAGCAGCCCATCGGTCACCTCCACCTTTCAGGATTTCAGGAGCACAGACAGCCCTTTGAAGAGAAAGGACCATGTTGCTAGAAAGATCACAGGGCATGAAGCACACTTGGATTCTATTCTACTGGTTTAACAAACAGTACGAAAAAGCTGTAAGCCATATGTCTCCCTTTCTCAGTTTATAGGTTGCTCATGCATAGCTATATACTTTAAAATAAGACTGCTTAGACAAATGCAAATGCTCTGTTTTCTTCAGCTTGGAGCTTGACTTTTGTTCTGAACCCAAATATTTCATTTCGTAGTATGTTAATGTGCCTTTCTTTTTCTTTCCATTTTCTATTTTCTCACCCCTCAATCCACAAAAATGGATGCTTTGCTTTGCTTTCCCCCCAACTCTTTCTGAATTTATTCCTTGTCTCTACTCCTCCTTATTTTCATCTTCTGCATAGCATTTGTAACGCTACATTGGTAGCTAATGTTTTCCCCCTTATCCTGTTCCTTTCAATGTACAAAATGACAAGGGTCACCCAAACAAGCTAGAGGTAAACTATTCAGACACTCAGCCCAATATCTTTTTTTGCACCACTATTAGTTTACACACTTTTATATATTTGTGGGCGTTGAAAGAAGTCTTTTATTTTCATTTCATGCAAATTCCATGTTAATTAAATTATCCTAAATTATTAGGGTTATTTCTAAGATCTTTCACTACCATCTTCTTAGCCTATTCTCTCTCAGATACCACAATATGCCCTTATTACTTATCTTGATTTTATGGCACTCTTATTTTTTTTTGCTATTTTAATATTACTATTAACTATTCCATAATCTTCCCAGGATCCCAGCATCCGCTCACTCTATCCATTGCTGACTGCTCACTGCAATCCTGTATTCACTTTCTCTTCACAGCAAAGGCATTTAATAGTTGTTCTGAACCAAGGATTACTCTTCAGACACTTACTTCACCTCTGTCCTTTCCAGCCACAATTTCTGCCCACTGAATGTCCTGTCACAAAATGTGCTGTTGAATTGTAACAGTTTACATTAATTTTAGTTCACAGTGTTTATAAAACATTACTCATATCTAGGAGGGTATAGCTCAGGGGAAAAAATAGACAACATTATTTAGACTGTCATGTTTTCCCACTGATTGGAAAAGGGGAAACAACTCCCACTTCCAAGAAGAGAAACAAAGATGATCCAGGGAACCACAGGTCAACTAATCTCACCTCTGTGCATGACAAGATCACGGAGCAGATTCTCCTGAAGGCTCTAAGACACATGGAAAATAAAGACTAGGTGACTGTTGTTAACATCGCTTCACCAAGGTTAAGTCACGCCTGACAAACCTGGTGGCTTTTATGATGAGGAATGGATAAAGGAAGAGCAATTGATGTCATCTACCTGGACCTGGGCAAACCATTTGACACTGTCCCGCATGATACCCTAATCACCAAATTGGAGAAAAGTGGATTTGATGGATGGACCACTCACTGGATAAGGAATTGGCTGGATGGTTGCACTCAGAGTCATGGTCAGTGGCTCCATGTCCAAGTGGAGACTGGTGTTGAGTGGTGTTCCTCAGGGATTGGTTCTGAGACCAGCGCAGAAAGTTTAACATCTTTGTAGGCAACACAGACAGTAGGATCAAGTGCACTCTCAGCAAGTTTGCAGACAACACCAAGCTGAGTGGTGCAGTTGACACACTAGAGGGAAGGGATGTCATCCAGAGAGACCTGGACAGGTTCAAGAGGTGGGCCCGTGTCAATCTCATGAAGTTCAACAAGGCCAAGTGCAAGGTCCTGCAGCTGGGTCAGAGCAATCTCAAGCACAGATACAGGTTGCGCAGAGAATGGCTTGAGAGCAGCCCTGAAGAGAAGAATTTGGGAGTGCTGGTTGATGAAAGATTCAATGTGAGCCAGCAATGTGCTCTTGCAGCCCAGAAGGCCAACCATATCCTGGATGGCATCAAAATAAGTATGACCAGCAGACTGAGGGGAAGTGATTCTGCCCTTCTACTCTGCTCTCATGAGACCCCAGCTGGAGTGCTGCATCCAGTTCTGGAGCCCCCCAACACAAGAAGGATTAGCAACAGGAGAAGGAGAAACGGAGTTCAACTAGGACAGGATAGATTTAGACTAAATATTAAGAAGGAATTCTTTATTGTAAGGGTGGTGTAAGGGTGGTGAGACACTGAAACAGGTTACCCAGAAAAGTTGTAGATGCCCCCTCCTTGGAGGAATTCAAGGCCAGGCTAGAGCAACCAGGGGGCTTTGAGCAACCTGGTCTAGAGGGAGGCATCCCTGCCTATAGCAGGGAGGTTGGAACAAGATTATATTAAAGGTCCGTTCCAACCCAAACCACTCCATTATCCGACATTTAGTGCAGGCAAATTACTTGTATGTAGCTGTATTTTACTCTTAGTTACTGTGTAAATCCATCACAATTTCTGTGATTAAAATGGGTTCACAAATGGGTTACCAACTTCAATCAATGCACTATAGACACCAGAGCTCTATCCAGCCTGAACTTTGTCCAGTGTGATAGACTTGCTATGATAAAAGCCATTCTGTCATGTACTGAGAACCAAATTTAGGCAGTTTATCTGGGTCACTGTTCAAGACATCCTTTTCACTATTTCTCTTTCATTTTTCTATGTAAATCTTTTCAACTATTCCACACTGTCAAAACCATAAAGGTGGGAAGTTGACTGTATCAGCTGTGAGAATGGTTCTTACATTCCTTGTGAAGCCACAGAATAAAGACCACCTAACATCATATCTTTAACCTAATTAGTCCATATATATCTCTAGAAACATCTGGGCACTTTCCACCTCAACTTCCAAAATCCTGTATCACTTTCACTATTAATAGCAGATATTGCAGAAGTGGTTGTTTGAACATAACTTTCAAATGTTGTTAATACTCAACACAGGGCTTTTCTGACCTTTTTTGTTTGTTCCACTAGGATGCACAATTACATTTAAGTGAACTATAGTAAACATGTATGCACATCCCTGAAGTGCTTCTCTCTGAAGTGCAGAATCACATGCTTGATATCTGCAGAAGGATTTTAACTGCGGGAAATATAAAGAAATGACTTCCAAGCATATACATGATTCTGAAGCTTTTTAAATTCAAGTGCTACATTTTCAAGCAGTGAGATTCTCAAATTGTGTAGAATGATATCTATCACTTGCCATTGCCCCTTACATATACCACACCTTAAAACCCAGAGAAGTGAAGTTTGCTAAAACAAGCAGTTTCTACACATATGAGGAATGAGAAATTGACCTTACGCATCTTTGTTTTTTATTAATCTGATGCTCAAACAACTGGGTTTAGAGATGCAGAGCTTTAGTAAAAGGCTTTTTTGGAGCTGGACATTTACAATGGCTGCCCTCTGTGTAGATACTGAAATGGTTAACAAAGCGCAGTATAGCTTGAGTAGGGCTGCTCAAAACAAGTCCTTCCCACATGACACAAGTAGGAGTTAAATATATCAGATTGTGTTCCCCTCCACTTCCTCAACAAATGTGACTGAAATCAGGAATAGCCCTCACAAGCTAAGGTTGGATCAGAAAAAAAATAGAATTTGTATCAGGACTGCCATTTTCTGATTAGGTCAAGCTCAATGTGACAGGATTCAATTCTAACATGGTAATTGTATAATTAGTATTTATTATACATTTGTAATTGTTTTTAGACATAACATATGAGAGTGTGCATCTGCATGAGTTCCAGAGATGCACAGATAGCACCACATTCAGCAAACATCCCTGCATTAGCGACATTTTAGGAGACCTTCTATGATGACTTCAAGTCAGGTGAAGCTTTGACAGGAAGTTGTCACCAACTTAAGAATGTTTGTACCTTAACAGGACGGCTAAAGTACTGGACAATATCACTAAAATTCTTTCTCCAGTCCACAGAGTACTGGAGAAAACAGTCTACATTGTCCCCATCCCATGGGGATGTCAAGGGACTGCAGGTCTAGCATTCAACTGTATTCCTCAAACTGCTCCCATACCATGGATAGAATGTGGACGTGTGTAACAAGACAGCAGAATGGACAGATAAAAGCTTTTGCTGGCAAGAAATATGGAGACAAAAATTGTTTTTCCCTGTAATGAAAGAATAGGAAAATTTAACAGCAAAAAAGTGAATGGAATGCTATCATTTGCAGTTTTGTTTCTCTCCCTGTTTTTGTTTTGCTTTTATAATTAGAAGGAATAGAAACTGTAAGTAGACTGTTTGTCTGTTGTCCTGGTTCTTACTGGATGAGTACTTTTTATGGAAATTCAGCAAGCAAATAAGAGGAAAATGATAGAGAAGGTTTTAATCCAAAATTCCTGCTTTACAGAAAAACACAGAAAGATTTGACCCTGTATATTTAAATCAGTTTTCCAAACAAGGCACAACTAAGTAGAAAAAAACAATGCCCTTCTTACTAAGTGAATTTGATTTCTGTAAGATGTATTGCAAGTGGTCATGCCAAAACATGTTTTTATTTGGTCACAGTTCTGCCTTTAACTCAGCTAGTAAACTAGATTAAACAAACACACATCACGTTTGACCAGTGTTTGTAAATAACTCTAACATGCACCAGTTAAAACGCATATGGTTTTTAAAAAAAGTACTTCCAAACATGCCAGAAATAATGAAATACACGTAGCACAGAATACAATGGCAGACATAACACTGCAAACTGCTGCATATAAGTCATTGCAAAAGAATCTGAGGGCATACCTTCAGTTCAGATGCTTCCTTGCCCTTCTGTTGAGTCCTGAGTTTTTAAAAAGGCATGAATTTTAACAGATTATATGCTTAATAGCAGAAATATACTCTTTTCCACTGCTTATATGGAGATCTGCCATTCTACTCATTGAAACACAGCTCCTAGTCAAAACCTCAACATCTTCATTCAGTCCTCAAAGTCACTACTTTTCAACATAATACAAATTGCAGATGTTTCAATTTGCATCTCTAATAATAAGTGCTTTAACAAGTTAGCTCTGAGTTCAATGCTGCCCTCCACCTTCTAAAGCAAGACATTGCACTAGTGCAATAATATATAACTGAATTTTCAAGATTTAACGTGTCACAACTTCCCTGAAATCTTCAGAGCACCAACACCCCCATTTATTTTTTATTCCCAGAATTTTCTCAGCTTGTTTCCATTTTATTAATTGATGCTTTGAAAACACAAACTCCTCAGGGACTCAGAAGTAAAGTAACCCACAATGCAACTTCTGTTACAGCATGAGAAAGATGATTCACAACTTTCTCTTAAAACAGTATGTAAATGGAAGATTCAGCAGCACTGAAGTTCAGTAACTGGTTTGTACCAAGATCTGGGAACAGTTGTTAGCACATACAATTCCACACTGTTTTTTTGTTTTTTTTTTTTTTTAAGTCAATACCTCCTTTTCCAATTGCATGGGTCAATTCCCAGTCTACAAGACAAAATTATGCAGAAGTCATAAAGCCCAAACCAGGCATGCAGTTAAGCTTCCGCAAGGGCAGCATGTTCATTCTGTGTGCTGACTACTTCACCACCCATCTGTCTTTCATCTAGGCAGTACTGTTCTCCTGATCTTTTTAATGTTCATGCCTCTGGATGGTTTCATTGTAAGAGGATGTTCTAATCTGAAAACCATTTACTTCTGAATATACACTGCTAAATTGTAGTGCCAGCAGGCGAAGCACAGCTCAGCTTCTCCTCTAAACATTTCTTCAGGCTAAAACACTTCTACATAAATGCTCTACAGTTCAAACATTTATTACCAGGTTTCAGAGTAAAATTAAATTACTGTTATGGACATGTTACATTTTTATTAATAAAGTGTCACAAAAGTATTAGCAAAAGTTAAACAGGTAACACAAGGATATCAGGGAATATAAACGCTCAAGTTCCAGTAGCAGTGTTTGCTTTGCCAGGTTACACATCCCGTAAGTTTGATGGAATGCACTGCACATTATGGATGAAACTACACAGCCACAAAGAAAGTTAACTTCTGAAGTCCTGGTTGGGATTTTAGTTTTGCATTCTGCAAAAAGCGGAAAAGAGTACTGTTTATTTGAACTCGTAACAAATATTTACACAGACGTTTATAAAGGCAAAGCTTTGAAGAGACAACAGGCACAAACATCACTGCAGTACGAAGGAAGGAGCCAGAGTCACAGGGATGCTAGGAGTTAACCCAAACTGTCTCCCTTCCACAGAAGCCAAAGGCTTTTGTGGCATCTTTATTCCCTACTGTCACATGAGAAAGAATCTCCACATCTTCCAGATGGAAGGCAGCAAGGAATAGCTCCACAAGCAGTTTAAATGCGAGTTTCTTTCTACAGATTTCAGTCTAGATTCCTCACTCGCCCTCACACCTAACACCTCTCTCCACATATGCTATGACTGTTTAATGTCATTCTACCCAGAATTATCACTTTCATTTCAATTTAGCTTCTATGATTACCTCATCTCTCATTTTTTCAAGCCTTGTTCACCCTCAAGAAACACGTTTGCTTTTTAAAAAAACAAACAATAACCACTTAAATCAAAAAGGTATTGGCCATAAAAAAAGCTCTTGCTACTCAATCATAAATAAAGTCTCCCTTTTGGGCAGAAAACATGAGCTTAAAATTCTTGGCTCTTACGGAAAAAGTTAATAAGACTAAAAAAATAAAAGGCTTAGAAAGCATACATATTCTAGACAAATTTCTCCTTACAAGAGGTTTTGGAAAACAAACTAGTGTAGGTGACTTTTCATTTCTAGGAGTTGTACACACCTAAGGCACAGCATGCTATTACCTTTTCTTAAGAAATCTTAACTTCTGCAGAACCAATTTCTTGTCAGTTATCTGGGTGGAAAAGGGTATGTAAAATACAAGCAATAACTTGTGAAGTGCTTCTGGACTGACACACCTAATCAGCACACAGATGAGGTACCTATGCTCCTACTTCATCCCATTCTCAGATCTTCTCCACTACACTCACAGGGGCTTTCCACATCTTCATCTCTTCCAGCTAAGAAAGGTACTGTGTAGACAAGCATAGCATGATGACTAATACTCAGAAAGTTAGGGGACAAAATTATAGGAGGTGAGGAAGCAGGACTTGTTCGGTCTTGTAAAGAGAAAAGCTACACAATGATGTAATCGCAGACTGCAGCATCTTGAATGGGACTTAACACAGCAAAGCTCTCCTCAGCAGTAGCAGATGGTGTAAGAAGAGAAAATGGCTACAAATTGTGTCTTGAAAAATGCAGACAGGTATCAGGCAGAATTATTCTCACATAAAGACAGGGCAGTACTGAAACCACCAGCCCACAGAGTCTGTGGTATCCTCACCACAGAGGCTCCAAAGAAGTTCACTACACAAAACCAAAGCTGATGATGGCAGTGGTTCTGTAGGGCTAGAGAGGCTCCTCGAAACTGTACCAAATAACAGTTCGTGATTTCTAACAATCAGCACCTCAGAAACTGAGACTGATTTCAATATGAAAGTTTAGAAAAAGATTTCAAATGGAAAGTAAATCCTGAATTACACCACTCTGCAGCCTGATCTATAATAAGCACCCACATTTTCAACTGTAAAGGTATTAACTTTCGGACAACACCAGAATCTGCAGCAAATTAAATTTGCCCTCCTCCCACCGTGTTTTTTTTTTTGTCCACATTGATGATGTTTAAGTAGACTTTAAATAAAAGCTGTTGGTTGAAATCTACCTGTAACACTCCCAGTCAAAAACAACTGATGAAGCACACAAAATGCAAAAGCCATAACTGTTGCTTTCCAAACATTTTCTATCAGAAATTTCTATATGCGACTGTTCACATCTAATTTAGAAAATAAGCCTCAGGGCTACAGCTGCTGTAGGCAGCTACAGTCCTGTAGATTTAGAGACTTCACCTCGGGCTTTTAATTTATTAAGTTGCTTTTGAAACAAGAATACAGATGGAGCAGTTCCTGTTTTTCTCTGCAGCCTAAAAATAGAGATCAGCCCCCTGAGGAAGGGCAATATTGACCACCGGTTGTTGCCCAGCACCATAGCACACAGCAGCCCACACAGGCACGTGCCAGCAGACAACTCGCACGTCTTAATTATGCCGCTGGGCCTCTGCAGATGAAAACACAGTTCTGGTGTGAGAGACATCAAGGTAGAAAGGGAAAACTAACGCTCAGACAAAAGGACCAAGAGTCACCCAGCAGAACTCACACGTTTCATCGCCACATTATGCGTAAGATCGTATCTAGGCACAGTGCAAAAAGCCCTTAACCCCAGCGTTCACAGAGCTCAACCACAGATGAAAAGCAGAACGCAAGGACGTGACACGCGTCCCATCACAAACAGCTCCTGCTTCAAAGCCTCTCGACCGTTGCAAGCGCTGCCACATAGCCCCGCTCGTCCTATCCTGAGTGAATACGAAGGGCAGCACCACAGCCACATGGCAGACCCACGCGGGCCAGGTAGAAGGCGCAGGCTGCAGTCGGCACGATCCATCCGTCACGGGGCCGGGGCGCGCCGCACCAGACAGCGCCGCCTGCCGAGCCGAGGGGCGCCTGGGGCTGCTAACGGCGCCACCCACACAGCTCCGCCCGTCAGGCGCTAACGGCCGACGGGCTCTGAATAGAAGCGCGCCCGCCGCTTCAGGTGGCCGCGCTGTGGCGGCGAAGGCTGCTCTTTGGAGAACCGGTGTGGAAAAGTGAAAGCACGGTCATAAATAAAATCAACTGCATTGCTAACCAACGCAGCGTTCCATGATAATTACTGTGCTTTGCTTTATGCAAATACGTCCAAGCACAACAGAGTTACGGAGCAAGCATTTCTTTACGAAGGGAAAAATAGCTAGCGGTGATCAGGCCATCAGGGAGCTGCTCACAAGTGGCCCGTTTGTGCTGACGGGGCTGACAGAAATAACACTGCCCACGAGGGGAGTAACGCTGTTTCTGAGCTTGGAATGCTAACAAGGGGAAGCTGGACTCTGCAACTCCCTGTCCAAATGAGATCTTTAAGTTTTGGAACAGACGTTAAGACTTGCCCTTTTCCTTTCTTCTTTCTTTTCAATTTGATACCACAGAAAACTGATGCTGAAACTTCAGCAACCATCAGTAAGATGACTGATGAGGCAAATATGTGGGGTTTTCTCCTCAGTAATTATCACCTATAAAAATGGAACATCGCACTTACTGTGCACTTAGCTCTTTGGGGTTGTTTCTGTTTAAAAAAAAAAAAGAGAAATGCCATCCTAATTTGAAGGGAGATGGTTAAAAAAATAACAAAACCCAATTTCAAAAGATGCACACAAAAAAAGCTTCCCTCTCCCTTAATAATGATATTACATCATGAAACCTACATTAATGTAAATATAAAATTAAATGTGCTAATTTTTACAAGTTAAAAGCTATTTTAAAGTGTGCTGCAACACAGATTTGGTATGATCATCCAGGATTTTTCAAGTGACTGTACTAGAGGATGCAGTTATCAAATGAACATGTCTATAGGATATTCTGTTCACTATTTTAAAGCAGCATTTCTCTTGTAACAAGGACTAAGAACTGGCTGCACAGAAGTCATAACTTTGAGCTAACACTGGAACCTCAATCTTTTTCAAAATATTTCCCTCATTTGTTCAGCCAATTCCACCTAAATCTTTGCATTTAAGCTCCCCTTTTAAATGCATTCTTAGTGAAACCAGCTGGAGATAGAGCAGGAAAAGTTAAAGCAAGCTAAAATACAACAAAAATACGTACTGATGAACATTCGTATATTCTTTCTGTAGGCATCAAAACTGTCACATTGTATTCAGAAAGCGGGACTAATAAATTTGTCACCAGTTTAACAACATTCATAGAATAAAATAATCTTGCATCTCTTTTTAAATCATTAATATTAATTGCTGTGAGAAGGGGGGGGGGGGGGAGAAACCACAGCACCAGTACTCCCTCTCTCACGTTCAGATTTAGTGTTAAGGAAGCATCCACAGACTGAGGTAGGCTCCAAATGAGAATTAATAGATTTTAGTTCAAAACAAGAAGATTTTTAAATGCCTCTCTGCAAAGCAAAATCATTCACATTGTATTTATGAAAGATATATACTTAAGCAGTTTCATTCCAGCACGGAAAAAAAAAACAGAATGTCTACAAAGGAGAAAGAGCATGTTTGACTAAAGAAAATGGGAGGTGAAAGGAAGATTTTATGAAAGCTACAGTACAATTTCTTAATACACATTATTTTGAAGAAAGGAGAATAAAATGAAAGGAACATACTTCCCATGTACACTAAAAGCAGATATTTTAGTTAAAAAAATCAGTGTACATTAACCGAAAGCATTTATTTTTTTCAATCAGCTTTTCAGAGCAAAATGAAACAAAGTCTACAATTCACAAAAACAGAATCCCCTGTGGTTAGTTTGACTTTCAATCATCAAAATAGCCTGCTTAAATTTCAGACCTGATACACAAGTCCTGAAAGGCAGAGCGACAGTAGGAAATACATAAAGCTGTAAGGAGACCAGACCTCAGGCAAAACATGTATAAACCCTGTTTGTGACAGAATGTTAACAGAAGTACTAAGGAAATACCACTACTAATGACTAGGAAAAATGTAATAGAATAATACGCCTGCTTTCATTTTGAAAAACAAGCACTTAAATAAGAAGCACGTAGAATAAGAGTATTTTTCAGTTTCAATTCTTCTGAAACACACTAATTGCTTGATATCATTTGTTTCACTTTGACACACATTTTCACAACCACCTGTTAAGTTTGGTAACATCTTCCACTTAAAATACAGTATCATTTAGAAGCTGACAAGATAAGTTTCACATCCTAGACAAAAAACAAAGATGTCAATCAGCATTAAAATTAAATTTAGGTCATTCTCATAGATTTCTGTATTTTTCGGCTAGTTTCAAGTTCAACTGAAAGCTGAGCTGCCCTTAAAACCTGCAGCCACATGAAAATGAGGGACTTTAAGGTCAGAGAAACTTTCTGCACATCCAAGCTCAGGGGAAGGCTACAGCATTATACAAGGAAACCCAATGACATTAAGGACCCACTGCAAGAAAAGCTTCAATTGCAGGGACACGATGAACCACAAGACATAAAGCTGCAGGAAAACAAGCCACGTTATTTCCAGTACTCTTGGAAATACTTATTAATCTTGAAAATCTTTCATATATACAGAAAAACTTTGTTCCCAAAGGCCAAAATAACTGACTACTGAATGCAGTTTATCTAAGCATACCTTAATCACAGTCAAAACGTCATTACGCCCACATTCTTCTCTACTTTCATCTAGTCACAAGCAGTACCCGAGTGCTTATTTATTCAGACTTTTCTTCAGTCACTGAATCCATGATATCCCACCAAAAAAAAAAAAAGCCAAAAGATTTTACAGTGCCACATGTTAGCAGATTATTGCAACCAGAACAAATGCAGACTGGGAGACTCACTTTTGTGGGCAGGCGAAGTCTAATGCGACAAACTACTCTCAGGCTTTTGAAATATAAGAAAGGAGACATTTTCCTTATTTGTACTCAAGATCTTCGATTCTAACCCAATTTTGGTTCATGGAAAAACTTTCAATCAATCTCCATAATGCATGTTTTGGCCTTCCTCACACAACACAAACTATTATTATAGAGACAGGGAACATTATCTGCTCCTCCACTGATACTTAATAAAGTTTCCATTATTGAGAGCAACAACTTCTTTTGTCCAAATGATTATGAGAGTGAGCACTAAGAAGTGAATTATTCACAACACATTTTGAAAGCACTCCAGTGTACAGACAGCAGCTCAAGTATGCACCCCAGTTTATGGTAATGAACATGCCTAGTTCTCAGGTCAGATGGGTCTGAAAAAAACTTAGGGACTTAAAAACTTCTCCAAAGATCAAATGCCATACCTGTTTCCCAATCAGTATTTTTTAATTTTGCCCGCTATTTACTGGTTGTGTACAGGACAGAGTTGGGAGGGAGGGGTTAAACAATTATCTATTTTATAATAATAAACACCAGAACATTTTTTTTCTAGTTGCAAAAGAAAGATAAACAATTTCTTCTTCTACTTTTCAACCAACTATCCAAAAGAGGACCCAAGAACTATCAAGTCTATCAGTATGTGCAGTTAACACGTAAAGATCATGTCAGAACTTGGGTGACTATAGAACAATGCACTGTTATTATGACAGATAATTTTCCGAACTTCCCAAAGAACAGAGAACTAATTTAGTTCAATGTTTCAATTTAAAATGTTTCAAATTAGAAACATCTTTCTTACTTAAAAAAAAAATCACACTGAAACCAATACAACTACTCACATGAATATGCAGAGCGGGATTTAGACTCCACTCTTTTTGTCCTGTATGAATTATCCATCACATTTCTATTGTACATTATTAAAGTGACTTGCTTTTTCATCCTCCCAACCCCCACATCTGTGCTGCTGTAATTTATGTGAATTGCAGTTAATGATCACTCTTTATGCTTAATCAGCATATCAATAATATACTCTGCACAGACTAAGTAGCTCTTCTTTCTTCCCCCTTTAATGAAACCTATAGAAATGGAGCTGGTATTTGGCTGATTGGCATTACAAAAAGGTTGCCTAGGCAGGTGCTGAAGATGGTAGCAGAGGATATGGGCCTTATGGCTGCTGCCAATCACACTCAAGCATCAGCAAAGCTAACTATTATATTTTTAATTCAGTTGCCTTGCTATCTAGAGGGGATGGTGTTTTGTACTTAAGAGATTTTAATAAGTTTGACTAAGATCAGTGTTCCTGACACCAAGGCTGTGGCTGCATGGAATGATTCAAGGAGAGATCACATTCTTGCAGGATGATATTACTAACCATAGTCTAAAACACTGCCGCCAGAGGGTTCTTATGTGGGACACAGAAATCACTGAATACAAATGAGCTATAAATCTTAACATGAATATTCAGGAATTTCTGGGAAGCTATTATTGTATATGCCCAAATCAAGTCAGACTTAAAAGAAGAAAGAATAGCCATGCTGAAAGTGACAACCAACCAGTTTGGATCATTTTGCTAGAAATCAATCAATATCATGTATAGATCAGATAAAATGACTAACCTTCTAACAGGCATTTTAAACACTTTGGATAATTTATTTTTTATAAAATTTCAGTAAGTCGCACTCCTCCATACATTGACATTTTTGACTTCAGATGAGAATGCTGCTGCACTCTGAAGGAGAATTGGCACAGCACCAGTATACTCATTTGTGAATCACAGCCTCAAGTGTAGCTCTATTAACTTTACCCTGTAAATCACCACTATGCTATTAGCAATCTTTCAGTGTGATGTGACATCTTTATTATAATGTTTTTCCACTAAAGTTTAAGTTCATATTTTAGTTAGCTCAGAGACAGATGCAGCCATATTTACAAGGTTTAATTAATTGACTATAAATAATGGGCTGTAAAAAGAAGAGATCTCTCTTTCATATGGTGTTCAAGTTGTCAGCATTTTACAGAAATATTCAAATAGGGTATTCAGTTGGATACATGGCAGTATTTTCATGCTTTACATTGATGTTTCAATAGGTGATCTTACAATTTCACAGTACTTTGAAGCTTAGAGCCTTAGTTCTTCTACAAAAACACTCACAGTACACTATCTACATTAATTTACTACTATGTGATTTTTAACAAGGGATTTCACTACCTTCTAAGGACATCAGTAAAATTCCATTATTTAGTTTGGCTTCAGTGTATATGGATATTACAGTAAGTAGGAACAGCATACAGACAGACAAGAACAAGTTTTGCTAGATTTACCTGACACAAACTTGCAGAGGCTAATAAACTTGTTTTGAGAGATCAGGAGGCTCTTTCTGATGGGGGTAATACAACACATCTGTTTTTCTTATAGCCCTCAAGATACCTTAATTCCCTACCAACTGCTTTAGGCATTCAAGGCAAGAGAGGCACAGCTGCAGGGAACAGAGCAGTAGATCTGCACAGCTGCAAGATGAACAGAGCAGAAGGGTAAAGCAGAGAAGGGCAAGGCAGCTGAATGAGAAACAAAAAAAGACTCTGGAAAAAAGAAAATTAAGACAAAAAAGGTTGATAAACTGTGGAGCTTGAAATTGTTGGAGAGTTCCCTCTTGGACATCCTGTTTATAAATGTTTCTTGTTGGGAAAAGTCAGCAGGAACAGCCACTAGAAAGAAACTTGAACCCTCTTCCCCAGGAGGATGGAACAATTTGTTCAGAGACACAGTGAGAGATGTATAAACTCCGACAGTAAACCAAGACTTCATCCTTAAGTACTGCTACACACCTGTATAATAATTAATAACCAAGAAGGCACTACTTCAACTTTAAAAACTGAATCCCATAAGGCAGACATGCAGAAGTACTGTTATCCCTGGTATCTGTAGAAGCGATACAAGCAAAGTAGCAGCTTGCCCAAAGCCACATAAGAATCAAGAAGTGGACGCACACAGTCCTACAGATGTGCCAACGAGCAAATATCTGCCAACATTGAGAGTTTAAAAAACAACCTGTTTGGAAAAACAATGAGTTTATAGCTAGAAACTCCTCACCCACATCGTGACTGGAAACAGTGTTTCCCAAAGACGTACAAGGGGCACTATGCCCTGGCAGAGGTTTATTGGTAGGGCAGGAGACAAAGGCAGAAAAACACACAAAAGCTTCTAGGAGTCATCATTTGAAGATAGAGGACTGAAATAAAACTACCAGAAGAGGAAGGAACTAAAGCACCACCATTTGTGTGACTGTACAAGTTACACAGCAGAAAGAGAAGGAGCTGCAGGTCTTGGAGCACATTCTTTCAGAGAAGGCTTGAAAGCACAGCCTTTTCCAAGGGCAAGGGAAGATTCAGGCACTGAGGCTTCAGCCTACCACGTGGGTTTTTTGGTCAAGAGACAAAATGCAGCAACTTAGGAGTCTCCTTCCATATCTGCACTATACAATGTAGAAAGAAAGAATAATGGGTTTTTCCTACACACCAGAACACATATACATTCCACAGCAACACAGTAAGTTGAGGAGCGACCAAATAACAGTGCTACCAGACAGCTAGGCACTGATATTAAGTTGGCAAAAGATGGTGGTAAGTGCTGTCTTAAAATAATAGCATTAGCAAACATTAAAGTACAGATGATTTATGACTGCGCTAATCCAGACAGAACGCACAGTTTCATTAAATCTGGATACAAGGTAAACATACAATCAACAAATATGCAGTTAGCAGAGTGGCATGGTTAGGCTAGAATTTTACAGGCTGTATAACTAGAAAGATTATCACAGTAGAAAGAAATAATCAAAAACAAATGAAATGCTCACCTGCACCCTAGGCTCACAGTAAAAAACCCCAAAGGGAACAATCTCCAGAAAGAGATCCTTCCCCAGGGGCAATCAGCCCTTAAATGGGGTCTAGGAGAGGTGCAGCCAGGCTCCACCCCTTCCGGTCACCCAGCTGAACTGCCTTCACCTGTGCTCCTAGGACTGTCTCAGTGCTTGCCTCAGGTGAACAATCAGTGGCTCAGGCCGTGACGCAACAGTTCCCATACAGTAAATAAAAAGAAACCCTCAAGAATATGATTTAAACATTTCTTTGATAACGTTATAACTAATAAATAACAATACCTGAAAAATTCAGCACAGATTTTACCAAATGAGTACTTATATCACACAGTTATTATTCAACCTTCCGCCATCTCCATGTGACAAAATCATCAAAGCACTATTATGAAACAGTTCTGTGGTATCTCTTAGAAATATGCATTGCAATAGAAGAAGGAATGGTGCTTAAACACAGGTTTGGTTTTTTTTGTTGTTGTTCAGTGCACTTTTTGCTATCATCTTCTCCAAGAAACTCTTCATGGGCATTATATGCAGTGTGATATATATTCTAGAGAAAAGGTTCCATAACTTTACAAACAGTACATTTCAAGTTTAGAGCAGACTATTTTTGAAGCTCCAAAGAACTACAGCTATTGCACAGTGTCCTCTGAAGAGGAAACAATGGTTAAATAGCACATTGGTCTGCAGAAGCACTTTTCCATTTCACAGTCTAGTGAACTCACCCCATGTGATGGGTAGGAGATCCAGCCCAGCTCCCCTTGAATTGTTTTTGAATCCAGCAGATTAACTACAAAAAGATAAAATGAAGAAGAATGAGTTTCATTTGCCTCTGTCCTGTTAACCTCAGTTACTTTTACTTAAAGATGTGTTTATTTGAGGATCTTGTGAAGCATTCGATTTGTTCAGGTGGCCTGGCAGATAGCTACAAAGAAGAAAAAGACAAATGAAAAGGATTGCCTTGTTTATCTTAAAACATGGTATGAACAGCAGACACAGGAACTTTTCAAAACAAGAAAGTGACAAAAATAAACAACGGATCTTTGTCCAAATTAATTACAGCAGGGGGTGGGAACAGAGCGGTTCCATCAGCTGCACAAACTACAGGGTTTGCTCCTTGGATGGATAAAATTTGGGTCAATGCATCTCAGTATGTAGGTGAGATCTGAATATTTTAATCATTTGAATAAAGGCCCGTATTTGATATATATAATATTTTCAGAATAAAAGAATAAATAATGAATGCAGATTAAAGTCTTTCCCTTTAGCTCCCTCTTCCTTCTTATCTAATTTGTTCTCAAATTGTCTTGTAGTAGTGAACTGTTTTCTGAATGTCATGTTTAACACCTTAAATGCAAAAGTAATTATTTACAATGTTTCAAGTTCAGACAGAGCAACTTAAGAAGTGCCATCAATTATTCACCATTATCTTTTTTGTTATTATTATTTGATTTAATTAGACTTTATTTGCAAGCAATCCAAAATAGACTTTTTCCAGCCCATCCAATCACAACATTTTAAAATCTGTTTCAAAATGTGACAAGTAAAACAAACAAACAAAATATGGTGAAGGATATTCTTTGCTGTTTATTTTTTCACAAGCACAAACATAAATTCCATTCCTTATCCTGGACCCAGCTTCCAAGTGCTTAATTACAGTTTCCTAGCTAACCATTTATTCATTCACACGAAGCAGAACAGGTGAGAATTGATACATAAAGAATCTCTACAAAAATACAAGCCAGTGTAAAACACAACAACATTTTTCATAATTGCACTGATCAGCGCACCTTCAATATTTATTATCTGCAATTTGGACTCATTTTTTTCATTTCTAGTTTGGTTTTTTTTCTTTCAAAATGGAAATTACTGGCAACAAGGAAAGAAATCCCACCATACTCAAGGGAATTTTAACATCTGAGCATGATAGTTCTGCTAGAGGTGGTCACTCTAACAGCTCCTACTGACAACAACGACTCTTCTGCTGACAACCCTGAAGGGTTGACACTGTTCCCAGAACCAGATGGTCTGAGTATTGGTGCTAAAAGAAAATAAAAGAATAGGACTAGGAAAAGAAAAATGAGGGCAATTAACTATGAATTTGCTAAGTGGACCGATTTGTATCCTATGTGTATTATTTTGGCATTTTTCTTCTATTGTTGCTTAATTTTGGTTATCATTTAAAAAAATCAAAAGCTTTTTTTTTTCCCTATTATTGAGATGTACAACAAAATACTCAGTAGGAAAATACAGCAGGCATACAGTATTAGAAATCAGTCCAGGTCATCAACAATCGTAAATATATGCATTTGTCTATGTATATGAATGTACCATATGTATATGCTACACTACCACAGATGAGCTGCTCTTCCATCCAAGTGAGGGAAAAATATTTTCCCTGCAGTTATACACCACTTTAAAAAAAAAAAAAGGTATTTTGATTTTTTACCTATATCAGTAAACAAAACATCTTTACTAAGCTTACAGAAATAGCATAATCCAACGTCATATCTTTTTTTAGCTATGATTTTTATCACTTATTAAATTCTCAATCATCTACACAAAGAAAGAAATCAGTCAGTCTCATGTTGAACATGCAGGGCCCAAGGCAGACATCTCTGAAGCAGGGCTTGCATCTCTAAAAAGGAAACACTAATAAGAATTCAAAAGGAAAAAGTGCAGTTCTTCCTTTTGTGACTACAAATTCCCACAGATTATGGATCTCCTGGGAGAAGATGCTGTGCATTTGAAATACATGGTGATGAAGGAAGTATGACTTCTGAGGTAAATTACTTGGCAGGAAGTTGCTCAGGCAAATCACTCAGGAGTAAACTTAAGTAATATATTTATTCATTAAGAATGAGCTTCTTGAAAAGATGATTGTAGCCACTCTGGAATTTATGAATTCAGTCCAAATTCATCAATCTCATCTGGAAAACTACACAGGGAATTGAGCCACAACCTGGTGATGGTTTTCCTCTCCAGACTTACCAACCAGCCTAGCAGAGAGAGCATGCCCTCAAGGTGCAGATCAGCACTCAGCATCACTGCCCACATCTCCCTGTGCCCCTGCAATGTCAACTCCCTGCTGCTCTCTGAGAAGATTTAGCAGGTTGCCACGTACTCCTGCATAAAGTACTCGCAGGCAGCAGAATAAGGACATGGGTGCCATTCAGTATTCAGTGTGCCCACAAAAGGACTGTGTTGGTCTAATGCCAATAGGTAGCTAAACTCCAGCATGGCCCCCAATACAGCTGGATGCCCCAGCTACAGGTTCAGAGAGCAGATATCTGTCACCACGCCCTACCATCCCTCTAATAGATGAAGCTTACAGAACAAGCGAAATAGACCTATGACAAACGCCCATGCCAGCACACATTGACTTAAGAAAGTTTGTAAACCAGAAAACAAAGTTCAAGTTTTTTCTCATCCCGATTAAGGGCAAGAATTTTAACTAGTTCTGTTTCCTAGCAAAGTAAATGAATCAGTAAGAGATCTCCTTCAGTCCTCCATCATGATGTTGTACCTGGGATCTGAGCTTTGAGATCAAAAACAATTTTTTGGAGTCCTCTTTCATTTCACTTTCCTCAACTTATTCCAACTGGCACCACTATGCAAACTATATGTACATGTCCATAGAATCATAGAATGGCCTGGGTTGAAAAGGATCACAATGATCATCTACTTTCAACCCCCCTGCTATGTACAGGGTCGGCAACCACCAGACCAGGCTGCCCAGAGCCACATCCAGCCTGGCCCTGAATGCCTGCAGGGATGGGGCATCCACAACCTCCTTGGGCAACCTGTTCCAGTGTGTCACCACCCTCTGTGTGAAAAACTTCCTCCTAATATCTAACCTAAACCTCCCCTGTCTCAGTTTAAAACCATTCCCCCTTGTCCTATCACTATCCACCCTCATAAACACTTGTTCTCCCTCCTGTTTTTATGCTCCTTTCAAATACTGGAAGGCCACAATGAGATCTCCCCAGAGCCTTCTCTTCTCCAGTATATCTTCATATATACTTCACTACACTGTAGAAATATTCAAGACAGAGGCTTTCACACTGACCACAATAGGCCTGTGGTTCAGATGTGAGTCAAAGAATCCAAGTAGATACCTAAAAAGAGTGGCATGAGTATTCCCTATAGTGACAAAAATCAAAGCAGAGCTATGCTCCAGACATGCTAATTTTGTAAATAAGTACTTCTGTGCTAAACATACTTATCTGCTTTCGTACTGGAGTCTTCAATTTCCTCAACCATTTTTACTTGTATGAGAAGGAACAAAGCTAGTCATGCCAAGTAATTATTTAGTATGTAGTAGAATAAAACAATGTTATGCACAAACACCTATCTAGCCACATGGTCTCCAGTGATTAAAACGACTGCTATTTCCCGTCCTTTGGGGATTTATTTATTTATTCACTTCATGACATGTCAAGTAATAAAAGAAAAGAAAAAGACTCAGTGAGAGAAGACATCATTATACTGACCCTCTATAGATATCTGTCACTGCCTGGTATCTTTACCATTGGTCTCATAAGAATCGTATTATATGCAAGCAGAAACACACAGCAGGCTGCCTGAGTGCTCAAATTCTTTAGAATCCAACTAAAATTCATAAATGTGATACATTTTCTTTTATTAAAAGATCTGGAAAAAAACATATTTTCCACCAGAAGTATAGAATATTTCATAGTATCCAGAATGCAAAATACATTTATTTTTCATGTAGTTACCCAAAAAAAAGTGTCCCTTGCATCCTCCCCCCACCAAGAAAAAGTTTCTGTGACACTGTTTTCCTGTGAGTTCAGAAGAGAGTTGAACAGCTTGATATCTGTTAGTACAGACCTTACAGGCTGCAATGGTCATGGTCCAAAGGCAAAACAATAGGAAATAGTAAAGCATTACCTTTTTTCATTATATGGCCTTAAAATTGCCTATCATTCTAAAAACTGAAGGAGAAAATAACATTTCCCTGAATTGAGACTGAAGTACTACAGAAGTAGAAAAAAGGTGGAAAAAAAGGAAAATTACAAATACAAAAGCAACTGATTCATGTAATGGTTACTCATTTCAGTGTGTTTCAATTCTGTAACAAAAGGCAATATTTGATTCACAAAACTGACCTGACCGATTCACAAAGTGTAATGCAGAGCGATGCTAAATCAGATCAACATCAGCAGGCATTTACCAGCATGATCCTAACAGACTTTTCCACACACAATTAAAGTTAAATGAAAACTGATATTTACACATAGTATAATTGGTAGTAGTCACGTCTTGAAAAGACACAATTAGAGAGAAGAGAGTTCTGGCTTCCCTCTCCCTCAACACTCTCCTCTGCAAGATGTGTACCTCTAGCACGACACGAATTGTAGGGCTTCAGAAAAGGCCCTTAAAAAAAAAAAAGATCAGTACTGAGTGCTGCCCTGCAGCATGGTTCCCCATAGCACACACTGCAGCTGCTACTGCCAAGCAGCAGCATACCGGCAAAACGTCTATTGAGAACACATGCTCTCCCTCTCCGGCCTGACTCTTCTGGCCCTCAGAGCTCACAGCTTCGCTAGAAAGCATTTTTACTTTCCTCAACGTGCGTTGGTGCCAAGATGACTGCCTTCCTTCCCACAGCTGGAGCAGACACTTGGATGTGAGATGCAGAGTTCACTCACTCCCTTCATCGTGGCATCATGAAGAGGATGAATGAGGGCTGGAGTGGAATCTGACATTCAGGCCTGCTCACACTATCAGGAATTGCTTCCAGTCTGAGAGTGATGGCAGAGGGCCTGACTCCAGGCTCACTAACAGCAGGCTTTATCAGGAGCCATGTCAGCAAAAGAAAAAGAACCATAAAACTAACAAGATACCTGAATGCAGTTGGAAGGCAGCAGCACTTCCAGAAACATGTGGAATACTGGCTGCTACAATGATGTGAGCATAGTATAAATTCAATCCTCAATAAAAAATGAACAAATAGATGCTGTGCCAGGTAGAACCATCCTGAGATAACCTTGACTACCTGAGAAGTGGGGAGGAAAGCCTGCTAAGAGACAGCTTGCAACAGCTAAGCAATAATCTACAATCACTTCCCCACTGTAATGTATTTATGTATTTCCAAATCATATTCCACAAAAAGAAAATGCAGAATAGCGGCCAATGATGTGAAATATGTGTGAATTTTTTTTTTCAACTAATTAAGATTTCCAATTGAAAGTTAAAAAAAAAAAAAAACAAAAACAAAAAAAACACTCTATTTTGTCTCTTCTTGTTTGGCCTCAAACTGTCAGTTTAGAAATGTGCTAGTTATTTAAAAACATGCTAACAAATGGGAAAATTTACCATTTCTACGCAACCAAAAAGAAAAAATGGTGAATGCCCATAATTGAAATGTGTCATGTAATTCTGAGCAGCAAAGAAAATACTTTGCGGCAGGAAGTCAGCCAGATCTTGGTTTTGGGGTGGGACAGAACGGAGTCAGGGCAGACACAGATACAGTTTCAGAAGGGCAGTCTAGTTCTGACAAAGGTTGCACCTGGATTTTGGTGCACCTACGAGCACAGGTCTGAGTTCTATCATTCTTTCCTTCTTCCACTAGTGGGGAAAGAGAAATACAAAGACCTACAGCAGATCTGCTTTTATAGCTCTGGTTTATTCTGAGACTAGAGGAAACACCTACAGACAGTCTGGGCCCTGGTTATGCTGACATCATACCTTGATGTGCTCACCATGATTACCAACTAGGATCATGCTAATATAAAATCTGCTGAAAGATACTCCAAAAATCTTTGGGAAGGAACAAAAGAAAAAAAAGAAAAAAATCCACGAAGCAACAACACCGATGAACTCAGTACTCTTCTCATGGAATCATGTTCACCAGTGAAGCCTGCTTCCAAGAAGCAGATTTGGGACCTGATTTTCTGCTTGTTCATTAATAAAAAGTCAAGTCTCCTGTGATTTTATGGTCTTAAAGTGTTGCAGTGAAGATTTAATTATTGCTGCAAATGCTCAGAAGGAAATGACCTTAGCATAAGAGACCTGCTAAGGGCTCACATTTAAGCTCTGCCTTTATAGCTTTGTCTCCCACAAGCCTGGGGCACTCTAGGAAGCAAAGTAACAATAAGCAACATAAAATAAACCTCCTAAAAGCAGGCAGTAGAAAATCTTTGTAACACAATTCAATTCAAGTGCCAACAAAGCTTGGTCCATTCACCTGACCATTTTCATCCATACAGGAGATTTCTCAGCTAGATTCCTGCTACAGTTCAAATCCAGACTAAGGTCCTGCGAGAGGCACAACACTGTGAGGTCTGCACTTTCAACCTTTCTTGCCTATGCCATTATACTGTACAATCAAATATGATTTTGTGCAGAGCATTCCAAATTTGGCAACTGTCATGTTCAATCTGTGGTTAAATTGCTGAGTGAAGAACTCCACCAGGGTGGGGGCAAGAGACGAACAAACAAGGGAAAACCAAAATTAAGTTAAAAAACAGTCTCTCTAAAACTGAACACAGGAGTCACAGGAGAAGGACTGTGGGTAGCCCGAGCCTCTATTCTCTCCATTTAAATATTATATAAATAATTTACAAGCTACTTCCAAAATTAAGATATTGTTACAAATTTCAAAATAAGTTTAAAATAAACAAACAAAAAATCAAAACAAACAACAACAAAAACCAGAAGGCTAGCAATATGTGCCGAGTTACTCTATTAATTATTGCAACTATAAAACATCAAAACTTCCTACGTCAACTTGGATAAGTTCTATTTTCACAGCAGTATTCTCTGCCTTGCAAGAGGAAGGGTGTCATTTTCCTCCCAGATCTCACTCTCTTCATCACACGCTCCCAAAGAGCGGCTGACACCAGATTTAGGCGCCTCAGTTTTTCCTACAGCTGAACGCTGAAAGAGCCAAAAGGGGAACTTTGTTGCAAGTTTCTCTCAAAAGGCTGCCATAAAAGAGGGAAGGCAGCACAGCAGTGAGCAATGCAGGAATGCCTATAAATAAAAGCACAGACTGTAAAGGAAAGCAGGAAAGATTTCAGAAAGCAAGCTGGCAGAAGTACACTGTTCCTTAGCAGACAAAACTGGAACTCATTTCAAAGTAGATAGAAAACTACGAGCATTTTGCTGCTGGAAATCTTGGGAGGGTTCACATAACTCCAGAAGCCCCCTGCCCATCCTGCCTTGGAGGGAACTCAGGCACTAGTTATAAGGCCGTGCAGCATAGGTGAGCTCTGATCTTACCCCATATCAAGTCTACAGGTGTGCAGACACACTCAAACCTAACTAACGTGGCACCTCACAGAAGCTATTCTGGCTGCTGTGAAGAGAAAGCAGAGAGAGGCAATTTTGCACAGATGAGGATGTGAATTTTAGTAGGAGTGAGGTGACAAATCTGTACGCTGCTTTTTTCTGAGTACCTGCCTGAATTATGTTGGCAGCTGCCTGGTTTGTAGAAGAACTTCTCATGGATGAACACAGACAAAATAGATTTTCCTTCTTTTTTATTACTTTGAAACATGAGAGTTCTCTTGATATTGTTAAAGTGGTGTAAAGCTCAATTTCCAAGTATGCAAAAACATATGACTGGTGGGCTGGAATGCAATGTTTATCAAAAGGGTCTAATAAGATTTCGGTTTTATTAGGCTATTTCCTGTAAGCTGATACATGCCAGTTCTTTTCATTAAGACAAGGATATCAAAATTAAAAATGGATTAACCTAATGGATTCCAAATTACTGTGTTGCTTTCACTTCTTTGCATCCAGTTTTTTAAACCAATTCCAACTGGTCTTTTTCCAACATCTCGTACAAGAGGCATAAACCCTTAAGGCATCTGAGTTACTGTTCAGCTGAACTCATGCTGAAGTCCAAATCCTCCGAATCCCATTCTAGTCTACTATTATAGTGTTAAATCTGACATCAGCCAAGCATGGTGTTAAGCATCTAAATGCAAAACAAGGGTCACTGTGTTAAAAAGGAATTTAAATGTTCAAACCCAAGTTCAACTTTATTAGAAAAAAAATAATAATAAAGTAAGGGTGAGGTTCAAATACCTACACACAGGCTCCTCACACCTTTCAGCAGCTGAGAATTCAGTGGCTCTGTTCCACGGTGGAAGACCAATCCCGCTGGGCTTCCCAAATCCTGAAGCACCACATGCCTAGGTCTGAGCAGCCCAACCTAACAGCAAACTGATTACTAAAATTATTTTAAGGAGATCTAAAGCAGGAATCCTGTTTGAGAAAGCTTCTAACAACTTAAAGGAAAATATACATATATATGTTGCAACACAGTATCCATGTTTATTTTAGATGAAGTGAGAATCTCAAAAACTATTTCAACATGTTCCATTTTTGGAAGTTTAGACATCGAGAAGCATCACAGCAAAGATATTTGACCACAGGGTACAAAGGACAAAAAGTTTCTAAGTTCTCACAAATTTGACTGCAGTTCAAACACAATGAATGACAGAAAAAAAAAAAAAAAATCATAGCAAATAATCAGTAGTTCTTTGATACAGGGACCAGAGCACAAGTCTGGTGAATGACCATTTATTTTTTTACAACAGCTGTGATACCCCCAAAGCAAATCAGGTGGCTGCATGCCAAATCATAGGGGGAAAAGATTGTTTTTGTGGAATTACTCATAGGACACAGGGAAAAAAAAAAAAAAAAGAAAGAAAAAAAAAAAGCCCTTTCAAGTTAATATGATTTTGTTGTTCAAAACAGAAATAAAGACTTTTTTTAAAGTTTCTGAAAGCCATGAAATATGACATTCAGAAAGCCACCTACTCAGGTGTACCTAGATGGAGTTTTGTCAATCTTTTCTTCTCTACTTACATGAATCAAGGATGCCAGTTCACATGAGCTATGAAATGCTAGAGGCCTTACACAGCCACTCCATAGATAAAATAAACCCACAGAACAAATGACTAAACATCCTGGTGCAAACTGGGGGAGTAAAATGCCAATAGCCTACAAAATCTCAAGTGTCACGTTGAGAAAATCAAGATGCTAAAACCAGTTTTATTTTCCAATACAGTGATGTCACCAACATGATATTTTCATTGTTTGCCAGGTTAACAGAATTTATGGAGGTAATTAATGCAGAACATGTGTGCTGAGCTATCCGTATGAAAAATGGAATTGCCCCTGACTTCATTTGCTGCCTTTGCAACCAAAACCCTGCTAATGTTTTTTTTCACTATTTCCATATGTGAGAAATACAAATATTTATAACAAAGGTAAATGCTTAAATGACTGTTCTATTCCCATCTATCCATAAGCCACTTTTTTCAGACCTCTGTCTTCTGCTTATTCTTCTGCTTCCATTACCTTCCCACAAAGGGCTCAGGTTTCCATTAAGCTGCACAAACTAAGCATGTAGCTCTCTTCTCCAGAACCGTTAACCAAGGAAAGCATGGATAACTCCTACCTCAGTTTCTTGAATACCCTCTGTTGAGATCTAATACAGCTTTAAGGACCAAAACAACCGACTGTGTTAAAGGCAGTGCCATTAAATACGTAGTTCTGCACTTGTCCTCTGGTCATCCACAGGACTGAAGCATCTTGCTTCTCCTGGAAGACATGATTTGGTAAGAAGGAATGGACATGTCCTCAAACCCAGTTGGAAAGGAAAAGACAACATGTTTTCTTCCTTTGATTCTGCATGGCTGAATGTTGATTGAAAGTTGATTGAATCTTGAATTCTTGATGTCGAGAGGGAAGAAAGAGAAGAAAAAAGATGGGCACGTGAGAAGGGCTACATGGCAGTGTGGGGGGAACAAAGGAGATCAGTGATGTTTTCCTACAGTTGGGTTACCTCCAGACAATTTGGGTTACCACATGATATTTTCCATACCTGAGACCCTCTTCACCAGGTAATCTGACTTCTTGTCATGGCTGGGACATTTGTTCTCTGAGGCAAATTATGTGTGGCAGAAAAGTTTTTGCAAGACAAGACCCTAATGTTCTCAGAACCTGTTTCAATATATGTCTCTGTGTGTCATGAACAGTAAGAATGGATAGACAGGAATTCTTCTTCCTTTAAAATAAAATAAAAAAGGAAAAAGAAAAGCACTGTTACAAACAGAGCAAATGGAATGGTACTGTTTCTAAACTGCAGTCTGTTGAAATTCACCACTGGTAAATCATAGTGGTGAAGCTTACTAACGTAAACAATGCTTAGACTTTCAGGGCGGCAAGGAATTTCTTAATTTGTGCTTTGTTCAGTGTTCAGATCACTGTCAGCACTGAATTCTGGGTGCCTAATGGTGTCACTAATTTGAGAGAAAGTCTGGATGTCAGTCTGATTCAGCTCAAACTTTCACTTCAATTTCTGTCTATTTCTCCTTCTACCTTAGTTTTTTTCTCTGCTCCAAAAGAGATCCTTCAAAAAGCCCTGTCCTCAAAAAAAAAAAAAAAAAAAAAAAAAAAAAAGCAAACAAAGCAAAACCTCTGCCTGCTTTCCAGCTTCTCAACAACTAAATCAAGGAACACCGCATCGCTTCTTGCTATTTGTCACTGCAGATTTTGTGGGAAGCCTTCCATGAACCAGAAGGTTTTCTGTCGGTTTCATTATTTAAACTCATTGTGCTCAATTTTCTAGAAAATCCTCCTTCCTGAGGCAGAAATTTAAAAGTTAAAAAAAATAAAATAAAATAAAATTGTATGTGTGGAATCCGTGCTTTAGAAGTTTGAGGGTTTTTCTTTTGTTGTTGTTGTTCTTTTCACTATTATGAAAAAGCAAACAAATAGAAAGAGACCAATGCAACTTGAACTTCTCCTTCCAAATACAGATATAAAAATGTCCCAAGAAACCAGCTGGCCAAAAAGAAATCCCCATCCCTACAACATATGACACTAAACCACCCTGACTGAATCTTACCATTCACCCTATTGTTTGCTTAATTGCTAGGAAGTTTCGGCCACTGTTCCTTCGGTCTGCTATTATTCTTTCATCAATATTTCTCCAGCAGATTAATGGGATTTTCCTCCATATTTTGCCTGGAACAGCGGGATACAGCAGTTTATGAAAAAAAAGGAGCACGGTGCTAAAGTTTCTGCTTACAGTGTGCCTAGTTTAATAACGTCGCTGCACATTTAGGACTGTACGCGCCGGTGGTTCATTCATTCCGCCCATCACTCACATGGGCTGGGACTCTTTTGTCACTGAACTAAGATTTCTTTCAGACAGGATTATCTCTATTCCTATATCTTTATTTCTTCCATTCATCCGCTGCAGAAATTTCAAAGGAATCTTCAGTCCAAGGGACTGAATTTCAATTTTACATCAGTTGCACACTGCAAAATAAGCACTTGCAAGCACCTAAAAACTAAGCAGCATGAGACTGCCAGTGGGGAATACGATCCTAACCCAGCAAATTACTGCCACTTTCTGTTTCCAGAAATACACCACAGGGAGTTCACATCTCGTCTTTTGAATTAAACTGAACTAAACTCTGTCAAGTTTTGTTTTTTATTTAGAAAAATGTAAATGCATATAGAAAAAAGCTACAGCTCAAAGTTTATGGAAATAAGAAGGGCTACATCACTTAAATGAATGTATAGCAAAACAGAGGACTTAGCAGCAGTCATATGCATTTGTACACAAAATGTTCCATTTACTGTGTCATCTCTTACTGCAAAATTTTCCTCCCTCACAAATAGATTTTCAACAATTTTCAAGAATGCTTCAACAAATCAGTCTCCTTTTTGAAAAAAAGAAAATGTTTAAAAGAAGAAAGAAAAAAAAAAAAGAAAAAAAAAAAGCCCCACATTTTATGGCAGGAAAGCAACTCTTGAGATGCTGAAATTATCTGTAAAGAAAGTGATGGGCTTAAGAGATCTCTCAGCTCCACGTTTGCAGGTTTATCTAACACGTCTGCAGAAGTCCAGTTCATTTTGCACCTTAAGGCAGCAACAGGACCCATCTGTGTTTCAATACCAACCATCTCCACTGAGAATACCTTTGAACCTTAAGCAAAAACAAGGACACGATTGTATCTCTGCTTACTAGCAGCATTTAATTAATTAATTAATTGAATGATTGAAACCCAACAGCAGCCACAAAGCGGTGGCACCTCCCTGAATTGCAGGTACCCTATGGAGCTAATACAAGCCCTGCACAGAAAGCGACAAACCGTACGGCTGGATTCGGTAACAGCTCTGTAGTGACCCTCACTGGTGATAAAATCCAGAGCTCTGAAAACAGGAAAGCGAACACCTGCATCTGTACGTCCAAACTTTCATCAAGCGGGGATTACAAGAACAAGAGCCATTACGTACGCTCCTGGAGGAAAACTTACAAGTTCTGAAACAGAATCAGGAGTAAGTACACTAATAGCAATTTACCCAACTCCCGCAAATAATAAATGAATAAATAAAACTAATCTGCAGTTTCCCCAGACGGCAGGGAAAAAAGTTTAGATTCAATCAGAGCGCACACCTGATTTGCAAAGATTTCTTGCAAGCAACTTCGTGTGCCTATTGTCTGGGTAATGGCTCTAAAGCCTCATTTCCTACAGAGGAAAGTGCAGAAAAGAGAGTTGTAACAAGTATGTGTCATTTGACTGGTTCGTTGGGCAGCAAATACGTCGTATCCAAATTAACTGCAATAAGAATTAATTGCTGTGTCCAATTGAACATCTCTGCGCTTCAGACATCTGCTTTAAGTTTGTCGTGGAGAATGAAGCGATTTTCCTTTTTAGTGCACTGCACTGACATCAGCTGTAAGACAAGTTTCAACCATAGAAAAGGAAATAAATTATTCCATTTGTGAGCACCCCCTATCAGAAATTAGGGACTTGCCCAACTTCCTTCTCCTGTTGCACAATTTTTATAATTCATCACCGTGTGAATTTTAAAGCACGATCGTTATTTTTCTCATCGTCCAGTTTAGGATTAAGCGCAGCAGCGCTGGATAACAGCTGTATGAAAAACAGCTTGCTGGAAACCCACCAATCTGAGCTTAAATTTAAGAGGCATCACGTTAAGGTTTCTAAACTGACTTCTGACATCCTTTGCAGGGCAACACTCAGCAGCGAGCTACGAGTGCCAGCAGGGATCGTGTCACCATACGGGAGGACTCTCCCTGCCCTAACGATACCTAACACGCAGCAAGGCGAGATCTGCGCAAAGCATTGCCCTGCACCATTCCCTTTTGATCCAAAGTTTCAGTGCTCCCAGCCCTTCCCCAAATTACATGGGGAAGTTGGTCAGGCACTTTGCTCCATGTGCAAACGTTGCGTTTTTCAAAGCCGTGCCAACGGCTGTCACTGCTACGAAGGCGCAGTGTGCTGCCTTCAGCGACTTTAAGTGCTAACAGATAAAATGGTGAACTTAATTGTGCAGTTACGCAGAGCTCTGAGCTGCTGGTGAATGAATAAAAGCTGAAACCACATCTCCGAAGCCAATGCAGACCGAAAGTAGAGGCTGATTGGAACCTTCTTGCTGTTAACCAAAACAGACACTATCTGAAACCACGCACCGTAAGCAGATTTACCATATCGATCGTTTGGGAGCTGTGTTCTCAAGAAATTAATTTTATGCTAGATTGAGAGGTTACAAGAAGTTTCCTGTCTGCACAGTCAAAATATTATTGAAGCAATTCGGGTTGTCAGTAAAAGCTTAAACAAATTTGCTGATAATCCTGTTAATGACCTGGGTCAAGTGTTAACTGTTGTGGGTTATAAAACAGTGAAATTAAGGCTGCTGGTACCCTCGGGCAGGCAATATAGTTACCGGAGAGACTGAAGAAAAATTATTAAATTACCAAATGACAGAACTCAGTCAATTCCTTGAAAGCCTAGGAATTATTCATAGACAAATTGCTTCTTTCTAGGAAAAAAAAAAAAAAACCACCCTCCACCCCACATGAAAAATATTCAGCAGGACGGCACAGCAGAACTATGTGCTCAGAGGGTTCTGCTCGTGACTTCAAACCTGAGGATTGGATGTTAAACCTCCCCAACATCTTTCTGCCCCTCAGAAAATGGCACACGCTTTGCCTCCACACGCAGACAAGCCTGAACTTCAGAGAAGCTCCCTGAACCTCTATGATTATACAGGGAAAGAACACACCGTTTGCAACAAGCATGGCAGGGTGGTTAAAAACAAACTTGCTGGAAAATGTGTTTTATCAAGAAAAAAGCCTCAAAACTTTTCTGGGATGAAGTAAGTTAACAAATATTCCAACTATCCAAAATAATAATTTTAAAAAGGGGTAAAAAGAACTGCACTTACTGTCAGAATGTAAAGTAAGGAAGTAAGCCAACAACTCGCCTTCAGCCCCTTCCATCCTTCTCTCCCTTTTTCCCATCCACTGAAGCATCAGCACTAGCTCAAACAGTTGTCAACTTTAATATTAACTCTAAATGTTAACAGAAGTTGCATTTTCAAAACAGAAGTAATTCTTTCAAGTCAAATAAACGTAGGACATCTCCCTGATAGCCCTGAGTGTAACCCTTTCAAACTATCCATTGTGACATTCACATCTCTCAGAAGTTACAAGAGCAACAAGAACACACCAGAAATGAGCTTCATCCTTTGTTACAATGATCCACGACAAGTTCCACAGCAGCTTCATATTAAAGCGTATGAAAAAAATGTGTGTGTCCTTCGCCACAAGCCTACATTAACAACCTCCATTCAAAGGATCTGGTTCCTTCTCAGGGGCAGAGAAAGAAAACTTTTCTAAATACCCCACAGAAACGCAGAAACTTCTAACTCGAGTTTGGGAGGGGAAAGAATCAACACTGACAGCAGAAGTGGTGAGAAAAACATTACTTAAAAGAAGAAAGTAATCTTTTGGCATTATTTAAAGCTCCATGCTAATGCTTGACTTGTTAAACAAATTAGCATCAGCAAATCATAATTTGGATTTCTCAACTCACATGATCAGCCTACGTACACTATAAATAAAGTAATTAGTGCACTTTCCTTAGCAAAACAAACAAACATTGAAGCTGGTCCCATTTTTTAAAGAAATTGTCAGTGTTCTTTTTTTTTTTTTTTTTTTTTTTCCTGAAAGGAATAGCAAAACCCATCCCTCAAGAAAAGTAAGCCTGCAAAGCCAGTCACCATCCCGTCACTGCATGCATGTTGCTTTTTGCAACCCAGGCTGAAAACATGACGGATGTTATCCTCAAACTGAACACAGAGAGCAGAAGCACTACCTACTGAAGGCTGACTCAGACAAGATGCTTAACATGTCTTCTGCACTATTATTTATTTTTTCCTCCTCTCCCGGTTCTCAGTGCCAATGGTTTTAAACAAAGACACAAAAAGTATCATTAGCAAAGCTGAGTGCCCAGCTCCCGTTTTGGCAGGCTTTGCTCAGTGCGTGAGCTGAGTCCGTGTGCCGCTGCTGCGGAGGCAGAGCTGTGCTGCTGGCTGATGGACCCCCAGCATTCCTAACCCGCTTTTAGCCATGAGATAAGGGCATCCCCCACCATTGCTCTTGCTTTCCTTCTTGAAAACCATTGCTGAAAGATGACAAAGCATAACAAAATATTACACATATGTGAACTTAGAAGTAAGCAACCGCTAGCAGCATCTTCCTCCAGGTACTCTGGAAAGCATTGCCCATGCAGAACAAATTTACATAGAGCATAAACAGACACGACATTGTTCTGCAGGCACAACGGGACCACCGCTTCCTCCCAGCAATAAACTGACTGATTTCGGATTGCCCAGGATCCCTAAAGTTTTGGTCTTTCCCTATTTGTTGTATGCAATTTTATTTTTTTTTCCCCTTCCAGAAATCACTTGAACCTGTTATCTCACTGCCTGCAAAGAGCCAGAATACCACCAAGTACCTCAGCATCGTTTGTACGGGAAAATTTGTTTCAACACAGCTTTTCTATGTGCTTTCTTGTGGATGCCGCAGCTCGGGCAGGTGCAAGCCCCGCACACCCATTGAGCATCACAAGTTCTCCGGAGCTGCAGGCTCTATCCCAGCAGACTCTATCCGCGGATGCGATGACAGCGCGCACCCTGGGCACACAGATCGCATCCTGCGGGCAGCGGCCGCATCCCCCTTAACACGGGGTCGGGGCAGCCCGAGCTTTCCCCAAAAGTATTGCGGTTACTTTCCCCAACAGCGCCCGGCGGTCATCATTTCTCTCCGTGACCCAGCGTGCGCGTTCATCAAATGTCACCTGAAAAAAAAACCACCACAGCGAGGGAGAACAAAACGCCCGTGCATCGCCGCTGAACACTCGCGCACGTTCACGCACGCACACACACCATCAGCTCCGAAACCGACGGGAGAACGCCGTGAAACGCGGAGGTGGTCTGACGGGCTGAGCGGCTTTCCGCTATTAATGAAAACTTGGGAAGCGCTCGCCGCACGCCCGGCACCCGCACGCAGCGCGGCGCTCGGGGCGAGTCGGAGGGGTGCAGCGCTGTGGTACCGCTTCACCCGCCGAGAGAGCCGCCCCAGTCCGCGGCGGGACCGGCACCTGCCGGGCGGGGGTTCCGCACTCCGGCGCTGCTCGGCTCTCCCGAGCTCTGCTTGGAGAGACCCCGCTCTCCGCTCCCCAACTTTCCTCGGGGGCCACCGAAGCGGCTCCCTCCGCGTCCCCGCACCGGGCGGCGGCCGCGCTGCCGGGCGAGAGCGCTCCCGGGCCGAAGGGCGGCCGCCGCCCAGCACGACCGTAACGCGAAAAAATAAGTGAATAAACAAATAAAAATGTAAAAATAAACGGAAAATCGGGGCCCGCCACCCCGCGGGCCCGGCTCACCTTCGTTGCCGGGGCGGGCGCTCAGACGCCCGGCGGAGCCGAGGGCAGCGCAGAGCAGCAGCAGCGGCAGGCGGCGGCGGTCCATGTCGGCGGGGCAGCAGCGCGCGAGCAGAGCCGCATGTCTCCGCGCCGCATGCCACCGCTCCGCGCCCGCTCCGCT